>OX243895.1:46694619-47944619 GCA_945859665.1 Anorthoa munda | reverse complement strand
GATACACGTCAAAGTCACTTAGTTTAAATAAATATACTCTTTCCAAAGAGTATACTACACATTTCATGCTAAAATAACTAGGTAAGGAAAATACTAATGCGATATTCCCCTTTTACTTCCACGAAATTGAATAATATTACCTATTAAACACATTATTAAAAGTTACCCAGACATAACCTACAAAAGTTTATGATTGAATATCTATTATTCTCTACATTCTCGAACAAAAATTCTTGCACAAACTAATTCAGAACATCACCCTGAGTTAAACCAGATATTATTCATTTAAAGACTTTTGAATTTAATCTCAGCTAAAACAATGTATGGGCACCTGCCATTGTTCTTTGAAAACTATAAATAAAAAAAGTAAAACATAGGGGCATAGTATATATCTTCCTCTTTCAGTTTATGGAATATCTTTTAAATTGGTCCAATATTGGAGGTCCAAACCTCAAATTATCTCTGCCCACATTTCCTCTTAGAGTTTTTGACAATCGTTACAGGTCGTTAGATTGGCAGATTAGCCGTTTCAGAAATAAATAATAGGTGCACATATAAGTAAACAAGATGATTCTCTGAATGAACTTATTTATAATTAGCGATAATTCAGTCAATATCATTTGAAAGTTTCGTGGTGTGTGAGCCACTGAGTTTTAAGTATTAGGGTAAGCTCACACTGACACATGATGACATAACGCGACGTGACGCTGCGGACAGCGATACAATACAGCACTTAATTTACTGATACTACAAAAAAATACTCGTTTAAAGTTTTTACAATCAAGGTTTTATCTAAACGTGCATTACAATTCAAACCTATCGTGTACATGTGTGTTACGTGTGTGTACTGAATTGAGATTTTACCATTTCAGTTCAATCGGTTAGGGACACAGACATAAATCTAACTGGATGATGCGATTGTATGTGCTTCGCGTGCCAAAAAACGGACTAAAGTTACGACAAATGATCGTAATCTAAGCTTTACATTTAGCATTATCGGCATCGGAAATCCAGCGAAATCTAGAAAAATGTCTTTGTATGCCATATTGAGCTGTACAGACTGTATAGAAAAAGTTGGCCGAGCCATTGGAAATGTTTTCTTTCATTGGTAAATAAATTTGTTTTTAAATTGTTTGAGAAAAAGTGGCACGCTTGGTTTTCATACAGATGGAGGGATAAAATTCTGTTACTAGATTTGACCCATACATACCTAACTATAAGGGCTTCTAACAAGATATACGTTTTTTTTTTAAACATGCAATGCATGCACGGGAAACATACGGGTGTACCCGTAGTTTCAGCTTAACGAGCACTGGGAAGGGAGACAAATTTAATTTGCAAGTTTTGATTACAGACACCGCCGGTACGAAACTAAATAATACCATGTAACAAGTTCTTATAAAAATAATTAGCTTGTTAGACATGTTTCAGTAGAAAAGGCAAGGCGTCGCATTGCATCTACAGGTACTGACTTCTTCAAACATCCTCGCATCGCGTCGCATCTCGGTGTGAGCTGACCTTAACGTTATTGTATTTGTTACAGAGATAACTTGATGAACTACCGAGCAAGGGTCAGAGCTGTCAACCAAATGCCACTATCAACAAATTGATAATGAACTAAATCAAAACTAAAATAGAGTTCAAAATAGCATGAGAAATGGTCTGTAAGAGATGATCCCTTGTGCCATGTGTTCTAGCATGCTGGCGCATATTTTTACAGAAAAATCATGCTCGAGAATTCTTTACATTTTGCTGCCTCTGTTTTAGCTTGCCTTAAAGTCGGCTGCTGACTAGCAGCCTAATTGCGTAAGTGAATTCTGCAAAGCAAACAAGTTGGAGCCTTCCCAAAAACGACTTTTCGTATTGCATATTACACTCTGAAACGGAAAGGTTACTTTCATTACCAATATTTTGACGTAGCATTGATTGTAAAAGAATGAATGAAAGCGGAAGAATCGAGATAAAACTTCACTATTGGTATTGTGTAATGCAAATGTCATATATCTTCAACTCCGTAGTATCTCTAAGTAGTTTGTGTTCAACTCAAAGGAGGATTTGGAAAGCTAACGCTAGCTTTCCAAATTAGTTTCGCAATATCGAAAAAGTTGAAAGAAATGATTCTGATTCTTTGAAATAATCGACTTGTTTCCTTTGCAGAATTCACTTACGCAATTAGGCTGCAGGACCTGTAGCCAAGTTGACAATCAACAATCGATAACGCTAGTAGAAAACGAATCAATGTATGAGAATGACACATCTGAACGTTAAGTCACGTGCTCAGACCATACAAATGAAAGGCGTTAACGATTGTAGAAAGAGATTCGATACGAATCGTTTGTAACTTGGCTAGGGGGGCAGGAGCTAAGGCCCACTTGCGTGAAAACCTTTACTCAGAGTTAGTTGCTAGGTTATATATCTATATATATATAAAAATGAATCCCGATTTCCCTTGGTCACGGCATCACGCGTGAACGGCTGGACCGATTTCGCTTATTCTTTTTTTGTTGTGTTCGTTATTGTTAGGAGAAGGTTCTTATGTAGGGTAGGGTAGGGTAGGGAGGGTAGTGTAGGTAGGTAGGGTAGGGTAGGTAGGGTAGGTAGGGTAAGGTAGGTAGGGTAGGGTAGGTAGAGTAGTGTTTGGTGTTTTTATGGCAAAACAAAGTTTGCCGGGTCAGCTAGTCATATATAAATGTCATCCTTTCTTTTGAAGGAATTTTCCTCCACTAGAAATAATATCAGTTTTCCTCCAATAGAATCAGTCGCCATGATAACGGTACACCGTTTATTTGATTGACTCAAGTTCAGGAAATAACTTAGAAAACAGTGTAAATTGTCTTCAAATAATTCCACAAATTTCTCAGTTTAGACAGACAGATATAAAAACAGATTATGCATGTATATTGCGAGATCTTTATATCTATACTAATATTATAAAGCTGAAGAGTTTGTTTGTTTGTTTGAACGCGGAATTGAAAAATTCTATTTGTGTTGGATAGTCCATTTATCGTGGAAGGTATAAATGAAGCACAAATGAAGCATAAATGAAAAATTACGCAATAATCATGTATGTAGGGTAGGCAGGGTAGGGTAGGTAGGGTAGATGGGTGGGAAGGTAGCCAGTTGACGGGAGCGAAGCCGCGTGGAACAGCTAGTTATAGATCATTCATTATGATATAAAAAAACCTTATCACAATCGCACAAACACCTACATACGTATCTCAGAAACGGCTAAACCGATGTGGTTGAGCGTTTCCTTTCCGATAACAAATTTCCATTATCTTTTAAGCTTTTCTTTATCTTTGTGTTTTGATAGAGTTTTTACAAAAACAAAGATTTTATGTGTGTAAAAGTAACAACTTTGGGGCGTATTATATGCCACCCATTTTCACCCAATGATAATGGTTCCTAAAATTGTATTATCTGCGTTTGAAAAGGTGTACATAATAAAACCGGCCAAGTGCGAGTCGGACTCGCGCACGAAGGGTTCCGTACTTGGTAAATTGCGGTTTACGATTTATGACGTATTAAAAAAAAAACTACTTAATAGATCTCGTTCAAACCAATTTTCGGTGGAAGTTTACATGGTAATGTACATCATATATTTTTTTTAGTTTTATCATTCTCTTATTTTAGAAGTTACAGGGGGGGGGGGACACATTTTACCACTTTGGAAGTGTGTCTCGCGCAAACTATTCAGTTTAAAGTTTGGATGAAGTTTGTTTGTTGTTTGGAGCATGTTTGTTACTCAATCGCGCTAGAACGGCTGCACGAATGTGGGTGAAATTTGGCACAGAGATAGATTATAGTGTTGTGAATGTGATTTTATATGTTTGTAAACGCACCCACGATACAGGAAGAAATTCCTAGATTTTTATATAAAAATATAATATTCTGGAATAGTATGCATACTTTTGAATTTTTTTTATTTCTTTTTGCTTCCCGTGATATATCTATTCATTATTGTAAATACTGTAAGTTATTTTTTTACAATTATGAAGATGTTCCTTTATTCAATTATCTCAATTAGAATTTACATAGTACAAAATACTTAATTAACAATAACTTCCTGTATATACACTTCAGGTCATAGGGCGTCAAAAAATACGTCCACATCGCTGTCAACGTGAAAAGTGCCCAGAACGCTGGCAGCATTGACACGTTGGATGGCAATGCTGATTCTCTGGCCAAGGAAAAGCCCAGCCCTCTGGTCACGTGAAGAGTCGACTAAAAGTAAGTAAAGTAAGTAAAATATTAAAAAAACAAACTCTCTCATACTTTTTTATACTACACCTGCTCGGAAAGTACCTTGATACTTTATCAAATTTACGGTAGAAAGTACGTCATTGCAGATCGAACAAATATGCGGCGAGAAAACGCATCTGAGCGGGAGAGAAAAGTGTATGAAAATCCATTTCTTACGTGGTTTTTCTTTTTTAATTTTGGGTAAGACTATGCGCTGGTAACCTAAATATCAAAAGCCAAAAAGTTTTTACAGTGTGTTTTTATCGCCAAGTTCGCAAAATGACACTGGCCACTAGCTGTGTGTTGGATGGTGTCAAACAATTTGAAAAAAAAACATGTGAAAATTGCAGACGCCATTGGCGCCATTTTCAATTTGTGTGTTGTTTGAGGATTCAGTTTTCGTAGAAAAGTAAAATAAAACTATTTTCCTCGTAGGTGTAGTATAAAGCACTATGTATCACTCGAGAGAAAGTGCGATTCCCGATCTCGGGTGTTTTAAAGCCCTCGCCTACGGCTCGGGCTTCAAACGACACCCTCGACGGTGATCGGTCACTTTCTCCTCTCGGTGAACAATGTACTATATCTTGCAAAATAACAACTGTCATATTCACAAAGTTACTGCGTCTTGGCGGGAAAGAGATAAGACCCCAAAAAAACAATAATTATGTATTTGAGTTCACAGATAAAGTAATATTATCAATATGTATATTTTGTTATTATATATTCAAAAGATTGTGTGGTTTTACTTAATTGGGTATTTATTACTTATCATTAAATAACAAAAATTTTGACAATCCATACTTACAAACATATGAAAGTAAAAAAAAAAAACAATTTAAAAACAAAAACCCAACTAAAAAAAAACGCGTTCTAAAAAGAAACATGAAACAAGAAAATATTCTTTGAGGACAGCGAGAAATACGGACAAATTAGAAGGTCAAAGTCAAAGTCAAATAGAACTTAGTATACTTTTTGTTCCCTTGGGATAATTGTCGACTTTTACTACTGGCAGAAGAAAGTACGTATACTAGCTTTTTCCCGCGATTTTGCTCCGGTGGTCTATCATAAAGGAGATGTGTTCTTTTAGGGTCCCGCCCTATTAATAAGACTCCACTGTCCGTCTGACTGTCTGTCAACCGTGATAGCTAGACAGTTGAAATTTTCACAGATGGTGTATTTCTGTTGCCGCTATAACAACAAATACTAGAAACAGAATAAAATAAATTTAAGTGGGGCACGCATACAACAAACGTGATTTGTTTGCCGTTTTTGCGATAATGGTACGGAACCCTGCGTGCGCGAGTCCGACTCGCTCTTAGTCGTTTTTTTTGGGATTTAATTGTAGCATTCTTTATTTTGGTGAAAGAATTTTCAGAGATTGCTTTCTAAAACTTAAGTAAGTATATTTTTTTCCTATTTATAAAATTATTTCAGATTGAAAAAAAAAGAAAATCAAGTAAATTATTGTTACGTATGTCCAATTATTAAAACATAACGGCTTATGTAATGTAAAGGTCGTCATAATAAAACATATAGAACCCGGAACTACAAATAAAACACACTCAGAAAGTATCATTTGGCTGTTTACTATCTTGCAAAAGTGTATTCTGGCATTTTAAAATACCTAATTATGTTTGTATAGACGAATAAATAGCGATTTGTAAAAATCCCATTTCGTATACCTAGCGAGCGACTGACAAATAGAATGGAAAATATTGGAAATGCTAAATGTCTTGTATATCTGCTTGATAGAAAAAGAACGCGCAAATTACGTTTTATGCTTTACTTATGAAAGAAAGGGACAGAAAATCTAATTGACACATTCTATAGGTCAACACTGATAACTTTCCTGCGTATTTTTCTATTACAACCTCAGTACGACAGTACACTTTCACTTTTTTAACAAAACGCTAAATAAAACTAATATTATTGCAAAAAAAAAATACTCACAGCGAAAAAAGGGAGTTTTTAAATCCAAATAAAAACACAGCACAACACAAAAATTAGCACGAAAATCAGAAATATAACTTTTCCGATAAAAGTAAACAAACTTCCAAGTATAACACGGGTAAGTTCAGAAGGCACGGAAGAACGACGAAAAGCGGTACAACCAACGGATATTACAATCGGTCGGGTAACACACTGGGTGACATTCGAGCGCCAAGGCGAACATAGAATGACTGGTAGATTATAAGTACTTCGTTTCGTGTGTCGATGACGACATAGCACAATATAGCTATAAATACCTACGTTTTTCGCATGATAATAATTTGATAACGTTTTTATCACATGAAGATGTTTTTTTTGGTTGGCAAAACAGATTCCGGTTTGTTTTTTAGTGTGTTAGGTAATTTTATTGCGTATTTTTTCAAGAAGCATTGGTTGAAATAGTGAGCGATAGATGGCGTTACGTGTTGTACGTACACATTGAGGAAAATTGTGATTTATTTATAGTTATAGCTGACAGGGGTTTTATTAATGATCTAGTAAACATTTAGTGTATCTGTACGTCAGCATATGGGCTGCAAATCGCTCTAGTAGCCAATAATATTACGGATTTGAATTATGAATCTATCTTCTTTGTACAAAAATAACATAACATCATATTCTCCGAAGTTTTTGGGCAGAAGTAGCACACGCTATTTTGCCAGTAATTTTTAACCTCTTGACCGCCGGAAACGCAGAACCACGCGAGATACAATGGCTTTTTAATTGTTTCGGTAATTACAGCAATCAAACGCAGAATTATTAGCTAGAGCTATATGTAGCTAGATCTAGATAGCTAGAGCTATGAAACTAAAGCTATGTAGCTAGAGCTGGTTTGCTAGAGCTGGATAGCTAGAGCTATGTAGCTAGAGGTAATGAGTACTACATAACTATGTTCAAATTTTATAGGCAACAGGTTAAAACTTTAATAAAGCTTGCTTACGATAGCTACATCAAGCGAGCAGAGATGGATATAAGGAGGGACCCGAAAAGATTCTGGTCTTTTGTTAAGGAACAGCGCTCATCCAGACAAGGCTGTCCGGAGTATGAATATGAGGACAAAATTGTGACTGGTATAGACGCTGTAAATGCTTTCGCAAACTATTTTAAGTCTGTATTTTTGCCAGACAAGCCCTTGCTATCTCACGAAGTCGCTGAGCGAGGGGAGCGTGCTGTATCATCATCTCGTATTGCGCTGGACAGCATAAGCAGTAAAGATCTGCTGCTAGCTGTCAAGCGCTTAAAACCTCAGTCATCAACTGGACCAGA
Organism: Anorthoa munda; assembly: GCA_945859665.1. Classification (NCBI taxonomy): domain Eukaryota; kingdom Metazoa; phylum Arthropoda; class Insecta; order Lepidoptera; family Noctuidae; genus Anorthoa; species Anorthoa munda. The sequence goes on along the minus strand of OX243895.1, from coordinate 47,937,122 downwards.
TGGCATCCCTCCGTTTATTGTGAAAGACTGCATAACGGCTTTTATGGTACCTTTAGTTTTTATTTTTAATCTTGCTATCGAAAGCGCTTCTTATCCAGCGCTTTGGAAACTTTCTCGTGTGACTCCCATACACAAGGATGGCTCAAGGTCTCACATTTCAAACTACAGGCCTATTGCAGTCCTGTCGGCCTTCGGCAAGTTGTTCGAGACTATCTTGAACCGACACATAACCGGACAGATCAGACCGCTACTGAGCGAGTGTCAGCATGGGTTCAGAGCCGGTAGGTCAACTGCAACCAATTTAGTCAATCTTGTGGATTATGCTGTCACTGAAATGGATAGGAATAGGCAGGTAGATGCAGCATATTTTGATTTTAAAAAAGCTTTTGACCGTGTGCATAATGACGTGCTATTAAGTAAGTTCTCGGCCATAGGATTTACACCTAAACTATTAAAATTGTTTTGTAGCTACTTTGCTAATCGTAGGCAATATGTTCAACTCGCCGGTTATCGGTCTGACATGTATATAACCCAGTCTGGAGTGAGTCAGGGAAGCACTTTTGGCCCAACCCAATTCCTTGTGGTCAATGACTTGCCGGAGGTCATTCGGACGGCAGAGTGCCTCATGTTTGCTGATGATCTCAAAATATACATGGGCGTGGGGACTGTAGCTGATTGTGATGCTCTTCAGCGGGACATCAACAATGTGGTAGCCTGGAGCAACCGCAACCGCTTGGCATTTAATAAATCAAAGTGTAAGACCATTACATTCTCTCGCTGTCGCTCGCCGCATGTGTACACGTACAGTGTGTCGGGCACCCCGCTGGAGCGCGTCACAAATATTCGGGATCTTGGTGTACTGTTGGACACCGAGCTGACTTTTAATGATCACATATCTGCTTTGTGTCAGCGAGCGCACAAATCTCTCGGGTTCGTCATGAGGCAGTCGGCTCGGTTTACCAACAAACATGCAATTGTTGCCTTGTACTTCGCATTTGTTCGCAGTAGGCTTGAGTTCAATTCGATTGTATGGGATCCACACGAGACAAAGTACAATCTCCTATTGGAGCGGGTACAGCGTAAGTTCTGCCGGTACCTTTACAAGAAAATGTATGGGTATTACCCATACTTGTATCCATCTCTGTTCGTCTCAGGAATGGTGGGTATTGATACCCTCGAGCTAAGACGTAAATGTGCGCTCCTTTTGCATTATTTTTTGCTGCTTAACGGCAAAATTGACAACCCTGCGACTTTGTCGCGCTTTGGACTGTCAGCGCCGGCTCAGTACACGCGAGTACGCTCGCGCCCTCTACTCGCGGCTCCCAGAGTCCGGACACGTACTGCTCAATATGCCGCTACTAATCAGGCGGTATCATTGCTTAATACACTGACTGCTCAGTATCCGGATGTGAACATATTCCACTCGAATATACGTTTATTTTTGATCAAATGCAAAGATTGTTTTAGCACATAAATGAATTGATCGATTATATTATTAAATGATTATTGGTAAATTAATGAACGATGATTATAACTTAAATTAATATTGAGTATCGTTTGATTATTGAATAGCTGTTTTTTTTTTTTTTTTTTAATTATTTATGCATTTTAATGTCTTAGTTAGGGAATTGTCTGTTTAATTTTTATATTTTTTTTTATGTTTCTGTGATGTCTAAATAATGTAATTATTGACTCTCTGTACGTTTTGGTTAACACTGTAAGTGCAGAGAGTAATTGTAATAATAAATAAATAAATAAATAGCTGGGGCTGGAAAGTTAGAACTATGTACCTAGAGCTGGATAGCTGGAGCTGGAAAGCTAGAGGTATGTAGCAAGAGCTGGGTAACTGGAACAGGAAAGGTATAGCTATGCAGCTTGAGCAGGATAGCCAGAGCTGGAAAGCTAGAGCTATGTAGCAAGAGCTGGATAACTGGAACAGGAAAGGTATAGCTATGCAGCTTGAGCAGGATAGCTAGAGCTGGATAGCTGGAGCTGGAAAGCTAGAGCTATGTAGCAAGAGCTGGATAACTGGAACAGGAAAGGTATAGCTATGCAGCTTGAGCAGGATAGCTAGAGCTGGATAGCTGGAGCTGGAAAGCTAGAGCTATGTAGCAAGAGCTGGATAACTGGAACAGGAAAGGTATAGCTATGCAGCTTGAGCAGGATAGCTAGAGCTGGATAGCTGGAGCTGGAAAGCTAGAGCTATGTAGCAAGAGCTGGATAACTGGAACAGGAAAGGTATAGCTATGCAGCTTGAGCAGGATAGCTAGAGCTGGAAAGCTAGAGCTATGTAGCAAGAGCTGGATAACTGGAACAGGAAAGGTATAGCTATGCAGCTTGAGCAGGATAGCTAGAGCTGGATAGCTGGAGCTGGAAAGCTAGAGCTATGTAGCAAGAGCTGGATAACTGGAACAGGAAAGGTATAGCTATGCAGCTTGAGCAGGATAGCTAGAGCTGGATAGCTGGAGCTGGAAAGCTAGAGCTATGTAGCAAGAGCTGGATAACTGGAACAGGAAAGGTATAGCTATGCAGCTTGAGCAGGATAGCTAGAGCTGGATAGCTGGAGCTGGAAAGCTAGAGCTATGTAGCAAGAGCTGGATAACTGGAACAGGAAAGGTATAGCTATGCAGCTTGAGCAGGATAGCTAGAGCTGGATAGCTGGAGCTGGAAAGCTAGAGCTATGTAGCAAGAGCTGGATAACTGGAAAAGGAAAGGTATAGCTATGCAGCTTGAGCAGGATAGCCAGAGCTGGAAAGCTAGAGCTATGTAGCAAGAGCTGGATAACTGGAACAGGAAAGGTATAGCTATGCAGCTTGAGCAGGATAGCTAGAGCTGGAAAGCTAGAGCTATGTAGCAAGAGCTGGATAACTGGAACAGGAAAGGTATAGCTATGCAGCTTGAGCAGGATAGCTAGAGCTGGATAGCTGGAGCTGGAAAGCTAGAGCTATGTACCTAGAGCTGGGTAACTGGAACAGGAAAGGTATAGCTATGCAGCTTGAGCAGGATAGCTAGAGCTGGATAGCTGGAGCTGGAAAACTAGAACTATGTAGCTAGAGCTGGATAACTGGAACAGGAAAGGTATAGCTATGCAGCTTGAGCAGGATAGCTAGAGCTGGATAGCTGGAGCTGGAAAACTAGAACTATGTAGCTAGAGCTGGATAACTGGAACAGGAAAGCTAGAGCTATGTAGCTAGAACAGGATAGCCAGAGCTGGATAGCTAGAGCTATGTAGCTAGAGCTGGATAGTTAGAGGTGGATAGCTCGAGCTGGAAAGTTAGAACTATGTACCTAGAGCTGGGTAACTGGAACAGGAAAGGTATAGCTATGCAGCTTGAGCAGGATAGCTAGAGCTGGATAGCTGGAGCTGGAAAGCTAGAGCTATGTACCTAGAGCTGGGTAACTGGAACAGGAAAGGTATAGCTATGCAGCTTGAGCAGGATAGCTAGAGCTGGATAGCTGGAGCTGGAAAACTAGAACTATGTAGCTAGAGCTGGATAACTGGAACAGGAAAGGTATAGCTATGCAGCTTGAGCAGGATAGCTAGAGCTGGATAGCTGGAGCTGGAAAGCTAGAGCTATGTACCTAGAGCTGGGTAACTGGAACAGGAAAGGTATAGCTATGCAGCTTGAGCAGGATAGCTAGAGCTGGATAGCTGGAGCTGGAAAGCTAGAGCTATGTACCTAGAGCTGGGTAACTGGAACAGGAAAGGTATAGCTATGCAGCTTGAGCAGGATAGCTAGAGCTGGAAAGCTAGAGCTATGTAGCAAGAGCTGGATAACTGGAACAGGAAAGGTATAGCTATGCAGCTTGAGCAGGATAGCTAGAGCTGGATAGCTGGAGCTGGAAAGCTAGAGCTATGTAGCAAGAGCTGGATAACTGGAACAGGAAAGGTATAGCTATGCAGCTTGAGCAGGATAGCTAGAGCTGGATAGCTGGAGCTGGAAAGCTAGAGCTATGTAGCAAGAGCTGGATAACTGGAACAGGAAAGGTATAGCTATGCAGCTTGAGCAGGATAGCTAGAGCTGGAAAGCTAGAGCTATGTAGCAAGAGCTGGATAACTGGAACAGGAAAGGTATAGCTATGCAGCTTGAGCAGGATAGCTAGAGCTGGATAGCTGGAGCTGGAAAGCTAGAGCTATGTAGCAAGAGCTGGATAACTGGAACAGGAAAGGTATAGCTATGCAGCTTGAGCAGGATAGCTAGAGCTGGATAGCTGGAGCTGGAAAGCTAGAGCTATGTAGCAAGAGCTGGATAACTGGAACAGGAAAGGTATAGCTATGCAGCTTGAGCAGGATAGCTAGAGCTGGATAGCTGGAGCTGGAAAGCTAGAGCTATGTAGCAAGAGCTGGATAACTGGAACAGGAAAGGTATAGCTATGCAGCTTGAGCAGGATAGCTAGAGCTGGATAGCTGGAGCTGGAAAGCTAGAGCTATGTAGCAAGAGCTGGATAACTGGAAAAGGAAAGGTATAGCTATGCAGCTTGAGCAGGATAGCCAGAGCTGGAAAGCTAGAGCTATGTAGCAAGAGCTGGATAACTGGAACAGGAAAGGTATAGCTATGCAGCTTGAGCAGGATAGCTAGAGCTGGAAAGCTAGAGCTATGTAGCAAGAGCTGGATAACTGGAACAGGAAAGGTATAGCTATGCAGCTTGAGCAGGATAGCTAGAGCTGGATAGCTGGAGCTGGAAAGCTAGAGCTATGTACCTAGAGCTGGGTAACTGGAACAGGAAAGGTATAGCTATGCAGCTTGAGCAGGATAGCTAGAGCTGGATAGCTGGAGCTGGAAAACTAGAACTATGTAGCTAGAGCTGGATAACTGGAACAGGAAAGGTATAGCTATGCAGCTTGAGCAGGATAGCTAGAGCTGGATAGCTGGAGCTGGAAAACTAGAACTATGTAGCTAGAGCTGGATAACTGGAACAGGAAAGCTAGAGCTATGTAGCTAGAACAGGATAGCCAGAGCTGGATAGCTAGAGCTATGTAGCTAGAGCTGGATAGTTAGAGGTGGATAGCTCGAGCTGGAAAGTTAGAACTATGTACCTAGAGCTGGGTAACTGGAACAGGAAAGGTATAGCTATGCAGCTTGAGCAGGATAGCTAGAGCTGGATAGCTGGAGCTGGAAAGCTAGAGCTATGTACCTAGAGCTGGGTAACTGGAACAGGAAAGGTATAGCTATGCAGCTTGAGCAGGATAGCTAGAGCTGGATAGCTGGAGCTGGAAAACTAGAACTATGTAGCTAGAGCTGGATAACTGGAACAGGAAAGGTATAGCTATGCAGCTTGAGCAGGATAGCTAGAGCTGGATAGCTGGAGCTGGAAAGCTAGAGCTATGTACCTAGAGCTGGGTAACTGGAACAGGAAAGGTATAGCTATGCAGCTTGAGCAGGATAGCTAGAGCTGGAAAGCTAGAGCTATGTAGCAAGAGCTGGATAACTGGAACAGGAAAGGTATAGCTATGCAGCTTGAGCAGGATAGCTAGAGCTGGATAGCTGGAGCTGGAAAGCTAGAGCTATGTAGCAAGAGCTGGATAACTGGAACAGGAAAGGTATAGCTATGCAGCTTGAGCAGGATAGCTAGAGCTGGATAGCTGGAGCTGGAAAGCTAGAGCTATGTAGCAAGAGCTGGATAACTGGAACAGGAAAGGTATAGCTATGCAGCTTGAGCAGGATAGCTAGAGCTGGAAAGCTAGAGCTATGTAGCAAGAGCTGGATAACTGGAACAGGAAAGGTATAGCTATGCAGCTTGAGCAGGATAGCTAGAGCTGGATAGCTGGAGCTGGAAAGCTAGAGCTATGTAGCAAGAGCTGGATAACTGGAACAGGAAAGGTATAGCTATGCAGCTTGAGCAGGATAGCTAGAGCTGGAAAGCTAGAGCTATGTAGCAAGAGCTGGATAACTGGAACAGGAAAGGTATAGCTATGCAGCTTGAGCAGGATAGCTAGAGCTGGATAGCTGGAGCTGGAAAGCTAGAGCTATGTACCTAGAGCTGGGTAACTGGAACAGGAAAGGTATAGCTATGCAGCTTGAGCAGGATAGCTAGAGCTGGATAGCTGGAGCTGGAAAACTAGAACTATGTAGCTAGAGCTGGATAACTGGAACAGGAAAGGTATAGCTATGCAGCTTGAGCAGGATAGCTAGAGCTGGATAGCTGGAGCTGGAAAACTAGAACTATGTAGCTAGAGCTGGATAACTGGAACAGGAAAGCTAGAGCTATGTAGCTAGAACAGGATAGCCAGAGCTGGATAGCTAGAGCTATGTAGCTAGAGCTGGATAGTTAGAGGTGGATAGCTCGAGCTGGAAAGTTAGAACTATGTACCTAGAGCTGGGTAACTGGAACAGGAAAGGTATAGCTATGCAGCTTGAGCAGGATAGCTAGAGCTGGATAGCTGGAGCTGGAAAGCTAGAGCTATGTACCTAGAGCTGGGTAACTGGAACAGGAAAGGTATAGCTATGCAGCTTGAGCAGGATAGCTAGAGCTGGATAGCTGGAGCTGGAAAACTAGAACTATGTAGCTAGAGCTGGATAACTGGAACAGGAAAGGTATAGCTATGCAGCTTGAGCAGGATAGCTAGAGCTGGATAGCTGGAGCTGGAAAGCTAGAGCTATGTACCTAGAGCTGGGTAACTGGAACAGGAAAGGTATAGCTATGCAGCTTGAGCAGGATAGCTAGAGCTGGATAGCTGGAGCTGGAAAGCTAGAGCTATGTACCTAGAGCTGGGTAACTGGAACAGGAAAGGTATAGCTATGCAGCTTGAGCAGGATAGCTAGAGCTGGAAAGCTAGAGCTATGTAGCAAGAGCTGGATAACTGGAACAGGAAAGGTATAGCTATGCAGCTTGAGCAGGATAGCTAGAGCTGGATAGCTGGAGCTGGAAAGCTAGAGCTATGTAGCAAGAGCTGGATAACTGGAACAGGAAAGGTATAGCTATGCAGCTTGAGCAGGATAGCTAGAGCTGGATAGCTGGAGCTGGAAAGCTAGAGCTATGTAGCAAGAGCTGGATAACTGGAACAGGAAAGGTATAGCTATGCAGCTTGAGCAGGATAGCTAGAGCTGGAAAGCTAGAGCTATGTAGCAAGAGCTGGATAACTGGAACAGGAAAGGTATAGCTATGCAGCTTGAGCAGGATAGCTAGAGCTGGATAGCTGGAGCTGGAAAGCTAGAGCTATGTAGCAAGAGCTGGATAACTGGAACAGGAAAGGTATAGCTATGCAGCTTGAGCAGGATAGCTAGAGCTGGATAGCTGGAGCTGGAAAGCTAGAGCTATGTAGCAAGAGCTGGATAACTGGAACAGGAAAGGTATAGCTATGCAGCTTGAGCAGGATAGCTAGAGCTGGATAGCTGGAGCTGGAAAGCTAGAGCTATGTAGCAAGAGCTGGATAACTGGAACAGGAAAGGTATAGCTATGCAGCTTGAGCAGGATAGCTAGAGCTGGATAGCTGGAGCTGGAAAGCTAGAGCTATGTAGCAAGAGCTGGATAACTGGAACAGGAAAGGTATAGCTATGCAGCTTGAGCAGGATAGCCAGAGCTGGAAAGCTAGAGCTATGTAGCAAGAGCTGGATAACTGGAACAGGAAAGCTAGAGCTATGTAGCTAGAACAGGATAGCCAGAGCTGGATAGCTAGAGCTATGTAGCTAGAGCTGGATAGTTAGAGGTGGATAGCTCGAGCTGGAAAGTTAGAACTATGTACCTAGAGCTGGGTAACTGGAACAGGAAAGGTATAGCTATGCAGCTTGAGCAGGATAGCTAGAGCTGGATAGCTGGAGCTGGAAAGCTAGAGCTATGTACCTAGAGCTGGGTAACTGGAACAGGAAAGGTATAGCTATGCAGCTTGAGCAGGATAGCTAGAGCTGGATAGCTGGAGCTGGAAAACTAGAACTATGTAGCTAGAGCTGGATAACTGGAACAGGAAAGCTAGAGCTATGTAGCTAGAACAGGATAGCCAGAGCTGGATAGCTAGAGCTATGTAGCTAGAGCTGGATAGTTAGAGGTGGATAGCTCGAGCTGGAAAGTTAGAACTATGTACCTAGAGCTGGGTAACTGGAACAGGAAAGGTATAGCTATGCAGCTTGAGCAGGATAGCTAGAGCTGGATAGCTGGAGCTGGAAAGCTAGAGCTATGTACCTAGAGCTGGGTAACTGGAACAGGAAAGGTATAGCTATGCAGCTTGAGCAGGATAGCTAGAGCTGGATAGCTGGAGCTGGAAAACTAGAACTATGTAGCTAGAGCTGGATAACTGGAACAGGAAGGGTATAGCTATGCAGCTTGAGCAGGATAGCTAGAGCTGGATAGCTGGAGCTGGAAAACTAGAACTATGTAGCTAGAGCTGGATAACTGGAACAGGAAAGCTAGAGCTATGTAGCTAGAACAGGATAGCCAGAGCTGGATAGCTAGAGCTATGTAGCTAGAGCTGGATAGTTAGAGGTGGATAGCTCGAGCTGGAAAGTTAGAACTATGTACCTAGAGCTGGGTAACTGGAACAGGAAAGGTATAGCTATGCAGCTTGAGCAGGATAGCTAGAGCTGGATAGCTGGAGCTGGAAAACTAGAACTATGTAGCTAGAGCTGGATAACTGGAACAGGAAAGCTAGAGCTATGTAGCTAGAACAGGATAGCCAGAGCTGGATAGCTAGAGCTATGTAGCTAGAGCTGGATAGTTAGAGGTGGATAGCTCGAGCTGGAAAGTTAGAACTATGTACCTAGAGCAGGGTAACTGGAACAGGAAGGGTATAGCTATGCAGCTTGAGCAGGATAGCTAGAGCTGGATAGCTGGAGCTGGAAAACTAGAACTATGTAGCTAGAGCTGGATAACTGGAACAGGAAAGCTAGAGCTATGTAGCTAGAACAGGATAGCCAGAGCTGGATAGCTGGAGCTGGAAAGCTAGAACTATGTAGCTAGAGCTGGATAACTGGAACAGGAAAGCTAGAGCTATGTAGCTAGAACAGGATAGCCAGAGCTGGATAGCTGGAGCTGGAAAGCTAGAACTATGTAGCTAGAGCTGGATAACTGGAACAGGAAAGCTAGAGCTATGTAGCTAGAACAGGATAGCCAGAGCTGGATAGCTGGAGCTGGAAAGCTAGAACTATGTAGCTAGAGCTGGATAACTGGAACAGGAAAGCTAGAGCTATGTAGCTAGAACAGGATAGCCAGAGCTGGATAGCTGGAGCTGGAAAGCTAGAACTATGTAGCTAGAGCTGGATAACTGGAACAGGAAAGCTAGAGCTATGTAGCTAGAACAGGATAGCCAGAGCTGGATACCTGGAGCTGGATAGCTAGTGCTATGTACCTAGAGCCTGATAGTTAGAGCAGGACAGCCAGAGCTGGAAAGCTAGAATAGCAGAATAGCTAGCTATAGCAATTGTGTGGCGTCGCGACTCGCGACCGGTAGCCTAATTGCGTAGCTGAATTCGTCATGGCGAAGGATTTGTCCCCATCATTCGACCAATCACATAAACGGAAATCCACAACGCGTCTTTCATCTGGCACGTGATTGGTCGATTGATGGGATCAAATCCTTCGCTTTGCTGAATTCCCTTACGTAATTAGTCTGCAGGATTACTGTCTCACGGGTAAGACTCGTGGAAGTAGTCAAAATCAAAATCAAGGTATTTATTTCAAGTAAACTTTAGAAGTACCTACTTTTGAATTGTTAAACAAAAAATTAATAAAAAGATGACTCTAGTTGCAAATTCGCAAGCGTCTGTAGGTCTCAATGGAGAAGAATTTGCAAGAAACTCCCCGGACACTCTTTTCCATCAGTTTTAATTACAAGTTTTCGGTTACATCATTCTTGTTGAAAAAATACATATATGTGAGAACGATGTAAAAAGACGTGTACGTAAAAGCGTCTAGAGTAAAAAATTATAAAAAAAATAGTTTTATGATAGCTGTCCGTAAAAGTATAGCTGCGGTGCCCAACCGCTATTCCATTCCTCAGCCGAAGACTTGTGGGTAACGTGAGCATGATCGCTACAAGACGCTTTGCTTTAGCCTCTTTTTAATTTGTCAAAGCAGGCTGCTTACAATTATTACATATTTCATGTTTCGTTTGTCAAGAAAACAGAAGACAATTTTTCTGGTACTGACAGATAATAAAATAAAATAAAAATTAAAAAGCCTCTTTATTTCATGCTAATCTTACATTGTCTTCTTTTTTAAATAAACGTGCAATTAGATAAGAACAATTATATGATCTTAGTAAGTGTTACACAAGTTCAATTTAAATAATAACTTAAATTAATATGCTACATTTTCATAACACACATGATAAAATTAATTTCTTTATGGCTACTCACAATATTTCCTCTCTTTTACTCTTTATTATTTTTATTCTTTCTAAAACATAATTTAATTCCAATCAAAATTTATACAATCTTATTTATTATTAACATAATATGTATAAAATAATAAAAAACAACAATATTGATTGATTTCGAAATAACAGATATAAAAATTATAATAAATAATTAAAAGCCATAAGTAATTAGATAATCAATTATTTGAATAGGAGCTAGATAGCTCCATAGCTCTTCACGTGACCAGAAGGCTGGGCTTTTCCTTGGCCAGAGAATCAGCATTGCCATCCAACGTGGCAATGCTGCCAGCGTTTTGGGCACTTTTCACGTTGACAGCGATGTGGACGAATTTTTTGACGCCCTATGACCCCTGCCCTTTTATACGCGTTCGTAGTTCTATTTTATTTTTATTTAACTGTATATATAGGTAGTTATTGTTATTTAATAGCATGTAAATTTTAATTGAAATAAAGTACGTCTATAAATGAAAAAAAAAAAAATACATACACATAGTCATTTAATTATTATGATTTAACATAACAATAGATAATGTAAAATAAATAATTTTATATGACGAAATATTTTTAAATTATATAGTGACTAAAATAAAATTAGATTGCATGAACCCCTTTACGGGTAAAGGCCTCCTCCAGAGCCTTCCATTCGCCATTTTTTGCTTCTGTACAAGTTCAGTAAAAAACAATTTCTATTAATTTATCTGTACTGGATGATGAATGACTAAAATTGTACGAGCATATGTTAATTTATCGTCGATAATTAGCTCTGGAGCTTCGCTCTGGAGGGTTATCGTCGAAAATCCCCGCGGTGACAAGCCGTATTGGGGATGAATTATGTATTTATTTTGGCTCTTAAATCATCTATCAAATTAATTATTGGTATTTTTTATAGTAACTGTTTAAAAGTTTGTTTTAAAATGGCCAGCAACGGTATGACCACGGCTATGTCAATTCTTCTCGAAAATGGCAGGCACTCATTCCTTGTCGTTAGGCCGAGGGTACGTGGGACCTGCGACTGAATTCTGTCAGAGACACCAACTATTGTTTCACTACCATGGCATGCCACAGCTCTAGCTCTAGCTACATAGCTCTAGCTACACAGCTGTAGCTACATAGCTGTAGCTACATAGCTCTAGCTACACAGCTGTAGCTACATAGCTGTAGCTACATAGCTGTAGCTACATAGCTGTAGCTACATAGCTCTAGCTACATAGCTCTAGCTACACAGCTGTAGCTACATTGCTCTAGCTACACAGCTCTAGCTACATAGCTCTAGCTACATAGCTCTAGCTACCTGGCTCATCCAGCTCTAGCTACACAGCCCTAGCAACAAAGCTCCAGCTACATAGCTCTAGCTACCTGGCTCATCCAGCTCTAGCTACCTGGCTCATCCAGCTCTAGCTACCTGGCTCATCCAGCTCTAGCTACATAGCTCTAGCTACCTGGCTCATCCAACTCTAGCTACACAGCCTTAGCAACAAAGCTCTAGCTACATAGCTCTAGCTACCTGGCTCATCCAGCTCTAGCTACATAGATCATAATTTAATCAAGCTACATAGCTCAAGCGCATAATTAATCAAATATAATGGTTTCACTAATTAATTGTTACTTTGCTACGCAGGTGGTTGTTACTTTATTATGTATTAAGTAACATATGTAAGTTTTAAGTAACATAAAATCGACATGTATATTATCTGGATCTCTGGGGGCTACCGAAACTTTCTATCGCGAACTGCGTCTCTCTTCTTATGATGTTATAGTATTGATGGAAACCTGGCTAGTGGATGGCATCTCAAACTCGGTGTTTTTTGGTGATCAGTATTTACTAAAATGAAAAACTTAATAACTTCAATTTCGGATGTCGGTGTTCCTGTTTATGTTGCTTCGTTTTTTGACCCCGACTTCCTAAATTGAAGTTATTTTTCACTTTGTAGTGTTTTATTTGGCAGTCGATTATATTTTTTAATAAATTTTACTTTTTGGTTTTTGTACATAATGAACAAGTTCTATAGTAAGGTACCTATAATGCAAAAAGTTATACCAGAATAGATTTCCCGAATAACATAAAACTTGCACATAACCGGTGAAATGAGAGTGTACCAGAGTAGGTATGATGTTATGAAATGGCATAAACAATAAGCAGACATGCGATTGCAACAATCCCGATAGATTTGCTGTTGTATATTGAAGAGTTCTGTTGTATATCGCCGAAGTTATTCGTCAGATCTAGATGAAAATAAACCACATGACAAGCACCAGCTTTCAAATAAAAAATGAATCATCAAATTCGGTTCACCCAGTAACAAGTTCTGAGGTAACACACATAAAAAAACAAAAAAAAAACAGTCGAATTGATAACCTCCTCCTTTTTGAGAATCAGTTAAAAATACAGTTGAATTGAGAACCGCCTCCTTTTTGAATTATATTAAAAATTAGAAAATTTGCTGGGATAATTGGCATATTCAAAAAATCTGAACGTGTCTTTTTCTAGATGTAGGGTTTTTGTATAACCGCGGTTTGTATATGAAAACGATCGTCGGGTCAGCTAGTAGGTAGACAATAATAAGGCCTCTGCCTCGAATCTTGCGGACAGCGGGGCGGCGGCGGCGGCGGCGCGGGAGCGGGGCGGGCAACGCAGACCGTTCTCGAAACCAGCGGGCAGATTGCGCGGCTCGGCGTAGTTTTGTGTTCGTAGTTGTTTCATCGATATATTTGTTTTTATTCGCGAACGAAATGTCTTAACACCGGCCTAACGCTCGATTTATTGTGGGCAAAAGAAGAAGTGAATCCCTACTATAGGGCAAGGAAGGAAAGGCGAGTTTTATCGAAATTATGAAGACCAGGGACAATGTCCTGACAAATTCTACGACTACACCAGAATTAGTGTAGAAACTTTTGACTATATTCTTGAAGCTATCAAGGGCGATTTGCTAATTAATCTGGTTAATTACTCTTCTATTTTTATGGTTCACATCTTTGCTGTTCCATATCGGTGTCCTCTCAAAAATTGCTGTAATAATTTGCTCTAGCACTTCCGAGGACATTTCGACACGTCACAAAAATATATTGCACAACACTACAATTCAGACGCGCGGACGGTAACCGCTTTTCGGCTTTCGGCCGAGGGCGGTCATCGATTCGAGGCAAAGGCCTTAAGGCCGCACTGCGATTTAAATTCGCGTATATTTTTTCCAGCAATTTTGTCACTAATTCTGTCCCAAAATCTACAGTTTCCAGCGCACCGCGGCGCGAATATTTTGTGCACTATGAATGAACGGGTAGACAGAGAACGCGAGGAATTTTATTCGGGAAATGTGGACAGAGAGCTCCGACTGAATATCCTAAGTAAAAAGTGGTAATTCGGGTTTTGGCTCTCGCCTATTTCCACCTCCAATATTGGACCAAGTTAAAAGATATTCCCATAAAGTGAAAAATAAAGATTTATACTACGAGTATGTCCCTATGTTTTCCTTTTGATGATATTTTTAGGAATCTGAAGAAGAAATTATTAAAAAAAATGCTTACAAACTTTGATCTTTAATTTTAACAAAACAATTTTTCTTAACACAATAAATTGATAATCAGAGGAACAAAATCTACCCACAACATAAAACTTCAAAACACACGAATACTGCTCTCACGCTACCGATGTGCTCGCTTCGAAGGCTGGGACGAGAAAGGGACATATGTTTTTTTTTTAATACGTGGCGTCTCGCAGTTAGATCAAAGTGATCGTCGTCTGCTTAACTGGGCTTCCCTGTGGAGACTATATCTCAGCCTCATCCAGGCTTCAAAAAAACTAAACCTAAGCGACAACGCTGAGGGCTAACCCAGTTGGGGTCAAACCTCGGCGCAGGGCGTCGCTGGGGGACCACTAAGGCTGGATCTTAATAAAGTGATTCTACCATCCGTTCGGAATAAGCCTACGTGGAGAAGAACGGACAAGGACTTGTGCAGACTCGTCGGGCATATCTTTCTTTTCTAGTTTATGGAATATCTTTTAAATTGGTCCAATATTGGAGGAGGAAATAGGCGAGAGGCAAATCTCGAATTATGACTTTTTACATTAGGAAATTCAGACGGACTCTGTCCCTATTTCCTCTCCAGTCCGCGGGGAAAATCCGCGCGGCGAGATGGCGCAGTGCGTACTAAACCAGTAATAACAAAATGGCTAATTATTGGGTCAGCCGGAAATTAAACTATGACCTTGCTTGTCCATATAGATAATGTTACAATAACCAGGGCTCCGCCGCGTGGGCTTACCCCAATCACTAATTCTCTCCAGGTCGTGGCATTAATCGCTAAGTCCACGTCCGCAAGCAGAAAATGTCGATAAAGTTGCAAATCATCTGCTTAAAGATGGAAGCTGGAGATGTTATGTTGTTGGTACAGTGTTTAAGAAAATAGAGAAAAGAAGAGGAGAGAGAACGCAACCCTGAGGAACACCAGCAGTGAGATCACACCAATCAGAGAAAATCTCATCAAGACGAACACACTAAGAGCGACCCCGAAGGTAAGAGTCAAACCAGCCTAGTGCAGAGGAAGAGAAGTTAATAGACTGAAGGACCCCAAGCAGAATATCAAGATCCACCGAGTTAAACGCACAACTGAAGTCAAGCAGGCAGGACTAACAAGGTAAGAGATTCATTCTCCATAGCCCAGCGGATGTCGTCAATGACCTTCAGAAGTGCGGTAACGGTACTGTGACCTGCCCGGAATCCAGATTGGAAAGAACAGATAAGAGTATTAGACGAAAGGAATCTGGAAATTTTACCATGAACAATGTGCTCGAGAACTTTAGAGAGGAAAGGAATTATGGATATGGGTCTGAAGTGGGATAAAGAAGAAGGATTACTTATTTCGGAAAGTGGTATTATGTGTGCTTGTTTCCAGGCTGAAGGAAATATGCCAGAGAATAAATCTGATTCCAACTTGATTCCATCCAATCTGATTCCAGCTTATTTGACTTTCACAAAATCTGATGCCAACTTTTACAATTCATTGTGAATGTTCACTAAATCCTATGCACATTTCCAAAGATTTCATTACCGTGTTGTGGATTTTTAACATGTGGGCCATGACACCACACGTACATGTCTACAGACGAAGTTATATAAGTATTTTTAAGAAGAAATCCGTCTTACAGGATGTTTGCGTACTCTTTTTTTTACGTCCTTTCCCCAATGCTGGGGGTCGTGACCAAGTCATGGTTTGAAAACTTCCTCATTTATTATTCTTCTCCTCTTTATCTCCACGCATCTGCGTTCTTTTTAACTTTAATAAAAAAATTGTAGAGATAGGCTGAATAGTCGAAAAAGCCGACTAAATCCGCATTTGTAGTAGGCCTACTAGTCGGTAGACTAGTCGGCCATTTTGAGCGCCGGCCAGGTCGGTCCATATCTAGTAATTAGGTACATTATCGATTACACATTACGCACGACTCATCACCTCAGAAGAGGGTCCGGTGACAGACATGCAGCCGCGGTGGGTTCACGGACGAGTGCTAAAGCGTGCCCGTGTTCCTGCCATAAGCGGCACAGGACACCGTGGAGTTTTAGTGGGTTGGAGTTCCACATAACTGCGCTATCTCCCCGTGATAGCGCAGTATGCAGACATTTCTCCAGGCTAAAAAAAAAGATGACAAGATAGCACCATCGCGATTGGTCTCAGTTCTGGGTATTGACAAGTGGTACCTCTCAATTCAAAAACTTTGTTTTAAAAACAGTTTTATACTAAATACTTGGCAATATCGGGACCCTGGGGTTCCGGTTCTTTGAAAGACGTGCGAGGGGTCGAAGCCAACTCGCAGAGGCCTTGTTAGGCATGTATCAGGCAATGTGACACCAACCGACGATTATCCCTGTATAAGATAATAAGATAATGATTTATTTCTCACCACAATATAGGTACATTTAGTTAGGTATTAATATAAAGTAGGTACGTATCAGCAATAATTATACTGTGGGAGACTGGAGCCTAAACTAGACGTGAGGTCTGTATTTCAGGACACCAGGTCTCCACCCCTTGGGTAATGCTTACATTTTAAAGTTCTGTGTGTGTTACATAAAGACAAGACTAGGTATTTATTTCAATTAGGTTTGTCAATTAATTCATATTGAGGCTCAGAAAGCTTACTGCCCGTTCGCTAGACCTAGTTCTCGTGGAGACGAAGGGCAAGAAACTCCACGGTAGCAACTATGGTTGTAAAAGTATTCATAGACATCTTTTACAACCATATAAATATCGTTTTATCACAATAAATATCTAATTCTATTATGGCCATTATTAATCTTGTAACATTTCACAATGTCATATAATCAAAACAACAAGGTTAAGGCAAAGAACATGACTAGCCCTTAAATTAATTTAACATCATCATTATCAATAAAGGCCACAATATGAAAATAGAGTTTCAACACAACCATTAGCAATAATCAAGTTATAATATCAAATAACTTACGTGAAGCTTGTGTAGTCCATCTTTCACAAAATATAACAATTCAGGAAAACAATATCAATATCACAATATAACAACTGGTCTATACTGGCTTGTAGTTCACAACGAAGTGCGGCAAGAATTTCTAAAAGGATAGGCTTACAAGTTTAAAATACAAAAAAACAAAAAATACAAAAAAAAAATACAAAAAAATATGCACAGCGCAAGTGCACCCAAGGGCAATCTCCAGGTGCAGGACTATTGCAAAGTATGGAGAAAAAATGTATTGGGCTATGGGTTTGATAGGTTTAGTGGATCGATTGCCTATAGGAGGGCTACTGGCCCCTGCCTGACCACTGTTGAACGGCTATAAAATGGCAGGGGGTGACTTGCACACTCAATTAATGGGCCCCTATAAAGGATCACTTGCACTTTAGTGACGAAGCGATAAGGGGGCAACATCCGGAGGTGCTTGAGGAGTGGAGAGGTATACCACGACTATCAGAACAATCCCGGAAGTACGGTCAAGATCCTTACCAGCATCCAGCAGCTGGCCGATGTAGTTTCACGTAATAGACGCGACAATACCCTACTGTGTCATCAATCCGCTAAGACAGCACTAATGTGCAAAAGTGTTTACTGCATGGCTCCGGTCATATTATATGATAAAATACCGAAAAGTTGGAAAGAATCGCCGCTACCGTTATTTAAAAAAAGTCTTCGAAGTTTTCTTACAGACAAAGTACAAAATATTATAGCGTAACAGAATTCTTAAGTGGAAAAAAAATTGAAACTTGCTGTTAATAATGTTTAAATAGTTATTTATGCTACAAGTGCGGAAGGTAGGTGATTGCCGATTAGTGGCTTTTTTATTCACGAGCGAGCGAAGCGAGTGAGTGGATAAATCGACACGAGTCAGAAATCATCTTATGTACGTGTATCATAAAACATTTTACTATGCACTGTGCGAGGAAATAAAAAAATATATCTGAACCAAGCAAGAAATTAATAAAATGGCGGGCTTATTCAAGTGCGCTCAGGATATCCACAGATTTACTAATAGTTCCTCGGGCATATCTACTGCGCATGTGCAAATAGCTGTCACGTCGTAACGCAAAAAGGCACGAGCAAAATATACGTTCTGCCAAACATATTTTATGAATATTTTAAATTAATTTATTGATCAAAATCTAAATCTAGATTAATTAAAAACGCCTTTAATGAAGTATTAGTTTTATTTTACCTTTTATATGAATGATAATCTGTACTTAACTAATTTGTAAAACTATTCTCAAATAATAAAAACTATATGCGTCGGGCTGACGTTGGAGTTAAAAATTAAAAAAATACAGAAAAGTAAAAAGCACTAGTAAAAAAAAGTGACACTTTCCGCACAGTTTGGCTTCTTGGAAAACGCTCTTTTCGAGGACATGACATGCTTTGTAAAATAAGAATCATGCTTGGTTTTAGTTTTTCTTTGTTTTGTATGTTAAAGTTTAGTAGATTAGTTTATAATTTTGTAATTTTTGCATACTATACCTATTGGTAAAATATGGCTGGACCTATTCCCTATTTATCACCATTATACTGTACCCATATTTGCAAAATAAAATATCTTTATCATCTTACTTGGTTAACTTCCTTCCTAAATACTTATTATTAACACAGAAACATTCACGTGAGCGAAGCCGGGGTGAAAATCTAGTTAATTGTAAACAGATTTCAATTATATTACGTAACACTTAATAATCGTTAATACTTCTACCTATTTATATTTAATTACCAATAAGCATAAAAATTCTGAATTGCTAACACGTCTGATGCTGATGGTTTAGTGGAAAAGATTCAGATGAATTGAGAACATTCTCCTCTTTATGAAGTCGTTTAGTAAAAAAACATGTACTTACTACATTTGTTCTTGGTGCTGTTATGTAAGTTTTCTGTATTTTCACAAGCTTATATTTTATGTCATCCGCCCGGCAGGCTAATTACGTATTTTGCAAGAGCAAAACGATAGCGATTTTTTAATAATAATTGCTCTTGAATACAGAAGTTTTAGAGTTTGTGGCGTTTTTTAGGGCTCCGTACCTCAGAAGGAAAAAACGGAACCCTTATAGGATAACTTTGTTGTCCGTCCGTCCGTCTGTTTGTCAAGACCTGTTTCTCAGGAACGCGTGAAGGTATCAAATTTATACCAGATACTCAGATCCCTTAAAGCTGTGAAAAAATCAAACTTCTAAGCTAACGCAATCAAAAGATACAGCCGTTTATGCCGCAAATTTCCGCAAATTTCCGCAAATTTTCGACACTCGCAAGGGAATTAAAACCTACAGGGTATAGTTCTCGCCAAACTTCTTGGCCGCCCTGAAGTTGGCTACAATGGCTGCGCAGTAATAAATCTCATACAAAAACCACCGTTTCGTGCCTCGCGCATGCGGTAAACCAACTTCAGGGCGGCCAAGAAGTTTGGCGAGGACTATACTGCCCGTGAACTCACAATCTTGAAATTTGGTACGAAGCAACGTCTTATAGCACAGATAAAGGAAAAATTGTGAAAACCGTAATTTTTTTGTTACATCATATAATAAAAACTATTTTTAATAATTTTAAACTTACCACCCCTTTCCTCATGAACGCGTAAAGGTATTCAATTGAAATTCATATCAAATACTCAGGTCTATACCTTTAAGCTGCAATAAAATCATACTTCGATCAAAAATCATGCGCACATGTTTAGAAGCGCAAAATAGAGTAGCTTATGTGAATATTGGGCAATTCCAACAATATAACATACATATGTATCGAAGTACCCAAAAGGTAAAAACGGGACCCTATTACTAAGACTCCGCGGTCCGTCTGTCTGTCTGTCCGTCCGTCTGAGGCTGTATCTCATGAACCGTGATAGCCAGACAGTTGAAATTTTCACAGATGATGTATTTCTATTGCCGCTATAACAACAAATACTAAAAACACAATAAAACAAATATTAAAGGGGGGCTTTCATACAGCAAACGTGATTTTTGTGCCGTTATTTTTGCGATAAAGGTACGGAACCCTTCGTGCGCGAATCCTACTCGCACTTGGTCGGTTTTTTTTAAGTTGGTAAAAAAATACGTGATTATTTTTTAGGCGTGTACGAGTCGAAGTCGTACCAGCACCACTTTTCAAAGAAATTTAAAGCTAAAGACCAAGTACATCTCGCCGTTAACAGGATATTGCAACTCATGAGATCTTACTACGAAGAAGCAAACTCTCGAATTTATCAGCTGAACAATATACGATTTATGTACGAAGAAAGCCCTTACTATGAAATGGGGTTCCTCATTGGAGAAATTATTGAAAGGTAAGCAAATATAACTTACTAGCGGACGCCTCGCGGTTTCACCCGCGTAGCTCCCGTTCCCGTGATAATCTATATATATAAAAGAAAGTCGTGTTAGTTAGGTACACACTTTATAACTCAAGAACGGCTGAACCGATTAGGCTGAAAATTGGTAGGGAAGTAGCTAAGAACCAGGCAAAGGAGGATACATTTTTATCCCGTTTAGGGTAGGGTAGGGTAGGGTAGGTATGTAGGTAGGGTAGGGTAGATAGGGTAGGGTAGGGTAGGGTAGTGTAGGTAGGGTAGGGTAGGTAGTGTAGGGTAGTTAGGGTAGGGTAGGTAGGGTAGGCTAGGTTGGGAAGGGTAGGGTAGGTAGTGTAGGGTAGGGTAGGTAGGGTAGATGAATGTTTGGTGTTTTTATGGCAACAAAGTTTGCCGGGTCAGCTAGTACAGGGATAAAAAGTAACCTATGTCACCCGGGGATAGTGTTGCTTCCCAACAGTGAAAGAATTTTTGAAATCGGTCCAGTATTTTTTATGTTTATTCGTTACATACATAAATATTAATAATTATATTTTAGATTTCTTTTTTAAAATTGGGTACATTTAATAAGTGTTATACAGGGTGATTGGAAGTTGGGTGCAAAGCTTTAAGGCGAAGATAGTACAGACAATTTAGAACCATTTAAGCCATGGTTGTCTTAAACGAAGTCTTACTAATTTTTTTTACCAAATTTTTATGATTATTTTCGAAAGTTCCCACAATTTTAACTAAACTGCTTATTTATGGTCAAATTGATAGATAAATGAATCCATTTTTATTTTATTTCATAAAAGTAATGTGTAAGCTATCTAGCAAAACATGTTTTACGCTTCTGTGTCGTTAGAATTTTTTTGTACATACAAATACAAAATTTAAAATTTCTCCCTCGAATTTGTTTGTAGGTCCTTATTTCAATAATTTATAAGATAGCCGCGTAACGATTGTCAAGCATATTTTCAAAAAGGTTTGAACAAAAAAAGCACGCCCCGTGTTTTTTTTAAATAAGGTTTACAAAATGTATTTATGATTTTGAACTTTTTTATGAACTTTAAATGCCTGTAAAAAAAATGTCTAACGACACAGAGGCCTAAAACATGTTTTGTTAGATTGCTTACACATTACTTTTATTAAATAAAATAAAAATAAATTCATTTATCATTCAATTTGACCATAAATAAGCAGTTAAGTTAAAATTTTGGGCTTTTTCAAAAATAATCATAAAAATTTGTTAAAAAAAAATGTTAAGACTTCGTCTAAGACAACCATGACTTAAATGGTTCTAAATTGTCTGTACTATCTTCACCTTTAAGTTTTGCACCCAACTTCCAATCACCCTGTATATTTTTGAAATCACCTCTTAAAACCCTTTATTTTGATACCCCCACGATGGGTTTGGAAGAAAAGAAAAATTGTTTACCCCACAAAATGGCGCGCAAAATCCGCCGTTTTTTATTTTCCAATTTTAATGTAGCTAGTGACACTCGCAGGGTTAAGACGAATCGATTGACGTAAGAATCATCAAAATCGGCCAACGCGTTTGGTCTCTAGAACGCCACATAGGAACAAACATACATATACTGATAAACACATTACCCTCCTTCGGCAGTCGGGTAAAAAAGCAGGTTCGATCACCATTGTCAACATCGGTGGGCTATGGTGCATCTGTCGCACACATTAATTCATAATTGCGAGCAGAGTCCCACCCAGTACAGTCAATAATGTGGGCAATTTAGGGGGCCACTATGTCCCTGGGCGGTCACGGCGTACAATGTGTTCTGGTGCGCCCCCCGTCAATTAATGGGCCCCCATAAAGGATCGCTTGCACTTTAGTGACGAAGCGCCAAGGGGGCAACATCCGGAGGTGCTTGAGGAGTGGAGAGGCATACCACGACTATCAGGACCATCCCGGAAGTACGGTCAAGATCCCTATCAGCATCAGCATCAGTTAACTTGTAGGTGACACCTACATGGGAGAAAAAAAAAACATTTATTTCAGACTTTCTGTCTATAGGTACACCTTAGATAAAGTACCTATAGATTAAGCCTTAAAATGAGCTTGATTGATAGAGCGAGATGGCTAATTGGCAGCTCCATGTAAATAATAAGGACAAAAGATTATTTTTTGTCTTTGTCACCATGGCTGGTTTCTGTTGTTTGTCAAACTCTAATATAATGGCAGGTTTGACAAACAAACTCGGTTTTGTTTGATTTTCTGTGATTTCGTGGTATTATGTGTTAATTGAGACAAGGAATTTGGGTTATTTATAGATAATAAGTGTGCGATGGTGGGTTGTAGTGTTCTTGTTGTAACAACAGAACTAACTATTGTTGTCTCATGTGCGGCCAGGCCAGGGCTTCATCTATCCCGGGTGTCACCATTGTGTGGATCGCCCGGAGGACACGGTGGAGCATACGGTGGAGGTCTGCCCCGCTTGGGCGGAGCACCGCCGTGTCCTCGTGGAGGCGATCAGCGGTGGCGACCTCTCGCGGCCGGCCCTGGTGCAGGCCATGGTACGGAGCGAGAGGGCATGGGAAGCTGTCTCCTCCTTCTGCGAAGCAGTTATGCTCGCAAAGGAGGAGGCGGAAAGCGTGAGGGAGACGCAACGGAGACTCCCTCGCGCCCCTAGTCACCGCAGGAGACGCCCTGGGCGTCGGGAGTCGCAAGCCGATTCCCGGCCACCGTAGGCGCGGGCTTGCGGACGGCAAGTAATGGGTAGCTCGCCGTCCGATAAGGACCAGGCCCGAGTCGACGGCGCGTAGTGTTCCACGCGCGCCTCAAAGAGATGTCAGCAAAATTGACGGGGCCCGAGAGGGCCGATGTCTGTCTGGGTCGCGGATAAATTTGAAAGAGTGTTACCGCGGCCCTGGCACAAACAACTGAAGGAACACGGGTGGGTTTTAGTCAGTAAAAGTCTGACACGCCCTCCCGCTTCACCCAGAGCGGGAGAAGTCATTGGATGATTTCCCACCCAAAAAAAAAAAAAAAAAAAAAGGGCTTCATCTATACTACTTTATCTAAGAGGTACATTTGCAAAACATTTTTTATTAGATGTTGTGAGCTGCTTAAACCGTTTTAATGTTCATGTAATAACAAAAACCCTCTTCTTAGTCCGCATTATTATGCGTAGAATGAAATATACAAAAAATAACACAGACAATAAACAATCTATACTAATATTATAAAGAGGCAAGATTTTTTTGATTGTTTGTACCGAATAGGCTCCGAAACTATTGGACCGATTTAAAAAAATCTACGTTACGTTATTCCTGAGTAACATAGGATATTTTACCCCGAAAACGGGTCATGTGGGGTGGCCCACGGCAGCGAAGCCGCGGGGAACAGCTAGTACAAAATAAACGACACAAAATACAACGAAGAAAACAGTTACAACACAAAAACATACAAACAATAACCAGTGACAACACAGAAGTGGCAACACATGAAAATTTGACACGGAGGAACTGACCACAGGTCACAAGGGATTGTGCAAGCATATGCAGTGGTGCAGCAGTGGAGAGTCCCACTTGTAAGCGAACACGCTTAGTAAGCTGTTGCTGCTGGACCTGACGCGACGCAGCAGCGACGCACATTGTTTTTAACCGACTACCAAAAAAGGAGGAGGTTCTATGTTCGACATTATGAATGATTTTTTTTTTTTTTATGTATGTTCACCGATATCTCCGTCAATTGTGGACCGATTTTGAAAATTCTTTTTTTGTTTGAAAGATTATATTCCGAAATTGGTCCCATTTTAATTTGGTGAAGATCTGATAAAGAACTTCGGAGATATACAACAGAACTCTTCAATAAATAACGGCAAATATCTCGGGATTGCTGCAATCGCATGTCTGTTTATTGTTTATACTATTTCATAACATAACATCACGCCAGTACACTCGAAAGGGGTATGCAGATCTCTCATTTCACCGGTTATATTCATTTTTCATGTTATTCGGGTAATCTATTCTGTCGTTATAGGTACTTACTTAACTACTTCCCTATTAGGTAGGTACACCTAAAAAGTGAAAAATAAAAAGCTTTTTTACAAAAAAATAATAAACTTCCAAATAAGAAACTTAAAAATTTGGTACCTACCAAAAACACCGACTTCCAAAAATAAAGTTATTTCTCACTTTCTAGTTTTCTTATTTGAAAGTCGGTAGTATTTTTTTGTAAAAAAGCTTTTTCTTATTAGGGCATGGAAGCCGTCCGTGAGCGCTTCTGCGAACATGATTGACGCACTGCAGAATCGCGGCAGCCCCAGCAGCACCCTGAACGCGTTGTTGTATTGTTCCCAGTGTGTAGTTTACCCACAGGCTGCACGTGTTAAGTGTTTGGCAGTAAGACATAAAAAAAATAACTAAAAACCCGACTGCATAGAAAGCGAACTAAAACTAAAACTAAAACTTTCTAAGCAGTCGGGTTTTTAGTTATTTATTTTTTTATTTACAACTTTTTAGTATTTTTTTTTATTAGGTACATTTAAACATATAAGTGTTATATATTTTTGTAATCACCTCTTAAAACCCTTTATTTAGATACCCCACACGATGGGTTAGGAAGAAAAAGAAAATTTTGCCCCCACAATATGTCGCCCAAAAACCGCCATTTTTTTATATTCCAATTTTAATGTAGCCAGTGACACTCGAAGGGTTAAGACGAATCAATTGACGTGAGAATCATCAAAATCGGCCAACGCGTTTAGTCTCTAGAACGCCACATAGGAACAAACATACATACATACATAGACTGATAAACACATTACCCTCCTTCGGCAGTCGGGTAAAAAGTGTAACTTTGACTTGATTACTGCTACGTTCGAACCTGCGGGTCAACATATTATACCGGACAGCCAACGCCCTACGTGCCCTTTCCACATCCGTGTTGTTCCTATGGTCTTCGGAGACCCAGTGGCCAGGTACTTGAATTGTGACACGCTGTTTAACGCGGTTCCTGTCAAGGTGACTGGGGGTACAGTCTCGTAGATTTGCCACGCCCCTTAAATTCTAACAGCTTACTTTTCTTAGCCTTGCATCTGAGCCCGTGGGCCGCCGCATAAGACTCACAAACCCGTACCGGTTTGTGAGTCTTATGCGGCGGCCCACGGGCCAGCATTAACGCCCAGGCAACTTACGCAACCCTCCAATCGATGGACTCAGCAGTACCATGTCATCTGCGTAACTTATGTAATGTATTTCATATGAAAAGGACAAAAATTTATTCCTGACAAGAAAATTGAAGATATAATGTGTCCGATGAGCATTCAAAATAGTTTGTGCAAAACGCGTCGCGATCAGAGCAGCCTGCAGTTCAAGGCGCGGAATAGAAAGTGGCTTTAAAGGTGCAACACGCGCTTTGCTGCCTATCAACACTAAAGAAGCCCATTTTCAATCTAAAATGTTATTTTATATTTATTACATACTAGCTGTGACCGCGGCTTCGCTCCCATTCAGCCTGTACGATCTACCCTATCCTAACTTTTTTTTTTCCTGGGTTGAAAATCCTCCGCCCTGACCTGGATATTACCCTACCTACCTTCCCTAACAACATATTTTTATTATTTTGTTTTGGGTTTGGAATCATCCAATGACTTCTCCCGCTCTGGGTGAAGCGGGAGGGCTTGTCAGACCTTTACTGACTAAAACCCATCCGTGTTCCTTCAGTTGCTTGTGCCAGGGCCACGGTAACTCTTTCAAATTTAACCGCGACCCAGACAGGCATCGGCCCTATCGGACCCCGTAACTTTGCTGACATCTCTTTGAGGCGCGCGTGGAACACTACGCGCCGTAAACTCGGGCTTGGTCTTTATCGGACGGCGAGCTACCCATTACTTTCCGTCAGCAAGCCCGCGCCTACGGTGGCCGGCAATCGGCTTAATACGCCCGACGCCCGGGGCGTCTACTGCGGTGGCTAGGGGCGTGAGGGCGTCTCCTCTGCGTCTCCCTCACGCGTTCCGCCTCCTCCTATGCGAGCATTACTGTTTCGCAGAAGGAAGAGACAGCTTCCCATGCCCTCTCGCTTCGTACCATGGCCTGCACTAGGACCGGACGCGAGAGGTCGCCACCGCCGATTGCCTCTATGACGACACGGCGGTGCTCCACCCAAGCGGGGCAGTTCTCCACCGTATGCTCCACCGTGTACTCAGGGCGGTGAAATGGTTTCAACCCTGGCAATCCTTGTTGCTAACTTGCTACAATCAATCTGCCTAGCCTTATCCCAACTATGTTGGGGTCGGCTTCCAGTCTAACCGGATTCAGCTGATTACCAGTGTAACCTAGTAACTGGCCAACACGATACCTCTTGGCTAGACTGGTGTCAGATCTCAAGCTTCTGACTACTCGTAACGACTGTCAAAGATCTTCAAATGACAGCCGGGACCAACGGCTTAACGTGCTTTCCGAGGCACGGAGGAAACTCGGTATGTTGAAATGGTCACCCATCCACGGACCGACCTCGTCAAGCGTTGCTTAACGTTGAAGATCGACCCATGCGGCTGTTATTATTTAGCTTGCTAAACTAAAGCCGATTATCAACAATGTTACTCACGATAACTTGGGGTCCAAATTCGCTGGACCCGAGTTACAGACCTTTTTAAGATGTTTTAGAAATTTTATACCTCACGACCAAAAACTGCTCAATGACAGCAAGCAGATTTAAAACCCTTTCCCTCCCACAGAGCGCCTGTGTCCCAGCAGTGGGCACATTATACTATACTATTTCCTTAGCATATTTTTTATATTAGTCTTCTATTCCAGGTACAGAAAAGTGCTGGAAATGGCACAAAGGCCACAAAGATTCTATTGGTATCTTGTACCAGATACTCTGAAGCTTGTCGAACACACACAGAAGCTATACTTCGAGTTGTACCACCTAGTGCGCATGGTTCACGAGATCCCCCGAAAATGGAGTGGAACTACTGAGTTCTTTAATATTGAAAAGATAGCTGGTCCAGATACCGTTGCTAAACTAGCAAACAAAGGAAAGTATGGAGACGATGATACAGAGTACGAGACAATTTCCCCAGAAATGAACTTGAAGGAACTGCTCGATTTGAAGAGAGCCCTTGAAGAACGAGAGAGAATTCAGCTTAAGGAAAAGAAAAAACGGAGGAAGCAGATGGCCAAACTAAGGCAAGCTTACATGAAAGGCATGATAAAGGAAATCCGAATGAAAGATAAGGTTTACAATAAGCACTGGCCTCTTGATTATGGATGGGAGATTGATATAGACTGGTAATAGGGTTCCCAAGTTTTTTTAGAAGGAACATAACTGAGCACCCGAAATTTTAAACGATCCCACTCGTGAGCCAACAGCGAGAATCGAAAGTCAGAGAGACATTGACATTTTGGGTGCTCAGATATATAGGCCGTGATGTAATAGGGGTTAAAGTATGAAATTGCCGATTTGTACTGAAAAAATTGAATTTGTTTTTATATATTTAACATATTTATTTAATCAAGATAATTATTATTATCTATCTAATCTAATTATTATCTATACATTGCTGCCATCTAATAGGAAGGTCATTTATGCCTTTGAGATAGAACTCTGGTGATCTAGATTCGACAAACTGTGTGAAAGCATTTTGTACTGCCTTCTGAGAAGAAAACTTTTTATCAAGTAGAAAATTGTCCAAATCACGAAAAAAATTGTAGTCCGTTGGAGCAAGGTCTGGCGAATACGGAGTGTGACGAATGGGTAACTGCAGTTCCTGTAGAGTTAAAACGGTTTCTCGTGCTGTATGAGGTCTCGCGTTATCATGGAGCAATAATGGTGAAGATCAATTCATGAGTCGGGGCTGTTTCACTGCTAGTTTTGCTATCATTGTTCAGAGTTCGGCACAGTAGACATCTGCCTTTATTGCTTGAGAAAGCTATAGTGAATAACACCATGCTGAGACCACCAAACGTTACCATTACCTTTTTATTGGTAAGCTTTGCTTTAGGACACTGTTGCGGCGTTTGACCTGGGGTCAGCCATTGCATTTTTCGCTTACGGTTATCGTAAAGAATCCACGTTTCATCACATGTCACAATTCGATCCAATATTCCTTCATTTCTGTATCGATTCAACAAGGCAACACAAGTTTCAACACGCGTTTCTTTCTGCAGATCAGTCAAATCATGAGGCACCCATTTTTCATATTTTTTTAATTTTATTGCAGCCATGAGACGCAAATGAGTCAATATTGTTGGTAAGGTAACGTTAAATCTTGCCGCTAATTCCTGGGTAGTTTGGCGCGGATCGGCTTCCACCATCTCTTTCAATTCATTGTTATTCACCTGTGTGGGCGGTCTTCCACGTGGTTCGTTCTTCAAATCAAATTTTCCAAAGCGTTTAAACCAAAAACGCACGGTGCGTTCATTAGCAGTCCCCTCTCCAAACGCAACATTGATATTGCGAGCTGTTTCTGCCACGTTAGTTCCGCGTCGGAACTCGTAGTCAAAAATCACTTGAATTTTCGAAGTATCCATCTTTCTTGTCTAAGCTGAATAAAAAAAACAATTGGAAGTCGATAATCGAATGTTGTACATTTTTTAAAAGAAGAACTTCATAGGTACCATGTGAAAAAAGTTTTACTCTATAATCTCAAACCATGAAGGTTCTATGTCAATTCGAAGTACCTATTACAATAAAACGGCAATTTCATACTTTAACCCTTATTATATCTGTTTTTAGAGGGGGTAAATGAAGAGCACAGATTTATAAAAAAAGCACAGTTTATTGTTATTTTTAAAACTGAAACGTTTTGTCAAACAAGAAGTTTTGAAAATAATTGAACGATTACTACGTAAAGACTAAAAATAAATATATAAACTAAAACTTAAGTTACAGACGCGTACAAAAAGAAACGCGTGAAAAGCGTGTAAATTATTTGTTTGCTGTAAATGTTGTAAAATTATATCGAGGGTACACGGGCTGCAACATTTTTGGAACTTTACACGGTTTCATTTTTAGGACAGAAATCATTATAAAAAAAGTGTTAATATTTTAACGAAAAAGAGTGGCCTAAGTTGTTTTCCTTTACAGAAACCGCACAATTTAGTCTAGTTTTTAGGGTTCCGAAGTCAACAAGGAACCCTTATAGTTTCGCTCTGTCCGTCTGTCCGTCCGCAGCTTAGCTCAGAGAATCTAAGTACTAAAAAGCTATAAATTGGCATGTATATGTCGCAGGGATATGATGAAAACAGCGATTTGATCAAATCACGGAGGATGTTAAAATAGAGCCGACGGAGCCCCGCTGCGCGGGGCTCCTATTTCTGTATGCAGGGTCTAAAGTAACCTAACACGAAGGAGATGACGGGAGCTGAGTTCGCTCGCTTTGCTCGCTCACTTCAGCTCCCGTCATCCCCTTCGAACCTAACCTGTCCGTGTCGATTATTTTAACATCCTCCGTGATTTGATCAAATCGCTTAGAGATTTGATCAATTCCCTGTTTTCATCATATCCCTGCGACATAAATAAAATAAATAAAAAAAAAAATAAAAAAAAATACCTCCCATAGACGTAAAGTAGGGATGCATTTTATTTTTCTCATCTATCCCATGGTGTGGGGTATCGTTGGATAGGCCATTTAAAAATATTATGGGTGTGTTAAAACCATTCTTCGATTCGTTTGCGTAAAATTAAGCTTTAAGTTGCAAATTTATGTTAGAGTCAAGTGTCCCCCCCCTCCCGCCAGCGAAATGGTTGCTCTTAGCTATGTGAAAAAATTCACGGCAGTAGTAAATATAACGAAATTAAAAGGAAAATTATCACGGATAACAAGGCTTTACAAGTTTACGAGTAATAGTCGACCAACTTATAAAATGTACTTGGAACAGTAAAAATTTTCTACAAATGCCATTGAAAAAATACTTAAATAAAGTTGATATCTGTGTAAAACAGAGTAAATATAATGCTTACAAACCATGTGAAAATATACAAAAATGAAATCATAACAGGCTTTACAAGTTTACGAGTAATAGTCGACCAACTTATAAAATGTACTTGGCACAGTAAAATTTTTGTACAAATGCCATTGAAAAATTACTTAAATAACGTTGTTAGCTGTGTAAAACAGATAGTAAATATATGCTTATGAACCATGTAAAAATATACAAAAATAAAATCATAACATCCTTAATAATAATGATTTCTAAATTAATAATGTTTAAGCTTGAATAACGCATTGGAGTGGCCGGAGTCGTTGGCAGTACCAGTCCGTAGTCCATACGGCGCATGCGTGCGGTGGAGTCTATTTTGTGTTAGTGCAGAAGTATTTTCGACGTTTTGTAATTAAAACATAAATTCAAATTAGATTCGATTTTCAAGCAAATTACTTATTTTCTTTTGTCGATATCCTTCTATAAAGGCAATACGAGTATTCGACCTGACTTCATCACTAATTGAGTAGCGTAAAACAATCCAGAATGAATTTTTATATTTTAGATTCGAGTGGACAGACCGAGAGAGTGGACAGACCGTGCGTGCCCCGTCAGGGGCTAAAAAAATATCTGTGGGTACATTTTATATGAACTCGTTCACACACGTCCGTGCACGGGCCGTGTTTTTGAGTCCCTGACGGGGCACGGTCCGTCCACGTCCCTGGCACGGCCCTGATATGTGTGGATAGACTTTTAGTCAAAATCACAAAATATTTTTTCTGTATGTAGTCCATCTTTTGTAAAATTGTATAAAATTTGCATCGCATCAATCAAATCAGATTGGTGCGAAACGAATTTTTTCTAATTCCGAAAGAGAAACAAGGAGCGTGCGTGCAAGGATCCAAGACCGAACCATACCATTCCCCGTGGCTCTAACGCGCGCTCGTATCGGCTCCTTTCGCAATTCGCACCCGCGGTGGTACTCAAATAGATAATATTTTTCTAACTTAAATTGCGAAGTTAGATTTTATAACTCCATCTTCAGTTACCAGTTGGTCCTTTAGTTTAAGTCAAGAGTGAATATGTTACATCTAGGCAAGCGTGCTTCACTGTAGACCACATCATCGCTTACCATCAGTAGATAATGGTCAAACGCGAGAATATAGATTAAAAACAACATCATCCTACGTGGGCCCGTTTTTAGACGTTGTGTGCCGCTGAAACCGTTTTAATGTTCATGTAACAATAACAAAACCCTCTTTTTAGTCCGCATTATTATGCAACGTCGGAACCCTATTACTGCGCGTGGCCCACACGCACTTGGCCGGTTTTTTATCTTCTTTTAATTAGACTTTTTAAAATGGTTTACAATATTTTTTTAGCCCTTTGCTAAGAATAGTTACAGCACTGATAACAACATTTGTGCCACATGTTAAATTTAGTCTTGTTATATGTATATTTTTTTCCTTTGTATAGATTCTTTTACCGATTGTTTTGTGAATGTGTGAACATTGTAGGCCTTCTAGATTTCTAGATGCTTGTTAACATTTGTTAACTCTTTATCTCGTTTATACAAACTTTTTTTTTCTTACGACTTATTGTCGGGCCTACGTTGTCCCCCCATATCTAAGCACTAATGCTGTAACATGGAAATATTGTAAAAACAAACCAATTTTTTTT
The DNA here is from genome assembly GCA_945859665.1 of Anorthoa munda. Classification (NCBI taxonomy): domain Eukaryota; kingdom Metazoa; phylum Arthropoda; class Insecta; order Lepidoptera; family Noctuidae; genus Anorthoa; species Anorthoa munda. The sequence continues at coordinate 47,905,469 of OX243895.1, read as the reverse complement.
TAAAGTGTAACCGTGGAGTTTCTTGCCGGTTCTTCTCCACTGGAAACGACCAACCCGAACCGTGCACCTTTTGTCAACGTTTTATAAGTTATAGGCCCATGTAGGCCTATGTGAAATAAAAACATTTGATTTGATTTAAGAAAAAAAACATCTAAAATCCAGACATCGATTCGAACTAACTGTATGCGGATTGATTGCATATTATATCGAGCGAAATAATCCTACCAGCCTTTAATTCCAGCGCCTGCGGATGACCTTACCTCGGTGAGTCTCTTTTGAAGGAGCTTGCGGCTCTATTCAACTTAATGCTCTCCGACGGTGTTAACAATACCGTTTTCGATGTCTTGAACGGGGCCAGCTTATGTGCCCTGCGTAAGAAAAATGGAGGTATTCGTCTTACAGGTGGTAGCTGTCGGATTTACCTACAGGCGTATGGCAGCCAAAGTAAACGTTACGGCCAAAGGCCAACAAACTTTGCCCAGTTTCGCGTTGAAGTGAGTTTTGAAACCATGCATGGCTGTAGAGATAACCTCATACATGGTCTCTACCTCGTCGTCGGGGTGTGCCGAGGTTGGGGCGTAGACCTTTTTCTCCGAAGCTGTTTACCGCTGCACTGGAGGATGTCTTCAAGGTTCTGGACTGGAGAGAGCTAGGCATCAACGTCAATGGCTAGTACATCACTCACCTTCGGTTTGCCGACGATATAGTAGTTATGGCTGAGACCATGGAGGACCTCAGTACAATGCTCGATGACCTCAGTAGTGCTTCCGAAAGAGTGGGTCTTAGGATGAACATGGACAAAACCAAGGTGATGTTGAAAGGCCATGTTACACCCACTCTTATCAAGGTCGGAGACTCAACACACAAAGTTGTGGGTGACTATGTCTACCTGGGACAAACAATCCGATTGGGTAGGGCCAACTTCGAGAAAGAGGTCAACCGTCGAATCCGACTCGGCTGGGCAGCGTTCGGGACGTTGCGTGGTGTCTTCTCGTCCAACTTACCCAGTGTCTCAAGACGAAAGTCTATGACCAGTGTGTGTTGTCAGTGATGACATATGGCTCTGAGACGTGGTCGCTTACAATGGGCCTCATCAGAAAGCTTACAGTCACTCAAAGGGCAATGGAGAGGGCTATGCTCGGTGTTTCCTTGCGTGATCGAATCAGAAATGTAGAGATCCGCAAGAGAACCAGGGTTACCGACATAGCCCGAAGAATTGCCAAACTTAAGTGGCAGTGGGCAGGGCACATTGCTCGCAGGGCAGAACGGATGGCCGATGGGGCAGAAAGGTTCTGGAGTGGCGACCGGGAACCGGAAGACTTTACGTTGGAAGGCCTCCTACCAGGTGGACCGATGATCTTGTGAAGGTTGCATGGGATCCGCTGGTTGCGGGACGCACGGGACCGGTCAATGTGGCGACGCTTGGGGGAGGCCTATGTCCAGCAGTGGACGTCTTTCGGCTGATATGATGATGTTCCTATTTATTAAATGAATTAATTTACCTGTTAATGCTTTTAATACTTTATACCTGTACGTAGTATAGTGTGTAGTGCTATTCTGGGTGCATCGTCCTCACGTATATGAATTTAGTAATGTATGTACTTAAAAATAGGTATATTAAATAAATAGGTAGGGTTAAATAGGTGTATTACAATATTTACATATTGTAATACACCTATAATTTTTAAAAGGGTAAGTATGGAGTTTCTTGTGCATTCTTCTCCATAACAAGCTACTTTTCTGAATGCACGGTAGAATAAATTTTTATAACTTGTAAATTTTCATTTTCATTTTTAATTGTTTGTCTTTCAAAAGTTTTTGGCCTAGTTGAAATAAAAGTAATATTATTTGGTCACTAATATATAGCCGGTTACTTGGTAGCATTTTCAATAAAAATTGATATAGAAATCAGAAATCAGAAATCATTTATTTTGCAATGAATGTGGGTACAAAATAGGATGTAAGCATTATAAAAACAGTTCCAACACACTCTACCTTACGGCATGCAAAAGTAAAACATAATCTACAACTGACTGTATTCATACTTTCACTGAACATATTGTAAGTAAATTAGATAATAAGAAAAAATGCCTGACTATCTTTCTAGACCTTCAGAAAGCTTTTGATACTGTGTGCCCACGTATATTAATTTCCAAACTAGAACTTATGGGAATAAGAAACACGCAATTAAAACTATTCCAGAATTATTTACAAGATCGAAAGCAGTCAGTTCGGATAGGCAATACGCTGAGTGAAGAAAGACCGATAAATATTGGAATCCCACAAGGCAGTATCTTAGGCCCTCCCCTCTTCCTTTGCTACATAAATGACCTTTGCCAGCTAAACATCAGAAATTGTCATGTAATGTCGTATGCAGACGACACTACCTTAACGTTTTATGGAAACTCATGGGACGAAACTTTTGTTGCGGCTCAGGAAGGCTTTAATATAGTGACTCATTGGCTTGCACTTAACAAACTGACCTTAAATGCCGGAAAAACTAAATATATAGCATTTACAATACACAATGTAGCGTCACATACTAATAATGTCAATATTTATGCACACACATGTAATCCTGTAACCACAAACTGTACCATGTGCCCAAGGATATCTAAAACAGAATCGATAAGATACTTAGGCATAATAATCGATGAAAACTTATCTTTCAAACAGCACATTTCACATCTGGTCCAGAAAACAAGAAAACTCGTTCATGTTTTTAAAAATCTTAGGCATGTAGCGAGTTGGAAACTGATTAAAACTGTGTATGAATCTCTTTGCCAATCAATCCTATCATATGGTATTTCCGCTTGGGGCGGCTCGTTTAAAACGAATATCTTAAATGTTGAAAGAGCTCAACGACTTCTTCTTAAAGTTGCTCTCTTCAAACCACGTTTGTACGCTACAACTGCCCTCTATAACGAAGCAAATATATTAACGGTCAGGCAGCTTTATATACTGCTAACAGTTGTAAAAAAGCACTCCTCTATAGACTGTTCTACAGCTACAGCTAAACAGAAGGCTAATACTAGGCGATTCTATGAAGTCTGTGAAACAACTCCGGTAAGAACATCTTTTGCCCAGAATTTCTTCAATTTCAGAGCAAGTAGACTGTATAATAAGATTAACAGAGTTCTCGAAGTTGTTAAATTGTCTAGGGTAGATTGTAAAAAGAAGCTTACAAAGTGGCTTTTAGAACTTGACTATGAAGAAACGGAAAAATTGCTTACTATCTTATCCTAGTTTAGCGTTTTTCATAAACACATACCGCCACCCTTTTACGCACACATTCATACACACATCCATCTTTATACGTACTCACACAGAACACCATCCTACTCTCTCTATGTCACACACACACACACAACACCACACCTCGCACACGACACCTTCCACTTCACACTCACACTTCGCATACTCATACATACACTCGCTTTTTTAATTTTAATTATTACTTTATTTGGGAAAAAAAATATATATGTGTAAATCCCAATTTCGGCGAGGGGGGCCAGGAGTCCATAGCACAGGGTATCCTAGTTTGGATTCCTGACTCCCACAAACCTTTTTACCTCCAATATTTGTAACATTTATAGAAACAAAATTGTACTTTGTGGGAGAAATAAATTTATTATTATTATTATATTCTTATAAATAAAACGTGAAAAACATAAAAAATAATTTAATCAAATTTCATTTTTTCATTTTATTTGTTAAAACACAATAAAAACCAACAATCAAATTACAAAAAAGATAAATAAACAATCATAAGAACAGTAAATTTGGTTTAAAATCACTATAAGAATCGCAACTGACATCCTAGCTAGGTTACAAAATAACCTGTGTTAAGGACGCCAGTTCCATTCCCCAAAAGGTTTAAATTATAGACATAACAATTTAAGAGGTGCAAAGAGATTGGAATCTAGAATTATATGGTTTCAGTACAAAATCACAATTAAAAATAAATAAAAAAGAAAGAAAATTAAACTAAATTCAAATTAATATATAACATCACAATTTTTTTAAGATCAAAATAAACATAAAATGATATTAAATTTGAATTAAAATAAAACAATGATAATATAACAATGATAATTGGTAAAAGTAAATAATTGATTAATCCATAAATGTGATCTCTAAACTAAAATTCAATTTATTCATGCATTAAATAAAATCTATAATAATTTAAAATGAAATTTGTTAAAAAATATAAAACATTGTATTTTTTTTTTTTTTTTTTTTTACACTTTCCGTTGTAGTGGGTTTGTGTGTGTGTGATAGTGGTGGTGTGTTTGTGTAGGTGTATATGTAATTGATGAGGGTAATAAGCGTTGATGTAACACTAAGATCATCTAAGAGACCAATAGACTCTCTGTCTCTTCGTAGGTTAAGCAAAGGAGCCACTTATTAACATCTTTTTTACAGACCTGGCTAGGGAGTTGATAAACAGGCAGCAGCTTATTTACTTTATTATATAACGTCGGAGCAAGGAAATAGTTGTATCTTTTAGATTGGGTGAAATGACACCTTTTACTTTCACAGATTAGGTCCTTACGTCTTTTAGTGATAACTCGGTATGGGGTCGCAGCATGCTGAATAAGGACAGTATTCAAAATAAAAAGTTGTCTGACCGTCAATACTTGACAATATTTGTATAGGTCAGCAGTCGGGAACGTGATTTTTTTAAAATTACTGACTTTTAGGATGGCTCTTTGGGCTCTCTCCAGTTTTAGAAGGAGCGTTTTTGGCGCACCACCCCAGGACGATATGCAGTAACTTAGGAGAGATTGGCAAAGCGCAAAATAAACCCGTTTGAGGATTCGGGCAGGAGCTACGTGGCGTAGGGTTTTGAAGATGTAGATTAGTTTTCTAATTCTATTTTGTAGAAGCTCAATGTGGAGAGAGAATGAAAGATTCGTATCAATTGTTATGCCTAAATATTTGGTATTTTTTACTTGTGTTAGTCTGGGACAGTCACAGGTCTGGTTAGAGGACAAAGAACACAAATGGGCGATAAGGGATAGTGAGGGCGGAGGTTGGGCAGACTCACGGAACGAGAAAGTCATGTAGTTTGTTTTGTCAGTGTTGAGGGTCAATGAATTGCCAGCTAACCACGTCTTAATGACATTAAAACCAGTCTGCGCCCTACTAAAGACCTCCGGCCACGAGTCACCAATGAACGTCAGTGCGGTATCGTCCGCAAACGCCGTAACCTTGGTGTCATCTAGTTTTATTTGACAAAGTTCATTAATGTATACAAGGAACAGCGTCGGCCCGAGCACACTACCTTGTGGGACTCCGAATGTTATGGGAAGTTCACTACTCATGTGATTTTCAATTGTAACACACTGAGTTCTTTTATTTAGGTAATCACTTAAAATCGCGAGAGATTGACCCCTAACACCGATCTTTTCTAGTTTGAAAAGCAAGAGGGGAATGGAAACTGTGTCAAATGCTTTGGCAAGGTCCAGGAAAATAGTGAGGACTTTTTTCTTACTGTCCAGGTTTTTGACGATATGGTTGGTAAGATCTAACACTGCATTTGAGGTGGACATGTTACGTCTAAAACCATACTGGTTTGGAGATAATAAGTCTTTGTCTTCCAGAAATTTAACTAAACGTTTATTTATAATTCTCTCCAGTATTTTAGACAGTATTGTTAGAACAGCTATCGGGCGGTAATTTGAGACACAGCCTCCACTCCCACTCTTGTAAATAGGATGAATTAGGGCCTTTTTAAAAAATGATGGAAAAGTGCCAGTCTCAAGGCAGAGGTTATACACATGAGTCAGGACGGGGACAAGTTGGCATTTATATCGCTTGAGGAGAGCAGTAGGAATATTGTCCCAACCAACGGCACAGTCTGACTTCAGAGACATCAGAATAGATTCGACCTCATTACTGTCAGTTGGGAGTATAACGAATGAATTGCAAGGTGAGGTTACGGAATCATTTTGTTGGGACTGTAAAGGTAAATGAACAGGTTTAATTTTGGCTGCGAGATTCTTGCCAACGTTTACAAAGTAATCGTTAGCTTGATTGACTGAGATCACAGGGGATGATGACGACTGTAGTAATTTATTGGCAGAGGTTTTGGCCTTAACAAAGTTTGTTACCCTCTTTATAACCTGCCAGATTCTCCTATTATCTGAACCAGCCTCTTCTAGCTCCTTTCGGTCATATTCTCTCTTTACTTTTTTTAGTATCTTGTTGCAAAAGTTTCTGTATCTTAAGTAAGTTAATTTTAGAATATAATTACTAGGATTTAACCGCGATTTTTTGTGTAATGCATCTCGGTTTCTCATGCAGCGAAGCAAACCGGGTGTAATCCAAGGTTTAATTATATGTTTATGTTTTGGCAGCTTAACTGTGGTTGAGCCAAAATTAAAACCCGGCTTTTATTAAAGTTTCTAGGACTGCGTCTAGTAAAGTAAGGTTTTCGCCGATGGCATCACTGAGCAACACACATTGTTACGTAGGTACGCTAGTACTTTACCTGATACAATAAAAGATTTCAAGGTTTTACCGATGGTTTTCTGATAAATAACAGGAGCATTGGTAATACCGTATGTCATCGTACAGTATTCGTAATAAGGACATTACAGGGGTACCATTTAGCATTACCAAACATGTCTACATGATCATTAATCAAAGGAAGCGGGTGTCTATCTTTAATTGTAATTTGAATAATGCCCGGATTATGCATTTTGCTAACAAATCTGCAACTATAACACGAACGCGTATGTTCTTGTCATAAGACAATTTGTATGGTCGGTAATAAATCGGCATATCACTAGTCAACTTAATCTGTATTTCACTTTCCGTAACTGTGGAGGTAGGTGTACCACATAAAAAGTAATCAGAATGTTTGTTCAACACGTATATCAACTGTTCCCTATCTTGCCCGGTAACACGCGTCGATATATTCTCCAAAAGAAATAATGGATCTACCCGCGTAATATTAATCACAAAATCACTACTATGAACAATACATTGCGAATCACCGGTACGACAGTACGCAACACCTTTTCTATTTAAAACATCGGTAATGTGGTCATGTGTTTTTACGTTCACCCTCGTTTTTGCGACAAAACTTTAACTATTACTTATTTTCCAACACGTTCCTTAGCAAAACACCGACTTTCCGTGTGACCAATTTTTTTGCAATAACCGCATTTGTCTGTGCAGCGTCAATGAAAGGCGAGGGTTAGCGACACACTGATTTATTGAACTAAGATATTAATCTACCCACCACCATACAAATATCATACCCGCAGTCATGATAACAACGGTACATTTCTCCCCTTTAAGCTTAGCATAATCTAAATAAAAACATGAATGTTTAGTAAGCATGAAATACATGTAACAAGCAGGTTATCTAGTGACTCCTGGTCGAGCCCGATTATAAGCTCGCACAGCACGAGCAGATGCATCTGACGGTGGTGGTGGTGTCTCCGGCCCGGATGCCGCTTCAGAACCAGTGGTCTGTGACTTCTCACCAACGCCGTCAGACGCGTCCTCGAATGTGTCCTCCGCCTCCTCACGGACCGAAGGAATTTCTCTTTCTGAAGATAAATCTTTATTCTCGGCAACTATACTAGTCCGAGATAACGAGTGGCGATTCTTGTTATGTACAGGTAAGATTTGGTCGACATGTCTACGCCACCCGACTCCACGACCAACGTCTACTTTGTACGAGACCGGTCCAGTCTGGTCGACTATAGTTCCCGACAACCACTTGTCCCCCCTCGCGGTGTAGTCGCGGGCCAGCACCGCGTCGCCCGGCGCCAGCGAGCGCGTTGTGCCGCCCGCAGCGGCCACTTGTCGCTCCTGCGTGCGTCGCACTACCGCCGATACGTCGGGCCGAAGTGCGTCAAGGCGCCCGCGGAGCCTACGCCCTTGCAACGCCACCGCAGGGGAGACACCAGTGGCAGTTGCATGTTGGCAGTTACGATACTGGAATAATAATTTGCAAAGTGCCGTGGCGACGTCCTCGCCCTCGTACAAAGCACGTTTGATCGCTTTCTTTACGGTTTTTACCGCATTTCTGCTGCACCGTTTCCTTGCGGTCGGTAAGGAGCTGTGGTCACGTGTTTTATACAATTTTTCTTGCAATATGTTTTAAATTCATGTGAGAAAAATGGTGGGCCGTTGTCAGTGACGAGTAATGACGGTAAACCGAACCGAGCAAAAATTGTTCTCATGGCTGTGATAGTTGCCTGCGCGTCCGTCCTACTCATTGCAATAGCTTCTATCCATTTCGAGTTTGCGTCCACCGTAATTAAATACCGTTTTCCCCCACAATCCCCAAAGTCTGCATGTACTCGCTGCCACGGATGCAGCGGGAACTCCCAGGGGTGTAGCGGCGCGTGCGGCGGCGCGTCGCGCACGGCGCGGCACGCTGTGCACGCGCGGCATACCTCCTCTATGTCCCTATCTAAACTGGGCCAATATACATAATTCCTTGACAAATTCTTCATTTTATTCATTCCTAAGTGCCCATCGTGAATTTCATCTAAAATAAGTTTTTGTAATGCGTTCGGTATAACGATCCTGTATTTATAGATAAGACAACCCAATTCTGTAGCTAAATCCTGTTTCCTTGCAAAATATGGTTTCTCTGTATCCGACACTGTCAACGGCCAACCAAATGTGACGTAACCTTTAACCTTGCATAATAATGTATCTTTCTCTGTCTCCTTAGCAATATCCTTAAAGCTAATTGGAATTGTTTCCTCTATTAAATTTATGTAAGTGATTGCGTCCACTAAGCGACCCTCCTGAGGCAGCGGTAGCCTCGATAAAGCATCGGCCGGCCCATTGTCAGCCGAGCGGACAAATTCAACAGTGAAGTCGTATGCGGCCAGGCGTGCCGCCCACCGCTGCAGCCGGCTGGCAGCGGTCTGTGGAATTCCACCCTTAGCACCGAAAATGTGCGTCAACGGCTGATGGTCCGTACGTAATATAAAACTTCTACCGAACAAGTATTGATGGTGCTTTGTTATACCAAACAATATCGCGAGCGCCTCTTTATCGAGTTGACTGTAATTTCGCTCAGCCGCGTTTAGTGTGCGGGACACACAGCTAACCGGGCGCTCACTGCCATCGGAGTAGCGGTGGGCCAACACTGCGCCTAGCCCATACGCACTACTGTCCACCGCGAGCACGAGCGGCCGCCCCTCCTCGTAATGTGCTAACACTTGGTCGCCCAGGAGAACACGCTTAGCATCTTTAAACGCCTGCTCACAACTAGCATCCCATTTCCAGCGCACATCTTTTTTCAGTAAATTATGTAAAGGATATAACAATGTGCTTAAATTACTAATGAATTTGCCGTAATAATTTAACATTCCTAAAAAACTTTTTAGTTGAGTTATGTTTTCCGGTGTGGGTGCGCTGGAAATAGCATCCAATTTGGCAGTGTCTGGCCGTAAACCCATTTTGTCAATCACAAAACCTAAGTATCTTACGCTGTCTTGTAAAAAACTACACTTACTTAACTTAACTGTTAAGCCCATGTCGCGCAACCTATCGAGTACAGCTCGTAAATTACTAATGTGTTCTTTGTCATTAGCCCCCGTTGTGCAAATATCATCCAGAAAAACAACACAACCCGGAATACCACGTAGTGTTTCCTCCATTAGTTTCTGGAACTTCTCGGGTATGCACGCTAGTCCGTACGGCGTACGACGGTAGGCATATGTCCCGAGGTGAGTTGTAATTGCTGTGTAGGGTTGTGAGTCCTCTGTTAATAAACACTGTTCGTAAGCATGAGTGAGATCTATTTTCGTAAATTTTTCTCCTCCGCTTAAGTTCGCGAATAACTCATCAATGCGGGGCAAGGGATAATAATCACGCTTGAGTTTTGGATTAATAGTAATTTTATAATCCCCACAAATGCGTATGTCTCCATTTTTTTTAACAACCGGCACAATGGGCGTTCCGTAGTCAGAATAGTCGACGCGGTATATGGAGCCGTCGGACTCTAGTCGCGTCAGCTCACGCTCGACGCGGGCGCGCAACGCCAGCGGCACGGGCCGCGCACGCACGTACACAGGTTCATCGTTAGTCAGCTGTAGTCGAATGGCTCGCTTACAAGTACCTAACTTTTCCGTAAACACCTCCGGAAATTCAGCACATAAGCGGTTCACGAATCCATCGTCGGTTATTTTATACAAATTTATTTGTGTTACTTTCAAGGCACGCAGCCAATCTCGTCCCAGTAATGGACACGCTCCGTTTTTAATTACATACAGCGGCAAGGATTTTACTTCTACATCTCGTAACCTAACTCGGACTTCTATATAACCAAGCGATTCGATGCATGAACCAGCATAGCTACGTAACATCAAATTATCAGGCTTAATTATTTTATGTGAAAATTTGCGGGTATACATGTCTTCATTAATTGCCGAAATACGACTACCAGTGTCGATTTCGCACTTGGTCTCAAAGTTATCTATGATTACGTTTATAAAGTACGGTTTATTATCTTTACCTCTAGCAACAATATTAAACATATCGTCTGAATCGTCCTCACCACTCATATAATTTTGCCGACTGTCTACCCGGTTGCCACTACCTTTCACTGATTTGCACATCACTCGTAAATGGCCTCTTTGTTTACACTCGTCACAATTATAATTTACGTAACGGCACCTGTCCGCGCGATGCGCTTTACCGCAACGCCAGCATGCTGGCGCAGCAGCCGCGCCGCTCAGCGGTGTGCCCGCCGCGCCTACCGCGCCGGCCGGGCCAGCCGCACCGCCTGCGCCAGCCGAAGTGCGCGAGCCGCGGGCGCGTCCTCGGCCCCCGCGTGTGTAATGCAGGTCTTCACCTGCCTCGCCGCCAGCACCTGAGGTCGTCGTCGGCACCGTGCTGCCGCTCACCTCCGCGTGCTTCTCTGCAGCCTCCAGTGCTAGTGCTAACTCCACTGCCTCCTTGTATTCTATTTTCCTTTCGGCAAATATTCTAGAACGCATGGCGTCATTTGTCAAACCCGAAACAAATTGATCTCTAAGGTTTTCTTCGAGCGTAGAACACTTTTTACATTTGCCAAAATTACAAGTTGCTGCCAGATGTTTTAGCGCCTGTAAATATTCCATTAAGGGTTCGCCGGTCCGTTGTCTCCGCAGCCGGAACACGTGGCGCTCGGCGATCTCAGATCGCTGCGGTTCCAAATGATCGGTAACTAGCTTCACCAATGTCTCGTAGGATTTGTCCTCGGGAAAGTCAGGGGAACACAGATCACACATCAATGAATATGTGGCTTCGCCTACGATTGTTATTAACATCGGCACCTTTAGGTTATCTTTTACGTCGTTCAGTAAAATATATTGATTAACCCGGCGTATATAAGCAGGCCATTGTTTGGAACTGATATTGAACGGTTCTAACTTTCCGATTGGCATCTTAATAACAGTTGGTATAATCGATGACTTCACTTCACTCTTAATACAGACGCAAAAACTACTAATTAGTTCCGTCTTAGATTGTAAAATGTCTAAGAATCCCGTACTCGTCGCCAATGCAGCGTCAATGAAAGGCGAGGGTTAGCGACACACTGATTTATTGAACTAAGATATTAATCTACCCACCACCATACAAATATCATACCCGCAGTCATGATAACAACGGTACAGTCTGGACCGGGTTTTGTTGAAGAGCTATTCGTGTCGTTTTCATGAGATTTAGGTCGTTTAGGGCAACATTCACGTCTATGACCTACCTCGTTACATTGATAACACCGTACCTTAGAAATGTCGCAAGGTTTACGTTTGAACTGGCTATTACCGTTACGATTGGAAGTACCATAAGCAGTAGGTTTCTTATCAGAATTAGGCACACTACAGTTTACAAAGCTCGACAAGTGATCCACTATGCTTTCTGGAGTTAACTTAGCATTCCTCGCGGACGCACGAACGTGTGGGTCGATAATGCCGCGTATAATAATTGCCGTTAGCAATTCACTGCTTAACCCTTTAACGATACGTAATTTCAGTAAAGATTTACATGCGTATTCAGCATAGGTAGAATACTTGTCAGACTCGGTACACATAACACTGTAAAGAATATTCGCGATATCGACAGACCGTGGGCACAACGTTTTTAACTCTAATTTGAAATTAGACCATGTACGTGTGGTGCTAGTCCACTCGCTAAGCCAGTTACGAGCTTCCCCCTTAAGGCAACGACCTACGCGAGCAAGGCATTCACCATTCGCCCAACGATTAAGCGAACAAGCTTTATCTACTTCATCGCACCACGTGTCGACATCATGAACACTCGGATCAAAATCAGAGACAAAATATTGGTTAGATCTCACCGGGAGTGTCATCATAGCATCTAGAAGGCGTTCAGCTACGCTTTTGGCGTCGCTCTCTGTTGGCAACGGCGTGGCAGGAAACTCTTGCGTTGGGGCTGTAGACGCTGGTGGTGCACGGGCAGGTGTTGTGGCGGGCTCCACGTCTGGCGGCGGCGTGCTCGGCATGACCAGGGCGTGGCAGGACCCCGGGCTCGCCAAAGCAGCTCGCAGCTCATTCCCACGCGACCGCTCCTCCAGATCTCGAAGCCTCTTCAAAATCTCGTCTAAACCCTTAAGAGGCGAGGGAGTTCGTGTACGACGTCTCCCTTTCCTCTTATTGTCAGAAGGCATTGTGTCTCGGCTCAACTTAACAATAACAACGGCTATAGAACACGCTAAACAAAACTACCTTCAAATTTATAGAATCAGAGATGTTATTCCAGCGGATAAGGCCTTCATACCCACTTCTGATCTTATAAATAAAACGTGAAAAACATAAAAAATAATTTAATCAAATTCACTAACAATTACAGTAATAAATAAATCGACACGAAATGAGCGAAGAAGCAATGCTATAGGCAGGTCTACGACCGATGGAGAAAATGGACGAGTCCACGAAGGCTCCTGCCTTTTAAACGCGTGGCTGCGCCGATTGGTGGGGAGTCTTCAGTGTTGTCATCTAATAATATATTATTATAAAGTAAAACATATTTTGTGGTATATCTAATAAATATATATATGTGGGTAGGCTTGTCAAAGGCAGTTGGTTGTCGGCCATTACACGAGTATAAGTGATCTGCAGTGTTTTATTTATATTATCCTGAAATACAGAACATTTGGCGACGAGGATGGGATACATAAAGAATGGTTGGCCTTCTAAAGTGACGAACAAGTATTTACGTCCATTTTACTTATGTCGGTTGGATTTGGCCGTGGAGAATGAATGTATATTACGGGGTCATAAAATCGTGATTCCTTCAAGTTATCGTGAAAGACTTCTAAATGAGCTACACAATTCGCATTTTGGAGTAGTCAAAACCAAAACGGAAGCTAGAATGCGTATGTGGTGGCCCGGCATCGACAAACATATTGAAGAAAAAATAGGTTCATGTAGTGTTTGTAACATGCTCAGAAATAACCCCCCTAAAGTGCCGCTAGCACCGTGGCCGTACCCAGAGCGCGTTTGGGAACGCGTTCACTTAGATATGTTTATGTTAGGAGGTAAACAGTTTTTAATTTCAGTGGACGCTCTCTCCAAATGGGTGGAATGTTTTATAATGCAAAAAACGGATAGTGAATCTATTATTAGTAAACTTTGCGAGATGTTCAGCAGATTTGGTTTAGTGCGAACTTTGGTTACTGACAACGCTACCAATTTTTGTTCAAATGAATTTGAGACGTTTTGTCGGCTAAACGGAATGCAACACCAGACGGGCGCGCCGTATCATGCTATGTCGAATGGGCAGGCAGAGAACAGTGTCAAAACCGTAAAAAATGGGTTAAAAGCCATTTTAAACAATAACGTAACACAAAAAGTGTTTCAGAAAGTTTCAAATAAGTTTTTGTTCGATTATAGAAATTCAATACATTTGACTACTGGATTTTCTCCAGCTCAATTGATGTTTGGACGTCCTTTGCGGTGCAGACTCGATTTATTAAGACTTCCTTCACAAGGAATAACAACATCCTCGTCGACCGTGGCCAAAGCGAACGTCATGAAAGCACAAATGAACCAATGTAAACAGTTTGGTGGGCAAAGAAGTGTGTCTTTCTCTGTAGGCGACAAAGTTTTACTAAAACAATATTTTAATAACGGTACTAAACATATTTGGAAACAGGGGACAGTGAGTGAATGTTTAGGATCACGAATGTTTTCAGTGTATATTCCAGATGAAAATATAAATGTAAAGAAACATGTCGATCAGTTACTGGCGTACAAGGGAAACTCATCATTTGAACCGGATGATGATGTCAGTGTTTTTGGAGATTTCTCCCCTAAGATGACCGGTCAGTCAAACGAGCGTAACGCTGGTTTAGTATCTGAACCTATTCTGACATCACCGGACCCGGTTTCTGCCTCCCCCACGTCTCCTGCGCGAGAGGATAGGGAATAGGAAATGGGAACGGTTTCGGATGATGAGTTTGTGGACGCAGGCCTTCCTGACTCAAGTCAGTCTGATTCAAGCAATAAATCATATCAGGAACCTCAAGTTGTCCGCCGGTATCCGATTAGAAAAACTAGGAACCAGTTAAATTATAAGTTTTAATAATAAGTATTTTTTAAATAGTGGTGGAGGAATGTGGTATATCTAATAAATATATATATGTGGGTAGGCTTGTCAAAGGCAGTTGGTTGTCGGCCATTACACGAGTATAAGTGATCTGCAGTGTTTTATTTATATTATCCTGAAATACAGAACATATTTATATCTACTTAATTATATACCCAAATAAACAATACGAAAACAAAAATAGTACCGGTTTGTGGATCTACAATCTTCCTACATAAACTAAACATCAAAAACAACAATCTTAATTCTATATTTTACAATTAAATTAAATCGATTATCTTGCATACATTATCAAGGCACATAATAATATTTGAAACAATATAATACATTAATATAACAATAAATCACACATCATTAAATCATTATCATTACTTTTTTATCATCACATACATCATTTTATCATTACTTCATGTTACGTTATTATCATTCAAAAAATCTTGTATAGAATAATAACATTTATCTATTAGTAAGGATGTTAGCTTATAAGGGTATTGTAAGGGTATTTTATTATAAACTAGCTGTTGCCCGCGACTTCGTCCGCGTGGTTATGAAGATATAAAGTTTAATGATGTTTCACGCAAACTATTTTTATATTTCAGTCAACAGAACATGCCTATCACACTAAGCATCATTTTTTAAAGCCAAATTAGAAAAAAAAATAGAGTATCGCAAAATTCTTTCTTAGCCTACCTACTCATAAACACTAGACTTGCTAAATTTCAGGACAGTAGTACAAAAAGACATCCGGACTTTCATACAAACATGCGAGAGCCCTTAAACCACCTTAATCCGGCCCTGTCGCAAAATCCGTTCTTAGCGGACGTTTACTAACTATGAACTACCTCCATGATAATTTCAAGATAGTAGTTCAAAAAATGAAGCACTTTCATATAAACTTTCGAGAGCCCTTAGACCTCCTTTATGCGGCCCTGTCGCAAAAGCCGTTCTTAGCTGACATCTACAAACTATAAACTAATTTCATGACAAATTTCAAGATTGTAGCACAAAAAATGAAGGACTTTCATACAAACTTGCGCGAGCCCTTAGACCCCTAAATCCGGCCCTGTCGCAAAATCCGTTCTTAGCGGGCGTTTAATAACTATGAACTACGTCCATGCCAAATTTCAAGATTGTAGTTCAAAAATTAAGCACTTTCATATAAACTTGTCACAAAATCCGTTCTTAGCTGACATCTATTAAATAATTAACTATAAACTACTTTCATAACAAATTTCAAGTTTGTAGCTCAAAAAATGAAGGACTTTCATACTTACTTGCGATAGCCCTTAGACCCTCTAAATCCGGCCCTGTCGTAAAATCCGTTCTTAGCGGACGTCTACTAACTATAAACCACCTCCCTGCCAAATTTCATCTTTATACGTCAACAGTTTTCGATATTTCGTGATAAGTGAATGAGTGACCTTTCGCTTTTATAAAGATATAAATAAGATTCCTCAAAAAAAAATTAACTCCCCCTAAATTGAATTTTGGGGGTATTTTTCAAAAACTAATAATTGCAACCTTTTGTTGCTTACTTAGTTTGGTATTTATGCCAAGTTTCAAGTTTATTAACCAAGTAATAAGATTTTTCATAAAAACTTTAACACCCCCTAAATCGTCTTTTGGGGGTAGTTTCGAAAAACTAATAATCACAACCTTTATTATTTATTTATTTTAGTATTTGTGTAATGTTTCAAGTTTAGTTTCCCATGAAATAAGATTCTGTCATACAAATTTCATCATCCCCTAAATCGACTTGAGGGGGTAGTTTAAAAAAACTAATAATGTCAATCTTTATCATGTACTTAGATTACTAATTGTGCCAAGTTTCTAAAATATTAGTCGAAGGAATTAGATTTTTCATATAAACTTTGCCCCCCTTTTTAACCCCTTTAGAGTTAGAATTTCGGAAAATACTTTCTTATCGGATGCCTACATCATACAAAGAATATACCTTTCAAGTTTCAGGTCTCTACGTTCAGCGGTTTGGGCTGTGCGTTGATCCGTCAGTCAGTCATTCAGGACAAAGCATTTTATATAATTATATATAGATAACGGGTCCCATTGATAGAAATCTTTTTCTTAATAATGCGTTTTGTATCTACCTGTAAACATTAGATTTTTGTACTGCAATCTAACAGGTCCCGGACGTGTTTTAATATCGATATAGTGCCATAAATAGTCAATATGTTGTGCTACAAAATTTTATGACAGAAACGAATCGTTGCAACACCGACTTCAAGCAGTCTTATCTGGGTTTACGTATTTATTTTGAATTTTCATGCAAATGATTTATTAATAGCTGTCATGCATTAGATATTTTTATTATTCAATTATTTCAATGAATTAGTCCAAGAGCGAGCGAAGCGAACTCGGGAATTTAGGGCATCCCGACTTGGGTAGGTTAGGTTCGAAGGGGATGACTTTGTATTCGCCCACTGTTTCTCTCTCAATTAGTATTTTGATATGCATATAAAAATAAATACTCCGAACAAATGCTATTTCACTAAGTGTAACTTGGGTATAAAGTTTTTCGACCAAATGAAACGTCGGAGTAACGAAAAAAATCGAATTGATAATAGGTCAACTGAGACAGTGGCAGACGTGACAGTTAAAAAGTTTTAGGTGAAATGAAATTCGGTCAAATATTTTTCGAACTTATGAACGGTGACCATTTCCAGTAAAATACTAACATGATTTTAAAACATTTTCTAATGCTTTTAACGGGCAATGTTTTAACATCCTATTACCACAAATAGTTCAACATTTACCCGTGTCTGAGGTAAATCCTAAGATTTACCGTGTTTTTGCTGCCAGCGCCGTATCACTGAGTAGGTTAAAAGATCACAGAGATATAAATAGGTCCTTAATATACAACTAAAATGCTAATAACAAGCTTCCACAGATAAATAAAAAGAAAAATCTTTAGGGGGGAGTGGGGGATGGCCCCCTGTACCATCCCCACTACTCGGAGCCCCATGGTTATGGAGATATCCATGGTTAAAGTTTTTAGGTTAGAATAAAAATTTCCATCAATATCCATAAAGGGGGTAGGGAAGTGGGGGGATAGGGGGGCTACCCCACTGTACCATCCCCACCCCGCGAAACCCCATGGTTATGGAGATATCCATGGTTAAAATGTTTACAATTACTTTTTAACAACAATGTCGACGGAGCCCCGCTGCGCGGGGCTCCTATTTCTGTCTGGAGGGTCTAAAGTAACCTAACACGAAGAAGATGACGGGAGCTTTCTTTTTATGAATACTACCTATACAAAAAATATGAACTTCCAAATCAGCAGCCCATAATGTAAATTTTATCCAAAAAATGGCTTTACTAAAAGTTTCCTTACTGTGCTTGCATTAGTGCAGAATAGATCAAGGCCAGGTTCACAAGAAATCTCGATAAAACTGCGAGTGGCAGTTCCGGCCGGGATATTTAAAACGTTGATGACGAACTGTCAACTGTGGGCTTAGTCACAGAATAAATAATAGTACAGCTTAGTTTGTCTCACGCTGGCTGGATAAGCGCCGTCTAGGGACGGTAAGGAGAAACCTCTTTTTTTGTATACATTTTGACATAAGAAATCGTTTATGTTATCACTAGTGAGTACGTTAAACGTCGCATTAAGGCCTCTGAAGTTGGCCGACGGACTGTTTCTTGTACACCACGCAATCTTCAAAAAAGTTTCGGAATCGAAATCGAAATCGGAGGTTTAAAAAATCAATCGAAAGTGCCGACTTTTCGGAATCCAGCCTCCGTGTAACATCCTTAATCAGAAAAAGTACCAGCGCGGCGTTATATTTTTAAATATCGTTGCACATGCCTATGGGGACATAAAATCAGTCGTCCCCATCCCCACATGGGGATGCCCTAAAAAGACATACATAGACCTTATAGGTGATGTTCTTCAGAAAGGCCAGGTGCGCAGTACTCATAACCGGCGTGTGCGTATGACTAGATGTATGAATGTGAGTGAAGCAAAAGAAGTATGTAAGGATCGTAGCAGGTGGCGCTCTGTAGTATCTGCCCCCATGGGAAAAAGTGTGAGTTTATGTATTTATGTATGTATGTATGCCTTTTTGCTCTCGCACGGGGTTTTTTTATGGGGACTATATTTCTTGTCACCAAAATTTATATTTGTCATCAAGTTGTACCACCTAATAAATAGATCTATTGCCACGAAATATTTTCGTTCTAACATAAACAAAAAGTGGTAGGTATGAATTATCAAATTAATGTTTTTATATATGTAAAATAAGAGATGGATTACCAATAAAATTGTATTGCATTAGATGAATATAAACTTCGTTCTTATAATAATAGTTTTATTACTTAAATAATAGATTTGTGCTCAGAATGGTAGATCTGTCGATCCCTGACTGCGACTCCTTTTTACCCGACTGCCGAAGGAGGGTAATGTGTTTATCAGTCTATGTATGTATGTATGTATGTATGTATGTATGTTTGTTCCTATGTGGCGTTCCAGAGACCAAACGCGTTGGCCGATTTTGATGATTCTTACGTCAATAGATTCGTCTTAATCCTGCGAGTGTCACTGCCTACATTAAAATTGGAAAAAATGGCGGATTTTGGGCGCCATTTTGTGGGGAAAAATATTTTTTTTTTCTGCCAAACCCATTGTGTAAAATAAAGGATTTTAAGAGGCGATTTCAAAAATATATAACACTTATATGTTGAAATGTACCTAATTCTAAAAAAAAAAAAAAAAAGTTGTAAATAAAAAAAGTTAATTAAAAAAATCAAAAAACCCGACTGCTTAAAAAGCAAACTAAAAAGACGTAAACAAGAAGAAAATCATGCTGTGCAGTCGGAGGATACATCTGGTGTTGGTCCGCCAGCTTGCTCTTATCCTCCGACTGCACAGCATGATTTTCTTCTTGTTTACGTCTTTTTAGTTTGCTTTTTAAGCAGTCGGGTTTTTTGATTTTTTTAATTAACTTTTTTTATTTACAACTTTTTAGTTATTTTTTACCCGACTGCCGAAGGAGGGTAATGTGTTTATCAGTCTATGTATGTATGTATGTATGTATGTAAGTATGTATGTATGTATGTATGTATGTATGTATGTATGTTTGTTTCTATGTGGCGTTCTAGAGACCAAACGCGTGGGCCGATTTTGATGGTTCTTACGTTAATCGATTCGTCTTAACCCCGCGAGTGTCACTGGCTACATGAAAATTGGAAAATAGGAAAATGCCGGTTTTTGGGCGCCTTATTGTGGTGGCCCAAATTTTTTTTTTCTTCCAAACCTATCGTGTGGGCTATCAAAATAAAGGATTTTAAGAGGTCATTTAAAAAAATATAACACTTATATGTTTAAATGTACCTAATTCGAAAAAAAAAACTAAAAAGTTATAAATAAAAAAAGTTAATTAAAAAAATCAAAAATCCCGACTGCTTGAAAAGCGAACTAAAAAGACGTAAACAAGGAGAAAATCATGCTGTGCAGTCGGAGGATACGTCTGGTTTTGGTCAGCCAGCTCGCGAAGATGTATCCTCCGACAGCACAGCATGATTTTCTCCTTGTTTACGTCTTTTTAGTTCGCTTTTCAAGCAGTCGGGTTTTTTGATTTTTTTAATTAACTTTTTTTTTTATTTGTTATTTTGTCACCAATACAGTAGTTACATTTTATTTCGTTCAGTTATTAAAATAATAGTATTCGTTATCAATTTAATACATCAATTTATAATTTTAATGAAAATATGTTCAAAGAGGCGGAGACAAATTGGCTTGCTTTAAAAAAAATCCAATCCGGGCTCAACGATGGGGCATAGGGCGATGGTAGATGGGATGCACCTATTCTATATTAAAACGAATGTCAACATTAAAATAACAAAATATTATGGTCAATGAATCGGTCCAAGAGCGAGCGAAGCGAGCTTGGGAGCTTAGGGCACCCCGACACGGACAGGTTAGGTTCGAAGGAGATGACGGGAGCCGAAGTGTGCGAGCAAAGCGAGCGAACTCAGCTCCCGTCATCAACTTCGTGTTAGGTTACTTTAGACCCTGCATTCAGAAACAGGAGCCCCACGCAGCGGGGCTCCGTCGACTCTGTTGCATATACACTAATCTAACTTGCACCTATTCTATATTAAAATAAATAAAAATAAAGATAGAAAACCCTATTATTTCATGCATCAAAGGGGGCGCCCTTCAAAATCCAAACCAGCGCTGATTATTTAGTGATTATTATTTTTAACAATAAAAATGGATAATTTTGACTTTAATTGTTTTATTTACTATTCTGCTAGAAATTTTATTTAAATATATTTATACTACCTACGGAAATTAAGATCCTTTATCTTTTAAGAGGGGGGGGGGGGCATATGTCTAGTTAAGTACTACACTTTTTTGGTTGAAACGATGATGACGACAACCCTAAATTTTTTTGGAACTTTATGAAATTTTCTAGTGACATAATATATTATTTATTGGTGATCTCTTTTTTAATTAGTTTGCTTATACTTATTAGGACAAACCTATATATATATATATATATACATACAAAAACATTTATTTGGTACTAGACCCTATATCTCCATGATTATAGGTGATTTATTGTGGAATTGATTTATATTGTTTGGTGACTACATTTTGGTGACAAATCTACTATTTTGCGGGCAAACCCCATTATTTAAGAAACACAAAACTAATTAAATTGGCGAAAGCTTAAATGATACAATTTTTAGGGTTCCGTACCCAAAGGGTAAAAACGGCACCCTATTATTAAGACTTCGCGGTCCGACTGTCTGTCACCAGGCTGGTATCTCATGAACCGTGATAGCTAGACAGCTGAAATTTTCACAGATGATGTATTTCTATTGCCGCTATAACAACAAATACTAAAAACAGAATAAAATAAATATTTAAGTGTGGCTCCCTACAACAAACGTGATTTTTTTGCCGATTTTTGCGATAATGATACGGAACCCTTCGTGCGCGAGTCCGACTCGCACTTGGCCGGTTTTTTAATTACTGATAAATTTTTTGTTTATTTCTTTCTCGCGTCTTCTGTGCGGGTTACAAGTAAATAATTATTGTTTTCATCTTTATTTACTTAATAATCGTTATTATATTTATGAAGCGCCCACGTTTCTTCCACCGGCCATTGTCTTAGGAATCGCTTCATCAACGTCGTCATGTTGGGCGGCATACCAAGCTTCCTCATCAGGAACTGCTGCCTTAGCTTGCTCTTTTCCATTGCTTCTAGCTGAATATCAAGTCCCGCTGTAAAATAAACATCCCATCAGAAATATAACACGTCAAGTCTCGCGTTCTTCTACCGCAAAAGGTTGTGAGATCTAATGTAGAATAGGACCATGTAGGATAATTTATAATTAGGTAACAAATAATGAAATGGCAGGCACAAATAATGAAATGTCCAGTTAAAAAGTGTAGTCCAATTGAATTTTGGTAGATATTTAAACGTAGTTTCACTAAAGAAAAAAAAAGTTAATTAAAATATCAAAAAAACCCGACTGCTTAAAAAGCAAACTAAAAAGACGTAAACAAGAAGAAAATCATGCTGTGCAGTCGGAGGATACATATTCGCGAGCTGGCGGACCAAAACCAGATGTATCCTCCGACTGCACAGCATGATTTTCTTTTTATTTACCTCTTTTTAGTTTGCTTTTTAAGCAGTCGGGTTTTTTGATTTTTATTTTCAACTTTATAGTTATTTTTTTTAGAATTAGGTACATTTAAACATGTAAGTGTTATATATTTTTGAAATCGCCTCTTAAAATCCTTAATTTTGATTCCTCACACGATGGGTTTGGAAGAAAAAAAAAAATATTTCCTCACAAAATGGCGCCCAAAATACGACATTTTTGTTTTTTCCAATTTTAATGTAGCCAGTGACACTCGCAGGATTAAGACGAATCGATTGACGTAAGATAAATCAAAATCGGCCAACGCGTTTGGTCTCTAGAACGCCACATAGGAACAAACATACATACACACATACATACATACATACATACATAGACTGATAAAAGTATTTAAGTCAAATCTCGTATCACAGTGTATACGAGTCTACAGACCCTAACAGTGCGTACAATTCATTCCATGATATATTTAGCTTATTATACATATAACAAATGCATTCCTATAAAAAAAAATCGCATATAAAATATATCAAGATCTAATTGGTTATCAAAAGGAATAAGAATGTGCAGTAAGCATAAACGCGAACTTCTCTGGCAATATAGGAACAACTCAAACAACGAAAATAAAAAGAACTTTAAATCTTACGCTAATAAATACTAAACAATTATTTCACTGACAAAAAGGTCTCAGAACAATTATTTTATAAACACTGCCGTTAATAAATCTAAAGCAACGTGGAAAGTAATTAATGACGCAAAATATAAATATAATTATCCTAAAACGGGCATTGAGAAACTAATAATCAATGACGAGGTAATTACTGATCCAAATACTATGGCAAATACGTTTAATGACTATTTTGCTGACATTGTTAAAATTACTAATAATACAATTTTTTCTGACTCAACACGATCTCATTCTTCTAACTTGACATTTAACTCTATATCTATATTTATGCCTCCATCAACTCCTCCAGAAATTAAAAAATTATAACTTCTTTGCGGAACACAAATAGCGCAGGTTATGACGGTATTACCACTAAGGTCGTTAAGGATGTAGCAACTTTAATTGCTGCTCGCAAAAATGCACTGTATTAAGAAGAAAAGGACGCCAATAGTTTCACGTGTGCTAATATATTACTTTTGCCAAATTACACTGAGTTGTTGCCTAAATACAAAAAGCACTGTCACAATAACTGGACGAGATCTTTGGCAAAAGGAATTTGGTACAAAACAATTAAATCCTCGAATACCATGGCTCATTAATGTGAGTTTGAGCAGATCTTTGATTGTAACAGCGTTCAGGTTAAGATCTGGTCACGTTCCACTGAACAAGTTCGCACATATGATGAGGAAATCAGATTCTCCAAACTGTGACGTGTGCGGTGTAATTGAAGACGTTCACCACCTGTTGGTGGAATGTGCCCGTTACGAGACGGATCGAGAGCTCTTTATAAGAACTTTTTACTTGAGCCGAACTAATGTCCACGAGATATTGTCTTCTCCTTTGTCTGAAGCCGCTAAAGCGATGTTTATGTTATTTAGTCGTAAGCCATAATTTAGTGAGTAGATGTATTTTAGTTTAAGTTAGTTTACGATGGAATTGACATGTACTTTATGTATAAAAAATCCTTAAATAAATAGAAAATAAAATAAAACGGAAATACATTGTGAAGGATGGCACAGTTGACATCTGTCGGGCATGTCACCGGCCGGGTGAATCTATCCGTCACATTATCTCCGGTTGTTCTAGTCTGGCTAACGGAGACTATTTGCATAGACACAACCTTGTAGCCAGGATAATCCATCAGCAATTTGCTCTGAAATACAATCTTGTGGAATCGGAAGTGCCTTACTATAAGTATGTGCCCGACCCAGTTCTCGAAAATGGCAATGTCACGTTGTATTGAGATCGGTCTATCATCACTGACAGGACTATTGTTGCCAATAAACCTGACATACTGGTGATAGACCGACTAGAGCGTCGCGCAATGATTGTTGATATAGCGGTCCCCCATGACGAGAACCTCGTGAAGGCTGAGAGAGATAAGAAAAGCAAGTATCTTGATCTGGCTCGCGAGGTTGTCGATATGTGGGATGTGAATACAGCAGTCATTGTGCCGATAGTCGATGTCGCCAATGGTATAACAGCCAAGAGCCTCGACGAACATCTGAGGAGGCTCTCGTTGGGCAGCTGGATCAAGGGCTTGATCCAGATGGCGGTACTCCTGGACACAGCGCGTATAGTCAGGAGGTTCCTCTCTCAGGAGCCCAAACCACCGGTAGCTTGCACCCTGTTCCCGATACCGGTGGGCTGCTATTTTTGTATTTTGAAATGTTTTTTATTTTATTTTTTATAGAATAATATTTAAAAATGTAAAAATATGTATATAAAATTAATAAATGGAATAATAATATATATAATACTAGCTGACCCGGCAAACTTTGTTTTGCCATAAAAACACCAAACATTCATCTACCCTACCTACCCTAACTACCTACCCTACCCTACCCGACCCTAACTGACCCTACCCTAACTACCTACCCTACCCTACCCTACCTACCCTACCTACCCTACCTACCCTACCTACCCTACCTACCCTACCTACCCTACCTACCCTACCCTACCCTATCCTACCCTACCCTACCCTACCTACCCTACCTACCCTACCCTACCTTCCCTACCCTACCCTACCTACCCTACCCTACCTACCCTACCTACCCTACCTACCCTACCTACCCTACCTACCCTACCCTACCTACCCTACCCTACCTACCCTACCCTACCTACCCTACCTACCCTACCTACCCTACCCTACCCTACCCTATCTCTCAAGTTGGACCAGACTGCTCACGGTGTGCCAATTTAATTTAAAATCGGTTATGTAGTTTAGGAATCCATCGCGGACAAACATCGTGACAGGAGATTTATATATATTAGATTATAAAGAGGAAAGATTTTTTTTGTTTGTTTGTACCGAATAGGCTTCGAAACTACTGAACCGATTTGAAAAATTCTTTCACCAGTAGAAAGCTACATTATTCCTGAGTGACATAGGCTATTTTCTAATCCCGAAAACGGGTTCTGTGGGGTGGCCCACGGGAGCGAAGCCGCGGGCAACAGCTAGTAATAATCTATACTAATCTATACTAATATTATAAAGAGGAAAGATTTTTTTGTTTGTTTGTTTGTTTGTTTGTACCCAATAGGCTCCGAAACTACTGGACCAATTTAAAAAATTCTTTCACCAATAGAAAGCTACGTTATTCCTGAGTAACATAGGCTATTTTTTAATCCCGAAAACGGGTCCTGTGGGGTGTGCCCACGGGAGCGAAGCCGCGGGCAACTGCTCGTAATATTATAAAGAGAAAAGATTTTTTTGTTTGTTTGTTTGTACCGAATAGGCTCCGAAACTATTGGACCGATTTGAAAAAATTCTTTCATCTATAGAAAGCTACATTATTCCTGAGTGACATAGGCTTTTTTTTTTATCCTGAAAACGGGTCCTGTGGGGTGGTCCACGGGAGCGAAGCCGCGGGCAACAGCTAGTAATATTATAAAGAGGAAAGATTTTTTTGTTTGTTTGTACCGAATAGGCTCCGAAACTACTGGACCGATTTAAAAAATCTTTCACCAATAGAAAGCTACATTATTCCTGAGTGACATAGGCTATTTTTTATCCCAAAAACGGGTCCTGTGGGGTGGTCCACGGGAGCGAAGCCGCGGGGAACAGCTAGTATAATAAATAAATTAAAAAGGATACGAACTAGAATTCAAAAACTTACATCTCATACGTGGCCGTGTACCCGGCTCGAAGACTTTATCCGAATGAGGGGGCTTCCATACCGTGTTCTGTTTCGGTGGTCCTGACATTTTGCTAATTTTATCGTTTTTATTTGACGTGTTCGTTTTTTCATATTGGTCAAATTTGTCCTTTTCATACCATAGTTTGGGTTCTGTCTGGCCAACTATTGTGTGCCGCGACTTCAATTCTTCCGCGGCCTCGTCGATTAGCACATCGACAAGTTTATCGATTTCGAGTTCTAAATAGTGCATCATTTCCAACGCTATGATATAGTGTAGGGGTCGTAAGTATCGTATTCCTGGCGGCTTCGCGTAATGTCTATTTTGGTCTGTATCCATTATATCACGGTAGGTCTCCATCATGAAACGGTATTTCTCTCTGATTCTGCCTGTTGATTAAAAAGTATTAGGTTATATCCCATATTCTAATTCGGTTTAAAATAATAGAATAGAATATACTTTATTGTACACAAAAAAAGGAAGTTACACATCTCTCAAAATATTCACCCATCTAAAGTCCCCGTTAAGGCCAACGAAGACCGGCAGCCTAATTGCGTAAGTAAATTCTGCAAAGCAAACAAGTTGGAACCTTCCCAAAAACGACTTTTCGTATTGCATATTAAACTCTGAAACGGAAAGGTTATGCTCCTTTCATTACCAATATTTTGACGTAGAATTGATTGTAAAAGAATGAATGAAAGCGGAAGAATCGAGATAAAACTTCACTATTGGTATTGTGTAATGCAAATGTCATATATCTTCAACTCCGTAGTATCTCTAAGTAGTCTGTGTTCAACTCAAAGGAGGATTTGGAAAGCTAACGCTAACTTTCCAAATTAGTTTCGCAATACCGAAAAAGTTGAAAGAAATGATTCTGATTCTTTGAAAGAATCGACTTGTTTCCTTTGCAGAATTCACTTACACAATTAGGCTGCGGGACGGGATGGCAAGGGATTTAATTTTTTACCATTGGACATTCAAACGTATCGATATAGAAATACGACATAAATTGCTATGCTTTAAAATGATGCCGTGGCATCGAAAGGGAATTCTTTGCACGGCATTGAAAGATGCGCCACAGGCTCCCGCGGCAGGATGCCGTGGTGTTCTGCGGTAGGTAACGGCATGCCGAGGACGCCAGCGCTCGTTGTGACATACCTAGCGGTGAGGCGGGGGTAGAGAAACGGGGGATGCACACCATATGCGCCCGCGTCTCTGACGACAGTGTACGAGAATTTATCGGAGACGACGTGTTTTGTACTAAAATCTTCTTCTATTACTTTTATTAGCCTATGCACCTTCTTCGTCTGCAATCGATATTAAAACCAAATCTCAGTCTACCATTTTAAAACTTAGGCACATCAACACTCGATCAAACGCAACTGAAGACTAAATGTGTATCGGTCAACAGGAGCTGACGAGGCATGCTTTGTCGTGCCGCGGCACGCCGTAGCATGCCGTGGCAAGGCGCTGGAATGTCGCGGTATCTAAGCAGCTAGTGTGCGCTGACTGACGGCGAAATCCCTTGCCATCTCGTCCCGGTCTGCGAGAACTTCTACTAAGTTACGTAGCGACAATTCAATCAACAACAAATAATCCCAAATTCAATCAACTCAAAGTAACATACGAGTAATACGAAACTAACGAGCAATTTCACTTGGTCGAGTTAAATTTTAGCGAAATATAACGCTGTCGTCTAATGTTTTTTGGTACTGGAACGCGTCTGTGTGTGCCGTTGTGTTGTGTTGGAACTACTTTACGAACTTTCCTCTTAGTCGGGCACTCTTGGCAGAGTGGTCGGGGTCATGGGTGTGCATGATGGCTCTTGCTAAAAGTCTCCACCAGATAACATAAAAATAAAATTCATTGATCCGACTTGTAAAAATGTAACTTGAAAACATGTATTTTTGTTTATGGCGTAAGTTTGATATTTTTGGTCTCAAATGAAAGGAATAGGCGTAGAACCATTGTATCCGTTTAAAACAAGTAAATCGGTCCACGGGTTTAGCAGATATTAAATCATTACTGAAAATAATTGCATGCCAAGTGAAAGCGGCACGGACGCCTCTTACTGCGATACGTTTGTTTTGATCTTGTTAGCGACACTGCCTTTACATTTTTAACCGACTTCGCAAAAAGGAGGAGGTTTTCAATTCGACTGTTTTTTTTTTATGTGTGTTAGTTACCTCAGAACTTGTTATTGGGTGAACCGATTTTGATCATTCTTTTTTTAATCGAAAGCTGGTGCTTGTCTTGTGGTCCCATTTAATTTTTATCAAGATCTGATGAAAAAATTCGGTGATATACAACAGAACTCTTCAATAAATGACGGCAAATCACTCGGGATTGCTGCAATCTCACAACTTTTGGGGACTGAGTCACCCACATCCGTAGGAGTTTACCCCATTTGATTCCCTACACGTGGTCCCCGGGTGGTGCAAATCAGGTGACACCAAACTGGTAATAGGCTTTGGCCGAAGGCTTGCGGCCACCCACCGGGCAAAGACGTACCGCCAAGCGGCCTAGTCGTGTTCCGGTACGATGCTCGGTGTAGCCAACCAGAGGAGTTGGGTCGAGACAGCTGTTCCACTGCAGGCAGACCGGCCTGACTCGCACTGTTATGGATGTGTCGGGAGACTGGTCGCGGAGGGTAGCGGGATCCGAGGCACGGTGCGCCGCTGGCCGACCGCAGGTAGTTGGGGGCCCAAGTAGTGTGCCAGCCACATACGAAAGGCTGCCCCGCCATCTGTCGAAAAATCCCGGAATGCACCATCGTGCTGGTTGGCGACCAGATGGGAGGGCCCGATGGACATTTCGGGGGGGCTCGGGCGTCCCCGGACTAGTGCCGGACTGTGGGCCATGGTGGACACGGGCCAGGATAAAATTATCTACGCCTGTGTCTACCGTTCGCACAGCGGAGATCAGGAGACTACCAGGCTAACAGAGTACCTTAGTGAGACGGCTGATACGGCGCAGCAACGGTACCCTTCCGCCCAATTGGTGTTACTGGGGGACTTTAATGCCCACCACCAAAAGTGGCTCTTCCCGTACCAGTGCACTGATCATGCTGGGCGAGAGATGAGAAAGCTTGCACTTGCTTTAAATCTCACCCAGCTGGTCCAGGGGGCAACGAGGGTGCCGGATGTTGATTCGCACACAGCCAATTGCTTCGCCTTCTGCTGACAACAGATCCAGACCGCTACTCGGTGTCGGTATCTTCACCTTTGGGTAGTTCCGGCCATTGTCTGGTGAAGTCTGTATCCGTCCACTCTCCACCCGATCCCAGCCCTAGAGGCGCTCGGCGGGTTTGGCGGTACAAGTCAGCAGATTGGGATGGGATGCGTTCTATCTTCGCATCTTATCCTTGGCAGCCTAGTTGCTTCACTTGGGCTGATGCTTCGTCGTGCGCGGACGCCTTGACGGATGTGTTGCGTCAGGGAATGGAGTACTACATTCCGTTCTCTGACGTAGCAATGTCTAACGTTGACCGGCCATGGTTTAGCGCTGAGTGCAAACGCGCCGACTCGCCGAAACATGAGGCGTACCTGGCATGGGTCGACGTTCGGACGCGCAACGCAAGCGACGTGAATCAGCGGAAGAGAGCCTTTAATAGGGCTGCCAAGTCCTACAAGAAGGTGATGCGGAGGGTCCGGTTTGACCACATAAGCCGTATTGGGACCAAACTTGCCTCATACCCAGCTAGAAGTAAATAAAAATAAAAAAAATAAAAAAATAAAATTCGTTTAATTCAGACTATTAAAATGTCCATATTTTGTTAGTATTACATTATCTTAAAACTATGTTAGTCATGAGGGTATCAAAAGGTATTACAAATGATTGATTATAAATTAAAATGAAATTGAAATAAATAAATTAAAATGAAATTGAAATAAATAAATTAAAATGAAATTGAAATTAATAATTTAAAATGAAATTGAAATTAATAATTTAAAATGAATTTTAATGGTTACATTGAAATAAATTATAAAATGACAACACTAAAACAAAAACTCAAGTGACATGCAGCCTGATGAGCCTTCCCACAGCTGCAGAATCTGGTCTGTCTGCAATCATCCTTAGGATTTCGTTGCCACTCCCTCGAATTCGACTAATTAGTGAGGCTGACTTTTTGCGCATAATAGCGTAAAAGTCATCCACCCTCGCGTCGGCAAACATGCCCGAGGCACTGCAAAATCGAGGTAGTCGCACCAAAATCCTAAAGGCGTTGTTATATTGAACTCTGAGAGCATTGTAGGCCCGCTGCGTGTAGCTGGTCCATAGGGCGCTGGTATAAAAACTTTGGCAATAGGCTCTGAACAAAGTTATTTTAACCTGTGCTGTACACCTCGCAAACCTATGTACCAACATGTTAGCGCGCACCGACAATGCCCTCCGCTCTCTCTCAATGTCTGCGTCATCATGCAGGGTTTCGGTAACAATATGCCCCAGATACCTAAACTGAGAGACCCGACTCAAAGATACCCCGTTGAGAAACACTGGTGGAATATGCTCTGGTTGTTTATTATGCCCTCTGATGAGCATATACTCACTTTTTGTAACGTTGTACTTTAAGCCGTGACCATCAGCGTAGGCCTCACAGATTCCTAATAGTTTCCGCAGCCCTCCAACAGATGGACTCAGCAACACCATGTCGTCCGCGTAACTGATGTTACTGACGCAAACGTTATCTATATGACATCCGACATGGCTATTGCTGAGCTCACCCATCAGTTGATTGACATACAGATTAAAAAGTCTTGGAGAGGTCAGTCCCCCTTGCCTCACTCCACACTTCAGAGAATATTCTTCAGAATATGCGTTTCCCCACTTGACAAAGTTTTTTTTGGTGTGTATACCAAAAAGAAAATATATTAATGAGTTCGGCAGGAGCCCCGACCTCCCCAAGCTTAGTCCAGAGCTTATTATAATCGACCAGGTCGAAGGCCTTCGATAGGTCAAGAAAGCAAGCATATATGGGTGTTTTCCTATCAACATAGTAAGCAACTGTGTGCTTTAGAGTCAATATAGCACTTTCAGTTGACAGAGTCTCACGAAATCCAAATTGGGCATCGTTTAAGTTAATAAACTTGCTAAGCTGAGTATCCAGGAGACCATCGAAGACCTTCGCCAAGACAGTAGCCAGGGAGATAGGTCTATAATTATTCTTGTCCGTTATATCACCAGTGACATTCTTTGCTATAGGCACAACAATAGTTTTCGTCATCTTAGGTGGTAAGTAAGAGTGACGTATGCAGAAAGTAAAAAACATAGCCAGTACTCTAAATAAATGTGTACCCGCTTGCTGCAGGTGCTCAATGCTGAGACCGTCACTGCCTGGCGATTTACCACGTTTCATGTTATTAATAATATTTTTCACATCTTTAGCTGAAAACCCAATCGGGTTCTCACAGACAGTGACGGCCTCAACATCCGCAGCAACAGAACTGTCGGCAAGGGGTGACTCAACTTTAAAATGCTGTTTGAATAGGTTAGCTATATCCCTAGGCTCACTACACTCGCCCACAGTCACTGGCAAACTGACCCTACCGTTAATCTTCTTAGTACCCTTCCAGAAAGCTCGAAAGTTCTTGTCCCTAACCTGTGAGGCTAATAGATCCATTTTAAGCTGGTCTTGGTGGCTTTGACAGTACTTCAGTCTAGATTTAAATATTTTCCGTGTAAGATACATGTTGTCATAAACAGGCCCACTTTCAGGTTTACCATGCTCTATATACGTTTGATATGCCAGCCTAGCCTGACCATGAGCTTCTCTCACATGTTTATTCCACCCCACTACCGTTTTGCCCTTTTTAAACTTTCTCACCTTCTTGCTTTGCACAGATGCCTCACATAAAATGTTAACAATGTCATTATATAAATTGTCAATAATATATTTATGTTCAAAATTACTGCACATACTGTCTGCACAAACACAAAATTCATTGGGGAAGTGAAGATCTTTAAGTTTACTATTACAAATGTCAAAATACATTCCTATTTCTTCACTTTCTCTATCACCCCACAAAATGTCATTAGAAATCCAATCGTCAGAAATACACTTAGGTTTAATCATGTCAAGATTACATTTAACAATTAAAGGTAAGTGATCCGACCAATACACTCCATAGTCAACATTAATGCTAGTTATTGTTTGCCAGGCTGATTCCGTGACTAAGCAGTGATCTAACCAGCGCTTACAACCATGTACATCACTATAGAACGTATGTGTATCTGACGACCTACCAAGCCTAGCTATGTCTGCGCAAATCCATTTATTATCGTCACAAAAATCAAACAACTCGACACCAAAAGGAGCGGACAGTAAAGCCTTTTGGTCCCTGGCTAAGTCGGATGAATCGAACTTCTGCCGTCCCTCACTACCACCACTGCTTAGACCCGACAGGTCACTGGCCCACTCCGCTGAGGAGAAAGCAAACTTGTTTGCCACTCTTTTTGCGGAATCTTCACGTC
The DNA here is from genome assembly GCA_945859665.1 of Anorthoa munda. Lineage (NCBI taxonomy): Eukaryota > Metazoa > Arthropoda > Insecta > Lepidoptera > Noctuidae > Anorthoa > Anorthoa munda. The sequence goes on along the minus strand of OX243895.1, from coordinate 47,872,966 downwards.
TGGATTCAGGTGACGCGCGAGCCTTTCCTTCTACTGATGAATGCGGAACGAGTATGTCGGACATTCGCATCCACCAAAAGGACGTTCGTAGGGTACTGTGCAACCTCGACGTGAACAAAGCTAGTGGCCCCGACGATATTCCAGCGATTGTTCTGAGAACCTGTGCGCCTGAACTGTCTCCGATCCTGACACGCCTGTTTCGCCTTTCGTATGAAACTGAAAAAGTGCCGAATGCTTGGAAGAAAGCTAACGTTCAGCCTGTGCCCAAGAAGGGCAGTCGAGCCGACCCGGCCAACTAAAGACCCATTTCGATAACGTTCATCCTCTGCAAGAGTATGGAACGGGTACTCAACTCTAAGCTCCTGGCATACCTAGAAGCTAATGACATCCTCAGTGATCGCCAATATGGCTTCCGCCAAAATCGATCAACTGGGGATCTTCTAGCGTATGCCATTCACATCTGGAGTGAGGCCATCGAGAGGCACGGGGAAGCGCTTGCCGTGTCCCTGGACATCTCGAAGGCTTTTGACAGGGTCTGGCATGAAAGCCTTATTGGTAAGCTTCCTTCATTCGGTCTGCCCAGTGGTCTGTGCGATTGGATTGCAGACTTCCTGAGAGACCGGTCCATCCGAGTGGTTTTCGATGGCCGCTCGTCTGACCAACTGGATATTAATGCCGGGGCTCCTCAGGGGTAGGTGCTCTCAGCAACATTGTTCTTGCTTCACATAAACGATCTGCTAAAACCCGGTACCTTTGGGTATGCGGACGACAGCACTGTTGCTGAGAGATACGCCTCCGACGCGCGCGCTACTGGGCCTCTGATCCGGTCTCTCCGGGAGGCCATGGTTGAACGCTTGAACTTGTCCTTGGAGGCAGTCTCCGAATGGGGCGATGCCAATCTGGTCAAGTTCAATGCTGCTAAGACCCAGGCGTGTCTTTTTTCTGCTAAAAGGAGCCTAGTTCCTCTCCTTCTTTTCAAGGTGTGACCGTGCCGATAACGGACAATGTCAAAAAACGAAGAAACGAAAACAGAAACACCGACTTCCGAAATTGAAGTTATTTTTCACTTTGTAGTGTTTTTGTTTGGCAGTCAGTTGTAATTTTTGTAAAAAAGTTTTTTTTGTTTTTGTATAAAAGTTTTTTTTTTTCGTATCGTTTTGAAATGTTGTACTACATTAGTAGACAGGTGTTAACGACTTATATATTTTTGTTAAATGGCGGAGACTTTAGACAAGTAACATTCTAGCATCGAAGGCATGACGATAGCGATTGGATAAATGTCAAAAATGTATGGGAATGTCAAACGCTATCGTAATGACACGTAATCCCATCTAAGGCCAATTTCACCAATGAAACTACAGCGTTCTGACTGATAGACGGGGTCTCATTGCTAAGAAAGAAAATTTGGTTCAAATAAATCTCACTAGATGGCGCGATATGCACCCCATCTGTTATTGAATGTGTGTAAAATTAATATTTTCTGGAATTGAACACAAAAATTGTATGTTCTTGTTTAATCAACTCTCCTAAGTACAAAATTATGGAATATTGATTGGGCTCTTAATTCACATTTCAAAGATTATTAGACGGATCATTTAAAATTGATGCCAATAGATGGCGCATTTTTTCATTTCTGAGGCATTCCACTCGATTGTTAAAGTTTGCATTTTAACACATTTTGGTGCAAAAAAAAAACTGTAAAAACTTGCAAATAAATACTAGAAAACAAACCTTCACTGTATTTAAAGAAAAAAATATTCACGAACCTAGTAAAAACCCTTTTACTTGCAAGTCGCTGCTAACACCATCTATCTATCACCGTAAAACAGAACCGAATGCGTTCGATGTACAAAAAATTGCCAGAATAAGCAGTCGAAAAACGCTAGTTACGTCGGCACGGTTTCTTTGTATGGGATGAGGTATCTGTATGCTAGTATTTTATTATCTGAGCTGATAGATAGTTCTCAGCGGTCTCAACCAATCAGAACGCTATATTTGCATAAACTGGGTTAAATTGAACTAACCGCGATTAGTATAATTGATGAAATCAACCCTCAGTCGGGCACTCTTGGAGTGGTCGTGGTCACGGGTAATTCTGCTATTGTGACTTAACTACGATAGTGAGATATATTCTCTCGCAGACTTTTTTGTAGGTAATAATGAGTACTTTTTTCATGTAGTACATAATTTTTATGTAGCGTCAATAGTTTTCTCAGCGCACGCCAAATAAATAATTTTTAGGCAACATTTTGCTATTTTGTGTGTATTTTTTTTTTAATATAAAATATAGCCTATGTTACTTCTTAATAGTTTAGTTTTCTATTGGCTAAAATCGGTCCAGTAGTTTCGGAGCCTATTCGGTATAAACAAACAAAAAAATCATTCCTCTTTATAATATTATTATATACTAGCGGACGCTCGAAAAATCGTACCTCGTAAAATCCTCGTAAAATCGAGGGCTTTTCAAAACTAGAAACGATTTCCATAATTTAAATACACGCAGTAAGCATGAAATTGTAATACCCAAATTCTGATTAACGAAAACTAGCAAGTCTTTTCTTATAAACAGTATACGCTTTTATAACAAGTTGCCAAAGCCAGTTATAGAATTGACCGATGGAAAGTTCAAAAACTACATCAAACGTGTCCTTATTAAAAAAGCATATTACAAAATCAAGGACTACGTTGAAGATAAAAGTTTTAGCTCCTTCTGCGTATGCGGCTTCCTTGGTAACTCATAAACGGCACAAATATGTGGATGTCTCTAACTATTCTAAATCTCATTTTTACATTTTTTCCTTCTTTTAATTAGACTTTTTACAATGATTTCAATAATCTTTATAGCCCTTTGCTATGAATAGTTACAGCACTGATAACAACATTTGTGCCACATGTTAAATTTAGTCTTGTTATATATTTTTATTTATATTTTCTTTTGTATAGATTATTTTACTGAATGTTTTGTGAATGTGTGAACATTGTAGGCCTTCTAGATTTCTAGACGCTTGTTAACATTTGTTAAGTCTCTCGTTTATACATTTTTTTTTTAGTTTCTTACGACTTATTGTCGGGCCTACGTTGTCCCCCCATATCTAAGCACTAATACTGTAACATGGAAATATTGTAAAAACAAACCAATTTTTTTAAAAGAGTAACCGTGGTGTTTCTTGCCGGTTCTTCTCCACAGGAAACGACCAACCCGAACCGTGCACCTTTTGTCGACGTTTTATAAGTGCCCATGTAGGCCTATGTGAAATAAAAAACATTTGATTTGATTTGATTTGCTCGCGGTTTCACCCACGTAGTTCCCGTATAATCCCGGGAATACAGGAATAAAAAGTAGCCTTTGTCACCCGGGGATAGCGTAGCTTCCCAACGGTGAAAGAATTTTTGAAATCGGTCCCGCCCGTAATTTCGGAGTCTATAAGGAACATATATACATACTTTATCTTTTATAAACTGCCGAGCAATGAAAAAGTTCCACCCACAAAATGCCGACAAACACCTTAGTTTAATTTTTTCACATTTAATTTAAAATTTGAACTTGAGTTCAAATTAAAAAAAAAAATACGTTTTTAGTTGGCAATATTTATTGGTAGTAAAAATTTATTTACGTTTTTAGTTGTTAATATATATTGCAGACGGCGTCATTAAGGTTACACTAGTCGATCACTATTCCATACAAACGTAGTCAGGCGATTACTCCACTGTTTGACGATGTACGTTTAAAATAAAAATTACATCAATTTGTCTCATCATTATCTAGCCCTGTATGGAAACAAAAAAGTAAAAAAACAAATATTTGAAAGTTATGAGCGTCGAAAGTTCCATTTTTCAACCCTAATTTTAACGCATCTTTGGGCGGAAATATATACCATAAAAAGAAGGAAAATTGCAAAACGGCCTCCATACAGAGATAGATTAGTAGTTGAACAATGCAAATAATTTTATAATCATGAAAAAACGACTGAATGTATATTTTCAAAATATATATTCAGTCGTTTTTTCATGATATCTAGACTCTCAAAGGTCTGTTTATAAAATTTCGCGCGCTCGTTTTCGTCCTAAACCATTTCGCTACAAACTTGCAAAAGTGCTAATTCGCACGCGAACTAGCTTCTTACTGCTCATCACAGCATCGTATCTCTTTCGCACGTGTTGTCGAATGCGATAGCAGGCATTTTAACCCCGAGCACAAAATAGTTCGTGCCTTCGACTAGTGTAACCTTAAGCTAGCCTTTCCCGTTTAGGAGTAATTTGGTGCTATGTCACTGGAACTTTTTCATTGCTCGTTAGTGTATATATTGATTGATAGATAGATTATTTTATATTATACTAGCTGTTCACGAAAGAAAGCTACGTTATGCTTGAGTAACATAGGCTATATTTTAATCCCGAAAACGGGTTCTGTGGGGTGGCCCACGGGAGCGATACCGCGGGGAGCAGCTAGTTTAGTATATACCTCGTATTGGGGAGACCAGATTGGGCTACACTACGCACGTATGCAAAGTATAATCCGTACCGCAGTTCGGGCTTTTATAGTAAAATATATATGTCGGGTTTAGTCAACAGTACGTCCGTCAAAACAAATCACAAGCACGCCATCTGGCGGCAAAGCAAGAACAACTAGCGCGCCAAGCGTGGTGGGGATAATAGAATATAGCAGTTGAGCTAAAATGTATTGGCAGTTGAGTACTGACCTCGCTAGAGTAATAATGTTCTGTGGTACTGACAGCCTTAGAGCTAACACGTCGTAGAATCAGTGTCGATCCGTAATATTAGTAAGCAAGAATGTCCGTAATATTAGTAAGCATATTCGTAATTTATAATATTTTTTTTTCACGGAGCTCTCATTGTTTGTGTGCGGTCAGCGAGACGCGCGCGCGCGAACTTCGTGTATCGAATAACTTGTGTGATTTCATTTTCACGATTGTACCCATCGACCTGCCCACACACGATGTCTTAACCTAAGGGAAATACATCCTGACTTCCCGATGGTTTGCATCTATCGGCCAGCCTTGATGCGACTAGCAGCTTTGCTCCCGTGAACTGCCTACCCTAACCTACCCACCCTATACATACATACCGTCCCTACCAACCCTTTGTACACACCTAACCTGCCTACCTACCAATTTCTTTATTTCATAATTTTTATTTTGACATTTAAATATTATTATAACTATTTCATAAAGGTGAACGCGTACCTATCCACGCCGCAGGAGCCGCACGCGCCGCAGTCATCGCATTTTCTCAAGGCCCCGCGCTATCCGCGCCGCACGCGCCGAACGCGCCGAACGCGCCGAATGGCCGAAAGCGCTGCACGCACAGTGTCGTCAGAATCATATTCACTTCTGTAAATCTTATTATATGAATATTTTCTGTATAGAACGAACGTACGTAGTGAACTACGGCACTTGATCCTGTTATTGTCGGTTGCTTATTGTTAGAAGAAGAAAATGAAAGAAAAAAAAATGGGTTCGAGACATTAACTTAAAAAGAGAACAGTTTGGATAGTATCGCACATTATTTCCTGACTTGAGATAATTTAAATTAAGATCCGGTGCTCCACTACAGATTCTCGAAAACCATGTTCATTCATGTCATATAAAAAAATGTTAGAAATTATAGCTAAAAATTTTGCTACCAGTTTTATTAAATAGTAGCCGAAAAGTAGCTTGATTTAGCTAAAAAGTAGCTAAGTTGGCATCACTGTACGCATGAATTCTCCGCGCCGCCCGCACCGCACTCGCCGCAAGCATCGAACGCGCCGAATCTGATGACGTCATCAGCACGCGCCGGTGGAATCCGTATACCTTCAGCATTTTGCTAAAATGCGGCTCGTGCGGCGCGGATAGGTGCGCGAGGCTGCATACGATTTCATATAAAGATTTATAAAATGCGATGACTGCGGCGCGTGCGGCTCCTGCGGCGCAGATAGGTGCGCGTTCACCTTTAGACTGACATATTTAATTTAATTTTATCTTGTACCTACTTACTTTTCATTATTTGCATACCCATGTGATGGTTAAACATGGAGAACTTTATTACTTATATAAACTGAAAACATCAATGTAAATTTGTACCCATGTTTGCAAATAAATAAATGATTTATGATTTATTGCATAAGAACCTTCTCCTAAGAATAACAAACACAACAAAAAAATTATGTCCGAAATCGGTCCAGCCGTTCACGCGTGATGCCGAGACTAGTGGAAATCACATCACATCACATCATCAGCCTTTTTATGTTCCCACTGCTGGGACACAGGCCTCCTCTCTGTGAGAGGGAATGGGCCGTAATCCACCACGCGGGCCCAGTGCGGGTTGGTGGATGTCACATGTCTTCGAATTTTCGGTTCTTCGAGGTTTTCCTTCACCGTTTTGAGAGCAGTGGTGATGAAATAATTTACACAAAGTAAAGCGCCTGCCTGGGCTCGAACCCACAACCTACAACTTGTATGTCGCGGCCGATACCACTGGGCCACCACTGCTCCTGTGGAAATAGGTATTCATTTTTAGAGTTCCGTACCCAAAGGGTAAAAACGGGAACCTATTACTGAGACTTCGCGATCCGTCTGTCTGTCTGTCTGTCTGTCCGTCTGTCACCAGGCTGTATCTCATGAACCATGATAGCTAGACAGTTGAAATTTTCACAGATGATGTATTTCTCTTGCCGCTATAACAACAAATACTAAAAACAGTATAAAATAAATATCTAAGGGGGCTCCCATACAACAAACGCGATATTTTTGCCGTTTTTTGCTCGATATTAATAATGGTATCAGGTAGACGCTTGAAATATTCACAGAATGTTTAGTTGTATATTTACATCAAAAAATAATAATGATTAAATAAAAATAAAATAAATTAAGGGGGGCTCCCATACAACAAACGTGTTTTTTTGCAGTGTTTTGCGATAATGGTACGGAACCCTTCGTGTGTGAGTCCGACTCGCACTTGGCCGGTTTTTTTATATACATAGTTAATAAGTTTGTTTGTACTGAATAAACTCGAACTCTACTTAACTGATTTTGAAAATTCTTGCACCAGTAGAAAGCTACATGCTTTGGAATTTTCTAAATCGGTTCTTGTGTGATGGATTACTGAGTGACTAGTGTTTTTTTTTTCTAGAAAACGGGTCCTGTGGGTTGGGCCACGGGAGCGAAGCCGCGCGGATATGATAGTATATCATACACGCAATCAATACCACGCATCTATAAACAAGATTTTTTATTTTTATAAAATGTTCAAAACTAATGTACCTTTAACTAAACGATGTAAAAGTAGACTATTGCCACGGTAAAGATATCTAAATTGCACCGCAACTATTTCCTTGGTAATTTATTATTTAAAAAAACAAACCATCCTCTACCCTACCTACCCCACCCTACCCTACCCACCCTACCCTACCTACAACCCTACCCTACCTACCCCACCCTACCCTACCCACCCTACCCTACCCTACCCACCCTAACCTACCTACCCTTCCTTACCTACCCTACGCTACCTAAATTCCTACGCTATCTATGTAGATGAGGTACCAATTTTTTTTTCCGTGCTTTTGCGCCGCAACTATTTCCTTGGTAATTCATTATTTAATATTATACTTGCTGACCCGGCAAACTTTGTTTTGCCATAAAAAAAACAAACCATCATCTACCCTACCTACCCCACCCTACCCTACCCTACCCTACCCACCCTATCCTACCTATCCTTCCTTACCTACCCTACACTACCTAAATTCCTACGCTACCTATGTAGGTAAGTTTTTTTTAATTTTTTTTCTTTTTTCTCCTAAGAATAACGAACACAACAAAAAAATAATAAGCTAAATCGGTCCAGCCGTTCACGCGTGATGCCGTGACCAAGGGAAATAGGGATTCATTTTTATATATAGATAATACATATGTCGCATCAAGGGTGGCCGATAGATGCAAACTATCGGGAAGTCAGGATGTATTTATTCCCTTAGTTAAAGACATCGTGTGTGGGCAGGCAGGTGGGTACAATCGTAAAAATGAAATCACACATGTTTAGGGATGTGACCGATATATCAAAACGTAACTTATATCGGTTATGGGGTTCGATATCCATATCAAAGTAGTAGTATGGAATCAAAACTACTTGCGTTCGAGAACGAATAACTCAAAACCTAAAACCGTAACAACAAAACGCAAACTTCAAACCGATAGGAACCATATCGCTACCTCTTTTACAACCCCTTTTTATAGTCTGTTCAACCGATTTTGAGTTCTATCCCGTAAGTATAAGGATGGCATGAAAAACATAAACCTGTTACCAAAACTAACTGTTACAGTTGCCATTTGTCATATTACCAACGCAATAGAAGTCAAAATCAGTTAAAACGGGCTGGAAAATAAGATTATTTAAATGTACAATGTTATCTCAAATGACATTTACTATTCAAAAACTTTTCTGCTAGTCCTAAGCCTAGTAAAGCATGAAGTGATATCGCCGCAGTTACAAGTAGCTAAACTGGTAAATAACTTTAAATACCAGTAGTGTGAGTTTGCGTTTGGTATAGTTCGCGTTCGTTGTTAGTTTTCTCATCTAAATATCATGTTAACGTTTTTGATATCGATATGAAAACTGTACATCGGTTACGTAACCGTTTGCGCAAAAAACCGTAAACGCCCATCCCTAACATGTTATTCGATACACTGGGTTTATTCAAATAGTCACGACTCACAGTTACAATCTTGCTTATTAATATTACGGATCGACACTGATTCTACGACGTGTTAGCTCTAACTGCCAGTTTCCCAGCTCTCAATTATCGGGCTGTTAACGTAATCGCCTTACTCGTTTACCTGCCTCTCTGTTTAGCGTTTGTGGACTACGAAAAAGCCTTCGATTCGATCGAGACCTGGGCAGTACTGCAATCTCTCCAACGGTGCCAGATCGACTACCGGTACATTGAGGTGTTGAAGTGTTTGTACAAAAACGCCACCATGTCAGTCCGTCTTCAGGATCAGACCTCGAAACCAATCCTTCTCCAGCGCGGCGTGAGACAGGGAGACGTCATTTCTCCGAAACTGTTCACTGCTGCGCTGGAAGATGTCTTCAAGGTTCTGGATTGGAAGTCGCTTGGCATCAACGTTAATGGCGAGTACATCACTCACCTTCGGTTTGCCGACGACATAGTGGTCATGGCTGAGACCATGGAGAGCCTCAGTATAATGCTCGATGACCTCAATAGAGCTTCCGAAAGAGTGGGTCTTAAAATGAACATGGACAAAACCAAGGTCATGATGAATGCCCATGTAACACCCACTCCTATCAAGATCGGAGACTGTTTACTTGAAGTTGTAGATGATTATGTCTACCTGGGACAAACGATCCAGTTGGGTAGATCCAACTTCGAGAAAGAGGTCAACCGTCGAATCCGACTCGGCTGGGCGGCGTTCGGGAAGTTGCGTGGTATCTTCTCGTCCAATTTACCGCAATGTCTCAAGACAAAAGTTTATGACCAGTGTGTGTTGCCAGTGATCACCTATGGGACCGAGACGTGGTCGCTCACAATGGGCCTTATCAGAAAGCTTAAAGTCACCCAAAGGGCAATGGAGAGGGCTATGCTCGGAATTTCCTTGCGTGATCACGTCAGAAATGATGATATCCGCAGGAGAACCAAAGTTACCGATATAGCCCGAAGAATTGCCAAACTTAAGTGGCAGTGGGCAGGGCACATTGCTCGCAGAACGGATGGCCGTTTGGGCCAAAAAGTTCTGGAATGGCGACCGCGAACCGGAAGACGATATGTTGGAAGGCCTCCCACTGGGTGGACCGATGACCTGGTTAAGGTTGCGGGAAGGCGCTGGATGCGAGACGCACGGGATCGGTCAATGTGGCGACGCCTGGGGGAGGCCTATGTCCAGCAGTGGACGTCTTTCGGCTGACATGATGATGAATCGAGGATTAATCGCCTGTTAATTCTACTTTCAGTTTCTCAACATCCAAGTGTGACAAGTGGTTGACAATTTGTCACATTTGATAAAAATCTCGAATTAACCACATGCTACAGCAGTTTTGGGTTTCTGAGCACCTTTTTCAATGTTAATCTCTTGTCAACGAGCCTAATTTATAATTGTTGGAAATTTGTCGTTTATTCGCGGATTAAAATAAATATTGTGACTTTAAAGGCTTATATTACGATAAAAAGATAATAGGGGTCGCCGAAAACTATGGTATGAGTTGAGTTATAAAAAATATGTTAAATAAATCAATTAAAGTTGATTACCAAGATTTAAAAAAAAATTAGGATATTACAAACTTTTAAAATAATTACATTATAAAAACTTGACACAATTATCAAAAATTGTTAACTTTCAAATATTATTTTTACTTTTTTGTTTCCATACAGGGCTAGATAATGATGAGACAAATTGATATAATTTTTTATTTTGAATGTACATCGTCAAACAGTGGAGTAATCGCCAGACCACGTTTGTATGGAAGAATGATCGACTAGTGTAACCTTAAGCTACGAAATCTGACATTTTTGTTAGCATAAAATTAAAAAACATGTACGTACCAATAATCATGCCGACGTTAAATGAAATCGTCACATCGTGTTCATCTCTTACTTCAATAATTTGACGCATTTTAAGCAGACTATCTTTAAAGAGATCTTCACAAAGATTTGTAAGTCTCCATTTCTCATGGCGTCCCATTAAGTCGTGTAAATGATGAGACTTCTCTTTCGGATTGTCAGCCAATATAAACAATGGCTGTGAACACACTAAATAAAAATTAAATTACAAACTTACTCGTAAAATTACAAAAGTTTTTGAAAGAAGCAAGCTTTTATATTTAAAAACAAACATAATGTCGAACATAGAACCTCCTCCTTTTTGGTAAGTCGGTTAAAAAGTGCAGTCACAAGAAAGTAAAGTAAAGTAAAACGAATACTAAAGGCGAGTGACAGTCAACCCATCTACTGTCTTCTCCTGTCTTCTGTTATCTTTCTTGTTTTAACCATTTCAAAATTGTGATTTTAGAAAGAAAGAAAAAATATTATATATACATATATATTTTTTTTTTTTATTTAACCTTATTTAAATTTGAAACCTTTAATTGGCCATACAAATTGTAATAAGCATATATTATATATCTACACTCAGTGCGCAATGTTCCTAATAAGGATTTAAAAAATATTGTATAAACACGTAATTTATATTCGTGGATAGGTAAAATTAAAAAAAAAAAACATTGCATTATTTTCTTTCGATTTTCAAACAACTGCATCATAATAGTTATTTATGCTACAAGTGCGGAAGGTAGGTGATTTCCGATGAGTGGCATTTTTATTCACGGGCGAGCGAAACGAGTGAGTCGGAAATCATCTTACGTACGTGTATCATACAACATTTTACTATGCACTGTGCGAGGAAATAAAAAAAAATATCTGAACCAAGCAAGAAATTAATAAAATGGCGGGCTAATTCAACCGCGCTCAGCATATCCACAGATTAACTAATAGTTCCTCGGGCATATCTACTACGTATGTGCAAATAGCTGTCACGTCGTAACGCAATAAGAATAAGGCACGTGCAAAATATACGTCCTTCCAAACATATTTAATGAATATTTAAAATTAATTTATCGATCAAATCTAAATCTAGAGTAATTAAAATACACTTTAGTGAAGTATTATTTACAACACTTTAGTTATATTTTACCTTTTTTATGAAAGATAATCTGTACTTAACTAATTTGTATAACTTTACTCAAATAATAAAAACTCTATGCGTCTGTCTGACGAAGGAGTTATAATTAAAAAAATACAGAAAAGTAAAAATCAGTAGTGAAAAAAAGTGACACTTTCCGCACAGATTGGCTGCTTGGAAAACGCTCTTTTCGAGGACATGCATTGTAAAATAACTTTTTAATTTTTATAGCATACTTTAACTTTTTAATTTATTGGCGCAAATGGGCTCATTGACTTAATGTAGAAAAGTAGTGTCATTGTCTATGGAGGCGCGCGCTGCGCAGTCATGTGCAACGAGAATCTAAATTGCCCGCCATACCACGTATTTTTCCGTTTCCACTTTTGTTTTATTTCAACTGTATGAGTGAAGATAAAATAGTGAATGCAACAGCATATAATTAGGTATTAAAACACCTGCGTGTTATTATTATCACACCCACGCTCGTGTTTTAATTACCCCCTATTATATGACCATTGCTTAAACTACTATTTAAGTATCGTTGTTGGTTACCTAAAGTAATAAAATAAAAAATTAAAATAAAACAACGTGTGCAAAAATTTCAGCTCAATCGGACACGGGGAAGTGGTTACCCACTTAACTTGCAAGATTTGATAACCGACACTGGGACAGGCTTGTAACACGGGGAAGTGGTTACCCAATTAACTTGCAAGATTTGATAACCGACACTGGGACAGGCTTGTAACACGGGGAAGTGGTTACCCACTTAACTTGCAAGATTTGATAACCGACACTGGGACAGGCTTGTAACACGGGGACGTGATTACCCACTTAACTTACAAGATTTTATAACCGACACTGGGACAGGCTTGTAACACGGGGAAGCGGTTACCCACTTAACTAGCAAGATTTGATAACCGACACTGGGACAGGCTTGTAACAATTAAAGATTTTTCTGAAAATGCAAGGGCATCAATATTCCACTAACTACAGCAGTCTGCTGCTGGACTAAGGCCACTCCAATCGCATACCATTTTTCTCGATTCACTTCAACGCTCATTCAGCTACATACAGAGACCCTGCGAAGATCGTTCCCCTCTCTGGGACTGACTCTGTTCTCATCTCTGGGACGGATCTGCCAAATACCAGCTTGATGCACTAGAGTCGATCGAAAAGCGGGCCAAGAGGCTCATCGGCGATGAAGCACTGGTCAAGACAAAGCTCCAGAGTCTTGAACATCGTCGACGAGTTGCCAGCTTCGGATTTTTATCGGTTACATTTCGCTGAGTGTGCGATGGCATTGCATGATCTAATTCCACCTAGCCCATTTCATCAGCGGCTTACCTGGGAATACTTTTATTGTGCGTACAGCTCTGTATTTCCCGACAGCTACTATCTAGGGGTCTTTAAGTCAAAAGTGAATGCAAAATTTCTAGGCAAGCGTGACAACTCACATACACAACACCCAAAGCCGGAACAACTATCTGTAGGTCATACAAATATTTGTTCTGTGCGGGAATCGAACCCGCGACACGCAGCGCAGCAGACAATCGCTCAACCACTGCGCCAACCGTGCGACTTTTGCGACATAACGTCCTCGCAAAAGGCTGCAAACTCCGCCCAGGCCTCCTCACTCCCCAGCATGGAGTTTACCACGCCGGGAAGTGAGAGGTCCTGCCCTACCACTCTGTCCAGTTCAAAATTATAATAAAATAGATACATTGAGCTACAGAATCCTTGTTTCAGAACTTTAGTGACTTTTGTCGCTCTGAAATTAAAAAGCAACAAAGAACTGCAATTTTTTCTGAACGTATTCTAGTCAACCGATTGTAGAATGTTTGAACTTTTTGTTTGTGTTTTAATTGTTAATCTTACATTTTGTCATAAACCTACCTATGTATTTGCGCATTTTGTTGAAGCAACTATTCAAATAATTTTTTTTGACCTATCTTCTACTTTTCAAAACTGGTTTTTTACCGACCCCGGCCGCTGTGTGCGCCGATACTTCGGCCCGTCACAATCCCGGGCCGAGTTCTAGCGGTCACGCCGATTTACTTGAATTGACGGCGGCTGGGATGATGGCGCTCGGGCTTGCGGTGGCAAGCGGATAGAGTAAATGTATGTGTCGCTACATCGGGCCATCACCACGTTCTCGTTGACGTCCCGGTGACAGAGGCGGTGGACAAACGCACTCGTTTACACCGGTTCGCGGTCTCAACTCAAGAACAAGTCTACCCCAACTTTTATAGATTCTACGGCTAATATGGCCAGCCCATTGTCACTTTAGCAGGGCGAGCACGGCCTCTATGATAGGCTTGAGTCACGTATTTTAGCACGGTTTTTGCCTCCAAACTATGATAAAAATGTGTGACTCAAGCCTGTGACAGTAGGCTGTGCTCGCCCGCCAGCTGCTTGCTTATTCTGTGAGCTAAGTCGACAACTTTGGTTCTCTGCCGGATCAACTCGTTGTGGATTCGATCCCTCAGAGAGACTCCAAGCATAGACCTTTTTATAGCTCGCTGAATGACTTTAAACTCCAAGAACCTATGTAAAGGGTACAGCACAAGCCACCAAGATTTTCTCCTTGTTTACAACTTTTTCGTCTCTAAATAGGACACTACAAAAATCATCAACATCAAAATTACATTAGTTCCACTATAGGTCAAGAGATGGCGCTGACCTAAAACTGCAATATTCTACACCGCGGTGTTAAAATTCTCTGACACAAGCCCCGCCGATGAAAATTTTAAAACATTTCACGTTTCACAACCAAAATGTCCTCCTTACAACCTACTCACAGGTTGCTTTGGGTGAAGCACAGTTGTAGTTTTTTTCTGGGCACAGAACAATATAAGTAATGCTGAATAACGTAATCAAAAGACACCGCCGTTTATGTCGCAAGTTTGACGAATCTCAAGGGAATCAAAACCTACAGGGTATTTCCCGTTGATCTAGAATCATGAAATTTGGCAAGAAGCAGTGTTTTATAGCACAAGTACCTAAAGTACCTAAACAAAATCCGAAAACCGTAAATTTGTACCTAAAGAATAAAGATAAAAAGAGGTTATTTACTTATTTGCAGTTGGTAAACTGACCGCGACCTAGTCGACGGTACGGACTATTTTGTGCGCGGGGTTAAAATGCATGCTATATCAACCGACAACACGTGCGGAACAGATAGATGCTGTTATGAGCAGTAAGAAGCTTGTACGCGTAGGAATACACACTTTTGCAAATTTGTAGCGAAATGGATGATGATTTAGAATAGTGTTGCAACAGAACTCTGCTTCCGCTTCCGCAACTGCAGAAGTTCCGCATGTTTTTTCACTTCCGTTTCTGCTTCTGGTTCCGCAAACTTTATAACAGTATGCTTAGTGCGAGTTTTATTAACGGGATGGTCGCGTAAACGTTTACGCAAATTTGTATGGGGCTGGATAAGCGCCACCTAGTGCCGTACGTGCGAACTATAATTTCTGAGTGCAAGTTTATAAAATATTACGTGACTAGTGACAATCGACTACATCTCACAATAAGCGCGTCACTAAGCACTAATATTAGCGTAAACATGCTTTTCGCGAGTGTGAGTTGTACTTTTTGACAGTTTTGACAGCTCGAATCGAAAACAAAATCACTTGTGAGCGACTAAACTTGTCACTGATATTTTTGCCGTGAGAATGATATAAATTAACCAAGTTATTACATATAATTACGTGTTGTGAACAAAAATTACAATGGCATCTCGGCTTTATTTCGCTTGGAGGATTTTTGAGACTGCTAGAGCTCAAGATGAGCGTAATCAAATGGCCAGTGGGCGCGCAAAAGCACGTAATTCAAGCAATCCGCTTAGAAAGCTTCCGGAGGCCGAATTTAAAAGAAGGTATCGCCTTACTAAGCCGGCTGTCAGGTTTTTATGCCAAGAGCTCAGGCGGCTGACCGATTTAAAGTCTTCTCAACGGGTAACTTTGGAAGATAAGGTAATGTATCAGCATTTTTGAGATACACCTACTTAGGTACTTCAACTTGCACCTAGGGCTGCACACTGTTCTTATTATCTTTCAACTTAATGTTTTAGGTACTCACAGCACTATTTTTTTACGCAACCGGGTCTTACCAGCGGCCAGTAGGAGTTGCTAAAAATGTCTCACAAAAAATGTGTAGTGTCTACATTGAGCAAGTTACCAAGGCTCTGACACATACAAGAATGATACAAAAATATATACGGTTTCCAAACACTTCAACTGCCAGGCAAGCAATCAGTCAAAGGTATGGTAATGATTAACTAATAATATAGGTAAAATTACAGTGTTATTTGGAAATGTACATAGGTTGTTAATTTCAGGTTTAGTTCCAAATATGGAATACCCGGAGTAATTGGGTGTATTGATTGCAGCCATTTTAGAATATTTGGACCACCAAAGGAAGAAGAACATATGTATTATTGCCGCAAGCACTATCATTCAATAAATGTTCAAATGGTAAATATAATTATCTATTCTTACGTCCATAATTTTTGTTTTCATATGTGTATGTATATTTATTTACCTATTTCTTTAATTTACAGATATGTGATGACCAATACAGAATTCTGAATGTAAATGCCAAATTTGGAGGTGCAAATCACGACTCATTTATTTGGGAAAATAGTGATATCAACCGATATATGCAGTCGTTGCACCGAAATGGAGAAATGGTGTGGCTTTTAGGTAAATTGTTTGTGATAAAATATTATTTGAACAACATTGCGCATTACAGTAAGAAACAACTAATGCATCATCATAATTTCAGGAGATTCTGGATATCCACAACGGCCATGGCTGATGACTCTGATTTTAGATGCTGCTCCAAATACCGTACAAGCCAGGTATAATCAAAAACATGTGGTAGCGAGAGTCGTCATAGAAAATACGTTCGGGAGGTTGAAGAATCGTTGGCGTTGTTTAAACAAAGATAGAGTGCTACACTACAAGCCTCTGAAATGTGCAAGAATTATCCAAGCCTGCTGCGTTTTACACAACATTGGCATTGACCTTAATGTTGTAGAGGAAGAGGATATCACTGGTATTAATTAATTATTAATTTTAAAATCAATCAATTGCTTATTTTGTGTATTAAATACTAAATTATATTTCTTTTCAGGATTGGACCATGATAATGAGCCAGAACCAAATGAGCCCATTTCAACAGAGAGAGAAATAGAAGGTCCAACATCTGACCTAATCAGAGGAAGGATTTTAAGGGATCAGTTAGTTAAAAGACTGGAAAATTCTTAGTTTAAAAATATTGTTTTAGTATTAGAGTTGATTTAAATTTTATGATATCTGTGTGGGTGGTTCTTTTTCATTTCTATCACTAATAATCGTTAATTAAATAAATTATAACTAATTACCAAGATAAAAAAAGTAAATTCAATTTTAACTAATTACATAATAACAATCTTGACATAAAAAAAAGACAAACCAAAAACAGTGTCTGACCTGGGAATCGAACCCAGGACATCATGCTTACTTACTTGAAACTATAGATAGACCAACCCTGCAATCATCAATGAACCCACTGACTTGCAGCATGAGATCCTGGGTTCGATTCCTAGGTCAGACACTGTTTTTGTTTTATTTTATTTAACACATAAAATAACTCTTTATAAAAAACATGTCAATGTTATTATGTTATGAGTAAAAAAAATGAATTTCCATTTTTTATCTTGGTAATTAAAATATTAAATTAAATGTTATTAGTTTAAAATTTTGTAATTACATTTTACTCATTTTATTTAACTGTCCAATGTTAATGTAGCTGAATATTTTCGAAGCAACCAGCAGCATGTATATATGACTGCATATCTGACACTACACAATAAAACTTTTAAGCAATAGATTCTTGTGTTTAAAATTTGAAAGGATAAATTCCTGGCGAATCCACAGAGCACCGAGCCATCTTCACGCTCCGAGTGAATCTGACCATATAAAAATAAACTAAGCTATGATAAGAGGTAACATATTGAAAGACCAACTACTAAGCTTGCAATATTTTTATTAATACAATTCAGTCTTAAATTATACCACAAATCAGGAACTTTTTAACAGGGGTGCGTGGTAAGACACCCTTAGATTGCACACAGTAGCAGATGCATAGGCATTTTAGACTGTGCCCATTGTGGTTTGCTTCATTTATAAATAAATGAATGAATAATGGACATATCATATCCATGCGCGAATCAACGGCTATCAAAACGAATAATAAAATCTCTACACACAAAACAGCTGCTTTGGTTAAGCTAAATAATCAGTCAGTAATAGTTGTCATAATTTGGTAGTAATCATTACAGACTAATTAACAAATTACAATAAATAACATACTAAATTATGATGTAAGGCAAAATAGAAACTAAAAGTTAAAATAACAAGAATACACTATAAAAAAATCAATAGAAGCAAAAATGGCACAACTTTAATAAATTTTGCATTAGAAAACAGCTTAAATATCCTAAATAGTTTTTCTAAAAATAAAACATAAAAAAATGGACATGGTTCATCTAGCGGATGTTATAAGAATGAAATAGATTATAAAAAACCAGCCGGTAACTGTTCCACGGCTGGGCAAAGGCCACTCTATGTATCTATCAAAACTTGTCAACCAGTTTTTCTAAGATATTTAACGCTCGTTCTCCAAATGCCCGCCAGTCCCTCTGAACCTGCATCTCCATTTCCCTTATCCTCATCTGGTCTTGGTGCTGCTGTTCTTTAAAGTTTCTCCAAAAAGAATCAGCTTGGAGAAAGTGCTGGGTTGCCTGTTCCGTGTGTGCTGGCCTTGCTCTCTCTACTCCTCGTCTACGAGGTGTGCCTCGAGTCCTTGTCCTCCCACGACGAGGAGTAGTTTGCACAGTTGGAGCAGGCTCTGGCTGAACCACTTGAAGAGATGAGGGTCTGGTTGGAGAGAGCATGCCTGTAAAAATGTAATAAAAGTTATTAACATAACATCACAGGTTATCAACATCAGTTTAGGCAGAGGTGCACCTATAGTACACCCACATTTCACCAGTTATGTTTAAGTCCCATAGGGGGCGAACCTATTGCTATAGAATGCCACAAAGTCCAGACTATTACTTAGCAATTCCACATTGAAAAACTCTATAACACTGCCTCACCCAGGAATCAAACCCAGAACTTCATGTTCTGGAGTAGCGCTTGCCACCACAGACCAAAGAGGCGGTCAACAAAAGTTATTATCAATAATAATTGTCATCTTCAAGAGATTAAGGCTCTATCTTACCTTCTACTTGTATCTCCACCAAAGGAAGATGAGTGGAAGCCATGGCAGGTCTTGGTGGTGAATTTGTACGGGCGATGGATGTTCTGGATGGCCCAGGCTCATTCCAAGTATGTTGAGAACCTAAAATATATAACACTTAAAATAATTTCTGAAGATAGAGTAAAGCAACTATCGCTATGCTAAGTTTTATCAAAAACACTTAAGTAAAAAAATGTTTTTTACTAGGAAAGAATTTATTCATATTCCTACTTTACATATATGAATTATTATTAAATTATTTTACTAAAAAAATGGCTTATATCTTACTTTGAACTTCTTGCTCTATATAAATAAGAGGCGGAGAAGATATAGCCCTCCTGACCAATGAAGGTGATGGTGATCGAGAAGCGGCAACAATTATCTCACTCTGATTTTCCACATTCTGCTGAGAATCTGAAGTAGAAAGAAATGTAGGTTTATAGAAACAGTATTAATAGTAAACAATTTATTAATAATATGCTTATACAACAAGAGCAACTTACATTCTTCAAAATGATTGATGTGTTCATCCAGGGTTGACTGCGCCTGACCAGGCTGATTTTGAATCTCCTGTAATAGAGTACAATTTATAAGTCACCAATAAAATAAAAGAATATACTAGCCATGCGTTGTTATAATATGAAGAATGTAAAACCTGTGATAATCCAGCCTCTTCCAATGCCAAGCCTGTAGCGACTTGCACACCCATCAAATTTAGAACTCTTTGTTCTAAATCGGCTAACTTGGTAAATACTGCTGGCCCACCACCAGTTCCACTTGCTGCTTTATGCAGACGGGCAGCTTTTTTTTTGGTGTTGTTTTTGAAATCACTCCATGCCTTAAATCATACAATAAGCCAACACTTTATTTCCCAAAACCACACCAGCTTTTGGCCAATATAGGTGAACAAACAATAAACTTTTTGACTTACTTTCTTCCACCTTTCCGTTGTTTTGGTGGCACCTGCACCATCGCTGTTTAGTAAGGCAGTCAATTCCTCCCAATGTTGAATGCTAGTTATCCTACCTCGGGCATTGGAGGTGGATAACTTGCTGAGATCGCCATGCCTAATAAACAACAAACTTAGTTTTACAAAGTTCAGAGATTGGCTTGATACCAAGTAAATAATCTATATTATTATACTTACTGCTCCATAAACGTCACCAGCATTTCAAATTGGGACGCACTAGTCCTCATTTTTCACAATTAATGATAAAATTACAGAATATTATTGTAGTCCGCTGAGACACGCACAAGTAAAAAGTATGCCACAAACAGCCAAAAATATAGAATTTCAAGGTCGACAAGTGGTCCTGTAGTGCCTGATATAATTTTAAATAGTAAAAGCAGTCCAAAATTTCAAATTTTCGAAACACCACTTCAAAGGCAAAACATAAACAAACTTCTAAGTTCACACGTTATAACCACTACAATTTTAATAGTCTGTCGCTTCCTATAGGAATACCGAATAAAAATGTCAACCTATTTTGCCGGTTTATACACGGGTTGCCAACATAAGGTAAATGATGAACGCGTCTCACAGTGACTAAACGCTTGCGAATCGTTGACTACTGTAGCAACACACACTCGCATGTTTACGATAGTCGATACCGTCGACGTATACTTGCCTTTCACGGTGATGACGTTCAACGAATAATTTTATTAAACTCGCACTAAGCATACAGAACTCTGAACGGAAGCGGGGAGAAAGCGATGAGGAGCGGTGCAGCAGACGCGACGGCGGCACGGCGCGGGCGGTTGCGGGGGCCGCGCGTGGACGAATGACACGAGCGTCGAGCGTCCAGGCGCGCGTGCTGCCGATAATTGCCGAATCCCTTCCGCGTATTTTGGGAGGGAGGGGCGCGCGGTAAACAAACGACAAACGTGTCACAACGAGTTCGTTCGTTTATTTAATTATTGTTTTTAGTTCACTATGCGCATCTCCGCGCCCCGTGACTTTGAGTAGTGACATTTTCAGTTGTTTTTTCTTCTGTTATTATTTGCTTGATAGAAAGAAAAAAGACTACCTCTTCATGAGGATCCCCTTATGTGGTGGAATGGAAATGCGCACAAATACCCCCATATTTTGCCAATAGTTCGCCAATACTTATCAGCTCCCCCCAGCAGTGTAGCCAGTGAGCAATTATTTAGCGGAGCTGGTTTAATATATGAAGAACATCGAAATAGGCTGAAAGGTGAAAAAGCGGCCAAGTTACTCTTTATTAAATATAACTTGCCGCTGTTTAATTTTGACTACTAAAATACAAATTTAATAAAAAAAGTTTTAAATGTAGGTACAATTGTGCTTTTTTTTCATAGTGTTAACGCTTCCGTTTCGAAACGGAAACGGAAGCGCGTTTCCGTTTCCGTTAAGATTTACTTTTGACATCTGTTTCCGTTTCTGCTTCCGTTATGCCAGTTCCGTTGCATCACTAAATTTAGAACGAAAACGAGCGCGCGAAATTTTATAAACAGGCCTTTGGGAGTCTGGATATCATGAATAAACGACTAAATGTATCTGTTCAAAATAAAATTATTTGCATTGTTGAGCTACTAATCTATCCCTGTATGGAGGTCATTTTTAAATTTTCCTTCTTCTTATGGTACTTATTTGCGCCCAAAGATGCGTTAAAATGAGTGTTAAAATATGGAACTTTCGAAGCTCATAACTTTCAAGTATTTTTTTTTTTTACTTTTTTGCTTCCACACAGGGCTAGATAATGATGAGACAAATTGATATAATTTTTTATTTTAAACGTACATTACCAAACAGTGGAGTAATCGCCAGACTACGTTTGTATGGAAGCATGATCGACTAGTGTTACCTTAAGTGTGTGTATGGGGACAAAAGTTTGCCAAACGCAAAATTAATTTTATTCCTTTCATCTTTGCTTACAATGTTTATGAACTTTAGTAATATTACTAAATTATTTTGGTGAATGTAACTGTTTGTGCGGCACCCTCTCACTACCTCTATAGGTTCACTACCTTTCCTGATGTTAAGCAATTATGTGATCGACGGTGAAGCACATTTGCCTAAAAATAAGCTATTCACTCTTGACTTAAAGAGAGAGCCTTTTTTTTAGCATTTTTAAATGCTCATGCATACTGCGCTACCACGGGGAGATAGCGCAGTTATGTGGGACTCGAAAACACTAAAACTCCACGGTGTCCTCCTGAGCCGCTTATGGCGGGAACACGGGCACGCGTTAGCACTCACCGCGAACCCGCCGCGGCTGTCCGTCACCGGACCCTCTTCTGGGATATACCCGGCGCATCACCGGCGCACCAGAACACATTGTACGCTGTTTTTTTTTTTGTCAATTGGCTCGCGCTTGACCACTATCTCACCTGATGGTAAGCGATGATGTGGTCGACGGTGAAA
Source organism: Anorthoa munda (assembly GCA_945859665.1). Taxonomy (NCBI): domain Eukaryota; kingdom Metazoa; phylum Arthropoda; class Insecta; order Lepidoptera; family Noctuidae; genus Anorthoa; species Anorthoa munda. The sequence goes on along the minus strand of OX243895.1, from coordinate 47,850,607 downwards.
AACCCATTCACTCATGACTTAAAGACCCCTAGATTGCAGCTATCGGGAAACACAGACTCCGGCAGGGAATTCCACTCCTTAGCTGTACGCATACTAAAAGTCTCCCCAAAACGTTTTGTGCGTATGGGCGGGATGTCCACCATATACCAAAGACGCATCGCCGTGCTTCTGGTTGTCCGATGATGGAACGGGCTGGGCGGAATTAAATCATGCAATTCCATCGCACCGCCCCGTGACCGCCCCAGGGACCAAACCAGCACATGGGTGCCCGACGACCCCGTGTATGGCATCCTTGGTCCCACTGTGACGGGTCTGGTGAGAAACCCCGCCACCTACCACTTTTCGGGTCAGGGGATAGGGACCTCCCCTGCAGCCCCACCGCATCCGCCAACAGACGGTGGCGACCCCGTCCAGGCTGCGAAAGGTAGGGAGAGCGGCGCAGCTTAATACCCGCTCCTGCCGCAGCCTCCAACCCTCAGCTGCGATAACGTATGGGACCTGGGACGCTCTATGCGACAACGTGGCCCGCCTCAGTTGCGATGTCGCCTGTTACCAAACGGCACCGCAACCTACTTGTTGGCCGCTACGTCGTCGGCTTAATCGGCAAAAGCCCTGACGAGCGGCCTCTCCTCGGGTTCCTCTTCGCTTCACAGTAGGTGACCAAGCCACGGCTACTGAGCCAACCCGCTTCGACAATGCGGGAACCCATAAAACCCGGGACTTAAAGACCCCTAGGTTTTAGTTATCAGGCAACATCTGCGTATCCTAATATGAAAGCTCTCCTATGAGAATACCTACTTGTATATGCACAATAAATTGACGAATGAAGCCCAGTGCTGATGGGTAGACATAGTATATCTTAAAAAGTATCATTAACATCAATACTTTCTTCATAATATTATACTACTTATTTTACTATGGGCTGATTTATCCATAGACTGGTAACTTTTAACTGAGGAATAAAAATGGCCGTTTGACATATTCTCTATACAAAAGCTGTCAAACCGCCATTTTTATTCCTCAGTTAAAAGTTATCAGACTATTGAAAAATCGGCCCTTAGTAGGATTAATAATAAAAATAAAATATTTTCTTACATGATATGAAATAAAATAGCTTGATTGAAACAACCGCCATTTTAAGCGTCGTTAAAACTATAAGTAAATTGAATAAGCAGCTGAAATTACTACGATAACGAACTAATCAATAATAATGAGCTTTTTTTTCTAAGTTTAATGTTGCTGTCCAGAAATTATTTTTGTTTTAAGAAACGATGAAATTGGCGGACATTTTAACATTATCTGAACGTTATAAATACTTTTTGATTTCAGTGTATTTTAGTATGTGTGTAGTTTCGTTAAATAAGTATTTTATTTCCTGTTTTTAGGGTTCCGATTTCAACAAGCTCAGAGCTCTTTTAGCTCAAAGACTCTTAATACTAGAAAGCTATAATTTGGCATGGATATACATATTAATAATTCCGACAAAGTGGTGGTGGTGTGGTTTTGTGGTGTACAATAAAGTGTATAATAAATAATAATAATAAAATAAATACATGAAAAAAGTATTTTTTTCGGGTACCTCTTATAGAAGTAAAGTGGGGATGTTTGTTTTTTCTCTCGTCTATCCCATGGTGTGGCGTATCGTTGGATAGGCCATTCAAAAATATTATGGTCTGATAAAACTATTTTTCGGTTCAGAGATCCGTTTGCGTAAAATTAAGCTTTAAATTGCATTTTTTGTTAGAGTCAAGTGTCCCCCCTGCTAGCGAAATGGTTGCTTTTGCCTATGCCTTCGACAATGTTTGCGGAGGCTCGCGTAGATTGTTTTTATACAACAATGCGCAAGAGAGGCACCTCGCTGGTGCGGCGAGTTCGGGGCAGCTCCAACAGCATGTTGGCCGCGCTCGCGGAAAGGGTCGATTGTGCCTATATTAATCACTGCTGTAGGCTACACATTGGGCGCAGGTAATTGGGCAATACTGATAGTAGGACATTACTACTATTATTGATTGCTTTATATAAATAATTCGTTGTTTTAATTATTTCTTAATTTATATGATAATGAAATTTGAATTTGATTATTTAATGTGACTTTGTGTGGATGAATGTTTTAATTTAATGAGTCTTTGTAACTTGAAAATAAATGATTATTATTATTATTATGTGAAAAAAAAACTGTGTAATTAGTATATATAACGAAATTAAAAGGAAAACTATCACAGCTAAGTATGCTTTACAAGTTTACGAGTAATAGTCGACCAACTTATAAAATGTACATGAAACAGTAAAACTGTAGTACAATAATTACCATTGAAAAATTTACTTAAAAAACGTTGTTAGTTGTGTAAATCTAAATAGATAGTGATAGTAAATATATGCTTATGAACTATTTAAAAATATACAAAAATAAAAACATAACATTCTTAATTAATTTTTATTTATTTATTATGGCACTCCAACGGATTGTTCACAGAAACAATGACAAAAATAATAATCTAAATTTCAGTAACTACAGCAAAGGTCATTGGGCTTTTGTTCAGGCATTTGACCCACGGCGTACACAAACACAATAGGGCAGAATGTGCAGACAACTATATCTGCAACACAGTGGTAAAGGTCGCATTCTTGTAGCCAGCGGGAAAGTCTAAGAAAAAAAATTTTGAAATTAAAACTTGTAGGAGGACTGGGGTCAGGCAGATAAGCACAGTGGCGGTGATTGCTAGAGCTGAGGCCTAAGACAGGCGATATTGAAACCTCTGGGTGGTTTTGAAGGCCAAAAACAGCTATTTAATATTGTAAAAGCTAGTAAAATGTATGCTAGAGATATATCGCAAATACTGTATGATTGAAAAGGAGATAAAAATAAAAACCAACTTTACATACATACATTTTTATTCTGCATGATCAAAATCAGTTGTCATCTAATAAAAAAAGTTAATTAAAAAAATCAAAAAACCCGACTGCTTAAAAAGCAAACTAAAAAGACGTAAACAAGAAGAAATTCATGCTGTGCAGTCGGAGGATACATATTCGCGAGCTGGCAGACCAAAACCAGATGTATCCTCCGACTGCACAGCATGAATTTCTTCTTGTTTACGTCTTTTTAGTTTGCTTTTTAAGCAGTCGAGTTTTTTGATTTTTTTAATTAACTTTTTTTATTTACAACTTTTTAGTTATTTTTTTTTAGAATTAGGTCCATTTAAACATATAAGTGTTATATATTTTTGAAATTGCCTCTTAAAATCCTTTATTTTGATACCCCACACGATGGGTTTGGAAGAAAAAAAATTTTTTCCCGCCACAAAATGGCGCCCAAAATCCGCCATTTTTGTATTTTACAATTTTAATGTAGCCAGTGACACACGCAGGATTAAGACGAATCGATTGACGTAAGAATCATCAAAATCGGCCAACGCGTTTGGTCTCTAGAACGCCACATAGGAACAAACATACATACATACATACATACATACATACATACATACATACATACATACATACATACATAGACTGATAAACACATTACCCTCCTTCGGCAGTCGGGTAAAAAGACCGCAGGTGCGTCTATTACTTCCTGGTGCTTAGCCCATGACAAAAAGTACACTATGCTAGCGACATGCGCGCAACTTCCAACGGTGCGGCGCAGTAGCCGTGTAATAATATTGCTAAATGCTTTCTCTTCCAACCCGTGTTGGGTCTATTAAGATGTACGTTGTGGTGTTCATTCCACATGTGTTTACTTACGTTTTATAATATATTTTACAAATTTCATCTTTTTAACTTTTGAAATTGTATTAACTCATGTTTCTCATTTTTATGTATTCTTTGATATTGTTAACACCTGAAAGCATACGATTTGTTTTAACATCCAGAAACTTATTTTTACTGTTATTTTGTGAAATCATAGAATATTTTTTACTCTGTCATTTTTATCTGACATGAGAAATGTCTATTTTATTTTCTTAAAACATAGACATAAGATACCATACTCTATAGCTTCTTTTAAGCTCGTTGTACATTATAATTTTCATAATAAGGGCAGCGGCAGACTGCGTCTCTGTAAACCGTTTTATTTCGTTCGTCATGATTTCTTAATTGATATTTGAATTCCATAAGACATGACAGAGAACGAAGAAAAACGGGAGTCACTTTTTTAGTTTGGAATCTGGACTGAACGCTGAAAGTCAGTTTTGCTACTTAATATTACCAAGTGTACCATTTTATCTGAAAACTCTTTAATCTATAATATATACGGCCTGTGAATGTTTTCTAATCTCTAAAGTGCTCCAGTAAATATATTGATATACTGAGTATCATTTGTCCGATGCCTTGCCTACCGTATTCCTTCGTATCTACGGCGTGTAAAGCTACAACCCGATTCCTCGATACTCCTTGCTGCCTTCCTTCCTGCCTACCTACCGGACGAGGTGCATGAGCTGCTGCAGTAAAGTCTACAGCGGCGCGCGCAGCCACAGCGCGCCCGCCAGCAGTATGCGCTTGTTGCGCACTATCTTCACCCCAGGGATACCACGTCTTCCTGTCCAGCTGTCTAACTCAAGCCACCAACGTCATGTGAAGCTGGCCCTTAGTTTTATTCTCTTTATCCTTTTTCTTACTTTTTAGGGTTCCGTACCCAAAGGGTAAAAACGGGACCCTATTACTAAGACTTCGCGATCCGTCTGTCTGTCTGTCTGTCTGTCTGTCTGTCTGTCTGTCTGTCCGTCTGTCTCCAGGCTGTATCTCATGAACCGTGATAGCTAGACAGTTGAAATTTTCACAGATGATGTATTTCTGTTGCCGCTATAACAAAAGATATAATAAAAACAGTATAAAATAAATATTAAAGGGGGGCTCCCATACAACAAACGTGATATTTTTGCCGTTTTTTGCTCGATATTAATAACGGCAACAGGTAGACGCTTGAAATATTCACAGAATGATTAGTTGTATATTTACTTCAAAAAATAATTATTATAAAAATAAAATAAAATAAATTAAGGGGGTCTCCCATACAACAAACGTGATTTTTTTTGCAGTGTTTTGCGATAATGGTACGGAACCCTTCGTGTGCGAGTCCGACTCGCACTTGGCCGGTTTTTTTATTTATAGTTTCTTTACTTTTATTAACGTGGCTTACGTATAGCTCGTCTGAACTATACGTAACGTTACAACGTATAGTAATATCTCATTCAGATGTGTCTCGATTAAATTCGGCCTCTGATTAATATGTTATTCGCGACAAAATTATGGTGTCGATACATTTCTATGAAGTACACACCATTTGCATTTGCAGGATGGCATGGTATACTGAAACTAAAAACTACAAAGTGAAAAATTGAAAAATTTGAACATAACCAGTGAAATGAGAGTGTACCAGGGTCAACTGTACACATCTGCGTACCCCTTTAGAGCGTGGCGTGATGTTATGTTATGAAATGGCGTAAACAATACACAGATATGCGATTGCAGCAATCCAGAGAGATATGCCGTTGTTTATTGAAGAGTTATGTTGTATATCTCCAAAGTTCTTCGTCAGATCTTCACCAAATTTAAATGGGACGATATGAGAAGCACCAAAAGTCAAATGAAAAACAATCATCAAAATCAGTTCACCTAGTAAAGAGTTTTGAGGCGACACACATTAAAAAAATACAGTCGAATTGAGAACCTCCTCCTTTTTGAAGAAAAACATTGTTCCACATAATCATCATCATCAGCCCATAGCAGTCCACTGCTCATAGGCCTCTCCAATTGCACGCCAATAGTTCGATTTTTGGCAACTGTCATCCAGCTGCTACCAGCCACCCTGCGAATGTCGTCGCTTCTAGCCTGAGGGCGTCCTACCTTACGTTTACCAGTTTGCGGCCTCCACCCGAGAACACGTCTACCCCAACGGTCATCGGATCTACGACTTATATGGCCGGCCCATTGCCACTTCAGCTTACTTATTCTGTGAGCTATGTCGACAACTTTGGTTCTTTGCCGGATCACCATAGCATAGCCCATTCCATAGCTCGCTGAGCAACTTTGAACTGATGAACCAGCCGTATCCACATAATAGACCAGTCAAATTAGACATATCAAATTGCATTATTTCGCATAGAGCTAAAAATTGGTACGAATGTTCGGCACACCATTATAAATAAAATGTCAAAAGAACCCATCGATCCCGATCGATACATCGCTGTTAGAACAATTTACTTCCACCCAGCAGGAAGAAGAACAAGGAGAAGAAGACGAACAAGAAGAAAAGGAAGCAGAATTATCAAATGATTATGAATGAGACGGATAATTTTACCTAATTTCTTAGATTTCACATGGCTTTCATAATTGCCAATAGTACCAGTTTCTACATAATTTTGAATAGTATTGAATTCAACAGGATCACATTAGATTGTGAAATAGGCCTATCGGGGAAACCGCGTTAAAAAAAATGCGCCAAGTACACTGCCTCCCAGGTAGCGTGGAAACATGTATATTATGAAGAATATAACTTTTTCAACCAATATATCTCAGAAACGGTGACGTGTAGAAGAAAAAATGTTTGTACATTTTTATAGATAATGGCATAATCTACAATTTTTGTTGACCTATTTTTATCATAAAACTTACCGTTCGGCAAAAAAACGCAAAAATATTTGTGACCTTTGACCTTGAATAAAAATTTTTGCAAGTATGGGATCGATGGGGTCTTTTGACATTTCAACATTCGTGCCAATTTTTAGCTCTATGCGAATTACTGCAAACCTAACCCTATTTTTTGTTCAAACTTGACCGGACTATAAGCTTTAGGATGGGAAAATAAAAAACATTTGTATGTAGGTAAATATATTTGAACCCAAAATGTGAAATAGAAAACGCAAACTTTTGAAACGTTTAAGTTCAATAGAAGTGTTTCTTCATTACTTTCAAATTCTATTGGTGTTCGGTTGTGAATCTGCTATGATTGTGCAAATGTGCATGCTGAGTTAGGCAAGTGAACTTTACAGATCCCTCCTCCTCGCATCATGTTCTTCATTACTGAGGGTCACGAGTCCCCGGTTGTCTTGGAAACAACTTTTCCTTCAACACTTTGCGCCATCTGTTTCCAACTTTTGCGTCGTAGAGAACATCGTGCAGTTTAGCATTTATCGATATGCGGTAACTTGGTCTGAACATCTACTTGGAATTCAACCTCTAGGACGTTTTCCTTCGATCTTGCCAGTAACCATCAGCTGTTCGAGCTTGTGAACGTTTATAGATAGATAAATAAAATATATATTGTATCTAATCATAGAACAGAAAAAAAAATGGGAAGACATAGAAGGATAAACAAAGAAAGTTTGGGTGAATTGAGGGAGCCGCGTTTGGTAAAAAGTTGGAAACCACTAAAATAAAATATAATGATCTTAAAATTTTCCAATTTCAATATACCATCCAAGTTATCAACCATTTCTTTGGAGCTTTGGTACCTTCTTTGTACAGCAGGTACCGACGTTATATAGCAACAAAACTTATTACAATATATCTAAATGAACAAGAATTTTCAGAGAATTAACTTGCTTTTGATAACTAGTGGGACTGTCTAGAAAACTTGATTCAAATATTAATATAAAACGGCTAATTTCTGTAACGCGGCACCGACGCCGCCAACTAATGACATGACGTCACACAAATCCTGCATCGCGCTAGCAAAGTTTTCGGCGCGATTTGAACACATACAAAAGTCCCACAATCCTCCATAGAAAAGGGAGGATCCTCCGACCAGACGGGTGTTGTGTCTGGTCCGGGCAACTGCCGAACGGTTATTGTCGGATTGTTGTATGTGTTCAAATCGCGCCGAAAACTTTGCTAGCGCGATGCAGGATTTGTGTGACGTCATGTCATTAGTTCGTAAGTGGCGGCGTCGGTGCCGCTACAATATCAAGACAAAATTCATTTCTTTACTTAATGGGAACAATTTACTGCAGAACCCATTTTTTGTCGACAGAGATGAATTACCTAATTAAGAAGATTGTGCAAGAGGAATGTTATGAAAAAGTATGTACAACGCGGTACTAATTTGGTTAATCTTCTTTTTAGATTACTTAAATGTAAAGGAAGTAAACAAATTTGCAAGGTTTAAATTTTCAATTATTTCTAGTCTAATTCTTATTCTGATTGTTATTTTATTTTTTAATTTAATTTTGATTATCATTGTTATTTTGATTTTTATTGTAATTTTATTCTAATTTTTATTGTGATTTTATATTGATCTTAATTGTGATTTTATTTTAATTTTGATTGTGATTTTATTTTATATTTATAAATGATTTAAATTTATATTTTATTTCATTTTGTTTGGAATATTAATTTTAATTCTTTTGATTTGATTTAATTTTTACAATTCTTTTTTTTATTTTTTTTTAGTCTGATTTGAATTCTTTTATACTCAAAATTGTAATTATTGTATGCTGTTAGGTACTTGTTGTATTTAATATGTTTTGGAAGAGTGAAGTGCTCTACTACAGGCTATTTTTGCCTAAAAGAGCACTTCAATTACCAGATGTTTGTACATACTTTTGAAGGATTAATAAATTATTTGTATTTGTATTTTGTATATGATAATACGAAATATATAAGTGAATGACTGCTGAGATGACGAAAAATAGAGAAATATTAAGAATAAATTGAGAGACGGGCAAGATAATAATGATTTTTAGATTTATTTTAGCTTTATCTTTTTAGGGTCATCCTTTTTCGTATTGATACCCTTCATCATTTCAATCAAATGATTGATCTCGATTGCTTGGTTAGAGATCTGTTCATACGCGTTGATGTGCTCAATCGGTTTCCACTCGTGGAAGAGCCGATTTAATGTCATTGAGATATCGGACATAATATTGTATTTGTCCATAACATCGCCCATTAGGTATCCAATTTCAAAGGTGGTAGATTTATCGTAATGCGACCTTATTAGTTCAGCTCTTTTGCATTTCACGTCACTGTCTCTGATTGTCTCATACATAAGACGAAACAGTTTGAGACGCATATTATTATCATCTTCGTTCATTTCTTTGGGTGGTTCCTCTTGTCTCCGCTCAGCAACTAACGCTTCAATTGTTGGCATTCTACGTCTTTGAACATAAGTATGGTCCACATGCATAGTTCGATTTCTATCAGTAGTATTAAGCTTATTAGTCTCGTTGAGACGATCTTTTATTAGCAGCACCTTGACTGGCCAGGATAGTTCATTGTATATAGATCCGTTTAAGAGGAAGCTTTGGACCGCTATGGAAAAATAATTTAATTATTAATGGGCAATTATTATTATTATTATTATTAATTATTATTAATTTCTGGGCACGTTTCCCATTGACATCGATGTAGACGATTTTTTTGATGCACAATGAGCTTTTTTGCCGTCTCCCTTTTGTATTTGTATATAGGTTTGTTTTTCTTAGAATATTCAATTGTATATATGTTAATAAATAAAAAATTATTAATTATTTCATAACATGAAATATTATCATTATTTGATAACCTGTATCCCCGAGGGCTATGTGGCGGTGGACCTATAAACGATTCACTACGAACTACTACTATTTCGAACTATTTCATTATTTTTTTTCATAGCCACGCGTTTGACTACTATCTCGCCTGATGGTAAGCGATGATGTGGTCGACGGTGAAGCACGCTTGCCTAGAAGTAACCTATTCACTTTTGACTTAAAGACCCCAAGGTTGTAGCTATCAGGAAACAAAGACTCCGGCAGGGAATTCCACTCCTTAGCTGTGCGTACAATGAAAGTATTCGCAAAACGCTTTGTACGTATGAGTGGGATCATCAGTTATATTATTTATTTATTAGGGACAAAAAAACAGTTACATGTTAAAGTTTAAATAAAAAATAAATTGGCAAACATAACCCAAACAATTATCCACGGATTAATATTAGGGCATGCATTTCGAAATTTCTAAATTTCATAGTTTCGAAATTTCGGACCATATTTGCATGTTTATTAATTTCGAAATTGACACCCCGAATTTCGAAATTTCAAAACTGGATTTAATTTAAATAATATATTATTTTTTATACAATTATGTAAATTATTATTGAAACCAAAAGAGGATTATATGATAATGTGTCTGAATACGAATTTAAAGCCAATTAGACTGTTGCGTTGGGCCACCTTGTGACTATGTGTGCTAACATTACAATAAAACAAAACCTAACCATGGTGTTAAATAAATAAAGAAGAGTGAAGGAAGCTCGGCCATATATTAGAATAACCGAACTTTTTAGGGTTCCGAAGTCAACAAGGAACCCTTATAGTTTCGCTCTGTCCGTCTGTCCGTCCGCAGCTTAGCTCAGAGAATCTAAGTACTAGAAAGCTATAATTTGGCATGTATATACATATTAATAATTCCGACAAAGTGGTAACATAAAATCATGAAAAATAATTTTTTTTCGGGTACCTCCCATAGACGTAAGGTGAGGAAGTATTTTTTTTTCTAATCTATCCCATGGTGTGGGGTATAGTTGGATAGGCCATTCAAAAATATTATGGGTTTGTTAAAACCATTTTTCGATTTAGAGATTCGTTTGCGTAAAATTAAGCTTTAAGTTGCAAATTTATGTTAGAGTCAAGAGTCCCCCCCCCCTGCCAGCGAAATGGTTGCTCTTGGCTATGTGAAAAAATTCATGGCAGTAGTAAATATAACGAAATTAAAAGGAAAATTATCACGGATAACAAGGCTTTACAAGTTTACGAGTAATAGTCGACTAACTTATAAAATGTACTTGGAATAGTAAAAATTTTGTACAAATGCCATTGAAAAATTACTAAAATAAAGTTGATAGCTGTGTAAAACAGAGTAAATATAATGCTTACGAACCATGTAAAAATTTACGAAAATGAAATCATAACAGGCTTTACAAGTTTACGAGTAATAGTCGACCAACTTATAAAATGTACTTGGCACTTTAAAATTTTTGTACAAATGCCATTGAAAAATTACTTAAATAACGTTGTTAACCGTGTAAAACAGATAGTAAATATATGCTTATGAACCATGTAAAAATATACAAAAATAAAATCATGACATCCTTAATAATAATGATTTCTAAATTTATAATGTTTAAGCTCGAATAACGCACTGAAGTGGCCGGAGTCGTTGGCAGTACCAGAACGTAGTCCATACGGCGCATGCGCGCGGTGGAGTCTATTTTGTGTTAGTGCAGAAATATTTTCGACGTTATGTAATTAAAACGTAAAAGTAAAGTTAAATTAGATTCGATTTCCAAGCAAATTACTTATTTTCTTTTGTCGATATCCGACGATATAAAGTCAATATTCGACCTGACTTCATCACTAATTGAGTAGCGTAAAACTTTCCAGAATGAAATAGTGTATACCGCAGATTAGAGGATTCACCTCTAATCTACGGTATTAGAGGAGATTAGAGGTGAATACATACGATTTTTTTTAATTCCGAAAGAGAAATAAACAAGGAGCGTGCACGCAAGGATCCAGGAACGAACTATACCATTCCCCGTGGCTCTAACGCGCGCTCGTATCGGCTCCTTTCGCAATTCGCACCCGCGGTAGTACTCAAACAGATAATATTTTTTTAACTTCAGTTGCGAAGTTGGATTTTATAACTCCTTCTTCAGTTACCAGTTAGTCCTTATTTAGTTTAAGTCAAGAGTGAATAGATTACATCTAGGCAAGCGTGCTTCACCGTAGACCACATCATCGCTTACCATCAGGCGAGATAGTGGTCAAACGCGAGAACATAGAATAAAAAATCCTTTGTGGGCCCGTTTTTAGAATTTGTGAGCCGCTGAAACCATTCTAATGTTCACGTAACAACAAAAAACCCTCTTTTTAGTCCGTATTATTATGCAACTTCGGAACCCTATTACTGCGCGTCACGCACTTGGCCGGTTTTGTTTAGAATGGTGGCCAGTGAGGGATATACTTTGACAAGGTCTACAATCGTTTGCTGGGAATGCCCATATTTTTTTTGCTATCGGAGGGAAACCTTCGCCTGAACTTTTGTGCATAAAAATAGAAATAATTATTTCTAATGTTATCCTCCACCATCCTTGGTTGACTGTTAGAGAATGCCTCAGGCATTAAGTCGACCTATGTACCTGTATGTGCATGAAGTTTAAAATAAACATTTGGGGGAAAAAACCAGGCAGTGTGGTATTTTTACCTCTTTAAAACCAAACCAGTGATCATCATCAGCACTTCTTAAAATAACACATTCTTGGGGAGACTATAAAGGAGTCTCCCTTGAGCCTTCGCTGTGCACGGCAGCACATGATCACTGTCCCACTGTCTTTCCTGGGGTCACTCGGTGGACGGACAGAGTCCCCACTCTGAGCGCCCGAAACCCCGAAGTTCCACCTGCCTTAAATGATACAGGCGGGGCTTCGGCGTGTCTACATCGAGGTGGTTGTCTCCACGATGCTTTCTTCTCCGAAGTGGGATTGGCCTTCTCACGATTCCACTCGGTGGCTATTTTATTCTAGTTTTCTGTCTCTGCCAGCATATTCCTCACTATTACTGGCAGAAACAAGTCTCGCCCGATCCTGGCGATTAAGACCCACCGCTCAAAGGCCCAAGAAGGCACTCCTCTAGCGTGTGCTGTGCAGGATCCAGATTGCCTCTACAATGATGGCAATTTACCGTGGCCTCTCACCCAATACTATTCAGGTAGGTACTCACCGAAGCAACCGTGTTCGATCAGTACCTGAATGTGCCTGAAGGAGATGCGCTCCGCTCTTTACAGCCAGCCACTTGCTGCAGGCTGTTGATTTTAGTCCTGCAGCATCGGACATATGACAGTCTATTTCTGCCTACGAGATTGGGCAGCAGTCTATGCAAAGCACTCACTTACCTACCAATGCTGGGGAAAAGGCGCTCGAAATGCTTTTTGAAACCTCACCGTACATGGTTAAACCAAGGACTTGCGCTGCTTGCGCATCTCCTATTGTCACTAACGAGCTGGGTGTAATTTTATGAAGCGCTATCTGTAACTATCTTTAAACCCAGCTCGAAAAGCTGGATGGTATCGCCGAAGGTGTCCCTAGTAGTGGAGTATTTGTAGTAGAAGTCTTCAGAAAAAGAAAATTCACTTTGTTTAACATAAATTGCACTTAGGCATCTCTCCAGACTACAAATTTTGCATTTTGAGTTTAGTTTAAGTATTATTCTGATTTTCCATTATATTTGGCTCCTCTGTTTCGAAATTTCGAAACTGAGGAGTCCAATTTCGTAAGCTAATTTTGAAATTGAAAATGAACGAAACTGCATGCCCTAATTAATATATATATTAATTAGGGCATGCAGTTTCATTTTACTGATACAGATCGTATCGTATCGTAGTATCGTTCATCGCGTTAATTTATCTTAGATTATGGAGATAAATTATTATTATATATAGCCAAATAATTACTAGAAAGGGAGAAGATATCTATATCCATGAAGTGTGTGCTATAGGTTTCCACAAGTTGACGAAGAGGCACCAGTTCCCCGGCGTTGGTCCTACATGAATCCACATGGAACAACGTGCCCCGGGGGCCGCCCTTCTGATAGCATTTCGGGACACTTTATGATTGTATAGCTTAACTTATTTGGGGAACGTATTACAATACCGAAATTTAAAATACCGTATTTTAAAATATCTATGGACGAAATTCCGAAAAATTAAACGCCGAATGATTGTTTGGTCGAAAGTTTTAAATCCCGAAAGTTCATTTGCCTGAAAGCTTGAAATCCCGAAGATCAATATCCCGAAGTTTAAAATCCCGAAGATCCATATCCCGAAGTTCAAAATCCCGAAATTACATCCCAAAGCCTAAAATCTCAAAGACAATGACAAAAAATGTGTTTACCTCCTGTACACGTTAAGTAGGTTTTTTTTCTTGTCTATTCCATGGTGTGGGGCATCTATGGGGAGTCTAATCTAGGATCCGTTTGCGTAAAATTAAGCTTTAAATGGCTAAATTATGTTAGAGTCAAGTATCCCCTCCTCCTGCCAGCTAAATGGTTGCTTTTGGACATGTGAAAAAATTCACGGCAGTAGTAGTATATATATTAACGAAATTGTAAGAAAAAAACTATTATAGCCAAGTTACGAGTAATAGTCGGCAAAACTTATAAAAAGTAGAAATTTTGTATTTATCGAACGGCAAACTTAATTTTGTCCCTAATTTAAAGCAATTTTCGGTGCTTTCATTGAACATATGAACGTTAGTAATGTTACCTATTTATTTTGGTTAATGTAGCTGTTTATACGGAACTTTCTGTGCGCGATCACACTCGCACTTGGCCGGTTCTTTTTTCTCAAATTAGCAGTACGTAAGGTTCCGTATTCGGAATTCAGGCGAACATACGAAAACATTAGTTGAAACACTCGTCGCTAACGAATTTCGACCCGTATCCCACATCGTATTCGCACCAGTTTAGCCAGAGCTTAATTCAAAAGCGCTTGTGGAGCCTACCGAATTACTCATTAATTGTATGCATGTCTATAATAATAAAATAGCTTTAATTTAATACGGATAAAATTGTTTTTCTTAAGGCTTAAGCCTCATCTACCCCATTTTCGTGAAGTTGCAAATAGTAGAAAAATGATATGTCGTAAAGAAGTTTCACTTCTTACCTGTGTACTCTGGTACACACACACATTTTTTTATTTCAAAACTCTGACTTCCTTAGTTTAGGCGAAATTGCAATTTCAAAAGTGTGGCACTAACTTATGAAGGCCAGTGTAGTTTAAATTCTCAGCCGTAATCAGTGGCGTAACAATAGGGTGGCAGAGTGGCAAAAATACCACAGGCCCGTGCACGTGGCCATGCCGAAGAGGCCGTGATCACAGGAGGAGAGTATTATAAAATTTTGTAAAATCTTACAATTAAACTACGTTAAGCTTTTTTATATTATGGGAGGCCCTCCTACAAATTCGCCACGGACCTCAGTTGGTACAGTTACGCACTGGCCTTAATCGACACTGAACGGGCAACTAATGAATTTATGGCTATAAGAATACGGGCAAATCAAAGAAACTGTTGATGGACTGTGTCAAAGAAGTCTAAAAAGGGGGATCCCTTTTTTTCGCATAATGTTATTTTTCCTAATACATTTTGGCATAACAGTATTGGCATAATTTATTTTGCCGTAATAATTCTTTGCCATACAGTTTATGTTGGCATAATTATCTTGAAAGCAAATTTGTTTTGGCATCATTTTAATTCGCATAATCTTACTAGCCCTAATGACTATTAGCGTAATAGTATTAAGGCATAAAAAATAATAGGAATAACGGAAACAAATTTAAGTTATTTTTACGTATTTTATTTTTTAGTGACAGAAACGAATCGCTGCAAAACCGACTCCACGTAGTCTTGTCTTTTTTTTTTTTGCTTGGAGAAATGCTCATGCATACTACGCCACCACGGGGAGATAGCGCAGTTATGTGGGACTCCAACCCACTAAAACTCCACGGTGTCCTACGCCGCCGCCTATGGCGGGAACACGGGAACGCGGAAGCATACATCCGCGAACCCGCCGCGGCTGTCCGTCATCGGATCCTCCTTTGGGGAGTAACCCCCGTCTCCGGGGGCGTACGAGAACACGTTGTACACCGTGACCACCCCAGGAACCAAACCGGCAAATGGGCGCCAGATGACCCCGATGCGCCCATGCGATGCCATCCATACGGCACCGCAACCTACTTATTGGCCGCTACGCCGTCGGCTTGTCGGCAAAAGCCCTGACGAGCGGCCTCTCCTCGGGTTCCTCTTCGCTTCACCGTGGTTGTCCAAGCCACGGCTACTGAGCCCCCCCCCCCCGCCTCGACAATGCGGGCACCCACCGGGGGGGACGTAGTCTTGTCTGCCCTAACCCTAGAGTGTTATTTAAAATCGCATAGGTGCGGAGGGACGAGGCGGCCCCGAGCTATGCTTTAGAATGTTATGCTTAAACATATTATGAGTAGAGTAATTATGCTAAAAATAATATGCGTAAGCTGTTATGCGAAAATAATGTTATGCGTAAATATAATTAGGATAAACAAAAGTATGCCATGTTATATTATGTCTAAAGTTTGTATGCAAATGGATAGGGAACCCTAAAAAGGGGATGACTATTGAGAATTTGAGATGACAAGCAATACAGAAGTATGGCAGAAGAATACAGAAAGCAAAGGGCAATGGTTCAATCACATAGACGGTAATCCACATCGCGTCTTTCATCTCACATGTGATTGGTCGAACATTTAATCAATTCACCTACGCAATTAGGCAGCTGATGACTTAGGCCAAATTCTAAACAGTATAAAGCGAAGTCGCTGTCTGTCAGAATAGAATTGTAAAAAACCGGTATTTTTTCTGAGATGAAAAAAAAACATTAAAAAAAAACTTTTTTTTCTGGAATAGTTTATTTTTCAAGAGTACGAAAATTTCAATATGGTAAGGCGGTTATCGTATATGAGTTGATATTTTTTTTTTGTTTAATTTGAAAATACTTTTTGTTTTTTTTGTTAAATAGTACATAAAATTCGCTGCTTATAAACTAAAGTGCCACAAATCTAAATTAAGAATTTTTCAGGAGAGCTAATCAAGATTGTGTTTTTTTTTTTAGATTTTTTTATAATTTACTTCTCTATGTCAGAAGATTTGAAAGTCTGTCATTTTTAACAGTTTCATGGAAGGATGATGTTAAGGAATGGTGAAAAGAATAAAAATGAATTCTTGGTGGATTTATCTTTTGTATTTCTGCTTTCATACTTTAGTCCCAGCCATAATTTTTAGGGTAAATGGTTATTTTTTTACGCGGTGGAGTGGGTACCAGCCTCTGGAGTACATCCTTTTTAATCCTCAACTTTGTGGTGGTGAGTCCCTTCTGATAACGGTGGTCGGATTTTTGCTGGGCCAATATTACGCTCAGCTCAGCAGACGTTATTTCGCGATACTTCGAGTTAAGTTTGCTCGTGATATTGTATTTTCTTTCGATCTCATGAAGCATGTTGGCTGAAAAAGGAATGGTAGTGTTCTTAATGACGCTTTTAAATTAAAATATTTAATAGATAAAACAAGCTTTTATATGAAAAATTTTAATAAACATGTGTGCAAAAGGAGATTTAGTGTTCAAAATTGTACAATTTTATGGAGAAATAAATATAATAATAAAGTTAAAAAAAAAGGAGATATTCCAGAAATGTGTGGAGCATGGGCCAGCACTATATGTAAAAATAACTATATAATATTATAACCGTTGTTTTATTAATTTTTTTTTAATTGCACTTTGTTTTAACGTAACCTCAAATTAACTTTTTAGTCAAGTCGAGCAACAAAACATAATTATAATTAAACATGGTGGATCAGATCAGCAGTATGCGAAAAATTACATTTTGAAAATTACATTTGACTGACGTGTCGTCGTATAAATGCGTAAAAAAAACAACACGAATTCAATAGCAACAGAGAAGCAATCAATCAATGTCCGTAGTAGGGCATGTAATATCGGCAGATTTTCAATTCCGATATGGGTGTCCGATATTAGATCTCAATATCGGAATTGCACACATTCGTTAGATACAACACATTTTTTTTTGTTTATTGCACAAATTCGGTATGAAGTTGGATGAAGTACAATAAAATCTAAAAAAAACAGACAATTTTATGTTTGTTGATCAATCTGAAAGATGTCAAAACAAATTATTAATTTTATTTTTGGAATATTCCTATTTATTTTATTGTTTTAATTAGATAAGAATAAATTCTAAGCATAATCTTATTCATTTGATGCTTTCTATTAGTTTATTATCGATTAGTTCTTAAAACTTTTACAATAAAACCTGTTCGCTCACAATGTAATATAGATATACTCAGTGGAACTGGCAGTAGTTCTTATATTATTTACTTATTATATGCGGCTTCACGGAACCATAGCGTTATTCAATAAAAATATCAATGTTATAATGGGTTCTATGAAACTGTGTATTTACTTTTATAGGTAACATTTTTAGTGATCTGAGGACAGTAAATTCATCGCGGCATGTCCATATTATTTTTCGCGTGATTATTCGATCATTGCTAATCAGCGTAGTTAACGGGTGTTACTATGCTGTCGGGCTCGGCGCTTTACTACGAGCTAAAATATAGGTTTTTATCCGATTCCGAGATTCCGATATTGGATCACTCAGTATCGGAATTGAAATGTTGGTAGTTTCGTTCCGAGATTCCGATATTACGATATTCCGAGATTCCGATATTCATGCCCTAGTCCGTAGTAGTAAACTGGATTGAAAACTAAAACAATCACTAAAACACTAAAACATATATTATCCAATTCACACACACAGACAGACAATCGACTTTAGATAAATTTAATGCAATAGCCCCGCAAATCAAAATCTTAGAAAAAAGTTCCCTGACCCTCCTAGGTTCCCCTATTTTAGAAGAAAGTTTTTCATCTTTCATCGATAACAAAATCAAACATTTTATTGATATTTCGGATAGACTCTCCAAAATTAATTTACATTCGGCATTCACCCTTATCAGATATTGCTGTTTCGGTCCAAATTTTATGTATTTTCTCCGTTCTTCTCCTCTTTGGAAGAAACCACAACTTTTGGACAAAATTGACCAAATCATTCGCAACACATTAACATCCATTCTTAATGTGGCCTTGGACGACCGAGCGTGGCTGCAAGCCACCCTACCAATTCGTTTTGGTGGCCTCGGCGTCCGCAAAATTTCTAGTGTAAGCTTACCGGCGTTCCTGTCTTCTGTCCACAGCACTGAAAAGCTAACCAGGAAAATTTTAGCTCTTTCCCTGGTTGACTCAGAAGTGCCGTGCTTGACCGACGCAGAGGACGCCTGGAAAGTGGCTTGCCCGGATACGGATCGGCCCGAGAACCCATTTTCCCAGAGACAGTGGGATGAGCCGCTCTGCAGGTTGGTACGGAATAACCTTATTAATACGTCTACCAATACTGCTGAGCGTGCCCGCCTGCTGGCTGTGGGTGAGTGGGAGTCGGGCCTCTGGCTTCAGGCACTTCCGTCACCTAACATAGGCACTATGCTAGGTGACACAACCTTCCGACTCGCTACATGTCTGCGATTGGGCGCTCCTTGTGGGGCTCCACATCGCTGCCAATGCGGTGAAGCAGTCGACTGCCTTGGACATCATGGCCTTTCCTGTAGTAAGAGTGCAGGTCGGATTGCGCGGCACGCTAGCATTAATGATCTCATCCGTCGTGCTCTTGCCACCGCCGGGGTGCTAGCTGTCTTAGAACCCAATGGTCTGGCACGTGTCAATGGGAAGAGACCTAATGGTATGACCATAATGCCATGGAAGTTGGGTAGGTCTTTGGTGTGGGATGCAACTTGCGTCAACACCATTGCACCATCCCATCTTCCTAGCACGGTGGGCTGCGCTGGGGCGGCTGCTGGAGGTGCTGAAAACCTCAAACGGCGCAAATACAACAACTTAATTGGTAATTATGTTTTTGAGCCATTTGGGGTTGAAACACTAGGGCCATGGGGTCCGAGTGCACACCTATTATTTCGGGATATCGCCAAGCGGTTGGTTGACTCTTCACGTGACCAGAGGGCTGGCGTTTTTTTTTTGCCAAAGAATCAGCATTGCCATCCAACGTGGCAATGCTGCCAGCCTTCTGGGCACTTTTCCTGTTGACAGCGATGTGGACGAATTTTTTGACGCCCCGTAATTGTACATATTAGTTTTTCTTATTTTAGTTCTAATATTAGTTTGTAAATAATGTACATTAGATATAATTATTAATTAATTTCAAATAAAAAAAATATCTGTCTTCGTAAATTCAAAGTCAAAGCAAAGAAAAACTCAAAGACGTCACTTCTTATAACTGTCAAAGTCGTCAAACGTCATGTCAAACAACTGTCATGGCTGCCCTAACAATAGGGTGATCTTATTAAAAAGCTTATCAAATGATCATTCTTGTACGCCTGTACCCTTCTTCAACTTAATTTGTTAGTATTTTTATGGCATTCCCCTATTTTTTCCTATTTATCTGTGTAGTGTACATAATGGTGGCCCAAAATCAAACATCTCCTTTCAGCTTAGATAAAGTACCTATAGATTAAGCCCTGGCGTGGCCGCACATGAGACAGCAATAGTTAGTTCTGGTGTTACAACAAGAACACTAAAACCCACCATCGCACTGACACTTATTATCTATAAATAACCCAAATTCCTTGTCTCAATTAACACATAATACCACGAAATCACAGAAAATCAAACAAAACCGAGTTGCCTGAATCAAACAAAACCTGCCATTATATTAGAGTTTGACAAACAACAGAAACCGGCCATGGTGACAAAGACAAAAAATAATCTTTTGTCATTATTATTTACATGGAGCTGCCAATTGGCCATCTCGCTCTATCAATCAAACTCATTTTAAGGCTTAATCTATAGGTACTTTATCTAAGACTTTCAGGTTAATCGGACACTGGGAAATAGTTCATATTTAACTTTCAATATTTGAATACAGGGGATACTAAATAAAAGCTTGTTATAAAAAAAGACGTATAACGACCTATAACGAAATATAACTAAAAATAAAAGTAAGGCCGTTTGATCACGACGCGACACACGACACGCGGCTGTACTAAACAAGTATGAGCTTGTTGACGACACGACACACCGCACCGCACGTCTTAAGCGTGTTTCATCACTCACGTCGTTCATCTCACGCGGTTATAGAACAATACAAGTACACTGCAGTGTCGTTGCAGAATCGTATCTAGTAAACAAACGAACGAGCGACAGTTGTCGTGTGTTTTAGATCGTGACCGTAAATAGTGTCGTGTGGTGCCTCAGGAACAACCGACCAAGACACGTTTTGAAATTTTAGTCTTAATTCTCGTCCGATCATCGAAACGGCGCTTATGAAGCTTCTGATTTACCATCAACAAAAATCTCGAACTGCCATACAAACTACCCCTTTTGGGTTAACACCTCTAGGTCTATCCACACATATCAGGGCCGTGCCTGGGACGTGACAGAGCCGGGCCCAGACATTGAAGCTCCGTCACTGGCCCGTGCACGGACGTGTGTGAACGAGTTCATATAAAATGTACACACCGATATTTTTCACGCACGGTCCGTCCACGTCCCGGGCACGGCCCTGGTGTGTGTGGATAGACCTTTAACATAGCCGCCAGATACAACCCACTCTGCTGAGGCTGCTTTAAGGTCGTAGAATCAGCGTCATCATGGAATGTGAGGTTGTGGCTTCTGAACACGCATAATGAGTGTTTTTAAGAAAACGCTCGCTACCAGTTGGCGCCACTTTGGTAAGAGGTTTCTACTTGGAAAACATAACTTATGACATCAACTTGACATTGACTAATCTCAAAAAAAATAAGCATTTGAAAGGTGCATGGACCTGGCGTTTCAATGCTGCCATCTATATTTCAAAGATAGCTTGATCTCTGCAACATATGTCAAACTGACGTATACGTTATTGTTAGCCTGTCAAGCGCTATTGTTACTGTATTGATACAGACAGCTCTCGCAGAGATCAAGCTATCTTTTACGAAGTTTAGTGTACATAATTTCAGAAAACCCTTATTCTTCGGAATTTTGATAACTGTAAAGCCCCCAGGAAGCGCCTGTGTCGTAGGACGTGAGTTTAACTCCAGGTAGGCACTATGCTTTGTGTATATCACCAACCCGAACTCTGGGTCCACGGAGTGGATTAAGAGGCCGCTCTCAAAGAGAAGGGACCTGTGACGCAGGGAATGTTAAAGGTTCATTATGCTATATTATATACTGAGATCCTTGCAATATACGCAGTTTTGTTTTTGATGAATATATTGCTGCAGGGTTGCCTGGCCACGGACAACGCCCTCTTCCAGCCTGGGACGACCGTCGCCCGCCACACATCAGGACCCGAGGTGGCGGCGCGTAGTGTTCCACGCGCGCCCCTCTTAGACGTCACGGGAGGAGTCTAACACCTCACTCCCCCCCCAACCCGAAATCGAGGCCCGCAGAGGCGGGCCGGCATTAGCCGGAGGTTGCGGAAGTATCGGTTCCCGCAACCCCCAGCTTAGTAGGTGTGAGATGGAACACCGGGGTGGTTTTTAGTCAGTACGAGTGTAACAGACCCCGATTTTCCACCCCGGAACAAAAAAAAAAGTTTTGCCCGGCCGCATCTTGCCGCAACTAGATTTTTTTTAACCCTGTACTAGGAACTTCTCCTGTATCGTGGGTAAACAATATATGCCACATCAACGCGCTCTCAGTTAGCCGCCCTTTATGGGTTGCCAGGTTTTACAGGTAAACTGGCAACCCACAGCTTGCGGCTTACTGAGAGCTGGCAACCTTACTGTTTTCTTATTTCTACACCAGTTTCTTTCAAATGACGTTGGATTCACTTGAAAAAGTTTTTTATACTTCAAGATAGCTTGATCTCTGCGACATATGTCAAACTGACGTATACGTTTTTGTTACGATATTGTTAGCCTGTCAAGCGCTATTGATACTGACAGCTGTCGCAGAGATCAAGCTATCTTTTATGAAGATAGCTTGATCTCTCTTATCTGTTAGGGTTAAATATCAAACATTAATTTCACTTTATTTAATTAAGGTTATTGCGGCTAGATATTTCCAGGCAACAATGCAGCAATCTATTCGACAATCAAGTATCATTCATGAAAATTTAGTTCAATCAAAATCCCTGATTCCTGCAGATTTTAGCAGTCGGATCTTAGGCTATTACCTACCCCCCGGTGGGATTCCGCATTGGCGAGGCGGGGGGGCTCAGTAGCCGTGGCTTGGTCACCCACAGTGAAGCGAAAAGGAACCCGAGGAGGGGCCTTTCGTCTGGGCTTTTGTCGATAAGCCGATGACGTAGCGGCCAACAAGTAGGTTGCGGTGCTGCCTGAACGACATCGCAACTGAGGCGGGCCGCGATTTCGTATGGGGCCTCCCATACCCATACGATGTCGTGGCTGAGGGTTGGAGACCGCGGCGGGAGAGGAGTGCCGGTATTGCGGTGCGCCGCTCTCCCTACCTTTCGCGGCCTGGACGGGTTCGCCACCGTCTGATGGCGGACGCGGTGGGCCGCAGGGGAAGGAGGAGTGTCGGTATAGCGTTGGCCGCTCTCCCTATTCCATGTGGCCTAAAAATGTTAGGTGGCGGAGCCATTGACCTTGACCCGTCACAGGGGTACCAAACGTGCCGTGTATTACGGGATCTTCTGGCACCCATGTGCTGGTTTAGGACCTGGGGTGGTCACGGCGTACAGTGTGTTCTGGTGCGCCGGTGATGGGGGGTACTCCCCAGAGGAGGGTCGTGAGGGTCGTGAGTGCTAACGCGTGCCCGTGTTTCCGCACTAAGCGGCACAGAAGGACACCATGGAGTTTTAGTGGGTTGGAGTCCCACATAACTGCACTATCTCACCGTGGTAGCGCAGTATGCATAAGCATTTCCACAAGCAAAAAAAAAATAAGTATATTACCTAAATGTTCGACTTCCCAGTGATGTTGTTCTATTTCTTCTAGATACAAGAGGAGTTCCATAGTAAAATGTATTCTGCCCCCAGTGATACTGGAATTATATTTGTCAACCATTTTTCTGTACTTCTCCACCAGGGTGAACATCACATATCCAACCTTAAAACAAGGAACATAGGTATTATTTTGGAATCGCGTAAATAATTATGAGAACTTATTTCATATTTAGGCTTTTCCCAACTATGTTGAATCCAGTCTATCCGGATGCAGATGGACACCATTGTTGCAAAAACGACGGGGTGTTATAAGTTTGACGTGTGTGTGTGTGTGTGTGGCATTGTAGCTCCCGA
Organism: Anorthoa munda; assembly: GCA_945859665.1. Taxonomy (NCBI): domain Eukaryota; kingdom Metazoa; phylum Arthropoda; class Insecta; order Lepidoptera; family Noctuidae; genus Anorthoa; species Anorthoa munda. Next base: position 47,826,775 of record OX243895.1, on the reverse strand, counting down.
ACGGATGAACCAATTTCGATATTGTTGTTTTTTTTTTGTTTTGAAGGTGACTTTGTCGAGAGTGTTCTTAGCTATGTTTGATGAAAATTGATTCAGCCGTTCAAATGTTATGGGCGTTTTACTGTATGAATCGGGGTTTTTTCGCAAGATATCGTGTCATAATTACGTGTTTCTAATAGTTTTGATAGATTGTTGATTGAAACGTGTCTACTACTAGGTATATTGCGTGAACTAAAACTAAATTTAGTATTTTAATACTCCTGGCACAAAAACCTCTAAAAAGCAAAAAAATTGCCTTGCACTCGCGTTGGGGAACCGCTGAGTAAATAAAATTAAACGCTATAAACATTGTCGGTTCCCCGACGCGAGTTTTTAAAGGTTTTTGGTCGGGGTTCTTTTTTTTATTTATTTTTTATTTGGCCTGGCTGCCTGTCCGACTTCTACAACCAAGTAGGAAACTATATAACATCACGCCTATCAAGAGGATGTAAGCAGACATTCATTATGAGTAACCAGAAACTGGAGTGTCTGAAACCAGTGGTGCACAGGGGTATCGTGTTACCCAGATACTGGGTTGTGAAGGTCAGATAGGCATAGACAACACAAAGAAAAAAAAAATGTTTTAAAAGCCCACGATTTTTAGGGTTCCGTACCCAAAGGGTAAAAACGGGTAATTTTCACAGATGATGTATTCCTGTTGCCGCTATTCCTGTTGTTTTTTGCTCGATATTAATAACGGCAACAGGTAGACGCTTGAAATATTCACAGAATATTTAGTTGTATATTTTCTTCGAAAAATAATAATTATTAAATAAAAATAAAATAAATTAAGCGGGACTCCATACAACAAACGTGTTTTTTTTGCAGTGTTTTGCGATAATGGTACGGAACCCTTCGTGTGCGAGTTCGACTCGCACTTGGCCGGTTTTTTTATTTCATGCTACATAATTTATCTAATAATATACACGCTTCGATCGACAATCTATTGAACACGCAAATATGACACGATATTTTGCGAAAACACCCCGGTTCAAACAGTAAAACTCCAATAACTTTTGAAAGGCTGGAACGATGTTCATCAAACATAGCTAAGAACACTCTCGATATAGACACCATTCAAAAAAAAAACTAAATCAATATCGGTTCATCCGTTTAGGAGCTATGATGCCATAGACAGATACACAAATACACACGTCAAACTTATAACACCCCTCTTTACTTATGCAGACTAGTATATATACCACTATCGAGAAACAAACATAATTTCTACCTACTTTCAATTATGTGAAAAACAGAAAGTAGAAAGGTTTTTTTTATTTAAACTTAGCCTACGTGCGGGAATTGAACCCGCGACACGCAGCACAGCAGACGATTGCTTATCCAATACGCCAACCGTGTCGTCAGCTATTTCATGACTAAGTACGGAATCTCAGGTACCTTACTCTGGCGTGAACAAACTATAATAGTGCCACTGTGAGAGAGAGACGGAGGTATACAGAGTGTAGGTAACGGAAAGTCACGATAATATTTTAAAAACTATAAAAACTGTGGTTGTCTATGGCGCAGGCCCCATAGAAATGGCGTCGGGCGCGGACATGGCACGGGCATCTCCCATAATACAAAATTTTGGTCAGCTGACGGCAACTTTGTATGGAAAACAATTAAATTTTTCGGCATTGCCTTTGAAATCATAGGCGCAGGCCACATAAAAATGGCGTCGGCCGCGGACATGGCACGGGCGGTTCCTATTCCATACAAATTTCATACAAAATGCATGCAAATAAAGCGCAATTTGATCAGGCGCAGGTACCGAAATGGCGCGTCATAACCACGTCCGAACAACGACATACCGTGTGTTCTAAATTGCGCTTTATTTCCATGCATTTTGTATGAAATTTTAATGGAATAGGAACCGCCCGTGCCATGTCCGCGGCCGACGCCATTTTTATGTGGCCTGCGCCTATGATTTCAAAGGCAATGCCGAAAAAATTAATTGTTTTCCATACAAAGTTGCCGTCAGCTGACCAAAATTTTGTATTATGGGAGATACAATTTTATTTTGAGTATTGGCTATTTTATTACTTCTTTGGAGAAAGATGTGTATATACATAGGCGATATTTGAAACTAGCTGTGCCCGTGGCTACAATCCCGTCAACTGCCTACCCTACCCTACTTACCTGTCCACCCTCCTTGCCTATCATGTTTAGGGTTCCGTACCACGAAAGGAAAAAACGGAACCCTTATAGGATCACTTTGTTGTCCGTCCGTCCGTCTGTCTGTCAAGACCCTATTTCTCAGAAACGCGTGGATGTATCAAGCTGAAATTTATATCAAATACTCAGGTCTACTATCCCTTAAAGCTGTGAAATAACGCAATCATAAGATACAGCCGTTTATGCCGCAAATTTTCGACACTCGCAAGGGAATCAATACCTACAGGGTACTTCCCGTGAACTCAGAATCTTGAATTCCAGGATTCTGAGTCATTAAAAATTGGACCTCTCGGATTCGTGCCACCATACGAAGCCGCGGCGGACATTTGAACGATGACATATTCCATCCATAATGGCATAAATGGGCCTTTTAAATAAAAAATAAATTTCGTTAATATCTCACGCACATCTTGTTTTATTAAATTTTAACATCGACCCGTCCTTGTTGAAAGACCCTTTATATACCTAAATAAATTTATAGCTGTACATCTATTCTACACAAACCAACGTTCTACAGACGCGGAAGAAATCGCGAACAACAGCTAGTCTATACTATAATTACTATAATCAATACTAATATTATAAAGAGGAAAGACTTTTTTGTTTGTTTGTTTGTACCGAATAGGCTCCGAAACTACTGGACCTATTTAAAAAATATTTCCCCAATAGAAAGCTAGATTATTCCTGGGTGACATAGCCTAAGTTTTAATCCCGAAAACGGGTCCTGTGGGGTGGTCCATGGGAGCGAAGCCACGGGGAACAGCAAGGATATACCAAATAAAAAGAAAAACTGAATACCGGATCCGATGTAGTTGCGAACAAGCAAGGCATTCAATGCTAGATTGATTTTGATGATGTTAAGAAGGAAGAAAATTAATAAAAGAAAGAAAAGAAACAAATGGAAAGAAATAAAAAAGAACGAAAGAAGGACAGAAAATGATTTATTATTTTATTTCAGACTAGCTGTTGCCCGCGACTTCGTCCGCGTCAAACTCGTAATAAATATATTTTTATTTTTTTGGTTTCGTGCCGTAACTATGAATTTTCTCGTGATCAAACGTAGCCTATGTTACTCGTTATTACATCAGCTATCTACCAGTGAAAGTCCCGTCAAAATCGATCCAGCCGTTTCGGATGTTACCCGGAAAAAACAGACAGACAGACAGACAAAAATCTTAAAAATTGCTTATTTGTTGTTAGTACCGTATATACTTTCACGTGCATTCAATAAAACGTTGTTATTTTGATATTACATACAGACACTTCAATTTTATTTATTTGTATTTGTATAGATAAATTTAACACATACAAGGATGTAGACTTACCTCAAAAGGTGCTGTTTCCAAATGGTTCTGCTTGATGTATTCTATCGAGTCTATAAGGTTGTAAGTAGACTTGATGAGGTCTCTCGCAACGTCGCCAATTTTATGCATGTATGGCCAGTCACCTTTACGCACTTTCCGAAAACCTCCCACGCTTCGATATTGGATACCTATAATTCCGGAATCCCAGGCAAGTGCCGGGAATGCAGATCGGTTATGAAAAGTTAGAGCACTAAAATGAAACTTAAAATAAAAAATATTCGTCTCACTTAAAATTAACACGTTTATCTTCATTACAATTATTATTGTCAATCCCAGGATTTGTCAATTTTAATGCCAATTTTCACAATTATTTTTATTTTTTATACCTTTAATTTTTTTTTTTTGATATAATAAAATACATTGTTACGAGAAACATTTTTTTTATTATAATAGATAGACTCGCGCTTGACCACTTTCTTACCCGATGGTAAGCGATTTTGGGGTCAAACATACGTGTGCCCAAATTTTCAGCTCAATCGGACACTGGCAACCTTGCAATTTATGATTACAGACACCGGACTCTAGAACCGAGGGTTCCGTATAAACCTACATTCAACAAAATAATTAGGTAATATTACTGAAGATCGTAAACAATTAAAGCACAGAACAATGCTATAACGAAGGGCTAAAATTTGCTTTATCAGTTTACCAAATGCATTTAAGTGTCTGTCTGTCTGTCTGTCTGTCTGTCTGTCTGTCTGTCTGTCTGTCTGTCTGTCTGTCTGTCTGTCTGTCTGTCTGTCTGTCTGTCTGTCTGTCTGTCTGTCTGTCTGTCTGTCTGTCTGTCTGTCTGTCTGTCTGTCTGTCTGTCTGTCTGTCTGTCTGTCTGTCTGTCTGTCTGTCTGTCTGTCTGTCTGTCTGTCTGTCTGTCTGTCTGTCTGTCTGTCTGTCTGTCTGTCTGTCTGTCTGTCTGTCTGTCTGTCTGTCTGTCTGTCTGTCTGTCTGTCTGTCTGTCTGTCTGTCTGTCTGTCTGTCTGTCTGTCTGTCTGTCTGTCTGTCTGTCTGTCTGTCTGTCTGTCTGTCTGTCTGTCTGTCTGTCTGTCTGTCTGTCTGTCTGTCTGTCTGTCTGTCTGTCTGTCTGTCTGTCTGTCTGTCTGTCTGTCTGTCTGTCTGTCTGTCTGTCTGTCTGTCTGTCTGTCTGTCTGTCTGTCTGTCTGTCTGTCTGTCTGTCTGTCTGTCTGTCTGTCTGTCTGTCTGTCTGTCTGTCTGTCTGTCTGTCTGTCTGTCTGTCTGTCTGTCTGTCTGTCTGTCTGTCTGTCTGTCTGTCTGTCTGTCTGTCTGTCTGTCTGTCTGTCTGTCTGTCTGTCTGTCTGTCTGTCTGTCTGTCTGTCTGTCTGTCTGTCTGTCTGTCTGTCTGTCTGTCTGTCTGTCTGTCTGTCTGTCTGTCTGTCTGTCTGTCTGTCTGTCTGTCTGTCTGTCTGTCTGTCTGTCTGTCTGTCTGTCTGTCTGTCTGTCTGTCTGTCTGTCTGTCTGTCTGTCTGTCTGTCTGTCTGTCTGTCTGTCTGTCTGTCTGTCTGTCTGTCTGTCTGTCTGTCTGTCTGTCTGTCTGTCTGTCTGTCTGTCTGTCTGTCTGTCTGTCTGTCTGTCTGTCTGTCTGTCTGTCTGTCTGTCTGTCTGTCTGTCTGTCTGTCTGTCTGTCTGTCTGTCTGTCTGTCTGTCTGTCTGTCTGTCTGTCTGTCTGTCTGTCTGTCTGTCTGTCTGTCTGTCTGTCTGTCTGTCTGTCTGTCTGTCTGTCTGTCTGTCTGTCTGTCTGTCTGTCTGTCTGTCTGTCTGTCTGTCTGTCTGTCTGTCTGTCTGTCTGTCTGTCTGTCTGTCTGTCTGTCTGTCTGTCTGTCTGTCTGTCTGTCTGTCTGTCTGTCTGTCTGTCTGTCTGTCTGTCTGTCTGTCTGTCTGTCTGTCTGTCTGTCTGTCTGTCTGTCTGTCTGTCTGTCTGTCTGTCTGTCTGTCTGTCTGTCTGTCTGTCTGTCTGTCTGTCTGTCTGTCTGTCTGTCTGTCTGTCTGTCTGTCTGTCTGTCTGTCTGTCTGTCTGTCTGTCTGTCTGTCTGTCTGTCTGTCTGTCTGTCTGTCTGTCTGTCTGTCTGTCTGTCTGTCTGTCTGTCTGTCTGTCTGTCTGTCTGTCTGTCTGTCTGTCTGTCTGTCTGTCTGTCTGTCTGTCTGTCTGTCTGTCTGTCTGTCTGTCTGTCTGTCTGTCTGTCTGTCTGTCTGTCTGTCTGTCTGTCTGTCTGTCTGTCTGTCTGTCTGTCTGTCTGTCTGTCTGTCTGTCTGTCTGTCTGTCTGTCTGTCTGTCTGTCTGTCTGTCTGTCTGTCTGTCTGTCTGTCTGTCTGTCTGTCTGTCTGTCTGTCTGTCTGTCTGTCTGTCTGTCTGTCTGTCTGTCTGTCTGTCTGTCTGTCTGTCTGTCTGTCTGTCTGTCTGTCTGTCTGTCTGTCTGTCTGTCTGTCTGTCTGTCTGTCTGTCTGTCTGTCTGTCTGTCTGTCTGTCTGTCTGTCTGTCTGTCTGTCTGTCTGTCTGTCTGTCTGTCTGTCTGTCTGTCTGTCTGTCTGTCTGTCTGTCTGTCTGTCTGTCTGTCTGTCTGTCTGTCTGTCTGTCTGTCTGTCTGTCTGTCTGTCTGTCTGTCTGTCTGTCTGTCTGTCTGTCTGTCTGTCTGTCTGTCTGTCTGTCTGTCTGTCTGTCTGTCTGTCTGTCTGTCTGTCTGTCTGTCTGTCTGTCTGTCTGTCTGTCTGTCTGTCTGTCTGTCTGTCTGTCTGTCTGTCTGTCTGTCTGTCTGTCTGTCTGTCTGTCTGTCTGTCTGTCTGTCTGTCTGTCTGTCTGTCTGTCTGTCTGTCTGTCTGTCTGTCTGTCTGTCTGTCTGTCTGTCTGTCTGTCTGTCTGTCTGTCTGTCTGTCTGTCTGTCTGTCTGTCTGTCTGTCTGTCTGTCTGTCTGTCTGTCTGTCTGTCTGTCTGTCTGTCTGTCTGTCTGTCTGTCTGTCTGTCTGTCTGTCTGTCTGTCTGTCTGTCTGTCTGTCTGTCTGTCTGTCTGTCTGTCTGTCTGTCTGTCTGTCTGTCTGTCTGTCTGTCTGTCTGTCTGTCTGTCTGTCTGTCTGTCTGTCTGTCTGTCTGTCTGTCTGTCTGTCTGTCTGTCTGTCTGTCTGTCTGTCTGTCTGTCTGTCTGTCTGTCTGTCTGTCTGTCTGTCTGTCTGTCTGTCTGTCTGTCTGTCTGTCTGTCTGTCTGTCTGTCTGTCTGTCTGTCTGTCTGTCTGTCTGTCTGTCTGTCTGTCTGTCTGTCTGTCTGTCTGTCTGTCTGTCTGTATATCACCAGGCTGTATCTCATGAACCGTGATAGTTAGACAGTTGAAATTTTCACAGATGATGTATTCCTGTTGCCGCTATAACAACAAATACTAAAAACAGTATAAAATTAATATTTAAGGGGGGCTCCCATACAACAAACGTGATTTTTTTGCAGTGTTTTGCGATAATGATACGGAACCCTTCGTGTGCGAATCCGACTCGCACTTGGCCGGTTTTTTTTTTAAATGATGCAAGCGCGGTGCATAGTGTTGTAGGTAAGGCTCAATCATAAGTGATTTATCGAAACGATTTGACATGACTCCTCAATTTAATTTTACTTATTGGTGTAAATAATAGTTTCATGATTATAAACGTAATATATTTAAATATCACAGTATTCATACACATAGTACATAAAATTGTATTAAGTTATATATGAAATCAACAATTTTATGAAACGATAAAGTGACAACCCCCCAAATGTCAGTTTAGTCTACGAAATTAAAAATCAGAGTATAGTTAGAACGAAGTTCTTTTCGCTATTTGTAATACAGGTACAATCAGATCAGATCAAACAGATTGGTGGGGTCATTCTGTAGAAGTTGCTAAGTCTATTATTGACATTGTCGCACCTAGTTTAGGTATTGTCTTTAATAATTGTATCGGCTGTAGGGAGTTTCCTGACCTAATTAAAATAGTAAAATAATACCTTTGTTTAAATCAGGTAGTACATCAGACCCTACAAATTATAGACCTATATCAGTACTACCTACGTTTAGTAAAATATTTGAGAAATTAATTTTAGAGCGATTGCAAAGATTTTATAATAAACATAAATTATTACATATAGGAAACAGTTCGGTTTTACAAGGGGTCGTTCAACTACTGATGCCTTTGTGTTGAGATTTTAGGACATATTTATAATGCATGGGAAGATAAGTGCGATGCTTTGGGAATCTTTTGTGATTTGTTCAAGGCATTTGATTGTATTCTTCATGAAACGGAAATCAATAAATTACTAATCAGGAAACTCCGCCACTACGGGATCCGGAACGGTGCTCTGGATCTTCATTTTTCATACTTGAATAATAGGATTCAGAGCGTTGACGATAATGGAAAAATATCTCCCGGATCTATAGATCCCTGCAGGACGCCCATTGTTACTATAGTAACAATGGGCGTCCCGCAGGGCTCCATTCTTGGTCCTTTCTTGTTTCTTATTTATATTAATGACTTGCCTTACCTCATAAAGGATAACCAAGATATAGTGTTGTTTGCGAATGATACTTCACTTTTGTTTAAACTTAAACGTCAGCAGCTGGTTACTGACGATGTAAATAACGCGATCTCAAAAGTAGTTCACTGGTTCAATGTTAACAATTTACTTCTTAATGAAAAAAAAACCAAATGCATTAAGTTTACCCTACGTTTTGTGTTGCCTACTCACGTTAGGCAGGTGAAAACTGATGTGGTGATAAAAGGCGAAGAATTGAATCCTGAAAATAGCACAGTATTCTTAGGCTTAACTTTGGACGCTAAGCTTCAATGGGGCCCACATATAGATAAATTGTCAAAGAAGCTAAGCTCCGCAGCATATGCTGTTAGAAAAATCCGTAATTTAACTGACATAGACACAGCCCGTTTAGTATACTTTAGCTGTTTTCATAGTTTAATGTCGTTCGGTATTCTGTTGTGGGGAAATGCCGCCGACATCCAGACAATGTTTATTTTACAGAAAAGAGCTGTTCGATCAATTTATAAATTAAGTCCAAGACACTCTCAGAGAGAAATTTAAGGAGATGTATGTAATGACTGAGCCTTCTCAGTATATTTATGAAAACCTTTTATATACCCATGAAAATATTAAATTGTTTAAAAAATACAGTGATATCCATAACATAAAACTAGGAACAAACACAAATTTGTAGTACCTACAACAAGGCTCAAGAAAATAGGTGGCTCGTTTAGATGTCAATGTGTACGCTTTTATAATAAGCTTCCAAGCCACGTACAAGATCTAAGTCTTAATAAATTCAAAACATTCATTAAACGTAAGTTGTGCCAGAAAGCCTTTTATACCATTAAGGATGACGTTGAGGACAAAAAGGCTTGGGATTGAGCTGCTCCAATTAATTTATATTTTTTATATTTTGCACGGTGATTTTTTTTTTGTTTTCTTGCAGTGACAAGAATATTTACTTTTTAAAGTATTATATTATTTTATTTTAATTATTGTGAATGTGAAGACTATGTGGATCATTTTTTTTTGTTTTTAATTTTAATTTATAGTTAGTTTTTTATCATGGTCTGGCAATTTCAGTAGTTTATGCGGCCTACCCGAATGTCCTTTCTTTGGTATTGTTCGTCGAATCGTTGAGCTCCTTAAATTCTGAGTTGATCTGCACGGTTATTGACAAATTCGTGCACTGACTGGACAGGTCCACTCAATCTGGCTGGTTCTTTCCTCGAAATACCATTTCAGACATCAGTCTACATGATCTAACCAAGATTTTGTCTGGACTTTAAAAGAGACTGTGACCTCTGAGTTTGTTTCGGCCTTTCTTCTCAGAGTAGTCAAATAGGAAACGCCGACCTCATCCAGTTTTATAAAATATGATCGATATGTACAAGTGTTTGTACAAACCAACTAACAGAAATAAAATCATTTATAAATGCAATGAAAAAATATAGAAAAAATAAAAAAAAGCTAATGGACGATATTCTCGTTCGTTTATATTTGTTATACAAACGAGAATATCATATTCGATACAGAATTTATTTCCAAAAACAACCAGTAATCTATGCATCAGTAAGTTGCATGCTAAAAAACTACAAGACGATTCTTAATAAGAATATCACTTACATGTAAAAAGAAGAAATAAACATATCATCGAACATATTTTTAAGTCTGAGAACACCGCCGAAGCCTTCGACATCTTGAATCGGTATGAGCCGTTGGTAATTATAATTACACTTTCATTAAACAATAAAAATTAAAAATGTAATTACATCTTAATAAACACTAAAATTAATTTGTACTGCTGTATTTTTAAGAGCTTGTAGGTACCAGGGTACTTAAATTAATATAATGGGGTATGCCCACACCACAGAGAAGCTGGAACATGATTCTCTTGCTCTTAGAAGATCTCCTCTTGTACTTGAGGTCTTGGTTTCAAATCCGGACCAGTACCAACGTGACTTTTAAATTCATATGTAGTTTCTAAGTTTATCTTGGACATTGCTGGCACACTTGGAAGGAAAACATCGTGTTTCCTGAACTATATATAAAATAAAACCGGCCAAGTGCGTATCGGGCCACGCGCAGTAATAGGGTTCCGAAGTTGCATAATAATGCGGACTAAGAAGAGGGTTTTGTTGTTGTTACCTGAAAATTAAAACGGTTTCAGCGGCACACAACGTCTAAAAACGAGCCCACATAGGATGATAAAGGAGTTATAAAATCCAACTTCGCAACTGAAGTTAGAAAAATATTATTTATTTGAGTACCACCGCGTGTGCGAATTGCGAAAGGAGCCGATACGAGCGCGCGTTAGAGCCACGGGGAATGGTATGGATCGTTCCTGGAACCTTGCGCGCACGCTCCTTGATTATTTCCCTTTCGGAATTTGAAAAAAATCGTATGTATTCACTTAACTGCGGTATTCACTATTTCGTTCTGGAAAGTTTTACGCTACTCAATTAGTGATTTAGTCGGGTCGTATATTGACTTTATAGATGGATGTCGACAAAATAAAATAAGTAATTTGCTTGGCAATCGAATCTAATTTGACTTTAGATTACAAAACGTCGAAAATACTTCAGCAGTAACACAAAATAGACACCCCCGCGCGCATGCGCCGTATGGACTACGGGCCGGTACTGCCAACGACTCCGGCCACTCCAATGCGTTATTCGAGCTTGAACATTATCAATTTAGAAATCATTATTATTAAGGATGTTATTTGGGGGCTGAGCTATGTTAGCAAACTTACGCTTTGAGCTGTCAGCGACAAGCCTTGTAGGGCTTGGCTTTGTTGGTGCAGTCCTACCTTGCCTGGCTCCTTCAGAGACGGCAAGGTGGCGTTGTCTTGAGGGAGAGCACTACGTTCGTGTAGTTCCTCAAGGCAAGTGCGGTGATTTTCCTTCTCGTGGTTGCCGCCCAGTTTTTGGTCTAATTCCCTATGAAATAGACGTAATAGATATCACCGGGTGACCTATCACAGGGGTGGCGAGGTCATGCCCCTGGGTGTCCACCACAAAACAAGAACAATGATGGATAGCAATGACCTCCCGCGTGTTTGTGCCGTGCGCGGGGACCCTTATCTTATCTTATTTTATGGAGGGGCCGAGTAATAACTCGGACACTTCGACCTATTGGGATCTATTGTGGTCCCCTAGATAACCACAATCCCCCAATCTCCCCAATCTCGTTGAAAACTGTTTTCATGAGTTTTACAACGAGACTAGGAGATATGAGCCTATAGTCTTCTAGTTTTGGATATCCAACCCCTAGGAGACTCATTCGCTTACCAGCCAGTGCATCGCATGTGCACAGAAGGTGCTCCATGCGTTCCGTATGTTCCCCACATAACCTACACATGGGTGTCGCGGTTAGACCCATCTTCATGAGCATGTCATTGGTGCCAAAGTGCCCAGTAAAGGCCCCAAGCAGGTAGTGGCTTTGCCCCCTGCTCATGTTCCAAATGCATTCCCGGGCTTTAAACGTAGAGCCTAGGAAATTCTTGGAGAGTTGTAGACCGGTATTAGACAGCCAATAAGTTCGTTGTCTGTGATCTGCAAACTCCCTAAATGTGGCTTTTACGAGACACGTCGAAATGCCTACACATGGTTCTGGACCCACAAAATCATTTGCTGAGCCCTCTCTTGCCAGTTAATCAGCCACTTCGTTACCTTTGTGCCCTACGGACTCACATCAGTCTTACCCTGTTGTGCTTCCCAAGCCTGTTTAGGGTTTGGATAGCATCCAGAATAAGTCCGGAGTCCACTTTGTAGGATGCCATGGCTTTGATTGCAGCCTTACTGTCACTAAGTATGACAGTCAGCAATGTAATCACAACTATTTTGCTTCTCAGCACATAGTCAATCCAGTTGCACGTGGTATCGTTGATGCCACAAAAGTTGTCTTGTCGAAGGTCCCTCTATGTCGATGAAAGCCCCGACACAGATCTCTTGTCCCTCTAGCGCAGCCTCGGCTCGACTCACAACATAGTATGACTTGGGGACTAAAGCCCATAGTGATACGATGGCTGTACCGGACAATGATAGTACCTATTATCACATACGGGAGCATAGTGTGGTGGCAAAAGAACAAAGCTTGCCTCGTGCAAAGCGCCACTCACCAGGTTACAAAGAACAGTGTGTCTCGGCATCACGGGTGCTTTCAGGACAACACCTACGGCAGCGATTGAGAGATACCTCAATATCCCTCCTCTGCATATGATGGTTGAATTCGAGGCAAGGAAGACATTACATCGTCTTGCTGTTGCTGGACTATGGGATGCCTTTAAGCCAAAGTATACAAAGTTCGATGGAAATGAAGGCCTGGATCGGGTAACTATCATGATATCCGGCAAAATGCAAACTGTGTTTGTGTTTGAAAGGTTTTTTAAGGTCCAAATCCCTACAATAGAGGACTGGCCGAAAGGGACTCGATCCTCCAGAACAAGATAGTCTGGTGTGGTACACTGATGGATCCAAAATGGGATCAGGTACAGGAGCGGGCATATACGCTAAAGGTTACAAATGTAGCAAATGCTTAGGAAAGATGGCAACTGTATTCCAAGCGGAAACATATGCCATAATAACCTGTGCTCAAGAGAATATAGGTAGAGGAACCAGAGAACCGGACTCCAGACTTATTCTGGATGCTGTCCAAACCCTAAACAGGCTTGGGAAGCATAACGGGGTGAGACTGATGTGGGTCTGATATGTATAGATATAAGGATATGCGCGGGGCGCAATAATACGACTGACTGGTACTGAGCTTTGTTTATTACTGACACAAAGATGGAGCTGGCGGGCGCGCGCGGCGGGCTGCGGGAGCGGCGTGACAGAAACGAATCGCTGCAAAACCAACTCCACGTAGTCTTGTCTGCCCTTCCCCTAGAATGTTATTTAAAATCGCGTAGGCGCGGAGGGGCGAGGCGACACGCGAGCTGAGGAGACATACTCGTGGTGAGCGTGAAACATCTGCGACGACAAGCTCGCATGGGACCGCCGGAACCCCGCAGCGCCGAAGCCATAACTTTACAAATTAATTACACTATGTTATACGAATAAAACTCAAAATTTGCTTAGATCAAATTATTAAGAAAATAGTCTACTTTAACATATTATATTTTTTCCAAAAAATTACGACTAGCCATTTAGACGTGATTCTCATTTTAAAATCAGCTACTCAAGGCAATCGATTGTAATCTGGTATAGCTTTTCGGAGCCCATTCCATTTACATAGCGAGTTACCTCCGTGCCTCGGCAAGCATGTTAAGCCGTTGGACCCGTATGCGTTTCGATGGCGCAGCCAAAGGGATTAAAAAAAAAAAAAACTATGCCAAGATTATGTAAAAAATTGTAAAAGTTGATGCCCAAAACCATAAATTTGTCAAAGTTATGGTTAAAAAGTATTAAAGGTTTGAACGTGGCCGTGCCATTGAAACGCGGCGAACCGCGCGGCCACGGAGATCTTTAAAACTAAGCGTTGCAGAGACCTGAAATTTAGGGAAATGACAGATTGAATTTGTAAAAAATTTGTAAAAATATAGAAAAAAAATCCTAGGTTTATATTTTAGGAGCTGTAAGACTAAAACCCCATGGCCACGCCATTGAAACGGTGAAAAACACGTTATCACCGATATCTCGCTGAAAAAGCATCGCAGAAGTCTGAAACTTTTTGTAATACCTAGATTTTAATTTGTCAAAATAGGTAAAAATACACAAAAAAATCCTAGGTTTATATTTTAGGAGCTGTAAGACTAAAACCCCATGGCCGCGCCATTGAAACGGTGAAAAACACGTTATCACTGATATCTCGCTAAAAAAGCATTGCAGAGGACTGAAGTTTTTTGTAAAACCTAGATTTGAATTTGTCAAAGTATGTAAAAATACACAAAAAAATCCTAGGTTTATATTTCAGGAGCTGTAAGACAAAAACCCTATGGCCGCGCCATTCAATACGTTTTGAATGTTCCGATAGGGTGACCATGATTTATTGTTTACAGAAAACTTTCCACCTGCAAGTATTAGAAATTATAACAAATATCAACTTTAACAAATTTTTACATAATCTTGGCATAGTTTTTTTTTTTTTAAATCTCCGTGGCCGCACCATCGAAACGCATACGTTGGTCCCGGCTGTCATTTGCAGATCTTTGACAGTCGTTACGGGTAGTCAGAAGCCTGAGATATGACACCAGTCTTGCCAAAAGCTATCGTGTTACCCAGTTACTGGGTTGTGGAGGTCAGATAGGCAGTCGCTCCAAGTAAAACACTGGTGCTCAACTGAATCCGGTTAGACTGGAAGCCAACCTTGATTGATTGGTGTGGTCGTATCCTAAAAAATGTTTATATAACCATATAATTTAATTATTAGTTAATTAAAAAGATATAAAAACGCTTCTTAGTTTTTAATTAGATTGCAAATGAGAAAATAAAGTGCCTATCTATAATAGTTTTGATAACAGTAGGTACCTAAGCAATAAGGTGAAAATAGTTACCAAGACGCAACCATGATAATTTTACCACTTTTAATTGTCATTTTAGGTAAGTTTATAAATAATGATAATGGGCAAATGCCGACTGACGGTGTACGTTGTCGCAGCGGAAAAACGTCGAATTTATTAATTTCAGATAAGCAGATAATTAGTGTATGACGTCGTGTAATTGTGTATAGTAAGTACAAATTTGTGTATCCAACCATTGGGGAGCTATTCAACAAAAACTGTTTCCGCTAGAACTACGTCATCCTAGCGGCACCATTTTTTTCCTATGCACGTAGATTAAAAAAAAATACAGTCAATAATTTGTTTGAAACGAGAGGTAAATGTGTATGCTTAAATGAAATTTGTGTGACATAAAACTGCGAAGATAATCAAGTTTCCGCTGCGCTGACATTTGGCTATTTGATGAAAATCATATAAAACAGCTTAGTGCAGAGTTGATTTTTTTACGCACTTTGCTTTGAATTTGTGTGTAATTATTAATCCATTTATTTAAGGCGACAGGGCCCATATAAAATAACTTAAACCTAAACATACATTATCATGGAGTTAGTAACAATACAAACTTATACCTATGTTAGTAGCACAATAACATCATCATTGCTTCAGTATTCCAGATGAAATACTGGAGCAACGATTCATGTGAACACAGTCCAGCCTGTCAGCAATCATGGCCAGGATGCCGTTGGAGCTGGCCCGCACCCTGCGCACCAAGGATGCACATCTTTTACGCATCAATGCATAAAAGAAATCGACTCGCAGTTCTGCAAACATCCCTGATGCGCTACAGAAGCGAGGCAGCCCCATCAGCACCCTGAAGGCATTATTATACTGGACGCGAAGGGCGCTGTACGATTTAGGCGTAAAATGAACCCACAGGCTACAGGCGTAAAACGAGGTACAGAAGGCCCTAAACAGAGTCTTCTTAACCCCCGCAGAAGCACGTGAAAACCTACGGGCAATCATATTCGCTCTGACCGACAGCGCTCTCCGCTCTCTCTCAATGTCGTCATCGTCCCTGAGGCTAGTGGTCAATACGTGCCCAAGGTACTTAAAAGTCATTTTAACATGAGGCACCGTTTCTGGATATTTTCCAGCAGCCCCAAACACCATAACGACACTCTTCCGCACATTATACAATAGGCCGTGGGCACTAGCGTAACTTTCACAAAGACTCACCAACTTTCTAAGGCCACAGATTGAAGCACTGAGCAGCACCATGTCATCTGCATAGCTAATGTTGTTGACACATATGCCATCAATATAACATCCGACTCTGGTGCTGCTCAGCTCCACAATCAACTGGTCCATGTAAAGGTTAAAGAGTGTGGGAGAACTTAGATCCCCCTGTCTCACACCACATTCCAAACCATATGAACTGGAGTACGCCCCGTCCCACCTAACACTGTTGACCTGGTTCCCGTACCAAAATTTAAAAATATTTGTTACTTCAGGTGGTAAGTTAGCATCATTTAGCTTCTTCCAAAGAGTGTCGTAGGAAACCAAATCAAAAGCACTCGATAGGTCGAGGAAACAGGCGTACACTGTCGTGCTACGGCTTGTATAGTACTCCACAGCGTGCTTAAATCCCAAAATCGCACTTTCAGTGGACAACCCAGGTCGAAATCCAAACTGGTTGTCATGCAATTGTACATGTTTACTCAGTTGCGAATTAAGCACGCTGTCCAATACCTTAGACACAACCGTAGCCAGCGAGATAGGTCGATAGATATTCCTATCCGTCAATAGCCCAGTTTTATTTTTAACTACAGGTACAACTATCGTTCTCCGGGTGTAGATACGCATGGCTCAAACAAAGATTGTACAACAAAGCTAATATACGTGGCAAGTGAGAGCCAGCATAACGAAGATGTTCGATGCTGAGCCCATCGTGGCCGGGCGACTTGCCCCTTGACATAGACTGTATGATAGAAGCAATGTCTTTAGCAGTAACCCTGACTCCCAACTCCCCCATGGGCTCAACATCAATCATCGTCCGCGATGGACCTAATGACGATTTCACTTCAAATTTATCTTTGAACAGTTCGGCTATTCCCTGTGGATCACTCACACCGTCAACACATACAGGCACGCCCGGCTTATGATTAAGTTTATTGGTGTTTTTCCAGAATCCACGAAAATCCTTGTTCACATGATTGGAAGCCAGAATATCCATTTTAATCTTATCTTCTCGGCCCTGGCACCATTTTAGCCGAGATTTAAATTTCCTCCTGGATTCACACATCTCCTCATAATAACAACCAGAAGTAGGCCTACCGTACCAGGACCATAAAATAAATTTATCCCTAGCATGCCTGTGTGCATCGGCAACATGTCTATTCCACCCAATAACAATCTTCTTTTTGCGTTTATTACTATTTCGGCCCACCACCGAAGATTCACATAAAGCCCTAATAATCTGGCCATACCTTTTATCAATCAGATGTCTATGATTTATATCAGAACACATATGATCACAACAATATTGGAACTGCATTGGGAAATCTATCAATCTCAGACGTTTATGACACTCAGTATTATACAATCGAATCTGAGCCAAGTCCCTCTCACCCCATGTAATCCTGTTATTAACGTGTTCACTAGACGCACATCTCTTAGGTACAACATTATCTAAATAACATTCGACAATCATAGGAAAGTGGTCAGACCACACAACATCATACTTCACATATACCCTACTAACAGTTTGAGCCGCCGCTTTGGTAACCAAACAGTGGTCAAGCCATCTCGACGACCCATGAGCCTGACTTATAAATGTATATGTATTTGATGCTAGACCCAAACGTTCAATGTCAATACACAACCAGTCTTGTTCACTACAAAAGCCCACTAGCTCAGCATAAAAACTTTCCGTAGGGTGAGCGTTAAAATCCCCCAGTATATAAACGCACTCAGTATTGCAAGAATCAACAATAGCACTCACCGCACTGAGGACGTCCGTGAAGTCCGCTAAATTACGCACCACATCAGTCGGCATGTAAATGCTAAACACTAACATTGACCTTTCTTGCATCACTATTTTAATTGCACTTATACGCGGGTTATCACTCGGAAGCACGTAATGATTGTGAAAACAGAATTTGAAAAAATCATACCGTTCAGAAGATATACACGTAAAAGTAAAATAAGGTTTTTAGGTCCAAGTACTTAAAATAGGAACACTAGAGCCTAACTTATAACGTTTATTTGTATCTTGTAAGGGTCTACAAAGTCCTGCCAAGTTTCATGTATGTGTTCTTAGTAATTAATGAGCAGTCGCATAATTTACTACGACTGGACCACTATATTGTATGACAACCGATTTTAGGACATTTTAATGGAAATGCAACGTTATAATATATGGCGATAGTTAGTGTATTAATGCAACTATTCACATGTAAAATTTCAGCTTATTACACTAAATAATTAAAGAGATATAATAAAAATACCAGAATAACCGCAATTCATGGATAAACCGACCAAGTTTGAATGACTACAAAAAAGCGGCCGTGCAGTATATAGAGCTAACGTTCTAAAATTTCCAGTGTCGTATCGTTATTGTGTGTAACAGTTTCGTACAGGTGCGTACACAATCGTTTAGCAGAAAATAAAACAACTGTAAGTATTACCATTATACTCATAAAAGTATTTATTGGTTAATAACTAATTAAAATGAAAAAAAAAACAATATTACAAAAGTAGGTGGTAATATTACAAAGTAGGTAATAATAACATTAACATAAAGAATCAGTTTTTTATTAAATAATAAATGGCCCACTGTAAAAGCCCATATGAATAAGTAAATCTTATGATTTTTACTGGTACCTAACTTTTTTGAAACAGGTTTTGTTGAATAGCTCCCCAATGGTTGGATACACAAATTTGTACTTACTATACACAATTACACGACGTCATACACTAATTATCTGCTTATCTGAAATTAATAAATTCGACGTTTTTCCGCTGCGACTACGTACACGACTGACGCGTAGCCCTGACTTACGAGTCGTGGGTCGTGGGTTCGAACCCAGGCAGGCGCATTATTTTTTGTATTTATTTCATCACCACTGCTGTCAACACGGTGAAGGAAAACATCGTGAGGAAACCGGCATGTTCTAGAACCAAAAATTCGAAGACACGTGACATCCACCGCCCGCACATATGCTTATGACAGGATTCCCAGTTCTGTGTGCTTAGTGCGAGTTTTTACTCACGCTCAATCGCGTTAACGTAAACGTCAATTTGTATTGAAACTTGATAAGCGCCGTCTGGTGATGGTAAGGAGAAACCTCTTTTTTAGGGTTCCGTACCCAAAGGGTAAAAACGGGACCCTATTACTAAGACTTCGCGATCCGTCTGTCTGTCTGTCTGTCTGTCTGTCTGTCCGTCTGTCTCCAGGCTGTATCTCATGAACCGTGGTAGCTAGACAATTGAAATTTTCACAGATGATGTATTTCTGTTGCCGCTATAACAACAAATACTAAAAACAGTATAAAATAAATATTTAAGGAGGGCTCCCATACAACAAACGTGAATGAGAAAATAAACTGTGACATCACTAACCGACTTTCCAAAAAGGAGGAGGTTTCTCAATTCGACCGTATTTATATATATATATTTATGTGTGTTCGCGGATAACTTCGTCGTTTACGAACCGATTTTGTTGAATCTTTTTTCTTGGAAAGGAGATATTTCAATGAGGAAACCATGATCTGATGATGGGATCCTAGATAAACGAGGGCACTCCTCAAATATTATAGGCATACATATAGCTATTTTGGTATTTTCAGCAATAATGCAATCATTTGCACTCAGAAAGTATCATTAGGTGAAGTGGAACTGATGAAGAAGACCACAATGGTTATTGGAACACCGAAATAAAACTATGTATCCTAGTCGTGTTTGAGCTTATTCGAATCGTCATGAGATGTACTTTGGCTATATATGATTTTCATGTTAATTGGAGAGTATCTACCAAAAGTAAAAAGAGCAAATAAAAATATTTTTAGCAAAAATTAAACAGACTTCGAAAACAAAATACTACAAAGCTACAAATAACTTTCTTTTACGAAGTCGGTGTACGAAATACGAATAACGGAAAACAATGGGTACAAAAGACACCGACTTCGGAAAAGAAAATGAGGAGATAGTTCATTTTCTCCTTGAACTTGAACGAAAAATATTAGTTACTATAAATATAAACATTTAATACTAGGTATATAAACAAAATAAGCCTATCAATAAATATAGTGATTACTATATAACACTATTATTTTTGATGCCACAATGTTCCTAACTTGTCTCACTTTTTTCAAAATCTGTCAAATGTAGAATCTGTCAAAAGTAGAATCTGTCTTAAGTAGAATCTGTCTTAAGTAGAATCTGTCTTAAGTAGAATCTGTCATATGTAGAATCTGTCCTATGTAGAATCTGTCCTATGTAGAATCTGTCCTATGTAGAATCTGTCCTAAGTAGAATCTGTCTTAAGTAGAATCTGTCATATGTAGAATCTGTCAAAAGTAGACTATGATGTCAAAAGTAGAATCTGTCAAATGTAGACTAAACGGATTAGTTGTATATTCACTACAAAAAATAATAATTATTAAATTAAAATAAAATAAATTAAGGGGGTTCCATAGAACAAACGTGATTTTTTTGCAGTGTTTTGCGATAATGGTACGGAACCCTTCGTGTGCGAGTCCGACTCGCACTTGGCCGGTTTTTTTTGTATACATTTTGACATAAGAGATCGTTTACGTCATCACTAGTGAGGACGTTAAAAAACTCGCACTAAGGCCTCTGGGTTGAATAGAAGAAAATTCTATTCAACCCAGAACTGCGGACTCAGGCATCCCGTTTGCATGTTGTCGCACCGCTAACTTTGACAATCACTGGTCTAAGAGCCTAGTGAATATCGAAGTGGAACTAATGTACGAAAATATTCGCAACCGTTCGCACATTGATACCCGTTAATCTACTCATGTGCTGATACACGCTAAGCAAGTCGTGTCGTGACTGTCGTGAAGCTACCAAGCGCGCAGTGCACACGTAAGAAAGCATGATAGCATGAAAATGGTACTTTCCCACTGCTGGGATACAGGCCTCCTTTCTGTGAGAGAGGAAATGGGCCGCCGATTTTTTGGTTCTAAGACAATCCGAAGTCCTCACGATGTTTTCCTTCACCGTTTTAAGAGCAGTGGCAATGAAATAATTTACACAAAGTGACTGCCTAAGTTTGGACCTACTACACGTATTTCGGGGGCTCGGGCCCATTACCACTGGGCCACCACTGCTCACGTAGGTAAACATGTTTCATTTTTATAAAAAAACTAGCTGACCCGGCAAACTTTGTTTTGCCATAAAAACACCAAACATTCATCTACCCTACCTACCCTACCCTACCCTACCTACCCTACCTACCCTACCTACCCTACCTACCCTACCTACCCTACCTACCCTACCCTACCCTACCTACCCTACCTACCCTACCCTACCCTACCCTACCTATCCTACCCTACCCTACCCACTTAGGGGTATGAAAAATAGATGTTAGCCGATTCTCAGACCTACTCAATATGCTCACAAAATTTCATGAGAATCGGTCAAGCCGTTTCGGAGGAGTACGGGAACGAACATTGTGACACGAGAATTTTATATATAAGATAACTTGCGACAATTTTTTTTTATCTAGATATTTCCGTTCAGCGTGTCTTCGGGTTTTTGCCGGGTCGTTTCAAACATGAAGAAGAAGTTAATCGTTGGCAGCATAGACATCTTGTAAACATGACAGAAAATCTATGCAAAGGTAACAAGGCATAGCGGCATATGTACTAGCCATATTTGAACTACGAATAGAGATCTGACGTCACAAAACCCTGCATCGCGAAAGTTTATCTGTTGTGTGTACTTCAGGGGCGTAGCTACTGCGGGACCAGCCGCATTAATACGTACAGGAGCCCCGACGTGTTATATCATGATTTCCTAAAATGTTAACTTAATTTTTGATAGAAAGCCCATGATTACATTCTCTTATTAAAATCATAATGAGAACTTAACCAGCTCCAGTCAGGATTATCTCATTTTAAAACTCATTTTGGTGGTTCTTCATCCTCGTTCCTCAAGACCGTTTAAGTTATCCAAGTCAAGAATCCACTCCTATTTTATTTATTATGTTAGAAAGATTATCTTCGTTTTGCTGCAGTCGGGTACAAAGGGCATCCAAAAAAATATTTTGAGACACACCTCACCCGCTCCCCGGGGGACCCCTATAGGACTAGGTACTAGGTAAAGAAAAAATGTTTTTTTTTTCAATAATCAAAAAGAAGTTGGTTACAAAGGCCGCGCAGTATCACTACTATGATCACTACAATATTGCAGTTGAAACTTGAGATCCCTGACATTGTTAAAAAAAAAACTTGACTTAAAAAAGGAGGAGTTTCTATGTTCCTTAGTATGTGTATTATCAATGTCTTCGGAAAAAGGGAACAATTAAGAGAATAAAAAAGAGAGATACTTAAAATTATTTAAAGAAATATATTACATCTATCGCTCTACGACAACTTTTACTTTTTTAAGACAGTTGTAAGGGGGTTGTGCCATCTGGGGCCCTACCATAAACTCTTAGTGCAAGGTTATTTCGATTGTTCGTAAGGGATAGATGTATACCTACAAGTCCCTTACTCTAAGAGCTCATGGTAGAGCTCCTGACGTCAGAGATGGCACATCGGACTTCTACTAATTCTCAACTTTCCCGCTTTATAACGTCGTCTCTGAACAATATATCTCTTCTTAACAACTGTATTCGCTTTATTTTCGGGCTTCGTAAATATGATCACATTTCTTCCTTCCGTTCTCAGCTTAAATGGCTGCCTATCCGTCAGAGGAGATTCCTTAGATCCCTCTGCATACTCTTCAACATCATGAACGATCCTTGTACTCCTGATTATTTAAAACAATATTTTAAAGTGTTGGGCGGTTCTCACGATCTTAACCTTCGAGTTTCCAAAAACTTACTTCTCCATATTCCTTCTCACCGCACTGGGTTTCTATCTAAATCTTACACTGTCTCTACTATAAAACTCTGGAACGTCCTTCCCCTTGACTTAAAAAAAGCTGAGAGTAAATTTTCATTTATGCGTAAAATACGGAACCTGTCCTCTCTTACATAGCGATCTTCGTCATAGTTATTATATTTAAATTTCTGTTTTATTTATAATATGATATTTATTATAATATTTATTAGTCTATTGTTTTAGAAATTATTTATGTATTTTATTAGTTAGATAGTTTATTAATATCCGAAATTAAATTATTGTTCATTTTTTATTTATTATTTGTACTAGGATTACCACTATTGTATCCTTTTTAACCCTAAGGTTGACTGGTAGAGAATGCGTTGCTGCATTAAGTCCGCCTATGTATAACCATTGTACATGAAGTTTAAATAAATAAATATATTTTAATAGTAGTTTATGCAATGCTCATATAATAGGGGTTATTAAAACACGAGCGTAGGTTTATCACATGAGGCGAAGTCGAATGTGATAATAATATTACGCGAGTGTTTTAATACCTAATTATATGCCGTTGCATACACTACTTTATCTTCACTCATACAGTTGAAATAAAACAAAAGTGGAAACGGAAAACATATGTGGTATGGCGGGCAATTTAGATTCCTATTGCCCATGACTGCGCAGCGCGCGCATCCATAACAATGACACTTCTTTTCTACATGAAGTCAATGAGCCCATACGCGCCAGTAAATTAAAAACTAAAAGTGTGCTATAAAAAATAAAAAGTTATTTTATCTACACTCACAACGTAATGTTCCAAATACGAATTCAAAAAATATTGTGTAGACACGTACTTTATATTCGTGGATAGGTAAAATTAAAAAAAAAAACATTACAGTTCAACATTTTCCTTCGATTTTCAAACAACTGCATCATAAAATAACTTTTTAATTTTTATAGCACACTTTTAGTTTTTAATTTTCTGGCGCGTATGGGCTGTAGTAAAGAAATTTCATTGTCTGTGGATGCGTGCGCTGCGCAATGAGAATCTAAATTGCCCGCCATACCAAATATTTTTCCCTTTCCACTTTTGTTTTATTTCAACTGTGTGAGTGAAGATAAAGTAGTGTATGCAACGGCATATAATTAGGTATTAAAACACTCGCGTAATATTATTATCAAATTCGGCTTCGCCTCATTTGATAAACCTACGCTCGTGTTTTAATAACCCCTATTATATGGCCATTGCATAAACTACTATTATGATGCAGTTGTTTGAAAATCGAAGGAAAATGTTGCACTGTAATGGTATTTTTTTTTAAATTTCACTTTTCCACAAATATAAAGTTTTTTGAATTCATATTTGGAACATTACGTTGTGAGTGTAGATAAAAAATCTTTCATATTTGTTACATGCATTCCCTAATGTTTTATATAATTCTATATTTTAAGATGCCCATTATAAACTGCGCGAAGCAGACTATGTACAGACACAGTATAAGGAGACCATTGGTTATGAGCTCGGCATACTGGCGTGTGGAATCATGGAGAAGTTCCGCCATATGTTAAGAATGTACCGGTATTACTCCAACCCCTCGAAGTTCAAGAACGGTGCCCATACAATCACACAGCTCATGAATGCTTACTCGGTCATGCGTGAGTATTCAATGCCGATATTTTATGCACTACATGGTCCAAATTACTGTGCAATTCGTACGACACGCGACCCCACTGTCACCAGCGCAACGCCTCGCGTTCGTCCCGTACGCCAATAGCGAGAGTCGAATGTCAGAGTGACATTGACAGCTCTAAGTGCACAGATTAGACTGTTTATTAAAAATCTCACTTCACATAAGTTTTCTATGTGAAGTGAGTTGTCAAAGCATAGCCAAAAGTCAATGACAATTCATATTTAGGGTTCCGTACCCAAAGGGTAAAAACGGGACCCGATTACTAAGACTCCGCGCTCCGTCTGTCTGTCACCAGGCTGTATCTCATGAACCGTGATAGCTAGACAGATGATGTATTTCTGTTGCCGCTATAACAACAAATACTAAAACCAGAATAAAACAAATATTAAAGTGGGGCTCCCATACAACAAACGTGATTTTTTGCCGTTTTTGGCGATAATGGTACGGAACCCTTCGTGCGCGAGTCCGACTCGCACTTCAGGAACGCACTGCACGAACAAACTGCACGTTCCAGAAGGTATAAATAGGCTAGGCTATAAATTACTAAGAATGATTACTAATCTAATAACTATCACGCAGAGAGCGACTACTCCGAGCTGATAGCAGAAATAGTTCTGTATTACGAAGTTCTAGAAGAGCACAGAAAGAAACAGGTTGCGCAGCTTTTCAAAGCGAGGATATACGCTAAAAAGCATAAGATGTCACTCCAATCCGTCTTAGATTTGATGGACAAAGGCATTGATATAGATCAAATGCTTAGTCAGGGATCTCGGGGTCCGACGGCGTAAGTTTACATCACAACTCATAAATAATTTCTTTATTATAGAAAAAACGAACCCCATAAAAACTTACATACCTACTATATAACAAGAGATAGTGTTTAAACGAGCGAAAATAAAATCAAATTAAAGATTAATACTGAATATGGCTTACTGAAATACTAAGTGGGCGACAAACAGAGGGCGAATACAAATGTTTAAAAGCGACTTGAAAATAAAAGTTTGTCGACGGAAAGTTTTTCTTTCTGCATGGTCTAAAGTAACCTTACATGAAGGAGATGACGGGAGCTAAGTTCCTTCGAACTTAACCTATCCGTGTCGGGGTTCTCTAAGCTCCCGAGCTCGCTTCGCTCGCTCTTGGACTAATTCGTTGAAAACACAAAAACACCCGAACGCCCGCGCTGCATACCGATGTCGCCTCGTTGGTTGTTCAGCTATTTTCAAAATAATAATATGCTAAAATAGAAAAAATAGAACCCCAAATACAATTAAAATATGTAACAATATTATTACCGCAGCTCACAAAAACCTCCTAAAAGGTATTACTCAAATCGGATAAATAGTTACTTAGTATAATAGCCGCCCATTCAGTATTTTTTTCGCCCGGTTAATAATAATTTCCCTATAGTAACCCACATATCGACCGAAAGAAACGCATCAGTTTACTTTAGCCCGCACTTATACATACAATCATAAAAGATAGCTTGATCTCTGCGACATATGTCAAACTGACGTATACGTTATTGTTAGCCTGTCAAGCGCTATTGTTACTGTATTGATACTGACAGCTGTCGCAGAGATCAAGCTATCTTTTAAGAAGTATATTAACACTAATAACAAGTTTTCGCTGGCATATTTCAAACTTCACTTATTTCGCTTTCATTTCTTACAACTTAGTCCGCAACCGAAAAAGAAGGACCGAAGGTCAATGCAGATGGACATTCCACCGTCTTTTGATGAACTGCCTGAGGAACCTAAGAACACACCACGGACTAGAAAAAATGGAACTGATAAAGAGGAGGCAGCGTATAAAAAGAAGCTGAGGTATATAATGTGGGCTGAGAAATGGAAGGGTTTTAATCCTGAGACGGAGGGGGTGCGCATTGAAGAAAACATCGCTAGACTCGGGTTCAACAAGAGTGATTTCCTTCTTAAAGAATTGAAGGGTGATGTTTAAATACTCCTTGGAGCCAAAGAAAATTATTGTTTTCGAATTTTAATAAATTTTTGATATTCATGCGTATTCCCATGGGAAAATGGCGTGAGTTGAGATTATATATGTATATGTGTTGTTAGTTCATTAATAGTAGTTTATGAAACTGTTGCATAATAAGTGGTATTAAAACATGAGTGTGTGTTTAAAAACCAAAAAGTTTTTAATAGTATTCACACGAATGTTTTAATACCTAGTTATGTGCAGTTTCATACACTACTTTATCTACATTCATACATTGGGATTGAACCTACTAAATACCTTTTTTGCATTTTCCAAAAAACTCATGAAATTCAATACAGCAAAACCTGCAAAACGTATGAATGGCGCCAAAACTCAGCACATCACCGCATTAACCGCGCATGCGACGCACTACGACTTTTATCCGCGCGAATTTTTCCGCCCAAACTGCGACCTATGGAATTGTATGAAGCTGCTCGCATTGCGGTAAAAAAATCGTGCAGAAATAATACCGCAAGAAATCCGTATTTTGCCACAGAATCCACCGCACCGCGACGCGAATTTAATTCGAGCGAATATTTTGAGCTCTATGAATAGGTAGACAGAGTCAAAATTTGCGCGAATGGAAATCGCAGTGCCATTGTCATAGACAAATAAAAATTAGAATCAAATCTTTTTAAATGGGTACTATAAAAATGGCATTACAAAAAAATAATTGATGAAAACTCCTTAGTGATAAACTTCTTGGATTTGTCCTGTATCGTAATAGAAAAAAAATTGTTTTATAGCATTATTATGTTAGAGAAAAAGTGTTTTAGTAAGATTATATTTTTAAATTTCGGTATTGTGTTTATAAAGTATGTCAATATAAACTCGATTTGAAGTTTATAATTCGTTTATATGAGAGTAGATAAAAGCCTTTTAAATAACAGCATTTTTTTTTTGTTTACAATGCCTAGAAGTAACCTATTCACCCTTGAATTAGAGTCTCCTAGGTTGTACCTATCCAGGAAACTCAGGCTCCGGCAAGGAATTCCACTCCTTCAGCTATCCTGAGACGAAGGGAGAGCGCATTGATGATACCATCGCTAGACTCGGGTTCAACCATAGTGATTTCCTTTTTAAGGAATTGAGGGGTGATGTTTAAATATAAAGAAAGTATACCCAAAAAGTTTAGTGCGTATGAGTGGGATGCCCAATGACTACCATATATAGTTCTCCCAAACTTCTGGGCCGCACTGAAGTTGGCTTTCCGATGCGCAAGGCACGAAACGGTGCTTTCTACCCGACTTCCAAAGGAGAGTAATGTGTTTATCAGTCTATGTATGTATGTATGTTCCTATGTGGCGTTCCAGAGACCAAACGCGTTGGCCGATTTTAATGATTCGTACGTCAATCGATTTGTCTTAACCTTGCAAGTGTCACTGGCTACATTAAAATTGGAAAATAGAAAAATGGCGGCTTTTGGGCGCCATATTTTTTTTACCTATCGTGTGGGGTATCAAAATAAAGGGTTTCAAGAGGTGATTTCTAAAATATATAACACATCTTTAAATGTACCTTATTCGAAAAAAAAAATAACTAAAGAGTTATAAATAAAAAAAGTTAATTCAAAAAATCAAAAAACCCGATTGTTTCAAAAGCGAACTAAAAAGACGTATACAAGAAGAAAATCATGCTGTGCAGTCGGAATATACATCTGGTTTTGGTCAGCCAGCTCGCGAATATGTATCCTCCGGCTGCACAGCATGATTTTCTTTTTTGTTTACGTCTTTTTAGTTCGCTTTTTAAGCAGTCGGGTTTTAAGATTTTTTGAATTAACTTTTTGTATGAGATTTACAACTGCGCAGCCATTGTAGCCAACTTCAGGGCGGCCAAGAAGTTTTGCGAGAACTATACCGATGTCATATTGCCGTCCATCTTGATGACGGAAACGTATGCGAAAATTGCGAAGCTGCGGCGGTCCTTGGAACTGATACTAAATGTTTCATGTCCCCAACGATATAGAAGTCAAAATTGGTCGAACGAGCTGCAAAAAGTATGTATTATAGATGTGTCAGTTTGTCTGGCAGTTGATATCATACCTTCCATACCATCCATGGTATCATACCTACCAGTATTTTACAAGTGAGCAAGAATCTGACCTCTCGGGTAGTATCTGGGTAACATAATAGCATACCGACCCCTTGGAAAGATTAGTGTCATACTTTCAGGATTCCACAACTGACAGCGACCACCACGTATGATCAACCATCCACGAATCAACCTCGGCAAGCGTTGCTTAAGGTGTTGGTTATGTTACACTCGACAATCATGTATGGTCACCCATTCACGGATCGAGAGTAGCTACCTATGATATACTCGTTATAACAGACCATTTCCTTACTCATTTTGTATCTGAATATTTGGATACCTATATATATATTTTATTTTATTTTATTTCGGGATAAAAAACAGGAGTACAATTAAATTTGATACATACTATCTAATTAAACAAAATACTTATTATACTACTAGCAACATTATCCACTTATTACTAATTTGATAAAAATAAATAAAAGAGAATACATGAGCAACGTTTCTAACAACGAAATTTATGAATACAAAGATTGAAGAAAAGAAAAATACACCACTTAATAATTTATAAATAGAGAAGAGAATCGACTAGAGATTTCCTAAATTATTGTGCTGTTAGATTAAAAATATCAATGTTTTCAAATCTAGTGTTGTAGGAATCCACAAGTTGGCGCAGAGGAGCGCGAAAGCCAGCATCATATCGACCCGCAATGTCGCGTTGGACCAGGGGCTAAGGCCTTGCCTCTCGTGCTTGAGGTAGGGTTGCCAGATGGTCGGGATTTGTCTGGATTCTCCTAACATTTTAAAGGATCTCCAGACTCCCGACAAAACTCAAAATCTCCAGACAAACAAGTTCTCGGCAAGTTCTTTTTTGCAGATCATTTATTTTATCAATTCCTATAAGCAATTCTTACTGTAAAAGTAAAGTGTGAAAGTTTGGTTTGCTTTAATTTAAATACCAAAGAGAGAAATTGTATGGCCTATGATTTAATAAAAGTTGAGTTAGCAATTAGACTGAACTTTGAAGTAAATTGTTTGAATTTTAAATCTTTTCCGAATACTATGATTAAAGGTTTTAAATTGGTGGACTCAGATAATTTCTTTTTCAAATACAATGTGGCAATCTAAAAATTAAGTGTTCTTACCTAAATTAGTTATGTAATCAATATTAAGTCTTTTTTAATCTATTAATTTAAAAAATATACTTTTTATTTGACATTTTCACCCGGCTGCAAGGAAAGGGTTATGTTTTTCGCGCGTATATTGTATGCATGTAATATTCTTTATTATCTCATATCTTTCAAACTACTTGACGGATTTTTATAATTAAGACAACATTAGATGGGTCTTGACCACCCAAGTGTTCTTAGATAAGTGCCGTTAAAAAAAAGGAACATGGCGGATTTTGGGCGCCATATTGTGGGGATTGCATTTTTTTTTCTTCCATACCCATCGAGTGGGGTATTAAAATGAAGGGTTTTTAGAGGTGATTACAAAAATATAAACCACTTATATGTTACAAAGTAATTCGAAAAAAAATAGATAACTAAAAAATAATGAATAAATAAATTAATATAAAAATAAAAAACCCGCCTGCTTAAGAAGCGAACTAAAAAGCTGTAAACAAAAAAAAAAACATGCTGTGCAGTCGGAGGATACATATTCGCAAACTGATTGACACCCTGATCTGGTTTTTAAAGTTTATATTTTTATTTGTACTGACAAAAACGTCAAAATCCCGACATTTTCCATTTTTCTCCTGATATTTTGGTCTACCGATCTGCAGCCTAATTGCGTAAGTGATTTCTGCAAAGCAAACAAGTTGGAATTCCCAAAAACGACTTTTCGTATTATATACACTTTGAAACGGAAAGGTTATGCTCCTTTCATTACCAATATTTTGACGTAGAATTGATTGTAAAAGTGTGAATGAAAGCGGAAGAATCGAGATAAAACTTCATTATTGGTATTGTGTAATGCAAATGTCATATATTTGACAAGCGTTAAACATACGTAGTATCTCTAAGTAGTCTGTGTTCAACTCAAAGGAGGATTTGGAAAGCTAACGCTAGCTTTCCAAATTAGTTTCGCAATACCGAAAAAGTTGAAAGAAATGATTTTGATTCTTTGAAAGAATCGACTTGTTTCCTTTGCAGAATTCACTTACGCAATTAGGCTGCTGGCAAGCTTAAGGTCGTGGGGTCAATTCCAGGCAAGTACCTACCAATGTGACTGTTTAAATTCTTATGTATTTTCTTTTATGTTTATCTTAGACATCGCTGCAATCGATGAAGGAAAACATCGTGATGAAACTTGGGACTGATCACTATCACTGTCACTACATATATACATACACTACAATTATATACATAAAGGGTTTTCCAGTAAAGGCGGGTAGATGTTGAAATGAAATAAAACAAACTGTGTGTGAGGTCTATGCTCGGAGTTTCCTTGCGTGATCGAATCAAAAATGTAGAGATCCGTAAGAGAACCAGGGTTACTGACATAGCCCGAAGGATTGCCAAACTTAAGTGGCAGTGGGCAGGGCACATTGCACGCAGAACGGATGGCCGATGGGGCAGAAAGGTTCTGGAATGGCGACCGCGAACCGGAAGACGTTGCGTTGGAAGGCCTCCCACCAGGTGGACCGATGACCTGGTGAAGGTTGCGGGGATCCGCTGGTTGCGGGACGCACGGGACCGGTCAATGTGGCGACGCTTGGGGGAGGCCTATGTCCAGCAGTGGACGTCTTTCGGCTGATATGATGATGATGATGATGTGTGTTAGGTATTAACAAAATTCTTTTATAATTAGAAAGGCCCACTTGTGCCATTAACGGTGGCCCTACACCATCCTTCCTATCGTCCAATCGACATTACTCGTGAATTCATATGAAACAAAAAACAAAAATCTTGATAAGTGTCAAGAGACACCCGGATGGAACGAAGTTTCCTATCGTAATATTCTTTATTTTTTTGTTTAACAGTTTTAGGTATTTTTACCCGACTGCCGAAGGAGGGTAATGTGTTTATCAGTCTATGTATGTAAGTATGTATGTATGTATGTATGTAAGTATGTATGTATGTATGTATGTAAGTATGTATGTATGTATGTATGTTAGTATGTATGTATGTATGTTTGTTCCTATGTGGCGTTTCACAGACCAAACGCGATGGCCGATAATATAAAAAAAAGCAAAAAAATTGTACATATACATACACACACACACACATATATACCAACGGCACCATTAACTATATCCATCACTTACATCGATGTTTGTTGTGGTAAGGTAATACTTTGATTTTACAATTGTGATTTGGTAAGGTAATCCCCCAGTATCATTGACAGATTTTTTGTGAAGTTGTAATCTAATAGAAGCTAGGTACTCCCAGCGGAGCTCCACATCGCTGTCAATGTGGTGAAGCAGTCGACCGCCTCGGACACCATGGCCTATCCTGCAGTAGGAGCGCTGGTCGGATAGCACGGCACGCCAGCATTAATGACATCATACGTCGAGCTCTTGTCACCGCCGGGGTGCCAGCTGTTTTAGAACCCAATGGCTTGGCACGCGACGATGGGAAGAGACCGGATGGGATGACCATAATGCCTTGGAAGTTGGGTAGGCCTTTGGTGTGGGATGCAACATGTGTCGATACCCTTGCGTCATCCCATCTTCTTAGCACGGCGGGCTGTGCTGGGGCAGCTGCTGCTCGTGCAGAAAACCTCAAACGCCGCAAATATAACAACCTTATTGGCAGTTACATGTTTGAGCCGTTTGGGGTTGAGACATTAGGTCCATGGGGTCCGAGTGCTCATCGAGTGTTTCGAGACATAAGTAAACGGTTAGTCGACTGTTGGCGTGACCAGAGGGCTGGCCTTTTCTTCAGCCAGAGAATCAGCATTGCCATTCAACGTGGCAATGCTGCCAGCATTCTGGGCACGTTTCCCATTGACATCGATGTGGAAGAATTTTTTGATGCGCTATGAGCCCTTTTCCCTCTCCCTTTTGTATGTAAGTTTGTTTTGTTATTAGTCATAAGATTAGGAATAGTCAGTTGTACATATTAAAAATTTAAGTAAATTAAGTTTTTATAATTAATAGAAGCTTCTTGTTCTTGATTTTTAGATCCAGTTTTTTTTTTTTTTCTTTTGTTGAATAAGACATTTTTTTTAAAACTTATTGAATGTATTAACATACCAACACAAACCATCGCGGGTTTAACAGCGGTATGTCAGACGCGGCAACTCGGTGCCACAACATACTTTTAAATGAACAGTAGATACATAATTATAGCTAATCATTTGAAAAGATACTTTCTAGGTCGCATTGCAATCTAAAAAGTATCTCTTCAGCACTCTTGAGCAGTTATTTAAATTTATTGTATTACATATTTCCAAAGGTAAATCATTCATATAACATGGTAGAATAGCATGCATTCCCACGTCCGCGCTCCATAAACATTATTACATTTAGGTACGACAAATGTGGGTAAGTATTTCAAACTACGCAGCGACTTAAGCCTTTCGTATTTACGAATATTACTTATATTATGGTAATTCTCGCTAATAACACGTAAGCGTACCTTGTCAAAGACATTTACAATTTGACAGTGTTTAAATAAACCCATGTCATTATCTTGGAATTCATGTTTTATCCTTTTGGGTACAATCGTTTTTAAAATGCGTAACTGTAACTTGTAAATATCCTCGACGTAAGTCTTGTATGTACGCCCGTAGCTACTTAGGCCGTAATCAATTACAGAGTCGGCCAGTGCCAAATACAACATTCTAAGTGTTTTGTAAGGTAGTTTATACTTAAGTATTGATAACTTTGCCAATACAGACCTAAGCTTATTACATACATGATCAAGGTGCGGCCGCCAGTGGAAATTACTGTCTATTTTTTTAAGTTCTAAGTTATTATATCCTTTGAGATATATATATATATATTGAGATCACTTGCAAAGTTGTTGTTGTAGTAGTTGTTGTTAAGTTGTTGTTGTTGTTGTTGAGGAGTTGTTGTTGTTGTAGTTGTTGTTGAGTTGTTGTTGTAGTTGTTGTTGAGTTGTTGTTGTAGTTGTTGTTGAGTTGTTGTTAAGTTGTTGTTGTAGTTGTTGTTAAAAATAACGAAATGAAAATAACTGGCGTGCTTTCTATGAGAGAGAGAGAGAGAGAGAGAGAGACAGAAACACGCGCACGCCGCAAGGCTTACAACTATACAACTATAGAAAAAAGTGTCGTTCCTACTTTTGGTCTTAATTTTTTCCGTCTAGCCCCCTTTCGCAACGCGCGATAATGAACTTCGTTCCAAAAAGAAAAGATCGAGCAGTGGTGCAAACAGTGGTTAATAAAAATAAAACAGTTTACTCATACAAATTAAAAGAATTGAGGATTACGCCAAAAGATTATTGTAATCGATCGCCGACCGCCATACACGGTCCAATCGGCATGATCAAGCCAAAAGAATTGAAATTCGATTGTGCCGTCAAGTGTAACTGTCATGCCAATCCACACCCACACACGGTCAATTCTAACTGATCCAATCGATCGCGTCATGCCGATTGGACGATAGGAAGGATGGTGTAGGATGGATAGGATAGATGGACCCCTTTTTCGCACTTAAGACTCGCATTTGTTCCGTTGTGCGTGCAGGCCTCCTCTCTGTGAGAGGGAATGGGCCGTAATCCAACACGCGGACCCAGTGCGGGTTGGTGGATGTCGCATGTCTTCGAATTTTTGGTTCTAAGACATGCCGGTTTCCTCACGTTGTTTTCCTTCACCGTTTTTGAGAGCAGTGGTGATGAAATAATTTACACAAAGTAAAGCGCCTGTCTGGGTTCGAACCCACGACCTACAACTTGTAAGTCGCTGTCGTTACCACTGGGCCACCACTGCTCTAAGGATAGTGTATGGCCAGCATAAGTGTGGAATATGACATCGTTCAAACGCCCTCCTCGGCTATTTAGTGGCACGGACCCGGGTGGTTCAATTTTCAAAACTCTTCTGCATAGAGCCGGCTGAATTTGAGCGATGGCCTGTGTTATGTTCACCTCACTTTAGGGCATCGGTCGATTGTGGTTTGTTTGCATAGACCTGCGGCTTCAAGAAAAACGGGGTCAAATCGCATGACCTTGGTGGCCAATTAACCTTACCCTGAAATCGCTCATGCAGAATGTCATGTCATGTCACGTAGCGCCGTCCTGCTGGAACCACATGTTGTCAAGGTCCATATAGTTCAATTTGGGACAGAAAAAAATAGTTTTCATCGTTCTGTAGCGCTCGCCATTGACGGTTACCACCTCACCAGCGTCGTTTTCGAAAAAGTACGGTACACGGTACGGTAAGTACGTACCAATGACGCCGCCGGCTTAAAATCCACACCAAACGCTAACTTTTGGAGGAAACATTATCATATGATGAACCTCGCGTGGGTTGGTCCCATATACGGCAATTCTGCTTGTTAACACAGCCATTCATCCAAAAATGCGTTTTGTTGCTTTTCATCGCGCAATGCGCGCAGCTAATAATACACTAATTTTGATAATAAAGTTTTATCATTCGAACGTGCTGTTCAATCGTGTAACTTGCCATGGTGATTTGGCTTTAGTAACTGAATAATAAAAAAAAAGTTAATTAAAAAATCTAAAAACCCGACTGCTTAAAAAGCGAACTTTTTTTAGTTATAACTTTTTAGTTAACATTTTTTTTCGATTAAGGTACATATAAACATATAAGTGTTATATATTTTTGAAATCACCTCTTAAAGCCCTTTATTTTGATACCCCACACTATGGGTTTGGTAGAATAAAATAATTTGGGGCCCCACAACATGGCACCCAAAAGCCGCCATTTTTCTATTTTCACTCGCAGGGTTAAGACGAATCGATTGACGTAAGAAATCAAAATCGGCCAACGCGTTTGGTCGCTGGAACGCCACATAGGAACAAACATACATCATACATAGGCTGATAAACACATTACCCTCCTTCGGCAGTCGGGTAAAAAAGCTTTGTTAGAAGTCACCAAAACAAAAAGGCCGGCACGGGCCGCCAAAATCTACCCGCGCCAATTGAAAACCCCTTCAATACATAGGTAGTATAAAACAAAGTCGCTGCCCGCTGTCTGTCTGTCCCTATATATGCTTAGATCTTTCAAACTACGCAACGGATTTTGATGAGGTTTTTTTAATAAAATAAATAAATACACGCGGGCGACGCGGGGGCCGCTGGTAGAAGCTAGTTATATTATAAAAGAAAGTCCCCCGCCGCGTATGTACGCGATAAAAAACTACTGAACGGACATGAAAATGCGGTTTTCTCCAATAGAAATAATGAGAAACGAGAAAGGTTTATGTATATAATTTGTCACGGGCGAAGCCGGGGCGGTCCACTAGTATTTAACATAAGTTTGAAGTAACAGCCTGCAGGCTTATTACGTATCTTTTGCAAGGGCAAAACGATAGCGATTTTTGCGCAATAATTGTTCTTCAATACAGATGTTTTAGAGTTGTTGGCGGTTTTTAACCGACTTACCAAAAAGGAGGAGGTTCTATGTTC
Organism: Anorthoa munda; assembly: GCA_945859665.1. Classification (NCBI taxonomy): domain Eukaryota; kingdom Metazoa; phylum Arthropoda; class Insecta; order Lepidoptera; family Noctuidae; genus Anorthoa; species Anorthoa munda. The sequence goes on along the minus strand of OX243895.1, from coordinate 47,790,899 downwards.
GACATTACGTTTGTTTTTTTTTTTTTTTTTTTGTATGTTCACGCATATCTCCGTCAATTTTGGACCGATTTTGAAAATTCTTTTTTTTGTTTGATAGAATATGTTTCGAAATTGGTCCCATTTTAATTTGGTGAAGATCTGATGAAGAACTTCGAAGATATACAACAGAACTCTTCAATAAATTACGGCAAATCTCTCGGAATTGCTGCAATCGCATGTCTGTTTATTGATTACGCCATTTCATAACATAACATCACGCCAGTACGCTCTAAAGGGGTACGCAGATCTCTCATTTCACCGGTAATACTCTAGTTTCATGATATTCGGGTAATCTATTCTGGCGTTATAGGTACCTTACTAAACAACTTGTACAACTAAAAAGTGAAAATAAAAAGCTTTTTACAAAAAAATACTACCGACTTCCAAATAAAAAGACTACAAAGTGAAAAATAACTTTATTTTTGGAAGTCGGTGTCTATAACGCAAAAAAATGGTACCTACCAAAGACACCGACTTCCAAAAATAAAGTTATTTTTCACTTTGTAGTCTTTTTATTTGGAAGTCGGTAGTATTTTTTTGTAAAAAGCTTTTTTTTATTTTACATAAGTGCATTTGACAAACAACGAGCGATTAGCAAACGATTGTGTAGGACCTACCATACCTACACTGTAGGTAATACCGATATTTATGACACAAAGCGTTTGATCGCTATCGTTTTACTCTTGCAAAAGATACGTAATAAGCCTGTGGGTATTATATTTTTTTAAACAGAAACACACTTACGTGTCGTGGCGCGGGAGCCACTAATCAAACGACTCTGTTCCAGCCTACGTCATAACACAACGAGCTTTGTAGCCAAACAACTGCGTCAGAAAGCGCCACGGCATCAGCACGCCGTCTCCGACTATATTATGTAGATCAACCTACGCGACTATTGTGATAAAGCCAGAAGAATAAAGGACGAAAGAGTGTAAAACGACTAAAACGATTGTAGAGTGTGTTAGATTTATAAAGGAACTCCATATAAAAGTATCGATATATGTCAAGATGGTTATTTAGTGTGTATCAGAGTTCCTATGTATGTGGTGTATAAGGGATGGGTTTTATGAAGAAAAGCACAAGAAGACAAGACTAGGTATTTATTTCAATTAGGCTTGTCAATTAATTCATATAGACCTAGTTCTCGTGGAGAAGAAGGGCAAGAAACTCCCCGGAAGCAACTATGGTTGTAAAAGTATTCATAGACATCTTTTACAACCATATAAATATCGTTTTATCACAATAAAGATCTAATTCTATTATGGCCATTATTAATCTTGTAACATTTCACAATGTCATATAATCAAAACAACAAGGTTAAGGCAAAGAACATGACTAGCCATTAAATTAATTTAACATCATCATTATCAATAAAGGCCACAATTTGAAAATAGAGTTTCAACACAACCATTAGCAATAATCAAGTTATAATATCAAATAACTTACGTGAAGCTTGTGTAGTCCATCTTTCACAGAATATAACAATTCAGGAAAACAATATCAATATCACTATCACAATATAACAACTGGTCTGTACAGGCTTGTAGTTCACAACCAAGCCAGCCAACCCAGTAAAATAAAAAGCCTCGTTGGTGTAGTGGTAATAAGCGCTACAGCTGACCATGAGGCAACCCACTAAAACTTCACGGTGTCCTGTGCGCGTATGTACAAGGGCACGCGTTAGCACTCACCGCAAACCCGCCGTGACTGTCTGTCACTGGCGCACCAGAACACATTGTACGCCGTGACCACCCCAGGGACCAAACCAGCACATGGGCGCCAGACGACCCCGTTTATGGCACCCTTGGTCCCCTTGTGACGGGTCAAGGTCAATGGCCCCACCACCTACCATTTTTCGGCAGCAGAGGATAGGGAGAGCGGCCATCGCTATAAGGACATTCCTCCACCCCTGCGGCCCCACCGCGTCCGCAATCAGATGGTGGCGACCCCGTTCAGTCCGCTAAAGGTAGGGCGCACGGCGCACCGCAATACCGGCACTCCTCTCTCGCCGCGACCTCCAACCCTCAGCCGCAATATCGTATGGGTATGGGAGGTACGACATCGCGGCCCGCCACAGTTGCGATGTCGCACGGCAGCGCAACCTACTTTGGCCGCTACGTCGTCGGCTTAAAGTCTATACACACGTGCCCGGGACGCGGACGGATCGTGCCCCGTCATGGACTCAAAAAAATATCGGTGTGTACATCTATATATATAAAAATTAATCCCTATTTCCCTTGGTCACGGCGTGAACGGTTGGACCGATTTCGCTAATTCTTTTTTTGTTGTGTTTTTTATTGTTAGGAGGTTCTTATGAAAAAAAAATTAAGAAAAAAAAATTGGTACCTTACCTTAGGTAGGGTAGGGTAGGTATTGTAGGGTAGGGTAGGTATTGTAGGGTAGGGTAGGTATTGTAGGGTAGGGTAGGGTAAGTAGGGTAGGTAGGGTAGGGTAGGTAGGATATGGTAGGGTAGGTAGGGTAGGGTAGGGTAGGTAGGGTAGGGTAGGGTAGGTAGGGTAAGTAGGGTAGGATAGGGTAGGGTAGGTAGGATATGGTAGGGTAGGGTAAGTAGGGTAGGTAGGATATGGTAGGGTAGATAGGGTAGGGTAGGGTAGGTAGGGAAAGTAGGGTAGGATAGGGTAGGGTAGGTAGGGTAGATAAATCGTTCATACATGTCCGTGCACGGGCCAGTGACGAAACTTCAATGCCTGGGCCCGGCCCTGATATGTGTGGATAGACCTTTAGTCGGCAAAATATCTGACGAGCGGCCCCTCCTCGGCAGGTCAAAAAGGTTGTCAAATGCTCTTATTTAAAAAAAAACCGCCATCAACTCTTAAAACTTTTGTATTAAAGAGCAATTATTGCGCAAAAATCGCTATCGTTTTGCTCTTGCAAAAGATACGTAATAAGCCTGCGGGTTCCTCTTCGCATCACCGTGGGTGACCAAGCCACGGCTACTGAGCCTCGACAATGCGGGAAAGGTCAATGGTGCATACGGTACAACACGGGAACCCACCGGGGGGAACTACCATGAGGTCCCTGGGTTCGATTCTCGAGTCAGGCTGTGTTATAGGGTTTTTCCATCTAGAATTTCTTATAAGCAGCCCGGACACTAGTGTAGTACTGGTGAAATGTGGGCGTATTGCACCCCTGCCCAACCCTTCGGGCCATACAGGCGTGATGTTATGTAGTAAAATAAAAACACAACAGACGTTAAAAGCTTTAATATGTACAATATATTATGAAGTCAAATGTTACATTATCATAATTTTGGTCTTAGCTCGAGGCACAATTTGTATCATCAAAAACGCTACAGCAATTTCGAAGAAAACAAATCTCTCTAACATGACTGCAGCAAATTGATGTAACTTTTTTGATAAGTTTAATCATCAGTTTTCTGTCTCAAATTGGGCCTCTCGACACAAGTATTGAATATTTCCTTTCAAACAGTTTGTAGTATATATTTATACACATATTTAATTTAATTATTATTATTAGAAAAAATCGAATACTTTTTTTTAATCCCAAAATCTATATTATATATTATTTAAGAAAAGTCCGATACATCAATCTGATATATAGGAATATATAACATTTTTTCATACAATTTACTCCAATAGGACAGATATATACGCAAACGAAAAGTCTTAGCGACAAAAAAATCGCTTTTGTGTATAAAGCCTAATTTTTTTTTTTAATTAAACCACTTATGTCTACTACAAAAATTTCGAACGACCATTTCTGTACATTGTCTATTTACAATTCAACTAAACATTAGAAAAATCGTTTACAATATGTTGACAATCAATCATACGTTACTCTCATTATTCTGTAATATAATACGAATTTTCACATCCTTCTTTAATTCTACTTATCTCTTTGATAAATTGGCATGCATTGTTAAAAAATATATATTCAGGCGAATTGAGTATCTCCTCCTATTTCTAAGTCAGTTAAAATCTCTAAGCAGGGAAAAAGGGGTTTTTCTAACTGTAACATCGTTTACAAAACCTTTTCATCACTGCTTTGATTTCCCCCTACCCGCAAAAGACAAATTATATATTTAAAAAAATGTACTAGAAAAACTTTCTTATAAAAAATTGCATTGTCACGATAAAAAAACATATGTGCAAAGTTTCAGCTCAATTGAACACCAGAAAGTGAGTCAAATTTAACTTGTAAGATTTTATTACTCATAGACACCAGGACAGGTAAAACTAAATAAAAGATAGTAAAAAAATCCTATGGGCTTGAAACTTCGCCCTTACCTTAATACCTTAAGGTTGAATGTCGCTTGCACTTCATAAAACAACAAGGTCTATTGATATCTTTAGAAATTATATAGTTTCAACCTTAGTGCAGTTTTTAATTACTGGGAATTGTTGTAGTAAACTGTGTGGATATTAGGGTAGGCTCGTTCATTTTGTATTTATAACAAGATGAACTAAAAATTAAGGCAGGGCTGGTTCGAGATGGCTCAGGAACAAATTACCTGGTAGGATTTATGTTGCCCAGTAGTGGGGCAGTGTAGGCTAATATAAAACTAAAAATAAAACAAGTCTTGCTCAGAACACGGTGCAATTCGAAGATGAAAGAACACGAGGCATGTCTATTCAACAAATAGATATGCCTTTAAAAAAAGGGAAAAGGATGCATCATGCTACAATTATGTCATCTCCTTCTCTTCCCCCACATTTGTAAGTCGATTTAATACACTTAAAAACAATCATGCCATTTTTTTTTCCGAGGGTAGTCTGAAAATTCGTATTACACACATAGTTATAAGTACTTGAATAGTCAGTACAACTAAATATTTTAGTTGACTATTACAATTTTAAGACCAATAATTTGAAATCGATTTTCTTATACCAATCACACTTTTGAGGGTAGGCAGATATATGAAAGCTGTCTCCTACTTTTTGTCAAGATATACAAAAATGTACCGAACATTGTTTCTTTTTAAGATTAGATTTTTATTTAAATCGTGTCTATGACTGGACAATTCAAGTGCAAACTTTTTACAAAACTGTTTTTGCATGTTGCTTTTTAATAATATCTGATTGATATGAAACTGTGTTTACAAGGCAATCTTTTATATTTACTATGTTTTAGATTTTTAGCTTTTTCGGTTCGGGGTTCGGGCACATGTCTGAGATCAAAATGCATCACCATCCCAAAGATTTATATAAAAATAAATGTTTTAGAAAGACCTGTTTAATTTTTTCAGTTTTAAACAATACTTCTAAGTGGTACATTGCCTACTTCCACATATACAAAGTTTAGTCAAGATACATCATTGCAAATTCTATAATTTACATTTTGGTCAGGTCGAAGAAAATCCACAAAACGACTACTAGTAAATGTTTTCATATCAATCAGTAAAGCTTTTGTATGCAAAATTCACTTAAACATAAAATACCATAATTATTTACTGCGATTCATAATATGTTAAGAAAAGTAGTTCTCATACATTTGGCTCTTCAAGGGTTATTTGTAAAACGATATGAGAGAGAGAATGGGCCACCCAAAGAGCACAGAACCTCGGTGGCCGCTGTTATAGGCGACATTTTCGACGTTTTATAAGTGCCCATGTAGGCCTATGTGAAATAAAAAAAAATATTTTGATTTTTGAAAAAGGCGACATTGTCAAAAACTTTTCATACAGACCAATAGTATCACTGTTGACCCGCATTGCGATACAAATAAAGTATATAAACTGACTTTCAAGACGGTCCATGAAAGAGGTTATGTGCTCAACGAGTTTAAGAGGAAAAGCGGTCGCAGACTTCAGACTGTATTTCAGAAGTAAAAAGTTATAATTCAAGGTTTGGCTCTAGTCCATTTCCTCCTTCAATATTGGACTAATTTAAAAGATATTTCATAAACTGAATAAGAAAGATATATACTGTGCCCCTATGTTTTCCTTTTTTCATTTACAGTTGTCAAATTTGTACACTAGGCCTCTGTTGACAGCGCAATTTTGAGAATCTTTTGAGGGTTCTAGTGCTTCTAAAGATAATGTATCATCAAACAGGAAAACATTGGGAAATAGAACAGCGCCAAACCTCGAATTATCGACTTTTTACTTAGGCAACTCAGTTGATATCTGCGACCGCATTCACTCTTAATAATTCCCCAAGGCTCGTGGCAGCACGGCGGTCACGGCCTATTATGTATGAAAAATTTGTTATTTAAACTCGTATTAGCGACTAACTCTGAGTTAAGACTTTGGACCAAGTGGGCGGAGTGGGCCTAAACGTTGGTAGTGTGGCAATTCTGTGCTCTGTGTAATGGTCATTCGACGTTGCGTAGCATATGTAAGTACATATTGGTTTGGAACCGTTTTAAAGCTTGAGTTACATTTCTTTACATATTAATTAAAGTAAAACCTTTACAGGGTTATTAGTAAAACATTAAAAACTTATCAGAGAGTGACGAGGCGAGACCAACTCTTATTTCAGGTGGTCACACACTATGTTAAACACTATGTTTATAATCATAAGTACTTCAACCTCTGTAAGATTTTTAGTGTTTTACAAATAATTCTACAATTTGGGCCTGGCCACGTTCGCAGCTTAAATATTAATTTATATCTTTTTGTATCAATTAAACAATCTACCTCCACAACCCAATAACTGAGTTACGGCTATGGTATTTTTTACTTAAAAATCTGCCTACCCACAGTAATAAAAAAAAATACAAAATACATAATAATACTATTCAAGTACAAAATTCGAAATTATATTACAAAAATCGAGTTACATCGAAATTTTCTTTATACATACAATTTTCTTTAAGTCAAATTTTCCATTTTGAAGTACAAAAATTTTCGTATTAATTTTTTCAGTCCTTGAAAACATTGTCTCATTTAGGTTTTTAAGTTAGATTTTTTGTTTTGAAAAAGTGTTCTATCTAGTTAACTATCTTTTACATAAGAACCTAACTTTTGCCAATATTGAGTATAAGCAGATGCATTAAAGAAACGAATCCAAAATAGCGGCTTGTACTTGCATTGACAGATAGTACAGTTAGCACTTAGATAAAGTACCTGTAGATTTGAGAAGCCATAAAATGAGCTTGATTGATAAAGCGAGATCGCAAGTTGGCAGCTCCATGTAAATAATAAGGACAAAAGATTTTTTTTTGTCTTTGTCACCATGGCCGGTTTCTGTTGTTTGTCAAACTCTAATATAATGGCAGGTTTGACAAACAAACTCGGTTTTCTTTGATTTTCTGTGATTTCGTGGTATTATATGTTAATTGAGACAAGGAATTGGGTTATTTATAGATAATAAGTGTCAGTGCGATGGTGGGTTGTAGTGTTCTTGTTCTTGTTGTAACACCAGAACTAACTACTGCTGTCTCATGTGCAGCCACGCCATATCGAATTCAATAGGTACTTTATCTAAGAGTTAGCATATAAAATTTCAGGTCGAAGATATTTTTCAAATTAATAATAATAAAAACAATACCGGTTCGTATTTTTTTCAAATATGCTTCAAAAGGTGACTAAAGTAGTACACATTCATTATATACAACATCTTTCTACTCCCACCTTAGTTACCAGTTAGGAATATTTCCTACATACCTACATTAGATTAGATATATCAAAACACGGGTAGAACTTAAATAATCCTTATTATGATGTTGGTTAAAATAAAGAATAAATATTACTTCATATTAATTTACAAATCAAGACTGATTGTTTTTCTGCATAAGGTACGTGTGATTGAGTATACACGGCACTAGTGTGCCGCGAGAGAATATATTAAGCACCGCCATTTTAGATTCGGTTATTTAATGAACCGGGCTATACCAGTATCTTACAAGGAGCGACTGCCTATCAGTGTCGACATTTTTGTACAAGTATTTTCTAAGAAAAATTCGGCCGAATGCCAAAAATATTTTAGGTACTAAAGTTTCCCTTAAGATGTGACACTAAACAAGTCGAGCTTCGCTTTACATTTTTTTTATACAACCTGATTTTTCCACAACAAAAAAAAAAACATCTGTTCCCTATATTTTACAAAATTTCGAAAAAATAAATTGTTTTTTTTTTGTTTTCTTTTGTGTCCCTTATTACATGGGAAATTAACGTAATCGGCAAATTGTGGGTATACTACAGATGCACCTCTGCCGAACTCTTCGGGCAAAACTGGCGTGAAGTTATGTGTTTTGCATTAATCGTGTCTTTCATACCTAGTGCTTGAAAAAAATCACGTTGTATAAAAAAGTCTGTTGACTCAAACATATTTTTGTATGTTATTTAATGTACTAGATAGAACACTTCTTTTATACCTCGTAGGTGAAATAATAAAATGTCTTCAGTATGAAAATAAATAAATACCCACGAAAAGTGATTTTTTAATCCCGTTTTTGGTTTACAGTGCATCAAAAGTAGGGTAGTATTATTTATTCTACACTTGAATACATAATCTTTTTATGATCATGTTTTGGAAGAACAAACCCAATGTCATACACGATAAAGTTCAAATTCCTTTGCAACCAAAATTTACTTAGAACCTTTTTCCCGGTTTCTGGAAAGAAATTATAGACGCGTCACAAATTTAACTCAAGACTTGAGTTTATTTTGAGACGCGTCGAGTTTTTCTTTTCTTATTATTCCATGCGATTGTCTACTATAAAATCATTTAACCAATCACAGAAGCTAACAGGCGTGTGGCAATTTTTATACCAAAAACTGAGTATCAATCTGCCTAGCCTTTTCCCAACTATATTGGGGTCGACTTCCAGTCTTACCGGATTCAGCTGAGTACCAGTGTTTTACACGGAACGACTGCCTATCTGACCTCCACAACCCAGTAACTGGGTAACACGGTATCCCTTGGCAAGACTGGTGTCAGATCTCAAGCTTCTGACTACCCGTAACGACTGTCAAAGATCTTCAAATGACAGCCGGGACCAACGGCTCAACGTGCTTGTCGAGGCACGGAGGAAACTCGGTATGTTGAAATGGTCACCCATCCACGGACTGACCTCGTCAAGCGTTGCTTAACCTTGATGATCGACCAGTGCGGCTGTTATTATTTAGCCACAAGCTACAGTTGTAGAGTACAATTGGTAATTACTGACTCTGAAGTAGTAGGTTTTTATTTGTGTCTGTCCAACCCTTTGGGGCATGCTGCCGTGAAGTTATTTAGTTATGTATTTATTTTCATACCAGACATTTTCAATTACAATATTATTATTTTCATAGTAAGTCCATATCATCCGATTTTCCATTTTAAAGTGGTATTCACAGTATTTCAAACCTGTCATACATTCCTGACTTTTCTAAAAACGGTGGGTAGAGATGCAAGTCAAGATTAAATCAACTAATCAAATTACATTTCAGAAATGGTATCATGAGCCTGCATGCATGATCGTAATTTGAACCTTAGGTCTGTGTCGTAAGAGTCAAAATAATTTAAATGAGTCCAATAAGTTATGCCTTTATTGGACTACTGTTTTATACACTGTGGCATTTTAGTTGTCTTACAAAAGCATTCTGCTTCTCCATGAAAATCTTAGGCAATAAGGATGTTTCCTGGGTAGAAAAATGATAATTCTATTTAGTGCGCCAGTGAGATTATCAAATAATATTGACCCCATATTTTTTTGCATTATCAAATAAATAAAAATTGTCTGGGTATTATAAATAATGCCGTATTAATCACTTGGTCCATAACATATACGTAGTTAATTTAAGCACTCTGCGTGTTCTAAAAAAGTGCGAGTCGCACTCAAGCACGAACGGTTCCGTACCATTATAGCAAAAAACGGCAAAAAAAATCACGTTTGTTGTATGGGAGCCCCACTTAAATATTTATTTTATTCTGTTTTTAGTATTTGTTGTTATAGCGGCAACAGAAATACATCATCTGTGAATTTCAACTGTCTAGCTATCACGGTTCATGAAATACAGCCCGGTAACAAACAGACAGACGAACCGCGGAGTCTTAGTAATAGGATCCCGTTTTTACCCTTTGGGTACGGAACCCTAAAAGTTGACAAAGATAAAGCGCATCAAAGTTCAGGAGTGGGGGCTTGTGACGTCACTTTGTCAGTATAAAGTGTTGCACACCTTGACGTCACACGATATTTCAACGCATTGTATCGTCGTATTGTTTTGTTTACGTGGCAAAAGAAAAAATACGTGTGGAATATTTTGAGGTTATCTAACTGACGGACTAAATAGATATTTTTTAACAACTACCCTACAACAATTTTGTTTTTTTTTGTTTTTCCATATCCATCAAAATGTGTATGGGAGATGCATTTTCTTAAAGATTTGTCTATGACGTCCATGGAGAAGTTTTTCATATACACAGAAGAAGTGGGCTGCCTGCTTTTGTAAGACGATTAAAATTCCACAATGTATACAGTTGTCACTGGAGGTCATGATGATAAATAAAAAATATTTATTAAATAACACTTAAACACAATCGTGAGTCACTTTCAAAGTCTTCACCTGCTTGCCTTATCCCAACTATGTTGAGGCGGCTTCCAGTCCAACTGGATGCAGCTGGCTACCAGTATTTTACAAAAAGCGACTGCATATCTGACCTCTACAACCCAGTTACTGGGTTAAGCGATACCCGTTTGTCAGACCGGCAAAAAACCGACAAAAAAACCTAAAATTTTCTATTGTTCTGTTCTTCTGAACAGTCTGATATCCTAGACTTAAGATACTTACACCGGTTTTCTCAAAGTTAAATTAACGTGACAAATAAGGATGTTTCCTGGGTAGAAAAATGATAATTATTATAGTCCGTCAGTGAGATTATCTAATAATATTGGACACGTATTTTTTGCTTTTTTAAATAAATACAATTTACAAAGATAAAGCGTATCAAAGTTCAGGAGTGGAGGCTTGTGACGTCACTTTGTCAGTATAAAGTATAGTACACCGTGACGTCACACGATATTTCAACGCATTGTATCGTCGTATTTTTTGTTTAAGTGGCAGAAGAAAAATACTTGTCCAATATTTTTAGGTTATATAACTGACGGACAAAATAGATATTTTTTGTCAACTACCCTATTATATACAATAGGGTAGTCGACAAATGGAACGCGTTATCTGCTGTGATTGGCTGTTGAAAATTCATTCAACCAATCACGGCAGCTAACCGAAGATTATTCGTCGATTACGTTAACATCCTGATAATCTAGCTTCGACAAACCTGTCAATGCACTTTTTTTATTTTCAACAAAATATAGCGCATACAACTGTCGCTAATATTAACCAATAACCGTCAGTTACATATAAGACCCGCATTATATTGAACATACAAAAAAATCACTTGTTATCAACCTATTTAGTTCTACCCCTATAAAAAGTCAATAAATATATCAAAACCTTTACTATCAATGTCTACCTTTTGTATGGAAAATCTGTCAAGTCAATGTTTTAGATAGTTTAGGCCCACTGCGCGGTAAACGTAACCCAGGGTTACGTTTACAATATTTTTATGATAATTGTCAACTGTCAATTTAACCTAGTGCTAGCAACTAACTCTGAGTTAAGTTTTTCAAGCAAGTAGGGCTACAATGTGGCGAATAACCTTGTTCTAAGAGCTCATAGTAAGGCCCTAGGTCCAGAAGACAGAGATTTAATCTTGACTCCCACCCCAACCGAAAAACAAGCAACAACTGACAACATAATTCCTTAAAAAATAAAAAAATTCTCTATACAATACAATACAAAAAAAAAACAATTTATTTTTCACTCTCAATTTTTTATCTTGCAGACTTACCAGGCCGATCGCATTCATCTGTACACTTACAATCTTCGGAGATCGAGTCTAAAGACATCAAGCTTTCTTGCGACTGCCGCAAACAAGCCCGACATCTTGAATCAACTGAATTCCCACTTTCCGATACGGACTCCAAAGATCTTAAACTCTCAACTGAAGTCAATTTATAAGATCGTCTAAATTCGGCAATTTCTTCCTCGCTCATATTTAACGCTAGTAGAGAATCGCGCGCCATTTTCCCTAAAGACGACACCTTTTTCTTCTTTTTTGTTAAAATAGACTCCATTTTCGCTAACGGGCATGGTTTGTTCAAACTCTCCGGTAATGATTTCGGGCTCGACCCGCTTCGGGTTCGTAGCTTCGATCTACGTTCGGGTATGTCTCTTGGAGTCGTACTTTCAGGTACTTTGAAAGCTATCGTTTTTGCTTTGGGACTCTTTTCGTCTGATAGTTGCGATAAATCTTCTAATGAGTTTGACTTTTTGAGTTTAGCGCGTTCGGGAATGATCGGGGATGTTCGTAAGCCGATGATTTCTTTCGCTGTGAATACATTGTCTGTCAGACTGTCGTCTACAACTAATTCTGGTGAGAGATCTAGAATTTCTTTGATCTCTGCTTGTTTTAATTCTTCTGCTAGCGATCCTTGTTGGGCTGTTGTTTTGACCATACTCTCGGCCCCAATTTCAAAATCTCTATTTTCATATATTAAGTATGACAACGCATCTTTCCCTAAATCTATATCTTGAGTTTTTTCTTTCTCCTCATCTAAATGAACTCTCGTCACATCTTCTACTTTTACATCGTCTATATACGCTAACTGTAAAGGATTGTCCTCGTCTAGAGTTTCCTCTATAGTAGCTATGGGTGCTAAATCACTTTGGACTTTAACTTCTTCAATTTTGGGTTCATTTTTGACGTCCCAAACGTTTACTGTGGGATTTTTCACCTGTCTTTCTAATTCTACGGCTAGGGCTTTTGTGTTAGTCATGCTTGAGGTCAAAGTGTTTTCGGGGCTGATATTTTCTTTGATACCTCTGATGACTTTGCTGGGCAGTTTATCAACTGACTGCCCGTTATCGGGACTGTTTTGTTTATCTAAGGAGTTTTCAGAGCCTGAGCTCTTCAGAACTGCTGCAAAAGACCTAGGCCTGGCTAACTCCTTCTCTTTTTCCTCCTGTGCTTCTCTCACGAGATCATCACTTCTCCTATCTACATCTCTCTTCGTATTACTAATTACACTTAAGTCTAAATTTTGTACTATTATATCTTCGGTGGTTTTGGTAACTCTATCATCTGTCGTCTCACTGTCTTGCGTGGGGAACGATTGGAACTCGCTAAGCGTGTTGTCTGTGTCTGTTGAGGGAGTTTTGGAGTCTAACTTCCTGGAGAATGACTCATCGACGAAGGAGACTTGAACTCTTTCGGAGAGAGTCGAGTCTGTGGCTTCTGAGCTGTCTTCTTCTCTGTCTTTCTCTATTGCGCTGCCCCAAGACCAGAAGGAACTGGTTAGGGAAGAATCTTTTCTAGGTGGCGTGTTTGAGGCTGATTTTTTGTCATCGTCACTGGTTAAGCTTCTTGAGAATATGCTGCTCGGATGCTGGAATAAGCTTAGGAGCTTTTCTAAGTGAGATGGCTTAGTATCTTTTTCATCTGGTCGGGGAATATGGAAGCTCGAAGACGGTGCTACCCAGGAAATCTTTCTCATCCTGTCCAAGCCTTTATTCTTCATAGCTGGCACGTCTAGTAGACTTGAAGTTCTTTTTGGCGATGACAAACTATCAACTAGATGGAAGGTCTCAGGTTTTTTGATGGTGTCCTTCAAACTGGAGTTGTTTGTTAAAGTGCCTTCGTTCGAGGAGTTATCCTCTTTATTTTCTGAGGGATGTTGAAGGGAATATTCTATACCGGAATCAGCTGATGTGACCATGATCCTATCCTGTTTAGTTGAATCTAAGGAAGAGACACTGGCTTCTAGGCTTGATAACGAATCATGGATCAGTTTTGTCTTCCCAAATATCGGGGAGACACTTTCATTAGAACTGAGAGATAGATTCAAGAAATTCCCACTGTTAACTGGGGTAACTTCACTTGTGGATTCCATACTGCCTGCATTAGACAGAATAGTACCGGATTTCCGTCTGTCTAACTCTTGAACCGTCTGCTTCTGTTCGTTCAAACTCTCCATGGAACTACCAGAGATCTCTAAAGAAGAATTACTATCAAAGACACTCCGTTCCTCTCTTCTATTCTCCATTAGTCTGGACACTTCTAGATCAGGACTATCTAAGCTGGATTCACTTTTATTTTTTTTAAGTATTACACTATCTGCAGGTACATTGTCGTCTAAACTATTTTTATTTTTAACTAAAACTTTTATATCTTTTATTATATTGCCTAAGTTTTCAACAATGTTGTTCATTGATTCTGTCTGTTGGTTGGTACACACTTTTGTTACTTTCTTATCACTTTTTACAACATCACTGTATGTCAAATCACTTGTCACTATAATCGGTCTAATACTAACATCTATCACATTTAAGTCACTTATAGTTTTACTAACGAGATTTGTTGAGTCTGACATCGTTTGAGTTTCAGACTCACGCACAGTTTGAGTACTCAATTCAGCACTCCTTTTAGGCGTATTACTTAGTTCAGTTAAGATTCCTGTTACGATTTTTGAGTCTGTGAACTGTATTTGAGGTTTGTCTAAAGTGTTTTTAGGGTCGTCACTCATTTTTAAGTCCCAGATTGCATACTCAACTCTGGTATTTGATTTAGAAGTGGGATCACACTCGACATTTGATTTAGTTTTACTAGAATCACTTGTAGCGTTATCCGTTGTAAGTTGAGTAATGTTCGACGCGGTTGAGTCACTGAGTTCGATGTCGTCACATTCTGGAAACTCTTCTATAGTTGCTATTGATGTCTTCGGTAAAATTGAATGGGATGGCGAGGTTTTTATTTTACTTGAAGTTTCAATTAAACCTCTTAGTTGAGTTGCCGAGTCTAAATCTGGATGATTATTTGAACTGGAAGACTCAGTTGATATTGGAAGCTCAATTTTGACTTGTAAATCAGGTTTGACGATTTGTATAAGACTCACTGGTTCAGTGTCGAGTCTATTTGTAGAGATAACAGGCACGGTTTGCGGTTGATTCGTAGATTCTATTGTGATTGAAGTAGGTTCGATATTCTTTGCTTGAATTACAGACTCAACTCTAGCAGATTTTGCTTGTTTGATACCAATATCTGCTAGACTTATAGACTCCACCGAGTTTTTAAGTTGAGTAATCAAGTCTTTTTCGAGTTGTGTTTCACTATTCTTTTGCTGAATTGAAGGCTCCACTACTGAAGGTTTAGTCTGTTTGTCATCAATATTCGTTTGACTCGTAATCTCAACCACAATTGGTTTAACTTGTGTCTTCGGTTCTGTTAAGAATTGAGTTACTATTTCATTTCTTGCTTGAATTACAGGCTCATCCTTTTGACTTAAAAGCTCAACCTTTCGACTTGCAGGCTCAACCTTCAGACTTACAGCCTGAACCGCTAATTGGCTAAGTTGAGCGGTTAATTCAGCGATAGGTTGGGTCGCTCCATTCTTAGCTTGAATTATAGACTCAACACTTGGCGTTTTTGATTGTTTAACATCAACATTCGGTCGACAGGTAGACTCAAGCTGTGGTTTTCCAAGTTGAGCAACCAATTCTGTACTGCTTTTAGTTACAGTATCCTTCTTTGCTTGACTAAAAGGCACAATATTTAGAATTGAGGACACAACCGGCGGATTTCTGAGTTGAGCCGTCGATTCCATTTCTAATTGAGTACCTAAGGTGATTTTATCTAGAATTACAGACTCAATATTTGAATATTTAGCCTGTTTATTTGCGTCTGTTTGACTTGTGCAAGTAATGTTGGGACTAACTTGGCCACTTAGGTTTTTAATTTGAATTTTCGACTCGACTTTCTCTAACGTAGGTTCTTTATGTAGTTGAGTAGTTACTATATTTTTTACTGGTGTCAAAGGCTCCGTTTTCGTTTCAGTCGGCTCATTTTTCGCAGGTACATTTTGTAGTTGAGTTTCAGCTTCATTTTTGACGTGAATCACAGGTTCTTTGTGACACAAGTCATGTTTGAGTTGAGTCGTAACATTATTTTTGGCTGCGTCTGTAGACAGTTGAATGTTGGCTTCGATTTTAGGATCTGTTTTGACTTCAATCGGAACTGTACTTTCATTTTTGACCTGTTTTGAAGGTTCAGAATTCTGACTTATTGCTTCCATCTTTGACTGTTTCATAGCTTCATTCCGTACTTGTGTTGTTATGACCTTTTTACCTGGACTCTCCTTCTCTACCGGAGCAACATTTTTAACATCTGACAGAATCGGCTCACTTTTGACAGCAGTAATTTCATTCTTAACCTGAGTATGTACTTCATTTTTCGGTGGAGTCTCAGCTTTGTCGTTCCCAAGTTGAGCAATAGCTTGATTGGTGACTGAGTCACATTTCAGAGCTGAATCATGTCTCAGTTGAGTCACGACTTCATTCTTAGTCTGAGTAAGAGCGTCATTTTTGTTGAGATTGGCTTCGTATTTGAGTTGAGTGACCACTTCGTTCTGTAATTGATTGTATATCACTGGTTGAGCGGGACTGTTAGGCGGCGTCGGATTGGGGTTGTATACAGAGTCGTAGTTTCTAGTAACTGAGAATCTTGAGGGTGATTTTCTTGGCTGACTGGAAGCTGGATGCACTTGGATTTGTGGAGGTTCCATTACCTGAAAAGAGTTTTAATTTTGGGGTTATTCTTTTTTTTTGACAATATATTGTTTTCTCAACTATAATTTATAAAGAAGTATGTTCATATGTGTATCTCTCGAAGTACTGATTAGATTACAAACATGCCTTCACTATACGAGAGCTTCACTACACACTTCAATTCAGTGACATACGCTACTTTTATCTCGAAAAAGTAGCCTATGTCACCCAGCGATAATGCTAAGCCTATACCACGGTAATGATATCTATACAGTATTGTGACTCGGCCCTGTCCTTGAAATACGCGCGGTACTTTGCGTACCGCGCGTTTGTAGGTACTGTACGATAGGGCTGCCCGCCTACAATATTTTAATTTCATCTACCTACTTGAGTTTCTTTCTAATTTGAATACCTACCTATTAAAAAAACTAAAGGTATATAATTATTATTTTATAGTCTTATTTTTCGGAGATTCCATGTATTTTTTTCTCTGGGTGCGTTATTGAAGAATTCCAGCAAACAAAAAAAATATTTTTTTTGCAATTTATTATTATTGTTTCCTTTATTCTTCTTTATTATTGTTATTATTTATTTATGTATATTCAATGAAATTTGTAGTGCTTTATATGGGAAAACTTCCTGAAATTAATGATAATTTAATTTAATTTAAAAAAAACAGCACAATATAGTTTATAATCTCTCTTAGCCATACTAAGTACTTGTACTTATTCAATCAAATATTCACAAACCGCACGCTTACTGCTTACAAAACCATCACACCGTTTGTGACAGTTTGCGACTGTTGTGTATCGAGTGTTGGCTGAACTCGAGGCACGTAGGTATAACTCGCGTTCCAACTGTTTGTATGAAATTGAAGATAGAATACTGTTTAATATCTTTACCGTGTCTTAGATACGTTTCTGCGGGGTAGGCGACGGGAGCCAAGCCGAGCCGAGCGAAAACGTGTCGTGTCATTTGCATCCGTTTAGACTGGTACCATCACCCAACATAGTCGCGACAAGGCTACGCAGATCACGCACAATGAGACCAAAATTATCAAAATATCTCCATAAACAAAAAATCAAGTTTTCAAGTTACGTAATAGGGTACTTGACAAAAAAAAAATTAGTGCGTCAGTTAGATAACCTAAAAATATTGGACACGTATTTTTTCTTTTGCCCCGTAAATTAAAAAAAATGACGATACAGCGCGTTGAAATATCATGTGACGTCACGGTGTGCTACAATTTATAATGACAAAATGACGTCACAAGCCTCCTGAACTTTGATGCGCTTTATCTGATTAAGCAAAAAATACACATCACACATGACATCATCAGCCTATTAATGTTCCCACTGCTGGGACACAAGCCTCCTCTCTGTGAGAGGGAATGGGCCGTAATCCACCACGCGGGCCCAGTTGGTGAATGTCACATGTCTTCGAATTTTTGGTACTAGGACATGCCGGTTTCCTCACGATGTTTTCCTTCACCGTTTTGAGAACAGTGGTGATGAAATAATTTACACAAAGTAAAGCGCCTGCCTGGGCTCGAACACACGACCTACAACATGTAAGTCGCGGCCGATACCACTGGGCCACCACTGCTCAGCAAAAAATACGGGTCCAATATTATTAAATAATCTCACTGACGCACTAAATAGAATTAGCATTTTTATATCCAGGCAACATACCTATTATAGTTTATGGTACAAGTCGGATCAATTACTTTTATTTTTGTGTTATCTGGTGGAGACTTTTGGCAGATTGATTGTCATTTTCTAAGTATCACAAGTCTAGTGACCGCCTGCGAGACGCGACTGTTGTGCATCAAGCCATGGGTTCGATTCTCAGATCAAGAATTAATATTGGGACTTTCCCATTAGAAACTGCAACAGTCGTTGTTCGTTCAGGTCGACGAAAACGAAACTATTCAATAAATAAGACTAAAATACAACGAAACGGGAGTGTACTATATATAGGTAGACCTCTGCTTATCTCTCTGGAGAAAACGGCGTTAAGTTACGAATATTTATGATTTTTGTATTAGCACAGATAATATAATACTAGCATACAAATGCCTGATCCCATACAAAGAAACCGTGCCGAAACAACTAGCGTTTTTCGTCTGATTAAGATGATTATTTTTATAAATACTTCGATCGCGTTCGGTTCCGTTCCACGGATATAGATGGTGTTAGCAGCGACTTGCAAGTAAAAGGGTTTACTCGGTTCGTGAATACTTTATTTTAAATGCAAGGACAATTTCATTTATAGTCTTTATTTGCACGTTTTTACATATTCATTGTACCAAAATGTGATACAAAACAAATAAAAAAAGTGCGAGTCGGACTCGCACACGAAGGGTTCCGTACCATTATCGCAAAATACACAGATACGATACACACACACACACACACAGATACACAGATACACACACACACACACACAGACAGATAGAGACACACAGACACACAGTTACAGATAGTTGTTCTGGCTCTGGGTGTTGTGTATGTGAGTTTGTATGTTTGTAAACGCACCCACGATACAGGAAGAAATTCCTAGTGTGGGGCAACGTTTTTAAAAAGAAAGAAATGAGAAATGAAAATACTGCATAAAAATCATGTTTGTTGTATGGGAGCCCCCCTTAATTTTTTTTATTTTTATTTATTAATTATTATTTTTTGAATTAAATATACAACTTAACATTCTGTGAATATTTCAAGCGTCTACCTGTTGCCGTTATTAATATCGAGCAAAAAAACGTCAAAAATATCACGTTTGTTGTATGGGAGCCCCCCTTAATTTTTTTTATTTTTATTTATTAATTATTATTTTTTGAATTAAATATACAACTTAACATTCTGTGAATATTTCAAGCGTCTACCTGTTGCCGTTATTAATATCGAGCAAAAAACGTCAAAAATATCACGTTTGTTGTATGGGAGCCCCCCTTTGATATTTATTTTCTGTTTTTAGTATTTGTTGTTATATCGGCAACAGAAATACATAATCTGTGAAAATTTCAACTGTCTAGCTATCACGGTTCAGATACAACCTGGAGACAGACGGACAGACAGACAGACAGACAGACAGACGGATCGCGAAGTCTTAGTAATAGGGTCCCGTTTTTACCCGTAGGGTACGGAACCCTAAAAATCGAGTAGATGCCTCACAAATTTAAAACTGCGCCATTTATCAGAATCAACTTTAAAACCGCACAATCTATCGGAATCAACTTTAAACGATAAATTCAAATAACCTTTGAAATGTGAATTAAGAGCCCAATATTCCAAAATTTTGTGCTTAGGAGAGTTGATTAAACAAGAACATACATTTTTATGAACGTCTCTAGAAAATCTTAATATTTCACAAAACTCAATAACAAATCGAAGCTTATCACGCCATCTATACATCCATTTGCGATAAAATTAGACATTTAGACTCTACCTGCTTTTAATTGCCTATGTATTGTTTTTTTTTTAATTGTTTGTTTTACTCTAGACGCTTTTACGTGCACGTCTTTTTACATCGTTCTCACATATATGTATTTTTCCAACAAGTAATGATGTAACCAAATACTTGTACAACACTTTTTATTTTAAAAGAGTAAGTGTGGAGTTTCTTGTCCATTCTTCTGCATAACAAGCTACATTTCCGAATGGACGGTAGAATCAATTATTGTTAATTTAAATTATTATTTTTTTGATGTTCAAAAGTGCCGCTTAATTGAATAAAGAAATTTTGATTTGATTTTTGATTTTGATTTTAAATTAGCCTAGATTAGATTTTCTATTGCGTTTGGTGATACGACAAATGGTAGCTGTAATAAACAGTTGGTTTTGGTAACAGGTTTATGCTTTTTATGTCATCCTTATGTTTACGGCATAGAACTCAAAATCGGTTGAACGGACTGTAAAAAGATTTTGAAACATGTCTAATGTTATTGCAAATGGTGTTTAGTGCAATTTATTTGAACTAAAGTTTTCTTTCTCTGCGTTGGGTGCCCGTGGTATTAGTAAGTTTATTGTCCTACTAGCAATATATTTTATTCCTTCAAAGATGGGCAATAAGACCACCATTGTAACACCATATTTAATTCTTAATATTAATTTGTTATAGTGGACATTACACAATATACATCTAATGTAATACCTGCACGACTCTAAACCGCGAGGGTGGGCAGTAAGCGAGCCTGGTAGGAGTGGAAGATGTCGATGAGGTAGAACCACTGCTGTCCGTTGACGAGTCGCGTTCTGGTGTTACTCGGGTCACCTGAAAGCATAGTTACATTTTAAAATAATTATTACAGGGTGTAATTAAATCCGGAAAGGGGTAATTGAAGTCAGCATTGTGATCATTCGGCTCCCTTCATGATGGTTGAGCTGAGTGGTGCCGATCCATGCGTCATGTTCGTGAACGGGCGCCATCAGTTGGGATTGGTCATTACTTAGCTGCCTCGGCCTATTATTGTATTTTTTGTTTCACAATTGTTACTTTAGTCGATTTTACGTGCACGTCTTTTTACATCGTTCTCACATATATGTATTTTTTCAACAAGAATGATGTAACCAAATACTTATAATTAAAACTGATGGAAAAGATTGTCCGTGGGGTTTCTGCGAATTCTTCTCCATTGAGACCTACTGGCGCTTGCTAATTTGCAACTAGATTCATCATTTTTTTTTAACAATTCAAAAATACCTCTAAGGTTTATTTGAAATAAACTATTTTAAATTGATTATGGAAAACTCGCGAGATCCTTTGATTAGTGATCTACTAAATGTATGGAACATTAATGAGATCTATGACCCCATAATTTATTCATAGTTAGGTCAATTACACTTTGTATGACCGGATGAGTTTGCTTTAGGGATGCCACGAATAGTGATTTTGCCGAATACCGAATCGGCTAGGCTCTCGGCCTAAGCGCCGAATATTCGGCGACACATAGTACATTTCGCGGGTGACAAGTTCCAATTCCAACCTGCATCATTGAAGTGCATGCGGGAATTAAGCCGTGGGGGTAGTAGAATAGTAGAATTTAAGAGCCATAGTAAAATTTGCAATGATTTTTTTATCTTCTCCCGGTATTAGTTTAAACAGTGAGCGGCTATTTTCGGAAGCAGGTATAATTTATGAGAAAAAGCTAAATCGTTTGCTATCAACAAATGCGGAAAAAATTGTTTTAATTCATCATAACATATCTCTGATAGATTGTAAGTATTAAATATATTGTTTTTTTTTGTTATTTTATGAGTGATACAATGCTTTTTTTATGACTTGATATTCGGTATTCGACGGAAGAGCTCTTGACTAAATAATAACAGCCGCACTGGTCGATCATCAAGGTTAATAGCCTTTTCCCAACTATATTGGGGTCAGCTTCCAGTCTTACCGGATTCAGCTGAGTACCAGTGTTTTACATGGAGCGACTGCCTATCTGACCTCCACAACCCAGTAACTGGGTAACACGGTACCCCTTGACAAGACTGGAGTCAGACTACCCGTAACGACTGTCAAAGATCTTCAAATGACAGCCGGGACCAACGGCTTAACGTGCTTGTCGAGGCACGGGGGAAACTCGGTATGTTGAAATGGTCACCCATCCACGGACCGACCTCGTCAATCGTTGCTTAACCTTGATGATCGACCAGTGCGGCTGTTATTATTTAGCCACGAGCTCCTCCTCTTAGTTTTGTGTACAACAAAGAATATTAATATGTAGTGTCTCACCATAAACCTGGAGGTAGGGTGTGGCGCGGGCACGGGAGAGCCTGCGGGCGACGGGGCTGGTGATGGCGCTGGTGACGGTGCTGGAGAACGCAGCCGTGTGCGACGCTCCTCTTCACCACCACCCATGCCTTGCTGTAGGGAGAAAGAGAGCCATGTTAGATTGCATTCCACCAGAATAGTACATTGTGATACAAGGGTGGAAAGTAGGTTATTGCAAACAAGCTGTCAAGCTCGTCGAGTCGAGCTGCCTGAAGATCCTGGCAAGGATAATGTGACAAACTATTTAAATTATTGCATTGTCATCGGTCCTTGATAAGTGTGCAAAGTTTCAAATCAATACGACGTTTTGAAGGGGGTGCAAATCACGTTCAAAGATTTCGTTACATAGATACATACATACCAAGCTAATAAAAACGTGATAAAAAGATTAATATTACGACAGTTTCTTGCCAATTCGTATATTTTACTGTTAGATTTATGTGTTTAGGCACGGGGTCTCATTGCTAAGTAAGAAAATTTGGTTCAAATAAATCTCACTAGATGGCGCGATATGCACCTCCATCTGTTATTGAATGTGTGTAAAATTTACATTTTCTGGAATTGAACACAAGAATTGTATGTTCTTGTTTAATCAACTCTCCTAAAAACTCTCCAAAATTATGGAATATTGGGCTCTTAATTCACATTTCAAAGATTATTAGACGGATCATTTAAAATGTATGCCAATAGATAGCGCATTTTTTAATTTCTGAGGCATTCCACTCGATTGTTAAAGGTTGCATTTTAACACATTTCGGTGCAAAAAAAACTGTAAAAACGTGCAAATAAATACTAGAAAACAAACCTTCACTGTATTTAAAGAAAAAAATATTCACGAACCTAGTAAACCCTTTTACTTGCAAGTCGCTGCTAACACCATCTATCTATCACCGTGAAACAGAACCGAACGCGTTCGATGTACAAAAAATTGTCAGAATAAGCAGTCGAAAAACGCTAGTTACGTCGGCACGGTTTCTTTGTATGGGATGAGGTATCTGTATGCTAGTATTATATTATCTGTGGTCTAGGTAGGAATACTACACTTACCCTGAGCAGACAAGCGGTCTGACACGTGAGACTGATCTTCCTGTGTACAGGATGGGCCCCCTCCTCGTCATGTCTGGCGGGAGGCTCGTTTCTCCGACACATGGCCCTTATTTCCCGCGTGAGCCGACGTACGAGTGCAGTTTCCGAGTCTTCCGGTGTTAGGTTTGTTGAGTCCTGTAAATGATAAAAAGTGATTACAAACTTTCCAAATTATAATATAAGTAAGTAGTAAGTTAAGATTCCTCTGTGGAGGAGGAATTAGTACATTTCGTGTCGAGCATAAAAAGTCGAGATTTTAACACGAGCGATGTGGCCAATTTTTCGAAAGCTAAATGCGAGTGTTAAAATAAAGCCTTTTTATGCGAGACACGAACGATTCTTTTCCCACTAGCTGATGAGCTTACTTAATTAAATGCAAATAAGTTCCAACAACAATTTATTACAAAAGTTCAGACTAAAAACCACAGATGCTTTTTCGAGAGGTAACAGGTTCAGTATCATTCTGCCAGTTACATAATGATCCATACAAAAGTCATTTCGCAACTGTTATTATGTAATTTTGTTTTTTTTTAATTTTTATTTTATAATCTTCTGTCTAAATGTTCATATTTCGAAATGATTTTCTTAGGCAATGTGTTACATAATAGACAAGGTAATGGAACGGTCTTAGAACCAAAAATTCGAAGACATGTGACATCCACCAACCCGCACTGTGCCCGCGTGGTGGATTACGGCCTATTCCCTCTCACAGAGAGGAGGCCTGTGTCCCAGCAGTGGGAACATTAATAGGCTGATGATGTGATGTGTGGAAAGAAATACATATGTCATGTTAAAGTAGTCACAGCGGATCTTTGTGTCTCTGTAGTTGGCTCTGCGAACCATTGCGCAATAAAGAAACAACAAAAAAAAAAGTTTGTCATCGAGTATACTGCATACAGTAAGCGAGATAGGACGATGTGACAAACGTAAGCGAGTAAAAGAGACAGTTATACAATGCTATCTTCACCTTCAACATTGATACAAAAATAGCTACTGCGCAGGGTCTTGCTGCCAATTCAGAGACACAAAGATCCGCTGTGAGTATTATATGTATATTGTGATATTTTATTTCGTAGACTAAACTGACAGCTACCAACGACCTTATTTTTTTAATGTTGCAAGCGTGGATCTTAGTGTTGTAGGCAAGGCTCAATAATAAGTGATTCATCGAATCGATGTGAATATGACTCCTAAATTAAATTGTACTAATTGGTTTAAATATTTTTTTTTATGATTATAATCATAATATATTTAAATATAACAGTATTATATATAATATTATAAATGTGTAAGTTTGTGAGGATGGATGGATGTATGTATGTTTGTTACTCTTTCACACAAAAACTACTGAACGGATCTGGATGAAATTTGGCACAGAGGCAGACTATAGTCAGAAATAGCACATAGGATACTTTTTATCCAATTTTCGATATTCACGCGGGCGAAGCCACTGGCAGAGGCTAGTACTACACAAACTTTTATTGTAATAAATAAGAAAACAACAATAAAATAAATGCAATTGATGGAATGAAGTCTGACATATATGAGGAGAAATTAAATAAGGGCCGCTAGTTTCTAAACAAATGTATTTTTTTTTTGTTGTGAAATAGTTCCATTTTCGATCTGGTTCGAAATTCGATCACTCAGGATACGACACTATTTTTATGTAACGATAATGTGGCAACCCCCAAAATGTCAGTTTAATCTATGAAATAAAATTCAGAGATTAGACAATAATAACTTACGGGTTTCTTTTATGGGGATGACATTATCACTAAGTAGGGGCTATCCCCTTATTAATAAGACTTTAATACAAGATAAAATTACAAATTTTAAAAACCGATTTTTGTTTTTATTTCATGCTTTTTAAACTACATATAATATACCTAGTAGCAGACACGCTTCAATTGAAAATCTATCGAAACACGTATTATTGACATGATATCTTGCGAAAAAATCCAGATTCAAACAGTAAAATGCGAATAACTTTTGAACGGCTAAACCAATTTTATTCAAACATAGCTAAGAACACTCTCGACAAAGTCACCTTTCAAACAAAAAAAACTGTATCAAAATCGGTTCATCTGTTTAGGCGCTATGATGCCACAGGCAGATACACAGCAACACACGTCAAACTTATAACACCCCTCATTTTCCGTCGGGGGTTAAAAATAAAGATAAAGAAAATATACTTACGGGCGAAAGCGGTTCGTCTAAGTCGATCTGTGTGAGCGTAGAGTTATCCTTCATAGCTGTTAGGATTGCTTGTAGACCACTGCTACCGAGTCGGTTCTCGCGGAGATCTAGCCTCTGAAAATGACAAATAAAACTGCCTTAGTATTGACACGGGGTCTCATTGCTAAGAAAGAAAATTAGGTTCAAATAAATCTCACTAGATGGCGCGACATGTACACTCAATTCAATAGAGCTGTGTATAAAATTAACATTTTCTGGAATTGAACATAAAAATTGTATGTTCTTGTTTAATCAACTCTCCTAAGTTCAAAATTATGGAATATTGGGCTCTTAATTCACATTTCAAAGATTATTTGAACGGATCATTTAAAATTGATGCCAATAGATGGCGCATTTTGAAATTTCTGAGGCATTCCACTCGATTGTTAAAAGAACAATTGCGAAATTTTAGCTGACTTAAATTTGAGCATCTGAAAGTGAGTTATATACGAAAGACATTCTATTAATTGTCTATGTTTTTTAAAGTATAATTAGGCCTGGTCCAAAATAGATAAAAAATTATATATTTTATCTGCTAAGTGACAAGTAGTAACTATATTAAGTAATAATATCATTATTGTATTTATTGCAGTAAATGAGTTAACAATAGAGTTTATGTCTAAGTGTAGAAGTTCCTTGCAGGTAGGTAATAATATTGTAGTGTAGTAGAAATAAATGAATTACTTTCAATTAATGATTGGCAAAAAGACTAGTACCCAAGTCTAAAAAAAATATAGCTTGGTTGTTGACGACAACCTTTTGATACGAGTCAAAGTCACTTAGTTATTACTACACATTTCATGCTAAAATAACTAGGTAAGGGAAATACTAATGCGATATTCCCCATTTACTTCCACGAAATTGAATAATATTACCTATTAAACACATTATTAAAAGTTACCCAGACATAACCTACAAAAGTTTATGACTGAATATCTATTATTCTCTACATTCTTGAACAAAAATTCTTGCACAAACTAATCCAGAACATCACCCTGAGTTAAACCAGATATTTTTCATTTAAAGACTTTCGAATTTAATTTCAGCTAAAACAATGTATGGGCACCTGCCATTGTTCTTTGCATTGTAACACATTTTGGTGCAAAAAACGGTAAAAAACGTGCAAAAATATACTATAAAACGAACCGTCACTGTATTTAAAGAAAAAAATATGCACGAACCTAGTAAACCCTTTTACTTGCGAGTCGCTGCTAACACCATCTATTGCCGTGAAACGGGATCGAACGCGATTGATGTACTTACAAAAATAACAAGATTAATCAGATGAAAAACGTTAGTTACGTCGGCACGGTTTCTTTGTATGGGATGAGGCATCTGTATGCTAGTATTATATTATCTGTGGTAAAGATATAGGTAAATGATTCTGGAAACTGTTTGTTGTTATTGTCCCAGTGCTGGGCGAAATTTTCTTAGCGTGAGGCTTCATAAGTGCGTTGTGTTGCGTGTCGTCGTCGCAGCGTCATTGACGCTGTTTCGTTTTACATTTTTTTTTTAGGGGCCACATTATGCGCTGCGTCGTAGCACGCGGCGTTTCAACTGATCGACGGACGAAACGACGTGCATACAATACTTCGCGTGATACTTTTGCGCGGGCTACAGTTACCCCCAACTTTAAAGAACTCGAAAATCATTTCAGGCAGAATATCCGTTTTTATACTGGAAACAGTATTTTAGAGAAATTATTTAACGTATTTAGTACAGTAGAATTTAAATCACGGACATGCTCATGTTTCCCTCTAAAATTTATAATAAGATTGTTCATCCGAATGCGAATACATTACATAATTAAATTTAATAATGGAAAACTAAAAACCTCTAAAAATAAAGTGTCACTTAAAAATCTGGCAGATAAATGCAATTAGGTACATACGTACTTGTAAATAAATGATTACATAATAATCATTTGATTTTATTTTTGTTGCATGTTGTCCAAAAAGTAAAATAAAATATGGTGTCATCCGACAAAAAAACCGGTCAAGTGCGAGTCGAATTCGCGCACGAAGGGTTCCGTACCATTATCGCAAAAATCGGCAAAAAAACACGTTTGTTGTATGGGAGCCCCATTTAAATATTTATTTTATTCTGTTTTTAGTATTTTTTGTTATAGCGGCAATAGAAATACATCATCTGTGAAAATTTCAACTGTCTAGCTATCACGGTTCATGAGATACAGCCTGGTGACAGACAGACAGACAGACGGACCGCGAAGTCTTAGTAATAGGGTCCCGTTTTTACCCTTTGGGTACGGAACCCTAAAAAGCGATTCCCAAATGTATGTTTTTTAAACTGTGGCAGCGTAGAACTTTTCGGTCCCATCAACCATTCCGTGAGCAATACGATGTGCCCACTGCCACTTAAAATTGGCAATTCTCGGTAACCTAAGTCCTCTTGCGGATATCTCCATTTCTGAATCGATTACACAAGGAAACTCCGAGCAGACCTTGGGTGACTTCAAGCCTTCTGATAAGGCCCAGATGAGTATATTATATATCTCACCTGCAACTTAGTATCAGCTTTGATCAGCTCAGCGAGGGCAGTAGCATCAGGCCCCAGCCTGGAGGCCTGCAGCCCCAGAGACACGAGGGCGGAGCCCCGCGCGAGGGCTCGCACTGCGTCGTTACCGAGGGCGTTGCGGCCGATGTTCAGCACGCACAGGGATTGGGATGAGCGCTGAAACCACAAAATTATAGTATAAGCTCGGGCAACCAACGTAAAATAAGAAATATTGGTTCAAATAAATTGTACTGGATGGCGTGATTTGTTATTGAGTTTTTCTTGTTTAATCAACTCTCTTAAACACAAAATTATGGAATATGGGGCTCTTAATTCACATTTCAAAGATTACTTGCATGGATCATTTAAAATTGATTCCAATAGATGGCGCGGTTTTAAATTTCTGAGGCATCGACTAGATTTTTTAATTTGTTTTTAACACATTTTAGTACAATGAAACAGTAAAAACGTGCAAAGAAATACTATAAAACAAATCGTCACTGTATTTAGAGAAAAAAGTAGTCACGAACCGAGTAAACCCTTTTACTTGCAAGTCGCTGCTAACACCATCTATATCCGTGGAACGGAACCAAACGCGATCGATTTACAAAAAATCTGTATAATTAGATGAAAAACGCTAGTTACGACGCACCGTCGCGTCGGCACGGTTTCTTCGTATGGGATGAGGCATCTGTATGCCAGTATTATATTATCTGTGGTTTAGGTGAATCAGCGCGCAAAAACATGGGGCATTTTACAGTTATTGGGGGCTTGTTCACGGAAGCACGAGTTGGTATTTAGTGTGTTACAATACAAATTTAAAAAACCGACTGGAATACCTCAGAAATTGAAAACCACGCCATGTATTGGAATCCGTTTAAATAAACTTTAAAACGTTATTTAAGAGCCCAATATTCCATAATTTTGTTCTTATGAGAATCAATTAAAAAAGAACATACAATTTTTATGATCAATTCTAGAAAACGTTAATTCTACCCACAATTCAATAACGAATCGATGCATATCGCGCCATCTAGTGACATTTATTTGCACCAAATTTTCTTTGTTAGCGCTGGGACCTCGTGACCCAAATACATTATAACTTTTTCCACTAACTTGTCTACTAAGTAACACATTGCCTAAGAAATTCGTTTCGAAATATGAACATTTAGATACAAGATTATAAAATAAAATAAAAAAATAAAAAAATACATAATAACAGTTAAATTTTTGTATGGAGTTTTGATATCATTATGTAACTGGCAGAATGATACTGAACCTGTTACCTCTCGTAAAAGCGCGCGTTGATTGTGTGTATATAGTCTGTGGTTTTCAGTCTGAACGTTTCTAATAGATTGTTGTTGGAACTTATTTGCATTTAATTAAGTAAGCTCATCAGGTAGTGGAAAAATAATCGTTTGTGTCTCGCATATTTTAACACTCGCATGTAGACATCGCTCGTGTTAATATCTCGACTTTTTATGCTCGACACGAAATGTATTGTTATTGTGCTTATGATCACAGTCACACAGAACGAAAAGCTGCTATACTTACCAATGCTTTACTAAGATACGGAGCACAATTTCTTGTGAGTTGATTGTTCCATAACACTAGGAATGCCAGCCCCCGCGCCTCGTGACCACCAACTGAAATCAACAAGTAAATGTATCAGAAATATTCATTACATAAATGAACCGTCAGCCATTTAACAGTTTTCCAGTCCAATGAGTCATATATGATTCATTCTATTGTTAACGTTCCCACTGCTGGAACACATGCCTCGTCTCTGTAAGAGGGAATGGGTTGGTAAATGTCAAATGTCTTTGAAATTCGGTTTCCTCACGATGTTTTCCTTCACCGTTTTCAGAGCAGTGGGTTGTACCCATTTTTACCTGATTGCCGAAGGAGGGTAATGTGTTTTTAGTTAATATGTTTTAGGGTTCTATACCCAAAGGGTAAAAACGGGACCCTATTACTAAGACTCCACTGTCCGTCTGTCTGTCACCAGGCTGTATCTCACGAACCGTGAGTTTGAAGGATGAAATTGTGAAACGAAAATGGTACGGAACCCTTCGTGTGCGAGTCCGACTCGCACTTGGCTGGTTTCTTTGTTAGTACTGCCCCTCATCTTTGTGTTTCAAATAGAAATATGGCGGCTTTTGGGATCCATATTGTGGGGGCCAATATTTTTTTTCTTCCCATCCCTTAATGTTGGGTATCAAAATAAAGGGTTTTAAGAGGTGCTTCCAAAACTATATAACACTTATATGTCTAAATATAACCAACCCGAAATAAAAATTGGTAAAAAGAAATGATTCAAAAAATTAAAATCCCTAATGCTTAAGAAGCTAACTAAAAGGATGTAAACAAAAAGAAAATCATGCTGTGCCGTCGGAGGATACATCTGGTTTTGGTCAGACAGTTCGCGAATATGTGTATGTAACTCCTCTTACTTTTTCTAAACCGTATACTAGAGGTTAGTTACATTTTTATTTACATATTTTTTATTTTTTCGTTAGTAGCTTCCTTAATTTTTTCAGATCCGTATACTAGAGGTTAGTTACATTTTTATTTATATATTTTTTTGTTAGTAGCTTCCTTCATTTTTCTGATCCGTATACTACAGGTTAGTTACATTTTTATTTATATATATTTTATTTTTTTGTTAGTAGCTGCCCTCATTTTTTCTGATCCGTAAACTAGAGGTTAGTTACATTTTTGGTTAATATGTTTTTATTTATTTTGTGTTAGTAACGCCCCTCATCCTTTGTGAACTTTCTACTAACCTCCTCGAGGGGTAATGTTCGTCCATTTTGAGAAATACTCGTGTATACCTTGACAGCGGTGCGGCGACAGCGGGGACGCGGCTGCTGACGGCGGAGACTGCGACGCCTGCTCGGCCAGCGCGTCTGCCAAGTGTGCTGTGCCTGCGTCCTGGGACATTCAGTTATGACTTGTTAGTACTGCATCGTCATCATTTTAGCCGAAAGATGTCCACTGCTGGACTTAGCCCCACTAATCGATCCTGTGCGTTTCGCATCCACCTACAGGGAGGCTTTTCGAACGCAGGACCAGTCTTACCCACGATCCAGGAAGAAATACCTAGTGTGGGGCAAGGATTAAAAAAAAAACTTTTTCCACTACCTTGTAATGTAACGCATTGCCTAAGAAATTAATTTCGAAATATGAACATTTAGACACAAGATTATAAAATAAAATTTAAAAAAGTACAAAATTACATAATAACAGTTACGAAATGACTTTTGTATGGAGTTTTGATATCATTATGTAACTGACAGAATGATACTGAACCTGTTACCTCTCGAAAAAGCGCGCGTTGATTGTGTGTATATAGTCTGTGGGTTTTAGTCCGAACGTTTCTAATAAATTGTTGTTGGAACTTATTTGCATTTAATTAAGTAAGCTCATCAGGTAGTGGCAAAAGAATCATTCATATCTCGCATATAAAGGCTTTATTTTAACACTCGCATGTAGCTTTCGAAAAATTGGCTACAACGCTCGTGTTAAAATCTCGACTTTTTATGCTCGACACACAATGTACTATCCAGGTCCAGTTTACCTGTATCATATTGTTGGAGAGGTCCAGCAGCTGTATGCGCGAGTTGTATCTGAGCAGCGAGGCGAGTTGTGAAGCGTCCGATACCGACAGTCGGTTGTCGCAGAGCCGGAGCTCTCGAATTGAACTATTTGATTTGAGGGCTATCACTGGCAAGAAAAGAAAAATATTGCATTAGTTATATTGAAGAATAAAGCTTAACATAAGTGTTAAATAAACAGGATCAGTTTTTAAAAATCTATACTAATACTAGCTGACCCGGCAAAAATACTTGCTACTATATTACTCCATTGATAGTGTCGCAAATAAAAATCAAATTATGGGAAGTAATGACATACGGAAACCTTAAGGCGTATATATTCCCCAATGATAACGAAGTACTGGCCGTGCGCCCGCTCGGAGTCAGAATATCAATATTGAATCCCCTTTTGAACAGTTTTGCTTGTAAAATATTCTTTGATTTACATATTCTATTTCATTTATGAAGAAAAATATTTTTAATAGTTTTCTTTTAATAATATTTTTAAACATTCAAGTCGTTTTGGAGGAGTATCCAAAAATAGCGAAAAAATATCGTGTTGTTAATTATTTTTTTAAAGCAAGACTATCAGTTACACGAAATAACCAGGTTTCACAAATAAAGTACCTACATGAAGCAATTATAAATATGTATATTTTATCAAACTTTTTAACCTAGCCGTTACTAAGGAGTATGCTTTAGAAAGTAACCGTTTTACGGCACTAAAGCGGTGGAAGGCCCTTAAGGGTACACTAGTCGAAAATTCTTCCATACAAACGTAGTCTGGCTTTTACTCTACTGCTTGACGATGTATGTTCAAAATAAAAAAATGATATCAATTTGTCTCATCATTATCTAGCCCTGTATGGAAGCAGAAAAGTAAAAAAAAAATTACTTGAAAGTTATGAGCTTCGAAAGTTCCATATTTCAACACTAATTTTAACGCATCTTTGGGCGCAAATAAGTACCATAAGAAGAAGGAAAATTAAAAATCGGCCTCCATACAGGGATAGATTAGTAGTTCAACAATGCAAATAATTTTATTTTGTACAGATACATTCAGTGGTTTTTTCATGATATCCAGACTCCCAAAGGTCTGTTTATAAAATTTCACGCGCTCGTTTTCGTTCTAAATCATCATCCATTTCGCTACAAATTTGCAAAAGTGTGTATTCGTACGCGTACTAGCTTCTTACTGCTCATAACAGCATCTATCTGTTCCGCACGTGTTGTCGGTTGATATAGCACGCATTTTAACCCCGCGCACAAAATAGTTCGTGCCGTTGACTAGTGTAACCTTAAGGAAAGGGCTCATTTTGAACCAAAATATTTATTTTAATAGGAAATCTACGAAGACTCGTATTATAAAAGACAGGACGTCTCGCATGGTATTTTAGTACAAGGGACATTTCTCACGGTAATACTGTAAACAGTTATTTAAGGCCTGCCACATGTTTGGACCTTCCAACGGTATATGAATTACGCGAACATTAAGGTCTGTTGTCGGCATTTTACAGTATTATAAAAATAAGTTAAATTCAATGCTTATTGTCTTCGGAACTGTAAACGAACCCTCATTAATCTAATGGCTAGCGGGGCCGCCTTGAACGATCCCAAAGACATTAACGCGGCGTGAGAAAAAGGATAAATCCCGTTTGCATTGTCTCGTAGCTTTCTCTTCTAAAAATACCACGTGGATATTTAAAATAGGATTGACATAGGTGCCATGTGAGTTTTAGATTAAGACTACACTTGTAATATATATAAGAACTAGAGAAAAGGTAGCTAATTAGACAAGATTATGTATGTTTTCATAGCTCATAAGTAGAGTACTTGGAGTAGGTTAGATAAGACTCTTGTATTGACCTTTTACACGTTTTATATTTTAGAATTAAGTATGTAGATTAAGGAAATGTATAATTTGTGTAGATTTAAGTAAGATAAGTTTAATAAAGTCGGCATCTCTGCGATGCCGGGCCCGAATACCGTTGAGGGAGAAGGGCGCTATTGTTTGCGGCTAACGGTTTTTTGTATAAAAGCCGGACCGCTTGGGAGTTGAGACACAGTCGGTCTCCTGCTCTACAAGGGGTAACAAGTAAGGAATAAATTGAAGATACGAATCAAGACAGTATTTTCATTCCTCCAACAAAACAACACCAATACAGTCCACTACACGTATCATGCAATTGATGATATGAAAAAATCTTCGGACAATATTCTAATCGGAATTAAAAATATTCTAAAGCTGTAGTACAAATCTTGAGTTGTCGTATCCGGGTACTTCGGAAACCCAGGTTCCAGGTGTACTTTGCCATATATCCAGCGATCACTGTGCAGTTTAGAAGCAGAGGAGCTGCTGTCTCGTCCTCCTCCAAGCAGTGCAGGCACTGTAGAGTGGGCTGTTTGTAACTCCTACGACAAAGAGGGGACATGTTGCCAATAAGTACTCACCTAGACATAACAAAGGTTCACCACACAAGCTCACTCGCTGCAGACACAGTGCTCTTAGAGTGCATGTGTGTGCTCTCAATGAACGCGCTAACACGGGCGCGTGGGACGCTTCTAGCGGTGCATCCGAAACTTCTAGCTCTGATAGGTCTGCGCTCTGGAAATTAGCAGAAACAGGCTGTTAGTATTCATCATACCATCTATACTAATATTATAAAGAGGTAAAGTTTGTGAATTGTGAGTTTGTGACGTTGTAGGGGGTAATCTCTGGATCTACTGAACCGATTTTGAAATTTCAGTAGAAAGCTACATTATTCCTGAGTGACATAGGCTATAATATATTTTCAAAAAAATAGTGATCCTTATGCAAATTGCAATAATGTAAGCCAGTAGCAAAATGTTGCATATAAAATTCATTCTTTGGAGTGCACTGAGAAAACTATTATTGATACATAAAAAATATGTACTACATGATTAGGCAAGGTAGGGTAGGTAGGGTTGGGTAAGTAGGGTAGGGTAGGTAGGGTAGCGTAGGTAGGGTAGCGTAGGTAGGGTAGGGTAGGAAGGATAGGTGGGTAGAGTAGGTATGGTAGGTAAGGTAGGTAGGTTGGTAGGTAGCCAGTTGACGGGGGCATAGCTCCGGGTGTCAGCTAGTACACAAGTAAAAATTAAAATTTTCCATAACCCCACATTTATTTTTTATTTCGCACTTTTTACGGTTCCGTACCCAAAGGGTAAAAACGGGACCCTATTACTGAGACTTCGCGGTCCGTCTGTCTGTCTGTCTGTCACCAGGCTGTATCTCATGAACCGTGATAGCTAGACAGTTGAAATTTTCACAGATGATGTATTTCTGTTGCCGCTATAACAGCAAATACTAAAAACGGAATAAAATATATATTTAAGTGGGGCTCCCATACAAAAAACATGTTTTTTTGCCGTTTTTTGCGATAATGGTACGGACTTACAAAGTAAAACTGCATTTTTTTAGGGCAACCCTATCCTCAACAAAAAAGAAACGAATTCAATATATAATGTTGTATCCTGTTGTACAACGTATTAACTGAGTTAGTACACATAAAAAATAGTTTAACATAAAATATCATGGGACTTAAAAGTTTAGATAAGAGCGAACTTAATTTTATCACTCTTGCTGTCAGCTGATTGAGCTGAGTAAATATTGTATCATCATCTTGACCAGAGTATAGTTTACGCGCTTCGATCAAGAATCTATCGAATACGTATTTTGACAAAACTTTTTGAGCGGCTGAACCGATTTTCATCAACAGCAAAGAACAATCCCGATAATGACAACTTACAAAGTAATCAAAATCGGTTCATCCGTTTAGGAGCTATGATGCCAAAGACAGATACACAAATACACAAACACACAGGTACATACTTCAAACTTATAACACACCTCTTTATCCATCGACTGTTAAAAAGTAGCGAATAATCAAATATCAAAGCGTCTTCCCTCAGAGTGAATTTAAAATAAGAATCTTCTAATTCCTTAGATTCAATCAATTATAATTCAATTACAGAGGCTAAAGGCCATGTCGGATCTCGGAGTCTAAGGCTGCCTGTACACTTGGAGCGGAGAAAAGAGGAGCGGAGTTTTTATGTAATTGCCGTTTTATGTGATAATAGTGCCAAGTGGACAGGCAGCCTTACATATTAAAATCTATAACCAGTCGTCAGCTCGTGGCTCGTGGTCCTCCATTGATTCTCCTGCCCTTTTTGATATGCTTTTGGCTACCCATCCTTATCAGTCCAGGAATTAGCATTGCTGGGTATAGGCCTCTCCCTGTTTTATTTTCCGATTCTGTTTACCCCTCATACAAATATTTGCCGTGACTTTGAAGAGTAATTACCACTCCTTCTACCATATTCCCCTTTTTAGGGTTCCGTACCCAAAGGGTAAAAACGGGACCCTATTACTAAGACTTCGCGATCCGTCTGTCTGTCTGTCTGTCCGTCTGTCTCCAGGCTGTATCTCATGAACCGTGATAGCTAGACAGTTGAAATTTTCACAGATGATGTATTTCTGTTGCCGCTATAACAACAAATACTAAAAATAGTATAAAATAAATATTTAAGGGAGGCTCCCATACAACAAACGTGATATTTTTGCCGTTTTTTGCTCGATATTAATAACGGCAACAGGTGAAATATTCACAGAATGTTTAGTTGTATATTCTCTTCAAAAAATAATAATTATTAAATTAAAATAAAATAAATTAAGGGGGGCTCCCATTCCCAAGGGGGGGTTTTGCGATAATGGTACGGAACCCTTCGTGTGCGAGACCGACTCGCACTTGGCCGGTTTTTTTTTACTTCTTACATTGACTGTATCGTAAGGTTACAAGAGAATTTAGGTGTCTTTTAAAAGTTTTAAAGCACAACTACATGCAAGTCACTCAAACCCTTTCTCAAACCACCGTGTGTAGACCACATACCTTTTTGATCATCCTCGAGGCAGCTTGCCACCCTCTAATGCCGAACTGCCTTGGCCCGGCTATGGACAATACTGTCGCACTTTCGTAGTACTCTATCATGTCGAATATCGCCTCCTGAAACACCAAATAAACAAAGTTAGGGCGTTAGCTGGTTTGGGAGGAATAGCCCGGCAGTAGGACATTACTGGCATGTAATGTTAGAGAGGTTCAGTTTCTATCTTCAGTTTTTAGGTAATAAGTTCAATCGTAAACAACGGAAAGACATTATTCTTAATTCAATATAGTGAACTCTCAAAGATGGCGACACACAGCATATAGAACGTCTACATACTTTGAAAAAGCTACCAAAAACAGCCATACTACCAAATGTACTTTCAAGTACCTTTTTCACTAGATGGCGCGATATGCACCTCCATCTGTTATTGAATGTGTGTAAAATTAACATTTTCTGGAATTGAATACAAAAATTGTATGTTCTTGTTTAATCAACTCTCCTAAGTACAAAGTTATGCAATATTGGGTTCTTAATTCACATTTCAAAGATTATTAGACGGATCATTTAATATTGATGCCAATAGATGGCGCATTTTTAAATTTCTGAGGCATTCCACTCGATTGTTAAAGTTTCCATTTTAACATATTTTGGTGCAAAAAATAACTGTAAAAACGTGCAAATAAATACTAGAAAACAAACCTTCACTGTATTTAAGGAAAAAAATATTCACGAACCTAGTAAACCCTTTTACTTGCAAATCGCTGCTAACACCATCTATCTATCACCGTGAAACAGAACCGAATGCGTTCGATGTACAAAAAATTAACATAACATAACATAAATATTCGTAATAACGTCGCCACGGTTTCTTTGTAAGGGATGAGGTATCTGTATGCTAGTATTATATTATCTGTGACAAGGTGTAGAAGTGTATTTGGGAGCGAATGGAACGTGGACGCGACGCGATTGGTCAGTCAATCCTTGTGTCAACTGACAAACAAATCGCGCGCTCGGAACGGTGCCGCGGTGCCTTTCCCCCGGTGCGTCCCGCTAGATAACCAAAGAGCCCTAAAAAACGACTTGTGCGCATCTAACGACTCTTGCCAAATTACGTGCCGGCAACTATAAGGGTATTACACATGGAGCGACTGCCTGTATAACCTCCACAACCCTGTATCTGTAATAACACGATACCCCTTAGCAAGACTGGTGTCAGATTAACTAACTTCTGAAAACTTATATATACTGTCAAGTATGTACAAATGACAGTCGGGACCAACAGCTTAACGTGTTTTTTCACGGAGGAATCACGTTGGCTTTAATATGCTCGCAAAACTGCAATAAAACTCCAGCATTAATTAGGATATGCTGCCAAAAATGTGCGGGTTATCAACAACAACACTTTTATTGGTTGTTGACTCAGCCAACGATTGCCTATGGTTGCCGAGAATAACCGAAAGGCATTTTTTTTTTCTCCTCTGCTATCAGTCCCCTGACTATGACCAGCCCGGCGAGCACGGCCTACTGTGACATGGCCTAAGTCACACTTTTTATCACAGTTTGGGCGATAAAGCCATTTTGTCTTAAATGCTAGCACGGCGGCGTGAGACATTTTCTTGACTTGTGGCATAACTTCTTGACATTTATTTGTTTTCTTTTTCGGAAATTTGCCAATTTTATGGCAGTTTCGGTTTAACCTTGGCCATAAAAACTATTTAGGTTCAGAGAAGCATAGTCCTACGACGCACTATTTCCGAATTATGGGCCTCCGAATGTTTTTTTATTTTCCATAAAACGCTCTATATCTCGAAAACGGTATGTCCTAGGCAAAAAATAACCAAAATTTAGCCCCCCCTTTGAAACCCCCATGCTAGCAGCATCCCAAAATGAATTTATGAAAAAAAAAATTTTTTTTCTTTCTTTGTTTTCGACTTAAACTACAAATTCTTAACAGAAAATATTTTGGGTCATGACAAGTTATGATAAAATGTCATGTCTTACAATTTGTCTTAAATACTAGCACGGGACAACCATGTGACATAGTTTCAAGACGCGACATGCCTTTCTTGTAGCTGACTTCATAGTGCGACATAATCTGAATAGACGACCAAATAAAATAATACTTATAAAAGTGTGCCGTTCATACAGATAAAATACTTTTTAATTTTGTTGGGAAC
Organism: Anorthoa munda; assembly: GCA_945859665.1. NCBI lineage: Eukaryota > Metazoa > Arthropoda > Insecta > Lepidoptera > Noctuidae > Anorthoa > Anorthoa munda. Next base: position 47,752,067 of record OX243895.1, on the reverse strand, counting down.
AAATTAATATTTGACCCACGACCATAGACTTATGCACACTTTATTTTTCTTTGTTTGTTTGATAACATATTAAGTGTTTGTTAGTAATATATAATTATTTTGAAAATTTTAATAATTACTTAAAAAATATAATAGCTTGGACCCAGTTCCCGATACCGGTGAGCCCCTATTTTTTTATTTTAGTTTTTTTTTGGGGGTTTTATTTAAGAAATAATTTAAAATGTAGAAAGTATGAAGAATATGGAATATAAGAAAATAATTATAAAAAGCAATATACAAAATAAAAATAAGAATAACAATAAAAAAAATACAGTAATAAAAAAGTAATAATATAGAATTAATTAATAATCCTGTAACATTTCAATTAATTAATAAGCATTGGTCACCACACACACAAAATAAATTTATTGCCATTTGGTGCAGTAATTAGAAGGAAAATATTTTATTTTTCAACTATAAAATTTTATCACCACCTCCGAACGAAAGTGATACATTTTTCTTTATCATCTGTCAAAATGTGACATTTGTGACAAAATGGGTGCGCCCGTATTAGCAACTAAGACCCGATGAGTCCCAAATAAACGTCAGGAAATTTTCTCACGCCGCCGGTACTAGTATTTAAGACAAAATGGCTATATCGTTCAAATTGCGATGAAATGTGTGACTCAAGCCATGTCACAGTAGGCCGAGCTCGCCGGGAAGCAACAAGAAAGGCATGTCGCGCCTTTAAAATAAGTCACATGTTTGACCCGTGCTAGCATTTAAGACAAATTGTAAGACATGACATAATTTATCATGTCTTGGGACAAATGTCTTGGGTACGCCCATGCTCGCTCCGCAGATGTGTGGAAAGATACATCAATTTTTTTATAGAATCAGGACCAGTGTCCAAATTCTACTTAATCAGGCAGCACAATATCAGCTTTTTTGAGTCTCTTAGTATGATTTTGCATCAATAGTGACCGTGAAAGGGGATTGGGGTGGTTGGTTAATCTATCTTTGTATTTCTCTAGATAGCTCTTCGCTTCTTCTAGGATTGTTGGGATTTCCAGGTGCTCATGTATTTCTGAGTTGCGAGCATACCAGGGCGCCGCAGCTAGGACCCTCAGGATACTGTTTTGACTCCTTTGAATGCACATGATGTTTGATTTGCTTGCGGAAGACCATATTTGAATCCCATATGTCCATATTGGTTTTATGATGGAACAATAAACTCTAAGTTTCTTACTCAGGGTGAGTGAAGATTGTCTACCAAGTAACCCGAGCAAGTTCTTGAATCGGACGTTTATTTCTGTTCTTTTTTTCTTCAGGTGATCCTTCCATGTCCACCTACGATCCAAGGCATTTATCACTAATCCTTCATCATCTATCGTCGCATGTTCTTTCTACGCTCTTCTGAACTGGACCTTGCGCATGACCATCTCCAAAGCGTCTGCTGTCCTGCTAGCGTATATTTTCCGACAACAGCCGAGAATAGCCGAAGTGTATTAATAAGAACCAGACGTTGAGAACCATGGCTCCTTCAGAAACTCCATCGTCTATGTTTGAACGGACCGTTCTTGGTTTATTGAATTGACTTGTAGTGCCTCCAAGGCGAAGGCACCCGAAGATAGCCGAAGACATAGAGGTGATCGTTACTCCATGTCGCTTTGTCTATCAGTACTCCTTCATCATCTATCTCCACTCTTATAAACTGGACCTTGCGCATGACCACCTGCAAAGCGTCTGATGGCGTTGCCCTGATAGCGAGCACTCTTCGACAAGAAGAATAGTGTTTATAGAGAACGGGTCGTTGAGAGCTTTGACTCCTGAGGGAGCTTCATCATCTAGTTTTGAATGGTCTATTTCTGACTTACAGAACTACACTTTGAATTGTGGCGTCTCCAGAAAAGCCGAATGCACCCGAGGATTGCCGGTGTCAGTCTTGGTGCTCTTACTATTGGCACAGATTACTAAATAGTTACTAACGTCTCCTGCATCGAGTTCTCTAACTAGATTCCGCAAAATACTGTCCGAGATCGACCGAAGATTGCCGGAAACTAACAAAGATTACTCACCGCTCCCTCATCATCTATCACGGCATGTTCTATCTCCAGTCTTCTGAACTGGACCTTCCGCATGACCGCCTCCAGTGCGTCAGCCGGGGCGGGCCCTGATAGCGAGCATTCGGCGAGCGTGAGTCTGGGGGCTCGCGCGGCGCCGCCGATCGAAATGTCTGGTAACTCCTGGAAAGGAAACATGGATGGAATAAGTATTATTTTGTCACCAGAGAGCCTGTATATGGTCAACAAGTGTGAGTCGAACTCGCTACACCGAGGGTTCCGTATAAACAGCTACATTCACCAAAATAATTAAATAATAAACAATGACAGAACCGAAAATTGTTAGAGCAATTGCCGGTTCTGTCATTGTTTATGGTTAAGGGACAAAATAACTTTGCCGTTCGAAAACTGTTGTCCCCATAAAGCAGTTGAAAAATAAGAAAAGAAAAGTCGTATAAGTTAATAATCTTCTTCTTATGTGGGTACAAAACAGTTTTCAGCTAGCTACTAGTACTACTATTACTACTATTATTATAATGGTACTAGTATTATTCTAGTTTTCAGTTGTACTGTTAAGGGTTTAGCATAAGCATGTATTTATATTGTATGTCGTTTTGTGGCAATTAAAAACTTTTTCATCTTCTTTCTATTTTCCTTTACTTGTGCTGTAAGATATTGCTTCTTGCCAAATTATATGATTATTGGTCAACGGGAAGTATCCTTAAGGGTACACTAGTCGAAAATTCTTCCATACAAACGTAGTCTGGCTTTTATTCCACTGTTTGACGATGTACGTTTAAAATAAAACATGATATCAATTTGTCTCATCAGTATCTAGCCCTGTATGGAAGCAAAAAAGTAAAAAAAAAATTTACTTGGAAGTTATGAGCTTCGAAAGTTCCATATTTTAACACTCATTTTAACGCATCTTTGGGCGCAAATAAGTACCATAAGAAGAAGGAAAATTGAAAAACAGCCTCCATACAGGGATAGATTAGTAGTTCAACCATGCAAATAATTTTATTTTGAACAGATACATTCAGTCGTTTTTTCATGATATCCGGACTCCCAACGGTCTGTTTATAAAATTTCGCGCGCTCGTTTTCGTTCTAAATCATCATCCATTTCGCTACAAATTTGCAAAAGTGTGTATTCGTACGCGAATTAGCTTCCTACTGCTCATAACAGCATCTATCTGTTCCCCACGTTTTGTCGGTTGATATAGCACCCATTTTAACCCCGCGCACAAAATAGTTCGTGCCGTCGACTAGTGTGCCCTTAAGGTATTGATTCCCTTACGATTTCTCAAATATGTGTGAGAAGATTGATTTTTTTACAGCTGCTAGGGATTGCAGACCTAAATATATCATATTAATTTCAACTTTATACTTCAACTCCAGGCGTTCCAGAGAAAAAGGGTCTGTCAGAGTAACTGGTAAGGATTAAATTCTTAAATGAAGAGTAAAAAGTGTGATGTTCTTACCCGTATCTGCTGCAGCACAGAATCGATGCATGGCGTGTTATGTCGTCGGCAGGCCTCCAGGTACTCGGCCGCGACTTGCGACTTCGTCGTCGGTGATACTGCGAACAAACAGATAAGATTTTTTTAATTACTGCTGGTTTTTAGGGTTCCGTACCCAAAGGGTAAAACCCTATTACTAAGACTCCGCAATCCGTCTGTCACCAGGCTGTATCTCGTGAATCGTGATAGCTAGACTGTTGAAATTTTCACAGATGATGTATTTCTGTTGCCGCTATAACAACAAATACTAAAAACAGTATAAAATAAATATTTAAGGGGGGCTCCCATACAACAAACGTGATTATTTTGCTGTTTTTTGCTCGATATTAATAACGGCAACAGGTTTCATATTTATTCACAGAATATTTAATTGTATATTCACTATACAAATAAACAATAATAATTATTTAATTAAAATAAAACAAATTAAGTGGGGCTCCCATACAACAAACGTGATTTTTTGGCAGTTTTTTTGCGATAATGGTACAGAACCCTTCGTGCGCGAGTCCGACTCGCACTTGGCAGGTTTATTTTTTAATTTTTTATTATAGATAGGGTCGCGCTTGACCACTATCTCACCTGATGGTAAGCGAAAATTACGCCTTTTTCTTTTTAACCGACTTCCCAAAAAGGAGGAGGTTTCTCAATTCGAACGTATATTTTTTTTTTTTGTTCGCTGATAACTTCGTCGTTATGAACCGATTTTGATGATTCTTTTTTGTTGGAAAGGAGATATCCAAAGGTTAAGGAAACTGAAAAAGGATCTGATGATGGGATCCTAGAGAAATCGAGGAAACTCCTCAAATATTATAGGCATACATACATATAATGATTTTGGTATTTGCATCAATAATGCAATCATTTGCACTCAGAAAGTGGAACTGATGATGAAGACCACAATGGCCACTGGAACTCCGAAATAAAACAATGTATCCTAGTCGTGTTTGGGCTTATTGGAATCGTCATGGGATGTACGTTGACTATAAACGATTTCCAAGTTAATTGGGTTAGGTCACTAACAAAACCAAAAAGAAATAAATAAAAAACTTTTTAACAAAAAATCAAACCGACTGCCAAAACAAAACACTACTTATTTTTACTGGGAAAAATTACTTTCGGCTTCGGAAAAGAAAGTAATGTTTCGTTTTTACCCGGCTGCAAGGAAAGGGTTATGTTTTTCGCGCGTATCTTGTATGTTTGTATGTTTGTATGTATGGAATATTCTTTATTACCTCATATCTTTCAAACTACTTGGCGGATTTTTATAATTAAGACATCGTTAGATAGGTCTTGACCGCCCAAGTGTTCTTAGCTAAGTGCCTTTAAAAAAAAAAGGAACATGGCGGATTTTGGGCGCCATATTGTGGGGGTTGAAATTTTTTTTTCTTCCGTACCCATCGTGTGGGGTATCAAAATGAAGGGTTTTTAGAGATTTCAAAAATATATAACACTTATATGTTTAAATGTACCTAATTAGAAAAAATATGTTAACTAAAAAGTTATAAATAAAAAAGTTATTTCTAAAAATCAAAAAACCCGCCTGCTTAAAAAGCGAACTAAAGATACGTAAACAAGAAGAAAATCATGCTGTGCAGTCGGAGGATACCTGTGGTTTTAGTCCGCCAGCTCGCGAATATGTATCCTCCGACTGCACAACATGATTTTCTTCTTGTTTACGTATCTTTAGTTCGCTTTTTAAGCAGGCGGGTTTTTTGATTTTTTTGTGTTTTACTTAGTAAACAGTTCTTCTTAAATTTAGTCGTTTCTGAAAAATTTGAAAACCGAAAAATGTAAAAATTATAACTATGAGTATTTCAAACTGAAATTGTATAAAACTGCTAGGTATATTTTCAGGTCATGTCAGCCAATTGGGTCATTCGCAAAGAGGACAAATGGGCTTCGGGTGATAGAATAGGAGAGTCTGTCATCAGGACATAGGCTTAAAACGATGGCGGTGCGCCATGTGTCATGTGCACCTTTCAAGAGGAACTGGTGACAGGGTTCTGACTGGAAGTACGTACGTATATATGAGCAGCTTCTGGTCTTCCAGTAAGAGTTCAAAAGAAACCAACTTATTAAGATCATCATCATCATTTCAGCTAAAAGACGTCCACTGCTGGACATAAGCCTCCCCCAAGCGTCATCACAACCCCACTGATCAGTACTGTGCGCCTCGCATCCACCGGACTCCCGTAGCCTTGACCAGGTCGTCGCTCTATCTAAAGGGGACTCCCTCCCTCCAACGCTCCAAGAAAGAACTTTTCGTCCCCAACGGCCATCCGTTCTGCGAGCAATATGTGCCCTGCCCACTTAAGTTCTTCAGGCTATGTCTGTAACCTTAGTTCTCTTGCGGATGTCTTCAATTCTGATTCGATCACACAAGGAAACTCTGAGCCTAGCTCTCACCATTGCCCTTTGGGTGACTTTAAGTCTTCCGATGAGGCCCATTAAGGGTACACTAGTCGACGGCATGAACTATTTTGTGCGCGGGGTTAAAATGCGTGCTATATCAACCGACAACACGTGTGGAAGAGATAGATGCTGTGATGAGCAGTAGGAAGCTAGTTCGCGTACGAATACACACTTTTGCAAATTTGTAGCGAAATGGATGATGATTTAGAACGAAAACGAGCGCGCGAAATTTTATAAACAGACCTTTGGGAGTCTGGATATCATGAAAAAAAAACCGGCCAAGTGCGAGTCGGACTCGCACACGAAGGGTTCCGTACCATTATCGCAAAACACTGCATAAAAATCACGTTTGTTGTATGGGAGCCCCCCTTAATTTATTTTATTTTAATTTATTAATTATTATTTTTTGAAGTAAATATACAACTAAACATTCTGTGAATATTTCAAGCGTCTACCTGTTGCCGTTATTAATATCGAGCAAAAAACGGCAAAAATATCACGTTTGTTGTATGGGAACCCCCCTTTCATATTTACTTTATACTGTTTTTAGTATTTGTTGTTATAGCGGCAACATAAATACATCATCTGTGAAAATTTCAACTGTCTAGCTATCACGGTTCATGAGATACAGCCTGGAGACAGACGGACAGACAGACAGACAGACAGACAGACAGACAGACAGACAGACAGACAGACGGATCGCGAAGTCTTAGTAATAGGGTCCCAATTTTACCCTTTGGGTACGGAACCCTAAAAACTACTGAATGTATCTGTTTAAAATAAAATAATTTGCATTGTTGAACTAATAATCTATCCCTGTATGGAGGCCGTTTTTCAATTTTCCTTCTTCTTATGATACTTATTTGCGCCCAAAGATGCGTAAAAATTAGTGTTAAAATAAGGAACTTTCGAAGCACATAACGTTCAAGTAAATTTTATTTTTACTTTTTGGCTTCCATACAGGGCTAGATAAATGATGAGACAAATTGATAACATTTTTAGGGTTCCGTACCCAAAGGGTAAAAACGGGACCCTATTACTAAGACTTCGCGATCCGTCTGTCTGTCCGTCTGTCTCCAGGCTGTATCTCATGAACCGTGATAGCTAGACAGTTGAAATTTTCACAGATGATGTATTTCTGTTGCCGCTATAACAACAAATATAAAATAAATATTTAAGGGGGGCTCCCATACAACAAACGTGATATTTTTGCCGTTTTTTGCTCGATATTAATAACGGCAACAGGTAGACGCTTGAAGTATTCACAGAATGTTTAGTTGTATATTTACTACAAAAAATAATAATTAATAAATAAAAAAATTAAGGGGGTCCCATACAACAAACGTGATTTTTATGCAGTATTTTGCGATAATGGTAGGGAACCCTTTGTGTGCGAGTCCGACTCGCACTTGGCCGGTTTTTTTATTTTGAACGTACATGGTCAAACAGTGGAGTAAAAGCCAGACTACGTTTGTATGGAAGAATTTTCGACTAGTGTATAAGATCTAGAACCAAGTATTTATTCTGCTTACACCACAAAGAAGATACAAAGATAAGGTTTTCATTTCCGCATTTATTCGCAAAATCACACAGTATAATCGCGGTATTGTAACTGGGGATGTGTAATTCAGTGTGAGGAATGACGTCACCGCTTTTTATGCCCAAGTGTTTGCTATATTACAGTGTGTGTCAAAGTTATTGATACTTAGTTTAAGTGGGCAGTTTTCTTATTCTTCACTAAAGTCTCCGCAGATAACAAAAAAAATAAAAGTCGTTAACACCTGCCTACCAATGTATTCCAATATTTCAAAACGATACGAACAAAATGTAAAGGCAGTGTCGCTAACACGATCTAAACAAACGTATCGCGGTAAGGGGCGTCCTTGACCGTTTTTTTTTTACTTGGCTTTCAGTAATATTGAGTTAATCTATACTAATATTATAAAGAGGAAAGATTTTTTTGTTTGTTTGTTTGTACCGAATAGGCTCCGAAACTACTGGACTGATTTGAAAAATTCTTTCACCAATAGAAAGCTACATTATTCCTGAGTGACATAGGCTATTTTTTTATGCAGAAAACGGGTCCTGTGGGGTGGTCCACACACAGCTAGTATATGATAAACCCGTGGACCGACTTACATTATTTAAACGGATTAAACGTTTATACCTTTCATTTGCGACCAAAATTATTAAAATATCTCAATAAATATAAATTATGTTTTCAAGTTACGTAAGGTACTTATTTTTAGGGTTCCGTACCCACCAAATGGTAGAAACGGGACCCTATTACTAAAACTCCGCGGTCCGTCTGTTACCAGGCTGTATCTCATGCACCGTGATAGCTAGGCATAGTTAAAATTTTCACAGATGATGTATTTATGTTGCCGCTATAACAACAAATACTAAAAAACCGGCCAAGTGCGAGTCGGACTCGCACACGAAGGGTTCCGTACCATTATCTCAAAACACTGCAAAAAAATCACATTTGTTGTATGGGAGCCCCCCTTAATTTATTTTATTTTAATTTAATAATTATTATTTTTTGAAGAGAATATACAACTAAATATTCTGTGAATATTTCAAGCGTCTACCTGTTGCCGTTATTAATATCGAGCAAAAAACGGCAAAAATATCACGTTTGTTGTATGGGAGCCACCCTTAAATATTAATTTTATACTGTTTTTAGTATTTGTTGTTATAGCGGCAACAGGAATACATCATCTGTGAAAATTTCAACTGTCTAACTATCACGTTTCATGAGATACAGCCTGGTGACAGACAGACAGACAGACAGACAGACAGACAGACAGACGGACAGCGAAGTCTCAGTAATAGGGTCCCGTTTTTACCCTTTGGGTACGGAACCCTAAAAACAGAATAAAATCAATATGTATTTAAGTGGGTAATTGGGTTTTTTGCGGTAATTGTACGGAACCCTTCGTGCGCGATTGCGACTCGCACTTGGCCGGGTTTTTTGTTATCTGGCGGATATTTTAGCGGCTGCCCCCGCGTAGATATCGGGCATTATCCCACGGGATCGACGGACGGGGGACAGGACGGTATGGAAGAAGAAAACGTGTTGCGCCGACCACAAGTAACATGGGACAAGAGCAGGAAGACGATGATGAGCTGAAAACCCAGAGAAGCTCATCACCAAGTAATAACATCCGTACGGGTCGATCTTCAATATAAAAGCAACGTCTGCCGAGGTCGGTCCGTAGATAGGTGACCATTCCATACTGAGACCTCTCCTTATCTCAGAAAGCATGTTAAATTGTGGGCCCGGCTGTCATTTGAAGATCTTTGACAGTCGTTACGGGTAGTCATATGCCAGAAAATCTGACACAAAGAACCTGGTAAGGCCTTTTTTTTGGGTGGGAATTCATCCAGTGACTTTTCCCGCTCTGGGTGAAGCGGGAGACTTTAAGGGTACACTAGTCGACGGCACGAACTATTTTGTGCGCGGGGTTAAAATGCTGTGATGAGCAGTAGGAAGATAGTTCGCGTACGAATACACACTTTTGCAAATTTGTAGCGAAATGGATGATGATTTAGAACGAAAATGAGAACGCGAAATTTTATAAACAGACCTTTGGTAGTCTGGATATCATGAAAAAACGACTGAATGTATCTGTTCAAAATAAAATTATTTGCTTTGTTGAACTACTAATCTATCCTGTATGGAGGTCGTTTTTCAATTTTCCTTCTTATGGTACTTATATGTGTCCAAAGATGGGTTAAAATTAGTGTTGAAATATGGAACTTTCGAAGCTCATAACTTTCAATTAATTTATTTTTTTACTTTTTTTGCTTCCATACAGGTCTAGATAATGATGAGACAAATTGATATCATTTTTTATTTTGAACGTACATCGTCAAACAGTGGAGTAAAAGCCAGACGACGTTTGTATGAATTGAATTTTCGACTAGTGTACCCTTAACTGACTAAACCCCACCCGTGTTCCTACAGTTGCTTGTGCCAGGGCCGCGGTAACTCTCTTTCAAATTTATCCGCGTGTTTCCCAGTAACTGGTTTGTGGAGGTCAGATAAGAGTCGTTCCATGTACCTAAATACTGATATACAAATACAATTGCATCCACTTAGACTGGCAGCCAACGTAAATATAAAGCCAGGCAGCTTGAATAAATATAGGTCAACGACCGTTATTGCCACACTAAATCGTAACAACTATATCACCAAAGCACTCAAACAGAACTTTCCATAAAATCTCTACATGGCACTTATAAAACAGTGACGCCATCTTTAGCTTCAAGATATCGTTAATTCAGACATAAACCCGGATATCTTTACAGTATTCACCAGGAGTGACGTCACTCCGCCCCCGTGATGCAATCTGAAGGGGGATATAAACCCACTCGGTGAAGTATGAGTCATTGAGAGGATAGTAAGTAGGGTATAATGTATATAGGTCAAGTTTTATTTTATTTAAATTCATTTGAGTGTGCATATTTTAACCCCCGACGGAAAAAGTGAGGTGTTATAAGTTTGACATGAAGTACCTGTGTGTTTGTGTATCTATCTGTGACATCATAGCTCCTAAACGGGTGAAACGATTTTGATTTCGTCGAAGTGTGCAGTACGACAAACGCACCGCATCAGTGCCGCACCAAACGTCTTAATTGAAAGATTCTACAGGCGCTAATCGTTAATCATATCTCAGGGGGACCTGTTGCATAAACCTCCCGTGTATACTGTGATTCAGAGATCAAAAAAGTCGCTGGCCCAAACTGGTGGCAAATAGCACAGGATAGGGAGAAATGGGCAGCTTTGGAGGAGGCCTTTACCCAACCTGGAGACCTAGCTTAATGCATAATATTATTATAAATAAGATAACTAAAAATAAGTAATATTTATTTATAGTTATTCGTAAAGAAAAGAAAATTTACAGTTATGTTTATCTAGAAACTAGCAAGTAATTAATTCAGTAATTTAGTAACTAAGATTTTGGCATGGATTGAGGCATTTTTATTTTTATTATTATATATTTTATTATTTTTATACTGTGATTCTCGAATAGAATAAAAGTTTGACAATCACAGCATGGGCACTCCCATGCTGTGATTGTCAAACTTTTATTACCCAGCATGGTGTTTGAGTATGACTCACACCCAGAAATAAGCACAAATAATAATATTATGTAGGTCAATTGTTATTTTTATAGGTAGGTAGAGGTACCTTATTTATATAAGCTCAATATATTAACAATATTTGCGTTGGAAACGATAACTTTGTGGTTTATGAGGTAACGCGTAGGATTCGAATCCGGTTCTTGGACTCTATTCTTTGTTTCTTTCAATCAGCTAACAAGTTGAACTAGTTTTGGATAGGAGAAGAGCTTCGTCCACTTGATAAATGTTTTATTATCCCAAGGGAACATTACAGAAGTATGAAATGTCCTACGGGATCCCATGTCCTAATCTAGATTCTGGTCAACCATATGCTAAGTTTAATCCAAATTCATTCAGCCATAAAGGCGTGAAAGCGTAATAAATAAATAAACTCAGATTTTCATAAATACTGTAAATCAATCAGAGAAGTAGGCATTAATATAAGTTTATTAAAAGTACTTATTCACAATTGTCACAGATTTTATAACACAGTATCGTAATGTCACAATTCTGTTATAGTTCGAAGGCACTCGCTAAGAGGTCTCTCCGCGACTGCCTTCCCAGTGCTACCAACTCGTCTAAGCTAAAACGCGCTGTTAGCTCTTTAAAAAAGCGCTAGAAAGCGCTAAATGGTTGCAGACCAAAAAATAGCTGTATTCGGCGCCAAATTCAAGCAAAACGCCCTATAATTTGAGACTAGGGATGTATAAACGTATTTTTTTATTTTCTATTAATACAAAATATGTCATATTAAAGAGTTACATACATAGTAGGTCCTTGTTTAGTTAAAATAAAACAAAGTAATAACTTGTTAATGTAATTATTTTATAAAATAAAGGATTTAAATTAATTCATCATCAACTGATTCTATTAAAATTGTTGGTCTTGATCAGTTTTGGACGTCAATTTATATTTATCTGTGGATGAAATTTTCCTCAACACGTCGTTTGGAAGTTGACATTTGCGCAGTTATTATTTTTTAAAGAAAGTCCAAAGTTTCAAAAAGTGCTAGATTTAGCGCTAGGCGCTAGAACGCGCTATTGAACAAAAAAAGCAATAGATCTGGCGCTGAAAGCGCTAAGTTGGCAGCACTGCCTTTTCCTATGATTCCCTATAACTTCCTCCCAACCCCCCTTCCTAACCTTATACATTATTTTGGGTCACCTAAGCTCATTATTACATTGTAAAGCCCTATTTTGCAACTAAGCTAGACTACATTGTGAAACAAGTCCTCTATTATAATGATATATTTTGCCACTAAGCTTAACTACACTGTAACTAACACAGGTACTAGTTCTTTAGGGCGACAACAATACTAATATTAAAAAAGCTATCGTTTTGCTCCCAGTGTTGCCAACTCTTACGACTTCGACTTCCTTTTTAGTGGCGAAATATTGCTTTTAGTGGCTAGTGGATTTTTTTAGTGGCTTTGATTGCTTCAGTTAGTGGTGGTACGCCATTGAACCACTAGTACGATTTACAAAATACTCTAGTTAGGAAAGAACTATTGAAACAAGTGTATAATTTTTTGTAGTGTAGAAGACACAACCTTAAGGTAGTGATTTTCGGGGATACCACGAAATTAGTTTTTCAATTTCTTGAATAATTTTGATTATGGACTTTATTTGTATGACTACTGGGTCAAGTTTGATTTGATTTCAAGAGTTTGTGTATATTCTCTGGTTTGTTTATGTTGTTCCCTATGCGTGCACAAATACAACGGACGGACAATACAGTACAGAGTACAGTTCGAGTCGGTATCGGTAAAGGTTAGTTACTAGTTTAAATTATTTTCACTAATTTTGTGAAACTAATAGGTACGAGTATGCCAAAACCACAGTATACCTAAAAGTTCCGTGATTGTTGGTTAGGTAAACCAGAATTAAAGGACAACAACAAGTGGTGGAAAGCACTGCTGGCCCAGTAGCTAAGTGCAAATTATGTGGTTAAATTTTAAGGATACATTACGGAAATTTTGTTGTTTTGGATTAGTGGTTTTATGGTGGTTTGTGAAACCGTTAAGTTTAGTGGTTTTCTGGTGGGTCACGAAGCCACATTTGGTGGGTTTGTAAAAATAAAGTTGGCAACACTGTTTGCTCCGATCGCAGATACAGTCCACTAAACCAGCCTACACACGCCACCATTTTCTTTTTGGTTGCCTTCTCATCATGCCTAGCCTATTCTCAATTATGTTCTGGTAGTCTTGTCTTATCGGATGAAGCTTAATACCATCTTCACAAACGGATAAAGATAAACCGAAAAAACAGCGATAAAAGTTATACTATCGCTTAGGGTGTTTACGCACTGCATCCTATCTTTATCCGATCCGAGATCCGACTTCCATCCGAATTGGAAATGTGCTGATTTCAGACGGACGGAGTTCGCATACAGTCAGTCATCTAGGTGGGAGCGAGCCGGGCAAATGCCCATTGCGGCATAAAATTGGGGCGGCCAAACTGCACTAACAGCCCTTTTCATTTCATCAGAAAACCTAACTTATTCGTGGTGTGGTGCTCATTTGCGTCACAGGCGAGTCCCTTCTCCTCGAAAAAGAGCCAATTTCCCCCGGCTCCGTCTTTCCGAGGTGTAACCGTACCGATAACGGACCATCTTGAGCTTCCTGGCGTAACGTTGACATCGACACTTAATTTTGGCCCATACATTGAGGCAAAGGCTCAACTGGCTGCCAAAAAGTTGGGGATCCTTGCGAAGGTGAGACGGTACTTCACGCCAGAACAGCTGCTTAAGTTGTATCAAGCGCAAGTTCGATCTTGCATGGAGTACTGTTCTCATCTCTGGGATGGATCTGCCAAGTACCAGCTTGATGCTCTAGAGTCGATCGAAAAACGGGCCAAGAGGCTCATTGGCAATGAGGCACTGGTCGAGTCAAAGCTCCAGAGCCTTGAACATCGTCGTCGAGTTGCCAGCTTGTCGGTTTTTTAGCGGTTGCATTTCGGAGAGTGTGCGATGGAATTGCATGATCTAATTCCGCCTAGCCCGTTTCATCATCGGACTACAAGACGTACGGCGATGCGCCATCGGTACATGGTGGACATCCCACCCATACGCACTAAACGTTTTGGAAATACTTTCATTATGCGTACAGCTAAGGAGTGGAATTCCCTGCCGGAGTCTGTGTTTCCAGATAGCTACAACCTCGGAGTCTTTAAGTCAAGAGTGAATAGGTTACTTCTAGGCAAGCGTGTTACACCGTCGACCACATCATCGCTTACCATCAGGTGAGATAGTGGTCAAGCGCGAGCCTATATAACATAGCTTAACATATAACTAGGTCACCTAGTTTTCACTTATCTCGAAATTGTCAAAAAAGCGAGTTTATCCAATCAGACGGTTAAAAACCGATTTTGTTTTTCAATATTTAATATCCTGGAACATTTATCTCCTTATAAAGGGCGCCAAGGGCGGCAAATATTGTCTATGCCCAGAGCGACGAAATTGCTAGATCCCCCCTGGATACAGTGCGTAACCTAAATGCTAATTTCTGTGGAGTTCTGGGATTCAAATTGGTAATTTCTGTGGAGTTTCTGTGGGATTGACCACGTGTGCGAGCTGCAAAAATAAGCTAGTTTTACAATATACTTGTAATTTAGTCTTGACATTCTGACTCCTGCCCACAATATTTTTATATATTTCCGTCCCCCTCCTGAACCTAATTCTTTCTTGACCTCACGGCAATAGAGCTACAAATATCTCGCTTGCCAGATCAACACATATCTTTCTTCAAATCAGTGGTTAATCAGTTACTAAGTAACACATAGTAACAATCCTGCTGACTACACAAAGCGAGTAGCGTGATAGAACACAATTGCAGATAATTAACAATAAAACAAACGGAGTGGGAGATCTGTTATCGGCATACATTGTGTCGTGGTAAGGCTGATTGCACAGTGTGTTGTAGAGTTTACAATATTTTATTCAATGTTTTTTCTGATATAGGTAAAGCAGCTGTGATTCTCGAAAGTTACATCCTAGGTGTGTTTAAATCCAGACTGAATAGGTTACTTCTAGGCAAGCGCGAAAGATCTTCGTATCGCGATTTGGTAATCATAATTTGCCGGAGAAAAGGAAAAAATCCAGTAAAGTGCGAGTCGGATTCGCACACGAAGGGTTCCGTACCATTATCGCAAAACACTGCAAAAAAATCACGTTTGTTGTTTGGGAGCCCCCCTTAATTTATTTTATTTTATTTTAATTATTATTATTTTTTGAAGAAAATATACAACTAAACATTCTGTGAATATTTCAAGCGTCTACCTGTTGCCGTTATTAATATCGAGCAAAAAACGGCCAAAAATCACGTTTGTTGTATGGGAGCCCCCCTTAAATATTTATTTTATACTGTTTTTAGTATTTGATGTTATAGCGGCAACAGAAATACATCTTCTGTGAAAATTTCAACTGTCTAGCTATCACGGTTCATGAGATACAGCCTGGTGACAGACGGACAGACAGACAGACAGACGGATCGCGAAGTCTTAGTAATAGGGTCCCGTTTTTACCCTTTGGGTACGGAACCCTAAAAAGCGTACCAATATGATCTGCAAACACCACAAATACGGGTCTGTAAATGCAGTAAGCAAATGTGGCCATGCAGTCAACAAGAGTGGTGATCAAAACTAATTCCTCCCCTATATTTTTAACCGATTTAAAAAACGAAGAGGTTCTCAATTCGACTGTATCTGTTTTTTATTTGTTTCACCTTAAAACTCTTTACTAGGTAAACCGATTTTGATGATTATTTTTTTATTTGAAAGTTGGTGCTTCTCGTATGGTTCCTTTTTAAAATTGGTGAAGATCTGACGAAGAACTTAGGAGATATACAACAGATCTCTTTAATAAACAACGGCATTACTGCAATCGCATGTCTGTTTATTGTTTACGCCATTTCATAACATAACATCACGCCGGTACTCTCTAAAGGGATACGCAGATGTGTACAGTTCAACCTGGTACACTCTCATTTCACCGGTTATGTTCAAATTTTATGTTATTCGTGTAATCTATTCTGGCATAACTTTATGCTTTTAAGGTACCTTACTAAAGAACTTGCTCATTATATGTACCACAAAAAAAAACTAAAATAAAAAAAAAATACGAAAAACACAACCGACTTCCAAAAAAAACACTACAAAGTGCAAAATAACTTAAATTTCGGAAGTCGCTCTCAAAAAACGAAGAAACCAAAACAGGAACACCGACTTCCGAAATGGAAGATCATTTTTACAAATCAGTGAGTTTTTTTGGAAGTCGGTTGAGGCGCAGATACCCTTGAATAGCTGATTTTAAAATGAGAATCACGTCTAAACGGCTAGTCGTAATTTTTTTGAAAAAATATATGTTACATTAGAACATTTTCTTAATAATTTGATATGAGCAAATTTTGAGTTTTATTCGTATAACAAAGTGTAATTAATTTGTAAAGTTAAGTCTAAAACGGACAAAAACATGACAGTCGCACTATAATAACCGCTGGGCGCATTTTAATGAAATCGACACCATCTCAGAGAGAATTTAATTATCTACATTTTGATCTAAGCCTTTTTTTTTAAGTTATAGAATAACAAGGAAAATACAAAAACCGGCCAAGTGCGAGTAGGACTCGCACACGAAGGGTTCCGTACCATTATCGCAAAACACTGCATAAAAATCACGTTTGTTGTATGGGAGCCCCCCTTAATTTATTTTATTTTAATTTATTAATTATTATTTTTTGAAATAAATATACAACTAAACATTCTGTGAATATTTCAAGCGTCTACCTGTTGCCGTTATTAATATCGAGCAAAAAACGGCAAAAAAATCACGTTTGTTGTAGGGAGCCCCACTTAAATATTTATTTTATTAATTTTTTAGTATTTGTTGTTATAGCGGCAACAGAAATACATCATCTGTGAAAATTTCAACTGTCTAACTATCGCGGTTCATGAGATACAACCTGGTGACAGACAGACAGACAGACGGACCGCGAAGTCTCAGTAATAGGGTCCCGTTTTTACCCTTTGGGTACGGAACCCTAAAAACTACGAAATTTTGGGTCGCGCGAATGTGAAGTAAATGCGCGTTTTGTTCCCTCAAGGTCGTTGGCGTTAGTAGTCGTCCTAAAAACAGTTTTCCTTTCGTACCTTAGCAACCCATTATAATATGAATACTTTGCTAGTAACCGCAACAACAATAAAATCCGCTGGTCACGTGAACTCGTCCTAACCAAAGCTACCAACGTTTGCTCGGTGTATGACTTCACCGCGAGTGACCTTGTGCGTCAGTGTCAAGGACATTAATGCAGGGGGTGACTTATACTGGCATGCAAATTAAGTAAAACACTCATTTAACTAGGAAATGCGGGCAGAGGAGAAGAGCGCCTGTTGGTGCTTGTAATACTTTATACCTATATTTAGTATAGTAGTGCTGGGTGCATCGTTCTCACGTATAAGAATTTATCAATGTATGTACTATTTATGTTAATATTGTAAAAAGCCTTTATTTTTTTAAAAGAGTAAGTATGGAGTTTCTTGTGCATTCTTCGCCATATCAACCTACTTTTCTGAATGCACGGTAGAATCAATTTTTTATAACATGTACATTTTTTTAACGTTCAAAAGTGCCGCATAATGGCCTAGTTGAAATAAATACATTTGATTTGATTGATTTGATTTGAGAGCTCCGACTTAATTTCCTTAGTAAAAAGTTATAATTCGAGGTTTGGTTCTCGCCTATTTACTCCTCCAGTATTGGACAAATTTAAAAGATGTTCCATAAATTGAATAAAAAAGATTTTAGTTGTGCTTCTATGTTTTCTTTTTTAGGGTTCCGTACCCAAAGGGTAAAAACGGGACCCTATTACTAAGACTCCGCGGTCCATCTGTCTGTTTGTCTGTCCGTCTGTCTGTCTGTCCGTCTGTCACCAGGCTGTGTCTCATGAACCGTAATAGCTAGACAATTTAAGTATTTGTTGTTATAGCGGCAACAGAAATAAATCATCTGTGAAAATTACAACTGTCTAGCTATCACGGTTCTTGAGATAAAGCCTGGTGACAGACAGACAGACAGACAGACAGACGGACCGCGGAGCCTTAGTAATAGGGTCCCGTTTTTACCCTTTGGGTACGGAACCCTAAAAACAGAATACATTAAATAATAAGTGGGGCTCCCATACAACAAACGTGATTTTTTTGTTGTTTTTGCGATAACGGTACGGAACCCTTCGTGCGCGAGTCCGACTCGCACTTGGCCAGTTTTTTTTTTTTTTCTTCTTTCGATTCTTTGAGCTTGCAGGTACGATACATGATAACTCTGATATCTATGATGATATCAATAACGATGGTGCACCGATTTTTACGCAAAAAGAAACGTTTTGAAAACAAAGCGAAAATTATTTGACAGGGGCCATCGAGCCGCTGGCGACATCTGCGCTGAGCTTTGCGCGTGGATCCCCATTGCTATATGACTGCACCGTAAGTCCCGACGCGCGTCAAGGACATTAAATGCAAGAAGGTGACTTCTTCACCAAACTTGAGAATACTTTTATTATGCGCACAGCAAAAGAGTGGAATTCCCTGCCGGATTCTGTATGTCCTGATAGCTAAAACCTTGGCGTCTTTAAGTCAAGAGTGAATAGGTTTCTTCTAGGCAAGCGTGCTTCAACATCGACCACATCATCGCTTACCATCAGGTGAGATAATGGTCAAGCGCAAGCCTATTACGAATTTAAAAAAAACTCAGGTACGCAAATCAAGTATACAACCCGATGTCAGCTCTGTTGAGTACTCATGACTAGTCTGTCTGGAGTGCAGTAAAATGGTTTCTAGGAGTGACGATACTTAAATGTACGTTCGGTGCACCGTGGACCGTGGGTGTACAATTGGTCAGCCTTTGGTGACTGGCTAATTTATTTATACCAAGCCACTCATCCAGCCTCGTACTGAGACTAAGAGGTGCCGGTGCAAATATAGGCACATGAGACATTCAGCTTCTAGAATGGGATCAGCAATGGCATAGCTACCACATAGCGACGCATCTGCAATGGTGTCACAGATTTTAATAAGCAGTGGGTGTTTGTCGCCTCCAAAAGCATGACTAAAAGATTTTTTACCCGACTGCCGAAGGGTAATGTGTTTATAAGTCTATATATGTATGTATGTATATATTTTATGTTTTGCTTTTCAGTTCGTTATTTCGTCGGCATTTTTTTTTGTTAAAAAGGACTTTTTTTGAGTTTTTGGTTTATTTAATTTCAACAGTCGGTTCACAATTGAAAAAACCAATGAAAAAAATGTCAAAAAAACCTTTTTCTAATTTTAGGGGTGGTAAATTAATTTTCTTATTTAAATAGGACCAACCTTGAGGTATACTCTTACCAATAAAAAAAGAATTTTGGAAATCAGACTATTCTATAAAAAGTTATACCTGGTCAGTGTGGTCATACATAAAAATAAAATAAAAGTACATGTCAAATTGAGAACCTCTTCCTTTTTTTCGTCGTTTAATAATAAACTATCACATATCTCAAACTCAAATCTGCAGAACTGTCCCCATTGGGTTTTTACACGTGGCACTCACCACCCCTACAGCTACCCACACGACTGAACATGACATCAACTTGACATCGTCAAAGGTCGCTACGATGAGTTCACTACAGTGGAAGCCCTTGAAAGTGTAGGCAGTGTGTTTACTATTCGATGTAGTGGACGCAATCAAATACAAAAACTGAAAAAGGGTCCCCACTGTTGCTTTACACGTGGCACTCACCACCCTTACAGCTACCCACACGACTGAACATGACATCGTCCAAGGTCGCTACGATGAGTTCACTGCAGTGGAAGCCCTTGAAAGTGTAGGCAGTTTGTATACCACACGATGTAGTGGACGCAATCAAATACAAAAACGGCAGAAGTGTCCCCATACGCTCTTTACACTCTTTGTACGAGCCACTCCTACAGCTACCCACACGACTGAACATGACATCGTCCAAGGTCGCTACGATGAGTTCACTACAGTGGAAGCCCTTGAAAGTGTAGGCCGTGTGTTTACTATACGATGTAGTGGACGCAATCAAATACAAAAACTGCATAAGTGTTCCCACTGGTGTTTTACACGTGGCACTCACCACCCCTACAGCTACGTGTGGGAACATGACATTGTCCAAGGTCGCTACGATGAGTTCACTACAGTGGAAGCCCTTGAAAGTGTAGGCCGTGTGTTTACTATACGATGTAGTGGACGCAATCAAATACAAAAACTGCATAAGTGTCCCCACTGGTGTTTTACACGTGGCACTCACCACCCCTACAGCTACGTTTGGGAACATGACATCGTCCAAGGTCGCTACGATGAGTTCACTACAGTGGAAGCCCTTGAAAGTGTAGGCCGTGTGTTTACTATACGATGTAGTGGATACTATCGAATTAGGTACCTACAAATAAGTGTTATATATTTTTGAAATCATTTCTTATAACCCTTTATTTTGATACCGCACACGAAGGATTTGGAAGAAAAAAAAATTGGAGCCACATAACATGACGCCCAAAAGCCGTCGTCAATCAGTGACACTCGCAAGGTTAAGATGAATCGATTGACGTAAGTGTCACCAAAATCGGCCGACGTGTTTGGTCTCTAGAACGCCACATAGGAACAAACATACATACATAGACTGATAAACACATTACCCTCCTTCGGCAGTCGGGTAAAAAACAAAGTCAATGTCTGCCTGTTGACACCCCTAGTACAAAGCCCTTATATTACACGACGATTACTGAATCCATATAACGGTCAGTCCAAATAAGTACTCCAAGGTTAAGGGCAATAATGTCAACAAAGTAATATTAGGATGTTCGGTTATTCACCTAAAGAACTAACATAGTGAGTCACAATACAACAGCAGTGGTGGCCCAGTGGCAACGGCCGCGACTTACAAGATGTAGGTCGTGGGTTCGAACCTAGGCAGGCGCTTTACTTTGTGTTATTTTGGGGGCTGAGTAACCCACGTCCGTAAGAGTGTACCTACACGTGGTCCCCGGGTGGTGCAAATCAGATGACACTAACTGTTGGTAGGTGCGACCACCCACCGGGCAAAGACGTACCGCCAAGCGGCCTACCGTGTTCCGGTTACGATGCTCGGTGTAGCAAACTAGAGCAGTTGGGTCCAGACAGTTGTTCCACTGCTGGCAGACCAGCCTGACTCACGCTTTTATGAACGTATCGGGAGTCTAGTCGCGGAGGGTAGCGGGATCCGAGGCACGGTGCGCCGCTGACCGACCTCACCTCACCTTCTCCTCAGTACTTCACGCCAAAACAGCTGCTTAACTTGTATCAAGCGCAAGTTCGATCATGCATGGAGTACTGTTCTCATCTCTGGGACGGATCTGCCAAATACTAGCTTGATGCATTAGAGTCGATCGAAAAGCGGGCCAAGAGGCTGATTGGCGATGAAGCACTGGTCAAGACAAAGCTCCAGAGCCTAATAGGGAAAAATAAAATAAAAATATCAAAAAATTACTACTGCCTTCCACACTACAAAGTAAATAATAATTTTAGTTTTGGAAGTCGGTGTCCATAACGAAAAAAACTGGTACCTTCCAAAAAGAAAGATATTTTTCACTTTTTGCGCGGGGTTAAAATGCGTGCTATATCAACCGACAACACGTGCGGAACAGATAGATGTTATGAGCAGTAAGAAGCTAGTACGCGTACGAATACACACTTTTGCAAATTTGTAGCGAAATGGATGATGATTTAGAACGAAAACGAGCGCGCCCAATTTTATAAACAGACCTTTGGGAGTCTGGATATCATGAAAAAACGACTGAATGTATCTGTAAAAAATTAAATTATTTGCATTGTTGAACTACTAATCTATCCTTGTATGGAGGCCGTTTTTCAATTTTCCTTCTTCTTATGGTACTTATTTCCGCCCAAAGATGCGTTAAAATTTGTGTTAAAATATGGAACTTTCGAAGCTCATAACTTTCAAGTATTTTTTTATTACTTTTTTGCTTCCATAGAGGGCTATAATGATGAGACAAATTAATATCATTTTTTATTTTGAACATACATCGTCAAACAGTGGAGTAAAAGCCAGACTACGTTTGTATGGAAGAATTTTCGACTAGTGTACCCTTAAATGTAGATCCGCCACAATCCTTTGGCTCTGAACACATCAAAAACTAGATTTAATACATCTGTTTGATAACAGAGGTGTTGATACTCTCATAACTCATCTTCTAATACGAGAGTCTTGGAACGGGTCCAAATACTCGGTTAGTGGCCCCCGAGACAAGAAGTTATGAGTGAAAAGTTGGCAGATTGATGCTTGTAAAAGGTAAGTGCGACATTAGTACTGTCGTATGTGAACTGCGATTAACATAATAATATATTCTACATCGCGATATCAGAGTTTAGAAAAACGACCAAAAAATCACGTTTATTGTATGGCAGCCCCCATTAATTTATTTTATTTTATACTGTTTTTAGTATTTGTTGTTATAGCGGCAACAGATATACATCATCTGTGAATATTTCAACTGTCTAGCTATCACGGTTCATGAGATACAGCCTGGTGACAGACAGAAAGACAGGCAGACAAACAGACAGACGGATCGTGGAGTCTTAGTAGCAGGGTCCCGTTTTTACCCTATGGGTACGGAACCCTAAAAAGTGATTTAGCAATTTTGAATTAGGAGGTTATATACACCACAGGCAACTCCATCACAGCGTGGACACTCGCACAGAACATTCTCAAGCCTCTGTGGCCAGCATGTGCATGCTGCACCTCCCCTGACACTGCTGTGAGCCTCATAGCTGCTTCAATTACATTATAATACCTACTTGATGATGTAGCTCAACATGAAGTGTTTAAAAGAAAATAAATAGTATGGTTTGGTGTACTGATAATATTGTTTTAGCAGACAGGAGGACGCTACACACTTGGCATGCATCATATTGACGTCAGCCCATAACAGGTCACCCACGACATACTTTGTCACATTCACATTTGTCACATACACAAATATTTGAATGAAGCTTTACCAACCAATACAAACTTATCTACAATCTACATGTACAGATACATGTTACTGCTCCTCTGAGCAGAAACATCACAAGCTGTGATTCTTACAAACTGCCTAGTGATACATACAAGCCGCAATCAGGTTTCCCATCTGATGAAAGGTAAGTGGACACCGACACCAACCGCACTATTCCCAAACCACTGCAACTCCTGAAAGCCAAAATCAACAGCGGCGACCAACAGAAAAGCGCCGAGGCAATGAAGCTCGACGAAGTCTCGGAGAATGAATTTAACTGTCTTGTATCCCGCAACGAAATTAAACAGAAAAGAATAACGGAGAACTAGGAATAGAACAAAATTTCCACTGCCCCCCATATCAAGCAGAAGTCAGAACAAACAAGGCCAATAGGCACAAAGGGTCGTTTACAACTGGGATAAGGATAAAAATTATAATTAATCTGAAACTAACTAAAACACCAAAAGACATCTCCAACACCAGAGGCATTCTTAACGCGGCTCTGCAAAGTTTAAAGATAAAATTCTTAAATGACAGACAATCTGCATCCTAAACTGCTGGATCTAGAAGCACGAAATTCTACTCAAGAGTCCCTTCGAACTAACGAAGGACATCATCATCATTAGCCTATTAATGTTCCCACTGCTGGGACACAGGCCTCCTCTCTGTGAGAGGGAAAGGGCCTTAATCCACCACGCGGGCCCAATGCGAGTTGTTGATGGGCATGTCTTTTTATTAGCAATTTCCACTCTGAAACCTAATAGAGTAACGTTTTTTTGGGTAAAGTATAAAGTTAACAACGAAAGAAGTTCACTTTAGATCTTCCAATTTTAAATTCTCGTAAATTATTCGTCGAAAGGAACATTGCAGAATATTGTAGAACATTCTCGATCGGAGAATATTCTCCGTGAGAGAATATTCTCTAGACCCATCTCTAGTTGTGGTACATAAGAGCAAGTTCTATAGTATGGTACGAAGGTACCTATAATTTATAATGCACAAAGTTATCATCATCAGCCTTATAATGTTCCCACTGCTGGGACACAGGCATCCTCTCTGTGAGAGGGAATGGGCCTAATCCACCATGCGGGCCCAGTGCGGGTTGGTGAATATAACATGTCTTCGAATTTTTGGTTCTAGGACAGGATTCCTCTCGATGTTTTCCTTCACCGTTTTTAGAGCAACTAACGAAGGTAAAGAAGCATTATTGAAAAATCATCCCCTAAAGTGTTGAATTTTAGGCACAGGCAATGGCTTGTCCATTTAATAAACTCCAGAATAGCCTTTCATTCATCCATCCATCTTTCAAAAATGTTCATTCTACAATGTTCAAGCAAGCAAAATTTTATGATCTGAAAATATACATGAATTGTGCAACCTTGACGTACAATTTCCATACGAGGGGGTAGTAAACAGAACCTGGAAAATATGGCATCGTAAAAATTTTTGTATCGCATGTAATGTCTTATTTGTACTTCCGGAATGAACGCGCCCTTGAAACAAGTATTTACGGAATAAAACAAAGGGGACGCTTATTCATCTTTTATGAGTGCTAAAGTGAAGGAGAAATAATCACTACAAAAATAAAAAACTTTTTTACAAAAAAATACTACCGACTTCCAAATAAGAAAACTAGAAAGTGAAAAATAACTTTATTATTGGAAGTCGGTGTCTTTGGTAGGTACCAATTTTTTAAGTTATGGACACCGACTTCCAAAAATAAAGTTATTTTTCACTTTCTAGTTTTCTTATTTGGAAGTCGGTAGTATTTTTTTTGTTAATAAGGTTTTTATTTTTCACTTTTTAGTTGTGCCTACCTAATAGGGCAGTAGTTAAGTAAGTACCTATAACGACAGAATAGATTACCCGAATAACATGAAACTTGAATGAAATGAGAGATCTGCATATCCCTTTCGAGCGTACTGGCGTGTTGTTATGTTATGAAATGGTATAAACAATAAACAGACATGCGATTGCAGCAATCCCGAGAGATTTGCCGTTATTCATTGAAGAGTTCTGTTGTATATCTCCGAAGTTCTCTATCAAATCTTCACCAAATTAAAATGGGACCAATTTCGGAATATACCCTTTCAATCAAAAAAAGAATTTTCAAAATCGGTCCACAATTGACGGAGATATCGGTGAACATACATAAAAAAAAAAAAAAAAAAAAAAAACATACGTAATGTCGAACATAGAACCTCCTCCTTTTTTGGTAAGTCGGTTAAAAAGTAGCCAAGACTTCACAGATTATCTTCACCTTTCTATATTTTATTACAGTACTAGCTGACCCGGCAAACTTTGTTTTGCCATAAAAACACTAAAAATTCATCTACCCTACCCTAACTACCTACCCTACCCTACCTACCCTACCCTACCTACCCTACCCTACCTACCCTACCCTACCTACCCTACCTACCCTACCCTACCCTACCTACCCTGCCCTACATACCCTACCCTACCCTACCTACCCTACCCTACCCTACATAAGAACTACTTCTCCTAACAATAACGAACACAACAAAAAAAGAATAAGCCAAATCGGTCCAGCCGTTCACGCGTGATGCCGTGATAACGGAAAACGGGTTTCATTTTTATATAAATATAGATTATATTCCACTATGAGATACTTTGGTATCGCATTTTACTACAACTCTGCTGACTCCTTAACGACTGGCTAATATTTCGACCACAATATATTCTACTAGCTGTCCCACGCGGCTTCGCTCCCGTCAACTGGCTACCTACCTACCCTACATACATGAATTTTGCGTTACTTTAACCGCTTACGCAGCGCACGCAACGGAATCTCTCAAAATGGTATAGTTTTGTCCGTTTTTGCAACATTTTTAATTTATGCCCCGCTCCTATTAGTCGTAGCGTGATGTTATATAGCCTATAATCTTCCTCGATAGATGGACTATCCAACACAAAAATATTTGTTTAATTCCAACCAGTAGTTCCTGAGATTAGCGCGTTCAAACAAACTCTTCAGCTTTATATATTCTATTCTTCTTCGGAATTTCGCGACCACGATGGAGATGAAAAGAAGAAGTATATTTAGCCAAGAATGGAAGGAGATAGCGCGGGCTCGCGGAAGTTAGACAGACGGAACCGTTTGCCCAGGGCTCCGAATAGACTTGGAATAAAAGTCGGCATAAAACATTAACTGCATTATTCAATGAGTCATTGTCATTTATAGTTAATGCCGACAAAATAACAAAAAAATATTCATTAAAAACTTTTTTTTAAACAAGCTTTTTTCGTATTCTTCTCAGCAAACCTTTTATACCCATATCATGGCAGTGAACAAAAAACAACTAGTCCGCCATCTTGGGCCGTCCACCATATTGGATTTAGAATGACGTCACTTAGATAACCACGCATTGTCACCCAAACTAAACGTGTATTCAAAATTTCTTCTTAATCAGTTGAGGATAACTGCTTTAAAATTCAGTTGCAAGATATGTCCCGAACACACTTACATACAAACATAAATACATACATTGCAAGTTAAATAAAAGCTTGTAAAAAGGGCAGCAGTTTAGTCATATTGAAGAACAGAAACTGCATTTACCATGGTAGGTACTAGGAGGTTCGCTAACTCCGTCAACGAAATTACGGGCCGTCCGAAAGTACTCCGGAACATCGGAGTCCATAATGATAAAAATTTTCGGACGGGTAAAAACGGATCGGGAGTAAGTATTACCGTCAAATTGTTTTGTCATTCATTAGTAGTTCGGGCCCCAAACAAATCATGCATCCATATAATGCGGAGTAGGAAATGCCCGTAATGAAGACCGAAACTAAAGATTTTGTGCTTAGGAAGTAGAACCTCTGTTAAGGTTGCATGAGATAACGAACCTTTGCAGCATACAAGCTGGCAGAAAAATACTACTGCTTTTGAAGTATCAAGCCAATAAGAGAATAGAACAGTAAGACGGCCTACAGGCCTGAGGCACGTTTTAAAACTATGTGAAGTCATTATATACTCCGATGCCGTTGACACAGTATCAAAGCCATTCATATTTTAACATTTACTTGCTACGGAAATAATCTGTAATTATACGGTATTAAATATGACGTCAATTTGAAGTCAACGTCAGTTTCACAATTACGTCAATTTTACAATCGATAATGGTATGCCCATTTTTAACCGACTTACCAAAAAAGGAGGATGTTCGACATAGTTTTTTTTTTTTTTTTATGTATGTTCACCGATATCTCCGTCAATTGTGGACCGATTTTGAAAATTGTTTTTTTGTTGGAAAGGGTATATTCCGAAATAGGTCCCATTTTCATTTGGTGAACATCTGATGAAGAACTTCGGAGATATACAACAAAACTCTTCAATAAATAACGGCAAATCTCTCGGGATTGCTGCAATCGCATGTCTGTTTATTGTTTATACCATTTCATAACATAACATCACGCCAGTACGCTCGAAAGGGGTATGCAGATCTCTCATTTCACCGGTTATATTCAAGTTTCATTTTATTCGGGTAATCTATTCTGTCGTTATAGGTACTTAACTACTTCCCTATTAGGTAGGTACAACTAAAAAGTGAAAAATAAAAACTTTTTTACAAAAAAATACTACCGACTTCCAAATAAGAAAACTAGAAAATGAAAAATAACTTTATTTTTGGAAGTCGGTGTCCATAACTTAAAAATTTGGTACCTATCAAAGACACCGACTTCCAAAAATAAAGTTATTTTTCACTTTCTACTTTTCTTATTTGGAAGTCGGTAGTATTTTTTTGTAAAAAAGGTTTTTTTACCCGACTTTCGATATCCCTCCGGTAATGTGTTTATCAGTCTATGTATGTATGTATGTTTGTTCCTATGTGGCGTACCAGAGACCAAACGCGTCGGCCGATTTTGACGATTCTTACGTTAATCGATTTGTCTTAACCTTGCAAGTTTCACTGGCTACATTAAAATTGGAAAATAGAAAAATGGCGGCTTTTGGGCCCCATATTGTGGAGCACCAAATATTTTTTTTTTTCCGAACCCATCGTGTGGGGTATCAAAATAAGAGATTTTAAGAGGTGATTACAAAAATACAAAACACTTATATGTTTAAATCCGACTGCTTAAAAAGTGAACTAAAAAGATGTAAACAAGAAGAAAATCATGCTGTGCAGTCGGAGGATACATTATTCGCGAGCTGGCGGACCAAAACCAGATGTGTGATTTTTTGAATTTAAGTTTTTTTATCAAAGTGTCGTCCGGCGCAGACGAAATGTTTGCCATAATCGCGGCTAGAACCTAGACGAGACTGACACATGAACGTGGGGGTTGGCACAAGAAAAGAGAAGCCATGCTCAGCAGTGGAAGTCGGGCTGAGGATGACGAAGATGGTGCAAAGAACATGTCCCATCAATAACCAATAAGCTAGTATTCATTTTCACATACGTTTAGGTCTGTTGTTCACGAGGCACTGCACGACACAATAAGCAGTCACTATTTTTAACACACGACACACTGCAGACGATTTGTCGTCCGTTCGTTTGTTCACTAGACACGATTCTGCACTTGTATTGTTCTATAAGGCTTAGCACGCATTGCGATTTTTTTTATTTTAGTCCGTTTACTGAATCATATTAATACGCGCGATTTTTGGCTCTTTCTACCTGTCCATAGAGTTTAAAATATGAGCGCGAATTTAATCAGGTGGATTCTGTGGCAAAACACGAATTTCTTGCGGTATTATTTCCGCGCGAGTTTTAACCGCAATGCGTGCAGTTTCATACAATTCCATGTGCAGAAGAAAGCGCGGAAAAAAAACACGCGAATAAAAACCGCAGTGCGGCAAAAGCGTGAGAGTGTCGAAACACGCGTGAGTCGCGCGGTGCGGTGTGTCGTGTCATCAACAAGCTCATACTTATTTTGTACAGCCGCTAAATCGTCACAGCAAAAAAATCGCGGTGACATAGCGGCACCCACGCCGCAAAACCGTTTGTAAATCGTGTCGCGTGTAGTGCGGTGTCGTGCAATGAACAAACGGTCCATACAAATATATGGAGCTCCCTGTCGTGACCATATTTTGTCGTGTCGTGTGCCGTGTCGTGAACAGAAAACATTCGGGCACAAAATCTTCATATTTCAAAAGTTGTTATTAAGGTTTTCTGGTAGATATCGAAAACCGTTTGTAAATCGTGTCGCGTGTAGTGCGGTGTCGTGCAATGAACAAACGGTCCATACAAATATATGGAGCTCCCTGTCGTGACCATATTTTGTCGTGTCGTGTGCCGTGTCGTGAACAGAAAACATTCGGGCACAAAATCTTCATATTTCAAAAGTTGTTATTAAGGTTGTCTGGTAGATATCGAAAACCGTTTGTAAATCGTGTCGCGTATAGTGCGGTGTCGTGCAATGAACAAACGGTCCATACAAATATATGGAGCTCCCTGTCGTGACCATATTTTGTCGTGTCGTGTGCCGTGTTGTGAACAGAAAACATTCGGGCACAAAATCTTCATATTTCAAAAGTTGTTATTAAGGTTTTCTGGTAGATATCGAAAACCGTTTGTAAATCGTGTCGCGTGTAGTGCGGTGTCGTGCAATGAACAAACGGTCCACACAAATATATGGAGCTCTCAATCGGGACCACATTTTGTCGTGTCGTGTGCCGTGTCGCGAACAGACGGCCGTTTCAAAACAGAAAACATTCGGGCACAAAATCTTCATATTTCAAAAGCTGTTATAAAGGTTGTCTGGTAGATATCGATGTTATAGCGATAAGACTGCCATTGTACCCATGTGATTAAGATTTTTGCAAAAGAGATGTGTGAAAAAAAGTATACTTTATTCTATTTTCCGGGCCTATAGTCGTCACATCTAAGAAGTACGTTGACGTTTCTCATTTTATATGCCGCGATAACTTTCTAAGTAGGAAATTGAAAAATCAAATGCAATCCTAATAAAAAACTTTTTTACAAAAAAATACTACCGACTTCCAAATAAGAAAACTAGAAAGTGAAAAATAACTTTATTTTTGGAAGTCGGTGTCTTTGGTAGGTACCAAATTTTTAAGTTATGGACACCGACTTCCAAAAATAAAGTTATTTTTCACTTTCTAGTTTTCTTATTTGGAAGTCGGCAGTATTTTTTTTTTAAAAAGTTTTTTATTTTTCACTTTTTAGTTGTACCTACCTAATAGGGAAATAGTTAAGTAAGTACCTATAACGATAGAATAGATTACCCGAATAACATGAAACTTGAATTAAATGAAATGAGAGATCTGCATACCCCTTTCGAGCGTACTGGCGTGATATTATGTTATGAAATGGTATATACAATAAACATACATGCGATTGCAGCAATCCCGAGAGATTTGCCGTTATTTATTGAAGAGTACTGTTGTGTATCTCCGAAGTTCTCTATCAAATCTTCACCAAATTAAAATGGGATCAATTTCGGAATATACCTTTTCAAACAAAAAAGAATATTCAAAATCGGTGAACATACATAAAAAAAAAAACATACATAATGTCGAACATAGAACCTCCTCCTTTTTTGGTAAGTCGGTTAATTAATTACTATGTTACCCATACACTATAACAACGAGTATCATTCGCAAGCTTCAAGTTTAATTATCATTAAGTATTTTTATAGCTGTCAAAACGGGCCTTTTATTTTTTGACAATGTTAGCTTCAAGAGTTCATTAACAATTTCGTCTATAATTCCCTGCCCTCACCTCACGTGACAAGTGGGTGTGAAGATGGCAACGTATGCCACTAATGCCAGCGTTGGCACGTAATATGGCAGCCGGCCATCTCAGGTGGCAAGACGTCGCGTTGTGCCGACTTGTGAACTTGACTCATGCGTAATTGTGTTCGGTAATGAATTAGGAGAAAATTGGGTATTAACTTTTGGACGTATTTTCAATATTTACGCTTCTGTAAAGGGGTATTGTTTGTAAGATTGCAAGAGATCTCTGAAGAAAGCTATTCGATTATGTTTTTTGATTGACAGAACGCTACACTAACTGACAGACTGTGTTGCCTTATTTTTTTGGACAATCCCACCGCACTATTCCCAAACCACTGCAACTCCTGAAAGCCAGAATCAACACCAAAAAAGCGCCGAGGCAATGAAGCTCGACGAAGTCCCGGAGAATGAATTTAACTGTCTTGTATCCCGCAACGAAATTAATCAGAAAAAAATAACGGACGAGTAGGAAAAAATGCAAATTTCCACTTCCCTCCATACCAAGCAAGAGACAGAACAAACAAGGCCAATAGGCACAAAAGGTCGTTTACAACTGGGATAAGCCCAGTTGCCTAGCACCACAGATGCAAAAATTTGCATTAGTGTAGTTAGAGCGTTGGCTTGAAATTAAGCAGAACCGAAACAGAATACTTGTTCTGCGATTTTGGCGGTCTCTCCAGTACCGTGTCTGTAGCTCTCGCTGGAACACCCATACCGATCTGCTCCGACTTCAGGTACCTAGGGTCGCTTGTCCAAGGGGATGACGAGGTAGACCGAGACGTAACGTGCCGGATTAACTCGAGACAGTGGTGTCTCATCCCGTACAAAGAAACCGTGCCGACGTACTATACTGATTATTCTGATTATTTTTTGTACATCGATCGCGTTCGGTTCCGTTCCGTTTATTTCCACGGATATAGATGGTGATCTATCTATCGCCGTCGAACAGCCGATCGCTTTACAAAAAATAATCGGTATAATCAGATGAAAAACGCTAGTTACGTCGGCACGGTTTCTATGTATGGGATGAGGCATCTGTATGTTAGTATTATATTATCTGTGCTCGGGAAGAAATGAAATAGCGAAAGATCACTGTCTGAATTTGTGGGATGCCCCTCAAGTTAAAGGGGAAAATTTACAAGTCCGTGATTAGACCTGTCGTACTGTATCGATCAGAATGTTGGGCTGTGAAAAAGATAGATGAAAAGAGATTGCATGTAGCAGAGATGAGAACTTTGAGATGGATGTGCGGAGTGACGAGAATGGATAAAGTGAGAAATTAGTATATTAGAGGAAGTTTGAAAGTGGTGCCAGTGAAGGAAAGAAAGAGACTTTTTATCCCAGGAATGTGTTCCTTTCGGATAATTTTCGCCATTTACGCGGGCGAAGCCGCTGGGAAAAGCTGGTCACTATAGTCACACTAATATTATAAAAGATGAAAGTTTGTGAGTCTGTGTGTGTGTTTGTATTTTGTTACTTCTTCACGCCCAAACGGCTGGACGGATCTGGACGAAAATCGCCACAGCGATAGATTATAGTCTAGAATAGCACATATGATACTTTTTATCCCATGGGATAATTTTAAACATTCACGCGGGCGAAGCAGCTGTCAGAAGCTAGTATTATAATGTATGTTTGTTACTCAATCACGCCAGAACGGCTGAATCGATCTGGATGAAATTTTGCACAGAGATAGATTATAGTCTGGAATAGCGCATAGGCTTATATTTATATATATATATTTTTATCTCGGTATAATGTTCCTACGCGATGATGCAACACTTTTAACGCGGACTAAGCCGTTTGCAGAATCTAGTTTTTTTTTTTTTATTTATATTCGATAGGCTCGCGTTTGACCACTATCTCGCCTGATGGTAAGCGATGATGTGGTCTATGTTGAAGCACGCTTGCCTAGAAGTAACCTATTCACTCTTGACTTAAAGACCCCAAGGTTGTAGCTATTAGGGAAGAATGATTCCGGCAGGGAATTCCATTCCTTAGCTGTGCGCACAATGAAAGTATTAGCAAAACGCTAATTAGCATGGCAATATTTTCCCCAGTATAATTTATAGCTATGTTGATATTTAGATACAACACAACAACAATCACAAAGTAACAGAGAAGAATAGTAAAAAAAAGTACAAACAAGTTTTAAGAATTATTGCGCCGGTCGTGCCCACACCGAAAGGGTTACCAACTCATCATTTTCGCTAGGCGTCAGACATCCAGCGCTGATTTGCAGTTGGCACCCCGCTAGTGACACACGGGCTACGGACTATTTTAGCACATTACTCATAGTACATGAATATGTTTAGTATTTGTCCCAATGTCAATATCGCAAGGGCCAATGTTCTTGAAGTTTGATTGTGATGATATTTTTTGAAGGTTGATTTGGACGTATGATTAGTATGGGTAGAGACGTTTTTTGAAGGTCATGTTGTCCATTACAGGGGTTTCGAAGAGTCAGAATTCAAATGAGGTGTACAATTCTTGTTCGTGTTAAGTTCAAGTACCTTTGTTGAGGGACAAAGTCACTCAAGTATAATCTGTGTTGATTGTATGCTCCTTTCAAATTTGATTAAGAGCATAATTTAAGGGTACACTAGTCTAAAATTAAAATTCTTCTATACAAACGTAGTCTGGCTTTTACTCCACTGTTTGACAATGTAAGTTCAAAAAAAATAATTATATCCATTAGTCTCATTATTATCTAGCCCTGTGTGGAAGCAAAAAAGTAAATAAAATATTTACTTGAAAGTTATGAGCTTCGGCAGTTCCATATTTCAACACTAATTTTAACGCATTTTTGGGCGCAAATAAGTACCATAAGAAGAAAGAAAATTGAAAAAACGGCCTGAATACAGGGATAGATTAGTAGTTCAACAATGCAAATAGTTTTATTTTGAACAGATACATTCAGTCGTTTTTTCATGATATCCAGACTCCCAAAGGTCTGTTTATAACATTTCGCGCGCTCGTTTTCGTTCTAAATCATCATCCATTTCGCTACAAATTTGCAAAAGTGTGTATTCGTACGCGAACTAGCTTCTTACTGCTCATAACAGCATCTATCTGTTCCGCACGTGTTGTCGTTTGATATAGCATGCATTTTAACCCCGCGCACAAAATAGTTCGTGCCGTCGACTAGTGTACCCTTAAGGCCTTACTTCAAAACTGTTTTTTCATTTCTTTCAAACATTGACATTATTTTTCCTAGCCTGTTATCAGTCTTGCAAAAGAGCATCGTATTACCCAGAAAAAAACCGACCAAGTGCGAGTCGGACTCGCACACGAAGGGTTCCGTACCATTATCGCAAAACACTGCATAAAAATCACGTTTGTTGTATGGGAGCCCCCCCTTAATTTATTTTATTTTAATTTATTAATTATTATTTTTGAAGTAAATATTCAACTGAACATTCTGTGAATATTTCAAGCGTCTACCTGTTGCCGTTATTAATATCGAGCAAAAAACGGCAAAAATATCACGTTTGTTGTATGGGAGCCCCCCTTTAATATTTACTATACACTGTTTTTAGTATTTGTTGATATAGCGGCAACAGAAATACATCATCTGTAAAAATTTCAACTGTCTAGCTATCACGGTTCATGAGATACAGCCTGGAGACAGACGGACAGACAGACAGACAGACAGACAGACAGACAGACAGACAGACAGACAGACAGACAGACAGACAGACAGACAGACAGACAGACAGACAGACGGATCGTGAAGTCTTAGTAATAGGGTCCCGTTTTTACCCTTTGGGTACGGAACCCTAAAAAGTTAACCAGATTGATTGTTTTACCCCCGATTTCTGGATTAAGCATTTGAAGTCGAGTATTTGTCAAACTCGAGAGCAGTGGTGGCCCAGTGGTGAAAGCAGTGGTGGCCCAGTGGTGAGAGCATTGATGGCCCAGTGGTAACGGCTTACGTGTCGTAGGTCGTGGGTTCGAATCCAGGCAGGTGCTTTTCTTTGTGTAAATTATTTCATCACAACTGCTCTTAAAACGGTGAAGGAAAACATCGTGAGTGAAACCGGCATATCCTAGAACCAAAACTTTGAAGACATGTGACATCCACCAAACGGCACTGGGCCCGCGTGGTGGATTAAGGCCCATGCCCTCTCTCACAGAGAGGAGGCCTGTGTCCCAGCAGTGGGAACATTAAAAGCCTGATGATGATTTGTCAAACTGTTACCCTGAAAAACTGTCAAATTTTGGCAGAATACGGCCCTTATGCTTCCTAGCAAAGACACAGTACAGAGAGGGGGCGGAAGGGAAATCTTGGGTAGGGAGCCCTTGCCATTTCTGCCAACCTCTATTGGAAAAAGGCTTGAGTTTGAATGTATGTTATTAAGCCATTAAAATCAACCAACTACATGAGATAATTCAACCTTTACAAAAAACAGCAAAGTTATTATTATTACTCACGCACAGGTCATAATAATGTACAGCAATAATTAACCTAAATTGAACTAAATAACAATTAGTGGGGCAATTATTCTTGTACCGACATGAGTATATAATATCAACAAGCAAAAAATAAGCTTTTTCTCGCGACTTCATTCACATGCAAACTATTTTTATTGTTATTAAAGTCTCGTAAAAAACAGAGCGTCATGTTTGCCTAAGATGGCATGCAGATATTAATAATAGAATACTTAATAATAATATTCAAATCATAATAATAATTCCAGAATGTCATGTCAGCTTACAAAAATTTGCAAATATTAGGTAATAATTATCATTCTAGAATGTCAGTAATATTATTAGAAATGTCAAAATATTAAATCAAATTACAGTAATTATTCTAGTAACGTTTAGTCAAATTATTTAAAAATCTCATTTAAATGATAATAAGAATACAATTCAAAATTATCGTTCTTGAACGTCAGAACAAAAAAAAATAAGAAGGTAATAATTATCATTCTAGAATGTCAGTAATATTATTAGAAATGTCAAAATATTAAATCAAATTACAGTAATTATTCTAGTAACGTTTAGTCAAATTATTTAAAAATGTCATTTAAATGATAATAAGAATACAATTCAAAATTATCGTTCTTAAACGTCAGAACAAAAAAAAATAAGAATATAAAACATTAAAAATGTCAACATAATAAATCAAATCAAAATTATCAATATAGCAGTAAATTATGAAAAATTAAGGTATATTAAAAACCGGCCATGTGCGAGTCAGACTCGCGCACAAAGGGTTCCGTACCATTATCGCAAAAAAATGGCACAAAATTCACGTTTGTTGTATGGGAACCCCACTTAAATATTTATTTTGTTCTGTTTTTAGTATTTGTTGTTAAAGCGGCAACAGAAATACATCATCTGTGAAAATTTCCTGGTGACAGACAGACGGACCGCGGAGTCTTAGTAATAGGGTCCCGTTTTAACCCTTAGGGTACGGAACCCTAAAAACCGTCGGGGTCGACTTCCAGTCTAACCGGAAACAGCTGAGTACCAGTTTTTTATGTGGTACCATTTTACATAGAGTGACTGTCTATCTGCACTCCATAACCCAGTAATTGGGCAACACCATACCTCTTGGCTCGACTGGTTTAAGGTTTCAAGCTTCTGACTACCCTTAACGATTGACAAAGATCTTTAAATGACAGCCGGGACCAATGGCTGAACTTACTTGACGAGGCACAGTGGAAACTCGCTAAGTAAAGATGCTCAACCATCCACGGACCTACCTCGCCAAGACTAAAAGTGTTGCTTAACCTTCAAGAATCAAGATCGACCCGAAGCTCAAGGATCCGACGAACTGTACCAAAAGTAAGGACATTTGGTTAGGGGGGTAGGTCGCATAAAGTAACTACAAAAAGAAGGTAATTAAAAAAAACAAAAAACCCGACGTTTTTTATTTACAACTTTTTGTTATTTTTTTTTAAATTAGGTACATTTAAATATATCGGAGATAGGAGGGCTATCTTCAATAATACCCTCGGTCTGTGGGCATATCGTGGGTATGCAATGCACAAAGCAGGTAACTTATGCCGTTTTAGAGATAGTTCTTGTTCCAATTTTATCAAAGCAGCGGATTCGGCCACCAATCGTTTCGCTTTTTCCCAACTAAAACACACTTGTTCAAGTTCACACACGCCGCTTTAGGCTACTTCTCAACTCTTTTTCTCTCAACTCCTTTTTAACTCCCAAAACGCGCGTCCGCGCGTATCTTTTCTAACTTCACGACCCAATATGGCGGGTGAACCCACTCAGAGTGCCTCTATGACACTCCTGCTTTTTATTGGCCAAGAGAATCTCTTCCGGCAAATTACTGCTTGTATTATCCAATCCAAATCGAGTATTTTGACATAAGAAAAATAAAGTGTTGTCAATCGAATAAAATCGAACTGAGAATTGATCAGAAGCTAAATGTTGCCAATTAAACAAACCTGAAGTAATAAGTTTACAAGCGATAGTTCTTTGTTCATTTACCTTCCTCCGATACGGCCATCTTGACATTCAAACGGTCCCACGTTTGATGTAAAGCGACGAGCAATATCGTTACTCAATTGCAAGAAAAAAAAACAAAAACCAAGAGATAAAAAAAATAAGTAATAGGTTAAGTTCGGCCGCTCCTGACCAAATAAAAAAAATAACGTGGTCGTGACATCTTCCACGTGAAACCTTCAATCAACACCTTATATTACCAGCCTACAACAAAACTCAAGTACATCTTTACTCATGAAAACTGAATTCTCTTAGCTTTCACACTGTTCATTTGTTTTCTCCATGTAAATCTAGGTCTCCACACCATACACCGTACACAACCATCATCGTACTATCGAACCAGCCACCTCACCATTTAGACAACCATATTAACACATTCTAAATGGTTACCGAAGCACCAGAGGTACCAGGTTCCCAACAAACGCCAAGTCGGTCTCGAAGCACTGTGTGCCAGAAACCACCCAAACGCCCAACACAACATACCATGTCACATACACCAAACAACAGGTCACCGAGGCCCCAGAGGGACCAGGCTCCCCCAGACAACCGGTCCTCTCGAAGCAACAAACTGCCAGATACCCATGCCACATACACTAAACAACAGGTCACCGAAGCCCCAGAGGGACCAGGCTTCCCCAGACAGATAACAGGACTCCAAAGCCCCAGAGGGACCAGGTTCCCCCCTGACAAATCCAGCAATGTTTCTTGGTCCCACAGCAATCGCTGTAGCTCCTGATGGTCAACCCAGTGACCACCCTGCAACCATAGTCATCCTGACCAGGCCTCGTAACCCACCACGGTTACAGCAGTCATCTTACTGACCACTCACCTCGTAACCCACCTCGGTTACAGCAGTCATCTTTGACCACTCACCTCGTAACCCACCTCGGTTACAGCAGTCATCTTACTGACCACTCACTCACCTCGTAACCCACCTTGGTTACAGCAGTCATCTCTGACCACTCACCTCGTAACCCACCTCGGTTACAGCAGTCACCGCAGCAACTACTCATCACCGTACAGTCAGTCCTTTGACCATACACACGACCTCACCATTGCTAGATTGATTTGAATCAGTCTTCAACACAGTACATTCAGTTACTTCAATGGGTACTTGATCTTTCAGCTTTCCTCTAACTCATCATGAACCAAAGCTTTTAATTCAACACATAGCTGCCACCATTCAGAACTCCAATAACCATAAACAGCACATTTAAACCAAAATCAAATTTGTTATTTCAATCTTCATTCTCAGTACTGAATACAACAGCAATCTCAAATTCAGGATTTCTTACCCAGCCAAAAGCATATTCAAGAACTCCATTTTATGTTCATGATTTCATAACAAACCCTCAGTGCGATAGGTATAATAACTACCAACATCAAACATTACCAATTTTGTAAACTAAAATTGAAAATGAAATCATGCACCGCATGTCACCGAGTTTACATCTGCGTTAACATTATCTTATCCAACTTGCTCAGATAGCAAATAAAACAAAATTACGTTAGGTATGTTCACAATGACCAGCACAGAACATTCAACGAGTTAGAACACCACAACCATTACTTACAGTATACTTTAAATTCCACATTTATTATTCAAGGTAGGTACTAGCTTACATGACACCACACAATCACACAATTCACAAATTCACACCTTTCTTTAAAGAGATGTTACAATTATTAAAACTTCTGAATAATGTTCAAGATTACCGAGGCCAAGCATCGTTGAACAACACAGAACAAGGAAACCATTCCTAGTTTCCACCAAAAAAACAAAAGCTCCTGTACCAAGTAAATCAAATAGAACCCAAGTGTCCCATTCATGGTCCACAATCAACAATAACTTAGCAAATACATTCGCTACACAGAAATGCACTTTCAACTTAAATGCCGAATCAACTCTTGACTCCGTCATCTCTCTGACTCACGACACTGAGAAACTGTACTATGTAAATTAAAATGTTGCCAATTGAACATCTATCTCATCTTCAGCCACAACTTCAACAGTTCCTCGAGAGGGCCAATCCCTCGGGCATCCCATAATACCTGAATACGTCTTCTAGACACCATCTTAATGTCTAGTTGCACTTTTCATTTGCCATAGTCAATTTAAATCGTTTTTATTTGTAGGTATCGTTAGAATGACATGTTATCAGTTGGTTAGTATATTGTGATTTATAACAACTAAACATTAACTTTAACTTTATTCAACCGTTGTAGCAACAAAACTAAACGCCAACTGTCTAGGCTATAGTAACGTTAATCCTCGTGATATTTCCAGGTTGTAAGATTGCAAATGAGTCAACCAGCAAACTATTTCACTAAACTTTAACACCGGTTTGAAAATAATCTTGATCACATAACTCTTAACTGAAAGTTATCGCAACTCTTTGGAACGAAGCAAAAGTTAAAAGTTTAATCCTCACAGTCACTCACACCTTGTAACGATTTATTAATAATCTAGTCTTTATCTAGTAACTTATAAGTTAAAAATCATACCACAGTTATAAGTTATTTGTTTTGTCTTGATGAGTTTTTCGAACTTTTTCGAATGTTGACACTTTCATGTCACTGTCTAATAGAGATGAGTAAGGGATGTCGATCTGTTATCAATTAATCGACGAATCGATTTAAAGGCGAAAAATAAACAAACAATTTTTCAATCGATATCCAGTACTGAATCGATCCTGCGTATCGATATTTCGCCCTGGAATATCGAGATTCGATTTTTCTGTTTTGATATGAACCAAAATATTATTTAAAAATAGTCGAATGTATTACACAAAGATATTTGAATTCAACGTTAACAAAATAAATTTCTTTCTCTTTTACCTGATACTTTAATTTAGTTGTAAAAACAATCCCAATCAGCCAAAGATGTGAAAAGATACACTATTATAACGATTTTTCTTTTTACTTTCCATAACTGGATTCACACTTGCATTAAAAATACCAACGCGAATAGTTAGAATGTACGTTATTTTCAAAGAAAAGCATATTCACAAATTTCCTTGAAGATCAAATCAACAACAAACTCAGTGGTAATAATATTTACGGGCAATCTGAAGTGACACCTATTAATAAAGAATGCATGGCTAAAATGCCTAGTATCTTTACTTCTCGATTATCAGTAGTGAGTAAACTAACAACCTATTCATAAATGTGTGTACTCTTGTGACAGCACTAGTGGTCACAAAACCATAAATTGTTCTAACATCATGCAACATAAAATAATGTAATGAAATCTAATTTCTTTCCGTTTTGTTCTCACATTCCAATGGTCCAAGTACATTAGAAAGATGAAATTGCGAAAATCGTTTCATTGTTTATTTTGTTGGTAAATAAAAACGATTAAATACTTGAAACAAAATATTTCAAAGCTTGAGCCCGTCAAAGATTTAAAAGATGGCGTGACATGCACGGACTTCTCATTCTGTCTATGCAAAAATTATTTGTTTGTTTTTAAATTGATCACGAAAAAACAACATGCTCGTATTCAATAAGCTCCCCCAAGCAGTAAATCACGGCATAATGGGGTCCAGAATCTAATTTCGATGATTATTGAAAGAAACATACAGTATCAATACCATTACATAGATGGCGCTGTTTGATTTTTCTACTCTTTTCATGTAACTTACATTAAACATTTCCATTAAACAACATAATGCAATAGTTATAAATTGCAATTAATGCAACAATTAATTATAAAACTTAGGTACTTCCAAATCCAATACATACTTCGGCTGCCACAAATGTATGCCAATGCACAGATAGTTGAATGCAGATCAAAGTAACATACCTTTAAGCCTGTACTCCCGGAAAGGTCAGGCAGCAGTGCCAACCATGCACATGTCCAGACTCCTAGGTGCTATCAGAAAATATTAAATTGATTGATCACCGCAGCGGCATGTATAAAACCACTAAATTTCCTCTTTCATAGCGCTGTAGACTGCAGGTTGTATGTTGCCTCTTGAAATGGAACCTGAGCTCCACACTTATCTTGTAGCACTACAAGCAGCCGGTCACAGCAGTTCTTGTGGTATCCACAGCCATGTTGAAGAGCTCAGACGTCCGTGCTATTTGTTGCATATTGTGTGAATGGCTGAAAAATTCATGTCTATGAGCAAGATTTCCACAAGCATAAAGTTTTATTGAATCAAGTTGTAGCTTAGGATGTTTGCTCTCTTGCACTGTATTTGCACAAGTGGTCTAAATCTCTTGCGAATTCCGCTGACAGTATGAATCTGGCTGAGTTTCATTTAGCATCATAACGAAAATAACAATTTATTTTAAATTTTAGCCACTATAAACCAAGAAAACCAATATTGTGGCTAAACTTCATAAGGCATTAGATTGGTACTTATTATTGTCGGAATACTTAAGTTTATACTTCCCTGAATATCACCACCACAGTTGCGTTTCCCAAGTATCTAGTCAGGATTGTTCCGTCGATTCGTTTGCGTCGATGTCATCATTAACTTCATCATTATCTGCAACCCGTCTTCGCATATTGTCTAGGATAGGTCACACTATACGGTTGAACTCGGGCAACATGATATTTCTGTCTTTAGTAGCCGGCAAACATCTCCATTAGGTAAGTAGGTAGGTACTTCCATGCTAATTTTCGCGCACCAGAGCGCGCCAACCATTACTCGTCTCATTTGGTCCATCATCGCTTTGTGCGTGCATTGTTTTCACTTCCGATATCGGAGATAGGAGGGCTATCTTCAATAATACCCTCGGTCTGTGGGCATATCGTGGGTATGCAATGCACAAAGCAGGTAACTTATGCCGTTTTAGAGATAGTTCTTGTTCCAATTTTATCAAAGCAGCGGATTCGGCCACCAATCGTTTCGCTTTTTCCCAACTAAAACACACTTGTTCAAGTTCACACACGCCGCTTTAGGCTACTTCTCAACTCTTTTTCTCTCAACTCCTTTTTAACTCCCAAAACGCGCGTCCGCGCGTATCTTTTCTAACTTCACGACCCAATATGGCGGGTGAACCCACTCAGAGTGCCTCTATGACACTCCTGCTTTTTATTGGCCAAGAGAATCTCTTCCGGCAAATTACTGCTTGTATTATCCAATCCAAATCGAGTATTTTGACATAAGAAAAATAAAGTGTTGTCAATCGAATAAAATCGAACTGAGAATTGATCAGAAGCTAAATGTTGCCAATTAAACAAACCTGAAGTAATAAGTTTACAAGCGATAGTTCTTTGTTCATTTACCTTCCTCCGATAAATATATAAGTGTTATATATTTTTAAAATCCTTTATTTTGATACCCCACACGATGGGTTTGGAAGAAAAATATTTTTTGTTTCCCACAAAATGGCGCCCAAAATCCGCCATTTTTGTTTTTTCCAATTTTAATGTAGCCAGTGACACTCGCAGGATTAAGACGAATCGATTGACGTAAAAATCATCAAAATCGGCCAACGCGTTTGGTCTCTAGAACGCCACATAGGAACAAACATACATACACACATACATACATAGACTGATAAACACATTACCCTCCTTCGGCAGTCGGGTAAAAAGCGCTTTAATACTCACTGACCCCATGTAACTTAAAACCCAGACAATGCCACGGTCATCAGCTAGTAGTAGCATACTTAAATGGCAAAACATGATACGCCTACAGCTCGTAGGCCTCTATTAAAAGACCTTGGGCTCACTGATGAGTTCATTAGCCTTCATTTGGCAGACTAATTGGCGACTTGTGGAAGATTTTATCAGAGAACGATATGGATGAGCCGATGAGTGCTCCAAATTCACGCGAGAATCTCGGGAGAAGGGGATAATTGGACAGGAATCGTGAATGTGAAGCTAATTTACACATTTTTCATGCCTTTTCGGGCAGTTCTCGTCTGCTTCTCTGTTTGATTCTGAGAATCAAGTGGATTCAAGACAGTCCTCCTTACGATTCTCGACGAAAATCACACCGACATATCTCGGTATGAATGGGGGGCGGCCTTTACACATTAGCAGCAAAAAAAAAATTTGTTGGTCACATCACCGGACGAGTTAGCACTAACAGCTCTACTACTCTCTTGTGTAGTGAACCCTGCAGTGCCTTCAAAGTTTCTGCAAGCTTCTGGACGGAGCTAGTCTGATTATGTTAGCCCGGACTCCGCACAACAGCTTAAATGCACCAAACGTTTTGGGAACAGCTTAGGAGTGGAATTCCCTGCCAGAGTCTGTATTTCCTGATAGCTACAACCTGGGAGTCTTTAAGTCAAGAGTGAATAGGTTTCTTCTAGGTAAGCGTGCTACATCGTCGACCACATCATCGCTTACCATCAGGTGAGATAGTGGTCAAGCGCGAGCCAATATAAAAAAATTGGGTGTCTAAATGTGGAAAAATGATACGCCTACAGCACATAGGCCTCTATTAAGACCTTGAGCTCACTGATGAGGTCATTAGCCCACGTTTGGCAGACTAGTTGGCGACTCGTGGGAGATTTTATCTGAGAGCGATCTGGATGAACCAGATGTTATCATTTTGAAGATCAGACACTTGGATCTGGCTAATGAGTTGTAGCATTTACTTGGAAATGTGCAAGTGTTATTTTTTGTCGTTTTGAATCCTATTCGCTTGAGGCGGTGGTTAATAATACCTACGCGGTTTTTAATAATAACTTGGCATACGGTGAGCGCAGTGGTGGCCCAGTGGTATCGGCCGCGACTTACAAGTTGTAGGTCGTGGGTTCGAGCCCAGGCGGGCGCGTTACTTTGTGAAAATTATTTCATCACCACTGCTCTCAAAACGGTAAAGGAAAACATCGTGAGGAAACCGGCATGTCCTAGAACCAAAAATTCGAAGTCATGTGACATCCACCAACCCGCACTGGGCCCG
Source organism: Anorthoa munda (assembly GCA_945859665.1). Lineage (NCBI taxonomy): Eukaryota > Metazoa > Arthropoda > Insecta > Lepidoptera > Noctuidae > Anorthoa > Anorthoa munda. Next base: position 47,707,866 of record OX243895.1, on the reverse strand, counting down.
CGTGGTGGATTACGGCCCATTCCCTCTCACAGAGAGGAGGCCTGTGTCCCAGCAGTGGGAACATTAATAGGCTGATGATGTGTGATGTGATGTGATACGGTGAAGTGAAGAGCATCACTTAGAAGACAATTTTTTTTTTGGGTCGTGGCAACACTGGCGACAGGTCGTCAAAAAACGGCCTCGTAACTAATTTATTTTAAAATTATTGTTTTATTGTTTAGATTGTTAAAAATCCTTTATTTATATTAGAATCAACGTATAAAGTGACATACGTAGTGTTTGTGACCAGTTTTTAATGGAATAACTCAATATCAATCGATATTTCAATAAGTCATGTACCGGCTGTCAACGTTTGAACTGTGGATTTGAATTCTTCGAACCGGGGGAGTATTTTGTTTTGAATTACGTATTTATTGCAGTATTATTTACATACTATACACCACTCATACACTGCTCAGGGCTCTGAGCGTCGTCCAGTACACACCGGCTACGTTTATGTCTCATTTTGTTTGACAAATCGTGGAAACAAAATCGATGACGAAAACACTTGCCTCAGACAAACATTCACTGCAAACCCTACTTCACACAAGATATATTAATATCTATAATTTAGTTTAGTTTAGTTTTATAGGTAAACCCCATACTTCATAAGCATTGTAAATATACTTTGTGCCCACTTAAACTAATGTTCTTATCAAATCCCTAATCAAAAATTTAATCTAGCAATAAATACCAATGTTTACTAAAGCCTTTCCTTAAACTATTACCAGTAATTAAGTCTGAGAATATTAAATCAAATAGCTCTTCTTTGTTCTTAGTTTTTTTTTTTTTCTTCTTTTTCTCTTGATACCTCCATATATTTTTATAATTTTATTTTCTTTTCATACATTTTACTTCTTTTTTAATTTTAAAATCCTTCCCACTTTGTCAAGTCTTCAACTAACATTTTATCCTCTTCACATACTCAGCTTTTTCCTGTCACATTGCAGGTGTTGCTTAAGGAAAGCCGTCAATATGATGACCCGGGCAGCTACCATTCGTGAAATGAGTGACAAACTGAAAGTAGCGCTGAGGGAGCTGGGGTTATCTAGAAATGAGTGCAGCAAGCTACTGCGAGAACGAGAAGAGAGTGAAGTTGAAATTGAATTAATAGTAAACAAAAACACTCAACTCAAGAACCAGCTTGCAGAACTACACTCCCAGCATATGGATATACTGGACCAGCATCACCATCTCCGTCAACTAGTGTCAGATTTTCAACAGTGCCATGACACTCATGACCAGGCACTGAAGCGTATATCTGTACTTGAAGCTGAATTGTGCAAGGCTCATAACACCTTTACCTCCATTGACTCGCTGAAAGTCAGCGAAGAGGTTTCTAACACCAGTAACCTGTATAATGAGCTGTTGGCTAATGCATCTGAACTGGAGTGTGAGCGGCCCACCATTACCATAGACCTTACAGGGGATGATACCATTGCTAAATGTCCAATTCTAAGGAGTCACAATAAAATTAAGAAATATATTAAAATCAATAAAAGTATTAAGAAATATAGGAAACTTTTAAAAACTCAAAGTGTTTACAAATATAATGTTAAACTTAGAAGAGATTTCAGAAACTTAGAAAACCAATTAAATTTATGTAATAGTAAATTAGAATCTAGTACACAAATGTATGATGTTGACATTAAAAACCTTCAAAGGGAATTATTGAGTAGGGAAAATACACTAAGGGAAATATTTTGTAAATATGAATGTAGTCAACAGATGTTGAGTGAGCGCATGCAGGGGGCCTGTGAGTTGGTGGACCTGGTTAAGTATAATGCAGAGAGGTATGAGTCACTGACTAACAACCTCACCTGTAGTTGTGCTGCCGCTCCGCCACCTCTCATGTCACAGCATGTTGCTCCTACAACTTTACCCATTGATCTCACTACAAAAACTTTGAACCCTACCAAAAGTAATATCTTAGTATATTCTGATAAATTAGGAACAGGTTTTGGATCTTTGTTAAATAACCGTTCTAAACATACAATAGTGAACCATTGTTTTCATGAAATGCATTTTAATGAGCTTGTTCATAAAATTCAACAGACACAATTGAATGAGCAATCTACTGTAGTTCTTCTTTTTGGAAATAGCCTTAATGTAACAAAAAGGGACATAGTTAATGGTATCGACACCCTACTTAAGTTAAAATTAAGCAAATTAATATTATGTGCATTGCCCTATTCTGACAAGTTACTTGATCAGGAAAATGAATACATTTCTAGTTTAAATAACTTGATGCATATTTTATCTTGTCGTCATAGTGACCGTTTATTGTTTTTTGACACCAACAATTTTGTTAGTGATTTTGTTTTGATTGGGAACCATATGTTTCTTCCCAAAAATAGTCGACATTTATTAGCTACATTGTTAGCTTTTAATATACACGCAGTTATTGATGATTTAACTGAGACTAGGTTTAGTGATTTAACAGTATTATCTAGTTTTTCTGATAATACTACTGTAGATTCTTTAAACTATTAGAGCCGACAAAAGAGAAGACGAATAGTATTATTTTACTATATCATCAAAATATAAATCGCTTCTCCGGCAAAATTTTAGACGTGGAATTGTTAGTAGATAAATACCACATGGATATCTTATGTTTTTGTGAAACCTGGTTAAAATCAGATATGATGTTGTTTAATGTAAATAATTTTTCAGTTGCCAGCGCGTACAACAGATCCACAGTGGGTGGTGGTACCCTGATACTTTGTAATAGTCATCTTAAATATAAGGAAAGAAAGGATATCACTGCTTACTCTGTTGATCGCTTATGTGAGGTAGCATGTGCAGAGGTCGAGGGGCATACTATCTTGTGTGTTTACAGACCACCAGCATCAAACTTGTCATTGTTTTTAATTACAATGGAAGAATTATTAAGTAAACTTTTCAGAGATAATAAATTAGTTTTTGTTTGTGGTGACTTAAATATAGATCTGTTAGTCAATTCACCTGAAAAATGTAAGCTCATTTCATTGTTTAAATCATTTAACTTAAAATATTTATTTAATGAACCGACAAGAATAACTGCAACTTCAGCTACGTGCATAGATAATGTATTCACTAATTGTAAAGTTAAAGATTCGTTTTTAATTAGTGGCGTTAGGTCAGACCATACTGGTCAACTAGTATCTTTTGAGTCAGATAAAAAAATTAACCTAGCTAAATCAATTCGGTTAAGACGTCTCACTAAAAATAAATTAAATTCTTTTAATAATAATGTTTTTAGCAACCTTTGTAATGCCAGTTTTAATTCAAAAGACCCCAATATAAATTACGGCACGTTGTTTTCTACAGTTTGCCAAGAATTCAATAAAACGTGTCCTTTAAAAACAGTTAAAGTCAACAATTCCAAATCGAAATTTAGTGAATGGGCCACTGTGGGCATAAGAAAAAGCCGAGATATCTTATATAATTTATATTACGAAAAATCTTTGACTTCCGATCAAGTTTTTCATACTTATGTTAGAAACTATTCCAAAATATTCAAAAGAGTCTGCGCTCAAGCAAAATCTCAAATAATAATTAACAAAATTGGTGTTTCTAATAATAAAATAAAAACTGTGTGGCAAATAATTAATAGAGAAACTGGAAAGACACAACAAAGCGATCAGAATGAGTTGTCTTTGAAAATATCTAATCAAACCATTTCTGGTAAGCAAGAAGTCGCTGAGACATTAGAAAATTTCTTTACCAACATTCCGTTAGAGGTTACGAAGTCTCTTCCCTCCTCATCTAAATTAGCTGAAGCTCTTCTTAAAGAAAACTTTACTAAAGACATACCAACCTTTAAATTTAAATCAATATGTATTGATACAATTAAAAACGCGTTCAAAAGTCTCAACGTAAAAAATACTGAAGACTTGTGGGGGATATCCGTTAGGGTTCTTGGAGATATTATTGACTCAATTGCTCCTGTCCTAACAGGCATATTCAATCAATGTTTGGACAGCGGCACTTTTCCTGACTTAATGAAACACAGTAAAGTAGTACCAATTTTCAAATCAGGCTGTAAGAGTGATCCCTCAAATTATAGGCCTATATCCGTGCTTCCAGCATTGAGTAAAATCTATGAAAAAATCATGCTGGAACAGATGTTGTCTCACTTCAATTCAAATAAGATCCTGCATAGTCAACAGTTTGGTTTCACGAAAGGTAGGTCGACAACGGACGCGGGAGTAAAACTCATCAGCCACATCTTGGAATCTTGGGAGAAGTCCCAGGATGCCATTGGTATTTTCTGTGATCTCTCGAAAGCGTTCGACTGCGTCGACCACAACACACTGATCTGTAAATTACACCACTACGGAATTCGAGGAAAATCTGCTGATCTTGTGCTTTCCTATTTATCAAACAGACAGCAAAAAGTAAATGTTAATGGGGCGACGTCCTCCGGGTCTCTAGTCAAGATGGGCGTGCCCCAAGGTTCAATTCTCGGCCCTTTCCTTTTTCTTGTTTACATTAATGATCTCCTTTTTATGATGGCCAAATTATCGGATATAATTCTATTTGCTGATGATACTTCGCTAATTTTTAAAATAGATAGGAAAGATACGGATGTCTTACATGTCAACGAAAGTCTGATTGTTCTCTCTAAATGGTTCGCAGCTAACAATCTTTTACTAAATGCGAAAAAAACAAAATGTCTGAAGTTTTCCTTACCAAATGTACCACAACGTGACCTAAATTTAAATCTTGACGGCAAAAATCTTGAAGTTATAAAGGAAACTGTATTCTTAGGGATTACTATCGATTCAAAATTGCAGTGGGGCGCGCACATTAGAACTCTTTCGGGTCGGTTAAGTTCGGCTGCATATGCAGTAAGGAAAATAAGGCAGTTAACCGATGTAGCCACAGCAAGGTTAGTATACTATGCTTATTTCCACAGTATTATGTCTTATGGCATTCTGCTGTGGGGATCAGCTGCAGACGTTGACTCAATTTTCATCTTACAAAAGAGGGCAGTCCGCGCAATCTATAAAATGAGTCCACGAGAGTCCCTCAGAGAAAAATTTAAAGAGATCGATATACTGACTCTACCTTCTCTTTATATATTGGAATGTATTTTGTATGTCCGCAAAAATCGAGGGCTTTTCAAAACTAGAAGCGATTTCCATAATATAAATACACGCAGTAAGCATGAAATTGTAATACCCAAATTCAGATTAACGAAAACTAGCAAGTCTTTTCTTATAAACAGTATACGCTTTTATAATAAGTTGCCAAAGCCAGTTATAGAATTGACCGATGGAAAGTTCAAAAACTACATCAAACGTGTCCTTATTAAAAAAGCATATTACAAAATCAAGGACTACGTTGAAGATAAAAATTTTAGCTCCTTCTGCGCATGCGGCTTCCCTGGTAACTCATAAACGGCACAAATATGTGGATGTCTCTAACTATTCTCAATCTCATTTTTACTTTTTTTCTTTCTTTTAATTAGACTTTTTACAATGATTTCAATGATCTTTATAGCCCTTTGCTATGAATAGTTACAGCACTGATAACAAAATTTGTGCCACATGTTAAATTTAGTCTTGTTATATATTTTTATTTATTTTTTCCTTTGTATAGATTCTTTTACTGATTGTTTTGTGAATGTGTGAACATTGTAGGCCTTCTAGATTTCTAGACGCTTGTTAACATTTGTTAACTCTCTCGTATATACAATATTTTTTTTAGTTTCTTACGACTTATTGTCGGGCCTACGTTGTCCCCCCATATCTAAGCACTAATACTGTAACGTGGAAATATTGTAAAAACAAACCATTTTTTTAAAAGAGTAACCGTGGAGTTTCTTGCCGGTTCTTCTCCACAGGAAACGACTAACCCGAACCGTGCACCTTTTGTCGACGTTTTATAAGTGCCCATGTAGGCCTATGTGAAATAAAAAACATTTGATTTTTTGATTGATTGATTGATTGATTTGACAAAAAAATTATGATCTGAATTCGCTAATCTTAACCAATAACTAATATTAACCCATTAGCACAGTATAAATGACATCGACGAGACCCCTAAGCAGTTGTCGCTATAATGTCAGTAGTGCGAGCCGCTTAGTAGAGGTCTCGCCGATGTGCATGTTCGTGTGAGTGTACTGTTTGTCCATATTTACACAGAATAAATAATAGTACAAGTACAGAAGAGTCACTTCGCGCAACAATTCATAGTAATAGAGACTCCTGCTAGTAAGCAATAAACTGCAATTCAGCTCGCATAAGCGCTCAGTGCCTAACGTGATATTCACCTAAACGTTGCCGCTCTCTTCTAACGCGTAACTCTATTGCTGTCTGGCGCGGAGAGACGCGCTAGGGTTGTCGGCTTGCTGCTGCTACTATAATATTCATCGTCTATCTACCTTGTTGTTGTACCTACTTAGGTAGGTACCTAATTATTAATATTTCGCACACATATTCTTTCTTTTAGAGGCCCCAAAACGACAAATTTCTTTTACTACCGACAGTTGCAGAGTATTTATGTGATGATTTAAATACAACAAAATAGCTTATCTTTCGGAACTGTAAAAAAAGATAATATCGATTCTTTGTTCTCTCCTTTATTTAGAGACCCTTAAACACAACTGTATCTGTACCTTTAGAGGACTCATTATAAGATCGTTTAGAAGTCATAATTCTTTGAAAAAATCACAGTACCTACAAATAATAACTCGGCTAGCGTGCGAGCTGAGCGGTAAGCGGCAACCAACTGCGATGATCCTTTTCACACGGAGCGCCGGCCGATCGTACCTAAACTGCAGAGTGAGACCCCCCTGATATTTATACTGTGCCATTAGTGACTAGCGTTGCCATATGACACACACATTACAAATTTTATTTTCATCTGCACACATGGTGTGTAATCAACGTTTGACAGGTCACGAAGGGATGAAGTTGTATGTTTATTTGTTTGTAAAGGGTAATCTCTGAAAGTGCTGGTCCGATTACAAACTTTCTTAAACAGAAATAAATTTATTATTCCGTGAAAAGGTAAGGTTTCAGATAGGCGGTAGGCTACGGTTATTTATTTTCAATCCTCAGTAAAATTAACTAATAAAACTACTGAAGAGAGGCCACCCTCCACAGTTGGACATGTCTTAGAGTCCAGACAGACGAGCTGCATTTAAACTGCATGCGAGCTACAAAATTGCAGTTTGAATGCAGTTTCTGTGCAGTTGACATACATAACACAGCTGAACATCTGCATCGAAACCCACCTATACCCACAAAACATTTTGGGGACACTTTTATTATGCGTACAGAAAGGAGTGAAACTCCCTGCCGGAGTCTGTGTTTCCCGATAGCTACAATCTAGGGGTCTTTATCTTAATATATATATTTCTTGTGTGCGTGTGTATGTGACTGAACTCCTCCTAAACGACTGGACCGATTTTGATGAAATTTTTTGTGTGTGTTCGTGGAGATTCGAGAATGGTTTAGATTTACAAAAAAAAAAAAAAAAATGGAAAATTAGGGTAGGGTAGGTAGGGTAGGGTAGGTAGGGTAGGGTAGGTAGGGTAGGGTAGGGTAGGTAGGGTAGGGTAGGGTAGGTAGGGTAGGGTAGGGTAGGTAGGGTAGGGTAGGTAGGGTAGGGTAGGTAGGGTAAGTAGGGTAGGTAGGGTAGGGTAGGTAGGGTAGATGCATATTAGGTGTTTTTATGGCAAAACAAAGTTTGCCGGGTCAGCTAGTTTATTTATAAATACCTAATTTATTTTTTGGCCTATCTATAATTGTTACACTGTTTATTCTAATAGAACAAGCAATATGATACAAGCATAGTATAAAATATGATGCGATAGACACAGCATGCAAAAAAGTTAATTAAAAAAATCAAAAAACCCGACTGCTTGAAAAGCGAACTAAAAAGACGTAAACAAGGAAATAATCATGCTGTGCAGTCGGAGGATACGTCTGGTTTTGGTCAGCCAGCTCGCGAAGATTTAAAGCAGTCGGGTTTTTGATATTTTTAATAAACTTTTTTTATTTATAACTTTTTAGTTTTTTTGTTCGAATTAGGTACATTTAAACATATAAGTGTTATATATTTTTGAAATCTTATTAAAATCCTTTATTTTGATACCCCACACTATAGGTTAGGAAGAAAAAAAAAATCTGGGCTCCCACAATATGGCGCCCAAGAACAGCTATTTTCCTATTTTCCAATTTTCATGTAACCAGTGACACTCGCAGGGTTAAGACGAAGCGATTGACGTAAGAACCATCGAAATCGGCCAACGCGTTTGGTCTCTAGAACGCCACATAGAAACAAACATACATACATACATAGACTGATATACACATTACCCTCCTTCGGCAGTGGGGTAAAAACAAAATAAGCTAACTAGCAAGCCAGCTTTAAGTCAAGAGTGAATAGGTTTTTTAGGCAAACGTACTTCACCGTCGACCACATCATCGCTTACCATCAGGTGAGATAGTGGTCAAGCGCGAGCCTTAAGAAAATAAAACTGCTAAACCGACTGTGCAGTCCACTCAAAAACAGTATGTTTAGAGCCTAAATTAATTTTCCAACAGCAGTGAAGGCCTATTCTAAAGCAGTGATGTGATTCATGCCAGTTCGATATTTGTCGACGAACTCAGTTTAGAATCATCGCCGCAATGAGTTTCAATAACATAGGTACTCGTAAGTATTAATCACCCGCAAACAAATTATTCCTAACTCAGAAGTCACAACAAAACCGGCCAAGTGCGAGTCGGACTCGCACACGAAGGGTTCCGTACCATTATCGCAAAACACTGAAAGAAAACACGTTTTTGTATGGGAGCCCCCCTTAATTTATTTTATTTTAATTTAATAATTATTATTTTTTGAAGTGAATATTGATATCGAGCAAAAAACGGCAAAAATATCACGTTTGTTGTATGGGAGCCCCCCTTAAATATTTATTTTATACAGTTTTTAGTGTTATTATTTATTGTTATAGCGGCAACAGAAATACATCATCTGTGAAAATTTCAACTGTCTAGCTATCACGGTTCATGAGATACAGCCTGGTGACAGACGGACAGACAGACAGACAGACGGATCGCGAAGTCTTAGTAATAGGGTCCCGTTTTTACCCTTTGGGTACGGAACCCTAATATACTAACAAAATCCAACCACATTCAAGTACCAACAATGACAAAAAAGCTGACGGAAAAACTATCAATGAACGAACAGTCATAAGTACTCATAAAACCTAACCTTGTTATTGGTCCACACATGGTCAGACACAGCATCTGTCCATGAGGCAATATCTACATTTAATTTCCATCACAAGTCTCTATATCTTGAAAAGATAATCAAAAAGATAAGAGGAAAAATATTAAAAAAAGAAGATAATTTTACATGCGCTGACGCCACGCTGTCTGTTCGACGCTCGCAAACAGATACAAACACCCAATCAGAATCACGCACACTCAGGCAGCGACCAATGAGAATCACGCACACTGATGCAGCAGCCAATGACAAACACGCACAAGCAGAAGTAGTGATAGGGCAGAAGTCCTGGTTTTTGTTGTAGTCAAGTAATTTGCTGAAGATGAGCTCGTTGTAGAGGAATTCATTCTGAGAAGTACTTGGTATAAGTATCATCATTATCAGCCTTTTTAATGTTCCCACTGCTGGGACACAGGCTTCCTCTCTTTGAGAGGAAATCAGCTGTAATCTACCGCGCGAGCCCAGTGCGGTTTTGTGGATGTCACATGTCATAGAATTTTTGGTTCTGGGACATGCCGGTTTCCTCACGATGTTTAAAATAAAGTTAATTATAAAAACCAGACTGCTTAAGAAGTGAACTAAAAAGACGTAAGAAGAATATCATGCTGTGCAGTAGGGAGTATACAAATTCGCGAGCTGGCTGACCAAAACCAGATTTATTTTTCGAATTTGATACATTTAAAGATTTAAGTGTTATATATTTTTGAAATCACCTCTTAAAACACTTTATTTTGATACACCACACGATGGGTCTGGAAAAAAAAATTGGGCCTCCACAAAATGGCGCCCAAAGTCTGGAAAGCTGCAATTTTACAGCTCTATATATTTCACACGGAAATCAAAACAACAATATAGTACATTTCGTGTCGAGCATTAAATGTCGAGATTTTAACACGAGCGATGAAGCCAATCGAAAGCTACATGCGAGTGTTAAAATAAAGCCTTTTTAGGCGAGACACGAACGATTCTTTTTCCACCACCTGATGAGCTTACTTAATTAAAAGTTCCAACACCAATGAAACGTTGACTAAAAACCACAGACTATATACACATAATCAACGCGCGCTTTTTCGTGAGGTAACAGTTTCAGTATCATTATGCCAGTTACATAATTATCCATACAAAAGTCATTACGTTACTATTATTATGTAATTTTGTTTTTTTTTTAATTTTAATTTTATAAACTTGTGTCTAAATGTTCATATTTCGAAACGAATTTCTTAGAGTACTTAGTTCTGAATTCAAATTATTATACACGATAAATCTAACAATTGATGGAAATTAGCATTCGTTTGTATTCGGAAATTCGATGATTGCCGAGGGACACAAAAAAAAATTGTTTTGTAAATATTTTAGACACTGTCTTTTATTTGATAGTGGTCCTTCAGAGAAGAAAAAGATATGCAAAGGTCAGGTCAGGGTTTATTTTAAACCTTGTTCAGGGTCAACCTATTTCAGCCGACAAGCATTGGCGTCATGTCTGAGTCGAACGCTTGTCTACCTCTAAATGTCTTTTCGGAACTCCTATCAGTTGTATCTTCAAATGAAATTGAAATGGAAGGAATGACGGGAAACGGGGCAAACAAAATTACAGATTTGGAGTATTCTGAAAGCATGCTTTCAGAACTGGAGTTTCAAGGGATTGAGTGATTTGAGTAACCGATATCATCATCATAACCATTCGAAGCCCGACTCTATTTTCATGTGCCAATCGCCACGCAAATTTTTAGGGTTACGTAACTAAAGGGTAAAAACGGGACCCTATTACTAAGACTCCAACACAGAATAAATATACAAACAGTATGGAAACTACCTACAACCGCTCGAAACGGTACACTCACACAAACATGCGCATCGAGTTTTCGTAGTTTCCATACTGTTTGTATATTTTTACTGTGACTCCAGTAAAAATATGTCCATCTGCCAGGCTGTATCTCATGAACCGTGATAGCTAAACAGTTGAAATTCATAGATGATGTATTTCTGTTGCCGCTATAACAACAAATATTAAAAACAGAATAAAATAAATATTTAAGTGGGGCTCCCATACAACAAACGTGATTTTGTTGCCGTTTTTTGCGATAATGGTACGGAACCCTTCGTGCGCGAGTCCGACTCGCACTTGGCCGTTAAAAAACGGCCAAGTGCGAGTTGGACTTTTCTTTTTTTTTGTTCTGGTTAGTAAATCCTCATTGGATGTCCTCCGCCCTGGGGGGACTCATGCTGACTACAAACCACCCAGATGTTCCATCTCACATCTACGCCAGGGGTCGCGGGAACGTACGATTCTTCCGTAACCCCCGGCTGCTGCCGGTCCGCCTCTGCAGGCCCCAAGGTATAGGACCTTCGGGCCTGCGGAGGCCAATCTTATCCAGTAGCACCAATATCCAGTAGACTTTTAGATGAATTGGCACGGGGCGTTGTGCAAGGGAATGCATCAAAATAATAACTTTATCTTCCAAATGCATCAATACTTTTGCAGCATTTTCTGGGTTATTAAGGACAGATAGGGTATAAGGCAGGATGATGATGACTTTATTAACCTCCCGGCTGAAAAAGAGGGGTGCCGTTTGTTGCTGTGTACCTGTGTGTCTGTCTGTGTCATCATAGGTCCTAAACGGATGAACCGGTTTTGTTTTTTTTTTGTTCGAAATGTGACTTTGTCGAGAGTGTTCTTAGCTATGTTTGATTGAAGTCGGTTTAACCGTTCAAAAGTAATTCGGATTTTTCTCTTTCGATTCTGGGTTTTTTCGCAAGATATCATGTCATAATTACGTGTTTCGATAGATTGTCGATTGAGTGACTACTACTAGGTATATTATATATAGTTTAAAAAGCATGAAATACAAATTAAATTTAAATAATACTATGCATTAAAAATCTTTTTTTAAACAAGCTTTTTTCGTATTCTTCTCAGCAAACCCTTTCATTTGATACCCATATCATGGCAGTGCACCCAAAATAACTAGTCCGCCATCGTGGGCCATCCGCCATATTGGATTTAGAATAACATTTACTTAGCTTAAACATGTATGCAAAATTTCATCTTAATCGGTGGAGGATAACTGCTTTAAGTACAGCAGTTGCAAGATTTGACCCGAACACACTTACATACATTGCAAGTTAAACAAAAGCTTGTAAAAACCCCCGACATAAAGACCTCTAAAAATGAAACAATTGCCTCGTACTCACGTCAGGTTTTTATGTCGGGGGTTTTTTAAATATTATATTTAATATTTCTTCGAGATAATTTTGCGCCAAATATAACTTCTACAATACCTCTTTTGTCTGGCCTGTACCCACACATACACACGATCCACATCTGTATACAACTAGGTACATGCACGACACAACACATCATCAAAGTTACGCACGCAACTCTGTACAAAGTCGATCAGTCATTGGCTGCAACCTCAACAAGGGAGCTTGCCAACTAATTACTTATATGTAGCAACGATTCTGAGAAACCAGAGTGATTAAAAATTATGCTGAAAAAATAATTCAATTCCTTTGTTGTTTGTTTCAGGAAAAATCTTGTTGTATTTCAGTCAAAAGCGTCTATTTCAATTATACCATTTACAGGCTCTTTTGTGTTGTTAAGACGACGACTAACGCCAACGACCTTGAGGGAACAAAACGCGCACTCGTTTCACACCCGCGCGTCCCAAAATTTAGTAGTTTTTTGTACTTTCTTTATTATTCTATGACTTTAAAAAAAAGCCTCAGATCAAAATGTAGATAATAAAATTCGCCCAGCGGCTTTGGTGCCATTGTCGTGTTTTTGTCCGTTTTAGACGCAAAGGACCATGCGTCATTTTGGGCCCACTTTTCAACATTGTTCAACAGTGATGAATTATATGTCATATGAAAGCTCTTGAATCGTCGTCCTCTGTTATCGGCCGCGACTTACAAGTAGGTCGTGGGTTCGAGCCCAGGCAGGCGCTTTACTTTGTGTGAATTATTTCATCACCACTGCTCTCAAAACGGTGAAGGAAAACATCGTGAGGAAACCGGCATGTCCTAGAACCAAACGCAAGACATCCACCAACCCGCACTGGGCCCGCGTGGTGGATTATGGCCCATTCCCTCTCACAGAGAGGAGGCCTGTGTCCCAGCAGTGGGAACATTAATAGGCTGATGATGTGATGTAATGTGACATAATTTATCTAGTAGCAGACGCGCTTCGATCGACAATCTATTGAACACGTAATTATGACACGATATCTTGCAAAAACACCCCGAAACAAACAGTAAAACGCCCATAACTTTTGAACCTAAACCGATTTTCATCAAACATAGCTAAGAACACTCTCGATAAAGTCAACTGTCAAACAAAACAAAATCAAAATCGGTTTATCTATTTAGGAGCTATGATGCCACAGACAGATACACTAACACACAGGTATGTAATCACGTCAAACTTATAACGGGCGCACGGTTGGCGCAGTGGTTGAGCGATTGACTGCTGCGCTGCGTGTCGCGGGTTCGATTCCCGCACGGAACAAATATTTGTATGATCTACAAATAGTTGTTCCGGCTCTGGGTGTTGTGTATGTTAGTTTATATGTTTGTAAACGCACCCACGATACAGTAAGAAATTCCCATTTGGGGCAACGATTAAAAAAAAAAAAAAAACTCCCCTCTTTTTCTTTCTGGGTTTCAAAAGCCTAAATAAATAAAGATGTCGAAGGTATCTGTGTGGTGTACTGTCGTGGTCCCCCAGCGGCGAAGACCTCGCCAAGCACCAATGTGACTTTTTCAATTCAAAACTTTTCTAAGTTTGTCTATCTTGAATATCGTTGACAACGATGAAGGAAAACATCGTGAGGAAACCGCCAACAATGCAGGGGCGAGTAAGCAAATCCATTCCTCCAGGTTTTGGCCATGTGTGACGATAGGTTTACAATAGTTTTAAAATAGAATCCAGTGTGGCGTTTAAAAATATGTGTATGTTTATCAGTTCAAGCAAGCGATCTATATCTCATATACACACTGCACATAGAATACGTAGCTAATTACTTACGAGCAGGCCACTCATTTAATATCGCCCCTCCTGCTAAGGGGCAGCTCACACCGAGACGCAGCGCGACGACGCTTGAACCTGGGCCAATTGTCCGCGCACAATTTTTTAAATAAAGAGTCCGTTTATTAGTTCAAGCAAGCAATCTATATCTCAGATAGATACACTACACATAGTATACCTTGCTAATTACTTACGAGCAGGCCATTCATTTAATATCGCCCTTCCTGCTAAGGGGCAGCTCACACTGAGTCGCGATTCTTGCAGAGGCCACTTGATTTGCGCGTATTTTTTAAAATAAATGTTTATCAGCTCAAGCAAGCGCTCTATATCTCAGATAGATACTCTACACATAGTATACCTAGCTAATTACTTACGAGCAGGCTATTCATTTAATATCGCCCCTCCTCCTAAGCGGTAGCTCACACCGAGACGCAGCGCGATGACGCTTGAACCTGGGCCAATTGTTTGCGAACAATTTTTTTAATAAAGTGTCCGTTTATTAGTTCAAGCAAGTAATCTATATCTCAGATAGATACACTACACATAGTATACCTAGCTAGTCACTTACGAGCAGGCCTAATGGTAAATTAATATTTAATATCGCCCCTCCTCCTTAAGGGCAGCTCACACCGAGACGCAGCGCGATGACCCTTGAACCTAGGCCAATTGTTTGCGAACAATTTTTTTAATAAAGTGTCCGTTTATTAGTTCAAGCAAGCAATCTATATCTCAGATAGATATACTACACATAGTATACCTTGCTAATTACTTATGAGCAGGCCATTCATTTAATATCACCCTTCCTCCTAAGGGGCAGCTCACACTGAGACGCGATTCTTGCAGAGGCCACTTAATGCAATCACTGACCAACACATCCAAAGCATTCCACATAACGTGTTTTTTTATTGCAAGTATAATCAGTTTACTCTGAATTATCGAAATCAAATATCGAGCAACTTGCAATTTCGGTTGAATTTTGTTCATTTTAAATGCATCCCGAGAGCCGGGCGGTATTTATTAGTGCTCAATTCCGTTGGAAGCGGGAACCCTAGCAGCAGGTAAATAAAATTCTATATTGTATGCCATGTTGTGTCGCGTCTCGGTGTGAACTGACCCTAACATCATGATATCGTGCGAGTGCAAACTAATTAAAACGATGGGTATAGAAGAGTTTCTTGGAAGATGATCTATTTGATCTATTATGTGTATAAATAAGTGCTTTGTCGGGTTTGTAAATAGATGACACAGTATAAGGAAAGGGGTAGACAGATATTGTATTGACGGTATATACAGTCTGTTCAAAAGTATTGAAGAAACGGCATTACGGTGAAGTAGAAAATCGGAAAGATTCAACAAAATAACTGCAATGAGTTATTAATGCATGTAGCAGAGATGAGAATGTTGAGATGGATGTGCGGAGTGACGAGAACGGATAAAGTGAGAAATGAGTATATTACAGGAAGTTTGAAATTGGCACCAGTGACAGAAAAATTGAAAGGAAACCGCTTATCCTGGTATGATCATGTGATGAGGAGGGATGAAACGCATGTTACTAAAAGAGTTATGAATATAAATGTGGATGGATGGAGAGGGAGGGGACAGCCGAAGAAAATATGGATGGACTTTGTGAGGAGTGATATGAAAGAAAAGGGACAAGAAAGAAAGAAAAAGGTATCCCAGAATTTAATCTTTCTAAGCGACACTATCAGATGGTGTAATTAACTAATAATACAGCGTGTTTTATTTTATCAAAATCAACGGGTTTGCTTCCTGGCTAGCATTGATTTCTCAAAAATCCAATGGGGCATTTTTAGTTTTCATCAAAATCGGGCTCTTGATTCCTTTTGAGTGTTTTTCGCTATTCCTCATAGTTTCAGCTTCGGCCATGTACGCCCACTTGAAAAACTCTCCCTGTATATTGTTTTAAGATAGTTTACTCTAATAACAAATTATGTTTAGTTTTGTAAATAAATCAAGATAGAAAAGCGATCCCCAAATCATTGTTGCTATATCAAAAATATAGTAACAATTTATCAGCACATTTTTATCGGCCAACACTGACATTGACACATATATACAGTAGATTAAGCACACTTAAGGCGCAGATACCCTTGAGTAGCTGATTTTAAAATGAGAATCACGTCTAAACGGCTTGTCGTAATTTTTTGAAAAAAATATATGTTTCATTAGACCATTTTCTTAATAATTTGATCTGAGAAAATTTTGAGTTTTATTCGTATAACATAGTGTAATTAATTTGTAAAGTTATGTCTAAAACGGACAAAAACACGACAATCGTACCAAAACCGCTGGGCGTATTTTGATGAAATTGACACTATCTCAAAGACAATTTAATTATCTACATTTTGATCTGAGGCTTTTTTTTAAGTCATAGAATAATAAGGTCGTTAGCGTTAGTCGTCGTCTTAAGACGACGATAGTCGCCAATGAACTTGAGAGAACAAAACGCGCACTCGTTGCAAACCCGCGCAATACACAATTCAGTAGTTTTGTACTTTCCTTGTTATTCTATGACTTAAAAAAAGCCTTAGATCAAAATGTATATAATTAAAATGTCTTTGAGATGGTGAAATTATTATTAAATAAAATACGACAAGCGGTTTTGGTGCGATTGTCGTGTTTTTGTCCGTGTTAGACACAACTTTACAAATTAATTACACTATGTTGCACGAATAAAATTCAAAATTTTCTTAGATCAAATGATCAAGAAAATGGTCTAATGTAACCATCAATGTAACATATATTTTATTCAAAAAATTCCGACGAGCCGTTTAGACGTGATTATTATTTTAAAATCAGCTACTGAGGGGTATCTGCGCCTTAACGGACTCACAGCAATGTTATCGAATATCACGTGAGATTTGTAAGATTAAGTTGTAAATAACGGAATATTTTGTAACTAGTGTTTGTTTGTCACATCGGATGAACGAAGTATTTTGGGACTGCCTCGTTGGTTCAGTAGATTCCTGGACTCGATTCCCCAGCAAAGTTTTATTAGGTTTTTCCATCTGTAATTTCTCAGTACCAGTCTGGACTCTGGATTTGTGACCGGTTTATATCAGTAGGCTCCAACCCCTAGGTAGTATGGGATTTACAATGTCGCAGTTCGAGGCTAAAGACACCGACAGATAACAAAAAAAAATAAAGTCGTTAACTCCTATCTACCAATGTATTCCAATATTTCAAAACGATACGAACAAAATGTAAAGGCTGTGTCGCTAACACGATCTAAACAAACGTATCGTGGTAAGGGGCGTCCTTGACCGTTTCACTTGGCATTCAGTAATGAATTAATAGCTCATAAACGCGTGGACCGATTTACATGATTTAAGACGACGACTAACGCCAACGACCTTGAGGGAACAAAACGCGCACTCGTTTCACACCCGCGCGTCTCAAAATTTAGTAGTTTTTTGTACTCTCCTTATTATTCTATGACTTTGAAAAAAAGCCTCAGATCAAAATGTAGATAATTAAATTGTCTTTGAGATGGTGTCGATTTCATTCAAATACGTCCAGCGGTTTTGGTGCGATTGTCGTGTTTTTGTCCGTTTTAGACATAACTTTACAAATTTATTACACTATGTTATATGAATAAAACTCAAAATTTTCTTAGATCAAATTATTAAGAAAATGGTCTAATGTAACATATATTATTTCCAAAAAAATACGGCTAGCCGGTTAGACGTGATTCTCATTTTAAAATCAGCTACTCAAGGGAATCTGCGCCTTAAACGGATTAAATGGTTCTAAGCCTATACCTGTCATTTGAGACCTATCCAAGAGAAAATTATCAAAATATATCTAAACAAGAAAACATGTTTTCAAGTTACGTAATTATATTTTTGGGTACAAGTCGGATCTATGCCATTTTTAGGGTTCCGTACCTCGAAAGGAAAAAACAGAACCATTATAGGATCACTTTGATGTCCGTCCGTCCGTCTGTCTGTCTATCCAGACCATTTTTCTCAGGAATGCCTGGAGGTATCAAGCTGAAATTTATATCAAATACTCAGGTCTACGGTCCCTTAAAGCTGTGAAAAAATGAAACTTCTAAGCCAACGCAACCAAAAAATACAGCCGTTTATGCCGCAAATTTTCGACACTCGCAAGTGAATCAAAACCTACAGAGTACTTCCTGTGAACTCATAATCTTGAAATTTGGTACGAAGCAACGTCTTATAGCACAGATAAAGGAAAAATTACGAAAACCGTAAATTTTTAGTTACATCATATAATAAAAATATTTATAATAATTTTAAACTTACTACCCCTTTCCTCATGAACGCGTAGAGGTATAAAATTGAAATTCATATCAAATACTCAGGTCTATAATACCTTTAAGCTGAGGTTTGTACGGAACCCTCGGTGCACGAGTCCAACTCGCACTTGGCCGGCTTCTTTTTTTGTTGTTATCTGGCGGAGTCTTTAGTTATACACGCACAAATGATGTCAAATATTTGACATTGAAAAAACAAATTGTTTAGTTCACTCTTAAGGGCCTACATACCCTTTAGTGCCGTAAAACGGTAAATTTCTTATGCATACTCCTTAGTAACGGCTAGGTTAAAAGGTTTGAAAAAAATATACTTATATTTATTATTGATTCATCTACATAATTTTAAACACAAGGTTTTTTCGTGTAACTAATAGTTTTGCTTTAAAAAAATAATTAATAACACGATATTTTTTCGCAACTTTTGGAAACTCCTCCAAAACGACTTGGATGTTTAAAAATATTTTTACACAGAAAAATTGATGGCTGAAATTTCTTCATAACTAACACAGCATATGTATATCAAGTTCTTAATTCTTTATTGTACACCAAAACAATACATTTACACAAAGTGATATCAATATTCATGTACAAAGGCGAACTTAACTCCAAAATGGAGTCAAATAAAATAATATTATGCAAACAAAAGTGTTCAAAAGGAGGTTCAATATTGTTATTTTGGCATCCAGCGGGCGTATGGCCAGTACTGCGTTAACATTGGGGCGTATATAGCGCCTTAACCTTTGATCGAGCATACAAACTACCTACATTATAATCGGCACTGCATCGTTGCGCTAGTGCTGGCAAGACCTGGATTCGATTCCTAGGTCGAGCGAAGTGATATTAGGGTTTTTATAAGCAGCATTAGGGGTCTTGTTTGCGATATCACATCGGACTTATCACGGTTGAAATATGGGTATACTATCCCCACCTTCCTCACCCTTCGGGGAACGAGGTGCGGTTAGTACTGGCGTGATCTTATGTAGCTGATTTATATCCAATCGCTTGTCACAAACCAGGGTTGATAAAAATAACGATTTAAAAAAAAAACAATAATATCGGTCTTATTTGATTTAAATCAGATTTTTTGTTTTTTTTTACATTCTGATCTTTTATAATTTGGAAGTCAGTTATTTATTAAAAATAAAATATTAATAAAATTAACAAAAAACATAAGTAATTATTACTTTAAAAAAATATTATGAAATTAACAAAAATTTCTTCTCAAATCCAATATTTTTAATCACACAATTTTTTATCATATTTATCAAATATGAACAAGGAAAATAAAATAGACTTTAAATTAATAAGGACATACAGCCATTTGGGTGTTTACCGCAGTCGCAGTCACTTATTTTATTTATATTCATCTTAATATATATAAATCTCGTGTCACAATGTTTGTCCTCAATGGACTCCTAAACCACTTAACCGATTATAATAAAATTCGCACACCATGTGCAGTTCGATCCAACTTGAGAGATAGGGTAGGGTAGGGTAGGGTAGGGTAGGTAGGGTAGGGTAGGGTACGTAGGGTAGGGTAGGGTAGGTAGGGTAGGGTAGGTAGGGTAGGGTAGGTAGGGTAGGGTAGGTAGGGTAGGGTAGGTAGGGTAGGGTAGGTAGGGTAGGGTAGGTAGGGTAGGGTAGGTAGGGTAGGGTAGGTAGGGTAGGGTAGGTAGGGTAGGGTAGGTAGGGTAGGGTAGGTAGGGTAGGGTAGGTAGGGTAGGTAGGGTAGGTAGGGTAGGTAGGGTAGGTAGGGTAGGGTAGGGTAGGGTAGGTAGGGTAGGTAGGGTAGGTAGGGTAGGTAGGGTAGGGTAGGGTAGGTAGGGTAGGTAGGGTAGGTAGGGTAGGGTAGGGTAGGGTAGGTAGGGTAGGTAGGGTAGGTAGGGTAGGTAGGGTAGGGTAGGGTAGGGTAGGGTAGGTAGGGTAGGTAGGGTAGATGAATGTTTGGTGTTTTTATGGCAAAACAAAGTTTGCCGGGTCAGCTAGTAGATATATAGATTTTTACATAGACCTTATAGGTGATGTTCTTCAGAAAGGCCAGGTGCGCAGTACTCATAACCGGCGTGTGTGTATGACTAGATGTATGAATGTGAGTGAAGCAAAAGAAGTATGTAACGACCGTAGCAGGTGGCGTTCTGTAGTTTCTGCCTACCCCCATGGGAAAAAGGCGTGAGTTTATGTACGTATGTATATAGATTTTTTTAAAGGATGACTAATTTGGCTGCTTTCTCGGTGCCTATTTATTTTGCTGTGCACCAAAGTCATTTTGGCTGATTTGGTCGCAGTAAAAAAGTATTGATTTAAATCATTGATTGTTTTAGGGTTCCGTACCCAAAGGGTAAAAACGGGACCCTATTACTGAGACTCCGCGGTCCGTCTGTCTGTCACCAGGCTGTATTTCACGAACCGTGATAGCTAGACTGTTGAAATTTTCACAGATGATGTATTTCTGTTGCCGCTATAACAACTAATACTAACAACAGAATAAAATAAATATTGAAGTGGGGCTCCCATACAACAAACGTGATGTTTTTGCCGTTTTTTTGCGATTATGGTACGGAACCCTCCGTGTGCGAGTCGGACTCGCACTTGGCCGGTTTTTTTTAAATAATTTGATTTTAATCGCGATTTAAATTACTGATTTAAATCATATCAACCCTGTCACAAACATCAACTATATCCAAGTTGTTTACCATCCTTAATCAATGCGGAACAGTGAAGCTAACTGGCCATTATACGGATCGATAACACCGCTATCCGTTTATGTGATTTATTATTTATATCCCCGTTTACTTTAAATAAATCTTTGTTTATTTTCCGAATGCAGTGCTAAATGCACGTTCTGTGATGTTCATCCCATGCGGGAGGGGGGGGGGGGGGATTATTGCTTACACAGACGACTGCCATTATTTGGTGGCTTTCAACATTAAAAAAAAAATCAGTATTGCATTAAAATAGCCTCCGCTATGGAGAAGCCTATCTGTGTCCAGCGGACTAGTGTAGGATAGGACAGGTGTTAACAAACTTTTTTTTTATCCCCCATAAGTTTGACGTGTCTGTGGCATCGTAGCGCCCGAAGGGATGAACCGATTTTGATTTAGTTGTTTGAAGGGTGACTTTGTCGAGAGTGTTCTTAGCAATGATTGATTAAAATCGGTTGACCCGTTCAAAAGTTATCCGCATTTTACTCTTTGAATATGGGTTTTTTCGCAAGATATCATGTCATAATTACGTGTTTCGATAGATTGTTGATTGAAGCGTGTATATATGACTACTACTTGTTATATTATGTAGTTTAAAAAGCATGAAATAAAAAATAAATTTCAAATTATTATTATTTTCTTTATAGATGTATGAACGAAGCAAAAGGATTATGTAAGGATCGTAGCAGTTGTGGTTTTGCAGCTTTTGGTAACGCCCATGGCAAAAATGCGTTATCTATACTCTATACTAAAAATAATATTATAAAGAGGAGAAATTTTTTTGTTTGTTTGTTTGTACCGAATAGACTCCGAAACTACCGCACCGATTAAAAAAATTCTTTCACCAATATAAAGCTACATTATTCCTGAGTGACATAGGCTATTTTTAATCCCGAAAACGGGTCCTGTGGGGTGGTCCACGGGAGCGAAGTCGCGGGGAACAGCTAGTGAAAATATAAAAAAAATAGTTTATGTATAAAAGAAAGAAAGAAAGAAAACATTTTTATTTGTGACCCGCACAGGAGACACGAGATAAGAAAAACACAAACAATAATAAAAAAATAAAAATAAATAAACCCGTGCGAGACCAAAAAGGCTCCTATCTCAGCATGTGCAACGATATAAATGAATGTATGTATGAATGTATGTATGAATGGCCTACGTTTTTCCTGAAACAATATGGACAGACATCAAAATTCAAAGATATAAATCTTACTAGATGACGCGATAGTATGTACTTAAAACGGAGTAAAATAACGATCAATGATCGTACTTTGAGATTTTCATTTAGCACTAGCTGACCCGGCAAACTTAGTTTTGCCATAAAGACACCAAACATTCATCTACCCTACTTACCCACCCTACCCTATCTATCCTACCCTACCTACCCTACCCTACCTACTAAACCCTACCCTACCTACCCAAACTACCCTACACTACCTACCCTACACTACCCTACCTAAATACCTACCCTACCTATGTAGGCAAGGTAACATTTTTTTTTCTTTTTTTTTTTCATAAGTACCATCTCCTAACTATAACAAATACAACAAAATAAGAATAAGCGTCATCGGTCCAGCCGTTCACGCGTGATGCCGTGACCAAGAGAAATGGGGATTCATTTTTATATATATAGATTATCGGCACCGGAAATCCACTGAAATCTAGAAAAATGCCTAATTATGCCATATTGAGCTGTAAAGACTGTATAGAAAAAGTTGACCGAGGCATTGAAAATGTTTTCTTTCATTGGTAAGTAAATTTGTTTTTAAATTGTGTGTGCAAAAGTGGCACGCTTGGTTTTCATACAGATGGAGGGAATTTCGTTATCTATTTAAATGTATGTCTGTGTGAAAATGACTAATAAGCATAAATTACTAAATGTTTACAGAATAACTATAAGTAATGCTGATCTATGTTATGACTCGCTACATAACTGATAAGAAATAGTAAACAAGTGTAGACGGTATTATACAAATAGGCATACTTGTCTAGATATATAACAGGTATTAATAGGAATGTTTCCTGGATAGAAAAATGATAATTCTATTTAGTCCGTCAGTGAGATTATCAAATAATATTGGACACGTATTTTTTTTATTTTTTTATTTGATATAGGTTCGCGCTTGACCACCATCTCACCTGATGGTAAGCGATGTTGTGGTCGACGATGGATCGCGCTTGCCTAGAAGTAACCTATTCACTCTTGACTTAAAGACCCCTAGATTGTAGCTATCGGGAAACACAGACTCCGGCAGTGAGTTCCACTCCTTAGCTATTGTATTGTGCTTATTTTTTGCTTTAGCAAATAAATAAGAATTTACAAAGATAAAGCGCATCAAAGTTCAGGATTGGAGGTTTGTGACGTCACTTTGTCAGTATAAAGTGTAGCACACCGTGACATCACACAGTATTTCAACGCCCTGTATCGTCGAAAATTTTGTGTTTACGTGGCAAAAGTAAAATACGTGTAGAATAAATAAAAGGAGGAGGTTCTCAATTTGATTGGTATTTTTTTTAGGTTATGTAAGTGACGGACTAAATAGCTATTTTTTGTCAAGTACCCTATTAATCCACGACGAAAAAAGAGAGGTGTTATAAGTTTGACGTGTGTACCTTTGTGTTAGTGTATCTGTCTCTGGCACCATAGCTCCTAAACGGATGAACCGATTTTGATTTCGTTGTATTGTTTTAAAGATGACTTTATCAAGATTGTTCTTAGCTATGTTTGAAGAAAATCGGTTCAGCTGTTCAAAAGTTATGGGCGTTTTACTGATTGAATCGGGGTATTTTCGCAAGATATCGCGGAATAATTACGTGTTCAATAGATTGTCTATCGAAGCGTGTCTACTACTAGATAAATTAGCATGAAATAGTGTAGGAGATTTTAAAATTTTACTTGTTTTATGTTTTTGAACGGTAATCAAGCAGGCGGCAGTGTGGCCCAGTGTTAACGTACACGACTTGCGTTGCGATTTGTAGGTCGTGGGTTCGTACCCAGGCACGCGCTATACTTTGTGTACTTCCTCAGTACCACTGCTCTCAAAACGACAAAGGAAAACATCGTGAGTACCATATCGAAGATCCACAATTAAAACGATTTCCACCAACTCGCACTGGGCCAGCGTGGTCCGGCCCACTGCATCTAACAGAGGCCCGTGACACTTACACTATCACATCACATCATCAGCCTATTAATGTTCCCACTGCTGGGACACAGGCCTCCTCTCTGTGAGAGGGAATGGTCCGTAATCCACCACGCGGACCCAGTGTGGATTGGTGGATGTCATATTCGATTTTTTGATTCTAGGACATGCCGGTTTCCTCACGATGTTTTCCTTCACCGTTTTGAGAGCAGTGGTGGTGAAATAATTTACACAAACTAAAGCGCCTTCCTGGGTTTTTCCTAGGTATTCATGATCTAAATGTGGTTTACATTATGGTTCCTTTTTGGTTAACCAGGTCTGAGAACTGGTTTGTTAGACGATGGGGCAAATTATCTGCAAGAATTATCAGTAAAACTATTGTAAAATTTTAGGTAACTATGATTAAGATGACAAACAATCTGCCGGGTGTTAATGAATGTCATTTCAATTCAATCTAGCCTTATCCGTTCTTCTCCACTTGGTAGTTTCAGCTCAGTGCACAGTGTGTTATTTTGCCTTAGTTGCGGACATGCTCGTTTTTTTTTTTTTTTGGAGAGCTAATAATTAATCATACACCACATTAAAACTCCGCCGGCTCTAACTACTATACTTTAAGAGAAATTAAGAAAATTGAGAAAAAGCCTTAAAAACCATAGAAACGCAATATCTCGTTTTTGGATTAAATTTTTACACTAAATGTTTGAAGGTATGATAGGAATTTACTATAGGAACAATATTTTTCTCGAAAACTTTAATAATCTTGTTCACCAAGGCGTAAATATTATTTTTATATGATTCTGAAATTATTTTTTTTCTGGCGGGTCTCTTCATGGTCGTGTTTTTTTTAAATGTATATATGTTGATTACTATAATAACTATCGCCACAAAAAAAACCAGACGCAACAAACCCAGGATTTCGGAAATATATTTTTTTTTATTGTGGGCTAGGGTTGTCAATAAACCTGTGAGCAACATACAATTACTTTATAAAAACATTATTTTTGGACTCGGGTATTAGCAATTACCGGTTCAAATTGTTACGTGCATAGTTTACATAGTTTAAGTTTATAATTATGGAAAAATAGTTGAGGAAAGCTAAAATTAAAAATTAATAATAGTTGAATTTTGACCACTTTTGTTTACCTAGTACCGTCCATAGATTTTCTATCTTCGATGAAGAATATTATGCGGAATTGGGAAGGGATCCGCTCTCATCAGGCAAATGCTAAAAACCAATTGCTATACATAATATCTGGAGAACCGGGGGTGAGATGTCATGGGGCCGTCAAAGAGCCATGGCTTTGCCTCAGCAGGCCCGTCCCGTCACTGACCCGTCCTGCTGGGGGATGTCCGTCTGGGCCCCGACCAGAGGACTTAATGCAAGTATGAGGGCGCCAACCTTCATACTGGTCAGCGAGTGGCAATTATTACCGACGACCAAAGCCTGAATACGGATCCGAACAAGCTTACGAAACTGGATATTTATAATGTTTTGGTAGAAAAGGCCCGACTATATGGGTCAAAACATAGACCGGGTGACCTTGAAATGAACGAACGATCCATGATTATTTTAAATGCATTATATCCAACGGGTATTCCTAACAATGTTGATGTACAAAACAAAAGTCTTAAAGAGAGTATTTCCAAATTTATCTGTAAGTGCGAAAAAGCAAATGCGAGTTCGAGTTTGAAGCAAATGATATCACGCTGACGACTGACGAAATGGTAATTGTATCTGATAGTGAGGTTATGTCATAACCGTTCAGAGGATAACTAGTTTATAAGTTTTTTTTTTTTAAATAAGCCTATATTATACCACTGCTGGGCAAAGGCCTCCCCCATAGCCTTCGCTGGCCAATCCTTCAAAAACGAGTTCAAATCGATTGAATTAATCAACTGAAATGTTTACTAGTTTGTGAAAACCCTATTTCCATAGAAAGTTAAAAAAAACTTAGAAACGCAATATCTCCGAGATCTCGCTAGTTACATATTTATACTCCATTTATTATAACATTAGACAAAAGAGGCTCGCAGAAGCAGGAGTACGAAACCTTTTATTTTCAAGTCAAGTTCAAACAATTTTAATAAATAATGTATGTGATTTTTTTTGTAAGTAACAATGTATGGCATACAATAAAGCGTATTCTATCTATCTACTCTTTACGATGCTTGGATGAAATGAAAAAAAAATATTAACAATCAGTTTATTAAAAACAACTTTATCACAATATGTCCGTATTATGTTTTAAATAAACCAAATAAATACGATACAAAACACCACTTAACAATTTAGTCACTGCTACCATCAGTCATCACAAATTATAATAATTCATTGACATGGGTGGTAACAAAAGTCATAATTTTAACTATAATAATAAAGTGGCCTTAAGATCTTTTTCCTCAAAAGGAATATTTTTGTTATTTAGGCACTCCTGAATATCTGCCTTTCGTGTGGCTGTAGTTGGCAGCTTCTCCAATTTCCTCGAATGATATGGCGCATTATCCATAACAATAACTGCACCACTCTCGACTTTTGATAATATTAATTTGAACCACTTTTTAAAATTGTGTGCATCCATTTCAGAATGGTAGTCTCCATCACCCTTTCCGGCTTCAAATATTAATTCACCATCAATCAAAAACCCATCTGTTGATCCTGTGAAATGAAATAAAAGCAAATCAATAATTGTGTACCGGTGACATAGATTACTTGATCGCTAGAAATATATTTTAACCTTTTACACAGACTATTTAACCTTTTAACAAGTTAATCTACAACTATAAACATCTTTCTCCGAGGGGAGGCATTAAGACTTAACCAGTTTTCAGTGACGGAGAACGGAGTGATCATTTCATTAATGATTTGATAATGTCACATTACCAAATCATTAATAAAATGATCACTTGTAGATCAATGATTCTTTTGAATTTATCAAAAGAAATACATTTAAATCAAGTTATACCAATATGGCCAATGATAAGCCGTCTTCCAATTTGTTCTTGATGTATTTGTATAAAGTGCTTCTTTTAAAATCAGGTAGAGACTCATCGCTATTAACGGCTTCCAGAATGTTGTCCAACGTTGGTAACTCATTATCAAAGAAAAAAGAATTAATTTTTCTTCGTATTCCACTTAACGTTATACCATCATAATAGTCAGATTTTGAGTATTTCCATTGGCGAGGAGGGGGTGATTGCAGGCGACCTTCTGTATTGTATTGTACGAGATATGCCTATAAAATAAGATTAATAATGTATGTTATTACCTCACAAAGCATGTTACTTTTAAATACATTTATTTATAATAATAATTGTATGATCCTTACCTGATTTTTCTGCAGTTTTGTTAATTAACTGCGTCCTATAAGCAGGAGTATCTTCGGGCCTGGACCCCTTAACATCTTTATAAATATTTATGACTGTTTTTTTTTCTGCAGCTCGAAGCGGTGTTTGCTTTGTTCTCTTTTTCTTGGGAGACAATATTTTAACGTCGTGATCAACGTTGGGGCCACGTATTTTTCGCTGTTGACACTGATCAGCGTTACCAGCAGTTACAGAGCGTACATAATATGTTGCGCTTGCACGCCACTCGGGCCTGCACCGGGATCGTCCCTGTCCATAGTTCAACAAAACGTACCGCTTTGTACGAACAACACAAAACTAACACTAATAACGATAACAAAACAATAACAACAGAAAAACAGTAATAAATAACAACTAAACCAAGAAAATTCAGCAATAACAACGAGAAAAGGCGTAGCATTCACAAGTATCCACAAGCGAATGACAGTATGACAATTGACAACTGCAGATTATTTACGCAATTTGACGGATAGATGACATCATAAACCGACAAAATAAAAAAACACGTGCAGCCACAACTTATGAACGGAACAGGTAACATTTTAGATTTGGTTGAGTTACAGTGACATGAAAAACGTTTCCGGTACTGTCCGCCCCTGCTTCTTTTAGATTTTAAACATTGACACGACATTATTTTATGTAAAAACTAAATAATATTAAATGAAGGACTTGTAATTTCAGAAGGTAGATAGGATAAATAGATGCAATTAAGTGTGACAGCTGTTATTTAAATTGATTATATTTAACTCCACATCAATCTTGACTGTAATAGTGTTTCTTGTATTTTTATTACAAAGTGTGCACTTAAAAGAGCCTTTTTTAACTTCTGTCTAAAGCTATAGTAAATGGAGTATAGAATTTTCTCAAGTTCAAGGTACTATAAATAAGTATATTATGCTAACAAAAAAAAACGCGACCAGTAAATAGTTAATTTTATATATTTTTTTTTTGTTTATTTATAAAATAATTATTTACTCTTATTCCTATGATGTTAGGGACTTGAAATTTTCAGGCCTGATATATTTAAAACCAACAATTAACCTGTATTTATACAAAAGGTTGAGATTTAATTTATTCAAGAAATACAGACGAAAAACTTTTTCGGGTAGATCAATGACCTTTCACAAATTTATTTTTATCTCCTAAATTAAGTGAAATATCAAAACGAGATTTTTTTTTAATGCTTTATTAGGATTAAATCTATGAAGTTAAAAAATAAAACGGGCATGTCCGCAACTGAGACAAAATAACACACTGTGCAGTGGGAACATTAAAAAGGCTGATGATGAAAAAACAGTAGACATGTCTGGCTTTGATGAGACATTCAAAACTTATATATTTCTTGCACTACTACTTCCGAAAGAGTGGGTCTTAGGATGAACATGGACAAAACCAAGGTGATGTTGAATGCCCATGTTACACCCATTCCTATCAAGGTTGGAGACTCTACACTCGAAGTTGTGGACGACTATGTCTACCTGGGACAAACGATCCAGTTGGGTAGGGCCAACTTCGAGAAACAGGTCTACCGTCGAATCCGACTCGGCTGGGCAGCGTTCGGGAAGTTGCACGGTGTCTTCTCGTCCAACTTACCACAGTGTCTCAAGACGAAAGTCTATGACCAGTGTGTTGCCTGTGATGACGTATGCCTCTGAGACGTGGTCGCTTACAATGGGCCTTATCAGAAAGTACAATAAATAATTACAAGTCACTCAAAGGGCAATGGAGAGGGCTATGCTCGGCGTTTCCTTGCGTGATCGAATCAGAAATGTAGAGATCCGCAAGAGAACCAGGGTTACCGACATAGCCCGAAGAATTGCCAAACTTAAGAGGCAGTGGGCAGGGCACATTGCTCGCAGAACGGATGGCCGATGGGGCAGTGGCGACCGCGAACCAGAAAACGTTGCGTTGGAAGGTCTCCCACCAGGTGGACCGATGACCTGGTGAAGGTTGCGAGGATCCGTTGGTTACGAGACGCACAAGACCGGTCAATGTGGCGACGCTTGGGGGAGGCCTATGTCCAGCAATGGACGTCTTTCGGCTGATATGATGTCGATATTTCTTGCAGACAATTTGCCCCATCGTCTACAAAGTCAGTTCGCACCTATTCAACCAAACAGGAACCATGAAGCTGAAACTGGCAGCCAAAACGTAGCAGCCAAAGTACCCAGGGACGTAAATAATAACCCTGTGCAACTTTTTTTAAAATTTTAATTTCTTCCACTAGACGGCATTTTTAGGAAAAATTTATATTATTTACTTGAATATTAGACAATTGACTTTTAGTCCGTTTTTGAAATATTATATTATTAGTGAATCAAATATTTTTATGAAAATTGTCACACGCGCGCCTTTGT
Source organism: Anorthoa munda (assembly GCA_945859665.1). Classification (NCBI taxonomy): domain Eukaryota; kingdom Metazoa; phylum Arthropoda; class Insecta; order Lepidoptera; family Noctuidae; genus Anorthoa; species Anorthoa munda. The sequence goes on along the minus strand of OX243895.1, from coordinate 47,677,711 downwards.
GAGTGAGTACGTGTCTGTGGGGGTGTGGTTGTCCTGTTTCCTTAGGAGCAGAAGATACAACTAACATTTTTGAGAAAACTAAGAAATTCGTAGATATTTCTTATTTCCTAACATCGCGCAACGATGGAAAATTCTATAAATAGTCTGACACACTCTAGTAGACGCCTAGTAAATATTCAAGCATGATATAAGAGGGAGCACAAGATACAACTATGACATTTTTGAGAAAACTAAGAAATAGGTAGATTTTTCTTATTTTCTAACATCGTGCAACGATGGAAAATTCTATAAATTCTCTGACACACTCTAGTTGACGCCTAGTAAACATTTAAGCATGATTTAGTAGGGAGCACAAGATACAACTATGACATTTTTGAGAAAACTAAGAAATAGGTAGATTTTTCTTATTTTCTAACATCGCGCAACGATGGAAAATTCTATAAATAGTCTGACACACTCTAGTAGACGCCTAGTAAATATTCAAGCATGATATAAGAGGGAGCACAAGATACAACTATGACATTTTTGAGAAAACTAAGAAATAGGTAGATTTTCTAACATCGTGCAACGATGGAAAATTCTATAAATTCTCTGACACACTCTAGCATATGCCTAGTAAATATTCAAGCATGATTTAGTAGGGAGCACAAGATACAACTATGACATTTTTGAGAAAACTTGAAGAGATTGAAGAAATTCTTAATTTCTCTTAATTCCTAATGTCGCGCAACGATGGAAAATTCTATAAATTATCTGACACACTCTAGTAGACGCCTAGTAAATATTTAACCATGATTTAGTAGGGAGCACAAGATACAACTATGAAATTTTTGAGAAAATTAAGAAATTCGTAGATTTTTCTTATTTTCTAACATCGTGCAACGATGGAAAATTCTATAAATTCTCTGACACACTCTAGTTGACGCCTAGTAAACATTTAAGCATGATTTAGTAGGGAGCACAAGATACAACTATGACATTTTTGAGAAAACTAAGAAATAGGTAGATTTTTCTTATTTTCTAACATCGTGCAACGATGGAAAATTCTATAAATTCTCTGACACACTCTAGCATATGCCTAGTAAATATACAAGCATGATATAAGAGGCAGCACAAGATACAACTATGACATTTTTGAGAAAACTAAGAAATAGGTAGATTTTTCTTATTTTCTAACATCGTGCAACGATGGAAAATTCTATAAATTCTCTGACACACTCTAGCATATGCCTAGTAAATATTCAAGCATGATTTAGTAGGGAGCACAAGATACAACTATGACATTTTTGAGAAAACTTGAAGAGATTGAAGAAATTCTTAATTTCTCTTAATTCCTAATGTCGCGCAACGATGGAAAATTCTATAAATTCTCTGACATACTCTAGTAGACGCCTAGTAAATATTTAAGCATAATTTAGTAGGGATCACAAGATACAACTATGTCATTTTTGAGAAAACTAAGAAATAGATAGATTTTTCTTATTACCTAACATCGCGCAACGATGGAAAATTCTATAAATTCTCTGACATACTCTAGTAGACGCCTAGTAAATATTTAACCATGATTTAGTAGGGAGCACAAGATACAACTATGAAATTTTTGAGAAAATTAAGAAATTCGTAGATTTTTCTTATTTTCTAACATCGTGCAACGATGGAAAATTCTATAAATTCTCTGACACACTCTAGTTGACGCCTAGTAAACATTTAAGCATGATTTAGTAGGGAGCACAAGATACAACTATGACATTTTTGAGAAAACTAAGAAATAGGTAGATTTTTCTTATTTTCTAACATCGCGCAACGATGGAAAATTCTATAAATAGTCTGACACACTCTAGTAGACGCCTAGTAAATATTCAAGCATGATATAAGAGGGAGCACAAGATACAACTATGACATTTTTGAGAAAACTAAGAAATAGGTAGATTTTTCTTATTTTCTAACATCGTGCAACGATGGAAAATTCTATAAATTCTCTGACACACTCTAGCATATGCCTAGTAAATATTCAAGCATGATTTAGTAGGGAGCACAAGATACAACTATGACATTTTTGAGAAAACTTGAAGAGATTGAAGAAATTCTTAATTTCTCTTAATTCCTAATGTCGCGCAACGATGGAAAATTCTATAAATTCTCTGACATACTCTAGTAGACGCCTAGTAAATATTTAAGCATAATTTAGTAGGGATCACAAGATACAACTATGTCATTTTTGAGAAAACTAAGAAATAGGTAGATTTTTCTTATTTCCTAACATCGCGCAACGATGGAAAATTCTATAAATTGTCTGACAAACTCTAGTAGACGCCTAGTAAATATTTAAGCATGATTTAGTAGGGAGCACAAGATACAACTTTGAAATTTTTGAGAAAACTAAGAAATAGGTAGATTTTCTTATTTTCTAACATCGTGCAACGATGGAAAATTCTATAAATTGTCTGACACACTCTAGTAGACGCCTAGTAAACATTTAAGCATGATTTAGTAGGGAGCACAAGATACAACTATGACATTTTTGAGAAAACTTAAAGAAATTGAAGAAATTCGTAATTTTTCTTAATTCCTAATGTCGGGCAACGATGGAAAATTCTATAAATTTTCTGAAACACTCCAGTAGACGCCTAGTAAATATTTAAGCATGATTTAGTAGGAAGCACAAGATACAACTATGACATTTTTGAGAAAATTAAGAAATTCGTAGATTTTTCTTATTTTCTAACATCGTGCAACGATGGAAAATTCTATAAACTCTCTGACACACTCTAGCATATGCCTAGTAAATATTCAAGCATGATTTAGTAGGGAGCACAAGATACAACTATGACATTTTTGAGAAAACTTTGAGAAATTGAAGAAATTCGTAATTTTTCTTAATTCCTAATGTCGGGCAACGATGGAAAATTCTATAAATTTTCTGACAAACTCTAGTAGACGCCTAGTAAATATTCAAGCATGATTTAGTAGGGAGCACAAGATACAACTATGACATTTTTGAGAAAACTTTAAGAAATTGAAGATTTCGTAGATTTTTCTTATTTCGTAACATCGTGCAACAAAATGGTAAAAAAGGTAAAAATAAGGTGGAAAAAAAATTTACGTTTCACTTCATGTTAGTCATATTTAATTATATATATGTTAGTTATCATTAACATTAATTAAATATTCGACTTCTTAAGATTAAATATTTTTTTATTTTATTCTTATACTATACAACATCTTATATGACCTGGGTTGGAGTCTCACATAACAGTGCTATCTCCCCGTGTTAACGCAGTACGCATGAATATTCATCCATGCTAAAAAATAAAATAAAAGTAAAGGTACGTTTTACTCCATGTTAGTTACATTTAATTATATAATTGTATGTTAGTAATATTTAATTTTATATATCATATGTTATACTGTGATTTTTAATTTCGTGGACCAACCTGACAGCAGCCAATGACCTTATTTTTTATGTTGCAAGCGCGGAGCATAGTGTTGTAGGTAAGGCTCAATCATAAATGATTCATCGAATCAATGTGACACGACTCCTCAATTTATTTTTACTAATTGGTGTAAATAAATGTTTTATGAATATAAACGTAATATATTTAAATATAACAGTATTCATACACATAGTACATGAAATATTTTTGTGTGAAATATGAAATCAACAATAAAATAAATGCGATCGATAAAATGAAGTCTGACATAAATTACTAGAAACTTAATAAGGACCGTTAGTATCAAAATTTTTTTTTTTTTCCTTGACGTAGTTTCATTTTCGATCTACTTCGATTTTCGATTAACTTTCAATCACTCAGGATAGTTAGGGACGACACTATTTTTATGAGACGATAACGTGACAACCCCCCAAATGTCAGTTTAGAGTCCACGAAATTAAAAATCACATTATAGTTACCATTAACATAAATTAATATTCGAATTCTTAAGATTAAATAAATCAATTTTTTATTCCAACTAAATCATGCTTGAATATTTACTAGGCGTCTACTAGAGTGTGTCAGACTATTTATAGAATTTTCCATCGTTGCGCGACATTAGGAATTAAGAAAAATCTACAAATTCTTCAATTTCTTCAAGTTTTCTCAAAAATGTCATAGTTGTATCTTGTGCTCCCTACTAAATCATGCTTAAATATTTACTAGGCGTCTACTAGAGTGTGTCAGACTATTTATAGAATTTTCCATCGCTGCGCGATGTTAGAAAATAAGAAAAATCTACCTATTTCTTAGTTTTCTCAAAAATGTCATAGTTGTATCTTGTGCTCCCTACTAAATCATGCTTGAATATTTACTAGGCATATGCTAGAGTGTGTCAGAGAATTTATAGAATTTTCCATCGTTGCACGATGTTAGAAAATAAGAAAAATCTACGAATTTCTTAATTTTCTCAAAAATGTCATAGTTGTATCTTGTGCTCCCTACTAAATCATGCTTAAATATTTACTAGGCGTCTACTAGAGTGTGTCAGAGAATTTATAGAATTTTCCATCGTTGCACGATGTTAGAAAATAAGAAAAATCTACGAATTTCTTAATTTTCTCAAAAATGTCATATTTGTATCTTGTGCTCCCTACTAAATCATGCTTAAATATTTACTAGGCGTCCACTAGAGTGTGTCAGAGAATTTATAGAATTTTCCATCGTTGCACGATGTTAGAAAATAAGAAAAATCTACCTATTTCTTAGTTTTCTCAAAAATGTCATAGTTGTATCTTGTGCTCCCTACTAAATCATGCTTGAATATTTACTAGGCATATGCTAGAGTGTGTCAGAGAATTTATAGAATTTTCCATCGTTGCACGATGTTAGAAAATAAGAAAAATCTACGAATTTCTTAATTTTCTCAAAAATGTCATATTTGTATCTTGTGCTTCCTACTAAATCATGCTTAAATATTTACTAGGCGTCCAATAGAGTGTGTCAGACAATTTATAGAATTTTCCATCGTTGCGCGACATTAGGAATTAAGAGAAATTACGAATTTCTTCTATTCTTCAAGTTTTCTCAAAAATGTCATAGTTGTAACTTGTGCTCCCTCTTATATCATGATTGAATATTTACTAGGCGTCTACTAGAGTGTGTCAGACTATTTATAGAATTTTCCATCGTTGCGCGATGTTAGGAAATAAGAAATATCTACGAATTTCTTAGTTTTCTCAAAAATGTTAGTTGTATCTTCTGCTCCTAAGGAAACAGGACAACCACACCCCCACAGACACGTACTCACTCACACAGGCGCGCGTGTGACAATTTTCATAAAAATATTTGATCCACTAATAATATAATATTTCAAAAACGGACTAAAAGTCAATCGTCTAATATTCAAGTAAATAATATAAATTTTTCCTAAAAATGACATCTAGTGGAAGAAATTAAAATTTAAAAAAAAGTTGCACAGGGCCCCTTATTATTTACGTCCCTGGGTACTTTGGCTGCTACGTTTTGGCTGCCAGTTTCAGCTTCATACAGGAACCATACGTTTTCCACATTTAGATCATGAATAACATATCTAATGTGCGTTATATATTTAGCTCGCGCAAACTCGGGATTTTCCTACGTTTTCTCACCTAGTCGTGTTTTTGGCAACAGCAGCTGCTTGCCGGTAATTATTTCGTCTAGTCGGCTTGGAGTGAATTGGCGGATTATGAATGAGTATTGTTAGTACTTAGAGCAGGGTAAATACCTCTTCTTATGTAGAGAAGGAACGTTTATTGGTATCATCATCACCTCATAGGTGTACTGGGTGTTAGTGGTTTTATCTATACTGATATTATAAAAAGGTTAAGTTTCTGAGTTTGTGACGTTGTAGGGGGTAATCTCTGGATCTACCGAACCGATTTTGAAAATTCTTTCACCAGTAGAAAGCTACATTATCCTTGAGTGTCATACGCTATAACTTATTAAAAAAAAAATAGAGATATTTATGCAAATTGCAATAATATAACCCAAAGTAGCAAAATGTTACATTCGTATTGTAGTAATAATTCTTATTCAAATAAAATGTTTAAAAAATTGGTTGGTAGGGTCGGTGAGTAGGGTAGGTAGGGTAGGGTAGGCAAGGTAGGTAGGGTCGGTGGATAGGTTAGGTGGGTAGGGTAGGTCGGTAGCTAGGGTCGGTGGGTAGGGTTGGTGGATAGGTTAGGTGGGTAGAGTAGGGGGGGTAGTGTAGGGGGGTAGGGTAGGTGGGTAAGTAGGGTGGCTAGGACAGGTAAGGATGAAAATACAATGAATTAAAGAAAAATGTTTGGTGTTTTTATGGTAAGACTACGTTTGCCGAGTCAGCTAGTAAGTTATAATGCGCTTTTACAACCAGCCAAGTGCGAGTCGGACTCGCGCACGAAGGGTTCCGTACCATTATCGCAAAAAACGGCAAAAAAAATACACGTTTATTGTATGGGAGCCCCACTTTTATATTTATTTTATTCTGTTTTTAGTATTTGTTGTTATAGCGGCAACAGAAATACATCATCTGTCAAAATTTCAACTGTCTAGCTATCACGGTTCATGAGATACAACCTGGTGACAGACGGAAAGACAGACAGACGGATCGTGGGACGGAATAGGGTCCCGTTTTTACCCTTTGGGTACGGAACCCTAAAAAAAAAACTACTTCTAGCGGCCAGTAATATTTTTTTACTCGTTAAACTACTACAGTCTAGAATAGAGAAATATCTCAGGGAAATAAATGTTAAAAACATTAAATAATCTCAATATAAAAAAAAATACGCTCGTAATATTATTATTTAAAAACAAACGCGGGCGTAGGCAGCACAAAATTATCGGTCTTCTGATAAAACTCCGATAATACATATTTCTGGCTTTGCTAATCGAGTTTTTATCGCATCATGAATGAAGAAAATACTACACGACCACATGGACGAAATATTCAGACAATCGGGCATCAGATAAAAATTTTTTGAAACCGATGAAATTTGAAATTGCTACCACGTGCAACAAACATCGTGACGAACTATTGTGAGACATGTACAGTCCCCGGCATGTAACTTGGCAAGAGTCGTTAGATGAGCACAAGTCGTTTTTAGGGTTCCGTACCCAAAGGGTAAAAACGGGACCCTATTACTGAGACTCCGCGGTCCGTCTGTCTGTCACCAGGCTGTATCTCATGAACCGTAATAGCTAGACAGTTGAAATTTTCACAGATGATGTATTTCTGTTGCCGCTATAACAACAAATACTAAAAACAGAATAAAATAAATATTTAAGTGGGGCTCCCATACAACAAACGTGATTTTTATGCCAATTTTTGCGATAATGGTACGGAACCCTTCGTGCGCGAGTTCGACTCGCACTTGGCCGGTTTTTTTAAGTCTCTTTGGTTTCTAAGCGGGACGCGGGGAACGTTTAACACCGTTCCGAGCGCGCGATTGGTTGGTCAGTTGACACAAGGATCGACTGACCAATCGCGTCGCGTCCACATTCCGTTCGCTCTACATGGTGGTTGGTCAGTTCGCGCACTATGCGCGAATTAACCCCCCTACACCAAAAACTTGCCAAGTTACATGCCGGGGATTATACAAACTAAAACCCGCGTGATGGTTTACAACCCGCTTCCTCTCACAGAACCTCATGTACCTAGGAGTGGGGCCGTTCTGGCCTCACCTGCTGTGGCTTGACTGGGCACTCATATCTGCTGTTATCTTATTGACTAGCTCAGCATCTGCCTAGCCTTTTTCCCAATTATTGTCGGGGTCGGCTTCCAGTCTTACCGGATCCAGCTGAGTATCAGTGTTTTACATGGAGCGACTGCCTATCTGACCTCCACAACCCAGTAACTGGGTAACACGGCAAGACTGCTGTCAGATCTCAGGCTTCTGACTACCCGTAACGACTGTCAAAGATCTTCAAATGACAGCCGAGACCAACGGCTTAATGTGCTTGCCGAGGCACGGAGGAAACTCGGTATGTTGAAATAGTCACCCATCCACGGACCGACCTCGTCAAGCGTTGCTTAACCTTGAAGATCGACCCGTGCGGCTGTTATTATTTAGCCACGAGATCTTATTGACTAGCTATTTATTTATTTAATTAATTTAGGACAACAAAAAAGCATAAACCAAAAAAATACATATTAAAGTATTCATATTTTTTTCATCTTATAGTGTAGCCTTAATTAAAGGCTGCCACGGCATGCATTATACATAGGAGTAGGAAATGTAGAACAGTTATAAAACAGATTTTACTTATTACCCGACTGAAAGGAAAGGGTTATGTTTTTTGCGCGTATCTTGTATGTATGTATGTAATATTCTTTATTACCTGATATCTTTTAAACCGCTAGACCGATTTATATAATTAAGACATCGTTAGATAAGTCTTGACCGCCCAAGTGTTCTTGGATAGGTGAAGTTAAAAAAAAACAAACATGGCGGATTTTGGGTCCCAATTTTTTTTTCTTCCAAACCCATCGAGTGGGGTATCAAAATGAAGGGTTTTAAGAGCTGATTACAAAAATACATACCACTTATATTTATAAAAGTAATACGAAAAAAAAAATGATAACTAAAAAGTTGTAAATAAAAAAAGTTAATTTAAAAATCAAAAGCCCGACTGCTTAAGAAGCGAACTAAAAAGATGTAAACAAGAAAAAATCCATGCTGTGCAGTCGGAGGATCAGGTGGTCAGTCAATTCGCGAATATGTATCTGGTTTTAGTCAGCCAGCTCGCGAATATGTATCCTCCGACTGCACAGTATGATTTTCTTCTTATTTACGTCTTTTTAGTTCGCTTTTTAAGTAGTCGGGTTTTTTAATTTTTTTAATTAACTTTTTTACAAGATATTTTTAGATACATAATTCGTGCCAATACGCGAGAAGGTCCATATTCAGTCAATTGGAAGCGTTGGTAACATGCCTCGGCACTAGCAGGCACGCAATAAGTTCACGAGCTATTGCTTTGGCCCTTCTTGGCCAATGGACGCAGTAAAATGAGTACGTCACAAACGCAAAAGTCCCCTGCAGTTGTGTTTTTTCCTATCGAGAAAATTGAGAAAGCAAGTTGTTGACTACACTAGATTAAATTCAAGTATCGCCACTTGCTAATAACTGCATTCTATCATATAGTAAATGAAAATCACACTAATAGCTAAAGTTTGTGAGTGTGTATGTTTGTTACTTCTTCACGCCAGAACGGCTGAACAGATCTGGATGAAATTTGGCACAGACATAGATTATATTCTGGAATAGCAATTAATCCCGGGAATATATTCTCTTGGGATAATCGCGGGCGAAGCCGTCGGCACGGTTTCTTTGTATAGGATAAAGAATATGTATGCTAGTATTATATTATCTGTGCTCCCGACTGGGAAATCCCAGACGGAAAAACCTAATACCACTTCACCCGACCCAGGAATCGAATCTATGACCTCAAGCTCAACAGTAGCACGTGCCACCACTAAACCAACGAGGCAATCAAATGGAAATATTTAAGACTAGCGGACGCCTCGCGGTTTCACCCGCGTATTTCCCGTTCCCGTGGGAATACTGGGAAAAAAAGTAGCTTATGTCACCCGGGAATAGTGTAGCTTCCCAACGGTGAAAGAATTTTTGAAATCGGTTCAGTATTTTTTAAGTTTATTCGTTACATACAAAAATACAAATATTTCCTCTTTATAATATTAGTAGAGATAAAATCGCAATAACAAAATATCTTTTTATATCACAAACGAACTGGTATTTTCCCGTTGTATTGTAGGCCGATAGTGTTTTTGGCAAGCGTTCTAATGTTGTTTTTATTATCGCACGAGTCTGTGAATTGGTCGTTTTAATAAAATATTCGAGCCCGAATGTTTTTTTCGTGTAGTGTTTTGCGGTGTGGAGTGTCTGCCATGTGGTCGATAGCTATTAAAAAGTCTGGAAGTATGATAGAGGTTTTAATAGATTGTTAATGGTATCAGGTGGTTTGCAGATTTGATTGGTGCTGATTAATAGGCTCAAACGAACGTATAAACCAGCTTTTTACCCGACTGCCGAAGGGGGGTAATGTGTTTATCAGTCTATGTATGTATGCTTGTTCCTATGTGGCGTTCTAGAGACCAAACGATTATGAACAAAAATGTTTACTAAAAAGTTATAAATAAAAAGTTAATTCAAAAAATCAAAAAACCCGACTGCTTAAGAAGCAAACTAAAGAGACGTAAAAGAGAAGAAAATCATGCTGTGCAGTCGGAGGATACACATTCGCGAGCTGGCTGACCAAAACCAGATATATCCTCCAACTGCATTTTTCTATTTTCTAATTTTAATGTAGACAGTGACATTTGCAGGGTTAAGACGAATCGATTGATCAAAGAATCATCAAAATCGGCCAACGCGTTTGGTCTCATGAACGCCACATAGGAACAAACATACATACTTACATACATTGACTGATAAACACATTACCCTCCTTCGACAGTAGGGTAAAAAATGCAGTTTGAATGAGATGCAAGCCTCATAAATCTATCTCACAAATGCAAAATTATTTAAATAAATGCATGACCTATACCCAAACACGCAATTATCGAAATAATAAATAATTGTGATGCATTACATCCTGCTAGCAAAATCTTTGGCATGCAACTCCTACATGATACCAACCATAGAGTACAGAGAAGCCTCAGTGGGCACTGCTAGAGGGTATTTGTCAAAACTTCACCAACCAAGAGTGTCACTTTACCATTTACTTATTTTATGTTTTACTAGCTTCTGCCCGCGGCTTCGTCTGCGTGAATGTCGAAAACTATCCCGAGGCACAGATAATATAATACTAGCATACAGATGCCTCATCCCATACAAAGAAACCGTGCCGACGTAACTAGCGTTTTTCATCTGATTACCTACAACAATTATTTTTTTGTAAATCGATCGTGTTTAGTTCGTATCCGTGGGACGGAACCGAACGCGATCGATATACAAAAAATAATCAGTATAATCAGTACAGTACGTCGGCACGGTTTCTTTGTATGGGATGAGACATCTGTATGCTAGTATTATTTTATCTGTGCCCGAGGGAACATATTCCCGGGAAAAAAAGGTATCCTATGTGCTATTCCTGACTAAAATCTAACTATGTGCCAAATTTCATCCAGATCCGTTCAGCCGTTCTGGCGTGATTGAGTAACAAACATACACACATCCATCCAAATTTTCCCATTTATATTATTAGTCCCATCCTACTGCAGGCCAAAAGCCTCCCTTCCTTCCATACCACCCGGTTGGGAAATAATGGACCAATCCCGTCGACTGGCATCTCGCCATCTTCGAAGTATTTGACCTCCGCAACCCAGTAACTGGTCACACGATATCCCTTGGCAAGACTGGAATCAGATTTCAAGCATTTGACTAACTATGGATAGGATAGATGTTCCCTCTTTTCAGCAATTAGAATCCCATTTGGTGCGTTGTGCGTGCAGGCCTCCTCTCTTTGAGAGGGAATGGGCTGCAATCCATTAAGGCTGGCCCAGTGCAGATTTGTGGATGTCTCATGTCTTCGATTTTTTGGTTCTAAGACATGCCGGTTTCCTCACGATGTTTTCCTTCACCGTTTTGAGAGCAGTGGTGATGAAATAATTTACACAAAGTAAAGCGCCTGCCTGGGTCACGAACTTACCACGCGGCCGTTACCACTGGCCTGGACCACCACTGCCCTGACTATCCGTAACGCCTGTTAAAAATCTAAAAAAGGCAACTTGGACCACACTTTCCGAGGCACAGAGGATTCTCGGTATAAATGGTAAGCGATCTACAGAAGGACTTCGACAAACCTTGCTTAATCTCATGGTTGAACTAGTGCGGCTATTATAATAGGGTAGTTTACTGAAAATTTGTTTTTTGTCCGTCAGGTAGATTAATAAAAAATATTGAACACGTATTTTTTCTTATCACACGTAAAAAGGTTACGACGATATATTCCGTGGAAATATCGTGAAACGTCACGCCGCTAGTACACTTTATACTGCCTTAGTGACGTCACAAGCCCCCACTTAACTCCTGAACTTTGATGCGCTTTAACTTTGTAATTTTTTATTGATTTGGTAAATCAATAAAATAAGTGTCCAATATTATTTGATAATCTCACTGACGGACTAAATAGAATTATATATTTTCTACCCAGGAAACATTCCTATTTAGCCACGAGCTCTGCATTCCGTGTTCTATGACACAAAGAATTAGAAAAAATCGACGCAGTGGCCAATCTCCGTCATACCGAGCATGTGTAATCAATTCTCTAAGATGAAAATAATCAATTGTTGACAGACGAGTCTAGCTCGACGTACTTATCACTGGTGGTACAGATCATTAATATTATTACTTGTTTGTTTGTTGACTTTGTTTATGGTGAGATAGAGAATGAATCAATCAGTATTTTAAGGGTTCCGTACCCAAAGTTTAAAAACGGGGCCCTATTACTAAGACTCCACGATCCGTCTGTCTGTCTGTCTGTCTGTCCGTCTGTCACCAGGCTGTATCTCAAGAACCGTGATAGCTAGACAGTTAAATTTTCACAGATGATGTATTTCTGTTGCCGCTTTAACAACAAATACTAAAAACAGAATAAAATAAATATTTAAGTGGGGCTCCCATACAACAAACGTGATATTTTTGCCGTTTTTTGCTCGATATCAATGACGGCAACAGGTAGACGCTTGAAATATTCACAGAATATTTAGTTGTACCTATATTCTCTTCAAAAAATAATAATTATAAAAATTAAAATAAAATAAATTAAGGGGGGCTCCCATACAACAAACGTGATTTTTCTGCAGTGTTTTGCGATAAAGGTACGGAACCCTTTGTGTGCGAGTCCGACTCGCACTTGGCCGGTTTTTTACTTTTGGGGAGAAGTAAAGGTATTATAGGATTTTTACCTGACTAAAACCACCCCAGCGATCACCATCAGCACTACCAGAAAGCGCCGAGGCAATGAAGCTCGACGAAGTCCCGGAGAATGAATTTAACTGTCTTGGATCCCGCAACGAAATTAATCAGAAAAAATAGAGGAGTAGGAAAAAATAAAATACAAATTTCCACTTCCCTCCATATCAAGCAGGAGACAGAACAAACAAACAAGACCAATAGGCACAAAGGGTCGTTTACAACTGGGATAAGCCCAGTTGCCTAGCACCACGGATAAAAATTAGCATTAATATTAATGGGTCCTAACATTGTGAGCTGTTATATTTGATTCCAATAATAGGTATGGCAAAAACGCTTAAACGCACGGAAATTTGTTCTAGTTTTCACAAGGTCCGTATAGTAAACAATTCCTGATACAGCCTGTACATTATCTCTTAGGTGTACTCAGCAGAGCTTCCGAAAGAGTGGGTCTTAAAATGAACATGGACAAAACCAAGGTGATGTTGAATGCCCCTGTTAAACCCATTCCTATCAAGGTTGGAGACTCTACACTCGAAGTTGTGGACGACTATGTCTACTTGGGACAAACGATCCAGTTGGGTAGGGCCAACTTCGAAAAAGAGGCCTACCGTCGAATCCGGCTCGGCTGTGCAGCGTTCGGGAATATGCGCGGTATCTTCTCGTCCAACTTACCACAGTGTCTCAAGACGAAAGTCTATTACCAGTGTGTGTTGCCAGTGATGACCTATGGCTCTGAGACGTGGTCTTTCACAATGGGCCTCATCAGAAAGCTTACAGTAACCCAAAGGGCAATGGAGAGCGCTATGCTCGGAGTATCCTTGCGTGATCGAATCAGAAATGTAGAGATCCGCAAGAGAACCAGGGTTACTGACACAGCCCGAAAAATTGCCAAAATTAAGTGGCAGTGGGCAGGGCACATTGCTCGCAGAACGGATGGCCGATGGGAAGAAAAGTTCTGGAGTGGCGACCGCGAACCGGAAGACATTGCGTTGGAAGGCCTCTCACCAGTTGGACCGATGGCCTGGCAAAGGTAGCGGGGATCCACTGGTTGTGAGACGCACGGCTACGCTAGGGGGAGGCCTATTTCCAGCAGTGGACGTCTTTCGGCTGGTATGATGAGTGTTGGGCAGTTCTCACAGTCGTAACCTTCGAGCTTTCAAAAATCTACTTCTCCAAATTCCTTCACACCGCACCGGTTTTATGTCCAATTCATACGCTGTCTCAACAATAAAGCTCTGGAACGCGCTACCCTTTGGCATTAAAAAGGCTGAAAGCAAATTCACTTTCAAAAGAAGAGTTCGTGACCACTATTTAAGTCAGAATAAATAGCTCTCATCTAGAGACAGGAGTCTAGTCATAGTGATTATTAATAGGTTTCTCGTTCTTATATATATATATATGTATATGTAAGTTTTATTAATATATAAGTAAGTTTATACATTTACGTATACAAGTTGTTATTTTTCGATATTTTTTTGTACCCGTTCACGATGTTGTCCTTTTTAACCCAAAGGTTGACTGGTAGAGAATGCCTTGTGGCATTAAGTCCGCCTATGTAACACTATTGTACATGAAGTTTAAATAAATAAATAAATATGATGATGATCAGGTGTACGTTTGTTTAATTTGTTTATGGTGAGATAGTGACTATATAACTAAATATCAAAACACCCGACTGCTTGAAAAGCGAACTAAAAAGACAAGCAGAAAATCATGTTGTGCAGTCGGTGGATACAAATTCGCGAGTTGGCTGACCAAAACCAGATGTATCCTCCGACTGCACAGCATGATTTTCTCCTTGTTTAAGTCTTTTTAGTTCGCTTTTCAAGCAGTCGGGTGTTTTGATATTTTGAATTACCTAACTTTTTTTATTTATAACATTTTAGTTAACTTTTTTTCGAATTAGGTACATTTAAACATATAAGTGTTATATATTTTTGAAATCACCTCTTAAAACCCTTTATTTTGATACTAAAAACAAATTATATATTTTAATGTAGCCAGTGACACTCGCGGGGTTAGGACGAATCGATTGACGTAAGAACCATCAAAATCGGCCCACGCGTTTGGTCTCTAGAACGCCACATAGGACCAAACATACATACTTACATACATACATAGACTGATAAACACATTACACTCCTTCGGCAGTCGAGTAATTAGTACAATATCGGTGTAGTAAACGGTTCTGTCTACTGCTTTTGCAATACAAGCGTGATTATTTGTGTGTTTATGACTAAGCAATAAATTTAACGATTTTGATTTTTAGTCCTAGAAGCAGATGGACATATATTAGTGCACGAAGGTGACATCATTACTTGCAAAGTTTTCCGACACAGATGTCGTTATGTCACTGATAATATCAAGCGTATTGTATAAAGAAGACATGTGCTCGGGCGGCCATTCAAGAAAAAATAACCGGCCAAGTGCGAGTCGGACTCGCACACGAAGTGTTCCGTACCATTATCGCAAAACACTGCAAAAAAATCACGTTTGTTGTATGGGAGCCCCCCTTAATTTATTTTATTTTAATTTAATTATTATTATTTTTTGAAGAGAATATACAACTAAATATTCTGTGAATATTTCAAGCTTCTACCTGTTGCCGTTATTAATATCGAGCAAAAAACGGCAAAAATATCACGTTTGTTGTATGGGAGCCTCCCTTAAATATTAATTTATACTGTTTTTAGTATTTGTTGTTATAGCGGCAACAGAAATACATCATCTGTGAAAATTTCAACTGTCTAACAATAACGGTTAATGAGATACAGCCTGGTGACAGACAGACAGACGAACCGCGGAGTCTCAGTAATAGGGGCCCGTTTTTACCCTTTGGGTACGGAACCCTAAAAATTTTAGTTGTAAGGTTGTAACACCAATTCGCAGTCTGGAACTTAATATAAGGATGGTAATGGGTATATTTAATCAGTTTCTGCGATTACTTTAGGCTAATTATGACCGTCATTGAAGCATCCAGACATGCATGCCCGTGAGTGGGCCACAGGGCCCGTTCTAGCAATTTCGTCGCTCCGAGCATAGACAATATTTGCCGCACTTGGCGCCCTTTAAAATTACGCCTTATAGGGAGGTAAATGTTTCTTGATATTATCTGTTGATGAAAATCGTATGACGGATCAGATAAAGTCGTTTTTTTTTGACAACTTCTTCTTGAACGAAGTGAGCTTGAAAATTTCACCTAAGAATTTTCGCAACATTATGAATGTTAAGACGACGACTTACGCCAACGACCTTGAGGGAACAAAATACGCACTCGTTTCACACCCGCGCGACCCAAAATTTAGTAGTTTTTGTACTTTCCTTATTATTCTATAACTTTAAAAAAAAAGCCTCAGATCAAAATGTAGATAATTAAATTGTCTTTGAGATAGTTTTAATTTCATTAAAATACGCCCAGCGGTTTTGGTGCGATTGTCGTATTTTTGTCCGTTTTAGACATAACATTACAAATTAATTACACTATGTTTTACGAATAAAAATAAAAATTTGCGAACATCAAATTGTTAAGGAAATGGTCTAATGTAACATACCTATATTTTTTCCAAAAAAGTACGACTAGGAGTTTAGACGTTATTCTCATTTTAAAATCACATACTCAAGGGTATCTGCGCCTTAAGTTATTTAACAACAAGAACCAATAACATTCGACAGCGCAGCGAGCTTGAAAATTTGAGCACCAAACCACGAATAAGTTAGGTTTTCTGATGAAATGAAAAGGGCTGTTAGTTCAGTTTGGCCGCCCCTCATTAAATGCCGCTCTGTGCATTTGCCCGGATCGCCCCTCCCTAGATACGGCCCTGGCTGGGTGGGTGAAGTCACATTTAGTAAATCTTATTTTGTCTAGGCCATGCCAGTTTTCTCACGATGTTTTCCTTCACCGTTTTAAGAGCAATGATGATGAAATAATTTACACAAAGTAATGTGCCTGCCTGGGTTCGAACCCACGACCCACAACTTGCAAGTCGCGGCCGTTACTATTATGCCAGCACTGTTCTCACCCACTTATTAGCACGTCCTTTTACAGCTGTAAACATGCTAATTGCTGCTTCCAACTAAATATCGTTGCAACCATATCAAATTGACATAAACTAACAAAAAAGAACAATGGCAGGTGCCCATACATTGTTTTAGCTGAGATTAAATTCTAAAGTCTTTAAATGAAAAATATCTGGTTTAACTCAGGGTGTTGTTCTGAATTAGTTTGTGCAATAATTTTTGTTCGAGAATGTAGAGAATAATAGATATTCAGTCATAAACTTTTGTAGGTTATGTCTGGGTAACTTTTAATAATGTGTTTTATAGGTAATATTATTCAATTTCGTGAAAGTAAAAGGGGAATATCGCATTAGTATTTTCCTTACTTAGTTATTTTAGCATGAAATATGTAGTAAACTCTTTGGAAAGAGTATATTTATTTAAACTAAGTGACTTTGACGTGTATCAAAAGGTTGTCGTCAACAACCAAGCTATATTTTTTTTAGACTTGGGTACTAGTCTTTTTTAGTCTTTTATCTGTCTTTTTGCCAATCAATAATTGAAAGTAATTCATTTATGTCTACTACACTACAATATTCTTACCTACCTGCAAGGAACATCTACACTAAGACATAAACTGTATTGTTAACTCATTTACTGCAATAAATACAATAATGATATTTTTACTTAATATAGTTACTACTTGTCACTTAGCAGATAAAATATATAATGGCAACACTATGCTAAAGAAATAAACTAAAAAATCAAATAACTTTTTATTTAATAAGTTTTTTTTAATCTATTTTGGACGAGGCCTAATTACACTTTAAAAAACATAGACAATTAATAGAATGTCTTTCGTATATAACTCACTTTCAGACGCTCAAATTTAAGTCAGCTAAAATTTCGCCATTGTTCTTTACATGGTGATTTTTTTATCTTTAACGTGTGATGTAATATCAGTGAAGCGATGACTAAAATTTATGAGTATTTTGGGATGCAGGAAGTGGATGAGTAAGCTGGAGAAGTGAGATCATTAAGTTTGTTGTGACACCATATTCTGAATAATGTGGTCAAAGGACATGTTGGTAGAGGGAAAATTTTCAAGTACGTGATTAGACCTGTCGTACTGTATGGATCAGAATGTTGGGCTGTGATAGAGCAGTATGTAGAGAGATTGCATGTAGCAGAGGTGACAATGTTGAGATCGATGTGAGGAGTGACGAGAATGGATAAAGTGAGAAATGAGTATATTACAAGAAGTTTGAAAGTGGCGCCAGTGACAGAAAAGTTGAAAGGAAACCGTTTGTCCTACTATGGTCATGTGATGAGGACGGATGAAATGCATGTTAATAAAACAGTTATGAATATAAATGTGGATGGATGGAGAGGGAGGGGGCGGCCAAAGAATAAATGAATGGACTGTGTGAGGAGCGATATGAAAGAAAAGGGAGTCAGTGATGGCGTGACGGGGGACAGGGCGGTTTGGAGGAATAAAACGTGTTGCGCCGACCCCAAGTAATACGAGACAAGGGCAGGAAGATGATGAGGACATGTTGGTAGAATGTGATAACCTCGTATCACCCATCGTGTGTGCATCACAGGATTATCTGTAGTATAGATAATGATATAAAAACACTGTCTCATAAAATGATACAGCGTTAAGTAGACAGTCCGCCATCAGAGACACAAATGATGGAATGCGGACGTTCCGTCTTCCACAAGGCTGAATAATCAGGAAAATTTAATTGACTGCATGGAAACATAAATACCTAGAATGGTAGACATTCATCTGGCTACCATGTTCTTGGGGTTATAAACTAAAAGGTAACAAAAAGTTAATAAAAAAAATCAAAAAACCCGATTGCTTAAAAAGCGAACTAAAAAGCCGTAAACAAGAAGAAAATCATGCTGTGCAGTCGGAGGATACGTATTCGCGAGCTGGCTGACCAAAACCAGATGTACATATCTGTTTCAGACATCTAATATCTTGTGCCTGTCTAGATTTTTGATAAATAAACTCATGCCTTTCTCTACAAGTTTTTAGTATTTTTTTTTTAAGATTTTGGTACATTTAAACATATAAGTGTTATATATTTGAAATCACCCCTTAAAACCCTTTGATACCCCACACGATGTTTTTGAAAGTAAAAAAAAAAAATTGTCGCCCACAATATGGCGCCCAAAATCCGGCAACCCGTTTGGTCTTTGGAACGCCACATAGGAACAAACATACATACATAGACTGATAAACACATTACCCTCCTTCGGCAGTCGGGTAAAAATCAAAATACCCGACAGCTTAAAAAGCGAACTATCATCATCATCAGCCTTTTAATGTACCCACTGCTGGGACACAGGCTTCCTCTCTATGAGAAAAGGAATGGGCCTTAATCCACCACGCGGGCCCAGTGCGGTGTGGTGGATGTCGCATGTCTTCGAATTTTTGGTTCTAGAACATGACGGTTTCCTCACGATGTTTTCCTTCACCGTTTTTAGAGCAGTGGTGATGAAATAAATTACACAAAGTAAAGCGCCTGTCTGGGTTCGAACCCACGACCTACGAAACGTAAGTCGGGGCCGTTACCACTGGGCCACCACTGCTCTGATCTGCGCAGTCGGAGGATTCATATTCGCGAGCTGGCTGACTAAAACCAGATGTATCCTCCGACTGCACAGCATGATTTCCTTCTGATTTGCGTCTTTTTTGTTCGCTTTTTAGGGTTCCGTACCCAAAGAATAAAAACGGGACCCTATTACTAAGATTCCGCGATCCGTCTGTCTGTCTGTCTGTTCGTCTGCCACCAGGCTGTATCTCATGAACCGTGATAGCTAGACAGTTGAAATTTTCATATATGATGTATTTCTGTTGCCGCTATAACAACAACTAAAAACAGTATAAAATAAATGTTAAAGGGGGGCTCCCATACAACAAACGTGATTTTTTTGCCGTTTTTTGCTCGATATTAATAACGGCAACAGGTAGACGCTTGAAATATTCACAGAATATTAAATTGTATATTCACTTTAAACAATAATTATTATTAAATTAAAATAAAATAAATTAAGGGGGGCTCCCATACAACAAACGTGATTTTTTGGCTGTTTTTTGCGATAATTGTACGGAACCCTTCGTGCGCGAGTCCGACTCGCACTTGGCCGGTTTTTTAGATAACATTTCTTTTTCAAATTAGGTACATATAAACAAAAGTGTTATATATTTTTGAAATCACCTCTTAAAACACTTTATTTTGATACCCCACAAGGTGGGTATGGAAGAAAACCAAATTGGGCTCCCACAATATGGCGCCCAAAATCCGCCATTTTTCTATTTTCCAATTTGAATATAGCCAGTGACACTCGCAAGATTAAGACGGATTCGTCTTAATCTTGCGAGACATTAAAAATTGGACCTCTCGGATTCGTGCCACCATACGAAGCCGCGGCGGACATTTGAACGATGTCATATTCCATCCATAATTAGCATAAATGGGCCTTTTAAATAAAAAATAAATTTCGTTAATATCTCACACACATCTTGTTTTATTCAATTTTAACATCGACCCGTCCTTGTTGAAAGACCCGATATAACCAAAATCAAGTCCTGCTGCATCAGATAAGGGTTCTGCAGACAGACGCGAAAATTTGACCACGATGCAACGACAATTTATCAAAGTAGGTAATAGTTCTACGTATACCATGTATCCCGTTTGATCAATTTTGATAAATCGTGTTATTTTAAACGATTTCCGGACTGTTTGCGGAAGCCAGAAGCAATCGCGCGTTTGGCAATTCGTCACATATTATTTTGCAATAATTTTCGTTCTAAAAATTGCGTCTTAGACTGAAGCCTTTAGAAGAACTCTTGATTGTTTTTTTTACCCGACTAAGGCTATGATTTGAGCAGTCTATGTATACATATGTATGTTTGTATTTACATATTATGTACCTACCTCCGTAGCGTCTAAAGTATCAATTGATTCAATATTATGACCCGGATGACATAGGCTAAAAAAAACTGGCCAAGTGCGAGTCGGACTCGCACACGAAGGGTTCCGTACCATTATCGCAAAAATCGGCAAAAAGATCACGTTTGTTGTATGGGCGCCCTACTCAAATATTTATTTTATTCTGTTTTTAGTATTTGTTGTTATATCGGCAACAGAAATACATCATCGGTGAAAATTTCAACTGTCTAGCTATCACGGTTCATGAGATATAGCCTGGTGACAGACAGAAAGACGGATCGTGGAGTCTTAGTAACAGGGTCCCGTTTTTACCCTTTGGGTACGGAACCCTAAAAAAGAAAAATAATACGTAGTCGGGTTACAGTTTTTAGGTATTAACCTTTTTGCTTGTATTATTATTGAAAGGCTTGCGTATGACCACTATCTCGCCTGATGGTAAGCGATGATGTGGTCGACAGTGAAGCATGCTTGCCTATACATAACCAACTATTCACTCTTGACTTAAAGACTCCTAGGTTGTAGCTATCAGGGAACACAGACTCCGGCAGAGAATTCCACTCCTTAGCTGTATATCGCACAATGAAGAAATAATTCTCATTGATAATGTTGACTACAGCTTTTTGCAGCCATTTTCATTCAAACTAAAGCCAGTCTTCCGCCTTCTTGAGGCGGAACTTACGAAAAACCTACAATTCCCATTCATTATTATAATTATATACCTATCTACGTAAAAGGTATTATTAAAAACGAATCAGCAATGAAATAAGGATAAAATAATAAAAACTTAGTAAATAAATAACATAGTCATGTGGTGTTTACTTCGTCAAATACCTACTTACTGTAAATTATATATGTATCGATCAAGTTTCAACAACTCATGCAACAAAATAGTATTATATGTTATATATATTATAAGCTACATTCCACAAATTTGTAGAATTGTCATTCGAAGACCCTTGACAGGCGACACCTTCGTGTTGGCCGTCAAGGTCGACCCGTAGATGGTGAACATCTATTAAAGTTCTCGCCAAACTTCTTGGCCGCCCTGAAGCTGGCTACAATGGCTGTGCAGTAGTAAATCTCATACAAATAAAACCGGTCAAGTGCGAGTCGTACTCGCGCACGAAGGGTTCCGTACCATTATCGCAAAACACTGCAAAAAAATCACGTTTGTTGTATGGGAGCCCCCCTTAATTTATTTTATTTTAGTTTAATAATTATTATTTTTTGACAACAACTTAACATTCTGTGAATATTTCAAGCGTCTACCTGTTGCCGTTAATAATATCGAGCAAAAAATGGCCAATAAATCACGTTTGTTGTATGGGAGCTCCCATTAATTTATTTTATTTTAATTTAATAATTATTATTTTTTGAAGTAAATATACAACTAAACATTCTGTCAATATTTCAAGCGTCTACCTGTTGCCGTTATTAATATCGAGTAAAAAACCGGCCAAGTGCGAGTCGGACTCGCGCACGAAGGGTTCCGTACCATTATCGCAAAAAACGGCAAAACACTCACGTTTGTTGTACGGGAGCCCTACTTAAATATTTATTTTATTCTGTTTTTAGTATTTGTTGTTATAGCGGCAACAGAAATACATCATCTGTGAAAATTTCAACTGTCTAGCAATCACGGTTCATGAGATACAGCCTGGTGACAGACGGACAGACAGACAGACAGACGGATCGCGAAGTCTTAGTAATAGGGTGCCGTTTTTACCCTTTGGGTACGGAACCCTAAAAAAAGTACCTAAATTCTAAAAATCAAAAATCCCGACTGCTTAAGAAGCGAATTAAAAAGACGTAAACAAGAAGAAGGAAGAATTGCTGGCCCAGTGGTATCGGCCGCGACTTACAAGTTGTAGGTCGTGGGTTCGAACCCAGGTAAACGCTTTACTTTGTGTGAATTATTTCATCACCACTGCTCTCAAAAACGGTGAAGGAAAACATCGTGAGGAAGCCGGCATGTCCTAGAACCAAAAATTCGAAGACATGTGACATCCAGAGGAGGTGGAGGAGAGGAGGCCTGTGTCCCAGCAGTGGGAACATTAATAGGCTGATGATGTGATGTGAAACAAGAAGAAAATCATGCTGTGCAGTCGGAGGATACATATTCGGGAGCTGGCTGGTTTCAGACATCTAATATCCTGTGTCTGTCTAGATTTTTGATAAATAAACTCATGCCTTTCTCTACAGGGGTAGGCAGTAACTATAGCCAACTGCGACGATACAGACTTCTTTTGTTTCGTTTAAATACGTTCATACA
This sequence comes from Anorthoa munda, assembly GCA_945859665.1. Lineage (NCBI taxonomy): Eukaryota > Metazoa > Arthropoda > Insecta > Lepidoptera > Noctuidae > Anorthoa > Anorthoa munda. The sequence goes on along the minus strand of OX243895.1, from coordinate 47,654,586 downwards.
TCTGCTGATACGCGCATGCCCTTTGTAAGTAGGTACCTGGCCTTTCAAAAAGAAGAACATCACTAAGAAATATATAATATAATAAATAGCTCAGCTATAATAATAATATAGGATACATATTCGTGAGCTGGCTGATCCCCTGATCCTCCGACTGCACAGCATGATTTTTTCTTGTTTACAGCTCTTTAGTTCGCAGTCGGGTTTTTGTTTTTTTTAATAAACTTTTTTTATTTACAACTTTTTAGTTATCATTTAATTTTCGAATTATTTTTTAACCATAAGTGGTCATCACCTCTTAAAACCCTTCATGTTGGTACCCCATTCAATGGGAAAGTAAGAAAAAGAAATTGGGATTTGCATAATATGGCGCCCAAAAACCGCCATGTTTGTCTATTACTAAGACTCCGCGGTCCGTCTGTCTGTCACCAAGCTGTATCTCATGAACCGTGATAGCTAGACAGTTGAAATTTTCACAGATGATGTATTTCTGTTGCCGCTATAACAACAAATACTAAAAACAGAATAAAATAAATATTTAAGTGGGGCTCCCACACAAACGTGATTTTTTTGCGATAATGGTACGGATCCCTTCGTGCGCGAGTCCGACTCGCACTTGCCCAGTTTTTTTTAACTTCACCTATTTAAGAACACTTCGGTGGTCAAGACGTATCCAACGATATGACGGAACACTCTCAACATGACGGAACTGTATAAGCATAGACAATCTAGAATCTAGATCTTTGTTCTTAGTCATAAAATTATCAAAGTAAGTATAAACAAAGCAGTGTCCATTAAAGGATCACAATATGACCTTGCCGCCTATCAGCTGTTTGTTTGTGGCACAAACAGACAGACAGACATCATGTAACATGTAGATAAATTAGATAATGATATTATGTAATGTTTTGATAAAACGGGAACTTGTATGTCATTATTTGAAGAATTTTAAGTGTACACTTGCATCCTAAATTCTACTGAGTATAAAATGTAATCGTAAATTGATTGTTATGGTATGCGCATGTGATGCTGAAGAATGAGGAACATAATGCTGAGCCAACTAGAAGTTAAGGGCAGCCGGGCGAGCACGGTCTCTGTGATAGGCTTGAGTCACGCATTTTATCACTATAACTATAACTAGGCCGTGCTCGCCCGGCTGGAGGATGATGACTTGCATCCTTAAGTCTACTTCACAAACTTAGATAAAAGTATAGTCAGTGTAGAATATATTTATTAACCCCCGACGGAAAAAGAGGAGTGTTATAAGTTTGACGTGTGTACCTGTGTGTTTGTGTATCTGTCTGTGCTTTATAGCTCCTAAACGGATGAACCGATTTTGATTTAGTTTTTTTTTTTTGAAAGGTGACTTTATCGAATGTATTCTTAGCTATGTTTGATTACAATCGGTTCAGCCATTCAAAAGTTATGGGTGTTTTACTGTTTGAATCGGGTTATTTTCCCAATATATCGTGTCATAATTACGAGTTCGATAGATTCTTGATCTATAGACACATGCTTTTTAAATCATAGTTTTAAAAGCATGAAATAAAAATGTGTGTGGTTTATTTTTTTATTTAATTTGTTTTCCAGTATATGCTTCATATGTGTGTCTATATCTAATCCAGGACATGATCTACTTGTGTGATAAGTCTCATTCAAATCCGTTTAGCCATTAAGGTTCTTACTTTCTTTTTCGTATCTGACCTCTGGTGTCAGAGTTAATTAAGCCGACTCTAGGAACCCCACAGGCCTCTGACTTGGCTATTTCAGACTTTCATTAACTATATAAGTCCAGGTTTCCACACAATGTTTTCCTTCACCGTTGCCTGTGATGTCCAAGAAAAACTTAGAAAGTATATATGAATTTGAAAAAGTCACATTGGTATTTGCCCGGATTTGAACCCACAACTTCAAGCACAGGAGGCGAGGTCTTAGGCACTAGGCCACCAAGACGTTCCAACGCCGTTGAGGTGTCATTGATTAACAAACATTTATATTGTTAGAATGATTCTGGTTTATCCGTCTGCCTCGTCAGTCTAGCGGTACCAAACACTACTACTGAGCACGAGGTCTTAGGTTCGATTCCCAGGTTGTGCAGTGTTATTGGGTTTTTCCATCTGGAATTTATGAGTAATTTTTTTTTAATTTATGATAGTGGTCAAGCGCAAGCCTATAGACAATAATAAAAATAATAATAAATAAACAGCCCGGTTTCTGGACTTGTGATTTTAGATAAAATTAGGCCTTGTTTCTGAAGAAACAATAATCACAAGAATAATGTGGCGAAATTTCTCCAAAAGCGCATCAGTTATTGGGACTAGCAGCAGACAAACAAAACAATTGACTGCATTTAATCTTACTTCTTACTAAGACCACAATAGATCCCAATGGGTCGAAGAGTTATTTCTCAGCCCCTCCACAAGATACTTCTTACTAATATTATAAAAGCGAAAGTTTGTATGTGTGTTTATTTGTTACTCAATCACGCCAGAACGGATCTGGATGAAATATGGCACAGAGATAGATTATAGTTAGAATTAGCACATAGGATACTAGATTTTATGCCAAGAATATGTTCATTTGGGTTAATTTTCGACTTTAACGCGAATGGCCGAATCCGCTGGCAGAAGCTATTTTATTATATTACCGTTTAAATCCACTGAGACTGTAGCACCGCTAAGCATAAGGTCTTGGGTTTGATGCCCGGTTCGGGCAGTGTTGGCTTTTCCATCAGTAATTTCGCAATTGATGGCATTATGCCTGCACCCCCTATTACATACCTGTCTAACATTTTCGGACAAACAGGTTCGATGTTATGTTTTGTTAAACTTGGGCCTAAGCCCATACTAACACAGCTGAGACTACTGTCAGCAGGCTATGTCCACCTAGGTATATCTTCTATCTAACATGTGCAATAACCATATAAATTACCAAGTGTGGTGATTTGTTATGACATTCTCTTTTGGTTATATGATTATCACAACAGCACTGATAGACAAGAGAGGAGTTATCTAGTTACTAAGTTATGGAGGTCAGATAAGCAATAGCTCCAAGTATTTTACCCCCTTGAGTGCTCAAAACATGGATCCACGCAAGACAGTGGTTTTTCAAATGTTTCGGTAATTAGGTCATTCCACCGCTTAATTGCACACAGTTTCCTTTGGTTAGACTGGGAAGATCAACTTAAACCCTAACATTTACCATGTTAAGCAGATGATGATGTCAGTAACGTTACTATACTGTTCCCCATTCTTCTGTAATTCATTATGGGTTTTATACAATTGTTTAACTAAGGCCCACTTGCACGAAATATTAAAATCAGAGTAAGTTGCTGAAAGACAAGTGGAGACTGACCAAAATCAGAAAGATCACAGGTGTGACAGATGTCTCAAAGAAAATCAAGAGACTTAAATGGCGTTGGATTGGTCATGTGGTTACTTCTACCAAAGAAAAATGGACCAAAGAGGTCATATCCTGGTACCACAGAGATGTAAAGAGAACAAGAGGACAGCCACAAAGAAGATGGGAAGATGACCTGCCACAAGGATGGCACAGATCAGCAATGGACAGACATAAATGGCGAATTCTAGAGGAGGCCTATGTCCAGAGAGGACAACCTGATGGATAGTTAATGCTGGTGTTACCAATTTTTTTTTTGAAAATATTTTGTAAATAAGTAAGACGGCCAGTTAGTAAGAAATGTAAAAACAAAATCAGAGATTAAAGGCTATTTTTATTTATTTTTAAGTTGCTGACAGTTTGTCAAACAATATTGTCAATTTAACCTCATGTTAGCAACTAACTCTGAGTTAAGTTTTTAGTGGAAGTGGGGAGTGAGCTAACACGAGGTTAAATTAAATATGACATACCTATACGTATAATAAGGCCTATGTTAGCTACTAACTTAAAGTTAGTAAGGTAACACAGAGTGGACAAGCAGGCCTTACTTTTTAGTCAAAACTCAAGTAAATTTTAATGGTTTCTGTTCAACCAATCATAATTTAAAATGACATTTGTGTTATTTACTGTTTGGTGTCTTATTGAATTTTAGGTTTTTTAGTCTAGTAGTCTACTAAGTATGAGCTAATTATTAGTGGTAGTGTATTTGGATTATTATTAATTATGACAACAAGTAAGCTGTCACATACAGGGCAAAAGTCCAAATGCAGAGAATTTTATTTGCTATGAAGCAAACAGCTGATCTCTATTATAGTTAAAGTGTTCTTATTAGGCTATAACAAACTGTTACACGAAGAGAACCTGGCTTTAAGGCAAATTTGGTAACGTTTGTAGATAAATTACTAATTTTTGTTATAATTTTCGATTTTGTAACAATCAGCTGTAGGCACAAAATAACAAAATGTTGTGTTTAATCGCGTTGGTTGACGTGCTAAACACGTTTAGAAGATCATTCATCGTATAAACAATAAAATTTGAGTAGGAATTCGAAAAAATAAATTTTTACGTTGTTTCGCGAGATGTTGTTTAGAAGAGTGGTCTCTTACCATCTTGCCAGGGGTTTGCTGGCTCGAAGTACTGTGTAACTATGAGATCCTCATCAGGAAAGCGCACTGAGCGAGGTATCTTCTTTTTTTCTTTACACTCATCACTTAGTTCACTAATATTGTCACCACACTCTGTAAGCTCCGTATTAACACTTTTATCACTCTCAATCGGACATCCCGTAGCTTTATCAGGGTCGGTAGACATATCTAGCGTGTAATCTATCACATATTACTGCAAGCGAACACATTAGCAGACACAAATCCTTATATCAAAAAAATAATATTCAATTCATAAACACATCAGTTTCAACACAACTAGCTTCGAGATCGATTATTTAATATTAACAACACGAGAACCACGTTAATTCACCGGCCATTGCGTATTTTTTTCACGTTTCGTTAGAGTTTTTTTTTCATACAATTTTTTTATTGTTCGTTTCGAATCAAAACATTCCGCACCTTTCATACACCGTTTGCCGCCATATTGGATTGAACGAGACAAAAGGAGAGTATTCTTTATTGACTGGTAGAGGGCGCCAGCTGATGCCAATGTTGCCATTTTCATCACGCTTTTGTTCGCAAAAAATAAACTCTGTTTAGTGTCACCTAGCGTCAAATAGCTAAACTAGTTAGGAAAATGTTATTTTTCTTATGTAGTTCAGCTACTCGACGCTGTTATTTCAGGGTCCTGTCACTCCGGCCGCCAGCATCGGGCGCACATACTACCAAGGGCGTCGCCAGCCGATGGCCTAGGGGGGGGCAAGTTGATATGGAGAATGAGAAAAGTATGAATTTTAGGTAAAGTCGAGAGCACATGAAGCTTTTCACTTGTAGTACGAGCCTTACATCTACAGCGATTGTAATAATATCGGTATAGTTCTCGCCAAACTTCTTGGCCGTCCCGAAGTTGGCTGCAATGTCTGCGCAGTAGTAAATCATACAAAAACAGTACCGATCCGTGCCTTGCGCATCGGAAAGCCAACTTCAGGGCGGCCCAGAAATTTGGCGAGCACTATTCAGAGTCCAACATGTAAAGCTACGCAACTCTACCGTACACGTTGTGCACGGAAGAGCGATCAAAATTTTCATCGCTTTTCCGTGTCGGGAAAGAAGGTTTTGCCTATTTTAGGATATCAACAACGGTTCGATCTGTTGGGTTTGGTTTATATATATTCATTCGCTACGTACGGGAATGATCAATCAAGAAAGTCAAGTCAAAGACTTAGGACTGTGGTTGCTTTACATTTGGCAACTTTTTTAGAATCTCTAGGGGGGGGCTGCTGCCCCCCCCTGCCCCCCCTTGGCGACGCCCTTGCATACTACTTGTAGATACTACGTATATCGGGCGAGATGATACCTGTCTGTGCCAGAGTGAGGGCTTTGCTGGGACTGGGAGAGACAGAAAACTGGCGGAAAATTACCTATTTTTGTGAGAACGTTATGGTCTAGGAGGCTGCTGAGGGGGGATCGTGAGAGTACCGATTACATCCGGAGGAGAAGGCGTGGTGGTGTCATCCGCCTCGACGCCTAGGATGCCAAAACTCCGCCTGAATCATTAAGCCAGCCGGGAATCCAGGCCGCGGGCGCTTAGAGTTAGTACTCTGATGCCCACCGATTGATTCCAGGAAAGACGGTGTTACAGTTATCCCGTGCTACCGTGCATAGCGAGGCTCAAGGGAGACCTTGGGGCGTTGCACGAAAGAGGTTCCGGGGTGGTCTTAGAGGTCACGCACGGCCCTTCTAGGTTCTGATGGTGATCACCGGGGTAATTCTATTGAGTAAATTCTGACACTTAATGGTATTTTACACCAAATGTAAAGGTGCTTTTTGTCTCACCAAAAGTAAAGGTTAACCTTTACTTTTACCTTTTTTTTTCTAGTATTATATTATCTGTGCCCTGGTTTTGCTGCGGATGTCTTTCATATCTAGTTCATTCAAGCAGTAAGCAAGTAAACTCCGGGCACAGCCCTCTCCAATGCTATTATAAAAAAGTAAAATAAATAAAACAACGCTTGGGTAACTAAAATTATTTATTCAAATTCAACATCACATAATCATTTACACACGCGACTTCCCTTAAAAACTAATCATATAACTATTCGTTTACAGAATATAACGCTTTTTTTTATCAGCGCAATATTTTACCAACCTGTATTATAGTTCTCGCCAAACTTCTTGGCCGCCCTGAAGTTGGCTACAATGGCTGCGCAGGAGTAAATCTCTTACAAAAACAGCACGGTTTCGTGTCTTGCGCATCGGAAACCCAACTTCAGGGCGGCCCAGAAGTTTAGCGAGCACTATACATGGGGCTTTATTATAACTAACGAAATATCTAAAGGATGAAATCAAATTTGTTACCAATACTCCTTAGATGTCGATAATTGACTATCCTTTTTCTTTTCTTTGATTCAATTATGTATACATTTCTATATTATTATATTTAACAATTATTTCAAAAGATTTGTAACAGGAAAGCAGTACAAAACATAGTCTTCACGAAAAAAATCTTTTCATTCGATGAAAAAAAGTTCTTTGAACTTTCATGAAAATATATTTTTTGGGCATTTTATCATTTCCGTTGGTAAAATATTGCGCTATAAAAAAATTACTTATCCTATGCAGTATAACACTTCTTGTCATGACCTACACGATTTGCGTAACAATATATATAATTATTTTTGATTGCCATTTCTTTTTGTAAAACTTTTCTTAAATTGCACTTTGTTGCAAGGCATAAAATATAAAATAAGACGTTTTTTTACGTTAATTATGGGCAATGTTCCTTTTAGGTGTAGAGCTGCCAAAAAACGGATATTTTTCATACGTAATTTTTATTTTTTTGACCAATATTAGACTCACAAGCGCGATGCCACAATTCGACAACCATTTTTCATATTTGAAATACTGATATAATTTATATCCGTTTCCGTCGTATCGCCAGTTTATATCCGTGGAATAATTTTATGTGGGAAATGGTCGTCGCGTTGTAACGCACTTGTCTATGGACTTCAAATATTAAAATTATATAATTATCTTTGAAACTTTTTAAGCTGTTAGCTGGATCTCTGTTGTGGATGACTTTGATGTTTCATGTATAGTACACAGATCTGCAGACAAGGTCTTAGACGATGGGTCTAAGATATATATATATTTACAAAAAGAATAAAATTTTGTAAAAAAACGTTAACACAATTAAAAAAAACTTTTTAGGGCGAATTTTTCGCCGTATTGGCGCTTTCTACAATCACTTATAAGGCACGAAAAAATTTACAATCAAGCTGTGTAACATACAAGGTTTTTTTACCCGACTGCATCAGAAAGAGTGTTATGAGTTTTATTTTATATAAAGTGGTAATCTAGGTACTTGAATATTTTTTATCGTAAAATGTTCTTCAAATATAATAAAGCATTTCCAATGTACAGACAATTTTCTCATATATCAACATAGTATACAATTTTGAATAGATATACATGTGGTCCTTATTTTTATTTTTTTGTACCAATATTATATTTTTTTATAAAAAATATTCGAATATTTTTTTTTATCATATTTTGGACGAATTTATATTTAACGTTACCATAGATTTCTATAGTAAAGACAGGGCAGACCACGTGTTTTTCTGACGCCACAATTTGGTCGTACATTTGTCATAATTATAGTCATCGGCACGTAACTTGGCAAGAGTCGTTAGATGCGCAGAAGTCGTTTTTTAGGTCTACTTGGTAGTGCGCGCGGGGTGCGGGGCGCGGGTCACGCGGGGTACAAGGACGCGCCGGGCCGAGCGCGCGATTGGTGGCTCAGTCGACCCTTGCCTCCCGCACCGCGTGCTCTTTCCGTTCGCTCCCGATTACACTTGCATGCACGAAAGTTGTACCCTTTGTTTATGTTGAATATTAATATCATTATATTAATATTACATATTAATATCATTTTAATAGGACACATAATGTTTAATATTAATATCTTTTTCGAATATTTTTTCAAGTTTTAACTGTATATATTTTATTTATAACACCTAATAAACTTCACGAATTCCTCTCCTTTATTTATCTTTATTCTAAACATACATGATTAAAAATAAATGATGGCTATAAGCGTTGAAAAATGACAAGAAATAAAAGTGACCACTTTTTTGTGCCAATAAGTGTACGATGCGCGAACTTACCCCCACTACGCCCAAACCTTGCCAAGTTACGTGCCGATGACTATACTAGACCGAAGCGAGCTTGCCACGCGGTCGGCTATCTTCGGGAGCGGTCGTATGCGCGAGACTTTAAAAATGCTGTGTATAAGCAAAAGCTCGGACAGACCTATCTTTACTATTTAAATCGATATCCGTAACTATATATTTTTATATCTAACAAAACATGTTTTACATTACATTTTAATAGTATTTTATATATAAATTTGATTGACTATTTTCGACTATATTATATACATACAACTTGTGAAAGGCATATTGGTATTTGGTATGAGGAAACTTGAATTTGGTCGTTTCTCCAATGGATTAAAAGCGTCGAACTTAAAAATTATACATAATTTTTAGAATAAATGGAATCATGTTGCTGGCAACATTGCATGCATTGTCCGAGTGTGCGTAACATGTTGCAAGCAACACGAATATGTTGCTGCAACAAACATGTATTGTTTATTTATGAAGAATATGAGGCTTTAAAATTACTTTTCATTGCATATTTTACTATTTAAAAAAATGGAAGCATAGGATTTAGCAAACTTTTAACTCGAACGCATTGTAGCCCATATTAAATAACATTAGACATCTTTACAACCAATTTTGAGATCTATTACGTTAACATAAGAATGGTATAAAACGCTTAAACCTGTTACCAATACCAACTGTTTATGACATCTGCCATTTTTCATGACCGAAGTCAAAATTGGATGAATGAGCTGTAAAAAGGATTTTTTTAAATATCGAATGTTATTACAAATAGAATAAATTAGAAATTGATTGGTTTAAGCTTTTTATAACATCCTTATGTTTACGAAATAGAACTCGAAATTGATTGAACGGGCTGCAAAAAGGGATAATTTAATTGTGAAATGTTATTTCAAATGAAATTTTATTTCTGTGGACATAACACAATTTCTATTTTGTTTCTCTCAATGTTGCATGTATAATAAATTCGTATAACAATAAGCAATTTATAAAGTGTGATGCGTTTGTTTTACTATTTCTTATAAAGGTAGGTACGTAGTCGTATGCAGGGTGAATTTTTGTTTGGTAAATTTTGAAACTGAAATAGCGAGAAATGGTATCGGAATACAAATGATTTAAGATAATTTGTCAGTCTGTTTTATTGTAATACTAGCGTCTGCCAGCGGCTTCACCCGCGTGAATGTCCCGGGATAAAAAGTATCCTATGTGCTATTTCAGGCTACAATCTCTATCTGTGCCAAATTTCATATATTATATTATATTATATTATATTATATTATATTATATTATATTATATTATATTATATTATATTATATTATATTATATTATATTATATTATATTATATTATATTATATTATATTATATTATATTATATTATATTATATTATATTATATTATATTATATTATATATTACAAATGCGGTCGAATCGCATCGCATTGCGTCCATGTGGTCGTAATTGCAATTCTGCTTAGTAAAAATCGTTTGTCGTGTGAAATAAATCAAATCACGTCTAAACGGCTAGTCATAATATTTTGGAAAAAAATATATTTTATATAAGACTATTTTCTTAATCATTTGATCTAAGAAGATTTTGAGTTTTATTCGTATACCATAGAGTAATAAATTTGTAAAGTTATGTCTAACACGGACAAAAACACGACAATCGCACCAAAACCGCCGGGCGTATTTTAATTAAATTGACACCATCAATTATCTACATTTTGATCGAAGAATTATTTTTAAAGATTTTTCATAGAATAAAAGGAAAGTACAAAACACTACTGAATTTTGGGTCGCAATGCGCGTTTTGTTCCCTTAAGGTCTTTGGCGACTGTAGTCGTCTTAACAATATTATACTATTGAAAGGTATAAGTATTCGATATTTTTTCTCTAAATCTCATAATTTCTTTCCTGTTCATACAAAATACTTTAAAAAAATTCACCCTACATATTTCCTAGTATTATTATTTTGCTTATATATAACCGTTTACCCAGTTTCCACCTAGGCCGTTATTTACTATGTAAATAAGCAAATGATGCGAACACGTTACATTTTTATGTTATTGGGAAAACAACTTTAGTGCCCGCACATAAACTTCATTTTGCACTACAGTTTCAATTATTCAGGACTTTTTAAATAGGCGGCTTATCATTCTAAAATCAACCTAATTCGTAAAGACATAAAGTTGCTTCTCGTTTGAGTATATATCATTATTTTTCAGGTTATGGAATATCTTCTAAATTGGCCCAATATTGGTGGTGGAAATAGGCGAGAGCCGAACCTCGAATTAAGACTTTTTACTTAGGGGATTCAGTCTGAGCTCTCTGCCCACATTTCCTCTTAAGGTGTACGCAAAGAACGTAGTAGGTGGACTATAAAGGATTTTATCTACTCTCACAACGTAATGTTCCAAATACGAATTTGAAAAATATTGTATAAACACGTACTTTATATTCGTGGATAGGAAAAATTAAAAAAAAAAAAACCATTACAGTTCAACATTTTCCTTCGATTTTCAAACAACTGCATCATAAAATAACTTTTTAATTTTTATAGCACACTTTTACTTTTTAATTCACTGGCGGGTATGGGCTGTAGTAAAGAAGTTTCATTGTCTGTGGATGCGCGCGCTGCGCAATGAGAATCTAAATTGCCCGCCATACCAAATATTTTTCCCTTTCCACTTTTGTTTTATTTCAACTGTATGAGTGAAGATAAAGTAGTGTATGCAACGGCATATAATTAGGTATTAAAACACTCTCGTAATATTATTATCAAATTCGGCTTTGCCTCATGTGATAAACCTACGCTCGTGTTTTAATAACCCCTATTATATGACCATTGCATAAACTACTATTCCAAAACAGAACTTTCATACAACCATGTCCTGACAACCACGGACACAACAAAAAGAAATTGCCAGATCGGTCCAGCCGTTTGATGAATGTGTCTTAGTCGCTTCTAGGATAGACCATCAATTTACTCAGTTCTGTTCTACCTAGACCAAACTTGGTAAGCCTAAATTATTTAGGCCAAACTATATTGTCCTAGGCACGGGGTCTCATTGCTAAGAAATAAAATTTGGTTCAAATAAATCTCACTAGATGGCGCGACATGTACACACAGTTCAATTCACACAAAAAGAATTGTGTGTAAAATTAACATTTTCTGGAATTTAACATGAAAATTGTATGTTCTTGTTTAATCAACTCTCCTAAGTACAAAATTATGGAATATTGGGCTTTTAATTCACATTTTAAAGATTATTTGAACGGATCATTTGCAATTGATGCTAATAGATGGCGCATTTTTAAATTTCTGAGGCATTCCACTCGATTGTCAAAATTTTCATTGTATGGTGCAAAAAAAAACTGTAAAAACGTGCAAAAAAAATACCATAAAACGAACCGATACTGTATTTAAAGAAAAAAATATTCACGAACCTAGTAAACCCTTTTACTTGCAAGTCGCTGCTAACACCATCTATTGCCGTGAAACGGGAAAGAACGCGATTGATGTACTTACAAAAATAACAAGATTAATCAGATGAAAAACGCTAGTTACGTCGGCACGGTTTCTTTGTATGGGATGTGGCATCTGTATGCTAGTATTATATTATCTGTGTCCTAGGCTAGACTAGAATAGAATATCGCATTGGAATAACCGGTTTGGTCTAGTATAATCTAGTTAAGCCTGAAATCGGTTTGGTCGGTAACATAGATAACTTATTTACCTATGTTCATAGTAAATAACGGTATAGGTACCACTGGGATACTTATACATACTGTTCCCAAGATTAACAACTATATTTTTGGTCTGTATATAAGTGTATATATGAAACTTAACTATCGCTTTGTATGTTGGTGCGTGTCACTGATTCTCCTTCTTTATTTTCAGGTCGAGGACGCCATCTGGAAAGTGAGAAAAATATTGTTGCAATAACCATAATACTAATTATTATGTTATATACCTCGTGAAGGCTGAGAGAGATAAGAAAAACTTTTTTTGCAAAAAAATACTACCGACTTCCAAATAAAAAACTACTAAGTGAAAAATAACTTTATTTTTGGAAGTCGGTGTCTTTCGTAGGTACCATTTTTTTGCGAATTTGCGTAATTTTCACTTTGTAGTTTTTTATTTGGAAGTCGATAGTATATTTTTGCATTTTTTTTTTGTTTTTCCCTTTTTAGTTTTACCTACCTAATAGGCAAGTTGTTTAGTAAAGTACCTATAACGCCAGAATAGATTACCCGAATATCATAAAACTTGAGCATAACCTGTGAAATGAGAGATCTGCGTACCCCTTAAGAGCGATAAATACTAAACAGACATGCGATTGCAGCAATCCCGAGAGATTTACCGTAATTTATTGAAGAGTTCTTATATCTTCGAAGTTCTTCATCGTATCTTCACCAAATTAAAATGGGACCAATTTCGAAACATACTTATTCAAACAAAAAAAGAATTTTCAAAATCGCTCCATAATTGACGGAAATATGCGTGAAGACACACAAAAAATAACAAACATAATGTCGAACATAGAACCTCCTCCTTTTTGGTAAGTCAATAAGTAAATAAATAAGTCGGTTTAAAAGTAAGTATCATGATCTGGCTCGCGAGGTTGTCGACATGTGGGACGTGAATACAGCAATCATTGTGCCCATAGTCGTGACGGCCAATGGCATAATAGCCAAGAGCCTCGACGAACATAAGAGGCTCTCCTTGGGCAGCTGGATCAAGGGATTGGTTCAGAAAGCAGTACTACTGGACACGGCGCGTATCGTTATGAGGTTCCTCTCTCAGGAGCCCCGACCACCGGTGGCTAAGGACCATGTACCCGAAACCGGTGGGCTACTATTTTTTATATTTTTGAAGTGAAACTTCTTTATCGACGTATGGGAGAAAATTTTGTACGTAGAGTCCGTCCAACAAAAAAATTCCCGCGGAAATACATGGAACTAACAAGACTTGTTAGAGGACAGCGTACAGTCGCATAGAAACTAGCGCCGCGTCTACGGGACTTCTTTCGTTGGACGGACTCTATCGTCACGTTTTTCGGTTACGCGCCATGTTGCTTTTTTATCAAAGTTTAGTAAAAAGACTTATTCAAATTTAAGTGAATTTACAAGAAAAGTGAGTGATTATATATTTCGTTTTATAAAATCAACACGTATGAGCATGATTTTAATATTTATAAATTAATTAATTTATAAATATAAATTACTCATTAATTGTAGCATGTCTATAATAATAAAATAGCTTTAATTTAATACGGAAAAAAATGTTTTTCTTAAGGCTTAAGCCATAAGAAAAACCCAACCTACCCCATTTTCGTTAAGTTGCAAATAGTAGAAAAATGATATGTCGTAAAGAAGTTTCACTTCTTACCTGTGTACTCTGGTACACACACACATTTTTTTTTAATAAAAATGTAGAATGGGTAAAGAAATTAAAGGACATATAATATTCTACTATATAAAAATAAGTCGGGTTTTCCTTCCTGACGCTATAACTCCAGAACGCACGAACCGATTTCCACGGTTTTGCATTCGTTGGAAAGGTCTCGGGCTCCGTGAGGTTTATAGCAAAGAAAATTTAGGGTAGGTAGGGTAGGGTAGGTAGGGTAGGGTAGGGTAGGTTGGGTAGGGTAGGTAGGGTAGGGTAGGTAGTGTAGGGTAGGTAGTGTAGGGTAGGTAGTGTAGGGTAGGTAGTGTAGGGTAGGGTAGGGTAGATAGGGTAGGGTAGGGTAGATAGGGTAGGGTAGGTAGTGTAGTTAGGGTCGGGTAGGTAGGGTAAGGTAGGCAGTGTAGGGTAGGTAGGGTAGATGAATGTTTGGTGTTTTTATGGCAAAACAAAGTTTGCCGGGTCAGCTAGTTATGTTATATAAATTTACCTTTATTAAGGAACTAGCACTTCGCCCGCGACTTCTTTCGCGTGATCCGTGTTTTATCCTACAGATGACTTTTTAATAAAAAGTTTCATACAAACTTTTATCCCCTATTTCACCCCCTTAGGGGTTGAATTTTGAAAAATCCTTCTTCCATCAAAGATGCTTACGTCATAAGAGGAATACTTTACTTTTTTTTATTTTTTATTATTGATAGGCTCGCGCTTGACCACTACCCACTATACGTGTGCGAAATTTTAAGTATCTAGTCCTAAGGGTTTGGCCTGTGCCTGTCCTGACAGTTTTGTTTAAGTCCCATGTCGGCGCAAGGCCATTAAACGGTTAAAGCAAGTTTTTAAATGTGTAAGCAAGTTTATAAAAAACCGGCCAAGTGCGAGTCGGACACGCACACGAAGGGTTCCGTACCATTATCGCAAAACACTGCATAAAAATCACGTTTGTTGTATGGGAGCCCCCCTTAATTTATTTTATTTTAATTTATTAATTATTATTTTTGGAAGTAAATATACAACTAAACATTCTGTGAATATTTCAAGCGTCTACCTGTTGCCGTTATTAATATCGAGCAAAAAACGGCAAAAATATCACGTTTGTTGTATGGGAGGCCCCCTTTAATATTTATTTTATACTGTTTTTAGTATTTGTTGTTATAGCGGCAACAGAAATACATCATCTGTGAAAATTTCAACTGTCTAGCTATCACGGTTCATGAGATACAGCCTGGAGACAGACGGACAGACAGACAGACAGACAGACGGATCGCGAAGTCTAAGTAATAGGGTCCCGTTTTTACTCTTTGGGTACGGAACCCTAAAAAAAATATTGTGAATACTCACCATTATTATCAGTATACACATAAGCGATCCTCCGAGGCGCCAACTGCTTCCTCCCATGACTTTTTCGCCTCCCCTCTTTCAAAGACAAATTTAAAACTCCATCATCACTCTCTAGAATCTTCAGTCCATCATCCTCAGATATAACCATCGATTTTATATTCGAACTCAACTTATCATTCGATATAAAAACTGTTTTCGCAAATACTTTTTTCTTTTCGGCCACTTCGTTTTTAAAAATGTGATTGACACTTTGCTGTACGAGTTTGTCTATGCGACATTCGAATATGTTTTTGTCTACGGTTTTTTCGAAACACTCTGGTAATAGTGGAGTTTTAGTCTCTGTTACGGAGACCTTTTTGACTGGGAGTTTTCGTTGAGATTCTTTTTTTGTTTCTAAATCTAAGATTGGCACTTCTGTAGAGTCTTGTCGCTCTTGTAGAACCTGTAACAAGAAATATATGATAATAAGTTGTCTTGTCTTCCAATTATGGACGTCTTCAATGCAAGACACGTCAAAGATGCTTTGCCAAATGGCAATTACGACTTTATTATCTTAAAATATCACATTGCAAAAAAACTTTCTAACAAATAATGTCGAACATAGAACCTCCTCCTTTTTGGTAAGTCGGTAAAAAATTAAATTGACTTCCAAAATAAAACACTACAAAGCGAAATATTACTTAAAAGTCAGTGTCTTTGGTACCTATTTTTTTTTTCGTTTTTGTTACATACTTCCGAAAAGAAACTTTATTTTTGGAAGTCGGTGTCCATAAAGCAAAAAATTGGTACCTACAAAGACACCGATTACCAAAAATAAAGTTATTGTTCACTTTGTAGTTTTTTATTTGGAAGTCGGTAGTATTTTTTTGGAAAAATGATTTTTTTTACTATTATTTTGTAGTATTAGGCATGTTTTATTATTATATTTTAAATTTATAATTTTTTTTTACCATATTACTTTTTGATTTCTGATTCAAAATCGGTTCACCTAGTAAAAAGTTTTGAGGTAACACACATAAAAAAATACAGTCGAATTGAAAACCTCCAATTTTTTTAAGTCGGTTAAAAATTAAATTTCGTCTACATAACGCTAAAAGAACGTATGATTATCTGAGACTTTGAATTCAAGAAAAATAATGCTTAATTTTTATGATTTCATCTAAAAGATGTTTACTACCGAATAGACCTATATTCCCAAACGTCGCTGTATCAACCTATCTTGTTTTACTTCTAACATCCTGGGGATTTCTGGGACCCTACACAGCAGCCTAATTGCGTAAGTGAATTCTGCAAAGCAAACAAGTTGGAACCTTCCCAAAAACGACTTTTCGTATTGCATATTACACTCTGAAACGGTAAAGGTTATGCTCCTTTCATTACCAATATTTTAACGTAGAATTGATTGTAAAAGAATGAATGAAAGCGGAAGAATCGAGATAAAACTTCACTATTTGTATTGTGTAATGTAAATGTCATATATTTGACAAACGTTAAACCCTTTCATCGCTGTCATAAGTAGTCTGTGTTCACCTCAAAGGAGGATTTGGAAAGCTAACGCTTGCTTTCCAAATTAGTTTCGCAATACCGAAAAAGTTGAAAGAAATGATTCGGATTCTTTGAAAGAATCGACTTGTTTCCTTTGCAGAATTCACTTACGCAATTAGGCTGCTGGATTCTCCCTGTGTTGTAAGAAAGCTTACCTGCACAATATACCTGTACAGTCTCAGGCAGCTGGCTCGCACGCTGTCTCGCTGTGTCACTAGCGCCCTCCTCTCTGATAGAGCGTCATCACGACATGCTCGGACGGCTCGTAATTCTCGGGCTAGACGACGGAGGTGCTCGACGCTACGGCGTCTACTGTTTTGAGAGGCCAGCTGGAAGGAATGGAGGCAGTAAATAAATTATTATGTACGCAGTCAAAGTGCTACATATTTTGAAGCGGACGATTCATGATATTTACATAATTATCTTCTATTGATAGGCCAGCAAAATTTGAGACGAGATATGCCTTGTCTTGGTAGTTTGCCGTTACAAAACTTCTCGTTAGAGTCTGTGGTCTGTGTAAGTCGTACTCGAAAAAAAAGTTATTTCACTTTGCAACACTCAATGTAATAGTTATTTATGCTACAAGTGCGGAAGGTAGGTGATTTCCGATGAGTGGCATTAACGAGCGAGCGAAGCGAGTGAGTGGATAAATCGACACGAGTCGGAAATCATCTTGCGTACGTGTATCATATAACATTTTGCATTGTGCGAGGAAATAAAACAATATATCTGAAGTAAGCAAGAAATTAATAAAATGGCGGGCTTATTCAAGCGCGCTCAGCATATCCACAGAATAACTAATAGTTCCTCGGGCATATCTACTGCGCATGTGCAAATAGCTGTCACGTCGTAACGCAAAAAGGCACCAGCATAATATACGTTCTGCCAAACATATTTAATGAATTATTAAAATCAATTTATTGATTTATATCTAAATCTAGAGTGACTAAAAACGCCTTGAAAAAGTATTAGTTTTATTTTACCTCTCAAATAATAGAAGCTCTATGCGTCGGGCTGACGTTAGCGTTAAAAATTAAAAATAATACAGAAAAGTAAAAAGCACTAGTGAAAAAAGTGACACTTTCCGCACAGTTTCGCTGCTTGGAAAACTCTCTTTTCGAGGATATGCATTGTAAAATATATAGTTATATTCAACACATCAGCTAGATGTCGCAAACATTACGAGATAGAAATGCAGAAAACCTAAGTGATAAATCGTTTTCAGGAAGGGGCTTACTCTGACGTATCAAAACTATCATGGTTCCACTGCGAGGAGAGAGATGGAGCTATACAGGACGAAGAGCGATATTCCTTTTTCACAGCGGAATTATGATGGCGTCGCGTACTATTACGGCCCCTGGACCCGAAATAATCATTACTATCTACAATCTTGTGGTGGGAAAAGGCACAGATAATATAATACTACCATACTGATGCCTCAACCCATGCAAAGAAACCGTACCAACATATCTTCGTCTGATTAAACTGATTATTTTTATAAGTACATCGATGGCGTTCGGTTCCATACCACGGCGATAGATGGTGTTAGCAGCGACTTGCAAGTAAAAAGGTTTACTCGGTACGTAAATATTTTTTTCTTTAAATACAGTGACGATTTATTTTATAGTATAATTTGCACATTTTTACAGTTTCATTGCATCAAAATGTGTTATAATACAAATTTAAATAATCGAGTGACAGCCCTCAGACATTTAAAACCGCGCCATTTATTGGAATCAAATCTTTGAAATGTGAATTAAGAGCCCAATATTCCATAATGTTGTGCTTAGAGAGTTGATTAAACAAGAACATACAACTTTTATGATCAATTCTAGAAAATGTTAATTTTACACACGATTCAATTTCAAAATTTTTAACAAATCGATGCATATCGCTCCATCTAGTGATATTTATTTGGAACAAATTTCTTTCTTAGCGTCGGGAGCCGTGGCAAAAGTGGCATTTTTTATGCCAATCCCCACACTTTCCTGCCAGCCTCATCCAGTTGCCGCCCTTTTTACTTTTGTCTTAAACAATAGTACATTACTGCAGCGCCCAGCAACGTTCGTCCATCAATGCCTAAGTGGCCAAGGCTTTTATAGTACTTTTCTCAAATAATGCGCGGAAATTAAAACTAAGTAGCACCTAGAACTCATTTTGTCAAATACAATTTTTGAAATCAATGACGAACATCAATCATTATTGCCGTGTTAAAGGGTAATTTTTTTTTCTCTATAAACAGCTTTCTATATGCAATCCAGTTCAAAATTTTAATAAAACCTTTGATAAGTTACCTCTTTGGTTGCCATGTTTCGGAGTAAAAAAAAGATCGTTCCATTTTTAAATTAAACGACAGATGGATTTTCATAAAACTTTTGCCGGCCGCTGCACGCATGTTTATGGCCAGTACAGCAATTGAGATTTATCTCGAAGAAGGTTGTCAAATTTCCAAGCATGTTTGAGAAAATACAATTTGTTCTACAATCTCAGCGAGTCAGCGAATGCATATACAAGTAAAAGTCATCAATCCACATGAGAAATGTGCGTAATCAACCGCAGAGTGTATCAGGTTACGTTAGCCTGACCACAGACACCAGTAGTCATATATCTTGATTAACTATTGTTTTATATAATTACTAGCGGACGCCTCGCGGTTTCACCCGCGTAGTTCCCGTTCCCGTGGGAATACAGGGATAAAACGTAGCCTATGTCACCCGGGGATAGTGCAGCTTCCCAACGGTGAAAGAATTTTTGAAATCGGTCTAGTAGCTTTTAGGGTTCCGTACCCAAAGGGTAAAAACGGGACCCTATTACTGAGACTTCGCGATCCGTCATCTGTCTGTCTGTCACCAGGCTGTATCTCATGAACCGTGATAGTTAGACAGTTGAAATTTTCACAGATGATGTATTTCTGTTGCCACTATAACAACAAATACTAAAAACAGAATAAAATAAATATTTAAGTGGGGCTCCCATACAACAAACGTGATTTTCTTGCCGTTTTTTGCGATAATGGTACGGAACCCTTCGTGCGCGAGTCCGACTCGCACTTGGCCGGTTTTTTAAGTTTATTCGTTACATACAAAAATACAAATCTTTCCTCTTTATAATATTCGTATAGATTTTATTATTCCTGTTCCTACATCTGACTGTCGCGGGCCGTAAGGTTCAAAAGGCCACCAACCCAAACCCCCTTACTTTACATCGTCACGTCATAGATAAAAATATCAATGAAGCTTTGATAAGATGATTCGTCCGTTGTCAAATCGATGACAGTAAAAACAAAGCGCAGGATCAATTATTTAATGATGTACTCAAGTAACACAAGTTAAATTTTGTACTGTTTACTTAAGGTCCACACAAAATACGTCGGCGGTCCGGATCCGGACCGCGGTCCGCCCTTTGGTGACCCCTGTCCTGTCCTAGAGCTTAGCGAATTACCTGGTGAGTTACGAAGCGATTGGATGTATTCATACAGCTTAACGTGCTTTTTGGCCGCGAGAGGAATTACTTTGTCCAGAAAAATCTTTCCCTAGGGAGCAAAATCGCGGTTAAAAACTATGATAATAAATATAGAACTTCCTATATCCTTCTTACTTCTATTCTTAATCCGTCTCCTCAACCCCTTCAAAAATGCCGAGTCCTCGAGGTTCAGCTTGAGAAACTGCACTGCAACTTCTCCGAGTACCTACTTGCAGGTCGAGACTCGAGAGGCCGACTCTCCTACCGTCATGCTGATTCATTGATATCAGCCGAAAGACGTCCACTGCTGAACATAGACCACCCCAAGAGTCACCACATCGCCCTGTCCTGTACTTCTCGCATCCAACTGATTCTCGAACCCTTACCAGGTGCACGGTCAGGCCTTCCAACGCTGCGTCTTCCTATACGCCGTCGCCACTCCAGAACTTTTCGGCTCCATCGAGTATCCATCATTGGTATTTACGCTCGACCATAACGGGCTTCTCTCTCTTTGGATCGGTCCCTCATGTCTGAGGATTGTGATAAGCATAAGTGTTGCACCTGGAGCGGATGACCTGCCTCCACCTCTCCAGCGCGTCCCTTACGACCGTATAGTATTTGAAGAACGACGAGTATTTCTCTTGATCGGTCCATCTCGTTGGTGAAAGAAAGCGCAATCTTTAGCCTTCGGTGTTCCCAACCACAATCAGCTTTTCCAAATTTTCTTCACCTCTGCGCACTTATCATCATCATCTCAGCCGAAAAACTGCCACTGCTGGATATAGGCCTCCCTCAAGCGTCACCACATTGATCGGTACCGTGCGTCTCACATCCAGCGTATCCCCGTAACCTTCACCAGGTCATCGGTCCACTTGGTGGGAGGCCTTCCAACGCAACGTCATCCGGTTCGCGGTCGACACAAACTTTCTGGCCCTTCGTTCTGCGAGCAATGTGCCCTGCCAACTGCCACTTAAGTTTGGCAATTCTTCGGGCTATGTCCGTAACCCTGGTTCATACATTTATCTACATTTCCGATTCGATTACGCAAGAAAACTCCGAGCATAGCCCTCTCTATTGCCCTTTGGGTGACTGTAAGCTTTCTGATGAGGCCCATTGTGAACGACCACGTTTCAGAGCCATGTCAACACTGGCAAGTTGGCAACACACACTGGTCATAGACTTTCGTCTTGAGACACTGTGGTAAGTTGGACGAGGAGATACCGCGCAACTTCCTGAACGCTGGCCAGCCGAATCGGATTCGCACTGTGTGGCCGTAATACGAAACAATGCGTTGCTGGTGTATGTTGCGGTATGTTCTTTGGGTATGCGGACGACAGCACTGTTGCTGAGAGATACGTCTCCGACGCGCGCGCTACTGGGCCTCAGATCCGGTCTCTCCGGGAGACCATGGTTGAACGCTTGAACTTGTCCTTGGAGGCAGTCTCCGAATGGGGCGATGCCAATCTGGTCAAGTTCAATGCTGCTAAGACCCAGACGTGTCTTTTTCCGCTAAAAGGAGCCAGTTCCACCCGGCTCCTTCTTTCCGAGGTGTGACCGTGCCGATAACGGACCGACTTGAGCTTCTTGGCGTTACGTTGACATCGACCCTCAATTTTGGTCCATTCATTGAGGCAAAAGCTCAGCTGGCTGCCAAAAAGTTGGGGATCCTAGCGAAGGTGAGACGGTACTTCACCCCAGAGCAGTTGCTCAACTTGTATCAAGCGCAAGTTCGAGCATGCATGGAGTACTGCTCTCATCTCTGGCACGGATCTGCCAAATACCAGCTGGATGCACTCGAGTCGATCGAAAAACGGGCCAAGAGGCTTATCGGCAATGAGATACTGGTCGAGTCTAGGCTCCAGAGCCTTGAACATCAGCGCCGAGTTGCCAGCCTGTCGGTATTTTACCGGTTACATTTCGGGGATTGTGCGTTGGAATTGCATGAACTGATTCCCCCTGGCCCTGAGTCTGGATCGATGCATTGGTGCGTTTCAGTCCAAGGAACATGCCCCAAGGTATAATGGGCCTAGGCATAGTCAGTAAATAAGAATAAATACTTACTCTATTCTTAATCCGTCTCCGCAGCCCCTTTAAGAAAGCCAAGTCTTCCAGGTTCAGTTTGAGGGACTGCACCCTCTCCGAGTACTTGCATGTCGAGAGGCCGGCTACCTCTTCTACCGTCATGCTGATACCGCGTGCTGGAATGGATGGAAACGACCACATTATTCTTTTGCTGAGTAAAATATAAACATTGCATACCACTTTTATTCCGTTGTAGGTTTAGCGACTTTAACTGATGGCTCGATGTGATTTGATTTATATCACATCGATAGCGTTTTTCCGGGTTCCGTAGTAAAAACGGGACCCTATTACTAAAACTCCACGGTCCATCTATAATTCTGTCTGTCTATCTATTACCTTTTTACGCTTAAACCGCTGAACCGATTTAGATGAAATTTGGTTTGGAGATAGTTTGAGACTCTGGGAAGAAGGACATAGGATATTTTTTAGGGGTTCGTACCCAAAGGGTAAAAATATTACTAAGACTCCGCGGTCCGTCTATCTGTCTGTCACCAGGCTGTATCTCATGAACCGTGATAGCTAGGCAGTTGAAATTTTCACAGATGATGTATTTCTGTTGCCGCTACACCAAATACTAAAAACAGAATAAAATAAATATTTAAGTGTGGCTCCTATACAACAAACGTGTTTTTTTTTCGTACGGAATTTTGTGCGGAACCCTTCGTGCGCAAGTCCGACTCGCACTTGGCCGGTTTTTTTTACTAAGCGAAATAGCAAATACGTTCAAATGGATGCAACGCGATGCAATTGGACCGCGAGACAAACGCCATGATATTTCTGTCTGTCACCCTGTGTTTCAAAACCATTTTAGGGTGAAGACTATGTTGTCTAATTAAATTTTATTTAGGTATTCTTATATTATTCGAAAAATACTTTTTTGATCTCGATAGAAAGTTGTGTAAATATGGGTCAAAAGTTAAAATTATTAAAATATATTTTCATTTTCCACAAGTCTCATCAGTGGAGGCTCTTGGACCACTTCTGTCCATTGTTCTTTAAAAGATATATGTGTTGTCGGTGCTGCCACTTATAATCACAGCAAAAAGACAAACAAAAAAACAAATTGATGTGTCTGTGCATTAACATTTTGTTAAAAATTCTCAGCCTAATTTGTACAAACAATGTACAAATGAATTTTAATTTTGAAAATAAAACACAAAAAGATATTGATTCCGGCCAGGATCGAACTGGCGGCCTTCTGCGTGTAAAGCAGATGTGATAACCACTACACCACGGAACCAGTTGACATAGACGCTGAAATTCATAATTATTAGGTATTTTTATTTTGTGTACCTCTTTGCACAAACGATCGCGACAAAAGCAAGTACTGAGGCCTTAGTGCGAGTTTTGTCTCACGCTGAATTGCATTAACGTATTCATCAATTTGTATTGAAACTGGATAAGCGCCGTCTGGTGACGGTAAGGAGAAACCTTTTTTTTTGCATACATTTTGACATAAGAGATCGTTTACGTTAACGCGAGTGAGCGTGAGTAAAAACTCACACTATGCCCACTGAAGGATGAATTTCTGAAAATCGTCCCTTATCGTCCGTTCTTGAGGTGATAAATTCGTTTTCCTAAATTAATTCTACGCTAGCTTCTGCCAGCGGCTTTGCTGGCAGATTATAAATGTGACAGTTTGGATAGATGTGTGTGGATGTATATTTGTTACTCAATTACGCCAGAACAGCTGTTCGGATCTGGATAAAATTTGGCACAGAGATAGATTATAGTCAGGCGTAGCACATAGGCTTTTCATTCCGGTATAATGTTCCCTTGGGATAACAAAACACTTTTACCGCGGGCGAAGCCGCTGGCAGAAGCTAGTAAATAATATACTTTTACCAAAAGGGTTTATGTTCTGTACCAATTTTTCTACCAGTATTCCTTGAAATAACCTGGGAGTATTTAAGTCAAGAGTGAATAGGTTTCTTCTAGGTAAGCGTGCTACATCGTCGACCACATCATCACTTACCATCAGGTGATCTCACCTGTCAAGCGCAAGCCTATCAATAATAATAAATTAAAAAAAATGGTAGCCAGAATTCTATTCCGAAGTGACGAAATAGGCTCAGGGGAACCCGACTGTAAAACTATATCTTAATATCGTACTAATATTATAAATGCGAAAGTTTGGATGGGTGTATGTGTATAAGTTTGTTACTCAATCACGCCAGAACGGCTGTTCGGATCTGGATGAAATTTCGCAAAGAGAATAGAATAGAATAGAATATTATTTATTTGCTTAGAATGTAGGTATTTACAATAAGGTGGTTACAATAATATTAAGAATCCTTGTACATTCTACCATTTTGGCATGCAAGAGATAGATAGGAACAAGAATAGCACATAGGATACTTTTTATCCTGGGAATATATTCCCTCGGTATAATTTTCGACTTTCACGCGGGCGAACCCGCTGGCAGAAGCTAGTCTTACTATAATATCATAAATGCGAAAGTTTGGTTGGATGTATGTTTGTTACTCAATCACGCCAGAACGGCTGTTCGGATCTGGATGAAATTTAGTAGCGATGTAACGATACCGATACCGATACCGATATATCGGCCGATATAATCGGCAGGCCGATACATCGGCATCGCCGATTTAAATACAGCCGATACAGTTTGAAAAGCGCGCGAAAAGAACGAAGGCGACGCGCGACGCGCTCGCGGCCATGTTGCCACCCCGTCTTAGAGGGCGGTGGGGCGAAGGACGCGCCCGCCAGTGAAATGTCAACGCACGCGGTTAACGGTCGTCGCTCGTCAGTGTTTACTTAGTTTTGGCACAGCGTTGTAATATAATAATGTAATAATACTTGCATTGTTTTTCGGCGAATTTACCTTGTCTCGTCACCGCTATTCGTGATTTTGTCTGTTTTTGGGTGAAGTGAGGACTGTAATACAGTTACGTACGATAAATAAAATGGCGACTCCTTTAAAACATAGAAGTAGTATATGGAATCATTTTCAAATAAAACAGGATGATGACACAAAAGCGACTTGTTTATATTGCAATGTCAGCGTTTCTCGTGGTAGCAAAGCAGTTTCATCGAAGGGCTTCACGACAACTAACATGTGGACACACGTGAAGCGCTATCACGAAAAGGAGTTGGAAAAAGACATCCCAGGTACCTCAAGCGCCGACGGTGGTCCGCCGCCTAAAAAACAAGCTACTTTGGAGCACATTCTGCAAAAAAGTGTCATGTATGATACCGATGACCCTAGGGCAAAAGCGATCACGAAAACAATAGCTGAACAAATATGTGTAGACATGGAACCGTTTGACTTGGTAAATAAACTGGGGTTTCAACGCACTATTAAGCAGTTTTGCCCGAAATACAAAATGGTTTCCCGTCCCCATATTTCGGAAAATGTAATACCAGACATGTACTGCCGTGTAAGAACCAAAATAATGGAACTTTTGCATGAACTTCCGCACATCACTATCACGACTGACTTATGGACTAGCGATGCTTCTTCGTCCGTTAACGACTTTATAAGTGTGACTGCTCACGGACTTGATAAAAATTTTGAGTTGAAGAACTACTGCCTAGAAGTATTTCCTTTTGAAGGCGAAAATCATAGCGCTGAAAACATAGCTCAAAACTTACGTCAATTACTTCAAGATTGGCACATCAGCGAACAGGTACGTGCTGTAGTAACAGATAATGCACCGAATATGGGGCTTGCTGTAACACTAGTGGGAGTTCAACGTATCAGATGTATGGCGCACTCTTTACAATTAGTGCTGAAGGATGCGTTTTTTGAAGAGAAAATAAAAGCCATGATTACAAAGGCGAGATCTATTATTGGCCACTTCAGTCATTCAACGTCAGGTCGCAAAATCCTAACAGAAATGCAAAAATCTCATAACGTTCCTTGTCACGTTCTTATTCAGGATGTCGTTACTCGCTGGGATTCAACCCTTCATGCACTTAGAAGACTTTTAGAGCAACGAGTTGCAATTCAAGCTTCTTTGCCTCATGTGAAATGTAGAACTGAATTGTCTACAGAAGAATGGCTATTGATGGAACAAGTTGTTTCGACTTTGAATTATTTTGAAGAAGCTACAAAATCTATAAGTAAAGAATCTGCTTGCTTATCTGACGCTATACCTCTCATTAACAGTTTGCGAAAAGTTTTAAAACAGATCAAAAATAATCAAGAGACCGCGGACGACAGTTACAGCAGCCCAGAATATCATAATTTTTTAGAGATTTTGATCGCTGGAATAAATGACAGATTTGATTATCTAGAGAGTGAGGAAACTTTTATTTTATCAACAACACTAGATCCGCGCTATAAATTGCGTACGTTCTTTCTACAATCCACAAGCATTGAGGCGAAAAGAATACTTATCTCCTTAATTACAAACGGGGATACACATGTTCCTGTAGAGCGTGTAGAGTCACAAAAAAAGCAAGATGAAACTTTCTCAGGTATCTGGAGTGCTTGTGACAGTTTGATTAAAGAAGCAGAAGAGGAGGAACCTTTATCAAACATGTCCAGTCATCCTGAGCAAGAAGAGGTGGACTCTTATACGAGATGTCCAAATATTCCAATGAAACAAGATCCAAAGAACTATTGGAGCAATGAAGATAAATACCCAAAATTGAAAATGCTTGCACAAAAATATTTATCTTACCCAATGAGCTCAGTTGCCTCAGAACGTCTTTTTTCAACTGCAGGCCTCATACAAAATGATTTGCGCAACAGATTATCTGCTAGTAATTTGAATAAACTTTGTTTCCTTAACAAAAATCTTCCTAAAGTGAACTTTGATTATTAATATTGATTTAATTTTGATTTGATTCCTTGATAAATGTTACCCAAATAAATGTTGATACGATATTTTACCTTTTTTTTTCATTATTTTTAATTGCCATTTTTACCACACTTTACAGAATGGAGTACCTATTTATTCTGTGTAACATAAGTAAGTTTTATGCATATAAAGTACATCATTCCTTATTTACTACTAAGCCATCGATATCGGTATCGATATCGCCGATTATTTTCCTCGATAATCGGTATCGGTATCGTATCGGCAAATTCATATATCGTTACATCCCTAAAATTTAGCATGGAAATATATTATAGTCTGGAATGGCACATACGCTACTTTTCATGCCGGTATAATGTTCCCTTGGGATAAAAAAACACTTTTACTGCGGTCAAAGCCACTGGCAGAAGCTAGTGTGTTAGCAATCTGTTACTTCTGTATGGACAATAGTACCCTAAGTAACACATTTTATTTATATAGAAATGCCAGCCAGTTCCACTGCAGAGCAATTGCCTTAATACAACATACTGCAGTGATTGGCTGTTCAAAAGTCATTCAACCAATCACAGCAGGTAACCAGTGATTATTTTTAGATTACGTTAACATCCCAATAATCGAGCTTCGAGTACTGGGATTATAAACCGGGCATTAATCACAGTAATTGTTATCATCGACCACGTCTTCGCATACCATTAGCACCTGTAGCCAAATTGACAATCTTCAATCGATACCGCTAGTAGAAAACAAATCAATGTATGGGAATGACACATCGGAAGACGTGGTCAGATCATACAAATAGAAGGAAAGCCTTAACGATTATAGAAAGAGATTTGATACGAAACAATTGTAACTTGGCTAGGGGGGGCAGATGAGATAGAGATCAAACGCGAGTCTACCAAAAATAAAAAGTAAACCTGGATTGAAATCTATAGAAGTCATGGCATGGCATTTCTCCAGCAATAGGATGATGTATAATAAACCAGTATAATTCATAAGAGCCTTGACTTATGTACATAGCACTTAAATATAACTAGCAAAATGTCAATATTTTTAAGCCCAGGGTTATAATTTAAGCAGTCTATGTATGTTTGTATTCACTTATGTTCCTCTGTAGCACCTAAACTATTCATCCGATTTTGATGAATAAGGTGTCAATCAATTTGTTATTATGGCCCGGGTAACATAGGCTAAAAAAAACCGGCCAAGTGCGAGTCGGACTCGCGCACGAAGGGTTCCAAACCATTATCGCAAAAACGGCAAAAAAATCACGCTTTTTGTTCTGTTTTTAGTATTTGTTGTTATAGCGGCAAGAGAAATACATCATCTGTGAAAATTTCAACTATCTAGCTATCACGGTTCATGAGATACAGCCTGGTGACAGACAGACGGACCATGGAGTCTCAGTAATAGGGTCCTGTTGTTACCCTTTGGGTACGGAACCCTAAAAAGCTCTAGTTGAGATACCGTTTTTATTAAACTTTTTTAGTAATATCTAGTTGTGATGTTATCTTGCATAGTTTATTTATTAATCCAAAGAGATAACTGAGGTGCCTAAATTCTACTAAAAAACCTTTCAGTTTTTACAACATTAGCAACAATATGTTGAAATGAAATAATGTAATATTACATTAAAACTTAATTCCTCCAATAAAAAAAAACTTGAAAGTGAATTTTTTCAAGATTGATGTTCTAATTTCAAATCAGTATTACTTATGTACTTATTCATGTTACAACATTTTGTGTTGGATGAATCATACTTGCTGTGCACATAAATTATACTGTTATCAAAAATTTCACACTCTTCTCATCTAATGGAATAAAGTTTCTTATTTGAATTACATATATTGTATTCAAATAAGTTACTCATTGAGTAAGCACAACAAAAGTTACCCCATAGCTAAATAAGCCAAGTGCAATGTTACAAACACAGTACTGATTCTTTTTCAAAATTAATATTTAATGTAATATTCATGTCTTTTTTCACAGATCAGTGCAGTCAGCCAAATTGGTTTACATTGTCAAATAAGATTCTTCTTTATAGTATTTCCGATATACTTATATTATGTATACAAAATGAAATATTTCTGCGTCATATTGTCATAACACATTAGACGTCTACCTGTTGATTTATCCGTACTAGAATTTCAACAAAAAATATTATAAAGAACTTGCCATCTAATATTTCCTGGTCCAATTGGTACGAGGACGTGTGCTTCCCATTATCGTCCATTCTTCATATTTAATAGTTTGTTTTAATTATTTATTTCTAACAATATCTTTTACGATAATAGAAAATAGTTCGGTAGGTTAGGATTTCGAGAGCTGTCAATGTCAAACTCATTTCAATTTCATTCATCCAAATAGTGTTGGGACATTGGCGATTTTTCCTATCACGTGATAACCGTAAACAAGGGTCCGAGTACTTGAGGACTTATACCCCTTCTACACAGTGGGACTCGGAACAACCACCCGACCAAGGTGTCCTTGGTTGGGCCACCTTCCAAAAAGATCGGGTTGTAGACGGTGTTTGGTCAACCCGGATTGAGTTGACCTTCGAACAACCTTGATTGGGAGATATGCGCTTGCGACCAAGGGCAATTACAGGACGTTGAGTCAGCATCCATTTATCTTTCTTTATCTTCGCTTGCACTTGGAGAAAGAAGGAAGATTGAAAAAACATCTTAAGACCAAGAGACACGAACTTAATATCCGTTACAAGAACTTATACTGGATAAAATAGTAAACTGTATACCGACAACAAACTTTTAATATTTAGAGTGATCTTGAAGCCAGTGTGGCTTTATGGTATTGAACTTTGGGGCAGTGCCTGTAACTAAAGCGTTAGCATCATACAGAGAATGCAGAATGCTATTTATTATTTATTTATTTATTTATTTATTATATACTTTATTGTACACCACAAAAATATGTACAGGACAAACATTCACAAAAACAAGTGTACAATGGGCGGTCTTATCGCACAGGGCAATCTCTTACAGACAACCTTTATTATTATCTACATAGCTATTTTGAGGTCAATTAGTGGCGTTCCCTGGTTTGTGAGGAACGCTGAAATACACAATGAGTTATCAATGAGTACCGTCATGGAGAAGATCAAGAACATCACAAAAAGGTAGGTATGACCTACAACTTGTAAGTCTAGAACTTACTATTCAATTACGGACATTATTTGATTTAGTATGAGAATGTTTAAACTTTAGTTAAAAATCGACTAAGTTAAACCACAGACAAATCAATTAAATGAATATATTGATTGACCATTGACTGTCAATTAGGTAAAGGCGATTCTTGCCCAAATATATCGATATTTGAATCGATTCGAATTGAAATCTGTAAAAATGATTCACAAAAATACCGATGTCAAAAACAAAGAATTATCTTTTTTTTTATTTGCTTTTTGAGTTTGTATTTTCAGTACAAATATAAATCCAATCACCGGAAACAAAAAGAAAACAATAACCGATCTTTTAACATTTTTAATATATTTCTCAAAAGATAGCTTGATCTCTGAATTCTCTGCGACATATGTCAAACTGACGTATACGTTATTGTTAGCCTGTCAAGTGCTATTGTTACTGTATTGATACTGACAGCTGTCGCAGAGATCAAGCTATCTTTTATGAAGTATAGTTAAAGTTTTTTATACAACTAAAAATATTTATTTATATATTTCCGCGAAGCGGAAGACGATACGTTAGAAGGCCTCCGACCGATGACGTGGGACGGGATCGGTCAATGTGGCCATGCCTTCGTGAGCCCAATGTCCAGCAGTGGACATCGGGCTTACGATCATCATCATTGCTGTCTTTCGGCTGCAATGATGATGATGATACAACTAAATGAAAGTATCAAGTATAAAAAAGTTACATATATTTTGGTTAGGTACTTAAAAAGTTTTCAAGGAAACTGGTAAAAATCCTTTCTTTACATGATTTTGTGAAGTACATTCAACTAACTTTAATTATTATCTTGGTTCATAACAAAACAGAAAATTGGATCTCCATTTTCTACAATGAAATATCGATTCAGTGGATCAATTATTCAGTATTAGATATCGATTTTTTGTCACATAAATCGATACGTCGCCATATATTATTTTTCTCTGTGAGTCGATCTCAGATCGACATCCCTACTGTCAATACACATTTTAGTCTTAGCATTTTCAGTTCTTTGTTTTTAGCCGGCGTTGGAGTGTTTTCTCGATTTAACACAAAATAAATGGTAAGATTCGAATATATTTTCGTATTAATTTACTAAGATAAGTTATTATATGGATAAGTTGTATTGTTTTCATCATATGAAAAATTTAGACAAATTGTGACAGACACGTTGTGTTAAACATTTTGTAACGTTTCTATTTTCAAAAACTATGTGCGAAATTTTTGGTATAATACAACTGAGTTTAGTGCACCCAAATATTGAGATTGTTTACTAAAATGTACTTTGGAAGACTCTGAAGCACATGAACATTAAACACGGTGGAACTTTTACACCAAACATGTTAGTTATTGCGGTGGCAGGGGTCCCATAAAGATGCCCTTGATTAATATTGTTTCGAGTCCTTGAACTTTTCTCTCCTCGATTTCTGTATTAAACAAACGCAAATTATTTACCCAGGCGATCCACTGACCGAATAAATACTGCTATTGAATTAAATAGACCATTCATAATAATATATGAAAATAGTCTGAAAGCGCCAAACCTTGATTAAGTGTGGTGATTTTAGCTTGTGCCTTCTCTGTATGATAAGAGGCCTTTGCCCTGCTGAGAGACATTATAAGGCTAGTATTCAATATTAATAGTTCTTCTTCTTTCGTGTCGATTAACTCAAACTATATAACCATTCAGATTTTGTCCGACCAGTATGTAGCTACTCGGAC
This sequence comes from Anorthoa munda, assembly GCA_945859665.1. Taxonomy (NCBI): domain Eukaryota; kingdom Metazoa; phylum Arthropoda; class Insecta; order Lepidoptera; family Noctuidae; genus Anorthoa; species Anorthoa munda. The sequence goes on along the minus strand of OX243895.1, from coordinate 47,622,380 downwards.
AGCTCTTTCATTTGCTACGTTCAAATCCCGCAAGGTGCAGGTGGTTGGGCATGAAGGGCAGACAAGGAGGTGGGCCATGTCTTGCGAAGGGGCCCCACACTGACACTGTGTTTTGGATGTGTCTATGATATTCCATTTGGCCAGGTTGCTTTTACATCGGCCAACCTGGGTCCGTAATATTAATAGTTAATAATCTGTTTGATAGAACAAGAATTTATATGGATGGATAAAATAATATAGATAGCTTTAAAAATACTGGATCATGATTATAGAGAGGGAAAAATACCATGATATATCGTTGATAATTTGGGGTGGATAACCCCAAATAAACTCAGATGAGATAAAGATAGGGCAGGAAGTTATTGATATTTTTTCCCTATACTAAAATGCCCTTTATCGGGCACAATCAATACAATTTGTGACCTGTTTGAGTTCTGCTAATATTAATTGGTACACTTCTCCTAAAATACCATGAATTGGTATTAACATTCATTTAAAGATAAGACCAGCTGTGTATATGTTCACTTTTTCCTGTTTTGTTCATCCTGTTAATATACAATAAAAATATTTAATTACACGAGTCAACACTCGAAATTTATTGAGAATCTCTTTACCATAGTCGTCACAATCTAAGAAGTCCGTTGACTTCTCATTTTACATGCCGCAATAAATTTGTACGTAAGAAATTTAAATTCATAATCCTAATTAAATACTATGTTACCGATACACTATGACAACGAGTATCATTCGCAAGCATCAAGTGTAATTATTATTAAGTATTTTTATAGCTGTCAAAATGGGCCTTTTATTTTTTGACAGAATAAAAGTAATTCTATAAATTTAATAAATCACTTTAACTTAGTATTCAAAGAGCTTAACGTATCTTTAAATTATTTTGTTATATTTTATTAAACTTTGATGGCGAAAGCTTTCTGGATTGACATGATAGCATTGTAAATCAATTGTGGGCCAATAATATATTGCAGTATACCATCATTTAAAGATACCTTTTCTGCTCTCTCAACTAGAATTGTTCGAAGAAAATCTAGGTGCAGTGACAAACATGATGAGCGCTTTAAACAAGATATTGCTTTAATGCAAATGTGTTATCAAAGATAATTGTATTTATCAAACACAAGAATTTCAGGAACGACTACAGAGACATCTTTACGGAACCCTAAAAAGTGTCCCACTGCTTGACACTTTTTAGGGTTCCGTACCCAAAGGGTAAAAACAGGACCCTATTACTAAGACTCCGCGGTCTGTCTGTCCGTTTGTCACCAGGCTGTATTGCTAGACAGTTGAAATTTTCACAGATGATGTATTTCTGTTGCCGCTATAACAACAAATACTAAAAACAATAATATGAACATTTAAGTGGGGTTCCCATACAACAAACGTGATTTTTTGCCATTTTTTGCAATAGTGGTATGCAACCCTTAGTCGCCGTCCGACTCGCACTTGGCTGGTTTTTATTTGTTACATACTGGACTGCTTCTTTATTTTGTAAACTCTGTCTATCACTCTAAGGTTTGCTGAAATTTGAGTTATGCTCGACTCAGTACATCAACTTTATTTTCACTTTGTTTTATGGTATTTTGTGTACAAAAAAAAACGAATTAGGAGAATTAAGTTTGTTGCAGATCAAGAGCTAATATAGAATAGTTTCAGCTTAACTTGCATGACTATAGTGGGTTTTTCATACTTGTGGGCAGACTGATAACTATGCTTTGTCAATATTCCTCAGCTATGCCAGCTAAGCTACCCTAGATTAGCACTTGGCCTGCTTAAGCCAATCTAGGCTAAATAAAATAATAAATGGGTAATATAGGATAGATAGATGGACCCCGCTTTCTTATCTATTTACACTAGACTCATTTGGTCCATTGTGCGTGCAGGCCTCCTCTCTGTAAGAGGCTGTAATCCACCACGCGGGGCCTGTGCAAGTTGGTGGATGTCACATGTCTTCGAATTTGTTTTCCTTCACCGTTTTGGGAGCTCAGAAAAAAATTTACACAAAGTAAAGTGCCTGCCTGGGTTCGAACCCACGATCTACAACTTGTAAGACATGGCCGTTACCACTTTGCCACAACTGCACTCTCAATGGGTAATATAATAGTGTTCTAGACTAAGAACCACTGGTTGGTTTCCACTAGTTTAGTTTCGACGGGCTGTTTCCGCAACAACGACAAAGCGCGTATTTTGCGTACGGGTGGGATTAATTTTCATCATTCGAACCACCCCAGCTCCTCGAGGAAGGCCAGCAGCGCCCTCTCCACCAGTTGGTTTACACTATTATACAGCCTATTACTGGCCCTCTGCAGAGCAAAGGCCTCTGATCATACCAAGAAGGCACAAATGCATTAAGGGCTTATTACACTACACGGTATTCAGGGCCTTGAATACCGGGTCACTACACCATTCCGAGTCAATAAGGTCGATGTTTTGAGAACCCTAACTCCCCAACAGTTATTACACTACCCTAAATTAGGGATTAGGGTCCTGAATACCGTGTAGTGTAATAAATAAGCCCTTTACTAACATTTATTTTATTAATTTTTTGAACAAAGCATACCAAGGATACATTTACAAATTCATACATGAAAATAACATTCAGAACAGATCCTGTGCAAGTTAAACACTTTGCATACAACATACATAAAAACATGCCTTACACTCTTTAAAAAGAGTGAGAGAATCCTCCCTATTTGCGGAGGAATTTTCCACCCTATCCGTCATACTCCTAAAGTACTTTTTAGCAAAATATTCAAGTGTCAATTATGTCTTTTCCACAGTACAATGGCGAATAGGGGTTACAACCAGAGCACCGACTGGGAATCGCGGGACGAGTACAATAGCTCGGTGTACGACCAACAATATCTCGAAGATAACGCGTAAGTTATAGAAAGACTAGTGGGCCGACCCGGCTTTGCCTAGGTCATGATAATTTATAACCCGCGTGTAAAGTGTTTTTATCCCAAGGGAATATTATACTGGAATGAAAAGTTGCCTTTATGCTATTCCTGTAAGTAGTAATTCTGTCTGTCTACTACCTTTTTACGCTTAAACCGCTGAACCGATTTAGATGAAATTTGGTTTGGAGATAGTTTGAAACTCTGGGAAGAAGGACATAGGATATTTTTTTGGGTTCCGTAACCAAAGGGTAAAAACAGGACCCTATCACTAAGACTCCGCGGTCCGTCTGTCTGTCTGTCACGAGGCTGTATCTCATGAACCGTGATAGCTAGACAGTTGAAATTTTCACAGACGATGTATTTCTGTTGCCGCTATTACAACAAATACTAAAAACAGAATTAAATAAATATTTAAGTGGGGCTCCCATACAACAAACGTGATTTTTGTGCCGTTTTTTGCGATAATGGTACGGAACCCTTCGTGCGTGCGCGAGTCTATTCCCTAGGGATGATAAAACACTTTTACGCGGTTTCAGCTACTAATACAATAAAATGATGTTATTAATACTCAAATTTTTTACAGTGACGATGGTCTTGACCATTGTCGACTCTACATCAGAAACGTACCAAAAGCCTTAAATGAGGAGGGACTGCGAGCAGCTTTCGCCAAATTTGGGACCCTAATGGAGGTGTTTGTTTCCAAGAACCCCGACAAAAACTTTGCATTGATCAGATATGAGTCACCAGGGTGAGTGAGAGCTAATCTTCATCATTATCTTCCTGCATCTGACCCAGGTTTCCTGTGGTCGGTGCAACACGCTTCCATACCAGCCTGTTCAGTGGTGTCTCATCCCATACAAAGAAACCGTGCCGACGTACTGTACTGATTATACTGATTATTTTTTGTACATCGATCGCGTTCGGTACCGTTTCACGGATATAGATGGTGATCTATCTATGGCCGTGGAACGGAACCGACCGCAATCGATTTAAAAAAAAAATCGGTATAATCAGATGAAATTTTTTTTTTTTTTTTTTTATCTGTTTTAGGCTTGCGCTTGACCACTATCTCACCTGATGGTAAGCGATGATGTGGTCCACGATGGAGCACGCTTGCCTAGAAGTAACCTATTCACTCTTGATTTAAAGACCCCTGGATTGTAGCTATCGGGAAACACAGACTCCGGCAGGGAATGCCACGCCTTAGCTGTACGCATAATAAAAGTATTCTCAAAACGCTTAGTGCGTATGGGTGGGATGTCCACCATGTACCGATGGCGCATCGCCGTACGTCTGGTAGTCCGTAGTTAGTTCGTAGTTACGTCGGCACGGTTTCTTTGTATGGGATGAGGCATCTGTATGCTATTATTATATTATCTGTGCCGTATCACTGTCACTGACTCCCTTTTCTTTCACATCCATCCATCTTGAGTGCAGCAAATATTGATGCTTATTTATATTGTACAGGAGCTCGTGGCTAAATAATAACAGCCGCACGGGTCGATCGTCAAGGGTAAGCAACGCTTGCCGAGGTGGGTCAGTGGATGGGTGACCATCTTTACATAGCTAGTTACCTTCGTGCCTCGGCAAGCATGTGAAGCCGTTGGTCCCGGCTGTCATTTGAAGATCTTTGACAGTCGTTACGGGTAGTCAGAAGCTTGAGATCTGACACCAGTCTTGCCAAAGAGTATCGTGTTACCCAGTTATTGAGAAACTCTGGCTTGTAACATTTGAAAGTTTGCAGAATCATCTATCTATTATCTATACCAATATTATAAAGAGGAAAGATTTTTTTGTTTGTTTGTTTGTACCGAATAGGCTCCGAAACTACTGGACCGATTTAAAAAATTCTTTCACCAATAGAAAGCTACGTTAATCCTGAGTAACATAGGCTATTTTTTAATCCCGAAAACGGGTCTTGTGGGGTGGCCCACGGGAGCGAAGCCGCGCGAAGCAGCTAGTTCTATATAAATAAATATTAACGTCGCATAAATCTGAAGTCTGAACCTATGTTGATCAAAAATTTCTGGGTGGTTTAGTTTCACAATTGGATCCGGTAGATGGCGCTGCAATCGGGTTCGGGCCCGGGCAGGACAAAGTCTGTTGGTTCGCTAGTTTTAAATAATATTCATCATCATCATCAGCCCATAGCAGTCCACTGCTGGACATAGGCCTCTCCAATTGCACGCCATTTGGTTCGATTTTCGGCAACTGTCATCCAGCTGTTACCAGCCACCCTGCGAAGGTCGTCGCTCCACCTAGCCTGAGGGCGCCCTACCTTACGTTTACCAGTTCGCGGCCTCCACTCAAGAACACGTCTACCCCAACGGTCATCGGTTCTACGACTTATATGGCCGGCCCATTGCCACTTCAGCTTACTTATTCTGTGAGCTATGTCGACAACTTTGGTTCTCTGCCGGATCACCTAATTTCTGATTCGATCCCTTAGAGAGACTCCGAGCATAGCCCTTTCCATAGCTCGCTGAGCAACTTTGAACTGATGGACCAGCCGTATTGTGAGTGTCCACGTCTCAGCACCGTAGGTCATAACAGGTAGGACGCACTGGTTGAAGACTTTAGTCTTTATTATAAAATACTATTTCTGTTACAGAGAAGCCAAACTGGCTATGATGAAGATGAATCGCACGGAACCATTGAAGATGACCATCAATATTGCTAAAAAAGTAAGTTCAAGGATGATCCCAAAGCCAGAATGCAAAATTACTATTTTCTAAGACCCCCGCAATCTACCGACCTTTTATTGGCCAATAGTTCGTCCAGATTAAAAATAACGTATCTTTGTAATGCGTGCGCGCTTCATCGTCGACCACATCATCGCTTACCATCAGTTGAGATAGTGTTCAAGCGCGAGCCTACCAATAATGAAAAAAGCCGGCCAAGTGCGAGTCGGACTCACGCACGAAGGGTTCCGTACCCAGGGTGGCGTTAACTATGTATGTATGGGGAAACCCTTTAATTAACAACTTTTTTTATTTTTTGGATATTTCCTTTACTTGTGCTGTAAGACCTTACTTTTGTCCAAATTTCGTGATTCTAGGTCAACGGGAAGTACCATATAGGTTTTCGACCCAAAATCTATAGGGTACTTCCGGTTGACCTAGAATTGACAATTTTGTTTAAAAGCAAGGTCTTACAGCATAAGTAAAGAGAACAAACCGAAAAATAAAAAGTTGAATATTAAGATAAATTTTGGTACTTACAAGTTTTCGCGGCAATCTTAATTTGCCCATATCTTTTATCGTTTTTGACTCAGGGCCTCATTATCTGGTATAAATTTCAACTTACTAGGTCCAGCCGTTCCTGACAAACGTGGTGACACACGGACAGATAGACGGACAAGAGTGATCTTAAAAGGGTTCCTTTTCTACCTTTTGAGGTACGGTACCCTAAAAATAATGAAACTCGGCCGATATAAAGTCTGTAGTTTGCGGAGGATTTTATGGGCAATACGACTGGCTGCTATGTGAGTTTACTCTAGGGACATAGGGCGCAGTCCCATTGAGAGCTTATAAACCATTCCATCTAATAATTAGCTCATGACCTCCAGACCTAATGTCGCCACGGGGCCAATCGTGTTATAGTAATGAAGAATTTTAATTACTACTATTGTTTTCTGACCTTTTTTTAATCTTGGAGAAATTCTCATGCTTACTGCGCTACCACGAGGAGATAGCGCAGTTATGTGAGATTCCAACACACAAAAACACCTCGGTGTCCTCCTGTGACGTTTATGGCGGGAACACGGGCACGCGTTAGCACTCACCGCGAGCCCACCGCGGCTGTCCGTCACCGGACCCTCCTCTGTAAAGTTACCCCCATCACCGGCGCTCTAGAACACACTGTACGCCGTGACCACCCCAGGGACCAAACCAGCACATGGGTGTCAGACGACCCCGTGTATAGCACTTGGTCCCCCTGTGACGGGTCAAGGTCAATGGCCCCGCCATCTACCATATTTCGGCCGCAGGGGATAGGGAGAGCGGCTAAAGCCATACCGACACTCCTCCTCCCCTGCGGCTCCACAGCGTCCGCCATCAGACGGTGGCGACCTTGTCCAGGCCGCGGAAGGAAGGGAGAGCGGCGCACGTAATACCGGCACTCCTCTCCCGCCGCGGCCTCCAACCCTTAGCCGCGATATCGTATGGTACCTGGGATGCTTCATAAGACATCGCGGCCCACCTCAGTGGCGATGTCGCCTGTTACCAAGCGGCACCGCAACCTACTAGTTGGCCTCTACGTCGTCGGCTTAATCGGCAAAAGCTCTGACAAGCGGCCCCTCCTCGGGTTCCTCTTCGCTTCACCGTGGGTGACCAAGCCACGGTTACTGAGCCCCCCCGCCTCGACAATGCGGGCACCCACCGGGGGGGATTGTTTTAAGAAAAAAGAAAGAAAGAAAAATTGTTTATTCTGCACAAACTAAACTACTAAACATACAAAATAAAGAGTGGCATTCACCAAAGTCACAAATTAGCCAAAAGCCTCGTATTTAAAACAAAAAATTATAAAAGTTTGTCAATTTTGTCTCACAGTCTCACCACTGCACTGCACTTCAATTTTCACAAAGTATCTGATGCCCGAATGATCTCTTTAGAATAAAATATTACGCATTTTCTAATCTTATCTAAGCAGTCATATCTCTAAATCTTAACCATCTTCACCCATAATTATAAAAATCTCAACACTGCTAACGTTTGCTTAGCACATTCTTTATTTAAATTTTCTAAAGAGAATTTGAATTTAGAATCTTCTGAGCAGTTTCTCATAACCTGTTTTTTTTTTTATAAGTGTGGGGCGGTTAAAAATGTTGACAGATCTAAAAATAAAATTATTTTTTGTCAGAGTAAAACGCGGCAAGACAAGAACGCTACTAGTGTAGGGAGGGGCCAAAGTGACAGGAGCATCAGTGAAGGCAGCATCGCCAGCCGTGAAAGGATGTCTCGGTAAGTTTCTGCTTTTTTATATTTAATCAAAATAAACACTGGCTTTGAAACCGCAAACTGTTTTAATCAACAGCAAAAAATATATAATTTATTCTACATACCAATTAAAGTGTCAATAAACGAATCGATAAAATCGAAATGTTACGTTGCTGCCTGCAATCACGGTTAAAAACCGCATCTTTTTTCAATAGGTGAATCATTTACATCCAGAAAAGGTGTCATTTTAAAGGGCGGCAAATATTGTCTATGCCCGGAGCGACGAAATTGCTAGATAGGGCCCTGATTACTACTATACACCACTAACTGAATAGTGATAGTATAAAAATTGGTACGCCCGACGCGCGACGGCCAATTTTACAGGTGCCACGCGTGCTAAAGGTACTACTCGATCTCGATCCCACACATTTTGTGCAGTAGTCCAGTCTAGTTAGCTCAAAAAATAGGGGTACCCTTGCTTAATTTCCAAAGAAGCTGAAAATATACACCATTATAATGAAATCGTGAAAAATCCTCATCGATTACAAGAGTGCAAAAAAAAAAAGTAGTAAAAGGCACAAAAATCAGATTTTAGCATATTTCTCGGTAAGTTATGATTTTACTGCAATTTGTGCTAGGGCAAGTGTGTTCCTTGTTCAATAATTGTGCACTAAAAAGTCCTGCTTAAGATTCACTAATGTTCATTAGTTTTCGAGAAATGTGCCATACCAAAATACATTTTTTTTGTTTATTTTTGTACTAAATCTGTGCGTATGGTAATTTAGTCTCGTTAATTTATGTTTTATGCTCGAGAGAGCCGTTAAACATACAAACTGACGTTATCTGGTATGTTTTCATGTTTTGACAGCCATATTATCAATTTTGGGTTGTTAAAATAAGTAAAATCAGAATATTTAACGGTCTGAAATATACCCCATTGCAGTGCATCTCACGGACAAAAAACTTTGGCTGCCGTCCTTTTTTGAAGTCTGTAAAAATCTTTAAATTTTTCTTACAAAGTGATTTCAATCTCCAACATGTATATTTATCGTATATTTAGCTAACATAACGTACAGTGTTCAATTTCATGGTCTCGTTACTTGACTCCCCAAGCAATACATCTCAATCAAAATTAACCCTAATTAACATATCGATAATAATCGATAGGAATAAATTGAATAAGACGTCAGTTACATTAACAAAATTTTAGCGGCAATTCAAACGCTTGGACAAAGCTTTTTATTCAACTTGTAACATTGTAATACAAACAAAGAAATCCTGTTTGTTTAAAAATAGGGTTGAGGCTGAATATCAGCTGACCATTGCCTAAAATGTTCCTCACTAAAAATAGTACAGCGACCAATAAAATGTCTTCTCTTCAAACGGAATTCTCATTGGTTCATTTTGAATTTGATTCACTAATCACGTTGCAGTAAAGTGCAAAATTGCAAATCGTCTTTACTCATGATTGGCTCTGGCTCGTCTGCCATTTTCATTTCATAATGGAGGCAAAAGTTTTCTTCTCGAGTCTTGAGAAGTTGTGTGAGTGAACTCATGTAGTTGTGATTAAACTTTATTTTTTGTTGAAAAACACAAAAAAAGTGCGAAGTAAGTTGTATATTTGGACACCTTGGTAGTTCTTGTGAACCATTTATCGCTAGTTACGAGAATAAAGTAAGTTTTAGATAAGCGTCGCCATGTTACTAAGAAAATATTTTTCATCGATGCAGCAAGTTGAAGATGTGTAAGTCGAAACCAACAACGTAAACGATTAAACAACACTGTTACTAACCGGAACACTAACTTTTCTTATCTGTATGTTTATATTGTCGGTGAACGCTTGCGACGAATGTACCTACCTACCTACTTTGAAACTTTCATGTAAAGTTATACCTTCGGCAAAGGGTTTTCTTTCATACAATTTTACAATGTGCCTTTTGTTTTAACTCGCATAACCTTGCACATAATATACACCCATTGCATGCTCAAATTGTGTTGTTGTTTGTCCTTTCCAGAACTTATTGTTTGAAGTTGAACCCACGTGATTTATTTCGTAATTCCGAAAAGTATAACAGCCTACCCACATGCGTGGTTTTGTTAATTCTTCTTGTTTGATCTCTAGAGTATATACCCCCCAGTCTTATGGTATTCCTACGTCGGCGGTATTCCTCTACGGAATTTATCTACGGTTAAAAGTTGCTTTAGGACACTCAAGTCACCCAAAGAGGGCATAGGTTTGTATCAGGGCAAGATTAATAGTAATCGGATTAGTGCTTCCAGTGCAAGTTTGTATGTTTGTGACTGAACTTATTTGATAGTTTAATTCCTATGTGCTTACTATGTTTTGATATACAGTACTTCCCAATCTTCTTGGCCGGGTTGACGGCAAATCTCATACAAAAACAGCAGCGCGCCATGCTGCGCAGCTTTAGATTTAGAGATTTACTTTTGCGCAGCCGTTGTTCCCAACTTCAGGGCGGCCGCGAAGAGAAGATTACTGTAATTTTTTGTTACTGTAATTAAATGTCTCCAACCCAAGCAATAATCATCACCATGCTTGCTCAATGCGACATTATTGTGTTCTTCTAATGTGAAACTAAGTCTGTTAATTTGTGTATTTGTAACCTTAACATTACTAAACCACTAAAAGTGTGCCTCCAACAATTATTGGCCGGGTAACACAACAACCCTTGGCAAGACTGATGTAAAATTGCCTGGCTTCTATCATCTAAAAAATTACTCTTCTATAAAATTCACTAACAAATGAATACTGAATATCCCTAACAAATGTCATACATCCTCAAATAACTGTGTACCGACGGTCAATGTGCCTGAGGTACAGAGGAATCTCTCTTAAGTAAAGATGGTAACCTATCTATCATGGATTGACCTCGGCAAGTATTGCTAATGCTTAACCTTGAAGACCATCCTCTGTGGCTTTTATTACTTAACCACAAGCTCCTCTATTGTTCTCCCTTTTGTGTCTTGACTCAAATAGCTCCTGAAAGATTGTAGGGGGTCGGGTAGGAAGGGCAGACAAGGAGGCGGGTCATATTCCGGAAACATTAACGAGTGTTAACCTAATTTTGTTTGTTTCAGGGTGCAAGACGAAACTAACGGTGACAACAACATGGACGAATTAATGATGGAAGGAGACTATGTAAGTTCTATATTTTCTAAAATGTTATCGTCAACTAAGGCCATACTTCTACAAGCAACCAGCTCGCATACAAGTTTCATTACATTGTGGGCTATCGAGGTACAATTCTTATTCTTATCACAAAAAACATAAAATAAAGATACAAATACAATGGACAGCTTATGTACAAAGGCGAGCTTAACCCATAATTAGGTTCTCTAACAGCAAACCTCAGTTGTTATAGGAAATGTACAATGTTCATCAATCGCGCCATCGTGGCCTGCAATGAAATTCAAGTTTATCGGCGCGTAACTTGGCAAGGTTTTGGCGTAGTGGGGGTAAGCTCGCGCATAGTGCGCGAACTGACCAACTACCATATAGAGCGAACGGGACGTGGACGCGACGTGATTGGTCAGTCGATCCTTGTGTCTACTGACCAACCAATCGCGCGCTCGGAACGGTGCTTAACGTACCCCGCGTCCCGCTTGGTAACCAAAGAGACCTAAAAAATGACTTATGCGCATCTAACGACTCTTGCCAAGTTACGTGCCGATGACTATACGAGTTGCTTGCGACATTGGAATTCGCGTTCAAGTAAAATCAGTCCGACGCTGCCGTGGTCACTAAATTCAGATCTAAGTTCCATTTTATTAAATCTATAACATGACCTGTACTCATGGCAGTTGTGATTCAGGAGTTACAGTTCATTTGAAACTTAATTGCGGAACTGAACACTGCCATGAGCGCAGTAAAAAAATCAAGTTACCCCGGGAAAGAAGTGGGGAACTAAAAATGAAAAAAGCACTTGGTAGTCGCCATTAAGTTTGAATCTACGTATACTTGAGATGAAGAAGACCCATTTCAAGTAGACCTTTAATTATATTTCTTAACTTCATACAATCTGTTCCAGGGATTCTCCGACATCCTTGACTCTAATCTCCATCTGGAACTGGAGAGTCTGAAGCTGGAACAGCTGAAGGTCCGTGAGGAGCAACTTGCATGTAAGCAGAAGCTCATACTCCTGAAACAGGCTGAGAGGAAACCAGCGGTAAGTTCTATGACTTTACTTAATATGAATTTAATATGAATATAAGGTAAAAGGAGCCTTGTCATACTTAAGTGGCAGTAGGCAGGGCACATTGCTTGCAAAACGAATGGTTGATGGGGCTGAAAAAATTCTGGAGTGGCCACCGCGTACCTGAAGTCAGTGTTGGAGGCCCTCCCTTTAGGTGGACCGATGAGCTGTCAAGGCTGCCGGTATCTGCGGGATTCAAGACTGAACCGAAAGAAACCGAACAATGTGCCAACATTTGAATGAGGCCTATGTCCAGTAATGGAAGTCTTTCGGATGAATGATGATGTAAAGGATGCTTTGAGTACCTACTAATATGGACCAGTCCCGCCATCTACACCATGGTCTGCCTGCGGCGGGTTCGCGGTGAGTGCCAACGTTTGCTCGTGTTCCCGCCATAAGCGGCACAGTAGGACATTGTGGAGTTTTAGTGGGTTGGAGTACCACATAACTGCGCTATCTCCCTGTGGTAGAACAGTGCATGAGCATGTCTCCATGCAGCAACAAAATAAAATGTCTGCCTCAATGTCTTTGAATGTTTTCAGAGCAACACATTGCGGTTGTCTTAGCCTACAAAATTAATAACACAGCCCGGTGTCTGGATTTGTGCCCGGTTAATGGCAATCAGATTGGGCCTCTATTACAGTTGCCAAACTTCTTGGCCGACCTGAAGTTGGCACAATGGCTGCGCAGTAGTAAATCTCATACAAAAACAGCACCGATCCCTGTCTCGTGCATCGGAAAGCCAACTACAGGGCGGCCCAGAAGTTTGGCAAGAACTATACATGGGACTGCTTTAACGGGTTAACCCTTTAACGGGCATAACAATTTGGCAATCTAAAAAATATGCTTGATATGACATAGGTAGGGTTTTAACTATTATATATCGAATTTTTTTTTTTTCGTCGTCTTATTTATTTAATGATTCATGATAGATAGTCAGATAGTCTTCAAATAGTAATTGTATAACAGCAGAATACGTCTGTACGTAAAATAAAAACAATGCGTTCTCTGTAGAATGCATTGTTTAACTTGAAATGTATGTATGTGTTCGGGTCAAATCTTGCAACTGAATTATAAAGCAATTATCCTCTACCGATTAAGATGAAATTTTGCATACACGTTTAGTTTGGATGATAATGCATGGTAAGCTAAGTGACGTCAGTCTAAATCCAATATGGCGAACGGCCCAAGATGGTGGACTATTTATTTTTTATGCACTGCCATGATATGGGTATCAATTCTGAGAAGAATACGAAAAAAGCTTGTTTTAAATAGAATAAAATATACTATATTGTACACCAAAAGAAATAAATTACACGTATATCTTACAGCGACTTAATACTATGGTACATAGGCGGTCTTGTCGCTGACAGCGATATATACCTTTAAATAAGATTTTTTAATGAATAATTTTATTATTTTGAGCTGTACAATATGGTAGTAAAAATATTCCCTTTACTTTAGAAAGGGTTAAACATAACTGGTGAAATATGGATGTACCTTAGGTGACCCTCTGCCTGCACCTTCGGGGTATACAGGCGTGATATTAATTTATAATACAGCAAAATAACATTGTTTATTTTTTGTTACAGCTGACGCAACTGAGTAGTAACCGGTGCGTTCTGCCTGATGGGAAGATCATGGTGCGCAATGTTGAAAGGTTAGTTTCTTATTTATTTATTTATTTTATAATTAATATACACACACAGTATAATACGTAAACACAATAGATCAAGACAATAGAGTACAAGGGCACTGCTTATTTCTTAAGAAATTTCTGCCAGCAGACCCGCGAAAATGAAAAAGAAATGTAGTCAATAGTGTGTGAGAACAGGAAAATAAGAAAAGTGAATGTTTTAAACTTATTCTTCTTCTAAGAATAACTATCACAATTTTGATTTATAAACATAGGTTAGAAGCACAGATATAAATCTAACTATACTCCATTTGAAATAACATTAGACATGTTTCCAAATCTTTTTACAGTCCGTTCAACCGATTTTGAGTTCTATCCCGTAAACATAAGGAGGACATAAAAAGCATAAACCTGTTACCAAAACCAACTGTTTACTACAGCTACCATATGTCCTATCACTAACGCAATAGAAGTTAAAATCGGTTGAACTGGCTGTAAAATTGGCTAATTTAAACGTCTAATGTTATCGCAAATGGAGTTTAGATGACGCGATTGTATGTACTTCGCGTGTCAAAAAACGGAGTAAAGTTACGATCAATGATCGAAAGTTCAAAGTTAACTTTCATTTAGCATTATCGCCACCGGAAAACCACCGAAATATAGAAAAATTTATAATTATGCCATATTGTGCTGTATAAAAAAGGTTAGGCGGGGCATTGAGAATGTTTTCTTTCATTGGTAAGTATTTAAATTGTGTGTGAAAAAGTGGCACGATTGGTTTTCATACAGATGAAGATACTTGCGTTGTCTAGTTAGATTTGTCTGTGGTTAGAACAGTGTGTGTCAGTGTGTCTCTGTGCTGCCATGAGACATACAAATATGTTTAACGATTTCAAATATAATTAACTAGCAGACGCCTCGCGTTTTCACCCGCGTAGTACCCGTTCCCGTGGGAATACAAAGATATAAAGTAGCCTATGTCACCCGGGAGTAGTGTAGCTTCCCAACGGTGAAAGAATTTTTGAAATTGGTCCAGTAGTTTTTAAGTTTATTTGGAGGAGCTCGTGGCTAAATAATAACAGCCGCACGGATCTTCAAGGTAAAGCAACGCTTGGATGAACGCGTGGATGGGTGACCATTTCAACATACCGAGTTTCCTCCGTGCCTCGGAAAGCACGTTAAGCCGTTGGTTCATGCTGTCATTTGAAGATCTTTGACAGTCGTTACGGGTAGTCAGAAGCCTGAGATCTGACACCAGTCTTTCCAAGGGGTATCGTGTTACCCAGTTACTGGGTTGTGGAGGTCTGGAAGCCGACCCCAATATAGTTGGGAAAAAGGCTAGGCAGATGATGAGTTTTTATGTTTATTTGTTACATACTAAAATACAAATCTTTCCTCTTTATAATATTAGTATAGATTATTGTTACAATAAATCATCAACAATTATAAAATGAGCTAGAATCTGGCCTTTGCTTTGCATTAACGACAATTCAGGCTGAAAATAAAATAAATAAATAGTAGAATCTGAGACTAGGTACTTACATTTAGTTACAGTACAATTATTTTCTTAATGTCCCTCGGCAAACTTCGTGTTTCATCAATCATCGGATTTTTACCCGACTGCCGGAGGAGGGTAATGTGTTTATCAGTCTATGTATGTATGTAAGTATGTATGTATGTATGTATGTTTGTTCCTATGTGGCGTTCTAGAGACCAAACGCGTTGGCCGATTTTGATGGTTCTTACGTCAATCGATCCGTCTTAACCCCGCGAGTGTCACTGGCTACATGAAAATTGGAAAATAGGAAAGTAGTGGTTTTTGGGCGTCATATTGTGGGCGTCCAAATTATTTTTTTCTTCCATACCTATCGTGTGGGGTATTAAAATAAAGGATTTTAAGAGGTGATTTCAAAAACATAAAACACTTATATATTTAAATGTACAAAATTCGAAAAAAAAATTTACTAAAAAGTTATAAATAAAAAAAGTTAATTAAAAAAATCAAAAAACCCGACTGCTTGAAAAGCGAACTAAAAAGACGTAAACAAGGAGAAAATCATGCTGTGCTGTCGGAGGATACATCTTCGCGAGCTGGCTGACCAAAACCAGACGTTTTTTTATTATCAGTTGCACTAAGTGCCAACCGGACGCTCTCAATCAAGTCGGCAGTATATAGAGTTGTTAATACTCTTTTAAGTTAATGTAATCTGTAATATAAAAACTGGCCAAGTGCGAGTCGGACTCGCGCACGAAGGGTTCCGTACCATTATCGTAAAAACTGCAACAAAATCACGTTTGTTGTATGGGAACCCCACTTAACTATTTATTTTATACTGTTTTTAGTTTTTGTTGTTATACCGGCAACAGAAATACATCATCTGTGAAAATTTCAACTGTCTAGCTATCACGGTTCATGAGATACAGCCTGGTGACAGACGGACAGACAGTTAGACGGATCATGGAGTCTTAGTAATAGGTTCCCGTTTTTACCCTTTGGGAACAGAATTCTAAAAATGAATCGCTGAATGTGTTACTAAGCGCAAATCTCGAGAACGGCTGGACCGATTTCGCTAATTCTTTTATTTGTTGTGTTTGTTATTGTTAGGAGAAGGTTATTTTGAAAAAAAAAATAAGAGACTACAAAAATTGGTACCTTACCTACATAGGTAGAGTAGGTATGTAGGTAGGGTAGGTAGGGTAGATGAATGTTTGGTGTTTTTATGGCAAAACAAAGTTTGCCGGGTCAGCTAAAAAAATGGGTGGGAAGCTGCT
Source organism: Anorthoa munda (assembly GCA_945859665.1). NCBI lineage: Eukaryota > Metazoa > Arthropoda > Insecta > Lepidoptera > Noctuidae > Anorthoa > Anorthoa munda. The sequence goes on along the minus strand of OX243895.1, from coordinate 47,605,906 downwards.
ACAGAAAATAGTTTTACAGGTCTATATAGTTCACACGGAAATGAAAACAAACAACAATAAAGTACCTGGTTCCTAATTTCTGGATAATTTCGTTGCGGGATACAAGACAGTCAAATTCATTCTCCGGGACGTCGTCGAGCTTCATTGCCTCGGCGCTTTCTGGTGTTTGCCACTGTTGATTCTGGCTTTCAGGAGTTGCAGTGGTTTGGGAATAGTGCGGTGGGTTTGTCCCAATAAAAAATAAAGTACCTAATACTAAATTCAAATTATCATACACGATAAATCTAATATTAGATGGACATGTAAATTATCATTCTATTATATTCGGAAAAGCCGAGGGACATTAAGACAATAATTGTACTCAGGTACATATAGTTACATTTATCTCTATAATGTCAACAATGAAATCTTAAAGTCAATAAGTTATATAATTGCAAATAATTAGTAACAGAAAAGTTTATGTCAAAATATCAAAAGAGAAAATAACCAAAAAGATATGATTCCGGCCAGGATCGAACTGGCGGCCTTCTGCGTGTAAAGCAGATGTGATAACCACTACACCACGGAACCAGTTGGTACTGAGGACGAATATCAGACTCTGGTATTTTTTTGTGTAAACAGAGAGCTTAGTGAGTTTTTATACTCACTCGACCGCCGAAAATGTTAATTTATGTCAATAGGTAGTATGCGTTTATTTGATAAATAAATTACTTTTAGCGCTAACAAACAAACATGAAAGAATTTTTGAAACAACTTATTCAACAGCAACATAACGTTTTTTTTTTCTTATTCCACTGTTCTTGCCCGAATAATTTCCTTGGGGAAGGCAAGACAGTTAAAATCGTTTCTCTAGGACTCGTCGAACTTCATTGAAATTTTATTTTTTATTTTATTTATGTAACTAACACTTTGTAATTTGTTCTATTTTGATTTGAAATTACTTTACTTTTTTTATTTGACTTTACTTGTAAATTGATTTGACATTACTTTTTGTTTTGACTTTTATTTATCTGATACTAGCTTCTGCACGCGGCTTCGCCTGCGTTCAAAGTTAAAAAAAAATGCTCCGATAGCCACCAAACTTTACAGGATTATCCGCTGTGCTGGATCTAAAGATTGTCTGAAAATTTAATTAAAACCGGTCCAGCCGTTTCGAAGTCTTTAAGGAACATACATACTTTCTTTAATATTTATATATTTTTTATTATTCTGATGTTTATATTTAATGTAAAATGGGTTTTGAAAAGTTACCTGAATAAAGAAATTTTAATTAATTAATTGATTCGGCGCCCTTTCTCTGTTTAACTGTTGATTCTGGGTTGTCCCAAGTATGACTACAATAACTCCGATATAATGCATCATTTTAAGTGACCTAAAAATTAAACAAATTCGTTATTTTGGTTTAATGAACTGAATATCAGTAGACACAAAAATATATGATTCCGGCCAGGATCGAACTGGCGGCCTTCTGCGTGTAAAGCAGATGTGATAACCACTACACCACGGAACCAGCTGAAGTATAGGTTGAAATTCAGTAGGAATTAGAAAGTTCTTTTTGGCGAATAAACTAGTTGGATTTGTACCCGATCATTGGGAATAGGGACTATTTTAGCATGATTTTATATTTAAATACTAACAAGTTTTATTGTATTTCTACAATCAAGACTGAGAAAGTTACAAGAACGGTGTGTGCGATTTAGGTGAGTCGTAAAAACTAAATAACAGATATTTTGCCTTGCACACCGCCTCGCTTACCTCACATGTGTGGTTGAACTCGTTTATTAAGGGTATTAAGGGTACACTAGTCGATCATTCTTCCATACAAACGTAGTCTGGCGATTACTCCACTGTTTGACGATGTACGTTCAAAATAAAAAAATATATCAATTTATCTCATCATTATCTAGCCCTGTATGGATACAAAAAAGTAAAAAAAAAAAAAAATTGTAAGTTATGAGCGTTGGAAGTTCCATATTTCAACACTAATTTTAACGCATCTTTGGGCGAAAATTAATACCAGAAGAAGGAAAATTGCAAATCAGCCACCATACAGGGATAGATTAGTAGAGAGATATATTTAGTGGTTTTCTCATGATATCCAGACTCCCAAAGGTCTGTTTATGAAATATCGCGAGCTCGTTTTCGTCCTAAATCATCATCCATTTCGCTACAAATTTGCAAAAGTGTGTATTCGTACGCGAACTAGCTTCTTACTGCTCATCACAGCATGTATTTCTTCCGCACGTGTTGTCGGTTAATATAGCATGCAATTTAACCCCGCGCACAAAATAGTTCGTGCCGGCGACTAGTGTAACCTTAATACAGTTGAATTGTTCCTCCGGGACTCGTCGAGATTCATTGACTCGGTGGCGCTTTTCGTCCCATTTAATTCTTGCTTTAAGGAGTTGCAGTGGTTGGGAATAATGTGGCAGGCTTGTTCCAAATAATATATCTTTATAGTTCTCGCCAACTTTCTTGGCCGCCCTGAAGTTGGCTACAATGGCTGCGCAGTAGAAAATCTCATACAAAAACAGCACCGTTTCGTGCCTCGCGCATCCGGTAAACCAACTTCAGGGCGGCCAAGAAGTTTGGCGAGAGCTATACTTATTATAAGAAATAAAATCCTGCCATGTGCGTATCGGTATTCACACATTTAGGGTTCCGTACCAAACCGCAAAAACAAAGTTGGTTGTAATAGGAAAATGAGGAAATTTCAAATAAAAAATCAGATTTATCAATATCGAAGTATTTGTTAGTAAAATATACGTAATATTAAACATTATCACTAAATTTGAAGTTCATAAGTAGGTTGGAAAGTTACAAAATTTGGTAAAAAAAAACTGACTGGTGGCTTCTCATTCCTTTCGTTTTCTAATATTTTTTAAAACTAAAAATACAGTATTTATCTACTCACCAAGCTCTAAACAACGATACCCCATTCGATGGTGTGGGTCAAAATATTTTTTTCACGCCCCCCTTTTTTACCGAATTTGTATGGCTGGTTTTTTCAACAAGATGCTTAAACTGTAAGAATTTGATGACTGTAGGTCTATTTGGCTGTAAAACCCATGTGACAGACATACGGACACGTGACAGCAATAGGGTTCCGTTTGGACCCTTCTGGTACGGAAACCTAAAATAACCGGCCAATTGCGAGTCGGACTCGCGCACGAAGGTTGACCTACCATTATCGCAAAAAACAGCAAAAAATCATGTTTGTTGAATTTCTTTTATTCTGTTTTTAGTATTTGTTGTTATAGCGGCAACAGAAATATATCATCTGTGAAAATTACAACTGTCTAACTATCACGGTTCATGGTTATACAGCCTGGTGGCAGACAGACAGACGGACGGACAGTGGAGTCTTAGTAATAGGGTCCCCTTTGGGTTCGGAACCCTAAAAAGGACAGTTTTATTTTGTTTTTAGATTTTTTGCTTGTTTGTTTTTGTGTTTGGTGTCGGCGCATCATGTTTTCTTCCATATTTCTTTATTCTGTCTCTTTCTATTAAAATGTTTACATATTAATTTCAAGCTTTTTACCACCTCTTTAATTCTTGTGTAAATTATTTCATCACCACTGCTCTCAAAACGGTGAAGGAAAACATCGTGAGGAAACTGGCATGTCTTAGAACAAAAAATTCGTAGACATGAGACATCTACCAACCCGCACTGGGCCCGCGTGGTGGATTACGGCTCATTCCCTCTCAAAGAGAGGAGGCCTGCACGCACAACGGACTAAGTGCGGAAAAGCGGTCCATCTATCCACCTCTTAATTCATATTTTCATCTCATCATTTTCTAACGAGTTGCTTAACAAATGCTGAACAGTTCGATTGAGCTGAAAGGGAAATGCCCACCGGCCATAGACACTTTGGCCCGGGGTGCACATAAATAATAGCATATGGAAATGATAATATGCAATCTTATGAATAAAATGGTACAGGAATTGGTTCAGAAAAAAGTCCGGATTGTTAAAGTATTTTTTTTTTTTTTTTCACAAATACAGTTTTTTAACAATCATTTTACTGTAATACAAAGCTACAATAACAAAGTTGTCGGAGTCCATTTAGAAAGCTTATACGTTGGTGAGATCACAAATCCGCAAGAAGACAAAAAAATAATACAATTGCAAACGAAGTCGAATTTTGAATAATTTGAATTACCAACTTAAGACAGACAGCCGCCATGCTATCGTAATGTCAGATTCGATGTTGCCACTTATCAGACATAAAAATCGAAATCGATTTTTGTTCGAATTATAATTCAACACGAATTAATTAAAGCGCCTCTAAGATTATTATTTTGTTTCTTTTAGTATTTCTAATTTTATTTGTAATGTATTTTAAAGAACAGATGAGAATGACAGTTAAATTGTGTAAAAATTAGGAATTAGTCTCTGTTTTATTATCATAACATAAATTATCGAAAAAAAAAACGAATAATATTGGCATTATAATAATTTTTACAACATAAAAAATTGATTGGAGAAAAGAGAATCGATTCTATTTTGAACGAAATTAATAATTGGCAACACTTTTTATTTTATCCACAAACCAGCTTCCGGATTTACCTAATTTTATTTTATCTTTTCGGTACTTTTTATTTTGTGCAAAAATGTTGCAATCTTGTTTGGATAAATGAATACCGCGACTAATAAACATAAAACAAGATGTATTTTTTTAACAAAAGCAAATTGTTGGGCGTTTTATGGCTAAAAATGGGCATTTCCCTTTTGCTCGTTTGTTTTTTGTGATATTTCTTTTTACATCAAAACTTGTTCAGTAATAAATGTATTAACGTGTAAAATGTTATCAGCAGGGACTCCCGTGATGCAGACGTGAGCTACAGCGCGGGCGCAGGCGATTCGGTAAGTCTTTATCACTTATTATTGCATGCTCATACCTACTAACCGTCATCTGTATACGTTTGGCTACAAATTATGGGTAGGTGGCAATTTCGCGTCAGTCACTGCAATTTGAACCTTATATCACTGCTATCAAGTCTCAATATGACTTGCTCGTATGTTGTAATGGGGCATGAGTGCGCGTCAGTCACTGCAAATTAAACTTTATATCACTGCTATCAAGTCTCAATATGACTTGCTCGTATGTTGTAACGGGGCATGAGTGCGCGTCAGTCAGTGATTTAAACCTTATATCACTGCCATCAAGTCTCAATATTACTTGCTCGGGTTTTTTTGTAGTAGTTTGCAATGACTATATCAAGTTCTACGTCAAATATTACCTTCATTAGAGCACCGCTACGCTTCCGCGATCACTGCTCAGAGACGAGATTGTCAAAACTTTCCATACAAACCAAATTGCATTTATGATTTACTCGTAGAAATTGGAGCAGTGGTGGCCCAGTGGTAACGGTCCTGACTTGTTCCTGAGTTCGAACCCAGACAGGCGCGTGTAAATTATCTCATCACCACTGGTCTTAAAACGGTGAAGGAAAACATCGTGAGGTAACCGGCATGTCCTAGAACCAAAAATTCGAAGACATGTGACATCCACTAACCCGCACTGGGCCCGCGTGGTGGATTAAGGCCCATTACCTCCCCTCACAGAGGATCTGTCTGTGTCCCAGCAGTGGGAACATTATAAGGCTAATGATGATAGAAATTTGAAGGACCGTGACTATTCTGAGTGACCATCATCATCTGTCTAGCCTTTACCAACTATATTGGGGTTGGCTTCCAATCTAACCGGATTCAGCTGAGTACCAGTGTTTTACATGGAGCTGCCTATCTGACCTCCACAACCCAGTAACTGGGTAACACGATACCTCTTGACAATTCTGAGTGACCATGGATATTATATGACATCCGAAACTTGTGCTCATTGCACATTGCTGGTCACAAATTATATGTATCTCATCAAGCCCCTAGCCAAGTTACAAACGATTCGTATCGAATCTCTTTCTACAATCGTTAACGCCTCCTATTTGTATGGTCTGACCACGTGACTTCACGTTCAGATGTGTCATTCCCATACATTGATTAGTTTTCTACTAGCGTTATCGATTGTAGATTGTCAACTTGGCTACAGGTGCTGGTCACGAATGATAGACATCTCCAGTCGCTGTCTGGGCGGCGATTCCGAAAAAAACAAGAAAAAATAAAGTTGTCAAAATTATCTTCAATGATTCTGCCACATCCTGTTCAGTATTTGTAGCCAATTGTATACGTGATTTGATGCAGGGAGGGTTCAAAAACGGTTTTTCATTTGCTTGAAAATGTTTCGAATGGGTGTTATAATAGCAAGGTTATCATTAGGACTCATAGCATACTAAGACAGAGCCAATGCGAATTACAAAACATAATTATGGAAAGGCCACCAATTTTCTATGAATATTTTACTAAAAGTATAGATATGTACAAACTAAAATTGTGACTCAAATTACGTTACTCGTACGCCCTTTTCTTTTGGCGTACAAAAATAGACCGAACGGTGGTGGTGACAGTTGTACCTTGAGCTGGCATAGCGTAGTACAAAGAGTTACTACACGGTCAACTTAAATGTGCACCTCGCAGGAATGCAACACCACTCCCATCAACCCGACATGCGTTCGCCTCGTACGTCAATAGCCGCGTCCAGACCGACCGAGCACGGCTCGCGTAACAGCCTCGATGTAGTGGGTCGCGTGCCAGATTCGCGCATCACCCCGGAACACAGAGGCTAGCCTCGCGAGGCAGGCCGAGCCATCATAAGTCTGTCAATCAGACCGTCCACACCGAACGCACAGCGCACACTGAGGCAGCTTTGAGCACGGCCAGTTTACCGACAGCCGAAGGCTTGATCGCGAGGCCCGAGCCACGTCCACACCGACCGAGGCATTGCCTCGCGAGGCTGCCGCGCGAGCCGTGCTCGCTCGGTCTGGACGCGGCTAATAGCGAGAGTTGAACTTCAATGCGATGTCACTGCTCCGGATACAGTTCTCGTCAAACTACTTGGCCGCCCTGAAGTTGGCTACAATGGCTGTGCAGTAGTTAATCTCACACAAAAACAGCACCGATCCGTGCCTTGCGCATCGGAAAGCCAACTTCAGGGCGTCCCAGAAGTTTGGCAAGAACTATACACAGTTAAGTTGACCGTGTTATACAATTTAATGCGAGGATAGCTTATATTAGTTTTGTTACCATTGACGCGCGGCTTACCGTACGAGTCTACTTTAACCCTTTCTTCTCTTTCTTGATCGTTTAAAAAACGCGGCCTTATCTTGCGGGATCACACATAACACAAGCTGGCAAAATTTAATCTTAAAAGTATATTATTTATGAAGTGAAAGCTTCTTTAGCCGCTTTTATCGAGTTTTGGTAGAAGCAAAACTTGGTTCGTGTCACCGACATGCTTAGACACCGCGTCACCAAACTTCCTAATGTGACGTCACCAGCTGACGCCTAGCAGCCAGTTATTATAAAGTTTCGAGTTTTCACTTCCGTCAGCAGACAGTATTTGTTCTTTTTTTGTCGTATCGCTTATTATTTTGCTTACTAAACTTCCATTTTGCACCAAAGCATATAGGGACGCAGCAATCTAACTTTCTTATTATAAACTTAATAAAAAAACTGAATACTAATATTGAGTATAGATTTATGAAGAGCATACACAAATACACCAACGTCCTGTTCCTGGTATATATTTATTTACGACATTGTGTTTCGTTTTCTTACAAAATTTTCGGGTTAAAATTATCGTTTTTCTCGGTTTAAGGAAAAATGCAGCATGAGTTTGTGCTTTAGGTAGGGGGTTTTCGCTTCATGCATTTCCATCAAACGCGCGTTCTTCACCACAGTGTTGCTAGATACATCATGTCAAAATTGTGAAACGGACTGTTTTAAGACGAATTCAGAATTTGGCACCCTGAAAAATAAAAGACGCTATCGGAACTGATTTCGATTACCCGAGCATGATAAACGGGCAACGAGACATCTGGCAACACATCAGTAGTGTAGCAATCACGACATATCGATATCGACAGTTTTGCTTCAGAACGACACCACCGTCTGTTCGAGCAAGGTCAAGAACAAGCGTTCCTGGGAAATCCCGCAAACCGATGGTAGCTCCACCGCTTCGACTTGCGTTCTTTGCTCCGAGGACCCAAGCGAAACCAACCACTATCGAGATAAGTCCGCTACCACTAAAAACTCCGAGAAAAAATCCAGTAAAATTGTCGACAGTAAAACTTCTGATGTTACAACCTCTAAGAAGAACAAACATTTTGACTTTAGTAAGGTCAATGATGCTTATAGTAAAAGATCTGATGCGACTAGTAAATTAAATAGGTGCTGTAAATGTAAAAGCGAACTTACAAGCGACTTGAAATATAGTGACTTTTACACTGACAGTGATGACGAAGATGAGACTAACAGACTAATACAACTACGGAATGCTGACTATTTGGACATAGTAGAACAGGATTTGAAACTAGTAATCGCTTTAGCCGGCTACCCCAAATCCAAAATGAAACTTAGACAGATGGAGCAGTTCCAACGTAGCCTAACTGACGTCATTGACATGCAACTAAAAGCAGGACTCCTAAAACGAGTCCCATCCTTCATAGATTATTACTTGAATAGGGGAGCTTTAGTTTGTATATGTAAAGACGTAGATACCAGAGATTGGATGGTCAGAGTGTCCCCTGGCTTACAAGAAAGGATGTGCACTAATCTTGTTCTACTAAGAGCAAGAGTTAAAAGGTTGTGCTTGGCAATGCTAAAGATTCCAAGGTCTTGTTGGCCGGCGACAGCTCATGACGCGTTCAAACTCCTTCAATACTTCAATCCGACTCTAAAGACGAGTTTATGGAAGATTTACGCACAAAAATCCATGGACGACGTCGAATATACTTCTTTTTTAATCGATCGCGTTTCTGGCGAAATAATTCGAGGACCTGCTTTCAAAAACGTCATAGATTATGGACAGATGGAATTTGAATTGACTGGATATACTGAGATATATTATGAATGTCTTCTATCCAATATGGAGGAGGATCTTGGAAGCGTCGCTTCAAGAGTTAAACTCTTAGATGATATAAGATCATCAGAATCGACACCTAGGAATGCTTCCGATGGTAGCATCAAAGCGATTTCAGTTCCGAAACAAGAAGAAGTTAAAATTGAAGAGGAAAGAGAAGTTGAAACTGAGTCGGAAGAAAAGGACGATGTGAGAGAAGAACTTGAGAGTAGTCTACAGAACACTAAGGAAATACTAATGAAACTCAAAGATGTCACTTACATCAGTGACAAAGACGAAGTACTAGTATGGTCGGACGAAACTAACAACTATGCCATTGACTTAGATACTGAAAAATCAGACTCGAAAGAGAAAGATAATCTTGAAAGCAATGTCGCTTCCACATCAGGAGTTGCCATGTCTGACAAAACGGAATCTTTTATCGAAAGTTCCGATAATTTGATCTCTAGAAATAGCACTCTTAATATCGACAGTAATAGAGGTATTGCTTACCATAGAAGAACGAACTATTTACACGTTGAACAGGAGTTAAAAGTCGCTATAACCTTAGAAGGGTATCCTCAGAATAAACTTGAAGGTACCCACATTAGAAGACTAAAGCATTTGTTCAAAGAATACTTGCATAAGGATATGAAGATGCAACGCTTTGCCAACTTAATCATTCCAAAATTCCAAGACATTTATTTGTCAAACGGCGCTGTGATTTACATATGTGATAGTCTAGAGACGAAAGATTATTTAACTGAAGTTTTACCTAAGTTTGTAAATTCTACAGGATTGAAATTAACGTTTAGAGATATCAAAAGCCTAGTCAGGTATACAAGAATTGTTATGAGATTGCCCAAAGAACATGCGCATGTTGAATCAGTTGAATTATTGCTAAAGCTACAGGCTGTATATCCAGGATTGAAACCAGACTGCTGGAAATATTACTCAGATGTTGCTGGTAAGCAAAAAAGACAGTTCGGAGTAGACCCCGAGTCTTTAGAAGTTATCAAAAGCCCCGATTTTGATCCTCATTATGAAGGAGATAAACTAACCATTAGGATTATTGATAGACAAAAACGTGACGTCAGCTTCGACGAAAGTAGCAAAGAAATTGGTGATGTAGACACCAAGAAGCATAGAGATGGAGTTCTTAAGAAAATGTATATGCCCATAGATCCTGAAATAATGGCTGCGCCACTAACCAGGGTTCGTAGCAATCACTACACTGACCTCATTGCTGATGACCAAAAACTGTATGTGGGACCACTAAATTATCCAGAGTCGAGGATAGACGAAACCTTATTCCATTCAATTAAGAGAACATTTGAGAATATTGTTTTAGATGCCGTCGATCAATGCGAGATGACCGAAGATAATGTGCCAAAGTTTCACGATATGTACTTATTCGACGGTGTCATCTTCATCATTTGCCATTCTATGCTGTCCAGAACCTGGATAGAACAGTCCATTCCTGCGGTCAACTCAAAACTGCACATTCATCTAAAAGCAACCGAGTTCAGAGGAGCAGTTGGTATTGTAAGCATGATTTGCAAAACTGCCATAGTTACTGACGAAGTTATCGCGATATTACAACAACAAAATCCAAGGATACGCACCAAATACTGGAGGAAAATAAGCACAGTTAGAAGCAAGTTGAAATTAGACATTGTGTTACAAATTGACAAACTTTCAGCGCAAGTGATAACTTCACCTAATTTTAACAAATTCGTTAGGGGCAGCGCTGTCCAGTTCAAGTTAGGACATCTTCAGTCGTTGCTCAAACCGAAGGCAAGCTTAGAAGAGGTAACGAAGCTACACGCGAAGAGATTGAGTAAGAAACTTAGCGAAATGGAAGCCCTTGAAAAGAAGGGAAAAGGAAAGAGCTTCGATGACCTCAAAACCCATCTAAAGAAAGAATATCCACATTTGAAACTCGACCAAAGGACTGCACAGCACGAGCCAAAAATAGAGCACAATGTATGTGATTTAGCAATCGATGAAGATTCCGAGAAAGTTATCAAGAAAGAAAACTTAGAAATAAGCGTGGGTGACCAGAAAACATACTTTTACACTGAAAGCAATGCCGAAACAGAAGACCCTGTGGTAATTGAGCCTGTATCACCAAAAAGTACGAATGAAACAAGTTCCGAACATCACGGGTACCACAAAGTCATAATGAAAATACCCGTCAATATTCTCCCGGAAAATAAGGATGATTTAAACATCATATTCGATCTACTCGAAGACAAGAACCCGGGTCTAAATACAGAATTATGGCAGATTTATACCGACAACGTTTACCCTAGCAACGGCAAATTCATCATCTATATTGACAACCAATCTGTTACTGTGTTACAAGGAAACAATTTCGATTCGACTATCGCAGGAGAGAAACTCAAATTCTTTTTCTAGAATAGCCCAGATTTTTATAGACCGACAAAGTAAGATTCTGCCTTAAATTTGAAAACTGACTAAACGACAAAATAGTGATAAAATTAGGTTAGAAGTTGTGCCTTTTATAAGCAAGAACTTCCGTATTGTTTATTTAGTATTGTAGACTTCGGTTATGTTAAGTTTTATACTGCTTGTATTAAGTAGCTTTACACTGCCATATCACCCACCAAATACGATAAGAAACATCCGAAACTTCTCATCAGATATGTTGAACACACCTTAGATTACGATTTAATTTCTGTTCTCATTTTCAAAGTCCTGCTGATGCGGCGCATTCAATTATCCGTACCAAGAGTTAACCATATTCAGATAATGTTCTATTCGAGAGCAGGAGGTAAAAGTTAACCCCTATTTAAAATACCGTATAATGTGATTTTTTATTTCGTGGACTAAGCTGACATTTGGGGGGTTGTCACTTTATCATTACATTAAAATAGTGTCGTACCCTAACTACCCTGAGTGATCGAAAGTTAATCGAAGTATATCGAAAATGAAACTATTTCACGGCATAAAAAAATAATTTGTTTAGAAACTAGCGGCCCATATTTAGTTTCTACTCATTTATGTCAGACTTAATTTTATCGATTGTATTTATTTTATTATTGTATTGTTGATTTCATATTTAACACAATAAAAGTTCATGTACTATGTGTATGAATACTGTTATATTTAAATATATTACGTTTATATTCAAAAAACATCTATTTACACCAATTAGTAAAAATAAATTCAGGAGTCATGTCACATCGATTCGATGAATCACTTATGATTGAGCCTTACCTACAACACTATGCTCCGCGCTTGCAACATTTAAAAAAAATAAGGTCAATAGCAGCTGTCAGTTTAGTCCACGAAATAAAAAATCACAGTATAGGTAGTTTGTGCAATGCTCATGAAAAATATCTGAAACGGTAAAAATACATCTGTTAGCATTTCGGAAAGGAGATTTCGGATGTACAAACTGGTCATCTACCCACCAAATCGACTTTGTTCTGATTTGTAAACTACCCACCAAATGAGTATTAAGCTATCCTAGTGTTTAATTTCATTAACATGACATTCCTACCATTTTTTTTACTGACTGACTCGAATTTATGAATAGAATCATTAATTATGGCTTGAATTCAGAACAATAAAAAACTGTTGTAGTGTTTTTTAAGCTATTCCCGCCGAGATTTTGCGGAATATGTATCTCAGTTGTGATCCCGAAACGGTGTTATACAAACATTTTGTTTTAGTTCTAAGTAAAGTTTGTTTAAAATACACCATATTCGCACATCGTAAGTTTACCGCTCAGAAACCCAGTTGTCCGATGCGCATGGCATGACGCGCTTCTGATCAAGTATGGGGTAGACCTAACAGAAACCGACCATTGCTTCGCTCGAATACTTGATTATCGCCTTTAATTGTCCGGTAAAACTGGTAAGCGCCTTCTGTTGCCACGATGTTATACTGCATAATCGTTTATAGCCAACTTCAGAGCGGTAAATTTCGGTGATGCGAATAGTAAGTTTAGTACTAAACAAAAAGTTTGTATAAAGCCGACTGTCATTGTACGAATATTCCGGTTGTCAGATATGAATCCCGTCGGAGAGCCATGAACATCTTTAGATTGTCCATAACTGGCAACCCTGGTACAATACCGCGCCATTTTCCAAAGTCATGTCGATTTCTACTACTAACAAGGTAGAAAACGTAATTTTTAGTAACAATTTTAGTTTGTACTAATTTACATAAGTTTTAGGGTAAGTATTTTTATTAATGTAACGTTAGCGTTAAGAACTGGCGGCGCGACGTAATTTTGTGCGAAGACCCACTTATTTTTCAAAACAACACTTAACGCCGTAAGTAATAAGGTGCATATTACCTTGGGCTCTTGGGTTACTTGACATTTCGGTAGCGCTTGGCATATACATTTTTGACGTTTTACCAATCACTACCGTGTCGCTTTTGTTGATTAAGTTACACTTGTATACGACAATATTGTCGCCTCTCATCTCTTCGCACCGCCATAGCTCTTCAACGCTTAGTTTTAGGTATCTTCACCTGATGTTCTGGACCGATTCTTTTTCCACTACCTGATGAGCTTACTTTATTAGTTCCTACAACTATTTTTTAGAAACGTTCAGACTAAAAACCACAGACGCTTTTTCGGGAGGCAACAGGTTCAGTATCATTCTGCCAGTTACAAAAAATGATCCATACAAAAGTCATTTCGTATCTGTTATTATGTAATTTAGTTATTTTTTAGGCGATTTGTTACATAAAAGACAAGGTAGTGGAAAAAGTGTTTCTTATCCCAAGGGAACATTATACAAGGATAAAAAGTCCCCATAAGATATGCTACGACTTTTAACCCTTCCCTCGTACTTGCGGAGATATCGTGAAGTCTTAAACTTAATTTGTTTTAATTAATTTTACTTGCTTTCTGTTAGTTTTTTATGTGATGTGTTGTTTTGCTTCTTTATGTTTGTGATTAAAGTTATTTTTTCATCGATGTTTTGTCGTTTTTCTTTGACACAGAATAGGGATCATCCTAGGTAGAAAATTTATAATTCTATTTAGTCCGTCAGTGAGATTATCAAATAATATTGAACCCGTAACTTTTGCTTTATCAAATAAATAAAAATTCACAAAGATAAAGCGCATCAGTATTCAGGAGTCGGTTGTGACGTCACTTTGCCAGTATAAAGTGTAGCACACCGTGTTGTCACACGATATTTCAACGCACTGTATCGTCTTTATTTTCTGTTTACGTGGCAAAAGAAAAAATACGTGTCTAATATTTTTAGGTTATCTGACTGTCTAAATAGGTATTTTTTGTCAACTATTGCTGGTAAAATTATTCTGAAAAGCATTTGAAAGTTTTCCATTTGCACGAAGTTTTAATGCCTTAATTTTTAGAATAGAATAATGATTTATTTGCACAGAAAGTAGGTACAAGATACAGATGTTATTATAATATTAAGTGATCCTTATATTTTCTAACTTAACTAAGGCTTGCAAAACACAAACCTTTCTCTTGCTAAAAAGAGAAAAAGCCATGCAGGGGTAGTTTCAAAGCCGCGTACACACCGTTTAGTAGTCTGCCGACAGAGAATGTATAAAACACAAAGCACAGTCCTTAGATAAAGTACCTATAGATTAAGCACTGGCGTGGCCGCACATGAGACAGCAATAGTTAGTTCTGGTGTTACAACAAGAACAAGAACACTACAACCCACCATCGCACTGACACTTATTATCTATAAATAACCCAAATTCCTTGTCTCAATTAACACATAATACCACGAAATCATAGAAAATCAAACAAAACCGAGTTTGTTTGTCAAACCTGCCATTGTATTAGAGTTTGACAAACAACAGAAACCGGCCACGGTGACAAGGACAAAAAATAATCTTTTATCCTTATTATTTACATGGAGCTGCCAATTAGCCATCTCGCTCTATCAATCAAGCTCATTTTAAGGCTTAATCTATAGGTAGTTTATCTAAGGCACAGTCAGTCTGCAGCCTGATTTCTCATTATGCTTATGTCGCTTACTCCAGAATAAAATTCAAGGGGCCCACTTTTAAATGTTCTTGATAATTTGTCGTAATTTTCATTACATAACAACTAATCCAACTTCGTCATCTTAATTTCTCCGTGTATGTCTGTCACTTCGGATTCTGATTTTGTAAGGTTTTTTTTTTTCTTTGTTGTGTGTTAATTTTCATGTCGGTGTTATTGCATAATTTTCAACATAATCTTTTCCAAGCAATGTAATATAACTTCGTATCCTAAACTGGCTTTAAATGTGTTTACAAAATCGGGGAATTTTTTTATCGTTGTTTCAAGGCGAAGTCTATGTTCACACTTTATTTTTGTCTTTTTATTTGCGGTAGGCTTGCGTTTGATCAGTATCTCGTCTGATTGTAAACGATGATGTGGTCGGCGGTGAAACACGCTTGCCCAGAAGTAACCTTTTTACTATTGACTAAAAAGTTGTACAATAATTGATATCAGGGGGGTGACCATAAGCTCTTAGAGTAAGGTTAGTTTCAGATCGCGTAAGTGACGGATATATACAATTCAAATACATCTGTCCCTTACATGCACTCAAAATAACCTTACTCTAAGAGCTTATGGTTACCCCCCAGTTTACAGTACCAACATTTTCTTATTGTCCCTCGGCAAACGTCGTGTTCCGTCTGTCGTCGGATTTCTATCACTTGCCCTTTGCACTTGGTGCAGACCGCACTAATCAACTTGGAAGTATATAGAGATGGAAACACTCTTTTAACATAATAATATAATTTATTTTAAAAATGGGGGGAGAGCTGCTATTTTTACAGCTCTATATATTTCTCACGGATATCAAAACAGAACAACAATAAAGTACTTAGTTCTGAATTCAAATTATTATACACGTGAAATCTTATAATTGATGGACATGGAAATTAACATTCGTTTGTATTTGGAAATGCGATTATTGCCGAGGGACATTAGGAAAGTAGTTTTACTGTACTGTATAATATGAAGTATTATTTTGTGTTTTATGAAAAAAACAATTTAATACTTCGCACAATCGTAATTGCAGCATATAAGCACATTCGGAGACGAAACGAATCTAGATCTTTCCAAATCTTTATCAACTAGGTATGTACTCGAACACACCCCGCCTCCGTAACAAGGTGTGGTAGGGGAACACCAGAGATGAGACAACAAATACAACAAGCTCAGAGTCGCTTGTGAGGGTTCGTGAGATGAAAGCTCAATAATTTCTAGCTCAAACGAAAACTAACAGATCTATGATAGTTGTGCTCATAAAAGGGACATAACGCTTGGGCAAAGCACCCAGTCACAATCAAAACTTTAAATCTCTGACAACTAGTCTTATTACACTTAAATGACCTTATCAAAATGTTTAGTAGAACTACGGTATCTGGGTATGTATAGTATATGTATGTATCTCTCAAAATTATGGGTACTACACTTAACGTGGTTAACTCTTAGTTTAATATCTCTCAATTGTTCTATTGTTTCAATTGAATTCCTCTCTCAATCGCTCTCAATCGCAGTTGGCAGAAAAAAGTACCCTTGGCATCAAACTACAGAAATCTTCCCTGTAGTTTACACAAACACGCGGCCTACGGGCCACTCCGTGAATGAAAACGGCGACGCTATCGTTACCTGGAACCGGCGACGCTTCCTCGCATACGAGGTTTCGGAATGGTGGTGCCTGCCGAGAGAAGAGATGGCCACACTGCCAGCACTTGTCGGGTCAAACCTCTGAACTGCCAAAACCCGGGTCTGTCAGCACGCTTATCAGGTCTAACCTCCAATCTCCCAGAACTCTGGACTCGAGATCAACTTTGATTTCGCCAGACCACGGGACGACACCAGAGCGTCAAGTCTTTACACGGTCGTATTACATTAGGCGAGCTAAACAGCCAGATAGGTTCAGCATCAACTGAAACACCATTACTGATGTAAAACCCATCGGAAGTTTCTGACACATTCCGATCCTCACAGAACTAGTGCCTCTCAAATAGCATACCTGTTAAATCTCCATCCTCGCGTCAGGATATCACGGAACAAATATTTGTATGACCTACAGACAGTTGTTCCGGCTCTGGGTGTTGTGTATGTGAGTTTATATGTTTGTAAATGCACCCACGATACAGGGAGAAATTCCTAGTGTGGGGCAAGGTTTATAAAAAAAAAAGGGTCGCGCAGAACCGTCTCTTCCCCCAACAGTAGCAGGATCGAAATAACCTTGCTCTATCGACCTTCGAGAAAAATCTAAACACAGACAAAAACAGAATTCGCAAATAACTTGTTATCTCCAGTCATGGCATTATTATATTAACATTAGAAACGGGATATTTACCATGTTTACTGTTTTTTTGCGAGTTCCCGATATTTCGGTGCTGTTGCAAGCACCATGATCACGGATAAACTGTGTTTATCCGTGATCATGGTGCTTGCAATTGAAATATAATTATGCATAAACCAATCTAGAAACAACACAATCTCTGTGAAACTCCGAAGCACAAGAGTTGCTTCCAGATATTCCAGAAGATGACGCTTAAGACATCATTTTGCAACGTCATAGATATTAACTTTGTCCGTCAGGTAGATTAATAAAACATATTGGACACGTATTTTTTTCTTTTGACAACGTATACATAAAGTGAAGACGATATAATGCGGTGAAATATCGTGTGACGTCACACCGTTAGAACACTTTATACCGACATAGTGACGTCACAACACAACCCCACTCCCGAACTTTGCGCTTTATCTTTGTCAATTTTTAGGGTTCCGTAACCAAAGGGTAAAAACGGGACCCTATTACTAAGACTTCACGATCCTTCTGTCTGTCTGTCTGTCTGTCTGTCTGTCTGTCTGTCTGTCTGTCCGTCTGTCTCCAGGCTGTATCTCATGAACCGTGATAGCTAGGCAGTTGAAATTTTCACAGATGATGCATTTCTGTTGCCGCTATAACAACAAATACTAAAAACAGTATAAAGTAAATATTAAAGGGGGCTCCCATACAACAAACGTGATATTTTTGCCGTTTTTTGCTCGATATTAATAATGGCAACAGGTAGACGCCTGAAATATTCACAGAATGTTTAGTGTAATATTTACTTCAAAAAATAATAATTAATAAATTAAAATAAAATAAATTAAGGGGGGCTCCCATACAACAAACGTGATTTTTATGCAGTGTTTTGCGATAATGGTACGGAACCCTTCATGCGCGAGTCCGACTCGCACTTGGCCGGTTTTTATTGATTTGTTAAAGCAAATATACGTGTCCAATATTATTTGATGATCTCACTGACGGATTAAATAGAATTATCATTTTTCTACCCAGTAAACATCCCTATTAGGCGGTATGTGACAACTTCATAGAATGTCCCTTTCTGGGTTTCTGGATATGACTAATTCATTAAAAAAATTACTAACCAAGATCATGCTTTCGTCATTGTATTGTCTCATTGTTTGGTCGCGCATAGTTCATCATTTTATACTATACTGCACACACAAAGTTACAAACAACATTGACAGATTGCGAGCATGTCTTTAGAGTAAATATTGAGCATGTTTATTGCAAACTAATGAAGAATTAAAGTAAGCAAAATACAGTCTGATTTTGGCAATTACGGACCACGATTTTATAATGATTATTTATGTGTAGTATTTTATATAGCTTTTTACTTTTTTATTTTAATGCAGCACTAGCAGGATACCGCTGACAACCTTATTTAGGTTGTCTGGTAGATATCGCTGTCAGCGATATGACCGC
Organism: Anorthoa munda; assembly: GCA_945859665.1. Taxonomy (NCBI): domain Eukaryota; kingdom Metazoa; phylum Arthropoda; class Insecta; order Lepidoptera; family Noctuidae; genus Anorthoa; species Anorthoa munda. The sequence continues at coordinate 47,587,188 of OX243895.1, read as the reverse complement.
CATTGTAGCCTTGTTTAAGGTGTTTGAATATTTTATTCTAAAGGGTCTTTCAACAAGGACGGGTCGATGTTAAAATTGAATAATACAAGATGTGTGTGAGATATTAACGAAATTTATTTTTTATTTAGAAGGCCCATTTATGCCAATTATGGATGGAATATGACATTGTTCAAATGTCCGCCGCGGCTTCGTATGGCACGAATCCGAGAGGTCCAATTTTTTATCGCGGCGGACATTTGAACGATGTCATATTCCATCCATAATTGGCATAAATGGGCCTTTTAAATAAAAAATAAATTTCGTTAATATCTCACACACATCTTGTTTTATTCAATTTTAACATCGACCCGTCCTTGTTGAAAGACTCTTTATATCATGCGACAAGAACAATGCTTACTTTTATCGGCCTTTTATGATCAGAAATAAAGGTATTCTGTCATATTCTTGCTGTATCTGCTGTTGTATTGAACTATTAATAACATGTATTACAAAAAAAAAACACAATTTCGAACACAATAAACACTTTACACGATAATTGGGCGCAGCTAACACTTCCTGGACTGCAGCGAGATGCAGTGCGTCAGTGCGTCGTGTGTGGCAACGGTTCAGACGCGTTCTGCGCCGGCTGCGGCATCACGCCGTACTGCTCCGAGCCCTGCCAGCGACGCGACTGGCAGCACAGGCATCGCTCTGTGTGCCATAACCTGGCGAGGTGAGTATCCATAGTAGCAGTCATTGCGTTTGAGGCCAGCACCCTAATTGCTATCTGTTTTTACCCGACTACAGCGAAGCAAAAGGGAAGGGTTAAGTTTTTGACCGGTATGTGTGTATGTATGTTTATCTGTTCCCTCATAACTTCTGAACTACTTATCATAATTTGACAAATGAGGTGTCGTTGGAAGTGTCTTGTTTGTCGGCTGGTTACAGGCTATGTGGCATCACATTAAATTTAATATGGGGCCCTGTGGGGGCACGAAACCAAAACAAAAAAAAAAACACCCCACCCCATTATGTGTGGTAGGGATCAGTGAATAGGGTATCAGTGAATAGGGATTGTAAAAGGAGGGTTTGGTATATCATATTTTTGTCCAGCGTACCATTTGCGAGACATATCCCGTCAAAGACATGAAAACTAATTTTTACCCGACTACGGCGTCGCAAACTGTTTGTTGATCGTACGTAAGTTTGTATGTATGCATTTATGTTCATTTGTTCTCTCAGGCTCTGCAAAAACCCCAAAATACTTTAAATAAAAATAAGCATTGTGCACACCTTTGCTTTTGATAACTCGACAGTATTCAGTGCGTGTTGTTGGACGGATTTTTGAACATACCAAGCAACGAACGCAAGGAAAGCGTACCGTGCGTATTCTATGAACTTACACAATTAGGTTGCTGGACTCCGCCAGAGCTGAGATGCTAAGGCTACTAGGGCAGGTATATCAAACCAACGGCATGCGTGCTAGTAGGGGCAAGTAACAAAATAGTTCAGTCACGCCAAACATAGCAGAAATTACACTTACGTTTTCTTTTATTATTATTTTATTTTTGTATTGCCCCTCAAGTAAAAACCTGTCATACTGTATGACTCAGAATGTTGGACTGTGATAAAGATTGATGAATAAGAGATTGCTGTGTAGCAGAGATGACAATGCTGAGATGTTTGTGCGGCGTGACGAGAATGGATAAAGTGAGAAATGAGAATATTAATGGAAATTTGAAAGTGGCGCCGGTGAAAGTTGAAAGGAAGCCGTTTTTCTTGATATGGTCATGTGATGAGGAGGGATGAAACGCATTTTAATAAATGAGTTATGAATATAAATGTGGAAACTGAGAAGGAGAGGAAGGCCAAAGAAAATATGACTGTGTGAAGAGTGATATGAAAGAAATGGGAGTCAGTGATGGCGTGACGGGGGCAGTACGGTATGGAAGAAGAAAACGTGTTGGTGTTGCACCGATCACAAGTAACATGGGACAAGGGCAGGAAATATGTTTACACCCGACTGCAGAAGAAGCGGCCATTAAAAATCTATACCAGCTCAAGTCTCCCCATTAATGGGTCCACAGATATAAATCTAACTATTGCGAAGATGACGCGATTGTATGTACTACGCGTGTCAAAATAACTGAGTATAATTACGATCATGATTGTACTAAGAAGAAAACGTGTTGGTGTTGCACCGATCACAAGTAACATGGGACAAGGGCAGGAAATATGTTTACACCCGACTGCAGAAGAAGCGGCCATTAAAAATCTATACCAGCTCAAGTCTCCCCATTAATGGGTCCACAGATATAAATCTAACTATTGCGAAGATGACGCGATTGTATGTACTACGCGTGTCAAAATAACTGAGTATAATTACGATCATGATTGTACTTTGAGAAGAAGAAAAATTCCTAATTATGCCATATTGAGCTGTAAAAACTGTATAGAAAAAGTTGGCCGGGGCATTGGAAATGTTTTCTTTCATTGGTAAATAAATTTGTTTTTAAATTGTGTCTGAAATAGTGCCACTATATATATATCGGAGGAAGGTAAATGATTAGTAATCAGGAACAAAGAAATATCGCTTGTAAACTTATTACTTCAGGTTTGTTTAATTGGCAACATTTAGCTTCTGATCAATTCTCAGTTCGATTTTATTCGATTGACAACACTTTATTTTTCTTATGTCAAAATACTCGATTTGGATTCGATAATACAAGCAGTACATACTTTGCCGGATGTGTTCTTGAACCAATGAAAAGCGAGGAAAGTCTATACGGATTCTCTAGAGTGGGTTTCTCCCGCCATATTGTGTCGTGAAGTTAGAAAAGATACGCGGGGACGCGCGTTTTGGGAGTTAAAAACAGTTGAGACAAAAGGGTTGAGAAGTAGCCTAAAGTGGCGTATGTGAACTTTAACAAGTGTGTTTAAGTTGGGAAAAAGCGAAACGATTGATGCCCGAATCCGCTGCTTTGATAAAATTGGAACAAGAACTATCTCTAAAACGACATAAGTTACCTGCTTCTTGCATCGCATACCCACGATATGCCCACAGACCGAGGGTATTATTGAACATAGCCCTCCTATTTCCGATATATATATACAAAATAGTGTCACTATATATATATACAAAGGAGGGACGTTGCGTTATCTAGTTAGATTTATGTCTTTGAATGGATCGCTATGTTCCGCATTACTACTTACAGAATTCTAGGCAACTGGATTTGTTAATTTCTTTGCGGTTTTTATTTAAAGTTCATTTTTGTACGAAGTCGGATTTTTTACAATTTTATCTCGTTTTTTTTGTTTGAATCAAATTACTTTTCTTCGCAGAATGAACAACGATAATGCACGAGCTGCTTCAGTAGTACAACCATCACGAGCTGCTTCTGTAGTGCAACCATCACGAGCTGCTTCAGTAGTACAACCATCAGCTGACAATGAGCCTAGGTGACTATTTTTTTTTTTGTAAAAAACATACCAAGTTAAACATACCGGGTTTCCTCCGTGACTCGGAAAGCACGTTAAGCCGTATCCGGTAAGACTGGAAGCCAACCCCAAACAATAATTGGGAAAAAGGCTGCCGAGCATTTTTCCCAATTATTGTTTGGGGTTGGATGATGAAAAAACATACAATAATAAACATTATTACCATTGATTCAAAGTACAAACGAGCTTGCAGCATACCACTCGAAGACAGCCGTTAAATATTTGAACAACTTTATGTCACTATTATTAAAGTATATTATTCATTACCATCAGGAAGTAAGACCTTATTAAACTATAGTAAACAAATTGTTTCTTTTTTTACTTTTAGTGCTCAACCAGCCATCCAACCGCTCCGTCGTCCATATGTCAATACGCCAAACAACAAACGTGAATTCCAGAATAGAGATACTACTGACGGGAAGAATGCCGGTTTTACATCTAAGGTACGTCGATTCTAATCCTACACCATAATAATATCATGTCGTTGCTTTAAATCGCCTTTTCTACAAGGTGTAACGGAAGGTTTGACAGATTTAAAAAACTGGCCAAGTGCGAGTTGGACTCGCGCACTAAGGGTTCCGTACAAACAGCTACATTCACCAACATAATAAAAAAAGTTAATTAAAAATATCAAAAAACCGGCCTGCTTAAAAAGTAAACTAAAAAGAAGTAAACAAGAAGAAAATCATGCTGTGCAGTTGGGGGATACATCTGGTTTGGTCAGCCATCTCGCGAATATGTATCCTCCGACTGCACAACAAGATTTTTGAATTTTTAAATAAACTTTTTTTATTTATTACTTTTTAGTTTTTTTCGAGTTAGGTACATTTAAACATATAAGTGTTATATATTTTTGAAATCACCTCTTAAAACCCTTTATTTTGATACTTCACACGATCAACTATTTTATGGGAAAAAAAAAATTGGGTCTCCACAATATGGCGCCCAAAATAGCCAGTGACACTCGCAAGGTTAAGACGAATCGATTGACGTAAAAATGTTCAAAATCGGCTAACGCGTTTGGTCTCTAGAACGCCACATAGGAGCAAATATACATACATAGATACTGATAAATACATTACCCTCCTTCGGCAGCCGAGTAATTAGGTAACAAGTCAAATAAAAAAAGCTTGTAAAAATACCAAAGAAAATATATTTTACTTACAGAAGGTATTATCCACTCGTTTATTTCCTCTGCTCAAGTAGGTAAATAAACTCAACCAATTCAGACCTCTGCTAATCAGTTACGGCACTATTACAGGCAAGCGTAAAATCTGGCGGATCGAACGGCAGGGAGGATCAATACAACAACTCGCAAGACAGGCAGAGAAAACCTTACCAGCAGAAGAACTCCAATCAGAAGAACAATGAGAATTTCAGAGGTGAGTAGCCAGAAGTTACTGGTAAATGTTTAAACAAAACTTTTTTTTTTATTGTTATTAGGCTTGCGCTTGACCACTATCTCACCTGATGGTAAGCGATGATGTGGTCGACGATGAAGCACGCTTGCCTAGAAGAAACCTATTCACTCTTGACTTGAAGACTCCCAGGTTGTAGCTATCAGGAAATACAGATTCCGGCAGGGAATTCCACTCCTTAGCTGTACGCATAATAAAAGTATTCCCAAAACGTTTGGTGCGTATGGGTGGGATGTCCACCATGTACCGATGACGCATCGCCGTACGTCTTGTAGTCCGATGATGGAACGGGCTAGGAGGAATTAGTTCATGCAATTCCAACGCACACTCCCCGAAATGTAACCTATAAAAAACCGACAGGCTGGCAACTCGGCGCCGATGTTCCAGGTTCTGGAGCCTAGATTCGTCCAGTACTTCATTGCCGATAAGCCTCTTGGCCCGTCTTTCGATCGACTCAAGTGCATCCAGCTGGTACTTGGCAGATCCGTCCCAGAGATGAGAGCAGTACTCCATGCATTATCGAACTTGCGCTTGATACAAGTTGAGCAACTGTTCTGGCGTGAAGTACCGTCTCACCTTCGCGAGGATCCCCAATTTTTTGGCAGCCAGCTGAGCTTTTGCCTAAATGAATGAACTTTGCCTTATAGTCACAGAATGAATATACAAACAGTATAGAAACTACCTGCAAACGCTCGAAACGGCACACATGCGCATCGACGATGCGAATATTTTTACTGTGTTATAGTCGTGTCAATCTAAGAAATCGGATTTGACAGCTATTGAAATACTTAGTCTCCGCAAGAAAATAAAAAAAATAAAAGTCATTGACCCGACTTGTGCCAAAAAGTATAATAGGGATGATAACTGAAAACTGTTTTTTTTTGTCCGTCAACACAGAATAAAATGAAATAATAAAATATAAAATAATCAAAAAATAAAATAATATAATAGTACAAGCCGTCAGGTAGATTAATAACAAATATTGGACACGTATTTTTTCTTTTGACATATACACATATAGGGAGGACTATATAATGCGTTGAAATATCGTGTGACGTCATGCCGTTAGTACACTTTTGCTAACATAGCGACGACGTCACAAGCTCACACTCCTGAACTTTGATGCGCTTCATCTTTGTAATTTTTTATTGATTTTGTAAAGCAATAAATACATGTCCAACATTATTTGATAATCTCACTGACTGACTTAATATAATTATCATTTTTCTACCCAGGAAACATCCTTATTATGTAACTTGAGAACATGATTTATTGTTTATTGAGATACTAGCTGACCCCCGGGGCATCGCTTCCGTCAACTGGCTACCCTTCCTACCCTGCCTAACCTGCCTACCCTACCTACCTAATAATTTTTATGTATTATCAATGTTTTCTCAGCGCAAGCTAAAGGATGAATTTTACAGCCCACATTTTCTTAGCTACTTCGGGTTGCATTATTGCAATTTACATAAGGATATCTAACTTTTTTTAAAATATATTATAGCATATGACACTCAGGAATAATGTAGCTTTCTACTGGTGAAAGAATTTTCAAAATCGGTTCAGTACATCCAGAGATTACCCCCTACAACGTCACAAACTCACAAATCCACAAACTTTATCTCTTTATAATATTAGTATAGATTTTTATAATTTTAGTCTCATATGATAGGTACAGGCGTCGTATTTTTTTATGTGAATGCAGTTGTTATATGAGTAAAGTTGTGAGATTTAGCCGGTTAGTTTTTCTTATATTTTTTTTGTTGGATACAGATAGTGGTAATGAAATAATCTAAATATATAAAAATTAATCCCTATTTCCCTTGGTCACGGCATCACGCGTGAACGGCTGGACCGATTTCGCTTATTCTTTTTTTGTTGTGTTTGTTATTGTTAGGAGGGGATTTTTTTTTTTCATATGCACCTTGCATATGAAAAAAAAAATAAGAAAATAAAAAATTGGTACCTTACCTTAGGAGGGTAGGTAGGGTAGGGTAAGGTAGGTAGCGTAGGGTAGGTAGGGTATTTAGGGTAGGGTAGATGAATTTTTATTGCAAAACAAAGTTGGCCGGGTCAGCTAGTACTTTAATAATTTTGTTTTGTGTTCATTGCAGTGGGTTTCGATTAGATTTAGCGGCTAATCCCCACACTTCGATTAGGTATTCGAGGTTTGCTTTTATTTAAAAATTACCTGTTACAGTCCCTATACAGATAAGACACGAGCAATGATCACTACTCTTGTTTAAGGCGGGATGGCGATTTCAAACATTTTTTTTTTTTTTATTGGTGCAAACCCACTGCACTATTCCCAAACCACCGCAACTCCTGAAAGCCAGAATCAACAGTGGCAACCACCAGAAAAGCACCGAGGCAATGAAGCTCGACGAAGTCCGGCAGCCGTATTGCGTAAGTGCGCAAAGAAGTTGAACTCTATCCAACCGACCAAATCGGCCAATCACACAAAACGGACGCGTCATTCATCTCGCATGTGATTGTTCGATTTGGTCGGTTGGATAGAGTTTAACTTATTTGCGCACTTACGCAATAAGGCTGCCCGAGAATGAATTTAACTGTTTTGGATCCCTCAACGAAATTAATCAGAAAAGAAAAATGGAGGAGTAGGAAAAAAAAATAAGAATTTCCACTCAAACCAACTAAAAACTTAAAACTTATATTAATTAATAAGTCCCGCAGCCATATTTCGTAAGTGAATTGGGCAAGGCGAAGGGTTTGACCGCTATCAAATCGACCAATCACACAGACGGAAATAAAGAAAGAAAGAAAAATGTTTTATTTGTGACCCGCACAGGAGACACGAGATAAGAAAAACTCAAACAATAATAAAAAATAAAAATAAATAAACCCGTGCGAGACCAAAAAGGCTCCTATCTCAGCATGTACAACGATATTAAAAAGAAAATAACGCTGCGCTGATATTCTGATAGGGCCCACTGTTGATGCCACGGACACATTTTCGGAAACGGATCATACATTTACGGATCGCGTCATTCATCTCGCATGTTTCCTCACGACGGATTGCTTACTTCGGGGAGTGTGCGTGATGATGTGTGGAATTGCACGATCTAATTCCACCTAGGCCGTTTCATCATCGGACTACGATGCGCCATTGTTACATGGTGGACATCCCACCCATACGCACAAAACGTTTTGGGAACACTTTTATTATGCGTACAGCTAAAGAGTGGAATTCCCTGCCGGAGTCTGTTTCCCGACAGCTACAATATAGAGTGAATAGATTATTTCTAGGCGAGCGTGTCTCACCGTCGACTACATCATCGCTTACCATCAGGTGTGGTGTGTGGTCCAGCGCGAACCTACAGAATATATAAAAAAAAATGTGATTTCTTTCATCGGTGTCCAAAATAAACCAGCAAAAAAATAACAGAATATAGAAAGTACACATCAATTGAAAAACCGGCCAAGTGCGTGTCGGTATCACACATTTAGGGTTCCGTAGCAATAGAGGGTCACTAAAAAAAAAAATTGTTTTAATTTATTATTGTATCTTCAGTATGTCTTGAGTATAGCTCGTCTCGCCACCTATTTCTGGGTTGGTCCATCCTCAGCAACCTAATTTTAATTATTACAATTTATTCCTTAGGTACAACATCCAAGGAGGCAAGCAACACGCAAGGTAACAGGTACAACAACAGTCAGGCATCCGCACGCGTGGCACCCAAAAACGAGGAGCCGGTCAACAACCAACGCAACCAGGTCAACGGAGCTCAGTTGCCCGCGAAGCCAGCTGCTCCCGTCGTGGCCAGACAACGTAACTTGACGCCGAAAACGTAAGTAGAGAATTGCGACAATGAGGTCTTTATAAAATGACGCTATACTTCATTTGAAATGATATTAGAAAGGAGATCAACCACTTTCTATGGAGCTTTGGTACTGACCTTAAGCACAGATAATATAATACTAGCATACAGATGCCTCATCCCATACAAAGAAACCGTGTCGACGTAACTAGCGTTTTTCATCTGATTAATCTTGTTATTTTTGTAAGTACATCAATCGTTCGATCCCGTTTCACAGCAATAGATGGTGTTAACAGCGACTTGCAAGTAAAAGGGTTTACTAGGTTCATGAGTAATTTTATTCTTTAAATACAGTAACGGTTCGTTTTATAGTATTTTTTTGAAAATACTATAAAACGAACCGTTAAAATGTGTTACAATGAAAATTTTAACAATCGAGTGGAATGCCTCAGAAATTAAAAAATGCGCCATCCATTAGCATCAATTTTAAATGATCCGTTCAAATAATCTTTGAAATGTGAATTAATAGCCCAATATTCCATAATTTTGTGCTTAGGAGAGTTGATTAAATAGAAACATACAATTTTTAATAATCAGTTCTTATGTTAATTTTACACACAATTGAATAATAAGTCGATGCACATCGCGCCATCTAGTGACATTTATTTGAACCAAATTTTCTTTGTTAGAAAGAAGAAAGAAAGAAAGAAAAAGTGTTTATTTGTCACAAAACGACATACAATATATATAAGAATATACTTAAGCTAAACCCTTAAAATAGTATTAGTAGTACTTAAATTAAGTTAGTAATGACGAGAAATAAATGAAACAATGATAACAAACAATTATAAACACAAAAGAAATAGGGTGAAAAATACTACTACCACCTAACTATCTTCTACTTCAAAATGGACACAAAAATAACAACTGCGCAGGGTCTTGCAGCCTTCCAACTTCAGAGACACAAAGATCCACTGTGACTACTATGCAAGAATACTCACAGAATTAACTTGCTTTTGATAACTAGTGGGATTATCTCGATAACTTGATGCAAGTATTGATATAAAACAGTCAACTTCTGTATAATTTAATTTAATATTGTATTAATATCAAGACAAAATGCATTAAATTAAATCTAAGAATGTAGATACCAATGGGTAATTGACAAAAAAATCTATTTAATCCGTCGGTTAGATAACCTAAAAATATTGAACACGTATTTTTTCTTTTGCCACGTAAACGAAAAATTACGACGATACAGTGCGTTGAAATATCGTGTGACGTCACGGGGTTCTACACTTTATACTGACAAAGTGACGTCTCAAGCCCCCCACTCCCGAACTTTGATGCGCTTTTTCTTTGTAATTTTTTATTTATTTGATAAAGAAAAAAATATGGGTACAATATTATTTGATAATCTCACTGACGGACTAAATAGAATTATCATTTTTCTACCAAGGCAACATCCCTATTTGGTTGATCTCCTTTAAACAATCTTTTTTTTACCAATTTCTGTTCAACCAATTTTGACTTCTATAGCGTTGGTGACATGAGAAATGGCAGCTGTAGTAAACAGTTGATTTTGGTAACAGAACAAGCTTTTTATGCAATCTTTATGTTTATGGAATAGAACTCAAAATCTGTTGTATGGCCTGTAAAATGGGATTGTTTCAATTTTAATTTATTTTAAATAAAGTATTTTTTTCACTTGTAGATTGGGTTTGAAATGGCCGCATGATGCCTGAGTAAATTCTGTTTTTTTTATTACCGCTTGTAATGTTGATTTGACTGTAGTTTTAGTTTTCAATTTGCCTGCATTTCATTTTGTCTTTTTTAAAGCTGAAAATTTTCAATATTTATTAGTAAATTATTTTCAAGTATGAATTCTTTTTGATTTGAGACTAGATGTTACTTACAGTATGAGGGGATGTCCAAAAGTTCGTGGAATATTTTCTTTAAGAAGATGTATTTACAGGCAAATATTCTGCTAACTTCTTTATCTAAGGTCTCCCCAGATAACAAAAAAATAAAACTCATTGATCCGACTTGTACCTTACGTAACATGAAAACATCATTTTTTCGTTTTCTCAAACGCCTAGAACCATTTTATCCGTTTAAATCATGTCAATTGGTCCACACGTTTATTTATACTAATATTATAAAGGGGAAAGATTTTTTTGTTTGTTTGTTTGTACCGAATAGGCTGCGAAACTACTGGTCCGATTTAAAAAAATCTTTCACCAATGGAAAGCTACATTATTCCTGAGTGACATAGGCTATTTTTTTATCCCGAAAACGGGTCCTTCCCACAACAGCTAGTGAGTTAATAAGTCATTACTGAATGCCAAGTGAAACGGTCAAGGATGCCCCTTACCGCGATACGTTTGTTTTGATCGTGTTAGCGACACTGCCTTTACATTTTGTTCTTATCTTTTTGAAATGTTGGAATACAAAAAGTTAATTAAAAAGATATTCGAGCTGGCGGACCAAACCCAGATGTATCCTCCGACTGCACAGCATGATTTTCTTCTTGTTTACGTCTTTTTAGTTTGCTTTTTAAGCAGTCTGGTTTTTTGCTTTTTTTAATTAGGTAACTTTTTTATTTACAATTTTTTAGTTATTTTTTTTTAGAATTAGGTACATTTGAACATATAAGTATTATATATTTTTGAAATTGTCTCTTAAAACCCTTTATTTGACACCCCACACGATGGGTTCGAAAGAAAAAAAAAACTCCACAAAATGGCGCCCAAAATCCGCCATTTCTCAATGTAGCCAGTGACACTTGCAGGATTAAGACAAATCGATTGACGTAAGAATCATCAAAATCGGCCAACGCGTTTGGTCTCTAGAACGCCACATAGGAACAAACATACATACATACATAGACTGATAAACACATTACCCTCCTTCGGCAGTCGGGTAAATTAGTAACGACTTAAATTTTTTTGTTATCTGGCGGTGTCATATGTATTAAAACTGTCGGATAAGTTCATGTTTGAGCATTGTTTCTGAATTGGATGGAGCTTAACAATACCTGCTTTTTTTTTCTCTTTTTATTTGCTTTGACTATTTTATTTGCGCGCTAGATCGGACCCCGAACCCTCCATCGTTAAACCAGAAGCTGAAAAACCTCAGGCGGCTGCTACCCCCACTAAAGAGACCGAACCAATTGTAGTGACCCCTACAGTCAAACCAGCAAAACCTCGGGAGGCTGATCCACCTCCAAAAGAGGAGGCTGAACCTGTTGTAGTTACCCCTACTACCATGGGACCTGGAAGTCTTAGCGATGCTACTCCTACCAGGAAAAAAGTGGTGCCTAAAAAGTGAGTTTTGGCTTTGGAGAATCATACATTCTATAACATACATACTTACCCCAGACTTCTCGAGTTAGAAATTTGAAGTTGAGTATTACTCAAACTCTAGCCTGAGAACCTGTCAAACTTAGGCGTAAAAGTAGAGTTTGACACATTCTTAACCTAAAATACTTGAGTTAGAAACCAGCCCTTACACTTAAAAACTCACTCACTTTTTTCCCCCTGAGGGGTAGACTGATAGACAGCAACTACAGATTGCAGCTACCTTCCATAAATAACAGAAATAAACACTTCATTACATAACAAAACCCTTTTTGTTCCCCCTGAAGGGTAGTACTGGGGTGTATAAGATCGCTAAGACACATTTTAACAGTACAAGTTCCACATAATACAATGGCAGGTTGCAACTGCCCATCAAACAGATAAAAATCTAAGCTCTGGGTTGCTTCTTAGAAATAACTCCTGGGTAGTAGGTTCATATCAGATATAAATCTAACTAGATAACGTAAGTTCCCCCATCTGTATGAAAACCAAGCGTGCTACTTTTTCACACACAATTTAAAAAAAAAAATACTTACCAATGAAAGAAAACGTTTTTAATGCGTCGGCCACCTTTTTCTATACAGTCTTTACAGCTCAATATGACATAAAAACGCATTTTTATAGATTTCGGTGGATGTACGGTGCCCGTAATGCTAAATGAAATTACGATCATAAACGTCACGTTCACGTTTTTTGACACGCGAAGTACATACAATCGCGTCATCTAGTAAGATTTATATCTGGGGTTCATATGCACATACTGACACGAAGTTTATATGCAGACTTTGCTTTACACCATATCCAAATATGCTTGGGTTAACGAGCGTCTTAAGGTTACACTAGTCAACGGCACGAACTATTTGGCGGCGGAGTTAAAATATTTGCTATCTCATCCGACATCACGCAGGAAAGAGATAGACGCTGTGATGAGCAGTAAGAAGCTAGATCGTGTTCGTATACACACTCATAACGCTGTGTGACGCACACATGCGCAATTTCATTGCAGAGCGCCGACAGCGCGGCGGTGTGTGTGCAAAGATTACTATAATATACTTGTGTGTGGTTGCGGTGTCAAAGCTAACACCTATTTTTTATGTTTATGTTGTCAATGAATTGCATACGCGCCACCGCACCGGCGTGCCGGTAGAACTTTGGATTATTACTGTGTGTAACGTAATTAGAAGGCACTCAATTTACTTGTTGTTATGCACCTATACTTACCCGCGACTTTGCCAACTTGACAATAAGATGTTTTGCGAAAATGTGAATTTACATAGATATTGTTATTATCGACAAGTAATGTTAGATTTGACTTTTTAATTATTTTTGGCGGCGGCGACGGCAGAGCAGCGCGAGCCGCTTGCGCGCTTATTGAACCTTATGCCCTTAGTTATAAGAATGAAAAGTGTTCGAGCGTCAAGTCGGTAGATTTTACGTTGGCAGAGCGGGCGCCAGGGCTTCGCTGACTGTAGGTATCGTACCAGCGCGTGCGAAAAGCTAGGCTCTATGCGCACGGGTGTAGGTCATGTCTTTATGTTTTTGTATTTTATTGCAGGTTTTGCAATTATTACAATGTGTGTTAAATAGGTATTTACTTACCTTAGCTAGTAAGCTATAACCTACAGGCGCCTCCCCGTAAGTAGGTATTTCATACCAGCCAGAGTCAGGATAACTGCTTTTTCGACAGCGCCACTTTGATGTGAGACTTGTTTTCTAGGTAATTAGGTTCATCAAATAAAAAATAATGTTATTTTGTAAATTGTTTATTGATTGTTTGTTTACAATAGCAGTTTGAAATATTCTCTTTGTTATCACAATACAATATAATAGCTTCGGGTGGCTGAGCCGAGCTTGTGAGAGTCAGCGCGCATAGTAGGTATACAAATAAAAAACCGGCCAAGTGCGAGTCGGACTCGCGCATGAAGGGTTCCGTACCATTATCGCAAAAAACATCACGTTTGTTGTATGGGAGCCCCACTTATATATTAATTTTATTCTGTTTTTAATATTTGTTGTTATAAAGAAATACATCATTTGTGAAAATTTCACCGGTTTAGCTATCACGGTTCATGAGATGCAGCCTGGTGACAGACAGACAGACAGACAGACGGACCGCGAAGTCTCAGTAATAGGGTCCCGTTTTTACCCTTCGGGTACGGAACCCTAAAAAGAATCATCAAAATCGGTTCACATTAAAAAAGTATTGAGGTAAGTAACAAAAAAAATACAGTCAAATTGAGAACCTCCTCCTTTTTGAAGTCGGTTAAAAAATAGCTTCCTTTTGTGTTTGTCCGCCGCTGAAGCCGAGCCGATATCGATATAACAGATAGGTACCTACATAATAATGAACTTTCGATATAAGTAGGCACGACTATCGAAAATCTTAAAATACCTAATCTAATTGGAATCTAATATCCTAATATATACAACAGAACTCTTCAATAAACAACGGCAAATCTCTCGGGATTGCTGCGATCGCAAAACTGTTTATTGGTTAGGCCTTTTGATAACATAACGTCAAGCCGGTACGCTCTAAAGGGGTACGCAGATTTGTACAGTTCACCCTGAAAGATACACTCTCATTGCACCGGTTATGTTAGTTTTATGTTCGGTATTCAGGTAATCTATTCAGGCATAAATTTGGGCATTTTAGGCCCAGATTTTCTCTAATCTGAGATTATAGGTATTATTGAACTTGATCTTTATGTACCACAACTAAAAAAAAAAAAATTACGAAGAAACAAAAACAAGAACACCGACTTCCGAAATTAGTTATTTTTCACTTTGTAGTGTTTTTATTTGGAAGTCGGTAGTATTTTTAAAAAAGATTTTCTAATTATAGATAAAGATAGGCAGTTTGTAATTTTAAAATTTTATAAATGCGCGTGAAATATTAGAATTACAAGTCTGTGTTTATTTAGGTATAAAAGTCAAGTCAAGCGCCCTCATGAATTGTACAAACTAAATTCGATAAAAGATTCAACTTACCCATTGTTACTTGAACTGCTGAAGATCACTTCACCTACGCAACAAGTTCAAATTCAAACGCCATGTTAATCAGTATGAAATCCCACGAACGCCAGGGTCAGTAAAATTTCGGACCAATTCAAAATAATCAACACAACACATAAAGGAATATCGGAATCCAAAGTTCAAGCCAAGGGTCAATGTTATAAAATATTATACGAATACGTTATCGTCGATATCACAATATCAATAACATACACCGCACGCGCGTAATTACGGTGACGTATATATTATGCAGCAGACGATTGAGGCCCCTCTGGGGCAGCGGGGCGCGGGCGCCGGGCGGTAGCTAAACTAGTGAGCGTGTGTGTGTGTAGGTGTAAATGCGACGCACGCGCACCCCTCCGCCCCACTGACCGGGGAGGAAATTTGTAGCGAGATGGATGATGATTTAGAACGAAAACGAGCGCGCGAAATTTTATAAACAGACCTTTGGTAGTCTGGATATCATGAAAAAACCACTGAATGTATCTGTTCAAAATAAAATTATTTGCATTGTTGAACAACTAATCTATCCCTGTATGGAGGCCGTTTTTCAATTTTCTTTCTTCTTATGGTACTTATTTGCGCCCAAAGATGCGTTAAAATTGGTGTTGAAATATGGAACTTTCGAAGCTCATAACTTTCAAGCTAATTTTTTTTTGTACTTTTTGCTTCCATACAGGACTAGATAATGATGAGACAAATTGATATAATTTTTTATTTTGAACGTACATCGTCAAACAGTGGAGTAAAACCCAAACTACGTTTGTATGGAAGAATTTTGGACTAGTGCAACCTTAATTGCTTGGGTTATCTGCAATAATTATTTTTGTGTAAGCCAATTTTTTTTTGCCTAAAATTGTTTATTTGTTCAGACAAATCAGGCTATTGTGCTATCTGTATAGTGATGATCCTCTTATAAAAAATAATCCATAAAAAGCCCACAACCAATTTCTGAAATAATTCTAATACTTATTAAGTTTTTTTTTTCTTTTTTTTTACTGAAATATGTTGCATGGTTGTAGTTTTAATTTTGAATGGGTCACAATCAAGGTTACAGTTTTTCTGTTGATAATTAAACTTCTACAAAAACTAGCCATTTGAGTTTTGGGAAAGTAAAACTGCAGTTTTGACCCTTGACCGTACAGTTTTTCATCAAAACAAGATCATAATATAATAAATAGACACAATTCCACCCTTCTTTTACCCATTTTATAACACAATTTTTCCCCACAGTTATCTTCTCGAAAGTCTGTCAATCGGCGACTCGCTAATACTGTCAGTCGATGCCAAAGCTTCTGACTCCCGCATCACGCGCGGAGACTTCGTCTGCCTGACCATGGCAGAAGCCCTTGAGCAGGACTACCACACCCTGTGCGAAGACTTTGTGCTCGACTGCAACAAGGATGACCAGCCCGCCAAGTAAGTAGCCTATCAAACCACACATCACATCCCGTCTTCTACTCGGCCTTTTCCCATGTTGGTATCAGTTGTCAATAATGTCGGTGGCTGCCAAAGCTACTGACTGCCGCATCACCCGCGGAGACTACGTGTGTGTTAGAGCAGGACTATCACAGCCCGAGTGAAGAATTTGTGCTAATATCCCATCAAACCACACATATCTTCTATACAGCCTCTTCCCAACTATGTTGGGGCACAGAATAAATAAAAGTACAAGTACAGAAGAGTCACTTCGCGTAACAATTCATAGAAATAGAGACTCTTGCTAGTACGCAACAAAGTGCAATTCAGCTCGCATAAGCGCTCAGAGCCTATCGTGATATTCTCCTAAACGTTGCCGCTCTCTTCTAACGCGTAATTCGCTCGCTGCTGCTACTATAATATTCATCGTCTGTCTACCTTGTTGTTGTACCTACTTAGGTAAGTACCTAATTATTAGTATTTCGCACATCTATTCATTCTATTAGATACACCAATTTTTTTTTTTTTATCTCATTCTTATTTTGCACCTACTACCGACAGTTACAGAGTATTTATGTAATGATTTAAATACAACAAAATAGCTAAACTTTCAACATCTTTCGGAACAGTAAAAAAAGACTCTTTGTTCTCTCCTTTATTTAGAGACCCGTAAACACAACTGTATTTTTATAGGACTCTTTATAAGATCGATTAGAAGTTATCGTTCTTTGCAAAAATCACAGTATAAATAATAACTCGGCCAGCGTGCGAGCGAAGCGAGTGAGTGAATAAATCGACACGAGTCGGGAATCATCTTACGTACGTGTATCATACAACATTTTACTATGCATTGTGCGAGGAAATAAAAAAATATATCTATCTATAAAAAAAAATATAATTAATTTATTAATTAAATCTAAATCTAGAGTAATTAAAATCGCCTTTAATGAAGTCGTCTGGCTGACGTCGTAGTTAAAAATTAAAAAGATACAGAAAAATAAAAAGCACTAGTGAAAAATAGTGACACTTTCCGAACAGTTTGGCTGCTTGGAAAACGCTCTTTTCGAGGACATGCATTGTATAGTTAATAAATAACTCTTTCTATTTCCACAGACTGACACCCGGCGAAACGATTTCCTACTTCAACCCTGAAGACTGCGGATGGTACCGTGCACGTGTGCTCAACCCAACGACACTCGCTCTGCTAGACAGCGGTAGGATCGTGACCGTGACGCCAGCCACCAAGTGCCGGAAACTGCTGAGCAAGTACGAGGCTGTGCCCGAGTTCTGTTGTGTACTCACGAGCAAGGCTGTTGAGGTGAGTTCTTCATTGTCTTTTTATTTTGGGACCGCCTGCCACACTATTCCCAAGCACAGCCTGAATATACAGTGGCGAGTCAATGAAGCTCGAGGAATCCTGAAGACACGATTCGACTCTCTTTGATCCCACAATGAACTGTCAAATGCACTTCATCTCTCTAGTTTCTATGTTTTCTAACTATATATGTTTAAGGTTGCACTAGCCGATCATTCTTCCATACAAACGTAGTCTGGCGATTACTTCACTGTTTGACGATGTACGTTCAAAATAAAAAATTATATCAATTTGTATCATCATTATGTAGGAATTAAATTACTTATCATAAGAAGTAGTAAAATTGCAAAACAGCCACCATATAGGGATAGATTAGTATACATTTCATATGCTAATATCAATTTTTTTCGGATGTAGTTTGGTTCTGGTGTCAGAATTAAGACATGAGTATGTTTATTTTATATGGCGAAAACTAGCACAAATAGGGAATTTTCAAAAAATTAGGATTTTCTGGCGAATGCGATAATTAACATACCATCATTTCCCGTTGAATAAATACAAGAGTTTCACCCCAAAATTTCCTATATTAAATCAGAAATGAAGACCAGGTGGCTTACTACCAACAAGACTGAACACGTTATCATAAAGAAAAATCGTGATTTACCTATCCAATGTTCAGAAAAACGGGTCGTCTACCAAAGACGTTCGCTGATTTGAGTGACCGCCGCAAAAGGTGCAAAGTCTTCAGAAATTCTAAGGAATGATTAAGATCGATAGATTGATCTAGATAGAAAGATTTGCTGCAATATTGGATTCCAGTGCGCATAAAATTTTTATTGAAAAAAATAAACAACAATTTGCCACGATACAGCATTACTTTACTATACAAATACGAAAATAATTATACTCCTGGCATCAATTAAATTACTTACCATAAGAAGAAGTAAAATTGCAAAACAGCCACCATATAGGGACAGATTAGTAGTTCATTAATGCAAATATATTTATTTTGAAAATATATGTTTAGTAGTTTTTTCATGATATCCATACTCCCAAAGGTCTGTTTATAAAATTTCGCGCTCTCGTTTTCGTCCTAAATCATCATCCATTTCGGTACAAATTTGCAAAAGTGCTAATTCGTACGTAAGCTTCTTACCGCTCATCACAGCATCTATCTCTTTCGCACGTGTTGTCGGATAAGAAAGCATGCATTTTAACCCCGCGCACAAAATAGCTCGTGCCGTCGACTAGGGTAACCTTAATTATGTGTGTGTTGTATGGGTCAGTTTACAGTCTAACCGGATACACTTGTGAATTTGTATTTTACATGAAGGGAGTACCATAACCCAGTTAGTAAATACCAGTGCCAGTTTATTTGATTTTGTATCAACACTGCTAAAGATCAAATGACAGGTGTCAGCAAAGGTTTAACATGCTTCCAGAGGCATGAACTAGTCTTGGGTTTTTATAGATGGTTGATGGTTAATGCAAGTCTGAAGTAGCCAAGTCAGAGACCTGTGGGGTTCCCATAGGCGGCTTAATTAACTCTGACACGAGAGGTGGTCACAACCTTACTCGAAAAGAAGAAGATCCATCTTTGGGCTGTCATCGGCAAGCATTGCTTAAACCCTAAAAGTGGCTAAATATTAACAGCTGCATGAGGCAGCTGTTAATATTTAGCCACAAGGCCCTAGAACAGTGGTGGGCAAACTTTCTTAATGGGGGGACAGAAAGATTAAGAAATTTCAGAGTACGGCCAGAATTTGCTTTTTAAACATATTTCTTTGACCAGATATTGTGTTTTTTTAGGTTTTCCGCATTCTCCTTTTTTACTGCATAATTTTTCAAAGCATATTTGGTTTTAGCATGCTTGGTGTTAAAATGGTGAGCGAGGTTAAAACCTTTAAATACCGCCACTGCTTCTTCATTACATATAAGACATACTGGCTTACCGTTGAATTCTGGGCTACCTTCAACTATGCGTCTATTTTTCTACTAAATAGAATCTACTTTATACTTCTGGACCGTCAAAAAATTATCTCAGTGCCATATACTATTCATGTCGAAGAATCGCAGACGGGCCGGATTAAATGCTTTCGCGGGCCGGAGCTGGCCCGCGGGCCGTACTTTGCCCATAACTACCCTAAAATATAGACATCAAAATATGTAAACAGCTTCTTCGCAAGCGTGGATTCACCTAAAATCTAACTAATCTTACTAATATTATAAAAGCGAAAGTTTGGATGGATGTATGTTTGTTACTCAATCACGGCTGAACGGATCCGAATGAAATTTGGCACAGAGATAGATTATAGTCTGGAATAGCACACGGGTACGTTTTATCCCGGTGTAATGTTCCCTTCGGTTAATAAAACAACTTTCACGCGGGTGAAGCCGCTGGCAGAATCTAGTTATAAATAATTTTCCATTGTTACAGCTTGGAGCCAGTCTCAACTGCAAGATTGAATCACAAACACCAAACGGATACATGGTATCTATGGTCGACGTCGAGACGGAAGCCAGTTTGGGTGAAGGAGAAGTGTCCAGATGGCTGCCAACTGTCGAATATCAAGCTCGTAAGTATCACAGCTATCAGAGTACTTTTATTTTTTTGTCTAGCTATTGATATTTAGACGGCAATGGCTGGGCAAAAGCCTCCCCTTAGTCATTCCAGACATACTTTTCACGCGCTATCTCGAGTTAGAGCTTATGGTACGCATCCAAATCATCTCCTCCCCCCCCTCCCTTTCTGGGCCGATCTCTCTCCAGATCAGAGTACTTTATAACTCCTTTTTTACATATAACAATTTAAGATATCATTTGGTCTAACAATAAAAAAGTATTTTTATTTGACCCTTGTTAGCGACACTATCCGATGAAGTAATATACCGGTTTTTTTTTCTAAATAAACTGGTTCGATTCCTGGCTAGGAGTATTGGATTTTCAAAAACACAATGATGCAGTTTTAGTTTTCATCTAAATTTTCTCACAGTTTCGGCTTTGTACATACACGCCTACTTGAAAAAGACACCTTGAAATTTGTTTAAATCTTCAATTATTTTCTTTTGACATTGGCGGTGGAAAGCCATACATAATTTATTTTATCTACACTCACAACGTAATGTTCCAAATACGAATTCAAAAAATATTGTATAAACACTTACTTTATATTCGTGGATAGGTAAAATAAAAAAAAAACCATTACAGTTCAACATTTTCCTTCGATTTTCAAATAACTGCATCATAAAATAACTTTTTAATTTTTATAGCACACTTTTACTTTTTAATTTTCTGGTGCGTATGGGCTGTATTAAAGAAGTTTCATTGTCTGTGGATGCGCGCGCTGCGCAATGAGAATCTAAATTGCCCGCCATACCAAATATTTTTACCTTTCCACTTTTGTTTTATTTCATCTGTATGAGTGAAGATAAAGTAGTGTATGCAACGGCATATAATTAGGTATTAAAACACTCGCGTAATATTATTATCAAATTCGGCTTCGCCTCATTTGATAAACCTACGCTCGTGTTTTAATAACCCCTATTATATGGCCATTGCATAAACTACTATTATATTCTTATTTGTCCTCCACAGCAAGCATCCCAGAAGTGGCCCGCCCGCCCCTGAGCAACGGTTCCAAAGTATTCCTCGTACTGGCAGACACGTTGGACAAAGTGTTCGTGCGGCCGGCCGACAGCGAGTCTCAGAAGCAGTACAACGATGTGCTGCAGCAGGTGCTGCTCAGCGCTATGAGAGGAGGTGAGCTAGCGTAGAGCTGATAGTTTATTTTTGTCCCCACTAGTATTTCTCCTGTATTGTGAGTGCGTTCTCAAACATATAAACTCATAAACAGATCAGGGGGCTTAGTGGATCCCTAGGCAATGATGCCGCAGATGAACTTGCGAGAAGGGGCTCCGAGATGTTAGTGCTAGGACCGTACCCACTTATCCCCTTGCCTTTCTCGCAATTTCGTGCGTGGATTCGCCAAAGATCAAGAGAACTACACAACAATAGATGGTCACGGGCAACAGACTGTATACAGTCCAAAACGGCTTTGCCAAACGTACACCCGGGTCTTACTAAAAAACTCCTCAGCCTGAGTGGAAATAACCTCAAAATAATTATAGGGACAATAACGGGCCACACCCTTCTTGACAAACATCTGTTCAACATAGGCGCCACGGACAGCCCACTTTGCAGGGGCTGTTTTAACGCCGACGAATCAGCCGCCCACGTAATACTGGAATGCGAGGCCGTGGCATCTCAACGCGAAGAAATCCTCGGAACAGTGAGGTTGCTCCGTGAAGCCTGTGATGCTCCCAGGAAGCTTCTGTGCTTTTGGACGGAGCTAGGCTGGCTATGTTAGCCAGTACCCATACGCACAACGGATCAAATGGGGGTCTAAGTGCGGAAAAGGGAGTCCTTTTTTTAGAAATCGATAATAAGTGAATAATATGTAATTCTTTATACTTACATATTTTTTCTCTTCAGCTAAACCGCTAACAGAGCCTCCCACCCCCGGTCAGACCGTCATCGGCAAGTTCGTAGACGACTGCCACTACCGCGCGCTGGTGCGGCGCGTCAACGTCAAGCTGAACAAGTACCAGATCGAGTATGCTGAGTATGGTAAGTTAGTCATCGTGAAGGAGGAAACCAACCGACTCCTGTCCATTTCATCGAACCATCGGATGGCCTGGAAATTCTAGCATACAGATGCCTTATCCCATACAAAGAAACCGTGCCGACGTAACTAACGTTTTTCGTCTGATTAAGACGATTATTTTTATAAGCACTTCGATCGCGTTCGGTTCCGTTTCACGGCTATAGATGGTGTTAGCAACGACTTGCAAGTAAAAAGGTTTACTAGGTTCGTGAATATTTTTTTCTTTAAATACAGTAACGGTTCATTTTATAGTATTTTAATGCACGTTTTTACAGTTTTTTTATGCACCAAAATGTGTTACAATGCAAATTTTAACAATCGAGTGGAATGCCTCAGAAATTTAAAATTACGCCATCTATTAGCATCAATTTTAAATGATCCGTTCAAATAATCTTTGAAATGTGAATTAAGAACCCAATATTCCATAATTTTGTACTTAGGAGAGTCGATTAAACAAGAACATACAATATTTATGATCAATTCTAGAAAATGATAATTTTATACAGACCCAGCACACCGCAGA
Organism: Anorthoa munda; assembly: GCA_945859665.1. Classification (NCBI taxonomy): domain Eukaryota; kingdom Metazoa; phylum Arthropoda; class Insecta; order Lepidoptera; family Noctuidae; genus Anorthoa; species Anorthoa munda. The sequence continues at coordinate 47,564,223 of OX243895.1, read as the reverse complement.
CTACCCCCTTTTTTTATTCTGTTTCTTCAGTCCATCCAAAGGTTGTCTAGTAGATATCGCTGTCAGCGATAAGACCGCCTTTGTACCCGTATAAATAAGTTTTTCTTGTAAATGTGTATAATTTTATGGTGTACAATAAAGTATATTCTATTCTATTCTAAATCTATGCATATCGCAACATCTAGTGACATTTATTTGAACCAAATTTTCTTTGTTAGCGCTGGGACCTCGTGCCGTGGTTGACCTGGAAAACCTAAATAGATTCCGTAATCAGGTCAGCTGCAGCAAAGACAAACTCCATCGGTGCGGGTTCTCAAATGGTTCCGATGTCCCGTGCTTGTGCGCCGTCTCTTTATCAATTGGTCGACCATGGCATGTGAAGACCTTAGGCTGTGTCAGCGAATAGTGTTTCCGTAGCTGAATACTGGGCCGAACATAATATTTAAAAATTTATTGTATTTGCCATCGACATGCTAAGAAAAAGATGAAAGGAGGAGAATGTCTCATAAAGAAGTCTGGTTTGTCTATCTTCGCCTGTGGCTTCCTCGGCGTCGCTTTATGTTATTTATTTATTTATTCATATAACAATTCACATTGTGTTTGAATTTTGTAGTACATTCATTAATTTATCACAGCTCAGAACATAAATTATAAATTTCAAACAGTAAATTTCACCAAAAATAATCAATAACATATGATAAATATTATGTCAATAGATTGTAAACAGTTAATAAATGAATGGTTGTAAAAATTATCATATCAAATGTTTTTAAATTTATTCTATATAATACAAAAAGTCTAATAATGCGTATATTTTATGTCATGAATAAATGGTGGATACAAAAAGGTAAATTACTAAATATAAAAACTATTTACCATCCTTTGTCTACAATTCAAATAGAGAATATAAACATTTAATCAACAGGAATTCCTTAAGTTTAGCTTTAAATAGAGTACCCTTGTAAATCAATGATCTTAAGTCGGTAGGCAACCTATTAAATAATTCTACTGATTGGTATTTAGAGCAATGTTTAGCAATATTGAGTTTAGTTGCAATTTTGTTTTTTATAACGTTTCTTCTAGTGTTCTCTCTAAGTTCACGTTCTTCTTGTGATTCGTGCTCGTGAATGTATTTTGCAAAGTGGCTGAGTAGTACTAAAACATATAAACTTGGTACTGTTAATATACCTAACTTTTTAAAGTATTCTTTACACGACTCTCGTTGTGCGTTTCTGACAATCGTTCTCAATGCACGTTTCTGTAGTATGAATGCTCTTTATTCGGGAAGCTTTTAGATGTGAATTTAATCCAGCCATCATCTCATACACATGGCATGACGGCCTATTCCCCATATCATTATGCATTGAGGAACGCATTATTGTTTCTTATTCGGTATGAAATTTTGACTTTCAAAACACTGCGATCCATTAATAGTACATTACTGCAGCGGCCAGCAAAATAGGCATTGATGGACAAACGTGTAAATGTGGGCCGAGGCGAAGCCGAGGCACACATATGTAAGTCCATCAATGCCTAGTTGTGGCCAAGGCTTGTATAGTACTTTTCTCAAATAATGCGCGGAAATTAAAACTAAGTAGTACCTAGAACTCATTTTGTCAAAATCAATGACGAACAACAATAATTGTTCCCGCGTTAAAGTGTTACTTTGTTTTTTTTTTCAATAAACAGCGTTCTATTTGCAAGCCAGTTCGAAATTTAAATAAAACCTTTGATAAGTTCCTTCCTTGGTTGCCATGTTTCGGAGTAAAACATCGTTCTATTTTTAAACTACTGTCTAAGATATGGATTTTTATACAATTTTTGCCGGCCGCTGCGCGCATGTATTTGACCAGTACAGCAATTTCGATTTATCTCGAAGAAGGTTGTCAAAATAATGATCACATTTCCAAGCATGTTTGAGAAAATTACTAATCTTGAAAACCATCACTGTTGTTACCATCACTGGTGTTACCATTATGAACAACTTTTAGTATGGGACCCCCCTGAAAATGTGTAAAAATACTCTGTTACCGAGTGCTAGCCGCCCACAGTGCGCCAGGCGTTTGGGATCGCAGTATTATTAAGATTAACGTCACTCGAAAGGTTCCGTTTTTGCGCCCCAATAGACATCTAAAGGTGCGTACGGATAGCGCGTACACTGGTACGCGTAGTCAGTTTACGCGTGTCCGGAACGTCATGTCCATACTTGCAGCTACGCGTACACTCTTAAGGTGAACGCGCACCTATCCGCGCCGCAGGAGCCGCACGCGCCGCAGTCATCGCATTTTATAAATCTTTATATGAAATCGTATGCAGCCTCGCGCACCTATCCGCGCCGCACGAGCCGCATTTCAGCAAAATGCTGTAGGTATACGGATTCCACCGGCGCGTGCTGATGACGTCATCAGATTCGGCGCGTTCGATGCTTACGGCGAGTGCGGTGCGGGCGGCGCGGAGACATCATGCGTACAGTGATGCCAACTTAGCTACTTTTTAGCTAAATCAAGCTACTTTTCGGCTACTATTTAATAAAACTGGTAGCAAAATTTTTAGCTATAATTTCTAACATTTTTTTATATGACATGAATGCTTTCGAGAATCTGTAGTGGACCACCGGATCTTAATTAAAATTATCTCAAGTCAGGAAATAATGTGCGATACTATCCAAACTGTTCTCTTTTTAAGTTAATGTCTCGAACCCATTTTTTTTTCTTTCATTTTCTTCTTCTAACACCACAACCGACAATAACAGGATCAAGTGCCGTAGTTCACTACTTACGTTCGTTCTATACAGAAATATTCATATAATAAGATTTACAGAAGTGAATATGATTCTGACAACACTGTGCGTGCGGCGCTTTCGGTCATTCGGCGCGTTCGGCGCGGATAGCGCGGGGCCTTGAGAAAATGCGATGACTGCGGCGCGTGCGGCTCCTGCGGCGCGGATAGGTGCGCGTTCACCTTTAGGGAACGCGTACCGCGCGAGCTAGCTCGCAGCGCGAGCCACCGTCAGTCGGTTTTTGGTCGCGCGTCAAAGAGGACGCACACGACCGGGTACGCTATATTTGGAAGGCAAAATGAATAGACACGCGTGTTCTTCGAGTTTCAATAATGAAAATATTATCAGATTGATTCAACTTGAATTTCACCGGGTCTTGTGGGATAGCACACTAACTGATTATCGAAATAACGATTTACACCAAGATGCATGGAAGGCAATTTCAAATGAACAGAAAATTCAAAAAAAAAAATACTAAAATTCTCTGGATCGATTGACCTCGCGTATAGGTTCGCGGCGGTCCGTACAGGAGCTATACGCGTATCCAATGTACGCGTGGACAGTGTTTCCTAACTACGCGTAACACAGGAATGCGCTATCCGTACGCACCTTAAAGAGTCTTAACACGTTGGCTGCCAGACAATAGTCACAATGGAAAATGTATTGTTTGAGGTCTCTGGTGACTGGAATGACAGCCAAGATGTTAAAAAAATTTTTGAACAATATTTCAAACTTTATCTCCCCTACAGGCAACATCGAAGTCTCAACACTAGAGAACCTGTACGCCTGCCCAGCTGAATTTGACCTGTCTACTGTCAAGACACAAGTGTCAGTGCTGAAGCTTGCTCCACCTACTGAAATGTCAGACGCCGCTAAGGAGTTCATCAAGGAGCTAGAGACTGAAGAACTTGTCCTGGTGAGTAAAAGCCTTATTCAGTTATGTTCTTATGTTCAGCAGTGGATATCTTTTGCTGTAATGGTGATGATGATTATGACCAAAGTCACCGCCAGATAACAATAAAATAAAAGTCGTTTACACCTGTCTATAGTCATCGGCACGTAACTTGGCAAGAGTCGTTAGATGCGCAGAAGTCGTGTTTTAGGTCTCCTTTGTAGTGCGCGCGGGGCGCGGGTCACGCGGGGTACAAGGTCGCGCGGGGCGCGGGTCACGCGGGGTACAAGGTCGCGCGGGGCGCGGGTCACGCGGGGTACAAGGTCGCGCCGGGCCGAGCGCGCGATTGGTGGCTCAGTCGACCCTTCCCTCCCGCACCGCGTCCTCTTTCCGTTCGCTCCCGATTACACTTGCCTGCACGAAAGTTGTACCCTTTGTTTATGTTGAATATTAATATCATTACATTAATATTACATATTAATATCATTTTAATAGGACACAAATGTTTAATATTAATATCTCTATCGGCCGTTATTCGTGTGCACTCATTTAATGAGCCACCCACTGCAGACTTAATCTGGTCGGTCCATCGCATGGGCGACCTGCCGCGCGCTATCGTTCCTTCCACTCTACCCTGAACTACAAGCCGCTCGATAGAGTCGTTGCCTCGTCGGGACACGTGTCCAAAGAACTGGAGTACTCGAGCTTTGACTACAGCCGACAGACGTTTACGCTTAAACTCTACTTACTTAGATTTAGCTGAAACTCGGCATAGTTATTTAACTTTGGAAAAATGAAAATAATATGGTTATTATCTAGTGTAGTACAAGTCCTATAATACATGGCCATACGGTCTGAATTAGCACATAGGCTACTTTTCATTCCGGTATAATGTTCCCTTGGGAAAGAAAACACTTTTTTTCACTACCTGGTCTACTATGTAACACATTACCTAAGAAATTCGTATTGGGAAATTATATCGAAATATGAACATTTAGATACAAGATTATAAATTAAAAAAAAAAAATACATAATAACAGTTACGAAATGACTCTTGTATGGCGTTTTGATATCATTATGTAACTGGCAGAATGATACTGAACCTGTTACCTCTCGAAAAAGCGTTGTGTGTATATAGTCTGTGGTTTTTAGTCTGAAAGGTTCTAATAAATTGTTGTTGGAACTTATTTGCATTTAATTATGTAAGCTCATCAGGTAGAGGAAAAAGGATCGTTCGTGTATCGCATATAAAGGCTTTATTTTAACACTCGCATGTAGCTTTCGACGGATTTGGCTACATCGCTCGTGTTAAAATCTCAACTTTTTATGCTCGACATTCGGAAGTCGCTGGCAGAACATAGTAGCTAACTAATTTTCATCTTTTCTAGTCCTTACCCAACGGTCTCAACTCAGCACCAAGCGGTTCCGAGGCTAGTCTCACCATAACCAAGAACAGAGTGGATCTCGGAGCCCAGCTGCTGGAGATGTGCACGCCCAACTGGAAGAAGATCGAGCAGAGAGGTGGCGATGTCGTTATCGGTAAGGGTGGTTCTTATTCTTATTTATTTGTAACCAGTAATCTACATACACATAAATGTCTGTTTGTTTCACTTAAACAAGACTGAACAGAAAATAGGTATGCTTATTTCAAAGAAATCTTCTTCCAGCATACCTGTGAGTAGCCGAGTTGAAAAAATTATAGAAATGTAGACACCGTGTGTAGAGGGAAATAAAAAGAAAACATATTAAACAATTCACTATAAAAAAGAATATAATACGACTAATTAATATAATATACTCTCATATAAATACATATTAATAAAATAAATATAATACGACTAATTAATATAATATACTCTCATATAAATGCATATTAATAAAATAAATATTACAATAATAAATACTTAATAATATCATAAATCTTTCTTTTTGCATTCTTATAGTTGGGACATTACAATTTACAATTTTCTGACATTTTAATTTTGTGTCATTTTAGTTTTATGATGTTTAATTTAATTTTTTGACATTTTAATGCCGTGACATTTTTATTTTTTGAAAATTGTAATATAAATCTAAATAAGATTATGTCATTCTTATTTAATTTGTACTTGGATCCCTGTAATTATTCTAAATTCTTTAAATTGTTTTCGAGTCATGTACTGATTACTAACTCCTTTACTCCATTTGGCTTTGCTTTGTATGCCCCTATTAGGTTCTCTAACAACGAACCTCAGTATCAAAGATACCTACAAAATGTTGTTCTATCCACAGATACGGAACCTATAATGTTCCAAGACATAGAGTACGCGGAGCTGCCAGAGTCCGGCTGCACCATCGAAGTGCTGGATATAAGCGTGCTGAAGGGCGGCGCGCTGTGCGGGTACGACCGCGCCGACACCAAGGCGGACATGGTGTTCAACAAGCTCACGGCCAAGGTAAGAAGTCAATCCTCATTTTTATAACACGTTTTATATTACTTTGCTTTCGTAAGCGTGTCCGGCTGTCCCACCGCCGACGATTAACTGCCGGACTAGTTTCTCGCTGAAGAAATTTACAAAAGATCAATAAAAGAGCGATATTGCAATAAGTGCCCTTCAGAGAAAAAAGCGTTTAAAAATGTACCGGCAAGTGCGAGTCGGACTCGCGCACGAAAGGTTCTGTACCAATATCGCACAAAACGGCAAAAAATTCACGTTTGTTGTATGGGAGCCCCACTTAAATATTTATTTTATTGTTTTTTGTATTTTTTGTTATAGCGGCAACAGAAATACATCATCTGTGAAAATTTCAACTGCGTAGCTATCACGGTTCATGAGATATAGCCTGGTGACAGACGGACAGACAGACAGACAGACAGACTGACCGCAGCATCTTAGTAATCTATACTAATATTATAAAGAGGAAAGATTTTTTTGTTTGTTTGTTTGTTTGTACCGAATAGGCTCCGAAACTACTGGACCGATTTAAAAAATTCTTTCACCAATAGAAAGCTACATTATTCCTGAGTAACATAGGCTATTTTTAATCCCGAAAACGGGTCCTGTTGGGTGGCCCACGAGAGCGAAGCCGCGGGGAACAGCTAGTACCTCATAAAATATTTAGTTATTTCTAGAGTAGAAATAACTAAATATTTATTGACGTGTGGCCTCCACTCCTGATAGAGGGGTCTGATAAATTCTTTCTCACTAAAACCACCCCAGTTTGCATCGGGGGCTGCGGGTGCGTGTCTGACTTTCGCTGCCCCAGACTAGTGCTACTGCCGTATTCAGCAAGACATGCAATAATTAAACAATTATTTAGTTCAATTTGTTGTGTTACCTTGTTACAGATGGCCGAGTATTGTAATAGCGAGGTTGGAAGGGAGCCCTACCTTCCCAAGCCAGAGGAGCTTTGCATAGCTCAGTTACCGCCCTGTAAGTAACCAATTGCTTTATTTATTTTATTTATTAACAATATGCTCACGTTTGACCACTATCTCGCCTGATGGTAAGCGATGATGTGGTTGACGGCACGCTTTCCTAGAAGTAACCTATTCACTCTTGACTTAAAGACGATGTAGCAGTAAATTTCACTCCATTCCATTTTAAGTCCTTACCAGTCCGGATAGTAATAATAATACCAGTCGCTTACTGTCCCACTGCAGGACAAAACCCTCTTTTCATACAAAGAAGGTACGAGCATTGATCACTATGCTTGCTCAATGCGGGTTGTCGATTTCAAATTGATATTAATTACTAGCTTCTTCCTGCGGCTACGCCCGCGTGTATGCCGAAAATTATCCCAAGGGAACATATTCCCGGGATAAAAAGTACCCTATGTGCTATTCCAGAATATAATCTGTCCCTGTGCCAAGTTTCATCCAGATCCGTCCAGCCGTTTGATCGTGAAGAAGTAACAACTCGCAGATTTTCGCCTTTATAATATTTTTGTGATAAATGAGGAGCTGGTGGCTAAATAATAACAGCCACACTGGTCGATCATCAAGGTTAAGTAACGCTTGACGAGGTCGGTACGTGGATGGGTGACCATTTCAACATACCGAGTTTCCTCCGTGCCTCGGAAAGCACGTTAAGCCGTTGGTCCCGGCTGTCATTTGAAGATCTTTGACAGTCGTTACGTGTAGTCAGTAGCTTGAGATCTGACACCAGTCTTGCCAAGGGGTTCCGTGTTACCCAGTTACTGGGTTGTGGAAGTCAGATAGGCAGTCGCTTCATGTAAAACACTGGTACTCAGCTGAATCCGGTAAGACTGGAAGCCAACCCCAATATAGTTGGGAAAAGGCTAGGCAGATTGAATGTTAGTGTGATAAATACAGGCTTCCTCACTGCAATGCACAGAACAAAGTCGAAAATCATTTATTTCAATTAGGCCATTGATGGGCACTGAATGTCAATTTTTTTTTATTTTCAATAATAATAATAATATTGATTCCACCGTCCATTCGCAAAGGACATTGATTTGCAAAATTATATCTTAATAAGGTTGAATATTGTGGAGATCAATTGTTTTTCCTGGTGTGGTCATGTGAAATGCATGTTACCATGACCAACCGCTTAACTGAGACCGTTCCTAAGGTAGCAAGAGAGATGTTGACACCCATCAGTGAGCTATCGACTGACAGGTCACACCTGCGGCGATACTAAGTCCTCGCTATGTACCTTTATTTTGTATGAGGCTTTAATCTATATATATAAAAATGAATCCCTATTTCCCTTGGTCACGGCATCACGCGTGAACGGCTGGACCGATTTCGCTTATTCTTTTTTGTTGTGTTTGTTATTGTCAGGAGAAGGTAATTACGTAAAAAAAAAAAATAAGAAAAAAATATTGGTACCTTACCTTAGGTAGGGTAGATGAATGTTTGGTGTTTTTATGGCAAAACGAAGTTTGCCGGGTCAGCTAGTAAATAAATAAATACAGCCCATTCAGTACCGTATAAATGGTGCATTGAGAGGGAGGGGAAGACCAAAGAAAAGATGTATGGACTGTGTTAGGAGTGATATGAAAGAAAAGAGAGTTGGTGATAGCGCGAAGGTGGAAGAAGAAAGCGTGTTGCGCCGACCCCAAGTAACATGAGACAAGGGCAGGAAGACGATTACTATTCATTATTTGAAAGTTTCCTTAAAAAAACAGGCCAAGTGCGAGTCGGACTCGCGCACGAGGGGTTCTGTACCATTATCGCAAAAAAACTACAAAAATAATCAACAAACAACATACGGAGCCCCACATAAATATTTATTTTATGCTGTTTTTAGTATTTTTTGTTCTAGCGGCAACCGAAATAAATCAAATGTGAAAATTTCAACTGTCTAGCTATCACGGTTCATGAGATACAGCCAGGTGACAGACAGACAGACAGATGGGCAGTGTAATCTTAGTAATAAGTGCCCGTTTTTACCCTTTGGGTAAGGAACCCTAAAGAAACAAATAACTATGTCATCCTCTTTCTTATCTTACAGATCCTCAATGGTTCCGCGCCGTCTTTTTGAATCTCGTCAACGGACCTGGCAGTAGCGACGCCAAAGTTTGCTACTTAGACTACGGCAATGTAGCCAATGTACCGGTGTCATTGATTAGGAAGATGATGCCCGAGTTCATCGTTGATATTCCGGTCATGGGGCTGTATTTGGAGATCAAAGGCAAGTTGTATTATTGTTATATTCGCGAGCTGGCGGACCAAAACCAAATGTATCCTCCGACTGCACAGCATGATTTTCATCTTGTTTACGTCTTTTTAGTTTGCTATTTAAGCAGTCGGGTTTTTTGTTTTTTTTAATTAACTTTTTTTATTTACAACTTATTAGTTATTTTTTTTTAGAATTAGGTACATTTAAACATTTAAGTGTTATATATTTTTGAAATAGCCCCTTAAAATCCTTTATTTTGATACCCCACACGATGGGAATAGAAGAAAATATTTTTTTCCCTGCAAAATGGCGCCCATAATCCGCCATTTTAGTTTTTTCCAAATTTTATGTAGCCAGTGACACTTGCAGGATTAAGACGAATCGATTGACGTAAGAATCATCAAAATCGTCCAACGCGTTTGGTCTCTAGAACGCCACATAGGAACAAACATACATACATACATACATAGACTGATAAACACATTACCCTCCTTCGGCAGTCGAGTAAAAAAGGTTAGGCAGATGATGAATGGCTGAGGCACAGACCTACCTCCGAGTCAGTGATTGCACTCCTTAGCTGTACACATAATGAAAGTATTCCCAAAACGCATGCGTGTGATGTCCACCATGTACCTATGATCCATCACCATACGTCTTGTAGTTCGATGATGGAACGGGCTAGACGGAATATGATCTTGAAATTACATTGCTCACTGCCCGAAATGTAACCGATAAAAAATCCGACAAGCTGGCAGCTCGGTGTTGATGTTCGAGGCTCTGGAGCTTTGGCTCGACCAGTGCCTCATTGCCGATAAGATTCTTGAACTGAACTGAAGTTAAAGAAATTTCAGAGGAGGGCCAGAATTATAGAAAAAAATGCATTTTGTGTTAAAACTTTAAATTATATAAAACATTACAGCATTACACACTTGCACAAATGTTAAAAATTACAAATTAACTTTTATTCGAAGGCCCCGCCATGGTAGGCGTATGAGACATATGGAATTGCTTTTGATTAGCCATAATATTTTCAAATGCAGATTCGACTTGTGACGAATTAATTTACAGCAGCGCGATGTCCATTATTCTACTAAGTAGAATCTACTTTATACTTCTGGATCGTCAAAATATAATTTTCGCGAGCCATATACTATTCATGTCGAAGGACCGTCGGCGGACCGGATTAATAGTACATTACTGCAGCGGCCAGCAAAAGAGGCATTGATGGACGAACGTTCGCCTCGGCACATACGTAAGTCCATCAATGCCTAGTTGTGGCCAAGGCTTGTATAGTACTTTTCTCAAATAATGCGCGGAAATTAAAACTAAGTATTACCTAGAACTCATTTTGTCAAAATCAATGACGAACAATAATAATTGTTCCCGCGTTAGTGTTCTTTTGTTTTTTTTTTTTTCAATAAACAGCGTTCTATTTGCAAGCCAGTTCGAAATTTAAATAAAACCTCTGATAAGTTACCTCTTTGGTTGCCATGTTTCGGAGTAAAAGATCGTTCCATTTTTAAACAACACGACAGATATGATTTTACTATGTAATGTATTTGGCCGCTAGACACGACAGATATGGATTTTCATACAACTTTTGCCGGCCGCTGCTCGCATGTATATGGCCAGTACAGCAATCTCGATTTATCTCGAAGAAGGTTGTCGAATTAATGCTCAAATTTCCAAGCATGTTTGAGAAAATGCTTTCGCGGGTTGGAGCTGGCCCGCGGGCCGTACTTTGCCCATCACTGGTCTAAACCAAACAAATTCTCTTCTACAGACTTCCCAAAAGACGCCTCAGATGAGTGGTTAGCCCGAGCAGTTCAACACATGAACATCGACGAAGAAGGAAGGGGCACCCTGAAGGTCACCAAATGTGAGAAGCAGAGCGATGGCATGTACTCAATCGACGCACCAGAACTGATGGTAGCTATGAAGGGGTAAGCTCGACATGGACAAAGAAGAAATATGCTCTTATAATATATAGGTTTCTTCTAGGCAAGCGTGCTTCACCGTCAACCAATACTCTTATAATATATAGGTTACTTTTAAGCCTGTGCTACACGGTTGCCGACCAAGCCAAAAACCAAGGTCACCTTGGTTGGAAGCGCGTGGGGCGATGCCGGCTACACGGTTTGAAACAAGCTCCCGACCTCAGTATGTTTAGAACGCTGCGCAGAGAGGACGTATTTACGCTCGTACCGTACGTTCATAACAACGACCAAGGGCGTTGGAAGGTCATGCTAAATTTGGTTGGCAACCACTATCTACACAGTCGGAAACGGCCGCTTGACCTTGGTTTTTGGCTTGGTTGGCGACCGTGTAGCACAGGCTTTAGGCAAGCTTGCTTACCATCGACCACACCTTCAGGTGAGAAACGCAAGCCTATTTTAATAATAAAAAATCTAATTGCTAGATCAAGACATTACAATATGGAATATGCTCCTTAAAACAAGTTTTTGTTTAACTTACTTTGGTAGTTGATGTGTATGGATAAAATCTTGCAAGTTATCAACAACCAATTGATCTGAAATTGTGTGTACTTTTTTGGTTTGGATGACAATGCAAAGTTATAATAAAAAGCTTATTTTAAAAGTTTATTTTTATATTTGTGTAATTATTATTAGGTTTAATAAAAAAATATAAGATTTTTTTTTCTAAAAATTTTTATAAGCGGCGAAGTTATAAAGCTTCAAAGTTGAATTACTAAAAAAAGTATGACTACTTAAATCAAATGCCGTATCGCCATTGATACATGTAACTTTGATGAATGGTAATTAATATTTTTGTTTTTCATCTCAAAAAACGAGGTGTCGCGTACACCCGGTAAGAACGAAGTTCCTCACCTCTTGTACGGTAAATAATCAGCACAGATTCGGTAAAATTGTTAGTTATACCTACTCTAATATATATATATATATACTAGCTGACCCGGCAAACTTTGTTTTGACATAAATACACCAAACATTCATACCTACCCTACCTGCCCTACCCTACCTACCTACCCTACCAACCCTACCCTACCTACCCTACCCTACCCTACCTACCCTACCCTACCCTACCCTACCCTACCCTACCTACCCTACCTTACCTACCATACCCTACCCTACCCTGGTAAGGGTACCATTTTTTTTTTCATAACTTTCTCCTAACAATAACAAACACAACAAAAAAAGAATAAGCGAAATCGGTCCAGCCGTTCACGCGTGATGCCGTGACCAAGGGAAATAGGGATTCATTTTTATATATATAGATTAGATTAGGTATACTCACGAGAGTGAAATCACATCAGTAAAGTCACTTAACTAACACATGATGCAAACAAGTATGGTTTGACGATAATATCCGAACTACGCCGAACGGAACCGAACATAACTAGAAGGGGCATAACGCTTTTTCGTGACGTGACGATTTCACTAGGCAACTTCTACCGCAAGACCCGGTAAGGAACTTCGATCAAAAACAAAAAAAAAAAAACATTGTATTCGACGACTAATGTACAATTTCTACTGTTGTTTTTCTTCTTTATTTCCAATCAATAAAAAACTTGACGAAAAAAAGTTATTCTGTAATCTGTATATATCTTGTTTTTTTTTATTATTTTTGTTTTAGTTGTTAATATAGTATACTTCGTTTTAGTTGTTAACATAAAAATATGTTTACTATATTGTAAACTGTTATGTTATATTTATCTTATTAATTATAAGATATTACTGACTTAAGTAATTTTTTGAAGTTTTAGAATGTCAACATTGACAATTGACTAGACTTCGCCCACTGCTGGACCTAGGCCTCTTTTTTCTTGCGGCAATCCTCACGCTCCTGTGCCGCTCTTAGACATCGTAATCAAGGCTAGGAATCGAATTAAAAATAACAGGTTATTTAATGTTAAAATCGGTTTGTATCGTTTATTTGGTTCGGCGTCTAAATATTAGTGTTATTGTAAACCCGCGACATCCACCAACCCGCACTGGGCCCGCGTTGTGGATTACGGCCCATTCCCTCTCACAGAGAGGAGGCCTATGTCCCAGCAGTGGGAACATTAATAGGATGTGATGTGACAAATTTTTCATTACTCGAAACTCAAGTTAAGCAGCTTAGCATAATTAATGTGCTAGATTTTTCCGCTTGCATAAAATATGAAAAAAAAAAAACTTCATGAAATTATTATAAATATTTTATTGAATACTTAGTAGTACTGTTTAATTGGGTATTACAATGATCCTGCAGTGGATTAATACCTTCCATTTGTACATCTTCAACCAGAATCCATGTTAGTGTCTTCAACAGAAGAATAGGCCGGCTTATTACGTATCTTTTGCAAGAGCAAAACGATAGCGATTTTTGCGCAATTGTTGCTCTTCCATACAGAAGTTTTAGAGTTTCTGGCGGTTTTTTTTTCAAAATAAGTCCATTTGACAAACAGCGAGCGATTAGCAAACGATTGTGTAGGACCTACCATACCTACACTGCAGGTAATTCCGACTTTTATGACATAAAGCGTTTGATCGCTATCGTTTTGCTCTTGCAAAAGATACGTAATAAGCCTGCGGATGTATCGCCAGTAACATTAATTATGAATTTGTCCATTTCCATATCCAGTACCCTGACTTATTCGTAATATTTTTTTCTACATGTAGACATACAATATTAAGTAATTATTCAGTAGTTACTGTTCTGAACGCCTCTTCAGTAATTGAAGCTATTTCGCTAGGAGCTTGATCGACATTTTTCTGCAATTCGCCTCTTCACTACTGCCCAAATCTCTCCCATGGGATTTAAATCGCAGTGGTACGGCGGTAAAAGCAGAACCTCATGTCCATGTTCATTCAACATTTTGTTCTATTTCATACTGTGGGTCACCTTTGTGCCTTTTGATTAATTCGTAATAATTGTGCTTTTGTCCATCAACAATCAAGTCTTCAATTAAGCGGCATTTTTGAACGTCAAAAATTTAAATTTAAAGAGGAAGTCAACAAAACTGAGGAAAAAATAAATAAGTTAGCGAAACTCCGAATTCTGATATCTAAAAAATTACATGGTAGTTTTTTTATTACTTATAAAAGATTTCTGGAGGAAGACTCGTATTTCAACTTTAATGAATTCGGCACCCTGACATATTTCTCCAGAATTATGTCTTATAATAGATTTTCGGAGGAAGACTCGTACTTCAACTTTAATGGGTTCGGCACCCTGACATATTTCTCCAGAATTATGTCTTATAATAGATTTTCGGAGGAAGACTCGTACTTCAACTTTAATGGGTTCGGCACCCTGACATATTTCTCCAGAATTATGTCTTATAATAGATTTTCGGAGGAAGACTCGTACTTCAACTTTAATGGGTTCGGCACCCTGACATATTTCTCCAGAATTATGTCTTATAATAGATTTTCGGAGGAAGACTCGTACTTCAACTTTAATGGGTTCGGCACCCTGACATATTTCTCCAGAATTATGTCTTATAATAGATTTTCGGAGGAAGACTCGTACATCAACTTTAACGGGTTCGGCAGCCTGACATATTTCTCCATAATTATGTCTTGTAATAGATTTCCGGAGGAAGACTCGTACTTCAACTTTAATGGCTTGGCACCCTGACATATTTCTCCAGAATTATTTCTTATAATATATTTCCGGAGGAAGACTCGTACTTCAACTTTAATGGGTTCGGCACCCTGACGTATTTCTCCAGAATTATGGTTATAATATATTTCCGGAAGAAGACTCGTATTACAACTTTAATGGGTTCGGCACCCTGACATATTTCTCCAGAATTATGTCTTACAATAGATTTTCGGAGGAAGACTCGTACTTCAACTTTAATGGGTTCGGCACCCTAATATGTTTCTCCAGAATTATGTCTTATAATAGATTTCCGGAGGAAGACTCGTACTTCAACTTTAATGGCTTGGCACCCTGACATATTTCTCCAGAATTATTTCTTATAATATATTTCCGGAGGAAGACTCGTACTTCAACTTTAATGGGTTCGGCACCCTGACATATTTCTCCAGAATTATGTCTTATAATAGATTTCCGGAGGAAGACTCGTACTTCTACTTTAATGGGTTCGGCACCCTGAAATATTTCTCCAGAATTATGTCTTATAATAGATTTCCGGAGGAAGACTCGTACTTCTACTTTAATGGGTTCGGCACCCTGAAATATTTCTCCAGAATTATGTCTTATAATAGATTTCCGGAGGAAGACTCGTACTTCTACTTTAATGGGTTCGGCACCCTGACATATTTCTCCAGAATTATGTCTTATAATAGATTTCCGGAGGAAGACTCGTACTTCTACTTTAATGGGTTCTGCACCCTGACATATTTCTCCAGAATTATGTCTTATAATAGATTTTCGGTGGAAGACTCGTACTTCAACTTTAATGGGTACGGCACATCGATATACTTTTCCAGAATGATTTCTTATAATAGATTTCTTCCTCCATTTCGTCGACATTCAGACAATATAGGAACGACTAGACTGAGTAAAAGCCGACCAATAGTGAGTTAGCGAAACTTGGACGTGATAGGTATTGATCAAACTTATTTTCAGCCTGAGTCATGTAGATTGGTGTCCTAAATCGTTAAACTGATGGCTTTGGCTGGTCCTACCGGGAGGTGATCTGTAACAAACGAGACAATATGTAGCCTACATTACACATAGTAAAGTACTAAAGACTCGATCGTGTCGATCAAAAAAACATCTAACCAGAACAGGACAGCTCGGACGTCGAAGCTATCTCGTGCAGATTCAGATGTCTATCAGTATACTGACGAACAGGTCAGCCATGTGTCTCGTCATCGTCGTCTGTCAATTGTCTCGTCCTCCTCGCAACATCTACTGACAGCACCGACAAACGGAATATGACGGCTAATATTCCGTCTGTCGGTACTTCCGGAAGATGTTGCGATCATTGAACCAATGTTTAAGGCTCGTGGTAAGCTTTAAAACATGTTTCAATGCACAGGGGAACGTTGCACTCCTCACGTTTGTCAGTCTGGTCGTCTGGCGGTGGCAAAATACCTCCAAAGATAGCCACTGGATGACTCGCACAACTCGTAAGTTTTCACCCCGATTTGTGGGGCCTACGTCGAAATCCTCTGTGCAAACGACAACCTCCCATGCCACTTGAGCAGATATTCGTCAATGGCTATCTCTTGGGAGGGCGAATAAATTTTCGAGGCCTTTGAACACTTAGGAGCATAAGGTCAAAAGTGCGAATTGCAAGTTGTCAAAAGAGCACAATGTTCAGCAAATTCTTGTTTGTCATTTTAAAACCCAACGCTCTATTTATACTTGTTGGCCCCGGGATTTGTAAAGAGATCCCAGGATTTCGTTACCCAGCATTTACCTGCCAAACCTTTCTCTGTTGAAAAAATGTGTTTAATATTCTTTGCAACCGCGGACTCGTAAGTCAATTTGCGTAGCTGTTGTTGTGAGATTCCAAAAAATGGTTTAGCCAACAGAATAACATGGTCAGCTAACTCCTTCTTCTTTTAAAAATGTTGCCTTTCGGCAAAGTCGAGGGTCATAGTACTCTCCTTTTTTAAATGTATCTCTTATTGAAGAATCTGGAAGCATATATTTGCCTCCTGTTACTTACATCTTCCAAAAGCAGCTTGCATTTTGTTTTTAGTGACGAATACATCACTCACCTTCGGTTTGCCGACGATATAGTGGTCATGGCTGAGAGCATAGAGGACCTCAGTACAATGCTCGATGACCTCAGTAGAGCTGCCGCAAGAGTGGGTCTTAAAATGAACATGGACAAAACCAAGGTGATATTGAATGCCCATGTTACACCTTCTGACCAGGGTCGATAATTTTTGAAACAAAAAAACAAAATTGTAGGATGAAACCTATTGGAAAAGAAAGAGAATATAACAAAAATTAAAGGAAAAATAATTTACGGGCGATCTGAGGTCGGGAAGTGGAAGGGGTTGAGTTTTTAAGGGTGAAAAACTGTTTATCTCGATTGCCGGCAAAACTACAAGTCCTATGGAAAAAAGTTAAATGGCAAAGTTGTAGGTAATAAAAAGATTTAACACTTTTTTCAATTTTGTGAGGGCATGTATAGACTGGAAAACTTAACTTGTCATTGAAATAGTCACACATATCATACACATACATTATTTTTGAAAAATATGTCATGGTGCCGAACCCATTGAAGGTAAAATACGACTCTGCCTCGGTAAAGAAACCTTGCAAAATTTCTATTGCTAAAAAACTAAACATTTCGTCCTTGTCTTATTCATTTAGACTGCTGTCTATAAAGGTTTTAAAGAAGAAACGATTGACAATTATAGTAGTTTATGCAATGGCCATATAAAAGGGGTTATTAAAACACGAGCGTAGGTTTATCAAATGAGGCGAAGCCGAATTTGATAATAATATTACGCGAGTGTTTTAATACCTAATTATATGCCGTTGCATACACTACTTTATCTTCACTCATACAGTTGAAATAAAACAAAAGTGGAAATGGAAAAATATTTGGCATGGCGGGCAATTTAGATTCTCATTGCGCAGCGCGCGCATCCACAGACAATGAAACTTCTTTACTACAGCCCATACGCGCCAGAAAATTAAAAAGTAGGGATGTAACGATATATGAATTTGCCGATACGATACCGATACCGATTATCGAGGAAAATAATCGGCGATATCGATACCGATATCGATGGCTTAGTAGTAAATAAGGAATGATGTACTTTATATGCATAAAACTTACTTATGTTACACAGAATAAATAGGTACTCCATTCTGTAAAGTGTGGTAAAAATGGCAATTAAAAATAATGAAAAAAAAAGGTAAAATATCGTATCAACATTTATTTGGGTAACATTTATCAAGGAATCAAATCAAAATTAAATCAATATTAATAATCAAAGTTCACTTTAGGAAGATTTTTGTTAAGGAAACAAAGTTTATTCAAATTACTAGCAGATAATCTGTTGCGCAAATCATTTTGTATGAGGCCTGCAGTTGAAAAAAGACGTTCTGAGGCAACTGAGCTCATTGGGTAAGATAAATATTTTTGTGCAAGCATTTTCAATTTTGGGTATTTATCTTCATTGCTCCAATAGTTCTTTGGATCTTGTTTCATTGGAATATTTGGACATCTCGTATAAGAGTCCACCTCTTCTTGCTCAGGATGACTGGACATGTTTGATAAAGGTTCCTCCTCTTCTGCTTCTTTAATCAAACTGTCACAAGCACTCCAGATACCTGAGAAAGTTTCATCTTGCTTTTTTTGTGACTCTACACGCTCTACAGGAACATGTGTATCCCCGTTTGTAATTAAGGAGATAAGTATTCTTTTCGCCTCAATGCTTGTGGATTGTAGAAAGAACGTACGCAATTTATAGCGCGGATCTAGTGTTGTTGATAAAATAAAAGTTTCCTCACTCTCTAGATAATCAAATCTGTCATTTATTCCAGCGATCAAAATCTCTAAAAAATTATGATATTCTGGGCTGCTGTAACTGTCGTCCGCGGTCTCTTGATTATTTTTGATCTGTTTTAAAACTTTTCGCAAACTGTTAATGAGAGGTATAGCGTCAGATAAGCAAGCAGATTCTTTACTTATAGATTTTGTAGCTTCTTCAAAATAATTCAAAGTCGAAACAACTTGTTCCATCAATAGCCATTCTTCTGTAGACAATTCAGTTCTACATTTCACATGAGGCAAAGAAGCTTGAATTGCAACTCGTTGCTCTAAAAGTCTTCTAAGTGCATGAAGGGTTGAATCCCAGCGAGTAACGACATCCTGAATAAGAACGTGACAAGGAACGTTATGAGATTTTTGCATTTCTGTTAGGATTTTGCGACCTGACGTTGAATGACTGAAGTGGCCAATAATAGATCTCGCCTTTGTAATCATGGCTTTTATTTTCTCTTCAAAAAACGCATCCTTCAGCACTAATTGTAAAGAGTGCGCCATACATCTGATACGTTGAACTCCCACTAGTGTTACAGCAAGCCCCATATTCGGTGCATTATCTGTTACTACAGCACGTACCTGTTCGCTGATGTGCCAATCTTGAAGTAATTGACGTAAGTTTTGAGCTATGTTTTCAGCGCTATGATTTTCGCCTTCAAAAGGAAATACTTCTAGGCAGTAGTTCTTCAACTCAAAATTTTTATCAAGTCCGTGAGCAGTCACACTTATAAAGTCGTTAACGGACGAAGAAGCATCGCTAGTCCATAAGTCAGTCGTGATAGTGATGTGCGGAAGTTCATGCAAAAGTTCCATTATTTTGGTTCTTACACGGCAGTACATGTCTGGTATTACATTTTCCGAAATATGGGGACGGGAAACCATTTTGTATTTCGGGCAAAACTGCTTAATAGTGCGTTGAAACCCCAGTTTATTTACCAAGTCAAACGGTTCCATGTCTACACATATTTGTTCAGCTATTGTTTTCGTGATCGCTTTTGCCCTAGGGTCATCGGTATCATACATGACACTTTTTTGCAGAATGTGCTCCAAAGTAGCTTGTTTTTTAGGCGGCGGACCACCGTCGGCGCTTGAGGTACCTGGGATGTCTTTTTCCAACTCCTTTTCGTGATAGCGCTTCACGTGTGTCCACATGTTAGTTGTCGTGAAGCCCTTCGATGAAACTGCTTTGCTACCACGAGAAACGCTGACATTGCAATATAAACAAGTCGCTTTTGTGTCATCATCCTGTTTTATTTGAAAATGATTCCATATACTACTTCTATGTTTTAAAGGAGTCGCCATTTTATTTATCGTACGTAACTGTATTACAGTCCTCACTTCACCCAAAAACAGACAAAATCACGAATAGCGGTGACGAGACAAGGTAAATTCGCCGAAAAACAATGCAAGTATTATTACATTATTATTATATTACAACGCTGTGCCAAAACTAAGTAAACACTGACGAGCGACGACCGTTAACCGCGTGCGTTGACATTTCACTGGCGGGCGCGTCCTTCGCCCCACCGCCCTCTAAGACGGGGTGGCAACATGGCCGCGAGCGCGTCGCGCGTCGCCTTCGTTCTTTTCGCGCGCTTTTCAAACTGTATCGGCTGTATTTAAATCGGCGATGCCGATGTATCGGCCTGCCGATTATATCGGCCGATATATCGGTATCGGTATCGGTATCGTTACATCGCTATTAAAAAGTAAAAGTGTGCTATAAAAATTAAAAAGTTATTTTATGATGCAGTTGTTTGAAAATCGAAGGAAAATGTTGAACTGTAATGGTTTTTTTTTTTAATTTTACCTATCCACGAATATAAAGTACGTGTTTATACAATATTTTTTGAATTCGTATTTGGAACATTACGATGTGAGTGTAGATAATAGTACATTACTGCAGCGGCCAGCAAAATAGGCATTGATGGACGAACGTGTACATGTGGGCCGAGGCGAAGCCGAGGCACACATACGTAAGTCCATCAATGCCTAGTTGTGGCCAAGGCTTGTATAGTACTTTTCTCAAATAATGCGCGGAAATTAAAACTAAGTAGTACCTAGAACTCTTTTTGTCAAAATCAATGACGAACAACAATAATTGTTCCCGCGTTAAAGTGTTCCTTTGTTTTTTTTTCAATAAACAGCGTTCTATTTGCAAGCCAGTTCGAAATTTAAATAAAACCTTTGATAAGTTACCTCCTTGGTTGCCATGTTTCGGAGTAAAACATGGTTCCATTTTTAAACTACACGACAGATATGAGTTTACTATGGAATTTATTTGGCCGCTAGACACGACAGATATGGATTTTCATACAACTTTTGCCGGCCGCTGCGCGCATATATTTGACCAGTACAGCAATTTCGATTTATCTCGAAGAAGGTTGTCAAAATAATGATCACATTTCCAAGCATGTTTGAGAAAAAGTATTTAAGAATTGATATCCCTTTCTGTTAAAATAGCGCTCTTCGTGAATTGCGGAACTAAGCAACATGTGTTCCATCAATAGACAAAGATATTTTATTTCAACTAGGCCACCAAGCGGCACTTTTGAACGTTACATCAAAATGATTCTACCGTGCAATGCACCCCAGAACTCTAGCAATGCCTAACTTTTTATATAATCTGTAAACAACACATTATTTATTTTAAAGAGGATAATATAATGGCTCTTCATACAGTCAGAAATGTATATAATGCAATACTTGCCCTCTTTTGATTTCATCACGATCTTCTCTGGAGCTTGGAAATTTGACATATTTAATAAAATGTGGCTTGTTTAGTACCGCAGTCACTTGTTTTAGTGCTTGAAAAACTAAGGGTTTTGATACGGCCTACCAGTGTTTGGTACAAACCAGTTGCATAAAAAGCCAGTGCAACCAAGATCTAAAACAACAATTGAGAATATTTTATCAAGTTTTGAAACACATACTTGCTAGCGATAATTTAACAATTACTGGGTACTTACCTTTGTTTTCGTATCAATGCCGTCTGAACGAAGATTAACGGGTATATGAGGAGCCGATTTCCTCAGTAAAAGCTCTTGTAAGGTCTTTAGGGAGTCGATACATTTTAATGAACTGTCGAACCGTCAAGTCAAAAGCATCATTGTACATTCTTGACGATAAATTTCTTCTTCTTACCCTTCTAATTTTCAACAAAATCCATTATATTCGGTCTGTAACAATTAATAAAGGTAAATGCAACCTCGTTACAGTACTGTAGTAATATTGCCCATTATTCCCTGTAAAATCGCAATGTCATTATGTGTATACAAAATGACGCTTTCTTCAGAGTGGCCTCTCTGTCTGCGGTGCGCCGCCGCTTACGTACTTTGTGCCCGCACTCTACATTTGTAAAAGAAGAGATGGAAAATTATTATTATTGTCATGTCACATTAGTATTTCTAATGATTAGAGGTAAAGTTGTGTGTTATCAACTTGAAAACATACCTCTGACCAACCCGAAAAGAAAAAAAAATGCGCTAAAAACACTGTTCCCAAGACAAAATTCGTATTTCTCTCCATGAAAGTCAGCAAGAGTTCGAGTTGATGTTGGTTATTTCAGAAGTACAATGCAGATTAGATGAACCAGAATTTGTTTTTTTTGGAAAATCTGCTTTAGCTTTAAAGATCTTTGATGATTTTCTATTACTGTACTCGTATATAGATAGTATAAAACACAGTTGCTATCTGCATCTGTCGACATCATTTCTATTTCTATGCTAACCTATAAACTACGCAACAGATTAAGATTTTCACTCGTATATACCGATAAAAGAGAGGATAAATTGGTGCTGGTGCACTGCCATCGATTAAAAAGTCACTCTGTTCTATGGATTTGACATTTTAAGTCTTTTCAAGTTTGGGTCGGTTCGGTACCTTGTTCTTCGTATCAATAATACATAGGACGATGTTGTACAGAGTCATAAAAAATCCGTGTCATGTTGCGGAATTAGGCACAAAATTTCAACAATGGAAATACATTTTATGTTCACTATAACTGTCACTTTGTTATTTTTAAGAAAGCCTTCCTTGGCTGAAGCATTTGCGTAGTTCGGCAAGAAGTGCCGAAACCAAAGCTTGATGTTGCTGGTCTTCAGCGGGGCATGCCAGCAATGGCTAAGGTTTTTTTTTTATAATGACTTAGTACAGTGGTTGTTGAGTTGTTAGTGTTATGTTGTTATTAAGGTGCAGTATTACAACTCCTACTTCGGACAACTTAAGTCTACGTGAGTTCATCCATACATATATATTCTTTATGGATTCTTTCTTCGATTATTCAATTTTTCAAATGCATCTATTTTTGGTGCAAAATTTCAATTTTGCAGTGAGCAACTGCTTTTCCGCGTTACTGATACATTTACTGTGTCACAAAATGCATTGTGTATTCCACTGCTTGAAACCAGTTTTTCAATTTCTTTTAAAGATTGTGTCGGCATGGTTTCGACCCTAGTTATAAATTTCTCCTTTCATTTATTTTGAATACATGGGACGATGTTCTATAGACTCAAAGGCGAGCAAAGTTGCTGAATCACAGACCGCACGCGATTGTTCATGTACAGTAGGTATTACCTGAGGCAGCTGACGGACTAGAGCAAATATACGACAGGGCGCAATATTCGCACTTTTCTGCCGGATAATAAGTTTCACACTTACCTAATTTCTAATTAAAAATCGTTTATTGATTGCGGCTGAGAAGGAAGAACCAGAGCTTGTTGAAGGTTTAATATTACTAAAGACAGTGTACGTATTCCACTGCTTGCATAAAAAAAAATTAGAAGGGGATTATTTTTTTTGAATTTATAGAACTATAGATTCAAAAAAATACCTTTCTCATAATATGTTTTTTTTTCAAGAAAAAACGAAATTTTCGAAAAAATCTGCGTTAAGTTGCGGAATCAGAGTTATCCGGGTCATCCACACTTCGAAGAACCCGTTTTTCATTAAATTTTTATTTGCACCTATTTGTGGTGCAAAATTTCGGCAATGTGTTCTGTACTTTCGCCATCTCCTCTTTGAAAGCCGCGGTCGTGTTTAGGCCTGTCTCACGGCTACTCGGGTCCGTTTCTATTTTACGCTGGTTTAGGTCCTATTTGAACCTTTCCAGAGATTTTCAGAGCATGTCCAGCTGGTTGGGGATGCTGGTGACGTTTGTGTCCAGGCATGAAATGTCGGCCTCCATGGTGTTTCACTTGGGATCCCCTGGGGCCTTTATGCTTTCCTGCCTCGTTCTCCCGTGCTCCCTTTGGTTGTTGAGGCTCGCCGTTGCGACCTCGCCTTTCAGCTGCCGTTGAATGCTTCAAGGGTCTCTTGACCGAAACATTCCCGGATCCCAAATAACTCTTTTATCGTGTCTACGACGTCAGTCCGCATGAAGGAGCTCCTTCATCATGGCCGCAAGTTCCCGATTGTGAGATCTCTCGACCCGCACAAGCTCTTGTGCGTGACGAGAGAGTGATCTCGAGATTGTACTGGTTTTGATACTTACATTTTTAAATGCATCTCTTTTTGGTGCAAAAGTTCAATTTTGATGTGAGCAACAACTTGTACACGTTTTTCAATTTCATTCTTTTAAAGTTTGGGTCGGTTCGGTTTCGACCCTAGTTACGCATTTCTCCTTTCATTATTTCATTCATATTGAATACGTAGGACGATGTTCTATAGACTTAGAAAGGCGAGCAAAGTTGCGGAATCACAGACCGCACGCGTTTGTTCATGTACAGTAGGCACCTGAGGCAGTCTCCGAGGATGGTAGCCGATGGACGAGAGAGAATTTACGACAGGGCGCAATATTCGCACTCTTCTGGCGGAGAATGATCGTAGGCATATACACTACGTAATTAGGAATTATAATGTGGAATTTTTATATTTTTCTGGTTGTCAAGTCCACTATGAAATATTCCGGTTGTCCCTGCATTATTTCGAGACCAATTCCGCACTGCGCACAGTAGTCTCCGCAAATAATGTGTGGCTGGCCATGGCCATAAGTAATTTTGCTTATTAAATGGAGAAAATCGTCAATGGATAAAAGTCTATCTATCTACTTCCATTATGAGCACTATTTTACACACACGCAGTTAACTGTACACGATTCCACGAGTTCACGTTTTATTACGGTTCATGAGATACAGCCCTCCGTTATTTCGCTGTAAAAATAAATTAAATTTACTTAGCATTTACAAAAATGACATACCTTTTTAAGTACCTACGTATTCCACTGTTTTAAAGCAGTTTCGCACTTACTACCGTTGCAAGTTAAACAATTTCTTGTAAATACGATTTGCTGTATTAATTATGGCGAAATTTTCAAAGTTTCACACGTACCTAATTTCTAATTAAAAATCGTTTATTCATGGTCTTTAATGATTGCGGCTGAGAAGGAAGAACCAGAGCTTGTTGAAGGTATATTATATATTACTAAAGACATAGTGTACGTATTCCACTGCTTAAAAGCAGTATCGTATACTAGCCCCGCAAGTTGATATTGCGATGGAACCTTGTCACAATAACAGCTGCGTGACGTCATCCGTCGCACAAAAAGACAGCTAGCAAAAAAAATGTTTTGTATTTTTTTAGGTCGGTTTGTGCGTATATAGTAACTGAGACAGGAATGTCAGACAATGTAATCTAAGAATAGCCAGACGGCTGTTTATGACCATAGGTATATTTCTTAGAAATTTCGGCACCCTAAAAGATTAGTTTTTGTATGCTGCTTATAAAAAAACATTAGCGCCCTGCACACGTACAGTTCGGACCGCGCATCTTGGACTGCGTTCCAAACAGCAGTTAGATCTGTACGGTTTGGACTGCGGATCAAACTGTTGTGCTAATTACGATAAAAAATGCATTCACGGTTTGGATTGCCGACGAAACTTACATAATCTAGACAAACGTTCCGAACTGTGCGTGTAAATTGATTTTCAAGAGTTTGGACTGCAGTTTGGACTGGCGCGTGGAACGTTATAGCTTTTAAAAGTTTTTTACACAGTAGTAAGAAAAATGGACGATCGGTTGGTCATCGCGTTAGCTGGATTTGTAGTTAGCTTAAACAGCCGAAAAAAACGACGAGTGTGGGTAAAGGAATACAGACAAAGATATGGACATTTACCGATGTTAAGGGAATTACGACAGTGTCATCCGGAAGATTTTAAAAATTACCTAAGAATGGACAGTGACGATTTTGATTGTTTATTAGCACTGATACGTCCCAAATTAACTAAGCAAGATACAGTTATGAGAAAATGTATAACAGCAGAAGAACGATTGGTTGCCACGTTAAGGTTTTTAGCGACCGGACGGTCCTATGAAGATCTTAAATTTAGTACAGGCGTGTCTACATCGGCGTTAAGTAAATTAATACCGGAAACGTGTAGAGTAATTTATGAAACGCTTCGGGAAGATTATATGAGGGTAAGTAAAACATTTTGTAAATCAGTTATATACTTATATAATTTTTATCAGTCACAACAATCACAGTACAATCAGTTAAAATGAATAATTAGTTATTATAATTAGTTAAAATGCTTATAGTAATCTCTTAATAAACACTGAGATTCATTTACGAGAGTTACATCAGTGTTTTGGGTTTCCAATGTAGGTTGAAGAGACGAATGTTGAGCAGCGTCCGTGTGTACAGAAGTAGATGATGATGGTGAAGATAAAATAACAGTTTTATTGCACTGCTTATCACAAATATCAGTTGAATCAGTTAATTGATTTAGTATACCCCTGCGTAAAACTGAATGTATAATTGTTTCAGCATGTAAGGCTTGAATACTATTCATTTTCTCCAATTTTTTGGAAATGGTTATGGCCAAAGCATCATATTCTGTCACTTCCTTTTTTTTTAATGCTTCTGTACATACAGTCATGAATTTAATCTGAGTATCTATCACACTTGGTTTCGTTTTCCTCTTCATACCTCTTGAGGCTGATCCTAAAGATGAAGATGATTCCTGAAACAATACAATTTATAATAAAAGTTGACGAAACATAATTTTATTGGTTTTATTTTTCAGTTTCCTACGAGCAAAGAAGAATGGTTGGAAATTGCTAAAGGCTTTCAAAATCAGTGGAATTTCATTAATTGTGGTGGAGCTCTCGACGGAAAGCATATTCGAATTGTACCACCTGCAAATTCTGGTGCAAAATATTATAATTACAAGAACTTTTACAGCATGGTTTTATTAGCTTTGGTCAATTCAAACTATGAGTTCATTTTTGTAGATATTGGTAAAAACGGCAGAATGTCCGATGGAGGTGTCCTCGAACACACGGAATTTTACAAAAAAATTATAAGAAATCAATTAGAACTACCCGACAAAAGTGAGAACGTTAACAATTTAAACTATGTTTTCATTGGTGATGAAGGTTTTGCTCTCAAAGAAAATCTCTTAACGCCCTATGCACAAAGAGAACTTGATCATGACAGACGGATTTATAATTATAGACTCTCGCGCGCTCGCAATGTTGTCGAAAATGCATTCGGTATAATAGCCTCTAGATTCCAGATATTACGTACACCCATTAACATGAAACCCGAAAACATATGTTACATAGTACTAGCAATATGTAGCATCCACAATTTTCTAAGAAAGAGAAGTAATATGTACCTGTCGGCAACGACAGTAGACAGAGAAAGTATTGAATCTGGACGCGTTAGTGAAGGAGACTGGCGAAGAGACAACTTCGACCTAACTAGATTGGACAGACCTTCAGTCAGGAATGTCTCAACTTTGGCTAAACAGAGCAGAGATGAATACAAAACATATTTTAATTCAATAGGTCGTGTCCCTTGGCAAGAAATTATGATTAACGCTGGTAGAGCATAACTTTATTCAGTGCACCTATAGGTTTATGGACGTAAGTTGAGCGCTGATTAAAGAGGCAGAAACAATTGCGCGCAGTGACCAATAAAGTTGCCGCTACCTATACATATTTTTTTTTATCTGTACAGTAAAAAAATTACAATATATTGTGTTTTTATTTACCACTTACCTCTACAATTGTGTGGTCAGAGTTTGGCAGTGACGTTATATTCGTAGGCTGCTGAGATGTTGGTATGTCGTCGTTGGTATAATGTTGTGGGGATGGTGTGTGGTTTGCAAAATAGTCTAAAGTTTCAGCTGTAGACTCGTCCGTCGGCATGTTAGACACGCTTGGGGTTGGTAATTCTTGGTCTTTTGTGAATAAAAGTAAGTCAAAGTACCAAAGAGTCGGTTTATAAACATCTTCTTGGGAGCTTCCACTTTTGTTCCGTGTCTCCGTTACTTTCTTCAATTCTTTGCGAAATGCACCTCTTATATTCTGTATTTTTTTGCTGACGAAATCGCGATCAGCTGAAACAAAACCTACTGACTTGCAAAAATCAACGAGCTCGTCATATGCTTTGTTTCTCATATTCCTGTTACTATACTCCTTACTTTTTATCTTCCAGAGACACGGATGTTCACGGTACAAACGAATGAACTCTGTGATAGCTTCGACGCTCCAAACCGCCATTTTTGTAATTTACGTTTATACGTGATGCGCGCGTAAAACTGTGAGACATGCACTCGCGTCGAGCTGCCAGATCGGACTGTTAGATCCGCACATCTACACGTACAGTTCGGAGCGAGGGATGGAACGGCGCGTGGTATTTCCCGCGGTCCGAACTGTACGTGTGCAGGGCGCTAATGATTACACCCATAAGTACATAATTGTGTTGTTGATGTGAAAATATGACAATATTTCTTAGTATAGAATAGGGGTCCGCATTACCGGTCTAACTGCTGATTTGGCTAAACTTCGCTATTTTCTTATAATATAGATAGATAATTACTACATCTCTAAGACTCTAAGCTTATAAATAAAACTATTGGTATGGAAAAAATCAATGTTATATTTCAATTCAATACAATCTTAGTCTATTTCTTCAATCCCACTCATATTGTCTTCCAAATCATCACTACTTTCTGTGTCAGTTGTTTCTGATTCACTGTCGTCTGCCGTATTTATAATAAATAACTCGTCAGTTATTCTATCTTTGCGCCAATATTCTTCTTCAAGCCTTTTTACGTGGTTTACTTCCTTTCGCCAGTCATCTGGAGTTATCGATGCCAACGCCTCCAACGTCAGAGTTTCAATACGGCTTTCTAACTGCTCCACATTCTTTTCTGACACCCTCATTTTGACTAGGTTCCAGATGTACTCAATGGGGTTGAGGTCGCAGTTGTAGGGTGGCAATCTAATGACCTCATGGCCATTGTCAGCTAATAACTTGTCGATTTTATAATTTTTCGGCGGTTTGTGCTGTTTAATTAATAGGTATAGTTCTGGTTTTGTACTATCGCTGGGAAATTCGATGTTGTGAGCTTGTAGCCACTCAACCATCACCTGTTTTTTAGTATTCATATTTGGTGGCTTATTTTCTTCCTTACTATGATAAGGGGCGTTGTCCATCACAATTATCGAGTTGCGTGGTATGTTGGGTAGCAATTTCTCTGTAAGCCACTTAGTAAAATTCTCCGCATTCATTTGGTCGTGATAATCCCCCGTTTTGGTGTCTGCTTTAAACATTAAAAGGGCATTGTTAACAAAGCCAGTTTCACTTCCCGCGTGAACTATTATCCATCGGCGGCCGGGGCTATCGTTCCGTCTCACTCCAACATCGGTTGCTGTTTGCCAACATTTTTTTACGGTGTAGTGTGCGTGTATCCATGTTTCGTCGAGATAAATAACGGGTCTTTTGTTATCACCAAGCGAGTCATTTTCTTTCATACGGCGTAAATATTTAGCCCTCCACGCTTGAATTTGGGGTCTTTCAATTAGAGCCAGTCTTTTTTGGTAGCATCGTTTAAATTGGTAGCCTAGATCACTTTTAATTATTTTTCTTAATGTAGTTTCACTACCAGTGTAATTAAGGTCTACTTTTGCAGCCGCCAAGATTTTGCGCATTGTAGGTATTTCTTTCCTCACCGTATACATTGAATGAATGATATTCCTTAATGCAGTTAAAGAAAATCCGTCGAAATATTCCTTCCTTTGTCGTTTTGCTTTGGTAGGAGTTCTCATTTTGCTGCCACTTGCTGTTGCTGACTCATGCTCTCGTCGTAATTTCGTCACAGTATTTTTTGCAACGCCTGTGGCACAAACCACACGTTCCGTGACTTTGGTAGAATTTTGCAAAATCTTCAAAATGTCTATTACCAGTTGCTTCGACATTAAAATGTCCTCAGTAGTGTCCGAAGCACTCTTTAAGGCACGGTTTATATTTTGTATAACTAATTTACAGTTTTCTTTCTCTTTTACAAAATAATTGTCCACTTTAATTATCATTTCACGAGTACGACTGTTAATTAATTTCTTACTCATTTTAACGGGTAACAGGTAAGAAAACTAAACAACAAAACTCAACAACAAAACTCAACAACAACAATAAAACAGGATAACAAAAACAGAAAGCTATAACAAGTACTCGAAGCGCGTAAGCACGTAAGCGCGGGCTGACCTTGCGAACGGTACTGACGCGACGGCGCGACTTCGGCTACGTCACCAAGATGGCCGCCAATCGCAATATCAACTTGCGGGGCTAGTACGAACGTTCCAAGTTCAACAATTTGTTTAAGTACCTACGATTCGCTGTTTTATTATGGCGAAATTTTCTAAGTTCCACACGTCATTTCTTATTAAAAATCGGTAAATACCATGATGGTTGATGGTTAAATAATACTAAAGAAAAGACTAGCAGTACACTACTAGTGCACTGCTGTATATTGTTTTAAATTAAGAAGAAGCGCTAAAGCGTTTTGGCAATTCAACCCTCTTTTTTTTAATTGATGGAATTGCTCTTCCATATTTGTCTAAGGATTGGCAGGTAAAACTGCTTTTTAGACAGTTCCGTATTTTTCGCCGTATCTGAAAAGTATTGTACCAGAATTTAGTGTTAGCGTTTGCCTCGTAAAGATCGCTGGCCCTTATATATTTACTAGCTGACCCGGCAAACTTTGTTTTGCCATAAAAACACCAAACATTCATCTACCCTACCCTACACTACCTACCCTACCTACCCTACCCTAACTACCTACCTTACCGTACCCTACCTACCCTACCTACCCTACCCTACCCTACCCTACCTAGCTGACCCGGCAAACTTTGTTTTGCCATAAAAACACCAAACATTCATCTACCCTACCTACCCTACCCTAACAACCCTACACTACCTACCCTACACTACCTACCCTACCCTACCTACCCTACCCTACCTACCCTACCCTACCTACCCTACCTACCCTACCCTACCCTACCCTACCCTACCTACCCTACCCTACCTACTTACCCTACCCTACCCACTTAGGGGTATGAAAAATAGATGTTAGCCGATTCTCAGACCTACTCAATATGCTCACAAAATTTCATGAGAATCGGTCAAGCCGTTTCGGAGGAGTACGGGCACGAACATTGTGACACGAGAATTTTATATATAAGATTGTTCGCGACGGTAATCATTGATAACATGGAGCAATTTGCGTGTGTTATTCGTTCATTGTTCAGTCTTAAGTGAACTTGCGCCAATATCTAGGTACGTGCCCTTCTTTTATAGGTACCTACTATATTCTCAGTTCAGAAATTCCACACTGTTGTTACTACTATTGTTTGAAGTTTGCTTCGTAATTCATATTAGTTATCTACTTTTTTTGATGACAGAGAAGATGTGTGACATTTTCTTTGTCGAATATCTTTTCATTTAAACCAAACTGACGTAAAACTACTGATGGTACTATGTAATAATGACATAATAGAAAACAAATAATAAGGAATCAATTTGCCTACCCTTTTCCGTTCTATTTTGGGGTAGACCCCTAAGCGGCTCGCACTACTGACAGCACTGCAGAAGTGGCTTAATGGTCTCGTCGGTATGTTTGTGTGACTGTGCCGTTTCGAGCGTTTGTAGGTAGTTTCCATACTGTTTGTATATTTTTACTGTGTTTTAATGTCCCACTGCAGGGCATAGGAGTTTTCTCGTACCGAGAAGACACTACCATTTATCTAAATTATTTTTAAGAATGTTATCATTAATTAATGCCATCCGGTCAAAATGGATTACATTACAGTTTGCATTCATTTGCATAGAACTGACAATTTGTATAGGTTTTAAGTACACTATCACAAACGAATGTCTATTTTGACCCGACTTTACTTTATAAAAGATAGCTTGATCGCGACATATATCAAACTGACGTATACGTTATTGTGTTAGCCTGTCAAGCGCTATTGTTACTGTATTTATACTGACAACTGTCGCAGAGATCAAGCTATCTTTTATGAAGTAGGTAGGTATAGTTAAATTTTGTTGATTTATATCAAAATATCACATCAAAATGTTTAACAATCAATTTTGAAACAATTTTTGTAACTAAGTCGTGTGTAAAGGTCTATCCACACATATCAGGGCCGTGCCCGGGACGTGGACAGACCGTGCCCCGACAGGGGCTCAAAAAAATATCGCTGTGTACATTTTATATGAACTCGTTACACACGTCCGTGCACGGGCCAGTGACGAAGCTTCAATGATTGGGCCCGGCCCTGTCACGTCCCTGATATGTGTGGATAGACCTTGACTTGAACATTCGGAGACGAGTTTTTCTTTAATTATTTGTATAATAATGATAGGTCTTTATTATAATTTAAGTATTGTAAGCGTGTAGATTAAGGTTTCAGTTTTTAGTTTATATTCCCGGTGTCTTAAGTGTATTTCTTACATTTATTATATCAACAATACTTGTAACATGTAATTCTAAAATAAACAGATTTTCAAGTATAAGGTTATTTTATTTAAACACCGCGCACAAGACCCAAACCACAGATAATATAGGTACCTAATACTAGCATACAGATGTCTCATCCTCTACAAAGATACCGTCCCGACGTACTGTACTGATTATTTTTTGTGCATCGATCGCATTCGGTTCCGTTCCACGGATATCGCCGTGGAACGGAACCGAACGCGACCGATTTACAAAAAACTTATACCGAAGTTTTTTTGTAAATCGGTCGCGTTCGGTTTCAATCAGATGAAAAACGCTAGTTACGTCGGCACGGTTTCTTTGTATGGGATGAGGCAGATGTATGATAGTATTATATTATCGTTTAGGCGCATTATGGCCAATTCGCAAAATTTCCAATTAGCGATTTACAAGATAAACCATACCATAGACAAGAGATGTCAAAAAAAAACATGCAAATAAGGGTAGCTGAGGGTTCAAGCGTATTTAACGCAAGAGTCGAAACGAATTTCTAATAATGTACATAGCATATCTGCCTTGTTGGTCTAATGGCCGCAAGCTCAGTACCACATGAGAAGATAAACGGAACAGAGATAAAGCTTCATACAACCGCGCGAGTCGTTGCACTACTCACGCGGACGCATGGGTGCGTGACCACTGGCCGCTTGTCGCGTACGCGGCTGACTGCCGTAGACTGGAAAAAACCGGTTAACGTTGGCAGTCAGCGGCGTGACAGCCAGTGTACAATCTCAGGGTCTGTGCAACGCACGTTGTTTGTTTTGTTAGTTGCAAGTTTGAATATTTTAATGTAAAAACGTTGTATTTTATTATTAACTAGCTGTTCCCCGCGGCTTCGCTCCCGTGGGCCACCCCACAGGACCCTATTTAAACCGTTTTTTTTCCCTAGTTAACCCTAGTTAACCCTAAAATAATAAACTATTTAACAAATGTTTTGTTTTCACCTATTGTGACAAGTTGACAACATTACCAAAATAGGTAACAATTTTGCACGTTCTTAGGAACATTTGTCTCTGTTCCGTTTATCTACTCATGTGTTAGTACTACTGAGCACAAGGTACTGGGTTCAATTCCCGGGGGTATGGCAGTGTCATTGGGTTCTTCCATCTTGAATTTCACAGGAGCCGTTCGGTATATACTAAGGTGTTTGTTTCTCTAATTATAAGAGACAACTAGAGAAATCACCAAGTTACATTTACACAAGAGACGCAAAACATAGACTGAACTCGCCGATATTAAAAAATATATATTTGGGAAGATAAACAAGCAAATCTCCCAGGAGATCAGATCACTCAGAGGCCCGTCGTCGCTGCAACAATTCTGAATTCTTCGGGATGTGGCAACACAGTATTTCTACTTAGGTGATGCGCTCAAAAGCCACGGCAAACCGTTAAAATGCGATGTACGAACAAAATACGAAGAAAAGAATGCAGAAAACTACCCAGGTTAAATATTATATCATCTGTGCCCAGCAGCCATATTGCGTAATAAATTCGGCAAGGCAAAGAGTATGAACAAACGATCAATCACATAGACGGAATCCACATCGCGTGGCATCTCGCCATGTGATTGGTCGATTTTTATCCTCTCTGCCTTATCGAATGCATTAATACGTTATATCATCTGTGCCCAGGTGTAATATTAAATCAACTGTGACCAGGTCTAGTATTATATCATCTGTGCCCAGGTCTAGTATTATATCATCTGTGCCCAGGTCTAGTATTATAGCACCTGTGCCCAGGTCTAGTATTATATTGTCTATGCCCAGGTGTAGTATTATATCATCTGTGCCTAGGTCTAGTACTACCTATATCATCTGTGCTCAGGTCTAGTACTACCTATATCATCTGTGCCCAGGTCTAGTACTACCTTTATCATCTGTGCCCAGGTCTAGTACTACCTATATCATCTGTGCTCAGGTCTAGTACTACCTATATCATCTGTGCCCAGGTTTAGTACTACCTATATCATCTGTGCCCAGGTCTAGTACTACCTTTATCATCTGTGCCCAGGTCTAGTACTACCTATATCATCTGTGCCCAGGTCTAGTAATACCTATATCATCTGTGCCCAGGTCTAGTACTACCTATATCATCTGTGCCCAGGTCTAGTACTATCTATATCATCTGTGCCCAGGTCTAGTACTACCTTTATCATCTGAGCCCAGGTCTAGTACTACATATATCATCTGTGCCCAGGTCTAGTACTACCTATATCATCTGTGCCCAGGTGTAGTGTTAAATCAACTGTGCCCAGATGTATTATATCATCTTTGCCCAGGTTAAGTGAAAACCTTCTGCTTCTTCCTCTTTCTTTCTGTCGTTCTGATCTTTATCCTACCAGTATACTTTTCATCAGCAAAATTCTCATAAAACAGTTCTGGTGACTCTGGTCTTTCTTCTAGAGCTTTTTGGAAACTCCTCAGCAGTTTTGCTTGCTTTTCATAAGTTATTTTGTCTCTTTTCGAATTTTTTGAAATGGCAGCCAGGGTTGTGTTTATCCAGGCTTCATAGTAGGGTGTCGTTTGGGGGTCGACAGACGCTGGTGCCCATCTGGCTACCTCAGTTGGGGGGGACAAAGGTTCCTTCGGGCATTCTGGCGATCGTTCATGACGAAACCTTCTGTCCCGTCTTTTCTCTGCTTTCTTTCTAACCGCGGCCGGTTTCGTCAATTTTTCTGGCTTAATAAGTGACTTACTGGTACTCACTGCCACTACAGGTTTGGACTTCAACGAACTCGTTTCAGTGTATTTTGAAACTTTTTGCTGTTTCTTTATAACGTGACCAGGGATTTTTACTTCTAAAGGAATAATTTTATTCTGATCCACGAAGGTAACCGCTTTGAAGATCCTCACGTTACCAGTCTTGGACATAATTGTTTTAATAATCGGTTTCCTTTTCTTTGCCGAGCGTCTTTCTAGTTGCCAGCCAGGCTTGACTATTTTATCCGGTCTTGCCGGAATTTTCTCCGGTTTTTTGTCATGTATCAAATCCGGTTTTTTTTCAGGAATCGGTTTATGGTCAGGATCTATTATGGTTGATATGACTGGCGTAGGAGTCAACTTTTCTATTGTCTGTGTTGTTTCTTCGGAAATCTGCTCTTGAGGAGATTCATCTGTGAAGTGGAGGTTTTCATTAAAAGAATAATTATGTACAGTCACAAGATAGAACCAAGATAAATCCTGGATGGGCCACACCAGCTCATCCCAACGGAGATCGGCGTGGTATAAAATATAGTGCGCAAACACGGGTGCAAACTCTGTTCCCTAACTCTCATAGTATGATGGGACGACAATTCGACACATCGAGAGAGAGATCGGGCGTAGGACCAACAGGTTAATGTGCTTGCCGAGGCACGGGGGTAACAACGGAATTTTCACACTCCAGGCTGTCTCTGAACATAAGGGGGAGTGCTATGCGCTTACAAATTTGTGTTTTGTTTCCAGCAACACGCTTCGCTCGCTTAAAGGCTGGCTTGGTTTGGTTTTGTAGACGCTGGTCTAACTTGCATTCTTCCTTCAGAGACGGCAAGGTGGCGTGGTCTTGAGGCAGAGCGCAGATCACATACACAACAGGTCGTGTAGATCCAAGGCAAGTGTAGTGATTTTCTTTCTCGAGATTGCCGCCCCGTTATTGGTCTTAATTCCATATGAATTAGACGTAACAAAACATCAATCGCTTGCGGGCCCGGGCCGTATTTTTCTCACTTTGCTGGTCCTATACCGAAGGAGTAGCTCTGGCGTCGCTCGTTGAACGAGCGACGTCCCGACTGAGGGCTCCTTGGTGGGTGGAGAGCTCCAATGGCGAATCTTTAAATTACAAACACATGGATAATGAGACTAAATACAATAAAAAAAATGAAGTCACAAGCTGCGTCCCGCTCGTCGGATGCGCTTAAAAATAAGCACAACAAGGACCGCGTCTTCAGATGCGAGTTTCACAACTAAACCGAAGGTTGCGATACAAAATGCGCCTAAGCGACAACTGCCTAAGGGTGCGTTCTCAGATGCACCCAACAAACAAAGGCTCGGCTGCGTCCAAGGATGAGATGAGGAAGGCAACTGTAAGGGATGCAACACAATAGGCAATCTCAACCTCATCTGCGTCCATTCCATGGATGCGCCCCTTTTTTTTGTTTTTGATCCGGTGTGGAATATCCTCATTGGATGTCTGTCAGACTTGTACTGACTAAAACCACCCCGGTGTTCCATCTCACACTGTCGCTGGGGGTCGTGGGATCAACGATACTTCCGCAACCCCCAGCTAGTAACCCCCGCCTCTGCGGGCTTCGATATCGGGTTGGGAGTGAGGTATTAAGACTCCCCCCGCGACGCCTAAGAGGGACGCGCGTGGAACACTACGCGCCGCGACCTCGGGTCCTGATGTGCCGGGGTGACGGACGTTTGGATGCGCCTCCTAACGCAACCCTGACCGAAAGGACAAAGGCAGTTCTCGCTCATGGCGACTCGAGAAGTACTGCAAACATAGATGCGCCCAAAACACAGGTTGCGTCCACGGCTGCGGACTCTGTGAGGGACCTGACGAGTCTGGCTGAGGCCCAACTGGCTGGAACATCTACCGCCAATAAGTGGCAAACAGTTACCCACAGAAAGACGTCCTCCAAGGTGGTGTCGGCAACGGCTGACACACTAACAGGCGAAGCTGACTCCGGCGCTAAGTGCAAGTGCATCACTAGGCCTAGAGGGCGTAAAAAAGGCGTCCTCAAGACATGGTGCGAGGATGACTTCACACTGGCCTGGCTCAAGGGGGTCATAGATAATATGTCGAAACTTACCGTTCGGCCTCAAGCCGTTATACCAAAAAAGGCACTGTGAGCATGCACAGTGCCCCTAGTATGTCCCGGAGAACAGCCAGAACACGTCAAAACTGCTCGGGATGCTGGCGAGGCAGAGCCCCAACCTAAAAATTAACACCTGGACTCGGACACACGAAAAGGTTAGGCAGTAGCCCCGGGTACCTGTCTCTTCTTTTGTGTGCCGGAGTCCATGGTAACAACTACCAGTGTATACTACCTCATGGGTAGTATATACATCCGTTTCCTGGAGGAGGGTGGTACCAGAGAGGATGCCGCCGCGCCATTAACTTCAATGGCTTCGGCCGCGCCTGGGGTGGAGCCGTTGCATCTCGCGATGGGTAGTGCTGGGGAGGCGGTGGACCTGGCGTCTTCCATGGCAGCGCCGGAGGTCGAATCAACAGAGGGATCAACACAGAATCCACCCTCCTCCGGACTAATTTACGTCGAGGACTGCTTGCCGCCAGGGGAGAGAAGTGAGGCCGAGGACAGCAACACACGCTCCTATCCCTTGCGGGACAACTAGCGCAGAACCAACAAAAGAAAACCATCGCCCTTAACCAAGAGCCGTGGATCAGGGGTGGCAAAGTATGCAGTCTTGGTAACATCGGGAGTAACTTGCTGCCAAACACCTCCGTAAGTATTCCGCGGACCTGCATATTTATCCCAAAACATGTACTTAACCTCTTAATTAATTAATTCTGTTCAAGGGACCTGACAGCAACCAGGCTTTTCAGAACTGAACATGAACTCCCGGACATTGTCCTAGCCTTGGTATACCTGCCAGGCGACGAGGACGTGCCCCTGCTAGAGCTCGCGTTAAAAAAAGAAACTAATCATCGCGACAGACTGTAACGCACATCACACTCTGGAGTAATATCAAAACCAACAACCGAGATGAGGCAATGCTTGATTTCACTCTTAGCAATAACCTTGTATTACTCAACAAGGGTTCTGAACCCAGCTTCATAAAAACGAGATCGCAAACAATAATAAACTTAACTGTAGCAACCGTAGGTATTTCCAATTCCAAGGTCTACGGTACCGAGGCAGGGAGGTTGGCAGTCTTGGTGGAGTCCTGAATTGGAAAGACACCGACACAAGTTGAGAGGACTGTTCAATAGAGCTAGGAACACACGGTTACCAGTAGACTGGGACCGCTTTACAACAATTCGTAAAACCTATAAAAAACTGATACGCCTCAGAGGAAAGACTAGTTGGAGGTATTTTTGCACTAACATTGAAAATAACAACCAGGCAATGAGAGTCTAAAACTGTCATTCTGTAACATTCTATAGGATGCCTGAAAAAACACCTACACAACAAACGACGCTGAAACAAATGAACTACTTCTAACCACCCAATTTCCAGGATGCCAGATTGCCACCCAGCAAAGCTGGGAGCCGCACAGGGAGAGGGCCATGAGCAGCTTAGAAGGGGGTGGTGTTGGATGTAATCGATAAAGACAAATAATGTGAGCAATTAACACCTTTCAAGGCATCAGGGCTGGACGGTATTTTCCCAGCTCTGCTCAGGTGGAGCGAAGATCTACTGGCTGAATACCTCGTAAAGGTGTTTCGAGCCTGCCTGGCCCACCTAGTGTGAGGTAAAAATAATCTTCATACCACAACCAGGTAGGGCCAACTACACCCAGCCCAAATCTTTCAGACCCATAAGCATCTCCATGTTCTTCTTGAAGACACTAGAGAGGCTAGGACACAGGAAGATTAGATAATAAATTTCGGTACAAAACCTTTACATCCTAATCAACACGCCTACTGTGCAGGCAAATCAACTGAATCAGCACTCCACAGCTTGGTCTCACGCATAGGTATAACGCTCTTAAAGCTAAAAACCCAACCCAAAGCGCCTTAATTAATATAGAAAGTGCTTTCGACAAAACTAACTTTGTCACAGTGCGTGGCAAGTACCTGTTCGAACAGGCACTTGCCACGCACGATGGTGCGCGAACACTCATAGAATGGGTAAATAACACGTTAAAACAACGTGCTATTGAATTTACCGTGAACACCACCACACGAGGTATCGTGAGTAGAGGCTGCCCACAAGATGGAGTGCTGTCACCACTACTGTGGAATTTAGTCGTAAATGAGCTTATCGCAGAGCTCAACGCTAGCTGTCTGTATTCAATGGGATACGCGGACGTTATAGCAATTCTGTTTTTGGGGAAATTTTAAGACATCTTAAGCGACCTCATGAGAAGGAACCTTCAGAATAATCGAGAATTGGTGCACAAAGCACGAACTATGGTTAACCCCTCGATGATAGAACTAATAATGTTCACTAACAAAAGAACTCTTGGACCCCATAGGATTCCAAAACTTCTTAACACAGAACTAACACTTAATGATGAAGTCAAGTACCTGGGGGTGATCCTTGATAGCAAACTGCTCTGGAACAAGCATCTTGACTACAAACTTAATAAGAGTACAATTGCACTCTACCAATGCAAGAAAATGTTAGAAAAAACTTGTGGGCTTTCTTCTAAGATCACTTTGTGGCTATACAAAGCGGTGATCAGGCCAATGTTGGCGTATGGCGCTCTGGTTTAGTGGAAAAGGAGGGAACTCTCGACCAACGTTACCAGACTACAACGATTCCAACTATTGGCCTGTTCAGCCACTACAGGCATGAGAACCACCCCAACAGCAGCCATGGAATAGCCCTTCAAATAACTCCCCTTGGCCTGTACATACAGCAGGAAGCGGCGCTAGCTGTTATCAGGCTAATGCATCTGGGCATATGGGGCAAAAATCTTACCAGTCCACACGCTAACATCCTGGACCGGGCAATTGTTGGCTAATCGCTGCCCCGTGGGACAGAACACCAAACCTATGTTCAACAAAAACTATATCATACAAACAGCAGAGGAAGAAAGGGATCAGTCAGGAGCCAATGAAGTGCGTATATACACAGATGGCTCAAACACACAAAACTGTTCAGTTGCTGACGTACACTCCCTTGACCTTAACATTAACTTACCACACATAGTTCGATGTTTCAATGTGAATGTGTTGCCTTAACACAAGCCGCAATAACATTAATGCGCTTAGGCATCCAGAACTACGGCATTAATTTCATATCCGACAGTCTGGCAGTGCTCAAAGCTTTAGAAAACAAACAAACTAATATTTGAGTGCCATCTAGACCTGGAGTGTATATCGATGTCTAATCGTATTACCCTCCAATGGATCAAAGAGCATAGTGGATCCTTGGGCAATGATGTGGCAGATGAACTTGCGAAGAGAGGCTCCGATATGACAGTGCTAGGCCCGTACCCACTTCGTCCCCTGCCTTACTCACAAATTCGTGCGTGGATTTGCCAAAGATCACAGGCAAGCAGACAGTCAAAATTGGCTATACCCAAAGATTTTTTTTTATTATATCTTTTTATTATAGGCGCCACAGACGCCACAGACGCCACAGCAGAGCTTTGTAGGGGCTGCCTTGACGTCGAGGTTACAGCCGCCCATGTTATCCTGGAATGCATGGCCGTGGCTTCTCAACGTGAAGAAATCCTCGGAACAGTGAGGTCACTCCGCGAAGCCCGTGAAGCTCCCAGAAAGCTCCTGTGCTTCTGGGTGGAGCTAGGCTGGCTCTGTAAGCCAGAACCCCCACGCACAACGTTCCGAATGAGAGTCTAAGTACGGAAAAAGGCGTCCCCATGATCATCATCATGTCACTGAATATTCCTGATGGCAAAATACAATAATACTATTTCCAACCTGGTATCGAACCCGAGACTTTACGCTCAGTAGTCGCACTTGCGACCGCGATACCAACGAGGCAGATTGGCGGGAGATATGAAGTATACATGACAATCAAAGGAACTTACTTTGGCCTGGGCGTCGTTTAATAGGTAGGCCACGTTTAGCAGTTTCAGTCTTCAACGATGCCACTTTGCTATCACTTTTATTCTCAGGAGTGTTTAATTTTACTGTATACCTGTCTCGAATTCGTTTTCGTAATTCCGAATGAGATTTCGCCAGCTTATCCTTGTTGTAATTATTTTTATTTAGGAATTCTTTTTCGGTTGTGCCAGAGATTAAATATTTCATTTTCGAATCCTCATTGATCGGTTTCCTTACAAAATTATTTACTTTAGTCTTTTCTGGTTTCTGATTGTTTGAGGTTTTACGCTTAGAATCGCCAGATTCTGGGTTCGCTATCTTAATGTTAATCTGCGTAATTCCTTCACTTTTATATATAGTTTTATCATTTAACTTTTTCAGATCGCCTCTGTCTTTTACCCTGTTGTCTATTTTTTTACCAGTTGGTTCATTTTTCTTAATTCTTTTGTCCATTATCGCTTGAGAATTTAGAATTTAAATGATGTTATTTTGTATTTTATTAAAATTATGTTATGTCAATAGAGATGCCAGCTGGATTAGGACCAAAAAATGTAATTTGATTGATCATGACAGATCATGGCTGAGAAATTATCTATGGCATTGACATTTGTTTTCTGAAAAAAGAAAAAAAACTATGGAGGTGATCAGCCTGTAGTAGGTCACTCTCCAAACGCTTACTGCTACCAAATCAAACGTTGCTGGCAGCAACGTTTTTAGGCGCGGGATTGCACCCAGTTTTTGTGAATTTAATTTAGGTGTTCTGGTTACACTGTGTACAACATACATTTATTATAATAACGATGGCGAAAAATGCTTGTTATTTGGTAGAATAAATTAGTACAATCATGATTATTAATGTTAAGTTCATACGCACTCTTTTCAAACCTCCGGGGTAACTGATTCAGTCCCTGATCATCGACTGGTCGCTCGTTAACAAACGTTTTTAATGCCTGGCGCACATTACCGCTCCGCCCCGCCCGAGCGTTACCGAGCCGACCACGTGGCGAGTTCGCTTCGGTCTAGTTCTAGTAAGTATGACCAAATTGTGGCGTCAGAAAAACGCGCGGTCCGCCCTATCCTACTATTATAACAAGCATCAGTATTTTTTTTTCGCATAAAACCTACACCTATTTCACCGTACGAACAACCGGTACACACCATCAACCATTAATAAAACCATCAAATGGAAAAAAAAAAAAGAAAACGTCACTCGCACAAAGAAAAATAATCTCGTCGCCAACATGTTCCCATAATTCAGAAAAAATATACATAACATAAAAATTAATCTTCTTATCTTTTCCAGCTTAGCAAAATATTATCGCAAAAAATGACTAAAAGCTTATAAAAAATGGATAATCCAAAAACTCCACTGGCGAAATCAAAATCTTCGAACAGCACTTCTGAGGCTAAGAAAAATACTCGGAAAGATAATAAAACGAGTAGAAGCAATGCTGAGTTTCAGCCAATGACTGCAATGAGTATGGGTACACAGCCTCTGATGCTAAAGAAAAGAGGTGTATACGTGGAGAAGAAGCCTACAAAGATATCTCTTGATAATAGGGACCCAAGCCCGGACGGTACGAAAAGTATGTATTTTTGTTATTATTGCAATTATTTTCATCTTAATTACTCCCTTGTCCCATGTTAAGGGTACACTAGTCTAAAATTCTTCCATACAAACGTAGTCTGACTTTTACTCCATTGTTTGACGATGTACGTTCATAATAAAAAATGGTATCAATTTGTTTCATCATTATCTAGCCCTGTATGGAAGCAAAAAAGTAAAAAAAATATTTACTTGCAAGTTAAGAGCTTCGAAAATTCCATATTTCAGCACTAATTTTAACGCATCTTTGGGCGTAAATAAGTACCACAAGAAGAAGGAAAATTGAAAAACGGCCTCCATACAGGGATAGATTAGTAGTTCAACAATGCAAATAATTTTATTATGAACATCTGTTCATAATAAAATTATTTGCATTATTGACATTCAGTCGTTTTTACATGATATCCAGACTCCCAAAGGTCTGTTTATAAAATTTCGCGCACTCGGTTTCGTTCTAAATCATCATCCATTTAGCTACAAATTTGCAAAAGTGTGTATTCGTACGCGAACTAGCTTCTTACTGCTCATAACAGCATCTATCTGTTCCGCACGTGTTGTCCGTTGATATAGCATGTATTTTAAGCCCGCGCACAAAATAGTTCGTGCCGTCGACTAGTGTACCCTTAATTTGTGTCCCCTGTATACCGTCGCGCATTCACTCCCATTTTTTTGTCACAAATTCTCGCAAAATCTATTAATTATTTCCTTGGTCTTCATCATCTTGCACGAACGAAAAATAGGTAATATCTTTTAAACATGTTTTGCGATTTGACTTAAATTAACTTTAGGATAATTTTATCTTATTCAGTACCAAATAAACCACAAGCCAGCTCTCCTCGGCCCATCATC
The DNA here is from genome assembly GCA_945859665.1 of Anorthoa munda. Taxonomy (NCBI): domain Eukaryota; kingdom Metazoa; phylum Arthropoda; class Insecta; order Lepidoptera; family Noctuidae; genus Anorthoa; species Anorthoa munda. The sequence goes on along the minus strand of OX243895.1, from coordinate 47,520,548 downwards.
CCACGTCCCGGAAAAACCCGTTTCCTAACATCCGTACTGACCATTTTATCAAAATCTACCGCTGGGACGCAATGCCCAGACGAGAAAAAAAGGAAACCAGGAAAAACGAAGAAAGAGAAGCTAAAAATTAGAAAAGATGAAGAAGATATCCGCGAAGAATGGGACACATCACGCAATAGTACAAAAAAGAAACCCAAATTCAAATCCAGAATTTTAAATAACTATGCCGAGAAAGATTCGCTTGTAGTCCTACAGTCAAAGAAAGACATTGCCCAAACGCCTTCCAATAATTCCGAGTACATCAATGTTCAATCTGGTAGCACTATAGACCAAGAAACTTTAAAATGGGCACAAAGATTACCACAGCTAGACCGAGAAAGCACAGCGTCGGAAGCAACTCAAAAAAAGAAAGTCAGATTGATTGAAAATGAAAGCGAACCGTCGACAGTGATTGCAGATATTCCAAAAACGGATAAAAAGGTTTATAATTTTTTCGTGGACATGCTACAAACTACTATTAGCGCTTACAATGTGGAAACGGAAATCATAAATCAAAAGCTACCGACAAGCGCTAAGTCTTCTGAAGTCACTCTAGAAATGGACGAATGCGTCGCGAGGAAACTTAATTTACAAAGAGTTGAAAAGTCTCCATCGAACCAGGTCTACAGCATTATGCCAGACGAAAAACAAGAGTGGAACAATAACAGACAGTTGTTCAAACATTTGCAATCATCGTTTTACAATTCGCCATCCCCATTGCCGAAAAAGAAGCGAAAACTTAAATCTGATTCGTTTCAATACAAGAAGGCAAAAGTCCCGTTACCTAAATCCATCAGCGTGCCCGCGCCGATCAAGAAGAAAAACTCAAAATATGATCAAAACAAAGACTTCTTGAACTTGCTAAAAGAGGAGTTACAAAAGAAAGTCAACGATTACGAGGAGCCGGGGAACTTCTACCAAGCTTTGAAAGTATTAGCGAGAAACAAAAGACGGACTGAAAGTAAGGAATACGATATTCCTTCAGATGATCTGGCCTGTCAATTTAGACCACGTAGGGTGTTGTCCTCAAAACCTAACGGGAAGCTAAATCAATCTAGCTATTACTCTACACCCCGTTCCACCCGTAACACAGACAAGACATGTTATAAAATGCGGCAAGCAATTCAAGAGCAATGCGAAGACGAGACAGATTCTTCAAATCATTCTTTAAAAGTTGTTGGTTATGATTATGACAATAAAAAAGCAACGAAACATAGCAATTCATATTTAGCGTGTCCGCCAACACCTCCTACAGCTGTAGAAGATCTTTTGATGGACTACAGTGATAACGACTCCTGTGCAATGTTTGTGCAACGTAAATTTGTGTTGAATAAGCTTCGGGAAACGTTGAATGGGCCAGTAAAATAAGAGGGGATAAAATATGTAATAAAAATCTTAGAACATGACCTTTTTCGGTTTAATTTTCACAAGCTATTATTTTACTTGCTTTATGTTTTTACCCGATTGCCGAAGGAGGGTAATGTGTTAATCAGTCTTATGTTTGTATGTATGTATGTTTGTTCCTATGTGGCTCTCCAGAGACCAAACGCGTTTGCCGAATTTGATGATTCGTACGTCAATCGATTCGTCTTAACCATGCGAGTGTCACTGGCTACATTAAAATTAGAAAATAGAAAAATGGCGGATTTTGGGCGCCATATTGTGGGGGCCCAAATTTTTATTTTCATCCAAACCCATCGTGTGGGGTATCAAAATAAAGGGTTTTAAGATGTGATTTCAAAAATATATAACACTTATATGTTTAAATGTACCTAACTCGAAAAAAAATGTTAACTAAAAAGTTATAAATAAAAAAGTTAATTCAAAAATCCAAAAAACCCGACTGCTTAAACAATGAACTAAAAAGACGTAAACAAGAAGAAAATCATGCTGTGCAGTCGGAGGATACATCTGGTTTTGGTCAGCTAGCTCGCGAACATGTATCCTCCGACTGCACAGCATGATTTTCTTCTTGTTTACGTCTTTTTAGTTCGCTGTTTAAGCAGTCGGGTTTTTTGGATTTTTGAATTAACTTTTTTTTAATGAACTTTGAAATTAGTTCTTTTTAGCAGAGGCCATTGTTATCATAGTATCTGGATAAGACTACAGAGGCCTATGTCGTTTTTAGCTGAAAAAAATAAAACAAGTGTTGATTGTCATTATTTAAGCTGGAGAGACAATGGCAGAGACACAATGGCTTTTTAACTACCTATTTCGGTAATTACGACATTCAACCGGTTAATAATAGTAATTGTAAGTATAAAGCAGCCTTAATTTTTATTTTTACAAGCTTTTATATAACTTGCAATGTATGTATGTATGTAAGAGTGTTCGGGTCAAATCTTGCAACTGAATTTTAAAGCAGTTATCCTCCACCGATTAAGATGAAACATTGCATACATGTTTAGTTTGGATGACAAAGCATGGTTAGCTAAGTGACGTCATTCTAAATCCAATATGGCGGACGGCCGAAGATGGCGGACTAGTTATTTTTTGTGCACTGTCATGTTTTGGGCCCTCTGCAGCAGAAGGACAGATAAGCAAAATCCCGGAATAGCAAAATCCCAGATTAGCAGAAGGACAGATTTGCATAAAGGCAGATAATGTACTGTCGCCGTCATAAAAGTTACAAATCCTAGTAACCTTATCATCAATTTGTGACCTCTTTCAAGGGCGTCGCCAAGGGGGGGCAGGGAGAGGCAGCTGCCCCCCCTAGAGATTATAAAAACAGTTGCCAATTGTAAAGCAAACAAAGTCCTAAGTCTTTGACTTGACTTACTTTATTGATCATTCCCGTACGTCGAAACTCGAATGAATATATATAAACCAAACCCAACAGATCGAACCATTGTTGATATCCTAAAAGAGGCAAAAACCTTCTTTCCCGACACGGAAAAGCGTTGAAAATTTTGATCGCTCTTCCGTGCACAACGTGTATGTACGGTAGAGTTGTGTAGCTTTACACGTTACACTCTGTACCGATATTATAATTATTACAATCGCTGTAGATGTAAGGTTCGTACTACAAGTGGAAAGCTTCATGTGCTCTCGAATTTACCTACAATTCATACTTTTCTCATTCTCCAAATCAACTTGCCATCGGCCTTGATCTTGCCCTGGGCCATCGGCTGGCGACGCCCTTGACCTCTTTGCTTCATATATCTAAAGGTCATGCATGGAGTACTACTCTCACCTCTGGGACGGATCTGCCAAATACCAACTTGTTGAACTTGAGTCGATTGACAGACGGGCGAAGAGACTGATCGGCAACGATGCGCTGGTCGACTCAAAGCTCCAGAGCCTTGAACACCGATGACGAGTTGCCAGCCTATCGGTTTTCTATCGGTTACATTTCGGAGAGTGTGCGATGAAACTGCACAATTTGATTCTGCCTAGCCCTTTCCATCATTGGACAACAAGACATACGGCAATGCACCATCGGTACATGGTGGATATCCCACTCACACAAACAAACCGTTTTGAAAATACTTTCATTGTGCGTACAGCTAAGGAGTGGCATTCCTTGCCGGCGCGGCGTCTTTTTTTCCTGATAGCTACAACCTAGGGATCTTCAAGTCAAGAGTGAATAGGTTACTTCTAGGCAAGTGTGCTTCATCTTCAACTAATCACTTAACATCAGGCGAGATAGTGGTCAAACGCGAGCTTATAATGAATAAAAAAAATACTACTTTCAAATAACATTTTACCAATTGTAATTCATTTTTATTTTTGGGTTCTGTATGGGTCTGTACTTCTGCCTTTATGCAAATCTGTCCTTCTGCTAATCTGGGATTTTGCTATTCCGGGATTTTGCTTATCTGTCCTTCTGCTGCAGAGCGGTTTTGGGTAACAAATGAATGGGTTTGCTGAGAAGACTAATTTTATTTCATAAGATTATATGTCAGTCACCGTACGTTCCAATTTTAACGTTCAAACCAAACGTTCCAATTCCAATTATATCATAAGGGTAAATATTATTTGTCCTTATGCTAAAATTGGAACGTTACATTTAAGTTTAGGCAAGAACAATATCAGCTACTATACAACAAGTAAAGAATTTGTATTAGGTACTCGGACAAAACTCCCGGCCGCTCCCGCCTACCCGCGCGGCGCTTTGCGTTCGCTTCGTCCGCCAATGCATTACTAGAGTCGAACGTCAGAATTTCAGAAATTGTCTTGAACAAGTAAAGTGTGAAAGAAGGGTAGAAAAGTGTGAGAGATACAGCTATCGTGCGGCCAGTAGTTGGTCTTTACTAGAATTCTGATCGGCAGCCTAATTGCGTAAGTGAATTCTGCAAAGCAAACAAGTCGATTCCTTCAAAGAATTAGAATCATTTCTTTCAACTTTTTCGGTATTGTGAAACTAATTTGGAAAGAGTACAAACATCCTCCTTTGACTTGAAGTTCATCTACTGCATTATGTTTCATCAATCTGGAATGATTTATTTCCAAATCATTAGGCCATAATTTCATTACACAATACCAATAGTGAAGTTTTATCTCGATTCTTCCGCTTTCGTTCATTCTTTACAATCAATTCTACGTCAAAATATTGGTAATGGAAAGGAGCATAACCTTTCCTTTTCAGAGTGTAATATGCAATACGTAAAGTCATTTTTGGGAAGGTTCCGACTTGTTTGCTTTGCAGAATTCACTTACGCAATTAGGCTGCGGTTCACAGTACGACACCGCGCCTTGTTCACTATCTCTTTATAAATCAAACCGACTTTCAGAACAAAAACCTACAAAGCAAAAAAATACTTTCTTTTCCGAAGTAGGTGACTTTTGTACCCACTGTTTTCAGTTTTTCGACACCGACTTCGGAAAAGAAAGTTATTTTTTGCTTTGTAGTTTTTTGTTCTGGAAGTCGGTTTGATTTTTTGTAGTTTTAGTAGGTATCTCCAATTAACATGATTATCTTTTATATCCAAAGAACATGTCATGACGACTCCAATAAGTCCAAACACGACTAGGATACATTGTTATATTTCAGGGTTCCAGTGCCTAACTGCCTACCTTCCGGCTTCATCATCAGATCAGTTCTATGGTGCAATTTTTATCAGTACCATTTATTTATAAGTATTTGCTTCATCATAGTCGGTTAACTATTCGAGATATTTTATACCCGTGACATATAGCATTTAGGAGTTTCAGTGGCCATCTGTGGTCTTCTTCATCAGTTCCACTTCACCAAATGATACTATCTGAGTGCAAATGATCGCATTGTTGATGAAAATACCAAAATCGCTATATGTATGCCTATAATATTTGAGAAGTTCCCTCGATTTCTCTAGGATCCCATCACCAGATCCTGACCTGATGACTATGGGACCAACTCGGAAGTATACCTTTCAAAACAAAAGAAGAATTTTTGAAATCGGTCGTGCCGTCTTTGTTTAAAAGGGGAACAAACATAAAAAAAAGTTTCCGACGAATTTAGAACCTCCTCCTATTTTTGAAGTCGGTTAAAAAGAGGAATTGGCCGCACAGTCGCCTTGTCTCTTTTTACAATATAGTAAATTTTGTAAGGGTTTTTAGTCCATTCTCTTATTTTTTTATCATCTATAGGCTTGCGCTTGACCACTATCTCACCTGATGGTAAGCGATGATGTGGTCGACGGTGAAGCACGTTTGCCTAGAAAAAACCTATTCACTCTTGACTTAAAGGCCCCTAGATTGTAGCTATCGGCAAACAGACTCAAGGCAAGGAATTCAACTCCTTAGCTGTACGCATAATGAGTGTCCCCAAAACGTTTAGTGCGTGTGGGTGGGATGTCCACCATGTACCAATGACGCATCGCCGTACGTCTGGTAGTCCGATGATGGAACGGGCTGGGCGGAATTAGATTATGCAATTCCATCGCACACAATGTTAGGACCGATTAATATTAATGCTAATTTGTATCCGTGGTGCTAGGCAACTGGGCTTATCCCAGTTGTAAACGATCCTTTGTGCCTATTGGTCTTGTTTGTTTGTTCTGTCTCCTGCTTGATATGGAGGGAAGTGGAAATTTTAATTTTTTTTTCCTACTCCTCCGTTATTCTTTTCTGATTAATTTCGTTGCGGGATCCAAGACAGTAAAATTCGTTCGCCGGGACTAAGTCGAGCTTCATTGCCTCGGCGCTTTTCTGGTGGTTGCCACTGTTGATATTGGCTTTCAGGAGTTGCAGCAGTTTGGGAATAGTGCGGTGGGTTTTTCCCAATAAAAAAAAAAGCCATCGCACACTCCCCGAAATGAATCCGATAAAAAACCGACAAGCCGGCAACTCGGCGACGATGTTCAAGGCTTTGGAGCTTTGACTTGACCAGTGCCTCATTGCCGATGTCTCTTGGCCCGCTTTTCGATCGACTCTAGTGCATCAAGCTGTTATTTAGCAGATCAGTCCCAGAGGTGAGAACAGTACTCCATGTATTATCGAACCTGCGCTTGATACAAGTTGAGCAGCTGTTCCGGCGTGAAGTACCTTCTCACCTTCGCAAGGATCAACAACTTTTTGGCAGCCAGCTGAGCCTTTTCTCTCTGGTAATATTGCTTTTTAAATGAAACATATTTATTTATACAAAATAATATTTTATTTTTACAAAAGTTTAGATTTTGAAATAGTGGGTACTTGCATATTACATTTGTACCTAAGTGATAACAATTTGAAATTTCAAGTATCTTGCATCCGTAGGTATGCGCGATTTAACAATCATAGAATTTTAAGTACTATAAATTAAAAATAATAGCTTTGAAATTAAGCGAGCGTCTTCGTTGTTTTTATTTCAATTGCAGTTAACTGGCAATTTAATCAATATGACCCAAGTAATGATATAAAAGAATCAAATACTTTCTTGTTTTCAAACAAAAATACATTAATCTAAAATCACAGAAATACATTCATAGGCTTTATAGATCATGAAATAATATGCATAGGTACAGCTCGATTCAAACTTTATGGCGGCTGTAAAGTTCATTTCTCTCTGCGCAGAAAATTCAATATTTTTTTAATGTTCCCGCTGCTGGGACACATGCCTCTTCTCTGTGATAGGGAATGGGATCACATAATCCACATGCGGACCCAGTGCGGGTTGGTGGATATCACATGTCTTCGAATTTCTGGTTTAGGACAGGCCGTTTTCCTCACGATGTTTTCCTTCACCGTTTTGAGAGCAGTGGTGATGAAAATAATTTACAGTAACAGCACCTTAAGTTTGAATCGAAATATACCATAGTTAACATTTTTTTGCTAAATTCTGTTTTACAAACGATATAAAATCATTCAGTGTTTTTTTTTTTTCATGAGCTTGCCCATATTTTCTATTATTCCTATACCCTTTTATAAAAAAATTAAACTACATTCAGCAACTGTCAAAAGTAGGAACTAGATACTCGTATTTGAGACCAAATAATTAAAACTATATCAACATATAATATTACATCTAATAATACATTTTTGCTAAAATACCCCAATACAGTAAGACTTTCCTGACGACGCGACGCAATTTAGATTGCGTCGATAGGCGATAACGCGCTCGTATTTTCTAAGAACAACTGCAAATCGGTCGAATTGGGCTTAGCACGCAACGATTTTTATCCACGCGATTTTTCCATCCATTCTGCGATCTATGGAATTGTATGAAGCTGCACACATTGCGGAAAAAAAATAGATAATACCGCAAGAAAGCCGTGTTTTGCCATAGCTATAATCGCAGGGTAGGAGACAAAAAATCGCGCGGAAATTTACCCGCAGTGCGTGTTAGTTAAATTCAGTACGCGGACAAAATTCGCGCGAGTAAAAATCTCAATGCGTGCTAAGCCTTACATCGCATTGCGTCCATGTGAAGGTACTTGCAATTTCGCTCAGTAAAAATCGGTTAACGGGACGGTATAAATCAAATCGCGTCGACCCATCAGGAAGGCCGCCATCGCTAAGCTTTAATTGAATTCAAAATTAGAGATAGTTAATTTTTATTAATTTATTTTTGGTAATTGTTTAAAATTAAAGGCACATGATATATTTTGTACTAAAACAGGTTTTAACCTAATAACCACATTTCTGGCCCAGTGTTGCTTAGAGTGGAGTCTCTTATGAACGTCATCTGCCCGTTATCCCCAATTAAGTTGGGGACGGCTTCCAATGCAGCTGGAATACCAGTGTTTTGCAAAGAGCGACTGGCCATTTGAACTCCACAACGTAGATATAATTCTCGTCAAACTTCTTAGCCGCCCTGAAGTTGGCTTTCCGTTGCGCAAGGTACGGGATCAGGTGCTGTTTTTGTATGAGATTTATTTACTACTGCATTTGTAGCCAACTTTAGGGCGGCCAAGAAGTTTGGTAGCTTCGTAAGGTTACTTTTTCAGAATAATTGGCCTTCAGACTTATGCCTTACGTTGCGTGAAGGAAGATTAAGTTTTAGGAGAATCCAGCCTAGATACACTGTAAATATTACTCTATATAGTAAAGATAGGGTGGACCGCGCATTTTCCTGATTTTTCAAACCAAATTCGAAACGCGCGGCTTAGAGGGAGTGGTCGTGTGCGCGAGGCATTAAAACTGCAATGTTTCTTTATGTTAAAAGCGTATAAGCAAATGTTCGGACGGCGCTATCTTTACTATTAATATCTATGGCTGACAATATATATTTTATCTATGAGTAAATATCACTTTTTCAAGCAGTACAATGGCATTGGAGGATGGTGCCTTAAAAGTAATTCTACAGCTCTACTTTAATTTTTTTTATCTAAGTAATTATTTTATACATATTTTATTGCTTTTTTTTAAATTCCTCACAGTATGATTATATTACGATTTATTCATTAAAAAAATTGAGATAGTAATTTTATCTTAGTGTTTTTTCTTTGGCAGCTAAACCGATGTCGACTTATCTGCTAGCGTCATAATACATATTATATGATTATACACACACATCTGAATAGGAATACACATGTTTAATATCTTGCAGAAAAATATGTCATTACAACTTCTGAATAGAAGAATACATATTATAGGATCAAACACATCTGAATAGGAATACACATTATTAATATCTTGCAGAAAAGTATGTACTGCAGCTTTCAGAAAAAATATTTTCTTGCAGAAAAATATGTCATTACAACTTCTGAATAGAAGAACACGTATTATAGGATGAAACACACTTCTGAATAGGAATACACATGTTTAATATCTTGCAGAAAAGTATGTATTGCATCTTTTAGAAAAATATGTCCTTACAACTTCTGAATAAACAAAGTGGCAGCAGTACCTACATTTATCAAAAGCAATTCTACTCAACAAAACTTGTTGAGTTTGTGCAAGTTCTTGGGGCGTTACTCTAAAACGTCAAAACATGGTTCCACTGTGAGAGAGAGACGGAGCTATAAAGGACAAATAGCACTATCCCTGAAATCTTGCAAATATATTTGTGCAAGCTTGATAAATACTGTAGTTTTACTAATCTATTATTATAAACCAGGGGGTGCTGAATTAACTCAATGTTCAGATTACTGGAATTTATAGAAAAAATCAAGACAAATTAAATAAAACCATTCTAATGTACCAATTTCATATGTAAATATGTAGGGAACTATGGGAAAGAAGCGGGCGGAGAGTGCCGGTCTACTGGATGTGCCGAAGTACTGAAGTGCCGGACTCTTCTGTATGAATAATTAATTTAGAATTCGAGATAATCTATCTTTGAAACAAAAAACTCTGTCATGCTTAACAGAGTTCAAACTCCAAAAACCCATACATTATTTAAAATGCACAAGGCTTAGTTGATACTTGAGTTGGTGGGTAGGACTGAACATTATCTCAAATTATGAATTCAAGTATAATAGTGGGTAGTATTCATTAATAACAATTTAACTGCTTAGCTAAGACACAGATAATATAATACTAGCATGCTAAGATAAGGTTGCAGAAGTACACACAGATTATACTATAGTTCGTTAAATATATTTCAGCAAATCTTAAAAAAAATCATGAGGGTAGTTTAATTTTTTTTTGTATCTTTTTAAAGTTTTTGATCTAATTAGCAAATTTTTTTGATTTATTAATTTTGATTAAATAAAGAAACTTTTGATTACAAAATACTGTTTTTTTATCAAAAACAAAACTAAGATATTTTGAAGCAGTTAGTGTTTTTTAAAATTATATACATACTTTGTCATCCTATCTTCATACACTTAAATTTTTGGATATCACTATATGGTAGCATTGCTAACGACGCTGTCCGTTTAAAGGTATGAGTGAAATTCAGCACCGCTATTTTCTTGGGCATTGCCACAAACACCATGTGTCCGTCTTCCGTTTCAACCACATCAACTTGCAGTATAGGGCACATAGATAGCACGGGACAGTCCGACCGCTCCATAAAATTATACTGTTTCATTGGCTGAGTGTTGAAAACATCAAATTCACCTGCTGTGTATGGGGCGTAGTAGATTCGAAGCACCCCCCAGTTTGATCCAACAAAGTACACGTCACCGTATGGTCTTATGATGATTATATCCCGTAATGGTCCATCGGGAATGGCATGGTTTAGAACGTACATCCATTGGAAGTAGACCCGCCAATCTAATTGTTCTAAAAAGTTGAATTTCCTTAATTGATGAAGTAAGTTTGAGTCCGGACCGAGAGTACATTTGTATACAAGCTCTAGTCCAACAACGGTGTATATATCTCGTTGGAATGTAAGAATGTTGAGGTGTCCATCGCTGTAACCAACAGACATTATCCCATCTTCAGACTTCTTTAGATATATAGCACGTAACTTTTCATCATCAAAATTGCATACAAATATTTCATCGTCCAAGTTCACAAAGTACAATGCATTTTCGGTTAGTGTGTAGAGTTTAACATTATGAAATGCGACAGTACTCTCTTCTTGATATATATTAAAGTGTGCTTTCCGAATCAAATAACAGTGAAGATGATAACCCAGAATAACAATCACACTGTCATTCTCTGTATACCTCGAGTAGGCCCCGGAAATCGGCCCGCGTATGGATTGAGCTAGCGTTTCAATGTCATAATACACTATAGACGCTTTTTTGTGCACTCCTAAAACTCCATTCCCAAGTATTTCAAAGTTACGAATCTCCTGATTCACGCACGAAGCAGAAGAGAACTCGTCAATAAAGTCATTAGATAAAGCTATTTTCTGCCAGAGCGACAAGGAACGGTACAGGTTGTACCACAGGAGACTAGGTTTCGCCTTTTTACGGGCAACTGAATAAACATCGCTGAAATCTTCTTTACAATACCTAGACCACAAATCGTCGCTTCTAGCCAGCCTGTCGATAATTAAACTCCATCTTACACAAACCTCACGGCATTTCGTCAATTCTTTAGCCGGTAAATAAATAAAAATGTTCAATAAGAGTTCTGTTGGCAAATAATTCATATGACAAGTTATTTCGCTGTCGTCTGACATTGTTATAGCTATTTAGAGGTTTGGTGATCGGCTAGAAGGCGTGTTATTCAGTTTTTACGTTATTTTCATGTTGAAATTTAGGATTTCATTTCTTTTGCGCGTAATTTACAAACGTTGACTTGAAGTCTTGAACTTGATATTTGATAATCTTGCTTGATCTTGACAGATCACGATATTTTAAATTTGTTTTTTTTTTGTAGGTCTAAAGCAAAAAGGTCATGTGCGACAGATTAAAAAATCGTACTTCTGTATATAAATTATAAAGTTAAGCACGCACAGGTTTTCGGTAGATTTAATCGCATATAAAGAAGAAGAAACGACGAAAAACGACGACGAGAAGTCTGGCAAACGAAAGTAGAGACTGAAAAAATAAAAAAAACCCGACTGCTTAAAAAGCAAACTAAAAAGACGTAAACAAGAAGAAAATCATGCTGTGCAGTCGGAGGATACATATTCGCGAGCTGGCGGACCAAAACCAGATGTATCCTCTCTATTAGATATAATGGCGTGGCCGCACGTGAGAAAACAATAGTTAGTTCTGGTACATTACAACAGGAACAAGAACACTACAACCCACCATCACACTGACACGTATTATCTATAAATAACCCAAATTCCTTGTCTCAATTAACACATAATACCACGAAATCACAGAAAATCAAACAAAACCGAGTTTGTTTGTCAAACCTGCCATTATATTAGAGTTTGACAAACAACAGAAACCGGCCATGGTGACAAAGACAAAGAATAATCTTTTGTCCTTATTATTTACATGGAGCTGCCAATTAGCCATCTCGCTCTATCAATCGAGCTCATTTTAAGGCTTAATCTATAGGTACTTTATCTAAGCTTTTCAGGTTTTTGTTATCGTAAAATTTGAATTGTTTATCTATATACAGGGTAATTGGAAGTTGGGTGCAAAACTTAAAGGGAAAGATAGTACAGACAATTTAGAACCATTTAAGTCATGGTTGTCTTAGACGAAGTCTTAACTTTTTTTTTTACCAAATTTTTATGATTATTTTTGTAAAATCCCAAAATTTTAACTTAACTGCTTATCTATGGTCAAATTGAATGATAAATGAATTCATTTTTATTTTATATAATAAAAGTAATGTGTAAGCAATCTAACAAAACATGTTTTAGGCCTCTGTGTCATTAGACATTTTTTTTACAGGCATTTAAAGTTCATAAAAAGAATTCAAAATCATAAATACATTTTGTAAAACTTATTTGAAATAAAGACGGGCGTGTTTTTTTTTGTTCAAACCTTCTTTTCTTTGAAAATATGACTGATAATCGCTCTTTCTTTTGAGGTGTCATTTACGCGGATATCTAACAAATTATTGAAATAAGGACCTACAAATAAATTTGAGGGAGAAATTTAAAATTTTGTATTTGTGTGTAAAAAAAAATCTAACGACACAGAAGCGTAAAACATGTTTTGCTAGATAGCTTACACATTACTTTTATGAAATAAAATAAAAATGGATTCATTTATCATTCAATTTGACCATAAATAAGCAGTTTAGTTAAAATTTTGGGAACTATCGAAAATAATCATAAAAATTTGGTAAAAAAAAATAGTAAGACTTCGTCTAAGACAACCATGGCTTAAATGGTTCTAAATTGTCTGTACTATCTTTCCCTTCATTCCCCTTCATTTTCCCTTTAATCTATATTTAAAAAAGTATGATATTGCCATATTATGTAATATTTATTTAAAAAACACGCTTTCATTTTTATTTAATCATATAAAAATATTGTTATTCTTGGGTAATGTCTTCCGCATAAATGTTTTGGATGGATTCGATGGATTAGAGCATTTAAATGCTGTAAGGATGGACTCGACCATGATTGCACAAACTCTTGTTGCGAATATTCCTCTTTATTTTTTATTTTTTAACGATTGAGCCCTGGCAGCTGATCAGCCGATGATTGTTTTTTTATCGTTTTATTTGGTAGAGCAATGAAAAACTATCAGTGACAAAAAAATTACGAAAACCACAGACTCAGAGTTTCATAGACAAAATAAAACAGTTTTTTTTTGACAAGTGACAACAAACAAAAAGAAAATAACAAATTCGTTTGAAAGTTTGAAAACAACGGCGACTGTTTTGTGAAGGAAAGGTTTTAGTATTTTTATTATAATAAAGACAAAATGAACGCCTTCAAACAGCTAAAAGATGTTAGTAACAACTTCGAGCAACAATTACGAAGCTTATCCACAGAGTTATTCTGTGCTAAAATCGGTGAATCATTCGAAGATGGAATATCGAAAAGGTTGCAAGATTTAACATTTATCAAGTCTAAATTAAGACTTTTGAAAGCAAAACCACTATCTGGTAAGCGTTGAAAATATTAAACTTATGCCTTATTGTTATTTTAAATCTTTTGTATGCCAGTGAAGATATTGTTTTGTTTGTTATGATGAACTATCTATTTGCACTTTCCAAATTAAAGATCTCTATGAAAAAAACCAGGCCAAGTGCGTGTCGGACTTCGCACACTTAGAATTGCGTACCAAATGTAGAATATATTGATATTTGTTAATAAAATATACGTAATAATAAACATCACCAAACTTCATTAGAAGATTTTGTGACAGACGGACGCGTGAGTAACAGCAACAGGGCTCCGTTTGGAACCCTAAAAGAGATGTTACAAAATATTGGTTATGATAGTTGATACTACATCTTTCTTATTGAATTCAAACTTACTATAGTAATCCCCAGTCTTTTTAGCCAGTCTGAAATAAGCTTTAAATAGCTGTGTAGTAGTACATCTCATACTTAGATTACAGACTGTGCAGTTATTTGTTGGTGGGTTTTGTAAAAAAGATTTTTATTTTTCACTTTTTAGTGGTACGTAATGGACAAGTTCTATAGTAAGGTACCTATATTTTTTTTTATAATTTTATTCATGACCATAGATACAAGTCTTTCAGTCGGACACATAAATATGGGTTTTAACTTTCTTTAGTATGCATTAGAATGCGGATGTAACAGATTCTAATGTTTTTTGGAGTATTTGACAGTAATTGTATCGAGTCAGCCTTCTCAGTAAGCTTTGCAGAGGTAGTCAATACTACAATAAAATACTCAGCTCCACTATCCCGAGATCGCTTCTGTCAATGATTTCACATATTGTCCAGTTGCGTAGACAGTTGAGACACAAAACTACACCAATTTTATATCACAATATCCACTAGAAATCAATTCGCAAATAATATTAACAGCCGCTGAACATCACTCGAAAAAATCCCGCCAAAAACTCCAGGTACCTATAATGCCCACAGTGATACCAGAATAGATTACCCGAATAACATGTAACTTGAACATAACCAGTGGAATGAGAGTGTACCAGGGTCAACTGTACACATCTGCGTACCCGTTTAGAGCATACTGGCGTGGTGGTCTGTTATAAAATGGTGTAAACAATAAACAGTCATGCAACTGCAGCATTTCCGAGAGATGCCGATTGCCGTCATTTATTGAAGAGTTCTGTTGTTGAGCTTGATCTCCAAAGTTCTTCATCAGATCTTTACCAAATTTAAATAGAGAATAATATGACGGAGTTATGCCTGAACATACATTAAAAATATATATTGTATATATTTTTAATGTATGTTCAGGCATAACTCCGTCATATTACATACGTACATCCGAATTGAGAACCTCCTCCTTTTTAAGAAGTCAGTTAAAAACAGCAGGACTCATGGAATGTGCTTCAGAAAGCCTATGTTTAACCCGACTAAAAAGATTTTGGATTACTTTACAATCCTTATTATACTCACTAGTCTTTGATATCCTATCCTAATCTTAGCTTTTACTATAAATGTAAATCTGAGTTTATTTGTTAACTTTCACGCCTTAACTGCTGAATGGATTTGGATGAAACTTGGCATATATGGATTGACCAAAACCTGGATATAGGATAAGTTAGGATACTCGGTAATATAAAACACTTTCCACATGCCTTAAGCTGTGGATAGAACTAGGGCTAGCAAATCATAAATGTGGATGATAATTTACAGTTTTACATACGCCTACATTATACGGGAACATATAATTGAATAGAATACTCTTTATTATGTACACCATATAAGTTACAGAACGTATAGACGAACATTACACTGGGTGACACAATGGTCGGCCACAGCCGCTCATTGGTCTTGCGAACGCTACCGCTGAGCATGAGGTTTCCTAGGTTCAATGCCCAGGTCGGGCACAGTGTTGTAGGATTTTCTATCTGGCATTGCTCAATAGCTGTCCTGAGCCTGGATTTGCCCCATTGATGGCAATAAACTCGCCCCATATAATGGTGAAGTGTGGGTGTGTAATAGGTGCACCACTACCTGACCCTGACAATAAAAGAGTGATGTAATTATATTCATGTATTTCAGCTCTACCACAGATCACAGAGCGGCCAAAATCAGAGGATTCAATAAAAGAATACGGAGAACTGGCACAATGGAAGGTCTTAGAACAGTGCATTGTGAAGTCCCTGACACAGGCGCATGCGATAAAGGCTCTGATTACCACACCTGACCACTGTTTGAATACCGAGATGAGGGAACGGAAAGAGTATGTGATTTTCTTTAATTTAGTTTATCAATTTAATTTTATTGAGAGTTACCTGTCTCTTAAAAGTAAAAGAATTGCCTGAAGTAATTTGACATGGCAACACAAATCAAATCTTCAAACATACTCTATAAAAAAATCTATTTTCAGAAATATAATAAAAAGTCTGCAAGATTTTCGACACAAGGAGACTCAGCTCCGTCACTTGCTAGCTCTTGAGGCGGAGAAGGAAGCTGAGTTGGCAGCGGTACGAATGCAGTGGGACCGAGAGCTCGGAGAACTACGGGATATGAGGGAAGAGGGCCACCAGTTCGAAGAATATGATATTTCCGGGCGACTTTATAAGTGAGTAATACCATTAAAAGTATAGCATCATCATTTTAGCCAGCGGATTCCTGTAGCTTTCACCAGGTTAACAGTCCAACTAGTGTAGTCTTCCAACGCAACATGTTACGGTTCACAATCGTCACTCAAGAACTTTTTGGCTCCATTAACCATCTGTTCTGTAAGCAATGTGTGCTGCTCACTGCCACATAATATTTGTAATTCTTCGACATCTTCGATACCATGGTATATACAGCTTGTAATATCCCACTGTTGGGACACATGCCTTCTCTTTGTGAAAGGGTATCACTACACTTTACTGGGTTATGTTTTTTACTGGGCCACCACTACTCTTAACAGGATAACATTGAACTTACAGGAAAACCACTACTCTTTTACTAGGCCTCGGCTTTTATTTTTGACTAGGCTATCATTGGTCTTAATTGAGGTATTATTGATATTTACTGGGACACCACTACCCTTTACTGGGTTCTATTATTTTTTGTGTTCCACCACTACTCTTTAATTGGCCTTTACTTTTTACTGAGCTACTATTGTTCTCTACTTGGCCACAACAGTCTACAGTGGATTGTTCATCAACCATTTACTATGCTACAGTGTTGCCAGGGCCCTTAGGTCAAAAGTTACGTTTCATTTCCTGAAATGTTACATTTTTGCTGCAAAAGTTACATTTTTTTTCTTGTTTTTGAGGTCGGAGACAAATTGATGTCAGCAAAATGGCGGGATATAA
Organism: Anorthoa munda; assembly: GCA_945859665.1. Lineage (NCBI taxonomy): Eukaryota > Metazoa > Arthropoda > Insecta > Lepidoptera > Noctuidae > Anorthoa > Anorthoa munda. The sequence goes on along the minus strand of OX243895.1, from coordinate 47,503,432 downwards.
AGGAATCTATGATGTGGTGTATTTAATCTTATGATAAAACAGACTCTAGTTTAATTTATTTCATATATTTATTCCTTTTTCCCGACTGTATATTAACTGAACTAACTAACATCTGATAGTAGAATGTCGTTCTGCTGGTTTCAGCCAAAAGATGACTAGATGACTGCTGCTGGACTTTTGGTTTTTGGGCTGGCACTTTTTCGTCGTTCAGGTTCTGAATGTCCAATTTCCAAAATGTCCAGCGGCGGTTTCAAAATGTCCAATTCCCGAAATGTCCAATTACCAAAACGTCTAATTCCTAAGCAGGCAGAGCAGTGGTGGCCCAGTGGTATCGGCCGCGACTTACAAGTTGTAGGTCGTGGGTTCGAACCCAGGCAGGCGCTTTACTTTGTGTAAATTATTTCATCACCACTGCTCTCAAAACGGTGAAGGAAAACATCGTGAGGAAACCGGCATGTCCTAGAACCAAAAATTCGAAGACATGTGACATCCACCAACTCGCACTGGGCCCGCGTGGTGGATTACGGCCCATTCCCTCTCACAGAGAGGAGGCCTGTGTCCCAGCAGTGGGAACATTAATAGGCTGATGATGTGATGTGTAATTCCTAAAATGTCCAATTCTCAAAATGTCCAATTTTGCAAGTATTTGGCCCGAGGTTTCTGAAAAATATTCTACGAAACCGCGCGAACTCGCGAAGTAGGAAAAGTACGCGCACGCGATCAAGCAAAATCAACCTTTAATAAATGCAGAATATGTTTCATTTTGTCATGGCGCGTTTCATTTAGAGCCATCTCTGAATATGTCGTTCAATTTGGATGCGTTCGTAAACTGTTTGCAATAATAATCTAGTATTACAAATCTCGATGTTCTCAAAAGTTACGAAAATTGCCTTGAATATAAAAATTACTTACATGTTACGCGAGGGGGTCAAAAGTTACGAAAAATGTAAGAAATGTAACCTTCTGGCAACGATTGCTACTACTCTTTACTGGGACACCACTAGTCTTGCCTGGGCCACAGATAATATAATACTAGCATACAGATGCCTCATTTCATACAAAGAAACTGTGCCGAGGTAACATGCGCTTTTCGTCTGATCTGAGCCGATTATTTTTCTAAGAACATCGATCGCTTTCGGTTCCGTTCCACGGATATAGATGGTGTTAGCAGCGACTTGCAAGTAAAAGGGTTTACTCGGTTCGTGAATACTTCTTTTTAAATACAGCGACGACTTGATTTATAATATTTTATTGCACGTGTTTACAGTTTCATTTTACCAAAACGTGTTACACAAGAAATTAAAAAAATATCGACCGGTTGGAATGCCTCAGTCATTTAAAACCCGCGCCATCTATTGGAATCAATTTTAAATGATCCATTCAAATAATCTTTGAAATGTGAATTAAGTGCCCAATAATCCTTAATTTTTTACTTAGGAGAGTTAATTAAACAAGAACATATATTTTTTATGATCGTCTCTAGAAAACCTTAATAATTATGTCAAAAAATTCAATAACAAAACGAAGCGTATCACGCCATCTAGTACAATTTATTTCAACCACATTTTCATTCTTCGCGTTGGGTGCTCGTGCCTGGGCAATCATTGGTCTTTTACTTTAATCTAAATCTGTAATTTTTGTTACGCATCTCAATAACTTGTTTTCCTCTCTTTCCCAGAAAACTCCGCTCAGTGGTCGACAAGCTAGAACTTATGCGGTGGCTAGTCTGCAGGCTGGTGACGTCGCGAGGCTCTCGGGACTGGCTGGCCTTCCCCAACAGGACCGCTGACCTACTGCGACTAGCTAGCAAACCTAACAGCGTGGACACCTTCTTAGAGAGTAGCAATTAGTAATGTATGGAGAAATTAAATGATTACAACATAAGAAAATCGTTTTTATTTTTTTGCTATGTTTGAAGAGGGCAGTCACTAAAAGAGTGTTGAATGTAAATGTTGATATGTAGATGGAGAGGGTGAGGACGGGTCGAGAAAAATGGCTACGAATCTGCCCCTATAATCATCCCCTGCCTCTATATGTCTTTTTTATAATAGTAGCTACGAACAAGCTCTTCTGGCAGATACAAATTTGGGTTTTATAGCAGTTTATTGGGCTATTACTGCTGTTTTTTACTGAGCTACTACTGTATACTGGGCTTCCACTACACTTTACTGGGCTACTAAACGGTTGTTTACTGAGATACTACTATTTTCTGGGCTGCTACTACTACACTTTACTGGGCCACTAAACGGCTCTTTACTGAGATACTACTATTTTCTGGGCTGCTACTACTACTTTTTACTGAACAGCTGCTTTATACTGGGTCTCCACTGTTCTTTACTGGGTACTCTTTGCTGGGCCACCACTGCTCTTCATTAGACAAGTTAGAAATGATGCGGTGACTAGTGGGCAGACTGGTGACGTCGCTAGGCTCTCGAGACCTTCTGGCCTTACCAACTGCACTGCGACTAGCTAGCAAACCTTACAGCGTGGACACCTTGGAGAGTAGCAGTTATGTATTTTTTTATTTATATATACTTTATTGTACATTAAGATAAAAACAACAGGCGGCCTTATCGCGTTCCGCGATCTCCAGGCAACCTAGAATGGAAAGAGACAACCTGGATACAATATGGGGTTGCACTCCACTTGGTGCAAATTTTTCAACAAACAATAATTACTTTATAGAGTAGGTGGGTACCAAATACAAAAAATGTATATATACTTATATACAACTAATGACTATACTAAAACAATTCAGCTTATACAAGATCATGATCACAGTGACAAGTAGTAGGCAGTGCTCCTTCACAAGTCTTAAAAACAGGCAGTGATTCCGCGCGTTTTATCATCATCATCATCATTTCGACCTCCCCCAGGTAGTATCCTCTCCTCCTTCCTCCGCCCGTTTTATAGGCACAGGTAATGCATTCCATAGACGATCGGCCTGGACAGTAAAAGATTTGTCTAGGAAGGTAGTGGAATGCATTGGCATTTTAAGTTTCATATTATCCGATGACTTATGAACTTTCAGGTGCGAGTCACACAGAGACTAAAAACGTTACTGATACTGGAGGCGAGCAGTGGTGGCCCAGTGGTTACGGTCACGGCTTACGACTTGTAGTTCGTGGGTTCAAACCCGAGCAGGCGCTTTATTTTGAGTAATTTATTTCATCACCACTGCTCTCAAAACGGTGAAGCAAAACATCGTGAGGAAAACGGGATGTCTGTCGTGTGTCACTTTACTGGGCTACTAAACGGTTGTTTACTGAGATACTACTATTTTCTGGGCTGCTACTACTACACTTTACTGGGCCACTAAACGGCTCTTTACTGAGATACTACTATTTTCTGGGCTGCTACTACTACTTTTTACTGAACAGCTGCTTTATACTGGGTCTCCACTGTTCTTTACTGGGTACTCTTTGCTGGGCCACCACTGCTCTTCATTAGACAAGTTAGAAATGATGCGGTGACTAGTGGGCAGACTGGTGACGTCGCTAGGCTCTCGAGACCTTCTGGCCTTACCAACTGCACTGCGACTAGCTAGCAAACCTTACAGCGTGGACACCTTGGAGAGTAGCAGTTATGTATTTTTTTATTTATATATACTTTATTGTACATTAAGATAAAAACAACAGGCGGCCTTATCGCGTTCTGCGATCTCCAGGCAACCTAGAATGGAAAGAGACAACCTGGATACAATATGGGGTTGCACTCCACTTGGTGCAAATTTTTCAACAAACAATAATTACTTTATAGAGTAGGTGGGTACCAAATACAAAAAATGTATATATACTTATATACAACTAATGACTATACTAAAACAATTCAGCTTATACAAGATCATGATCACAGTGACAAGTAGTAGGCAGTGCTCCTTCACAAGTCTTAAAAACAGGCAGTGATTCCGCGCGTTTTATCATCATCATCATCATTTCGACCTCCCCCAGGTAGTATCCTCTCCTCCTTCCTCCGCCCGTTTTATAGGCACAGGTAATGCATTCCATAGACGATCGGCCTGGACAGTAAAAGATTTGTCTAGGAAGGTAGTGGAATGCATTGGCATTTTAAGTTTCATATTATCCGATGACTTATGAACTTTCAGGTGCGAGTCACACAGAAACTGAAAACGTTTCTGATACTGGAGGCGAGCAGTGGTGGCCCAGTGGTTACGGTCACGGCTTACGACTTGTAGTTCGTGGGTTCAAACCCGAGCAGGCGCTTTATTTTGAGTAATTTATTTCATCACCACTGCTCTCAAAACGGTGAAGCAAAACATCGTGAGGAAAACGGGATGTCCTAGAACCATAAAATCATAGACATGTGACATCTACCAATCTGCACTGGGCCCGCGTGGTGGATTTTAGCCCACCCCCTCTATGAGAGGAGGCCTGTGTCCCAGCAGTGGGAACATTAAAAGGCTGATGATGATACTGGAGGGAAAGAATACGAGCATTCCGGCGATGGCGAATTGGCAACCTCTTCACGAAACATGGTCATATTTGCGCAAACCAAATATCAGTGGCGGCGAACGGGGCAATCGCCCGGGGCCTCGCTTTTGCAGGGGCCTCGCGCTATGACCCAAAACGCTTACAATTTTATCCTTAGCAAACAGTTATTCGTAACAATAAAATAATGTTAGTCGTTTAAATATTTCAGTGTTAGAAAAATAATGAAAAAATAACTTTATTCTATCAGAGTGCAACACTGTCCGTTCTTAGTTCAGCGGATATTCAATTTTAGAACGCTGGTTTATTTTATTTTGTTTCATCTATGATTGTGTCATTGTAAAAGACAGGTTTTCTTTTTAGGACTGAAAAGTTTTCTAATAAAAGTATATTTTATTATGAAGATCGTTTTCTATGAAGAAACCCTGACTCTAATACATAGTAAACTATTAATAATAATAAGAGCCAAGTTTTCCATTTCTCGTATCTCTAGAACGCCACGTAGGAACATACATACATACATAGACTGAAAAGAACAAGGGCCTCGCAAATATCTGCAGCCCGCCCGGAGCCTCGCCAAATATGAACCGCTCCTGCCAAATATGAACCCTATACAAAAATTTATTTTCAGTTAGTACGTATGGCAATAAATGATTACAATATTAAAGAATAGTTTTTTTTTATTGGCAAGCAATTTATGCATGGCTGAGGCATGTGACTAAAATAGTGATGAATTTAAATGCAAACGTAAGCACGCAAAAATGTTTAAACGGATTTAGATGGAATTTGGCACACAGATAGTTTATAACCTGGATTAACACAAGATAGTGATAATCTGATGTACCTTAGGCCGAGTTTGAAAATCCTTCCCTCAAGTTGAAAATCTGTCGCCAAGCACCTTCCGGTGTGTTCCGACAGCAGCACTTGAGAGCCAGTTCCCTTCTAGGCTTTGTGTGCTTACCACCATCGGCCACATCATCACTGACCACGGTGAGATTGTGGTCAAACACAGGCCTATACATAGTAAAAAAAAAAAAAAAAAAGTTTCTCATCTTTAAATTAATGTGACAAATTTTCAAGCACGCGCTATCTTCTGTGATTGGCTGCTGAAAATGCATTCAACCGAAAACAGCAGATAACCCGAAAATTTAGAGGTGAGAAACTCCGGGTTAATTTAGTTTGGTATAAAGAAAATCCTTCATGATAGCAGTTTAAGATTTATTTATCAAATTGCCAGCATTTTTTCATATAAGTAGTTCTTCATACAAAATCATATCCGTGCGTTATCATTTAAGAGTATTGGTTTTTGTAGCCCCCTCCGTAGGATGGAGAGAATCCGGGTGAAGGTCTAGTGTTGCCGGCACAAACTGTCCCCGTTATTAAATCTCGTACTTTTGCTCTGAAAAGAGAAAAGGAGACGAATGTTAGCATTAAAGTCGCCACAGTGGCTGAATGATATATCTCACGGCGCGCGTCGTGCCGCGGGTTCGATTCCCGCACGGAACGAATATTTATGTAGTAGGTATGGCCTAGGCCTACATAGTGTGTTTCGGGTCTGGCTGTTTGTGAATGTGAGTTTGAATGTTTGTAAATGCACCCACGATACAGTTGAAATTCCTAGTGTGGGGTAAAAAAAGTCCTGTCCGTTTTCGCCCGTGGTGGCCAATTGTAGCGAAGCCTACAGGTAGTTGTCCCGGGTCTGGCTGTTTGTGAATGTGAGTTTGAATGTTTTGTAAATGCACTGACGATACAAGTGAAATTCCTAGTGTGGGGTAAACAAAGTCCTGACCGTTTTCGCCCGTAGTGGCCAATTGCAGCGTTGATTAGCCGCTAGCTAGAATATTTTAGGGCACAAGTGTGTGCGTATACCTACACAGGTGCACTCTGTATTTCCTTACTATCACAGTCCGATGTGAAGGCCAGCCGACACAACAACACCTTAATTGTGTATATGTTTCAGAGCTGGGCAAAAACCTGCTTTGCTTTAAAATACAAATTACAAAATAATATCTCACATGTATTTAAAATATGAAATACAAAATATTTGTAAGTCGTGTATTAGAAATATAAAATACAAAATAAATTATTTTATCTGTTTTTATTTAAAATACAATACATACATCGTGACATTCGAACGAATCAATTTAATTATTACAGAAGTTTCGTGAAAATAACCGTTTGAAATGAAAATAACAATTGACAAGATACTTGACAGTAATTCGCCATATTGCTTACGCTATAAATCGGGCGCTATTTTCTGCGAACGCACTCAGTAATAAGCGCATAATGTATTTATGTTCAAATGTATTTTGATATCATAAGTATTTGCAATACTAACTACAAAATACCTCAGCGTCAGGTAGGTATTTGAAATACCAATTACAAATTACATTTTTAAGAAGTACCTAATTCAATTACAAATACCAAAAACGAATTTGTATTTAAGTTCTGTTTTGTTTTAACAGCACGAAGCACATCTCCTTCCCTTTCGTTTTTTTTTTGTGGTAGCAATATTTATTGTGTACCCACGTATTTTACGCTGTCGAGCAAACGGATTTTTGAATGAATGCAAGGAAAGCATACGCACGGTATGCTGCTCTTTGAAGTTACGTACACAATAAGGGTGCTGGACAAAGATCCGGCGCAGACCCAATGCCGTACCGTGTTTCTAGGCACGTTCCTCTCAGACCGCCAAATTGTCTTAATGGGAAAATCTTAATAACTTTTTTCTGATCTGGGAATCGATCCCAGGACCATAAGATGACGCTCAGCAGTCGTGCTTGCGACCCCGAGACCAATTCAAATAACAGCCGTCAGCCTTATAGCGTAAGTGTATTCGGAAAGGCAAAGGCTTTGATCCCATGAAAGAGTATGACAAATCATCTTTAAATAATAAGATATTGCCAACATTTATTGGACACTTTCATTGGTGAAGATACTCTTTTCGAAAGAGTCCAGTAATTACTGGCAATAAGTACCTAATTATTTAAGGAGTATTTACCACACTCTTTCATAGTGTCAAACCCTTTTGCTTTGCCGAATTCACTAGACATCACAGTCATTTCATAGAATAAAATAATGTAGTCAATTATCAATAATTTAAAATAAATTACCTAATTTATAATTGTAATTAAATCTATTATTAACTATTAACAATCTTTTCATGCAATGTTTTTTAATTTTTTATCAATTTTATAATCAAATGTTTTTCAATTTAAATATAAATTTTTATCAAATGCTTTTTATTAATTTTATATATAATCCATAATTAAATAAGTTATAAGTTTGTTACTATTAATTTATCAGTCTTACATACTGCTTTATGAATTACCGAAAATCTAATTTGCATATGTTGTGTTCACCTATAAGTGACATGTTTGCACGGAACGATGTTTTATGTATAATTTTATGTAAGTTTTACTGTAAACGTGTTGTTGGTGCTCCTATTAAATAAATAAATTCACTACGCAATTAGGCTGCGGGAACAACGGCTTTACGTGCTTTCCAAGGCACGAAGGACTCCCAGTATCTAATTGGATGGTTCAATCCAACCTCGGAGAGCAAGCGCTGCTTATCCTTGAAGATTGACCCATGCGTTTGTATTAACTACTTAACCCCGAGTTATTATTTTGATCGAAAAACATCTCACCTGTATATAAAGAAGTTATATTCGTTTGTATCGAGTCTTGAGTAAATAAACCGAGGCAATGTATTGGCCATCACCCAAACTTCATCGTCAGTCACGTGAAGATCTGAAAAAAAAAATACACTATAGAAGTAGAGAAAAAAAAAGAGTTTATTTGCGGCAGGTACGAAGCATTTTTTTTAAATATTCTTTAAAACATATTTATTAAATTTGAAATTTATATGTATACTAAACACCGTATAAATAACAAAAAGACGTGGCACTCGGGGACTGCCGCGGTAAAGCTATTGCATAGCATTTTTTTATCAACTTATGCAATTATAATTATTTATTTATTTTTTATTTATGCAGTTACCAAGGTAACACGGAACCTTGGCACTAATCGCGCAACAAACCCCTCCTGCCCCTCCCCCCTCACCCGCTCACACACTCGGAATCCATCGTCCGATTTCGGAGCAGCTCGGGGTGTCAGGTTTTCGGGGTGTCAGGTTTATTTTCGTTACGGAATTTCTTAATTCGGTCGCCGCGCTCAAAGCCCGCGATAAAAGCTATGCAATAGCTTAAAAAAAAAAGGATAAACTTAAATACAAATTGGGAAAGTATGCGTCACAAATTTCACTACCACGCAAAATGGCCTTCACTTAGCCTAGTTAGCCTAATGCTGGGAGTGGGACTCGCGTCGAGACAGAACCGCAAGACTTAATAAATGTCTTTTATTATTAGGTATATCAGCTTGTAAGTGTTCCACTGCAGGGAACTGCAGCCTAATTGCGTAAGTGAATTCTGCAAGGCAAAGGGTTTTGACGCCATCAATCGACCAATCACATGTGAAATGAAAGACGCGATGTGGATTTCCGTCTATGTGATTGGCCGATTGATGGCTGTCAAACTCTTTGCCTTGCCAAATTCACTTACGCCTAGACCTCTCCTAATACAGAGAAGGCACAAGCATTAATCACAACACTTGCTAGAGGCGGGTTGGTAATTATAAACTTATATTTTTTTAGCCTATACTGTCCCAATATTGGGCAAAGTTTTCCCCCCAAATCCTTCCACGCGTCTTTTTACTTGCGGCCGCCAGGTATTCTTTTCCTGAGCCATTTTAAACCAGCCCTTACAGTAGCAGTAGGCATCTAGGTCATCCTGTCACCTCTTCCTGGGCCGGCTTCGGCGGCACCACCCATCGTCCTCAGGCATCCACTTTGTGGAGACTATTGCCCAGCGGCCACTGTTCATGCAACTAACTTGACTCGCCCAATCCCATTTTTAGCCTGGCAGCCTTTATTCCCAAATCTATGATCCCGTTTTAGAGCACAGAGAGGCGTTCCTTATTCTGTCAGCTCTTTTTACCCCCAGAATGCCCCCATTGTACTTTGACAAACCCCTAGGCGGAACTTTTGTGACACGGTCAGCGAGAGTACCGTAGGTTATGACGGACAGGATACACATGTCGATGAGTTTTCGCTTCAGGAAGGTCGGTAAATCACCCATCGACCAACTTTTCCTGTTAAAATGTTAATTTGGTTACCTGAAGGATAGCTGAGTCTCTGGTTATCCTGGGCTAGTAGCTGCATGTTGTCAGGACTGAGGGGTCTCTCGGTGTTCCAACACGAGACAGAGTCTCTGCCCACCTCCGCGAAGAACATCACGTTTGTAGGGGAGTGGAGGTCATGCATGGTGGACTGACTGTTTGTACCGCGGTCTCCTAAAACCTGAAATTGGTATAATTGTAAGTAAGGAACCTAACTTATAAATTGCGTCGATAGGCGACATCGGCTCGATATCTCGTAGGTACACGTATTTTCTATAAAAAAAACGGTCAAATTACATTGCATTGCGTCCATGTGAACGAATTTGCAATGAAAAGCACCTAATTTTCAAAAAGTAATGCGCCTGCCTAGGTCGTGGGTTTGAATCCAGGCAGGCGCATTGCTTTGTGTAAATTATTTCATTACCACTGCTCTAAAAACGGTGAACGAAAACATCGTGAGGAAACCGGTATGTCCTAGAACCAAAAAATCGAAGACATGTGACATCCACCAACCCACACAGGACTCGCGTGGTGGATTACGGCCCATAAACTGATGATGATGAATCTTCTTCCTACTAATATTATAAATGCCAAATTTTGAATGCATATTTGTGGTTGGTGGGTATTTGTACCTCAATCACGCCAGAACGGCTTAACCGATCTGGATGAAGAGATCAGTTCCTATGTGCCTTTGTGATATTCCAGACTTCTATCTCTGGAGGCAGAGATAGAAGTATAGAATAACACACAGTCTACTTTTCCTCCCGGTATAATGTTCTCTTAAGGGTACACTAGTCGAAAATTCTTCCATACAAACGTAGTCTGGCTTTTACTCCACTGTTTGACGATGTACGTTCATAATAAAAAATGATATCAATTTGTCTTATTATTATCTAGCCCTGTATGGAAGCAAAAAAGTAAAAAAAAATATTTACTTGAAAGTTATGAGCTTCGAAAGTTCCATATTTCAACATTAATTTTAACGCATCTTTGGGCGCAAATAAGTACCATAAGAAGAAGGAAAATTGAAAAACGGCCTCCATACAGGGATAGATTAGTAGTTCAACAATGCAAATAATTTTATTTTGAACAGATACATTCAGTCGTTTTTTCATGATATCCAGACTCCCAAAGGTCTGTTTATAAAATTTCGCGTTCTCATTTTCGTTCTAAATCATCATCCATTTCGCTACAAATTTGCAAAAGTGTGTATTCGTACGCGAACTAGCTTCTTACTGCTCATAACAGCATCTTTCTGTTCCGGAAGTGTTGTCGGTTGATATAGCATGCATTTTAACCCCGCACACAGTTTAGTTCGTGCCGTCGACTAGTGTACCCTTAAGATAAGACAACACTTATCACGCGGGCGAAGCCGTTGGCATAAATTAGTGGTGATGTAAATCGAATCGCCTGCTTTTAATAACACTTCTACTCACACTGTAAGCGGTCTGGTTGGCTTCCCTGCTCTCGAGTTCACAGGAAGACACTGTAAACTCCTGACTGCTGACCATAGGATGGAAGTATGTGGGTCTGCAGCCATCAGGCCTTTCCTGACCGATTGCCACGCTGAATACTCCGTCGTTCCAGGTGAATGATTGACCTGGTAGTAGGGAGAAATTGGAAATTGAAGAAATTGTTTAGTATACACAGTTGAATTTGATGTGTTAAAGTGGCTTAAATATTTGATCACATAAGTTATGATAATTGCCAGTAATTGTTAGTCTGTATCTTGGGATTCATAGCCTGAAGTATTGCCAAACTTAACTGGCAGTGGCCAGAGCACATTGCGTGCAGAACGGATGGCCGATGGGGCAGAAAAGTTCTGGAGTGGCGACAGCGAACCGGAAGAGGATACGTTGGAAGGCCTCCCACTAGGTGGACCGATGACCTGGTTAAGGTTGCGGGAAGGCGCTGGATGCGAGACGCACGGGATCGGTCAATGTGGCGACGCCTGGGGGAGGCCTATGTCCAGCAGTGGACGTCTTTCGGCTGAAATGATGATGATAATGATCTTGGGATTCGAATTAGTCCACAGTCAGATTCCGACCTCCATAATCCAATTCCTATCCAGCTACTGGGTAGGAACAAGTCAACATTCAGATTTTAGAAAGAAAGAAAAGAAATTTATTAAAAAAGTTATAAGAAGAAAAATTATTATTAAATAAATTTATTATTTATTTATTATATTATTTTTATAATTAAATTTTAAAATTTTAGTATTTTATATGGAGCGACTGGCAGTTTGTTGTGGTCATCTTATGACTAATGCCAACGACCTTGAGGGAACAAAACGCGCACTCTTTTCACAACCGCCGCGTTCAATAACTTTAAAAAAAAGCCTCAGATCAAAATGTAGATAATTAAATTATCTTTGAGATGGTGTTGATTTCATGAAAATACGCCCCGCGGTTTTGGTGCGATTGTCGTGTTTTTGTCCGTTTTAGACATAACTTTACAAATTAATTACACTATGTTATACGAATAAAACTCAAAATTTGCTTAGATCAAATTATTAAGAAAATGGTCTAATATAACATATATTTTATCCAAAAAATTACGACTAGCCATTTAGACGTGATTCTCATTTTAAAATCAGCTACTCAAGGGAATCGGCGCCTTAATAACTAAAAACTCACCTTGGGTCACACATGTGAGCTTAATGACATTAGGTCCCGAGAAAATTTTGTTCTACAATAATCATGTGTCTCTTATGTTGAGGTCGTTATCAATGTGAAATGTAATAAAATTATTATTAACTTGGTATGAACTCACCCGCAACCCTCAAGTTCCCAGAAGTGGGATTGAAAGAGAAGTAGTTGTGTTGCTGCCTCCAGCTATCCCTCTGCTTAAGAGAGAAGACGATAATGCCATAGGAGACCACATCAGCGATGAATGCGTACGCGTCGCTGCAGTCGCCGTTCTTGATCGCTACGGTGATTGAGGCCAGGCCTGTTGTAAGGAAGATATTAATACATCTTAATAATATAAATCTCGTGTCACAATGTTTGTCCTCAATGGACTCCTAAACCACTTAACCGATTATAATAAAATTCGCACACCATGTGCAGTTCGATCCAACTTGAGAGATAGGGTAGGGTAGGGTAGGGTAGGGTGGGGTAGGGTAGGGTAGGTTGGGTAGGTAGGGTAGGTAGGGTAGGTAGGGTAGGTAGGGTAGGTAGGGTAGGTAGGGTAGGTAGGGTAGGTAGGGTAGGTAGGGTAGGTAGGGTAGGGTAGGGTAGGTAGGGTAGGTAGGGTAGGGTAGGGTAGGGTAGGGTAGGGTAGGGTAGGGTAGGTAGGGTAGGGTAGGTAGGGTAGGGTAGGGTAGGTAGGGTAGGGTAGGTAGGGTAGGTAGGGTAGGGTAGGGTAGGGTAGGGTAGGTAGGGTAGATGAATGTTTGGTGTTTTTATGGCAAAACAAAGTTTGCCGGGTCAGCTAGTTGACTTATAAATATAGTAAGCATACATAGGGAAGGCCACGCGGCTTTATGAAGCCACAATTTTATCATTCATAGGTTAAACTAGATCGAAGCGATCTCGGCACGTGGTCGGCTATCTTCGGAAGAGGTCGTGTGCCCGAAACAATAAAGTCAAAGCCCAATATATTTATTTCAACTAGTCCAATAAGCGGCACTTTTGAACGTCAAACATTATTAAATCTAAATTAAAAATGTACAAGTAATAAAAATTTACTCTACCGTGAATTCGGAAAAGTAGCTTGTTAAGGAGAAGAACGCACAATAAACCCCATACTTACTCTTTTAAAAAAAATAGGTGTTTTACAATGTTTACTTATGTACATACATTAATAAATTCATATATGTGAGGTCGATGCACCCAAAAATAACACTACACACTATACTACGTATAGGTATAAAGTAATAAAAGCACTAACAGGTAAATTCATTAATTTGATAAATAGGAACATGGTTCTCACATCCTTACAAATATTGCAAACATAGGTAAAATACCTAATTCAACAACAACGGAACAGTGTGCGAGTCAAATTCTAGAAAAATAACATAAGAATACAATAACTATGAATAGGAATATAAATTAGCAAATTTGATTTTGTCCACACCAAAGATTGCCCTACGGAGCGGGACCAACATGCTGCCAAGCATTCTTATCTTCAATATAATCATCTAATTTGTAATATGCTTGTTTACAAAGTGTGCTTTTAACTAAAGTTTTAAATTTACTTTCATTTAGTTTTAATATGCCGTTTATATATAATAAAAATGCCGTGTTTCTCGTATGGTGAATGGGTATTTGCAAACGTTTGGATGGCAGTATCTTTACTACTTAAATTTATGTGTAAATAATGAATAAACGAAATGTTGCTAATAAGCACCACGCCCGTGGTCCCTGAAGGGATATATATGCAGAGGCATACAACTGCATTAAACCATATTTAGCTCAGATCGGAACTCGAACGAAAGACTTCATGATAGGGATGTTTCCTGGATAGAAAAATGATAATTATATTTAGTCCGTCAGTGAGATTATCAAATAATATTGTACCCGTATTTTTTTGCTTAATCAAATATATAAAAAATTACATAGATTAAGCACATCAAAGTTCAGGAGTGGGACGTCACTTTGTCAGTGTACAGTGTAGCACACCGTGACGTCACACCGTCACACGATATTTCAACCCATTGTATTTGTATCGTCGTAGTTATTTGTTTACGTGCCAAAAGAAAAAATACGTACTTAATATTTTTAGGTTATCTAACTGACGGATCACATAGATATTTTTGTCAACAGCCCTATTGCCGAATCATATTTGGCGCTATTTCTTGAAGTAAACTGCAGCCTAATTGCGTAAGTGAATTCTGCAAAGGAAACAAGTCGATTCTTTCAAAGAATCAGAATCATTTCTTTCAACTTTTTCGGTATTGCGAAACTAATTTGGAAAGCTAGCGTTAGCTTTCCAAATCCTCCTTTGAGTTGAACACAGACTACTTAGAGATACTACGGAGTTGAAGATATATGACATTTGCATTACACAATACCAATAGTGAAGTTTTATCTCGATTCTTCCGCTTTCATTCATTCTTTTACAATCAGTTCTACGTCAAAATATTGGTAAAGAAAGGAGCAAAACCTTTCCGTTTCATTATTGGATTATTATTTCATTATGAAGACCTCTTGCTTTCATTATGAAGAGCTCGCAGCTAAATAATAACAGCCGCACGGGTCGATCATCAAGGTTAAGTAACGCTTGACGAGGTCGGTCCGTGGATGGGTGACCATTTCAACATACCGAGTTTCCTCCGTGCCTCGGAAAGCACGTTAAGCCGTTGGTCCCGGCTGTCATTTAAAGATCTTTGACAGTCGTTACGGGTAGTCAGAAGCTTGATACCTGACACCAGTCTTGCCAAGGGGTACCGTGTTACCCAGTTACTGGGTTGTGGAGGTCAGATAGGCAGTCGCTCGATGTAAAACTGGACTGGGTTAGACTGGAAGCCGACCCCAATATAGTTGGGAAAAGGCTAGGCAGATGATGATGATGAAGACCTCTTACCAGTAGGAGTATTATTAGCCGGCAGATCGGAATTCTTGAGCTGGTAACGCAGGATCTGTCTGTCGGTGTTCAGGTCGAACACCACGATCGCTGGAGTTTGCAGGTAGCGAGGGTTGTCTGTAAAAAAGAAGTTGTTAAGGTTTCACTAGTAGACCATTCTTCCATACAAACGTAGTCTGGCGATTATTCCACAGTTTGACGATGTACGTTTAAAATAAAAAACCTGCCAAGGGCGAGTCGGACTCGCACACGAAGGGTTCCGTACCATTATCGCAAAACACTGCAAACAAATCACGTTTTTTGTATGGGAGCCCCCCTTAATTTATTTTATTTTAATTTAATAATTATTATTTTATGAAGTAAATATACAACTAAACATTCTGTGAATATTTCAAGCGTCTACCTGTTGCCGTTATTAATATCGAGCAAAAAATAGCAAAAATATCACGTTTGTTGTATGGGAGCCCCCCTTTAATATTTATTTTATACTGTTTTTAGTATTTGTTGTTATAGCGGCAACAGAAATACATCATCTGTGAAAATTTCAACTGTCTAGCTATCACGGTTCATGAGATACAGCCTGGAGACAGACGGACAGACGGATCGCGAAGTCTTAGTAATAGGGTCCCGTTTTTACCCTTTGGGTACGGAACCCTAAAAATGATATCAATTTGTCTCATCATTAACTAGTTCTGTATGGAAACAAAAAAGTAAAAAAAAAAAAATATTTGAATGTTATGAGCGTCGAAATTTCCATAATATAACACAAATTTTAACGCATCTTTGGCCGGAAATAAATACCATAAGAAGAAGGAAAATTGAAAAACGGCCACCGGGATTACAGGGATAGATTTTCAATTAGGTATCTTGTCAATTGTCATTTTCATTTCAAACGGTTATTTTCACGAATCTTCTGTGTATTTAACCAAGGTTTATTAGTACGAATGTCACGATATATGATCGACTGTATTTTTTGTATTTTAAATTAAAATAGTTAAAATACTGTATTTTATATTTCAAATACTTACACAACTTACAAATATTTTGTATTTTAAATACATGCGAGATAGTATTTTGTATTTTAATTAAAGCAAAGCATTTATTTCGCCCAGCTCTGCTTTTAATATACCTAAAGATATTTTCTTGGGTTACCAGGTGGTTTATTAACAAAAAACTTACTTGGTATCTCAATAGTCCCCGTATCGACAGTCCACAGCCTTCCACACTCATCAGCCCGGGTCCTGTACACCGATATCAGTGACCTGGATCTGGCCATGTCAGGGTACGGAGTCAGAGGCGGGGAGCGCGTGCTTCCGTGGACGGAGAGATCTATGTAGTTCAGGGTTGCTGGTATGCCTGGACATAGAGATATTAAAAGCTTTAAAATAAGAACATATTTATTTGTTTGTTTAAAAATTCGGTATTAAAAGATGGTAAAAGAATGTGCAATAATTTTATGTGTTTATCTGTAATCTAGCTTTTGATCGCGATTTCGTATGCTTAGTAACTATGATAATTGAGAAAATATTGTTTCACCCATACAAAATTCAACTGTTCTTTCCGCCCCCACCGTATATCGTTTTGTTATATCTCAAAGGGATAAGGCATCGTTTTCGATGGAAGCTCCCAGGCAGCTTGACATTTTCAACAATTATCGTCATATTTCAAACATTTTACACAAAACCTTAACACATAATACACTTGAACCTTTCGCATGAATCACACTGTCTGTTGGTGAAAATCACATTAAAATCCGTTATGTAGTTTTTGAGTTTATCGCGTACAAACGCGGCAGGGTACATTGTTTTTATCCGACTGCAAGGAAAGGGTTGTTTTTAAATATGTAGTAATAGTGAAGTATGGATATGGATTACTGTAACTGTTGCAAATAAAAATAACTAAGTATTTATACCTACAAACCAAACTGATGATAATAATTATGTAGGAATGCGTTTAAAAAGGGGATAATAAGTCCTTTCCCTCGGAAGGACTTATTAGGCAACGTCAATGGGAAAACTGCCCAGAACATTGGCAACATTGCCAGGTTGAATGTCAATGCAAGTTTTTGGCGGGATTTTTTCGAGTGATGATCAGCGGCTGTTAATATTATTTGCAAATTGATGTCTAGTGGATATTGTGATATAAAATTGGTGTAGTTTTGTGTCTCAACTGTCTACGCAACTGGACAATATGAGAAATCATTTATTGTACGAGTAGTATTGACTACCTCTGCAAAGTTTACTGGGAAGGCTGACTCGATACAATTTGCTGCCAAATACTCCAAAAAACATTAGAATCTGTTACATCCGCATTCTAAAGCATACTAAAGAAAGTTAAAACCCATATTTATGTATCCGACTGAAAGACTTGTATCTATGGCCACGAAAAAAAAAAAAGAAAAGAATGTTAATGCTGATTGTTGACCGAAGTCTATATATTGAGTTACGATTTGATCTAGGAAGGAGGAATCTGTATTAAATATAGCCCACCGTATCGTCTCCTAGGTATGGTGACAAACAGTCTGTTGCCAACCTTCTCGGCACCCATCGGAACGTTGTTATACTGAATGAAGAACCTGCCGACCTCATCTGAAAAATAAAACGAGTCATTAAAGGCTATGGCTATAATGATTGAAATGCCAAAATATAAGGGACTAGCTTTCCGCCCGCAGCTTCGCCTGCGTGGACTACACGATTTTGGCTGGTTCGTTTTTTACCCGACTGCCGAAGGAGGGTAATGTGTTTATCAGTCTATGTATGTATGTATGTATGTATGTATGTATGTTCGTTCCTATGTGGCGTTCCAGAGACCTAACGCGTTGGCCGATTTTGATGATTCATACGTCAATCGATTCGTCTTAACCTTGCGGGTGTCATAGGCTACACTAAAACTGGAAAATAGGAAAATGGCGGCTTTTGGGCGCCATATTGTGGCGGGCCAATTTTATTTTTTCTTCCAAACCCATCGTGTGGGGTATCAAAATAAAGGGTTTCAAGAGGTGATTTCAAAAATATATGACACTTATATGTTTAAATGTACCTAATTCGATAAAAATGTTAACTAAAAAGTTATAAATAAAAAAGTTAATTAAAAAAATCAAAATACCCGACTGCTTAAAAAGCGAACTAAAAAGACGTAAACAAGAAGAAAATCATGCAGTGCAGTCGGAGGATACATCTGGTTTTGGTCAGCCAGCTCGCGCATATGTATCCTCCGACTGCACAGCATGATTTTCTTCTTGTTTACGTCTTTTTAGTTCGCTTTTTAAGCAGTCGGGTATTTTGATTTTTTTAATTAACTTTTTTATTGCAGTTCTGGCGGGATATTGACAATTACTTTCCAAACATAGCATTCCGCCCGCGTCTTTGTTCGCGTAGGCGACAAAAATTGCTCTTTTAATTTTATAGAATTTTAAAAATTACCTGTAAATTGATATAAAATGAGTACACTGTACTGCCGTCGTGTTCTAATAGCTAGAGCGTTGAACTTTCAGTCTGGAGGTCTCGTGGGATCGATTGTCATGGGAAGGTACAAATAGTGAAAGACCACTTTGCTTTCAATTTCTGAATCACCGACACGACAGAAAATTTATACAGGGTGGCGCAAAAGTTATCACCCGTCACCCAATGTTCTTTTGCTGTATTTTTTTTATGAATGCTTTGATTTTGGGTAATGTTTATTTGGTGTCTTAATTTATTTTCCGTCGAGAAAATGATACAATCGCGCCGTCGCCAGAATTGATAAACATTCGGTAATTTTGATGATAAACAATTTATTTTTCTTACAAACTTTCACACCCAGTTTTTACCCTTTAAGGAATGAAATTAAAAAAAAACTTAAAATACTATCTTTTTATTTTATATTTAGAGGCTAAATGCCATATATCATTCATTTCAAATAAAAAATTACAGTTTCATACAATATTTCAACCCCTATTTAACACTCTTAGGGGTTGAATTTCAAAAAACTCTTCCTTATTCCTTGTCTACATTATAAAGAGAACCTCTGTGCAAAATTTCAGCTTTCTAGGTCCAAGGATTTGGGCTGGGCGTTGATGAGTAAGTTAGTCAGTCAGGACTTTTCTTTTTATTAATATAGATTAATAGATTAATTGTATTAAAGAGCAGACATTCTAAGTTTCAAGTAATTTTGGTGATAAACTATTAATTTTTCTTACAAACTTTAACACCCCTTTTTACCCCTTTAAGGGATGAAATTCGAAAAAACCTTTAAAACAGTATTTTTTATTTTACATTTAGAGGCTAAGTGCCATATATCATTCATTTCAAATGAAAAATGACAGAGTTTCATACAAACTTTCATCCTCTATTTAACTCCCTTAGGGGTTGAATTTAAAAAAATCCTTCCTTATTCCTTGTCAACATTATAAAGGGAACCTCTGTGCAAAATTTCAGCTTTCTAGGTCCAAGGATTTGGGCTGGGCGTTGATGAGTCAGTCAGGACTTTTCTTTTTATTAATATAGATTGATCGATAGTGCTTGATCACATTAATTAATTTTTACAAGCTTTTATTTAAGTTTCAATGCATGTGTCTTAAGTAACTTCGGGTAAAATCTAGAAACTGAATTTTGAAGCAGTTATCCGCCACAGATTAAGATGAAATTTTGCATACACGTTTAGTTTGGATGATAATGCTCAGTGACGTCATTCTAAATCCAATATGGCGGACGACCCAAGATGGCGGACTAGTTATTTTTGTGCACTGCCATGATATGGGTATCAAATGAAAGGTTTCTTCGAAAAAAGCTCTTTTTTAGGTTTTTTGTGTCACAATTTTATTTCAATAGGGATGTGAACGCAAAGCTGAGCACAGATGTCGCTGGCGGCGCAATGACTGCTGTCAAATCATTTTTGCTTTATTTACATCACGTTTTTTTTGTTATTTTTTTTGTTTATACCGGTCCACCATTGTTATTGGTATTTCTTGTGCATTCTAATCCGTAACAAGCTACTTTTCCGAATGCAAGGTTGAATCAACTTTTATTACTTATAAATTTTAATTTTTGTTTGACGTTCATAAGTGCCACTTATTGGCCTAGTTGAATAAATATATTTAACTTTGACTTTATTGATAATAGGTATTGTCCCTGGAAGCTTAAGGAATTGAAAAACAAACTAAAGAAATGAGGAGCAAGGATAACTGGGAAGAAAACAGACCTTATTGAGAGGCAGACTTTAATATAATAAAATATATTTCATCGGTGATATGTTATAGATTTGGTTATTTTTTAGGGTTCCCTACCCAAAGGGTAAGAACGGGACCCTATTACTAAGACTCCGCGATCCGTCTGTCTCTCTGTCCGTCTGTCACCAGGCTGTATCTCATGAACCATGATAGCTAGACAGTTGAAATTTTCACAGATGATGTATTTCTGTTGCCACTATAACAACAAATACTAAACACTGATTAAAATTAATATTTAAGTGGGGCTCCCGTACAACAAACGTGATTTTTTTGCCGTTTTCTGCGATAATGGTACGGAACCCTTCGTGCACGAGGCCGACTCGCACTTGGCCTTTTTTTTAATTGTCAAATTCAAATTATTTATTTATAAAAACATAGGTACAGTATAATAAGTTCTAATTCTAATGTCAAGATCGCTATGTTTAACCTAATAGGCATACAATTTTTTTTTTTTTTTTTTTTTTGTAACGAGTAATTTAGACTAGACTCATGGTAGAAAAAATTAGAGAACATTACTTTAATGGGTTGGTATTCTTTACGTTTTAGGCTAGAAGTTTTATTTTATTTTCGGCAATCAAAGCCCTCAAGCTTCTGAAGGCCAAGCAAATGACATTCCTGCTGTAGAACTTTATCAATACATTAATAGCTCCACTATATCGCCGAAGATTACCAAGCAACATAATGAGAGTTACTTTGACAGGTACATAACATAACCTATAAATATGTATAGCATTTTTCCAGTTTTTTTAGCGTTGTATCTTTAGGGCAACAAATGAACACCGGGGTTGGTAAATCCTGGGACAAAGACATATTTAGAGAAAATTAAAATTTAAATAAAGGTTACAAAATGTATGGATTTGACAGCTTTCAATAGCCATAGCAACGATGCGCCACCGTGAAATATCGTGAAATAAAAAAAGTTAAATAAAAAAATCAAAAGACCCGAATGCTTAAAAAGCGAACTAAAAAGATGTAAACAAGAAGAAAATCATGCTATGCAGTCGGAGGATACATGTTCGCGAGCTGTCTGACAAAACCAGATGTATCCTCCGACTGCATAGCATGATTTTCTCTTTTTGGTTATTTTTTAGAATAAAGTACATTTAAACATATGTGTTATATATTTTTGAAATCACCTCTTAAAACCCTTTATTTTGATACCCCACACGATGGTTTGGAAGAAAAAAAAATTTCGGGCCCCCACAATATGGCGCCCAAAATCCGCCAATTTTCTATTTTCAAATTTAATGTAGCCAGTGACACTCGCAGGGTTAAGACGAATCGATTGACGTAAGAACCATCAAAATCGTTCAACGCGTTTGGTCTCTAGAACGCCACATAGGAACAAACATACATACATACATACATAGACTGATAAACACATCACCCTCCTTCGGCAGTCGGGTAAAAATGGCAGTTCACATCCCCATTGCTCTCACGATTTTGTTGATAGAATGTCACTTCTCGAGAACCGCTGGGTTCGATGCCCGGGTTGGGAAAGTGTAATTGGGTTTTTCCATCTGGAATTTCTAAATAGCAGCCCGGAGTCTAGACTTGTGGCCGGTTGATGGCAATAGGCTCGCTAGGTCGAAACATAAAATGGGTGAAATGTGGGTGTATTGTAGGTGAACTGCAGGTGTACTGCAGGTGTACGTTAGGTGTACTGCAGGTGTACTGCTGGTGTACTGCAGGTGTATTGTAGGTGTACTGTAGGTGTACTGTAGGTGTATTGTAGGTGTATTGTAGGTGTACTGCAGGTGTACTGCAGGTGTACTGCTGGTGTACTGCAGGTGTATTGTAGGTGTACTGCAGGTGTACTGAGGTGTACTGCAGGTGTACTGTAGGTGTACTGCTGGTGTACTGCAGGTGTACTGCAGGTGTACTGCAGGTGTACTGCAGGTGTACTGCAGGTCTACTGCAGGTGTACTGTAGGTGTACTGCTGGTGTACTGCAGGTGTACTGTAGGTGTACTGCTGGTGTACTGCTGGTGTACTGCAGGTCTACTGCAGGTGTACTGCAGGTGTACTGCAGGTGTACTGCAGGTGTACTGCAGGTGTACTGTAGGTGTACTGTAGGTGTACTGCTGGTGTACTGCAGGTCTACTGCAGGTGTACTGCAGGTCTACTGCAGGTGTACTGCAGGTGTACTGCAGGTCTACTGCAGGTCTACTGTAGGTGTACTGCAGGTCTACTGCAGGTGTACTGCAGGTGTACTGCAGGTCTACTGCAGGTCTACTGCATGTCTACTGAAGGTGTACTGCAGGTGTACTGCAGATGTGTTGTAGGTGTACTGCAGGTGTATTGTAGGTGTACTGCAGGTGTACTGTAGGTGTACCTCTGTTCTACCCTTAGGGTAATACAGTCATGATGCTATGTATATATATAATTACTAACTTACCATTTGGATTAATTGGTGCCAGGCTCGGAGTGTCAATGGGATTGCCGTTTATATAGCCAGGCGGTCCTGAAAATATAACGCAGGGAATGAATAAAAATCAATAAGGTAGTTGACAAAAAATATCTATTTAGTCCGTGAGTTAGATAATCTAAAAATATTGAACACGTAAACAAAAAATTACGACGATACCGTGCGTTGAAATATTGTGTGACCTCACGGTGTGCTACACTTTATACTGACAAAGTGACGTCAGTGATGCACTTTATCTTTAGGCGGGCCCAACATTATTTGATAAACTCGCTGACGGGGTAAATAGAATTATCATTTTTATACCCAGGATACATCACTAATAGTTTAAACCCGAGACTCCACGGCTAAGCTACGCGACGCACGTGCGAAAAGATAAAAGATACCTTGAATGTAAAAGGGGTTTGACTTCCTTCGTGGAGTGGACGATTCAGCCAACATTTTCATAAGTGTGAAACTATATACCTACACTAACATTAACATAAGAAAAGAAGAATATCTCGCTTCTAATGTTAATGTTAGTGTTAGTGACCATGACAGTCTAAACATTTATATATACCTACACGTGCGTAGCTTAGCCATGGGCTATGCATGGAGTATTGGGGCTCCATATGCATAGAAGGGGTTTAGACAAAGCGACTTCCTTCGTGGAGTGGACGATTCAGCCAACATTTTCATAAAAGCGAAGCTAGAACCTACACGTGCGAAGCTTAGCCATGGGCTATTCATATGGAGCATAGGGGCTTCATATGCGTAGACCTCCTTTCCTTCTCCCTTCTCTCTCAAAGAAAGTCCCTTCCTGCCCTTCCTTCCCTCAATTTGCCTTTGGAAACATGCAATTTTCCAGGATAATACTCAGTGATAGTCTGATAGTGTAACTTGCTATCTAAGTTAAGAGTACCTCCAGAGATAACCTCCAAATAAAACAATTTTTGTTTAAATATAGTGTTGCTTGATATAAAACTCACTGCGATTCCAATCCTTGTCGTCGTCATTGTTGTTAAAATATATGCTGTCTGCTGCCCTCTTGTCTCTTCCCGCCAGGTCGCTTTCAGAAAAACGGTCTTGTATCACTGTATAAACAAATAAACTTTACATAATTATGTATCCGACCTGTACCGACCTAATTCAAAAAAAAAAAGAAAACATTTAGTTGGCACAAACTTAATTTAATTTATTTAGTTCAGACATATTTCCAGGCCATAGTTATACACTCATACATTAAGACGACGACTAACGCCAACGACCTTGAGGGCACAAAATGCGCACCCGTTTCACACCCGCGCGACCCAAAATTTAGTTGTTTTTTGTACTTTCCTTATTATTCTATGACTTTAAAAAAAAAAGCTTCAGATCAAAATGTAGATAATTAAATTGTCTTTGAGATGGTGGTAATTTTATTAAAATACACCCAACGGTTTTGGTGCGATTGTCGTGTTTTTGTCCGTTTTAGACATGACTTTACTAATTAATTACACCGTGTTATACGAATAAAATTCAAAATGTGCTTAGATCAAATTATTAAGGAAATGGTCTAATGTAACATTTAACATTTTTTTCAAAAAATTACGACTAGCCGTTTAGACGCGATTCTCATTTTAAAATCAGCTACTCAAGGGTATCTGCGCCTTAAATTATAAACAGACTAGCCGTTCCCCACGGCTTCGCTCCCGTGGACCAGCCCACAGGACCCGTTTCGGGATTAAAAAAAAGCTTTTTACAAAAAAATACTACCGACTTCCAAATAAAAAGGCTTCAAAGTGAAAAATAACTTTATTTTTGGAAGATGGCGTCTTTCGTAGGTACCAATTGTTTGCGATATAGACACCGACTTCCAAAAATCAAGTTATTTTTCACTTTGAAGTCTTTTTATTTGGAAGTCGGTAGTATTTTTTTGTAAAAAGCTTTTTATTTTTCACTTTTTAGTTGTACCTACCTAATAGGCAAGTTGTTTATTAAGTACCTATAACGCCAGAATAGATTACCCGAATATCATGAAACTAGAGCATTACCGGTGAAATGAGAGATCTGCATACCCCTTAAGAGCGTACTGGCGTGATGTTATGTTATGAAATGGTATAAACAATAAACAGACATGCAATTGCAGCAATCCCTAAAGATTTCCCATAATTTATTGAAGAGTTCTTTTGTATATCTTCGAAGTTTGGGCGCACGGTTGGCGCAGTGGTTGAGCGATTGACTGCTGTGCTGCGTGTCGCGGGTTCGATTCCCGCACGGAACAAATATTTGTTTGTTCCGGCTCTGGGTATTTGTGTATGTGAGTTTATATGTTTGTAAACGCACCCACGATACAGGAGAAATTCCTAGTGTGAGGCAACGCTTTTAAAAAAATAAAATAAAAATAAGTTCTTCATCAGATCTTCACCAAATTAAAATGGGACCAATTTCGAAACATACTATAAAAAAAAAAAAAAATCAAAATCGGTCCAAAATTTACGGAGACATGAACAAAAAAAAAAGAAAACATAATGTCGAACATAGAACCTCCTCCTTTTTGGTGAGTCGGTTAAAAAATAGCATATGTCACTCAGGAATAATGTAGCTTTCTTCTCTTTATAATATTAGTATAGATAAAACCCCAAATAAAATTGTTTGACTCATTACAAATAATAATTAAAACGGTCCAAACAACGGCAGTGCATGTAATTAGTAACAACGGCAGTAATGAAGAAATAGACACGTATGCAGCTCTTATAAATTTAGACTGTCAAGGCACCTGAACCAGTTACCGGGGCAGCACACTATCCCTGAAACCATACGTCCACTTAAAGAGCGGCGAGACATCTTTGACTAGCACAGGGTCTAATATCCAGACACAGATAAGGAAAGGGCACGGTTCCGATAGGAGCAGCGCCCTAAATGACAATAAAAAAAGTTAATAAAAAATATCAAAAATCCCGACTGCTTGAAAAGCGAACTAAAAGGACGTAAACAAGGAGAAAATCATGCTGTGCAGTCGGAGGATACATATTCGCGAGCTGTCTGACCAAAACCAGATGTATTTAGTTATTTTATTCGAATTAGGTACATTTAAACATAAAAGTGGTATATATTTTAGAAATCAACTCTTAAACTCCTTTATTTTGATACCCCACACGATAGGTTCAGAAAAAAAATATTGGGCCCCCACAATATGGCGCCCAAAAACCGCCACTTTCCTATTTTCCAATTTTAATGTAGCCAGTGACACTGGCAGGGTTAAGCAGAAGCGGTTGACATAAGAATCGTCAAAATCGGGCCACGCGTTTGGTCTCTAGAACGCCACATAGGAACAAACATACATACATACATACATACATACATACTTACATACATACATACATAGACTGATAAACACATTACCCTCCTTCGGCAGTTGGTAAAAAGAAAATAATGCTGCGCTGATATTCTGATAGGGCCCACTGTTGATGCCACGGACACATTTTCGGAAACGGATCATACATTTAAAAAAACTGCAGGTCCGGAGAAATTGTATAAACCTTCCGTGAAAAAATATCTAACTGATGGTGAAAACCCGTATCAAAATCCGTTGCGTTGTTAAGGAGAAGTTAGCGGATATACAGACAGACGCGGAAGGCGACTTTGTTTTATACTATGTAGTGGTGATGATAGAGGGTGACGGAGTTGCAGTGGTGGCCCAGTGGTTACGGTCCCGACTTACGAGTTGTAGGTCATGGGTTCAAACCTGAACAGGTGCTTTACTTTGTGTAATTTATTTCATCACCACTGCTCTCAAAACGGTGAAGGAAAACATCGTGAGGAAACCGGCATGTCTTAGAACCAAAAATTCAAAGACTGAATCCGCACTGGGCCCGCGTGGTGGATTATTGCCCACTCCCTCTATGAGGAGGCCTGTGTCCCAGCAGTGGGAACATCAAAAGGCTGATGATAATGTAAGTCAATAGATCTGGCCGGCAGACTTCTTGTATCTTGCAAGAGCAAAACGATAGCGATTTTTGCGCAATAACTGCCCTACAATACTGAAGTTTTAGAGTTTTTTAGAAATAAGTGCATTCGACAAACACTAAGCGATTAGAGTCTGGCAAACGAAAGTCGAGACTGAAAAAGCGCGGAAAATTTAAAAAATATTGAGTAAAATATTGATATATTGTTTGTTGAGGTCAGATAGAATGTATCCGGTTTGACTGGCAGCCGACCCCAATCTGGTTGAGAATAGGCAGGCAGATTGACGGGAACAAATATTCAGCACCCCGGCTAAAAGTACTCTAGTGCGGAGCTCATCAAAATCAAAATTTCTTTATTCAATTAAGCCATTAAGCGGCACGTTTGAAGGTCAATTTTTTTTTTTTTAATTAACAATAATTGATTCTACCGTCCATTCGGAAATGTAGCTTGTTATGGAGAAGAATGGACAAGAAACTCCACACTTACTCTTTTAAAATAAAAAGTGTTTTACAAGTATTTGGTTACATCATTTCTTGTTGGAAAAAAAAATACATATATGTGAGAACGATGTAAAAAGACGTGCACGTAAAAGCGTCTAGAGTAAAATAAACAATTATAAAAATATCAATACATAGGCAATTAAAAACAGGCCGAGGCAGCTAAGTTATGACCAATCCCAACTGACGGCGCCCGTTCACGAACATGACACATAGATCGGCACCACTCAGATCATACATCATGAAGGGAACCGAATGATCAAACACATGTGCCACCATCAGAGAGACATTAGAGAGAGCATGACACACTATTAACTGCCAGGGCACACTAGTCAACAAACGACATATAGGTACAGTAAATGGTAGATTTACAGTTAGTACATAGCACTCACATATGTGCTGTGCAGTTATATAATACTAAAATAAATTGAGTTTATACAACACAAATATATTCATACAGTCTTCAGTAGGTCCAACAATACTTCAGAACTTTTCTGCTTATCACTTGTTTTTGTGCCCTAGTGGCTGTGGAGCAGGACTAGCGTTGAGCCAAGCATTTTTATCAGCGATGTAATCCCCCAACTTATAATATGCCTGACTGCATAGTGTGCGTTTTATACAAGTTTTGAATTTGAATTTTGAAATACAAATTTTATTGTAACATTTTATACAGTACCCGATAAATCAATGAGACTTTCCACATACAATGACTTGCTACAAACTACAAGACGTACGGCGATGCGCCAACGGTACATGGTGGACATCCCACCCATACGCACTAAACGTTTTGGAAATACTTTCATTATGCGTACAGCTAAGGAGTGGAATTCCCTGCCGGAGTCTGTGTTTCCAGATAGCTACAACCTCGGAGTCTTTAAGTCAAGAGTGAAAAGGTTACTTCTAGGCAAGCGTGCTACACCGTCGACCACATCATCGCTTATCATCAGGTGAGATAGTGGTCAAGCGCGAGCCTATATATAATTAAAAAAAAAATGGGTCGGTATATTAGGGTTCCGTACCTCTTTTGACCTTTTTTGTCCGTCTGTCTGTCTGTCCGTGTGTCACCACCGATTTTCTCAGGGAAGGGTGGACCTAGCAAGTTGAAATTTATACCAGATACTGAGGTCTACAGTCCCTATTAGGTCCTGACTCAACACGATATAAAGATATAAGCAAATTTAGATTTTCCCCAAAACTTGTAAGTGCCAAAATTTACCTTAATTTTCAACTTTTTAATTTTTCGGAATTTTCCCTTTACTTGTGTTGAAGACCTTGCTTTTAACCAAAATTGACAATTCTAGGTTTTTGGTCGAAAACCTATAAAGTAGTTCCCGTTGACCTATAATCACGAAATTTGGCAAAGAGTATGGTCTTACAGCACAAGTAAAGGAAAAATTCGAAAACAAGAAAATAGTAAATAAAAAAAAATATTTTTATTATGGTGATAATTATAATGGGTAGGTACTGAACCCTCGGCGCACGAGTTCGTCTCGCACTTGACCGGTTTGTTTAATTTATTGACCAAGTTATTAGTACTTACCGCTCTATCAAAAATCTGCATTATTAAATTTAGTTTATTTATCAGTCAACCTTGATGTTTCCTAAAAATCAATGTCAGACCGAAGATGGGTCTGGGGGCCGCCCCAATATTATTATCCATATCCATCATAATATTATTATCATTCTATAAATAAAATGTTTTATAATTGCCATATTGTTGTTATTTTCTTGATAAGGATACGATTCATACGAGTATGATCAAAAAACTGGCCAAGTGCGAGTCGGACTCGCGCACGAAGGGTTCCGTACCATTATCGCAAAAAAACGGCAAAAAAACACGTTTGTTGTATGGGAGCCCCACTCAAATATTTATTTTATTCGGTTTTTAGTATTTGTTGTTATAGCGGCAACAGAAATACATCATCTGTGAAAATTTCAACTGTCTAGCTATCACGGTTCATGAGATACAGCCTGGTGACAGACAGACAGACAGACAGACGGACCGCGGAGTCTCAGTAATAGGGTCCCGTTTTTACCCTTTGGGTACGGAACCCTAAAAACGGTTAGGTATGAATGATTTTGCACTCCAATTGATGCGAATGTTGTCCACGTCTACGTTTGGCAGTTATAAGCCAAAACTTGGAAAAATCCGTTAATTTCGAGGTTTTCCGAGCACTACGCAGTTAGCACAGGTCTTTAGAAGCTGCAAACTTGGATTTTTACTCATGCCTATCCTAACAAAGGTTTGTAAAATCAGTGTTAGATATGCAATTATTTACAACCAACGATGTTTTGAATGACTGACCTATATATATGAGATTCGCATATCGCTAACTTTAAAAAAAAAGTTAATTAAAAAAATCAAAAAACCCGACTGCTTAAAAAGCAAACTAAAAAGACGTAAACAAGAAGAAAATCATGCTGTGCAGTCGGAGGATACATATTCGCGAGCTGGCGGACCAAAACCAGATGTATCCTCCGACTGCACAGCATGATTTTCTTCTTGTTTACGTCTTTTTAGTTTGCTTTTTAAGCAGTCGGGTTTTTTGATTTTTTTAATTAACTTTTATAATTTTCAACTTCTTAGTATTTTTTTTTTAGAATTAGGTACATTTAAACATATAAGTGTTATATATTTGAAATTGCCTCTTAAAATCCTTTATTTTGATACCCCACACGATGGGTTTGGACGAAAAAAATTTTTTTTTCTCCACGAAATGACGCCCAAAATCTGCCATTTTTGTATTTTCCAATTTTAATGTAGCCAGTGACACTCGCAGGATTAAGACGAATCGATTGACGTAAGAATCATCAAAATCGGCCAACGCGTTTGGTCTCTAGAACGCCACATAGGAACAAACATACATACATACATAGACTGATAAACACATTACCCTCGGCAGTCGGGTAAAAAAACATTCAACTAATTAGTGGCTTTTCCATTATTATTATCTATACTTATTCTTATTATTTTTTTCTTATTTTCTTCCGTTTTATTTATTCTAATTCTTAATGGGGATAAATATA
This sequence comes from Anorthoa munda, assembly GCA_945859665.1. Taxonomy (NCBI): domain Eukaryota; kingdom Metazoa; phylum Arthropoda; class Insecta; order Lepidoptera; family Noctuidae; genus Anorthoa; species Anorthoa munda. The sequence continues at coordinate 47,473,200 of OX243895.1, read as the reverse complement.
ATGACCACCTAAAATTACTTTGTGACCATAACCTCTATTACCTAAAATTGTACTATGAAACCCAAATTTAGTAAATTGATTACCAAATTTAGTAAATTGATCACCAAATTTTAATAGCAAATTATTGCGCTATTTAATGTTGTAAAATAGGTTAGGTTAGGTTAGAACTGTGACCAACCGCGCGCGAGCCGAGCGAGCAAAGCGAGCGGTGCCGCGGCAGCGGCCGGCGAGCGCTACTTCCAAGTTGCTCCCAGAAATTTTATAATCTTTTTGGTCATTGGTTTAATTTTGGTGATCATTTACTACTTTTGGTGATTATTTACTACTTTTGGGTTAACAATGATTTATTTGGAGTCATTTTGCCTAAACAGGATAGCGAGATGTTAAAACTTTGGTTATAATTTTACAATAAGATGCGGGTTTAATTTTGGTGATCATTTACTATTTTTGTCTGTTATATGCTATATCTGGTGGTAAGTTAAACATAAGCCATTCTTAATTGACAACCTCCTCCTTTTTTGAAGTCGCATAAAAAGTACGAACAGCGTCGTATCATGATCACATCGGTGTGACCCTAAGTACCACTCTGTCAAAACTACTCGTTTTGTATTTGTTTTGAGAAGGCGTTTTTTCAGACCAAACACGGGTCGTAGGGACGCCCCAAATCCCAAATCAATCATAATATCAATCTTTGAGGTTTTGTTATTGACAAGGAAATGATTATGAAAAACGTTTACGAATGATTTTAGCCACAGTTTTTTGTTCCTCGGGTTTTTATTGACTGCATTCAGCAAAAAAACTGGTCATGTGTGTTTGCAGTCACGCGATTTTCTAAACTTTAACTTAGGGTACGTTCACAAAGAACATCCGTATTTGCAGGATCGTTTTTCACGGATCCATCGCTATTGGAGGTCATGTTCACACCGCGTTTACAGTACCGTTTTAACGGATCCGTCGCTACTAGCGGCAATATCCACATTTAGTCAGTGCACTACCACTAACCGTGCCGTGTTGCCCGCATCCCCATGGCAAGCTCCGCGTGGCTTCGTTCCGATACAACGGATCAATATTTTAATACTGTTGTATATGTCCATACAACTATCTACGCCATTGCCGAATAAAAACGTATACGATAAAGCGGACCTGTAAAACGGACTGCTGTATATTTTGTCGGAACGGTATTTTTTACTGGATCTGGAATACTGTCATGTATGTGAACTCGCTTATAAAACTACAAACGTCAACGCCAAATAAAAACGTGTACGATAAAGCGGACCTGTAAAACGGACCTCTGTGTGAGCGAGCACTAAGATCATCACGACTGTATTGCCCAAAGAGATACTTATTTGAAATGAAGTCCCAGTGGCCCAGTGGTTTTAGACCTTGCCTCTCGTGCTTGAGATCGTGGGTTCAAATCTGGGTAATTACCAATGTGACTTTTTCAATACATCTATACTTTCCAAGTTTATCTTGGACTGGACTTGAGACTTTGAGAAGGACATAGAATAGTTTTTATTTTTAGGGTTCCGTACCCAAAGGGTAAAAACGGGACCCTATTACTAAGACTTCGCGATCCGTCTGTCTGTCTGTCTGTCTGTCACCAGGCTGTATCTCATGAACCGTGATAGTAAAACAGTTGAAATTTTCACAGATGATGTATTTCTGTTGCCGCTATAAAAACTAAAAACAGTATAAAATAAATATTTAAGGGGGGCTCCCATACAACAAACGTGATATTTTTGCCGTTTTTTGCTCGACATTAAAAACGGCAACAGGTAGACGCTTGAAATATTCACAGAATGTTTAGTTGTATATTTACTTCAAAAAATAACAATTATTAAATTAAAATAAAATAAATTAAGGGGGGCTCCCATACAACAAACGTGATTTTTTTGCAGTGTTTTGCGATAATAGTACGGAACCCTTCGTGTGCGAGTCCGACTTGCACTTGGCCGGTTTTTTTATCCCGGTAGTGTGTTCTCTTTGGAAGATAATACAGTTTTTACGCGGGCGGAGCTGCGGGCAGAAGCTATGTAGTTTCACATAAAAATATGACATCACGTTGTTGTTCTCCGAACATCGTGAGAAATAATAATTGGTACTCAAACACAAACTAATAATTGTTTGTCTACATAAAGACAAAAAATCTAGCTGTTATTGAAACATGGAAGTTGCCGCAACTTGCATGGTTATTAGCATATAACGATAAAACGAATCTTTTATTTAAAACCAATTTTCGTCGGTACCTACGTTTTTCAATCGTAGTTTTTAAGGTTCCGTAGTTGAAGGGGGAAACCGGGATGCTCATAAGCTTTAAGTTACCTTTCTTTCAGGCCTGTATCTTTAAAAATAACACAAAACCCGGTGGTGGAGATTACAAAAATATATAACACTTCTATGTTTAAATGTAAGAAATTCTAAAAAAAAATTACTAAAAAGTTGTAAATTAAAAATATTTCAAAATAACAAAAAAACCCGACTGCTTATAAAGCGAACTAAAAAGACGTAAACAAGAAGAAAATCATGCTGTGTAGTTGGAGGATACATATGCGCGAGCTGGCTGACCAAAACCAGATGTATCCTCAGACTGCACAGCATGATTTTCTTCTAACTGATAACTGCTTTAAAATTCAGTTGCAAGATTTGACCCGAACACACTTACATACATACATTGCAAGTTAAATAAAAGCTTGTAATAAAAAAAGGGGAATAGTTTAGGTGGTACAGAATCCAAACCGTGAGTCTGATTCGCACTTGGCTACTTATGTTTTTCAACTAGCAATTATTCTAATACGCTGTAAAATCTTTTTGGTTGCCAATCGGTAACTGCCCTAACACAAAATTACAGGTAAGTTGCTTATACATAGACGAATGATACATAAGGATGTAAACAGTGAATTCTCCGAAGCTGAAATGTGCAATGGGTAAATGGAAATAAATAATGTTTAAATCTATTTCTGCATATTGTTGTATTGGTTTTTCCAGTAAGAATTTCTCAGAAACAGTTCGGATTGGAACAGTGGGGGCTCAGACTTATGACTTATTGTATATCGTGAGTTCGAACTCAGCCAGGCGATTTACTTTTTAGGGTTCCGTACCCAAAGGGTAAAAACGGGACCCTATTACTGAGAACCCGCGGTCCGTCTGTCTGTCTGTCACCAGGCTGTATCTCATGAACCGTGATAGCTAGACAGTTGAAATTTTCACAGATGATGTATTTCTGTTGCCGCTATTAAATCAAAAACTAAAAATAGAATAAAATAAATATTTAAGTGAGGCTCCCATACAATAAACGTGATTTTTGTGCAGATTTTTGCGATAATGATACGGAACCCTTCGTGCGCGAGTTCAACTCGCACTGGGCCGGTTTTTATATTTATTACATCACTAATGCTCTCAAAACGAATGAAACCAGCATGTCCTCTAAATCAAAGACATGTCGTGACATCCACCAAACCGCACTCGGCCCGCGTAGTGGATTACGGCCCAGTTCCTCTCCCAGAGAGGAGGTCTGTGTACCAGCAGTGGGAACAAAAAAGATAGGTTGATTAATAATGTTATGCTAGTCAAGGCGCCCACGGATTGTTCAGAATTAGCTGGATGGTTTTTTTGCTCGACTGCCGAAGAAGGGTTGGTGTTTATCAGTCTATGTATGTTTGTTCCTATGTGGCGTTCTAGAGACGCCGTGAGTCAATCGATTAGTCATAAACTTGCGAGAATAATTAGCAAAAAAAAATATTGAAAAAAAATGGGTGTTTTGGGCGCCATATTTATTGTGCGCGTCCCAAATATTTTCTTCTGTCATGACCACCTTGTGGGGTAACAAAATGAAGGGTTTTAAGAGTTGACTACAAAAATATATTACACTTATATGTTTATAAGTAATGCGAAAAACAAGTTAACTAAAAAGTTATAAATAAAACCCGGCTGCTTATGAAGTGAACTAAAAAGACGTTAACAAGAAGAAAATCATGCTGTGCATTTGGAGGATATTTATAGTTTTGGTCAGCCTGCTCGCGAATATTATATGCTCCGACTGCACAGCATGATTTTCTTCTTGTTTACATCTTTTTAACCGACTTCAAAAAAAGGAGGAGGTTCTCTATTCGTCGGATTTTTTTATGTATGTTCCCCGATTACTCAGAGACTCCTGGACCGATTTGAAACATTCTTGTTTTATTTGAAAGGGTATACTACACAGATGGACCCATGGTAATTACGTCAAGATCTGATGGTGGGATCCTGGAGAAATCGAGGCAACTCCTTAAATTTTATAGGCATACACATAGCGATTTTTAGGGTTTCGTACCCAAAGGGTATAAACGGGACCCTATTACTGAGACTCCGCGGTCCGTCTGTCTGTCACCAAGCTATACCTAATGAACCGTGATAGCTAGACTGTTGAAATTTTCACAGATGATATATTTCTGTTGCCACTATAACAACAAATACTAAAAACAGAATAAAATAAATATTTAAGAGGGGCTCCCATACAACAAACGTGATTTTTTGCCGTTTTTTGCGATTATGGTACGGAACCCTTCGTGCGCGAGTCCGACACGCACTTGGCCGGTTTTTATTGTATTTTCATCGACATGGCAAGCATTTCCATTCAGAAAGTACTATTTTGGTGACGAGGAACCATAGAAATATAAAATACAGTACTTGTTTCTTATATCTATGCGTGGAACTGATGAAGAAGACCACAGATTGCTACTAGATCTTCTCAATGATTAGTATGTTTTGGGTATGATATATTTATCTCGAATAGTTAAATTACTAAGATGAAGCAAAATAAAATTAATGGTTCTAATGAAAATGGCCTTTGGGATTGGGCAATGACACCTACCAGTGAGGCAACGCTTGGGGGAGGCCTATGTCCAGCCACAGATAATATAAAACTAGCATACAGATGCCTCATCCCATACAAAGAAACCGTGCCGACGTAACTAGCGTTTTTCATCTGATTAAACCGATTATTTTATGTCCATCAATCGCGTTCGGTTCCGTTCCACGACATTACATAGACAGCAGCAACTTGCAAGTAAAAGGGTTTACTCGGTTCGTGAATATTTTTTTCTTTAAATACAGTGATGGTTTGTTTTATAGTACTTTTTTTTGCAAGTTATTATAGTGTCTTTGCACTAAAATGTGTGCACAGACACTATAATAACGTGCAAAAAAAAGCAATGCAAATTTAAATAATCGAGTGGAATGCCACAGAAATTTAAAACCGCGCCATCTATTGGCATCAATTTTAAATGATCCGTTCAAATAATCTTTGAAATGTGAATTCAGAGCCCAATATTCCATAATTTTGTGCTTAGTTGATTAAACAAGAGCATAAAATTTTTATGTTCATTTCCAGAAAATGTTAATTTTACACACATTCAATATCAGATCGGTGCATATCGCGCCATCTAGTGAGATTTATTTGAACCAAATTTTCTTTCTTAGCGCTGAGACCCCGTGGTCCAGCTGCGGACGTCTTTCGGTTAAAATGACGATGATGAATGATACCTACTGATGGTTCGGTGATATCTGCCGGGTGATGGAAGCACCCGATTGGTCCATGTGGTGACGGTTGGGGTATGATGGTGATGAAGATGATGGCTCCAGATTCTGGGTGTGACTGGTTGTGGTTCTCCTCCTATTAAGGAAATTAAGCTTTTAATGTGACTGATGAATAAACTGACGCTGGCCGCCGGACCGCTTAGGACCTCGAGGCTTACCGGTCTCTGATAGGGTCCCAGCACCCGGCAGAAGTGTGCAGCGCATGAGATGGGCACTATCCATCAATGAAAATGTCATGCGCGCATACTTTGGGGCTACAGAGGGAGGAAACAACCTGACCGCATACTGTGTCCGGATGCTCTCTTCGTTTCAGGTGCTTGAGCCAGCCGTCAACGTTTCGGCCCAACGACTTTCGGATTAGGTGCGGGTCATCCAGCGTAATCATATGTTGGATGATACTGTACTTGATCGCCTCCGAACTGAAATGAGTAATAGTTCGACTGTTTTTTGAAGGAGGGTAATGTGTTTATCAGTCTATGTATGTATGTTTCTATGTAGCGTTCTAGAGACTAACCGAGTTGGTCGATTTTGAGATTCTTACTTCAATCGATTCGTCTTAACCTTGCAAGTGTCACTGGCTACATTAAAATTGGAAAATAGAAATATGGCGGTTTTTGGGCACCATATTTTTGGGGTAATTATATTTTTGTATGTGGGGTATCAAAATAAAGGGTTTTTAGAGGTGATTTCAAAAATATATAACATCTATATATTTAAATGTACCTAATTCGAATAAAAATATGTAAACTAAAAAATTATAAATAAAAAAAGTGAACCCAAAAAATAAAAAAAACCCGACTGTTTAAAAAGCGAACTAAAAAGACGTAAACAAGATTAAATCATGCTTTGCAGTCGGAGGATACATCTGGTTTTGGTCAGCCAGCTCGCGAACTTGTATCCTCCGACTGCACAACATGATTTTCTTCTTGTTTACGTGTTTTAGTTCGCTTTTTAAGCAGTCGGGTTTTCTGATTTTTGAATTAACTTTTTTTTTGTGATAAATAATAAAGGTTATCTTTCTTCAAATTATTGCATCCATATTTATGTACAAACAGGTGGTACTTTTTTCTTTATGCAAAAACAAACTCTTAAAACTAACTTTTTATGTTAAAGATCCTAATCCTAATTTAAAAACAAAAAAAAAAATGTTTCTACCTATGTTCGTTATAGACTTTGAAATCATCCAACCGACGTGCCTCAAACCGGTTTCATGCGACGATGGTTTTAGGCTACTAAAACAAACAAATAAATATAATGTGATTATGTCTCTTTTTAACCGACTTCAAAAAGGAGGAGGTTATCAATTCGACTGTTTTTTTTTTTATGTGTGTCACCCTAAAACTTTTTATTAGGTGAACCGATTTTGATGATTTTTTTTTATTTGAAAACTGGTGCCCATATAAATTGAAGTAATTTTTCACTTTGTAGTGTTTTTTTTGGAAGTCAGTAGCATTTTTTTGTAAAAATTTTTTTAGCGTATACCCGCGCTCGCCGGATATCCGCTAGTAATTTTTATAAAAACAAGCTTTTATAATGAAAATTGCATTAGATCCTGAATTCAACTCCCTGTTCGGGCAGAGTGTTCTTGGGTTTTCCATCTGGCATTTCTTAATAGAATCCTGGAGTCTAGACTTGTGCTCGGTTGATGGCATAGACACGCCTCCATCACACGAGACATTTTTTTTAATGTTTAGCGTGTGATGTGTGTAGCATAGAGGTGCATCTATGCCTATCCCTTTGGGTCATATCGGCGTGAAGTTATGTATACTGCGATTTTTAATTTCGTGGACCAAACTGACAGCTGCCAATGACCTTATTTTTTTTTAATGTTGCAAGCGCGGAGCATAGAGTTGTAGGTAAGGCTCAATCATAAGCGATCCATCGAATCGATGTGACATGACTCCTCGATTTATTTTTACTAATTGGTGTAAATAAATGTTTTATGAATATAAACGTAATATATTTAAATATAACAGTATTCATACACATAGTACATGAACTTTTATTGTGTTAAATATGAAATCAACAGTAAAATTAATGCGATCGATAAAATTAAGTCTGACATAAATGACTAGAAACTAAATAAGGGCCTCTAGTTTCAAAACAAATTTAATTTTTTTGCCGTGAAGTAGTTTCATTTTCGATCTACTTCGATTTTCGATTAACTTTCGATCACTCAGGATAGTTAGGGTACGACACTATTTTTATGGGACGATAAAGTGACAACCCCCCAAATGTCAGTTTAGTACACGAAATTAAAAATCACATTATAGGTATGTAATGCAGATTTAAGAATAACTGTAGATGAATCTTCGTAACCAGAAAATCTCGAATGATTAAACGAAAACGACTATCATCAACACATAATAAATCTGTACAAAAATAATTTTTGTACATCGAAAATATTGCCATAAAAAATAGCCAGGATGTTAAAGGATATTGGATAACCAATAGAACCCATTTCCAGCGTTTTTGAATTTTTGTCTATTTAGTTGTGCACGCATCATTAAAATGTAGGCAACCAATGTAGATAACTTTTATACATATAAAAAAGTTAATTAAAAAAATCAAAAAACCCGACTGCTTAAAAAGCAAACTAAAAAGACGTAAACAAGAAGAAAATCATGCTGTGCAGTCGGAGGATACATTTCGCGAGCTGGCGGACCAAAACCAGATGTATCCTCCGACTGCACAGCATGATTTTCTTCTTGTTTACGTCTTTTTAGTACGCTTTTTAAGCAGTCGGGTTTTTTGATTTTATTAATTAACTTTTTTTATTTACAACTTTTTAGTATTTTTTTTTAGAATTAGGTACATTTAAACATATAAGTGTTATATATTTTTGAAATTGCCTCTTAAAATCCTTTATTTTGATACCCCACACGATGGGTTTGGAAGAAAATTTTTTTTTCTTCTCCACAAAATGGCGCCCAAAATCCGCCATTTTTGTATTTTCCAATTTTAATGTAGACAGTGACACTCGCAGGATTAAGACGAATCGATTGATGTAAGAATCATCAAAATCGGCCAACGCGTTTGGTCTCTAGAACGCCACATAGGAACAAACATACATACACACATACATACATAGACTGATAAGCACATTACCCTCCTTCGGCAGTCGGGTAAATAGCCAGGATGTTAAAGGTTAACCAACAGAACCCATCTCCAGCATTTTTTGAATTTTTGTCTATTTAGTTGTGCACGCATTACGTAGAATGTAGATAACTTTTATACATAAAACTGTGCGTAATTTGAAGTATACTTAGCTTTTGTTTCATCGCGATCGTTTCACTCTATCAAAAGTTAGATGAATTTAAAGTGTTCAAGAAGTAAAATATCACAACACACGCAATTCAAATACTCGGACAGTTGAACTCCGTATTCGATAGATGGCGTTGTGCATTTGACGTCATTTTCTGAATGGTGGTGTTAAGATTCTCGGCGGCAGAATGACATTAGAAAAAAAAGGTACCGAGATAGTGTAGGTAACAAGGTAAGTAGGGAGCGAAGCCGCGGCCACAGCTAGTTATTCTTATATTAATATTTATGAGTTGCAAACCGCAGATTATGAATTATTATGAAGTCATATAATTAGCTGGTTTAGTAATAATACGAGTGCAAATATTTCCTTAAGACGCTCATCTGAGGTCACGTGGTTGCTCATCTGAGGTCACGTGGTCGCTCACAATGCACCACGTCAGACGATATAGTTATCCCAAGGAGTTCGTCACGATTTCCTGAAGTTCGGAATAGAGAACGTTCGGCCGAATAATTGTTTGTACGACCAACAGTTATTTATATTTATACCATAATTTGCTGATATAAGTGTTAATAAATGTGTCAACCCACGAGTTTTCTCCGATTCATATATTTCAATGTATGCAATATAACCTAAAAAATTGCATGATCTAATTCCGCCCAGCCCGTTTCATCATCGGACTTCCAGACGTACGGCGATGCGCCATCGGTACATGGTGGACACCCCACCCATACGCACTAAACGTTTTGAGAATACTTTTATTATGCGTACAGCTAAGGAGTGGAATTCTCTGCCTGAGTCTGTGTTTCCCGATAGCTACAACCTCGGGGTCTTTAAGTCAAGAGTGAATAGGTTATTACTAGGGAAGCGTGCTCCATCGTAGACTACATCATCGCTTACAGGCTTACCATCAGGTGAGATAGTGGTCAAGCGCGAGCCTATAAAAGATAAAAAAAAAGAAGCCGAACGATGACTTAGGTGAATCGATGCATGAACTGGTAAAGGTTGCGGGAATCCGCAGGATCGATCAGTGTTGGGGGATCTTTCGGCGGCAATGCAGATGATGATGACACAGATAATAAAGGGTCTTTCAACAAGGACGGGTCGATGTTAAAATTGAATAAAACAAGATTTGTGTGAGATATATGAGAAGATGATCCGGCTGAATCCGAGCGATGGCCTGCGTTATGTTGGCTTTCAGGGCAACGGTCGAATGTGGTTTATTGGCATAGACCTGCGACTTCAGAAAACCCCACAAGAAAAAGTCTAGCGGAACTCTAACTCTACCCTCAAACCGTTCATGCAGAATGTCGATTGTGTCGTTCGCTGTGTGGCAAGTAGTGCCATCTTGCTGGAACCACATGTCGTTCACGTCCATATTGTTCAATTCAAGCCAAAAGAAATTGTTTATCATTGATCTGTAGCGCTCGCTCGATCTATGCAGCAGTCATTAAAAATTGGACCTCTCGGATTCGTGCCACCATACGAAGCCGCGGCGGACATTTGAACGATGTCATATTCCATCCATAATTGGCATAAATGGGCCTTTTAAATAAAAAATAAATTTCGTTAATATCTCACACACATCTTGTTTTATTCAATTTTAACATCGACCCGTCCTTGTTGAAAGACCCTTTATAATACTAGCATGCAGATGCCACATCCCATAGGTACAAAGAAACCGTGCCGACGTAACTAGCGTGTTACGTTTTAGATCGACGAGTCCCCGTAACACTTAAAGATATTATGAAGAAGGTTTGGAGTTTTCCTGCGTGATCGAATCAGAATTTAAGGAGTCCGCAAGAGAAGCACTTGCATTTGTGATTTCTAAGTTTATCTTGGACATCTTGAATTTGGCTGACAACGGTGAAGGGAAACATCGTGAGGAATCCTGGACTTATAGTGAGTATATTATATCATTGTGCACCATTGTTGTTATTGCTGCAAGGCGTTCCAGTGGGAGGATAAAAAATAAATAAAAAAAAGTATATTAAAAAAACCGGCCAAGTGCGAGTCGGACTGGGACACGAAGGGCTCCGTACCATTATCGCAACACTGCAAAAAAATGACGTTTGTTGTATGGGAGCCCCTCTTAATTAATTTTATTTTAATTTAATAATTATTATTTTCTAAAGTAAATATACAACTAAACATTCTGTGAATATTTCAATCGTCTACCTGTTGCCGTTATTAATATCGAGCAAAAAACGGCAAAAATATCACGTTTGTTGTATGGGAGCCTCCCTTTAATATTTATTTTATACTGTTTTTAGTATTTGTTGTTATAGCGGCAACAGAAATACATCATCTGTGAAAATTTCAACTGTCTAGCTATCACGGTTCATGAGATACAGCCTGGTGACAGACAGACAGACGGACCGTGGAGTCTTAGTAATAGGGTCCCGTTTTTACTCTTTCGGTACGGAACCCTAAAAAGTATTTCGGCAGTACGTACTTCCCCGGACGAGATTACTAAATAAAACTTACAGGAAAAAGCCTCGAATGTAAGTACTATATTTGTTTGGCAAAATGACCAATCAGTAAAGTAAATAAGGATAAAGTCTTGTCAACATTACATTAAAATTACTGAGTAATGTTAAGTACATAGGCTATGTGAGAAGAATTTAACAAACATTCTTAAAACCAACACCTAAGTTATTTGTGCAAATTACATAAGGTAGCTTTTAGTAATAATAAATAGTTGCTAAGCAGTGTTTCCTTAAAGCTAATGGTCGTGAATTTGTAACGACTCAGTTAAAGCCTCACCTTATATATCCTATTCACCCATAACCTCTGGCCACAGATAATATAATACTATCATACAGATGCATCATCCCATACAAAGAAACTGTGCCGACATTTCGTCTAGATGATTATTTTTATAAGTACTTCGATCGCGTTCGGTTCCGTTCCTCGGATATAGATGGTGTTAGCAGCGACTTGCAAGTAAAAAGGTTTACTCGGTTCGTCAATACTTTTTTTTAAATAAAATGACGATTTGTTTTACATTAGTTTTTTGCATCTTTTTACAGTTTCATTGTACTAAAAAGTGTTACATAACAAATTAAAAAAATCGTGGGGATACCTCAGAAATTTTAAAACGCGCCATCTACTGGAATCAATTTCAAATCTTCTTCTTAGCGTGACGATGGCAAATATAAAAAGTTAAATATTGTGTTTGGCCCAGAATTCAGCCACAGCAACACCATTCGGTGACGCAGTCATAAGGTCTTCGTACGTACAGGTGACAGGGCATGCTGCGCACTCCGTGAGATGGGCCATGATCTGCGGAGAGATGCTGCAGAGGCACTGAAGACTAGTGCCATCAGAGAACCCCCACCTGTGGAGGTTGTCCTTGCTGCGGCCAACCTGAGTGCGGATTCTATTTAGGGTTTTCCAGGTCGACCATGGCAGAGTGTGCCCAGGCGGAAGGCTCGCCGATGGCTAATGAAATTTTCAGGAGGCTTAAGTTTCTCTCGCCAAAGGTCGCATCTCGCCGAAGAGGAGTTTCCATCACATAGACCCACGCATCCTAGAAAACTTTTCCGGCTTTTTAGGCGCTGGGGCACTGAGCTGTAATTGTGCATTGGATGGCGTGGGTGGGTTTATAATTTCAAATGATCCATTCAAATAATATTTGCAATGTTCTTAGGAGAGTTAATTTAACAAGAACAAACATTTCTTATGATCGTCTCTAGAAAATCTTAATATTTCACAAAACTCAATAACAAATCGATGCTTATCACGCCATCTAGTGTAATTTAATTGAACCGAATTTTCTTTCTTTGCGTTGGGTGCTCGTGCTCTGGGGTTATAGATTCAGAAAAACTGTCATTCTACAAGCAATAAAGATTGTAGAAATGCCAAAATGTAAGGAATTGATCACGTGACATTTCAATAGCGCTTGACAATGAGGGTTACCGCGTTTAAATTTTCCTCGCTGGTGTAGATGTGGTCTTCAAAATGTCATATTTCATAGTTTTTAGCTTAGATAAAGTACCTATAGATTAAGCCTTAAAATGACCTTGATTGATAGAGCGAGATGGCTAATTGGCAGCTCCATGTAAATGATAAGGACAAAAGATTATTTTTTGTTTTTTGTTTTGGCAAATATTACCCTCCCTTTTTTCGAAAAAAAAACGCGTCTTCGCACATCGTAAACGCGCCTTAAATGATGAATTATGCTAAACCGTAGCGGGCGCGAGCAGAGACCCGTGCGAAGCACGGACGTGGATCGGATTCAAAACTTCACGAACTTTATACGAATAATTTTATATGATGTGGTCCATGCTACACCGTGCGGCATCCGAGGCTTAGACGTGCCCCGACGATGCAAGGTTCCGCCCCGCGCCCTTCTCGACTCGTCGTATAAACACGTATCGCGTACGGGGCTCGAACGACTTGGACACGGCTCGCGCCCGCTACGGTCTAGCATAATTCGTCCTTAAGCCTGGGTAATAAGTTAGCTGCCTGTATATTTATGTCATTAATAGTAATTTATATATCTGATATTTATATATGATATAGTATCTATGTTTACCTGACAATAAATATTTAACGGGTACTTAGTACAAATCGTGACTTGATGTGTTCATGGTGTCATTCAATACATGTCTGGTAAATTTTATTACTTACTTGTTTTATTACCTCGTTGTTAAGAACCACAGCAGACACCTTCGTTTTATTTAATAGTATACGTATGGGGTATTTCCTATTAGGTGTTAATAGGATGAAGTTTCTGCAAATAACAATAAACTTTACTTTTAACCACTACAGGGTCTGCATATTCCTTAGAGACCTGACCCTCACCTTCGAAGCAGTTTTATTGGGGCTATTTTCTGCAATGGACAAGAAACAACCCCTTTAGAATAAGAAATTGACTGAACGTGTCACAGGTAGGTAATATACCTACCTTTTTTGAGATCTCGTTTTCAATTTGAGGTTGTGACTGGTTAATTTGAGGAAAGGTCAAAAGAGTCTATTAATTTTAGTCATTAAACTGTCAGTCTAGACTAAAATTGTACCTAAATATATTAAACAAAAAAAAACTAAGCATTCTTATAACTAGAAGGATATAGATATATGGATTTTATTGGTGTTGTTCTTCAGAAAGGCCAGGTGCTCAGTACTCATAACCCTTGTGCGTGTATGACTATACTCCATTTACGATAACATTTGACGTTTAAATTAGCCCATTTTACAGCCCGCTCAACCGATTTTGACTTCTATTGCGTTAGTGATACGACAAATGGTAGCTGTAGTAAGCAGTTGGTTTTGGTAACAGGTTTATGCTTTTTATGTCATCCTTATGTTTACGGGATAGAACTCAAAATCGGTTGAACGGACTGTAAAAAGATTTGGAAACATGTCTAATGTTATTTCAAATGGAGTTTAGATGTATGAACTTAAGTGAAGCAAAAGAAGTAGGTATGTTAGAACCGTAGGTGGCGTGGCGTTCTATGGTTTCTGTCTACCCCGTTGGAAAAGTTGAGAGTTTATCTAGGTAAGTAAGTAAGTAAGTAATCATTTATTTGCTCAAACATGAGTACAGTACACACAACAAATAATTATCAATATGTAAGACATGTTAAAAATTTAAAAAAATACAGCTCGTCATGTTTGCCTTAGATAATGGCATGCAAATATTAATAATAGAATACAAATAAAAACAATCAAATGTAAATCAAAATAATAAATCTAAAACATCATGTTACTCAAACTATTTTAAAATGTCGTGTAAATGTTAAAATTATCATTCTAGAATGTCAAAATAGAAATATTAAAAATGTCAAAATATTAAATTAAATCATAACAATAAAATAAAATATACAAGTTTGTCAAATTGAGCCAAATCATTAAAAATATGTAAAAATAATAATAAAAATAGAATAAAAAATTTTCGTTCTACAATGTCATAATAAAACTATAAAAAATGCCAACATAAAAAATTAAAAAAAAAAATTACAAGTCCAGCATTAAATTATAAAAAATTTCAAAAATATAAATTTGTATAAAAATTATTAATATTTTTCATTTAAAAACTCATTTATATTATAATAAGCCTTATCTGCTAAGAAATCTTTAACTTTTTTTTTGAATGCTAGATCATTCAACTGCTTCCAGCTTTTAGGAAATTTATTGTAAATTTCTGGAGCCATGCAAAATACACTTTTACGCAGAAGTGCCGTTTTGTGCTGATGTTGACAAATTTGAGTATTGTCACGTCTGTTTCTGGGAAATTGATCTGCCATGCGAGAAAATAAATGCGGATTAGCTCTCAAGAACATGGCATTTTCTAGTATGTAAAGGCAAGATAATGTCAAAATTTTGAATTTTTTTAAATAAGGTTTGCAGCTCTGAATGCTGGTAGGCTAGGTATGTATATAGGTATATGGATTCTTGTCTCTCCGTGTTCATAATTCGACAAACACTAAGCTAATTTATATTTTAATTTGTAGATAAAAAGATAAGTTCTTTGGCTATATACAAGTCCGTGATTAGACCTGTCATACTGTATGAATCAGAATGTTGGACTGTGATAAAGATGGATGAAAAGAGATTGCATTTAGCAGAGATGACAATGTTGAGATGGATGTGATTGACGGGAATGGATAAAGTGAGAAATGAGTATATTGGAGGAAGTTTGACAGTGGCGCCAGTGACAGAAAAGTTGAAAGGAAATCGTTTGTCCTGGTATGGTCATGTGATTAGGAGGGATGAAAGGCATGTTACTAAAAGAGTTATGAATATAAATTTGGACACTGAGAGGGAGAGGAAGGCCAAAGAAAAGATGACTGTGTGAGGAGTGATATGAAAGAAAAGGGAGTCAGTGATAGCGTGACGGAGGACAGGACGGTGTGGAAGAAGAAAAAGGAATTGCGCCGACTCCAAGTAACTTGGGACAAAGGTAGGAAGATGATGAAGATCTTTGGCTAGGTTGCCACGCAAACAGAATCTGGTTTACAAATATTAAATCATGAATTGGGGTTAAGTATGGATACTAATTGTTAGAGTTTAACAAAAACAAATCTACAATCCTTCAATACTCTATTTTTATCCTTGTCTAACCATAAAGATTATAATTTATGACTCAAGCCCTGTTGCATTCACTTGATCGTATTTTCCTAGCTGGGGGGTGTCCATAAGCTCTTAGAGTAAGGTTATTTTGAGTGTGTGTAAAGGACAGATTTATACCTATGACTTGTATACATCTGTCACTTATGCGATCTCAAAATAACCTTACTCTAAGAGCTTATGGTCACCCCCCTGGTCACAAAATAACAATCTCGTCAGCCTTGGGACCACGCGTCTCACGTGATTTTACTGAAACAAACCTTCCGGTATATAAAGTAAAGGGTAATTAAACTGTATTATTGAAACCCTTGTAAAACTGTCTTTCATTGGTGAAACCTATAGATTAAGCCTTAAAATAAGCTTGATTGATAGAGCGAGATGGCTAATTGGCAGCTCCATGTAAATAATAAGGACAAAAGATAATTTTTTGTCTTTGTCACCATGGCCGGTTTCTGTTGTTTGTCAAACTCTAATACAATGGCAGGTTTGACAAACAAACTCGGTTTTGTTTGATTTTCTGTGATTTCGTGGTATTATGTGTTAATTGAGACAAGGAATTTGGGTTATTTATAGATAATAAGTGTCAGTGCGATGGTGGGTTGTAGTGTTCTTGTTCTTGTTGTAACACCATAACTCTAGTGCTGTCTCATGTGCGGCCACGCCAGGGCTTAATCTATAGGTACTTTATCTAAGTGTTGAATTTAGTATCTTAAAGATTGGTATTAGCTTAAATGAATTAAGAATCAAAATTATTGATTGATTTTTTGTTGTTGGATCTGCCAAATACCAGCTTGATGCACTTGAGTCGATTGACAGACGGGCCAAAAGGCTTATTGGCAACGATGCACTGGTCGCCTCAAAGCTCCAGAGCCTCGAACATCGACGCCGAGTTGCCAGCCTGTCGGTTTTTTATCGGTTACATTTCGGGGAGTGTGCGACGGAACTGCACAATTTGATTCCGCCTAGCCCTTTCCATCATCGGACTACAAGACGTACGGCCATGCGCCATCGGTACATGGTGGGCATCCCTCCCATACGCACAAAGCGTTTTGCTAATACTTTCATTATGCGTACAGCTAAGGAGTAGAATTCCCTGCCGGAGTCTGTGTTTCCCGATAGCTACAATCTCGGGGTCTTTAAGTCAAGAGTGAATAGGTTTCTTCTAGGCAAGCGTGCTTCACCGTAACCGTTTTCAATGTTGTTTTTATTAACATCAGGCGAGATAGTGGTCAAACGCGACGCGAGCCTATAAATTATAAATAAAATAAAAATAAAGAATTTCCTGACTACTCGACGCCTTTTTCAATGTAGAAATAATTAGTGATCTTTGGTAACTTTTGTAGCACATCTTAAGGAAAACTTCATAAAGAAACCTAAATTTAGACTGAACACAACACGCAGGTGAACTGAATCATTTCATTTACACAATCCCTATTGGTTGGAAAATACGTTTGGCTTAAATCACAATGCACGGTAAGCCAAAATACTTTTTAAAATAAAGATATTTAATTAATTTAAATTTGAAAAATTATTTGCAGGCCGTTCAACCGTTGACTTCGTTAGCATTGGAGACATGACAACTTCAGTAACATGGCAGCTGTAGTAAACAGCTGGTTTCAACTTCAGTAACAGGTTGAAAATATAGTTGGGCGGCTGCTGCAGGTGCTGAAAACCTCAAACGGCGCAAATACAACAACTTAATAGGTAAATATGTGTTTGAGCCGTTTGGGGTTGAAACACTAGGGCCATGGGGTCCGAGTGCACACCTATTATTTCGGGATATCGCCAAGTAGTTGGTCGACTCTTCACGAGACCAGAGGGCTGACCTTTTTTTTGGCCAAAGAATCAGTTTTGCCATCCAACGTGGCAATGTTGCCAGCCTTCTTTTGATTCTGTTTTCAGTGTTAGTATTCTATTTTTGTATATTTATCGTTAAACTGGTTAGACAATTTTTTTTTTCAAGCTAATAACTACTATTTCATTAAAGCTACTCACCCGGTATACCGTTGATGTCATAAGTGAGTTGCCTCCAAGAGAAGACTTCTTCGAATTTGCCGACGCTACGTCTGTTCTGACTTCTTGAAGGTACCGTCAGCAACGTCAAGCAGGCGACGGTCAGGAGAAATTGTTTCATTTTGACCTGCAAAACGAGAAATCCTTTTAAGAATGACGTACGAGATTTGAGGGCCTCGTGACTAACTTATAACAGCCACACGGGTCAATAGTTCAAGGATAAGCAGTCGTCGGTAGATGGGTGACCATGCATTTCATACTGTAACCCCTCTGTGGCTTGGAAAACACGTTAAGTCTTTGGTCCCGGTTGTCGTTTGTAAAGTTCTCGCCAAACTTCTTGGCCGCCCTGAAGTTGGCTACAATGTCTGCGCAGTAGTAAATCTCATACAAAAACAGCACCGTTTCGTGCCTCGCGCATTCGGTAAACCAGCTTCAGGGCGGCCAAGAAGTTTGGCGCAGTACTATATCTAAAGCTTGGACAGTCGTTTCAGGGATTCTACTCCCTAACTCCGACAACAAAATTACGGGCCCGTCCGAACGTACTCCGGCAGTACGGAGTAAATCCTAGTCTGCGTAATGATTAAATTTTTCGGACGGGTAAAAACACATTGGGAGTAGTTACAGCCACGTGTACAACTGTCAAATTGTGTTGTCATTCATTAGTAGTTCGTGCCCCGAACGAATCATGCGTCCGTATGTGATACCACAGATAATATAATACTAGCATACAGGTACCTCATCCCATACAAAGAAATCGTGCCGACGTAACTAGCGTTTTTCGTCTGCTTAATCTGGCAATTTTTTTGTACATCGAACGCATTCGGTTCTGTTTCACGGTGATAGATAGATGGTGTTAGCAGCGACTTGCAAATAAAGGGTTTACTAGGTTCGTGAATATTTTTTTCTTCAAATACAGTGAAGGTTTGTTTTCTAGTATTTATTTCCACGTTTTTACAGTTTTTGTTTGCACCAAAATGTGTTAAAATGCAAACTTAACAATCGAGTGGAATGCCTCAGAAATTAAAAAATGCGCCATCTATTGGCATCAATTTTAAATGATCCGTCTAATAATCTTTGAAATGTGAATTAAGAGCCCAATATTCCATAATTTTGTACTTAGGAGAGTTGATTAAACAAGAACATACAGATTTTGTGTTAAATTCCAGAAAATGTTATTTTTACACACATTCAATAACAGATAGAGGTGCATATCGCGCCATCTAGTGAGATTTATTTGAACCAAATTTTCTTTCTTAGCAATGAGACCCCGTCATAGTGATACGGAGTAGGACACGCCCGTAAAGATGGTTGAATCTACGGAGATCGTGCTTAGACCCCGTGGCGGTATACTCCCTAAGCACAGCAGCCCGAAAGTCTGATCAACAACTTTACTTACCAACTGGCCTGTAACATATTACCTAAAATGTGGAGGTATGCTTCATTTAATATATTGGTGAATACGAGTATTTTTAGTCTTGGTTAGACTGGAAGACTTCTTGTTGGTCACAATGGATATTGGAAGCGCATTTACATACGTAGTACATTGTTGGGAAGAAGGTAAGTAGATGATGTTTTAAAGTGATGGTGATGTCAACGAAACCGTCAAAGATAAAAAAGATTTTTTAAATATTTTGTTGTTGAATTGTTACTTGTTTTTTTTTCCGCGATGCAACAATACAAACATCAAAATCGATTATACAACGCACTTGTGCGAGTCGGAATCGCGCACGAAGGTTTCCGTACCATAATCGAAAAAATCGCCAAAAAAATCACGTTTGTTGTATGGGAGATTAGATTACTTAGATTTTTATCGTATTCTGTTTTTAGTATTTGTTGTTATAGCGGCAACAGAAATACATCATCTGTGAAAATTTCAACTGTCTAGCTATCACGGTTCATGAGATACAGCCTGGTGACAGACAGACAGAGGGACACTGGAGTCTTAGTATTGTTGTTTTATCTCACGATGACGGATAAATTGTAGCAAAATGAATCTTATTTCGGCGTCATAAAAGTCATGTAACCCGTCATCGTGAGATAGAACAACTATAATAGGGTCCCGTTTTAACCCTTTGGGTACGGAACCCTAAAACTAGGCAGAACTTTAGAATAGACGACAGACGGGCGGTACACGTCACCGTATCATGTCGATGACGCGAACCTTAACTTTTGTTGGTAGTCACAAAAAATCGCATAACGTGGCTAAAAAAATGTTTTACAGATATATCTGATTTTAATTGATCTGCGTGAAATAGTCCGCAGATTAATTTAAAAAACCGGCCAAGTGCGAGTCGGACTCACACTCGAAGGGTTCCGTACCATTATCGCAAAACACTGCAAAAAAATCACGTTTTGTTGTATGGGAGCCCCCCTTAATTTATTTTATTTTATTTTAATAATTTTATTTTGAATTGAATATACAACTAAACATTCTGTGAATATTTCAAGCTTCTACCTGTTGCCGTTTTTAATATCGAGCAAAAAACGGCAAAAATATCACGTTTGTTGTATGGGAGCCTGTCTAGCTATCACGGTTCATGAGATACAGCCTGGTGACAGACGGACAGACAGACAGACAAACAGACAGACAGACGGATCGCGAAGTCTTAGTAATAGGGTCCCGTTTTTACCCTTTGGGTACGGAACCCTAAAAAAGAAAAAGGTTAAAAAACTGTAACCCGACCACGGTTTTTTTTTAGCATCTGTTACCCAGGCCATAATAACGAATGGATTGAAACCGTATTAATCAAAATCGAGTGAATAGTTTAGGACACACGAGGAACATACGTAAATACAAACATACATAGACTGCTAAAATCATAACCCTTCCCTTTGCCGTAGTCGGGTAAAAAGTATGTTCGCATCACTCTTATCTGCGGGAGTCTTAAAGTTTGCTGACGAAATATGGGCGTTACTAAATACCTCTGCCCATGACCTTTTGAGGAAAAACAGTCGTCATGTTCATAATTTCTCGCCATTTTTTTATGTTTGTTTATTTGGGTTGTTAGTGGCCAAGCTACAGAAAACCTGCTATCCACAATTGTTACTCTGCAAGATTGATATTGTTATTGTAACCTTGAACATAAATATAGGGTCACGGCTGTATGTGATTCCCCGAAAGGAATTGGAAATTTTGAGAATTGGAAATTTTTGGTATTGACATTCTGGGAATGGCCATTTTGGCATTGGAACGAACTATTTTGTGCGCGGGGCTAAAATGCGTGCTATATCAACCGACAACACGAGTGGAACAGATAGATGTTGTTATGAGCAGTAAGAAGCTAGTTCGCGTACGAATACACACTTTTGCAAATTTTTTGCGAAATGGATGATGATTTAGAACGAAAACGAGCGCGCAAAATTTTATATACAGACCTTTGGGAGTCTGGATATCATGAAAAAACGACTGAATGTATCTGTTCAAAATAAAATTATTGCATTCTTGAACTACTAATCTATCTTTCAGGTAATTTTTTTTTACTCTATTGCTTCCAAACAGGGCTAGATAATGATGAGACAAATTGATATAATTTTTTATTTTGAACGCACATCGTCAAACAACTGTGTAAAAGCCAGACTACGTTTGCATGGAAGAATTTTCGACTAGTGTACCCTTAAATAAAAATACTGTGTTTACTAGTTTTTTAGACTGCAAGGAAAGAGTTATGTTTTTCGCGCGTATCTTGTATGTATGTAATATTCTTTATTACCTCATATCTTTCAAACTGCTCCAACTGTTCTTAGATAAGTGACGGAAAAATAAAAGAAGGCGGTTTTTGGGCGCCATATTGTCATCATCATCTGCTTAGCCTTTTTCCCAACTATATTGGGGTCGACTTCCAGACTTACCGGATTCAGCTGCGTACCAGTGTTTTACATGGAGCGACTGCCTATCTGACCTCCACAACCCAGTAACTGGGTAACACGGTAACCGGCAAGACTGGTGTCAGATCTCAAGTTTCTGACTACCCGTAACGACTGTCAAAGATCTTCAAATGAAGGCGATGATAGCTCAGTGGTAGTGACGTCGGATACCGAGACGAAGGTCGCGGGTTCGAATCCTACAATGAGCTTGAGCTTTCGGTGAAGGAAAACATCGTGAGGAAACCATAGCACGGTGGTAGGGTACTTTGTAGTACCCGCCTGGCTGGCAACCACCCTCAAGTTGAAAATCTGTCGCCAAGCACCTTCCGGTGTGTTCCGACAGCAGCACTTGAGAGCCAGTTCCCTTCTAGGCTTTGTGTGCTTACCACCATCGGCCACATCATCACTGACCACGGTGAGATTGTGGTCAAACACAGGCTTATACATAGTAAAAAAAAAAAAAAAAAAAAACTTCCAACGGCTTAACGTGCTTTCCGAGGCACGGAGGAAACTCGATATGTTGAAATGGTCACCCATCCACGGACCGACCTCGTCAAGCGTTGCTTAACCTTGATGATCGACCCATGCGGCTGTTATTATTTAGCCACGAGCTACTGTGCGGGTCAATTTTTTTTTTTCGGACCTATCGATAGGGGTATCAAAATTAAGGGCTCTGTGCTGAATTCATCCAGATACGTTCAGCCGTTCTGGCATGATTGAGTAATAAACATACACACATCCGAACTTTCGCATTTATAGTATTAGTAAAATATCTATACTAATACCTATTATAAAGAGTTAAAGTTTGCGAGTTTGTGACGTTGTAGGGGGTAATCTCTGGATCTACTGAACCGATTTTGAAAATTCTTTCACCAGTAGAAAGCTACATTATTCCTGAGTGTCATAGGCTATAATATGTTTAAAAAAAAATTAGAGATCCTTATGAAAATTGCAATAATGTAACCCAAAACAGCAAAATGTTGCCTGTAAAATTCATTCTTTGGCGTGCGCTGAGAAAACTATTGATGATACATAAAAATTATTAGGTAGGTTGGGTAGGGTAAGTAGGATAGGCTGGGTAGGCAGAGTAGGCAGGGTAGGTAGGGTAGGCAGAGTAGGCAGGGTAGGCAGGTTAGGCAGGGTTGGCAGTGTAAGCAGGGTAGGCAGGGTTATGTTATATATGGAACATAGCCCAAACTGGCAGTTTGGGCTATGTTCCCGGGCTATAATAACGAAATGATTAACACCTTATTCATCAAAAACGGATGAATAGTTTAGGCGTTACGGAGGAATATACGTAAATACAAACATACATAGTTACATAGACTGCTAAAGTCATAAGTTCATAACCCTTCCTTTTGGCTTCGCCGTAGTCGGGTAATAAAGTAAGATAGTCTAAGATATTATACAATAATTGGCTAAAAGTTATCTATAGGTACAGCCAGTTATTTTTATTATCATCAAAGGTTTTTTCCAGGTGTTATAGATATTAATCATAGACACGATTTACGTAAAAATCGACGGTTAAAAAAATAAAACAGGTTTCCTACATTTGGTCGTGTTATGCGAACAAGCAAGTTGAACAGCAGTTCCCTCAAGAAAATCATATTGTATTTTATTTATTTGTACCCGACATCCCAAAAAAATGGTGTTCTCTTAATTGTGGGTACTTGTTTCAAAGCTTAACAATTGTTTTTTTTTTAAGTAAGTTGGTAGGTTTAGTGTAAAACCCGTTTTTAGGGTTCCGTATCCAAAGAGTAAAAAAACTTTTTTACAAAAAAATACTACCGACTTCTAAATAAGAAAACTAGAAAGTGAAAAATAACTTTATTTTTGGAAGTCGGTGTCTTTGGTAGGTACCAAATGTTTAAGTTATGGACACCGACTTCCAAAAATAAAGTTATTTTTCACTTTCTAGTTTTCTTATTTAGAAGTCGGTAGTATTTTTTTGTAAAAAAGTTTTTTATTTTTCACTTTTTAGTTGTACCTACCTAATAGGGAAGTAGTTAAGTAAGTACCTATAACGACAGAATAGATTACCCGAATAACATGAAACTTGAATATAACCGGTGAAATAAGAGATCTGCATACCCCTTTCGAGCGTACTGGCGTGATGTTATGTTATGAAATGGCATAAACAATAAACAGACATGCGATTGCAGCAATCCCGAGAGATTTGCCGTTATTTATCGAAGAGTTCTGTTGTATATCTCCGAAGTTCTTCATCAGATCTTCACCAAATTAAAATGGGACCAATTTCGGAATATATTCTTTCAAACAAAAAAAGAATTTTCAAAATCGGTCCACAATTGAAAAACACATAATGTCGAACATAGAACCTCCTCCTTTTTTGGTAAGTCGGTTAAAAACGGGACCCTATTACTTGAATCCGCGGTCTGTCTGTCAGTCTGTCTGTCACCAGGCTGTATCTCATGAACCGTGATAGCTAGACAGTTCAAATTTTCACAGATGATGTATTTCTGTTGCCGCTAAAGCGGCTACAAATACTAAAACAGAATAAAATAAATATTAAAGTTGGTGTTCTGTGTTCGTTTCTTCGTTTTGTGACACCGCCTTCCGAAATTGAAGTTATTTTTCACTTCTTAGTGTTTTTATTTGGAAGTCAGTAGTATTATTTTTTTTTAACTTTTTTTATTTTTCCTTTTTTAGTGGGTTGGAGTATAGCCTTGGGGCACTATGGCGCGAGGACTTACAAAAATTATCGCTTTTTTTTTGTTTTTTTTTTTTTTTTTGGACATTTTTCAATTTTATTACAGTTTCCGGTTAACCTTGACCATAAAAACCATTTAAATTCCGAGATGCATAGTTAGTACGACGCACCGTTTCCGAATTATGTTCCTCCGAATTTTATTTTAAATTGCATAAAACGCTTTATATTTCCAAAATGGTAGCTCGGATGAAAATCTTTTCCAAAACCATGAGATGATGTGTAAAAGTCCCAAAATTTTACTTTTTTCCTTTTCTTTGCTTCTCATAGTGCCCCTAAGCGTATACTCTAACTCCTGAAATTCCGCCCCTAAGACGACCCACTAACCTTTTAGTGGTACATAATGGACAAGTTCTATAGTAAGGTACCTATAATACCCACAGTGATATCAGAATAGATTACCCGAATAACATGTAACTTGAATATAACCAGTGGAATGAGAGTGCACCAAGGTGAACTGT
Organism: Anorthoa munda; assembly: GCA_945859665.1. Taxonomy (NCBI): domain Eukaryota; kingdom Metazoa; phylum Arthropoda; class Insecta; order Lepidoptera; family Noctuidae; genus Anorthoa; species Anorthoa munda. Next base: position 47,448,224 of record OX243895.1, on the reverse strand, counting down.
ACACATCTGCGTACCCGTTTAGAGCGTACTGGCGTGATGGTATGTTATGAAATGGTGTAAACAATAAACAGACATGCGATTGCAGCAATCCCGAGAGATTTGCCGTCATTTATTTAAGAGTTCTGTTGTATATCTCCGAAGTTCTTCATCAGATCTTCACCAAATTTAAATGAGACCATTACGAGTTAAACTTATTTCGAACAAAAAAATTATGTTACAAATCCGTTCATATATGACGGAGTTATGCCTGAACAAATCAATCTGCCTAGCCTTTTCCCAACTATATTGGGGTCGGCTTCCAGTCTAACCGGATTCAGCTGAGTACCAGTGTTTTACATGGAGTGACTGCCTATCTAACCACCACAACCCAGTAACTGGGTAACACGGTACCCCTTGGCTAGACTGGTGTCAGATCTCAAGCTTCTGACTACCCGTAACGATTGTCAAAGATCTTCAAATGACAGCCGGGACCAACGGCTTAACGTTCTTTCCGAGGCACGGAGGAAACTCGGTATGTTGAAATGGTCACCCATCCACGGATCGACCTCATCAAGCGTTGCTTAACCTTGAAGACCGACCCGTGTGGCTGTTATTATTTAGCCACGAGCTCCTCTTACGCCCGAAAAAATATAGAAAAAAAAAATACATAAACGTCCGAATTGAGAACCTCCTCCTTTTTGGGGAGTCGGTTAAAAATAAACAAACAAAAAAACACTCACCGTTTTAATTGATAATAAAAACAATGGCACTTTTTCACTGCACTGTTTCACAGGTTTTTTAAATACTATTATTTAAGGACACTATTTATTATTGCATTAATATTTACTGTAGGTACTATGAATTATTAATAATAATACACGTCTGTCTAGGACAGAGCGTGTCTTCTATATGATTATTTTGTTCTAACTAATGTTTTTGTACTCATGACCTCTGAGATGACACTAGTGAATTAGTGATGTTCACTGTCGATAATTTTGTCATCGATATTTTATTGTTACCTTATTTTAAGACTAGTTATTGTATTTAAGCGGGGGACCCGTAGAACTCAAGCTTGGTGCACTTAAATCATAAGACGGGGCCGTGGTTCTAAAGAGATAAATTGGTAGGATGACTTACATGTTTTCCTTATAATAGGAATTGGAAAAAAAATGGCACAGAGCTGGAAACTATGGAAAGAATGGGGGTAGGCTCTTGCCCAGCTGTGGACAGTACAGTTTAGCTAGAATTATAATTATGTCGAAATGGAAATTAGTAGTATATGAAACTGTTGCATATTAAGGGGTATTAAACATGAGTGTGTGTTTAAAAGTGGCACAGAGCTGTAAACGATGGAAAGAATGGGGGAGGCTTTTGCCCAGCTGCTATACAGGGTCTTGCTAATATATAAATGCGAAACTTTATAATAAATAAAATATAAATCAAGATCTACAGGATATAGTATAAAGTGCTACTAACGCGTATTGTGGATCGAATAGTTTTCTGATGAACAAATTATACAATGTGATTTTTATCACTAAGTAGTAACCAGAAACATGTAAATAATTTTATTTTTAAATACCAATAAATGACAATACAGAATAATAAACTACAGTAGTGTCTAATTATTGATTAATTTACTTATAGGAGGAGGAGCTCGTGGCTAAATAATAACAGCCGCACGGGTCGATCTTCAAGGTTAAGCAACGCTTGACTAGGTCGGTCCGTGGATGGGTGACCATTTCAACATACCGAGTTTCAGGTTTTTTAAATACTATTATTTAAGGTCACTATTTATTATTGCATTAATATTACTGTAGGTACTATGAATTATTAATAATAATACACGTCTGTCTAGGACAGAGCGTGTCTTCTATATGATTATTTTGTTCTAACTAATGTTTTGTATCCATGACCTCTGAGATGACACTAGTGATGTTTAGTGTCGATAATTTTGTCATCGATATTTTATTGTTACCTTATTTTAAGAGAGTTATTTTATTGAAGGGATGGACCCGTAGAACTCTTAAATCATAAGACGGGGCCGTGGTTCGGGAGAATTAAGTTGGCAGGATGACTTAGATGTCTTCCTAATAGGAATTGGCAAAAAATGGCACAGAGCTGAAAACTATGGAAAGAATGTGGGGAGGCTCTTGCCCAGCTGTGGACAGTACAGTTTAGCTAGAATTATAATTATGTCGAAATGGAAATTAGTAGTATATGAAACTGTTGCATACTGTTGTGTTAAACATAAGTGTGTGTTTAAAAATGGCACAGAGCTGTAAACGATGGAAAGAATGGGGGAGGCTTTTGCTCAGCTGCTCAGGATCTTAGTAATATTATAAATGCGAAAGTTTATAATAAATAAAATATATATCAAGATCTACAGGATATAGTATAAAGTGCTACTAACGCTTATTGTGGACCAAATAGTTTTCTACACAAATTATAACAAATTATATTAACAAATTATACAAGGTGATTTTTATCACTAAGTAGTAACCAGAAACATGTAAATGATTTTATTTTTAAATACCAAGAAATGACAATACAGAATAATAAACTACAGTAGTGTCAAATTATTGATTAATTATCTTATAGGAGGAGGAGCTCGTGGCTAAATAATAACAGCCGCACGGGTCGATCTTCAAGGTTAAGCAATGCTTGACGAGGTCGGTCCGTGGATGGGTGACCATTTCAACATACCGAGTTTCCTCCGTGCCGAAATCACGTTAAGCCGTTGGTCCCGGCTGTCATTTAAAGATCTTTGACAGTCGTTACGAGTAGACAGAAGCTTGAGATCTAACACCAGTCTTGCCACGGGGTACCGTGTTACCCAGTTACTGGGTTGTGGAGGTCAGATAGGCAGTCGCTTCATGTAAGACACAGGTAGCTGAATCCGGTTAGACTGGAAGCCGACCCCAATATAGTTGGGAAAAGGCTGAGGCAGATGAATCGTTCGATGTACAAATAATTGCCAGAATAAGCAGTCGAAAAACACTAGTTACGTCGGCACGGTTTCTTTGTGTGGGATGAGGTATCTGTATGTTAGTATTATATTATCTGTGACTACACTAAACGACCTATTTCAGCGGTCAGCGATTGTAGCTCCAAGATGTTTTACGAAGTTATATGTGAAGCGAAAACACCATCAACGGATGTAACAAGAGGGGTGAATGTTGCATGTAGCAATTCACAAGCGTTTGAATATTTACTTATTTTTTCGCCTTCGACGGATTTTAGTACAGAAGCGACAGGGTGTGAAATATAAGAAGGAGCGTCAGTGTCTACGACACGGATATCAAATAACGCTTCCCTTTGAGAATCCCAAACGCCACGTCTAGAAAGATCTCCACGTAGTCCGCAGTCTCCTTCGGAGATGATGGATTCTTTGATTACGTTTCCCCATGCATGTTGACATAAGTCACAGAGCAAATCTCTGGCTTCATTATGACGATGTATTATTAACTCAATTCGTAACCAGAAACATAATTTATGCAAAAAACAACTTTTAAACAAGAAAATAAAAATAAACTGTTCATTATACATTCGTCTACATAACTCGACAACAGGTGATTTTACAAGCTTTTTTCTGCTTCATCGAGTTGATAAACATACCTTTTACTTTAGGAATTAAAACTTTTTTACAAAAAAATACAATTGACTTCCAAATAAAAACACTAAAATGACAAAAGTAACTTCAATTTCGGAAGTCGTTTTTTGACACCACCTGCCAAAATTAAAGTTATTTTTCACTTTGTTATGTTTTTATTTGGAAGTCGATTGTATTTTTTATTAAAAATGTTTTTATTTTTCACTTTTTAGTGGTTCATAGTATACAAGTTCTATAGTAAGGTACCTATAATGCCCACAGTGATGTCAGAATAGATTACTCGAATAACATGTAACTTGAACATAACCAGTGGAATGAGACTGCACCATGGTGAACTGTACACATCTGCGTACCCGTCTAGAGCATACTGGCGTGATGGTATGTTAAGAAATGGTGTAAACAATAAACAGACATGCGATTGCAGCAATCCCGAGAGATTTGCCGTCACTTATTGAAGAGTTCTGTTGTATATCTCCGAAGTTCTTCATCAGATCTTTACCAAATTTTAATGGGACCATTTCGAAATAAACTTCTTTCGAATAAAAAAATAATGTTGCAAATCCGTTCATATATGACGGGGTTATGCCCGAACAAATATAGAAAAAACAATACATAAACGTCCGAATTGAGAACCTCCTCCTTTTTGGGGAGTCGGTTAGAAATACACAAACAAACAAAAAACACTCACCGTTTTAATTGATAATAAAAACAATGGCACTTTTTCACTGCACTGTTTCACAGGTTTTTTAAATACTATTATTTAAGGTCACTATTTATTATTGCATTAATATTACTGTAGGTACTATGAATTATTAATAATAATACACGTCTGTCTAGGACAGAGCGTGTCTAATATATGATTATTTTGTTCCAACTAATGTTTTTGTATCCATGACCTCTGAGATGACACTAGTGATGTTCACTGTCGATAATTTTGTCATCGATATTTTATTGTTACCTTATTTTAAGACTAGTTATTGTATTTAAGCGGGAGACCCGTAGAACTCAAGCTTGGTGCACTTAAATCATAAGACGGGGCCGTGGTTCGGGAGAATTAAGTTGGCAGGATGAATTAGATATATGTCTTACTTATTGGAATTGGCAAAAAATGGCACAGAGCTGGAAACTATGGAAAGAATGGGGGAAGACTCTTGCCCAGCTGTGGACAGTACAGTTTAGCTAGAATTATAATTATGTCGAAGAGGAAACATCATTATGGGTTAAGGTTGCCCTAATCGGCGGCACGAACTATTTTGTGCCCGGGGTTAAAATGCATGCTATCTCATCCGACAACACGTGCGAAAGCGATAGAATGGACGCTGTGACGAGTCGTAAGAAGATAGTGCGCGTACGAATACACACTCATGGTATAATAGTACATTAAGGTACAAGTGTGTAATGTACCGTCTTCGGCTCTCTTAAGACCCTCACCTTACGGCTCGGGTCTCATTGGCGCCTCAGCGGTAATCATCAATACACACGTGTATCATACGACGTTTTTCAAAACACTTGTGAAGAAAATAATACTAAAAAATCATTTACAACAGTGAAAACGAGTTGTGAAAAATTTTTCGTTATGGCGGGAAAAAATAATCAGTTTTCCTATGCGCGCGTATCTAACTAACCATGACGATCGGCCATAGACTATAAGAATGAGGGTTTTTTTTTTTTGGCTTTTCGCGGATGGCGTTTTAGCCACGTACAAAATGGGGAATTTCAAGTTTTCTTTATTACAGAGAAAACAAAAGTTATATTTGAGTGAAAGTTTTATTTATTAAACACGTAAAAGTTGAAATTATCTATTTAAATACGAAGTTGCATGAAATGAGCAAGGAATAGGTACATCAATTTATTTGTACTTTTGAGCACGATCTTTTTTGTATCGAAACTTTTTTAAGAACAAAGCAACTCAACCAATAAATTAAAAAATATATATAATCTATAACTCACTTGTGAATAATAGCAATGAAAAAGTGACTGTTTGATTACAGGTGTCTAATTGTATGTGCCTAATTGCGGTGAAATTAGAGCCACTTTATGAGCAAGTGTGTTGAAATGTGATTTTAATATCACTAAAATAGTAACAAAATCATGATTAATGCAAAAAACAACTCTCAAACAAGAATATAAAATTAAACTGTTCATTATACATTCGTCAGCAAAACTTAACAACTGGTGATTGTAAAAGAGATTGTTTTTTTTCCTTTATCGAGTTGATTTTTAGGGTTCCGTACCCAAAGGGTAAAAACGGAACCCTATGACTCCGCGGTCCGTCTGTCTGTCTGTCACCAGGCTGTATCTTAAGAACCGTGATAGCTAGACAATTTTCACAAATGATGTATTTCTGTTGCCACTATAACAACAAATACTAAAAACAGAATAAAATAAATGTTTATGTGGGGCTCCCATACAATAAACGTGATATTTTTGCCGTTTTTGCTCGATATTAATAACGGCAACAGGTAGACGCTTGAAATATTCACAGAATGTTTAGTTGTATATATACTTCAAAAAATAATAATTATTAAATTAAAATAAAATAAATTAAGGGGGGCTCCCATACAACAAACGTGATTTTTTTGCAGTGTTTTGCGATAATGGTGGTGCGGAACCCTTCGTGTGTGAGTCCGACTCACACTTGGCCAGTTTTTCTTATTACATGTGACTTGAACATTACTAGCAAAATGGGTGTCCAACTCTTCGTGGAATACAGGCGTGGTGGATGTCAAAACTTCCCTTCAACATATTCTATAGTGTTTATAGCATTCATCGATTGCATTCAACGATTCCACAGTTATCCGTGCAACTAACATTTACTTAGAATCGTGCCAATCTAATAAGTCCGATGACGTTTCTCATTTTTAACCGACTTTAAAAAAAGGAGGATAGATCATTCGGTAAAGAAAGGATCATTTGGTGAAGTGGAACTGGTGAAGAAGACCACAGATGGCCAATAGAACTCCTTAATGCTAAGTATGTCACGGGGTATAAGATATATCAAATAGTTAAACGACTATGATGAAGCAAATACTTATAAATAAACTAGCTGACCCGGCAAACTTTGTTTTGCCAAAAAAACACCAAACATTCATCTACCCTACCTACCCTACCTACCCTAACTACCTACCCTACCCTACCCTACCTACCCTACCTACCCTACCTACCCTACCCTACCTACCCTACCTACCCTACCTACCCTACCCTACCCTACCCACCCTACCCTACCTACCCTTCCCTACCTACCCTACCTACCCTACCCTACCCTACCCTACCCTATATCTCAAGTTGGACCAGACTGCTCACGGTGTGCCAATTTAATTTAAAATCGGTTATGTAGTTTAGGAATCCATCGCGGACAAACATCGTGACAGGAGATTTATATATATTAGATAGTACTGATGAAAATGGTATCATCGAACTGATCTGATGATGAAGCCGGCAGGTAGGCACTGGAATTCCGAAATAAAACAATGTATCCTAGTCGTGTATGGGCTTATTGGAATCGACATGAGATGTACTTTGGCTATATATGATTTTTATGGCAATTGGAGGTACCTAAAAAGAGATAAATAAAAACTTTTTAACAAAAAAACAAACCGACTTCCAAAAAAATTACTGCAAAGCGAAAAATAACTTTCTTTTCCGAAGTCGGTGTCGAAACACGGAAAACAATAGGTACCAAAGACACCGACTTCGGAAAAGAAAGTAATTTTTCGTTTTGCAGTGTTTTTTTGTACATGCCGCGATAACTTTGTACATAAGGAATTGATAAGTCAAATTCATAATCCTAATTAATTACTATGTTACCCACACACTATAACAACGAGTATCATTCGTAAGCATCAAGTTTAATTATTATTAAGTATTATTTTATATCCAAGATAAGATCCAGGTCCAAAACCCCGAGAGCTTTCAGCTCGAACTCCAGAATCGTTTCAACTGCCTAGGGAGCTCCGTGGACGAACACAGCGATGGGTTCGTGGAAACTGTCCATACGCTCTGATCCTATTCTTAAGCTTATGAGGGAGAGGCGTGAGATGATCCTGCAGTCTTCAGATGAGGCGTGCAAATACCGGCAGCTCAATATACAGATCTCTAAATCCTTCAAAAGAGACCTCCGCCGCTTTAATACCGAGCGTATTAAAGACGCGATTGAGCGAAATAAAGGCTCCGAGATATTTTCAAGGGATCTGGCTATTGGGCAGAGCCAGCTCACGAAACTGAAGACCGACAATGGCAGGATCGTATCTGCCAAACCGGAGCTTCTGAGGGAGATCGAGACATTCTATTGACAGTTGTACACGTCAATCAGCAAACCCGTTGCAAATCTAGTAGACTCAAATCCGACTTCTTGTACTTCATAAAACACAGCTTGATCTCTGCGACATATGTCAAACTGACGTATACGTTATTGTTAGCCTGTCAAGCGCTATTTTTACTGTATTGATACGGTGACAGCTGTCGCAGAGATCAAGCTATCTTTTATGAAGTATAGATTGTCACGACTCTACAAATCAGGCAGTAGCTTGCCAGATAACACCCGACTCGTCGGAGGATCCTCCCTTTTCAATTAAGTACGATTAATTTTCTACTTTATTTCTCATACCACTAAATACATTTTTGCTTATTGCATGGTTGCGATATCTATTCAGTGTTCTAGTCACGGTCTTGAGTGACGCGACGGACGTTGCTGTTAGCACTGCATAGGTCAAGGTTACCAGGTTCTCGCGGAAGACGCGTCTATGAATATGCGTCAACAGTTTTTTTGTTATTGAGATGAGAGCTTTGTAAAGAACACGTTTTGTTGTTTTTTTTATCGTTAACATTTCGGGGCATTTTTTTTTATATAGGCAGGAGGGGATATCCCGTTGGACTAACACCCAAACTGCCTCAAAAAGTGAGCCAGTCTGGATAGTGTCACGCTCCAACTGACTAAAACAACTCCTGCCTTACATAATCCCGCCAACGAAGCTGGTGTCCATTTTGTGCAAACTCAAATATTTATTGACCAAAAAAATTAGGTTTAAATAATACAAAAAATGCAAAAATATATAAAAGTGCGCTTTATCGCTAAAATGTACAAGAAGTGCTGTTTATCACAGTAAGAATACAGAAACAGCTATTTATCACAGGGAAATCAAAGAAATATAAATTATGCCTAACAATTTAAGGATAAGTAGCACAACAATGCTTTTCACCACACAGACAATCTGTTTTTTACCCGACTGCCGAAGGAGGGTAATGTGTTTATCAGTCTATGTATGTAAGTATGTATGAATGTATGTATGTATGTTTGTGCCTATGTGGCTTTCTAGAGACCAAACGCTTTGGCCGATTTTGATGATTCTTACGTCAATCGATTCGTCTTAACCCTGCGAGTGTCACTGGCTGTATTCCTCCTCCTCGCGTCGTGTTCCTCATTACTGAGGGTCGTGATTCCCCCGACAGGAGATCAACTTTTCTCTGACGATGATTCTCCATCTGTGTCTGTCCTTAGCGACATGGAGCGCATCGTGCAGCTTGGTGTTCAGCGTTGTACGTATTTGGTCAGACCATCTGATCGGGCTACGGCCCCTCGGCCTCTTGCCTTCGACCTTGCCTGTGATCATTAGCTGTTCGAGGTTATGACCATCCTTACGGGCAATGTGACCAAAGAACTCCAGGATTCTTCGCAGGCAGGTGGTGGAGAGCCTGGCCTTGACGTTCAGTTGTCGAAGGATAGACTCGTTTGTGCGGAATGCAGTCCATGGAATTTGAAGCATCCTTCGCCAACACCACATCTCGAAAGCGTCAATGCGATCACGATCAGCCTTCTTTAGCGTCCACGTTTCCGAGCCGTAACTAAAGATGGAGAACACAAGAGAATTCACCAGCTTCATCTTTGTCTTGCGAGATACGTTACGGTCTCTCCAGATTCGCTGCAGTTGGGACATTGCGCTTTTGGCCATACCGATTCGTCTCCTGATTTCTTTCTCACAAGACCCTGTGTTGCTGATGGTAGCGCCCAGGTAAACAAACTCATCTACCTTTTCGAGGGACAGGGCACCTGTGATATGGAGTGAGTTGGCGCGGTCCACCACCATAACTTTGGTTTTGGAATGGTTGATTTGAAGACCCAGTTCCATGCTGATCCTTTCAACCCTCTCCAGCAGCCTTACCATTTCAGCTTCGTTAGCCGCTAAAAGCGTTGTGTCGTCTGCGTAACGGAGGTTTGTGATTCTAGTGCCACCAACAGTGACACCTCCCTCCCAGTTCTCAAATGTTCGCCGGATGATGTACTCCCCATACACGTTAAATAGAATGGGGGATAGGATGCAACCCTGGCGTACACCTTTTTCAAACCTAAAGGGCTCAGATGACGTCCTCTCAACCCTCACAACGCCCTGGTTGTTTTGGTAGAGCGATTGGATCAGAAAAACCAGGTGCTTAGGTAATCCGAGTTCTTCTAACACTTTCCACAGATCCGACCAGATGACACAGTCGAAAGCTTTACTATAATCAATAAAACACAAGATGACAGGAGTGTTGAATTCATAGGACTTTTCGATCAGTTGGCGAATATTCAAGATTTGTTCGCGAGTCCCCTTGCCCTTAACGAAACCAGCCTGCTCCTGTGGTATTTGCCAGTCCAAGAAGTAGCGAATTCTGTTATTGATTATGTGTAAGAGGATCTTACTGGCATGTGATATGAGTGCCAGAGTTCTGTAATTGTCACACCTGGAGGTTGATCCTTTTTTGTGCAGCGGCAAGATAATTGATTGTGCCCAGTCTCCGGGCCATTCGCCCGTACGCCAGATACTGTCACATATTTTATGTATTGCGCTTGCTCCTGACGCTCCCATTGCCTTTATGATCTCAGATGTTAATTGGTCCGGCCCAGGTGCTTTCCTGTCTTTGAGCGCAGCAATCGCCGCTGTGACTTCAGATAGCAGTATAGGAGGTTCAAGATTTAAATTATCCCATGATATTGGCACACGCGGCAGTGTGTGACTGTGGGGATTCCTATAGAGATCTTCGCAATATTTCCGCCACCTTTCTGCCACTGCGTCCAAATCCTGAAGTCGAACTCCATTTTCATCTTCAACCACCCAAGTTTTCGGTTTGAATTGTTTTGAGAGGAGTTTGACTTTCTTGAAGAGATCTGAACTCTGCACTTTCAGTGCGTGGTCTTCAATTTCCTGGCAGATGTTTTCAACATAGTTGTCTTTGTCGCGGCGGCATAGTAATTGTATTACTCTACTCAGCTCTGAGTATCTGGCACGATCCTCCTGGCTTGTCAGGCCCGTCAGTTTCAGATCCTTCCTCTCCTCAATCTTAGCCCAGGTGCCAACAGAGAGCCAGGATTGTCTGCGCAAGGATGGAGAACGCTTTTTGGTGATTTGGTCTACGGTCTTCCATATCAAGTCCCTTAAGTGATTCCATTGGTCGTTTGCACATGCGCTTACAGTTGGTGGATATTTCGCTAAGGCGTCTCTGATGCCTTTACAGAACGCTGGTTTTTCCAGCGGCTCCAGAATGCGCGGTTTGACCAGGGGTCCTTTTTTCACTGTTTTTAAGGGCAGGGCAAATTTGGCCACCAGAAGACAGTGATCGGAACCACAGTCTGCACCAGGGAAGGTTCTCACGTTGGAAATCGAGCTTTTCCAGCGGCTATTGATTATAACGTAATCAATTTGATTGCGATATCGATCACCTGGGGACTTCCACGTGTAGAGACGCCTTGGATGTTGCTGAAAGCAGGTGTTCATTATGGTCAAACTTCTGGCGATGCAGTATTCCAGTAATCTCTCTCCTCTCTCATTTCTATCGCCCAGTCCAAACTTCCCAACCGTGCCTCTGATGTAATCATCCCGGGTCGTGCTTCCCACCTTTGCGTTCCAGTCTCCAATCACTAACGTTATCTCGCGATTCGGAATCCTGGATAAAGTTCTGGCTAACTGGCTGTATTAAAATAGGAAAATGGCGGCGTATTGTGGAGGGCCAAAATATTTTTTTTTTCCAAACCAATCGTATGGAGTATCAAAATAAGGGCTTGAAGAGTTGATTTCAAAAATATATAACACTTATATGTTTAAATGTACCTAATTCTAAAAAAAAGATAACTAAAAAGTTATAAATAAAAAAAGTTAATTAAAAAAAACAAAAATCCCGACTGCTTAAAAAGCGAACTAAAAAGATGTAAGTAAGAATAAAATCATTCTGTGCAGTCGGAGGCTACATCTGGTTTTGGTCAGCTAGCTTGCGAATATGTATCCTCCGACTGCACAACATGATTTTATTCTTGTTTACATCTTTTTAGTTCGCTTTTTAAGCAGGCGGGTTTTTTGATTTCTTTAATTACCTTTTTTTTAGGGAGTAATTTTTCATTTGTGTTGTGTTCATTGTGCGTACTGCTAAGGAGTTGAATCCACTGCCGGGGTCTGTTTTTCCTGATAACCTGGGTATTTTTTAATTGGGTCGATACTTTTAGAGATTATTCCTTATAATATTTTTTTTAATAATTTTAGTTTATAAGTTAAAGGCAGGAAAAAGGATGACGGATGTGACTTTTATGTTTTTAGAAAGAAAAAGTGTTAATTCGCCTCAAAAACGACATAAAAATTGTTGATTTTTCCTTAAATTAAACCTTTAACGATAGTAGAAGTAAGTAGTATACTTCATAAAAGGTAGCTTGATCACTGTGACAGCTGTCAGTATCAATACAGTAACAATAGCCTGACGGTTTTTTAACAACAACAGCTTGTCGGTTTTTTATCGATTGCATTTTGGGGAGTGTGCAATGGAATTGCATGATCTAATTCCGCCAAGCCCGTTTCTTCATCGGACAACAAGACGTACAGCGATGCGCTATCGGTACATGGTGGATATACCATCACCCATACGCACTAAACGTTTTGGAAATACTTTCATTATGCGTACAGCTAAGGAGTGGAATTCCCTGCCGGAGTCTGTGTTTCCCGATAGCTACAATCTCGGGGTCTTTAAGTCAAGTGTGAATAGGTTACTTCTAGGCAAGCGTGCTATATTTCGACCACATCATCACTTACCATCAGGTGAGATCAGGTCAAGCGCAAGCCGAAATATAAAAAACAAAGTTTTTAGACATATCTCGCAGAGATCAAGCTATCTTTTATAAATTGTAGTAGCAGTAGTTCTTTATCGATAAAAAAACATCAAAGTCACAACCCTATCGTCCTTGGCGACGTTTCGCCTAGCTATTGAAAGGTTATCATAATAATTATCTATTACATTCTGTTTATGTTATTTTAGACGCTGTTTTAGTATATCATAACTATTCATAACGAAACTTGACCCGGCAAACTGGATCGGGGTCGGCCGGAAAAGTACTTTGTTCTGTTATGTTCTTGCTTTTCTTGTTCTTCTTTTATTTTCATACTTTAAAAAGCATGAAAAAAAAAAAAATTACAAATTTATAAAACCCCCGACACAAAAACACCTAAAATGCAAAAAAAAATCTCTTATTCGTGTCGGGGAACCGCTAAGTCACAGATAATATAATACTAGCATACAGATACCTCATCCCATACAAAGAAACCGTGCCGACGTAACTAGCGTTTTTCGACTGCTTATTCTGGCAATTTTTTGTACATCGAACGCATTCGGTTCTATTTTACGGTGATAGATAGATGGTGTTAGCAGCGACTTGCAAGTAAAAGGTTTTACTAGGTTCGTGAATATTTTTTTCTTTAAATACAGTGAAGGTTTGTTTTCTAGTATTTATTTGCACGTTTTTACAGTTTTTTTTTTGCACCAAAATGTGTTAAAATGCAAACTTTAACAATCGAGTGGAATGATTCAGAAATATAAAACTGCGCCATCTATTGGCATCAATTTTAAATGATCCGTCTAATAATCTTTGAAATGTGAATTAAGAGCCCAATATTCCATAATTTTGTACTTAGGAGAGTTGATTAAACAAGGACATACAATTTTTGTGTTCAATTCCAGAAAATGTTAATTTTACACACATTCAATAACAGATCGAGGTGCATACCGCGCCATCTAGTGAGATTTATTTGAACCAAATTTTCTTTCTTAGCAATGAGACCCCGTGGCTAAGTAAATAAAATAAACTGATGCAATGTTGGCGTTGGAACTTTTTTTTAAATTTGTGATTTTTTGTATTTGTTGTTATAGCTAGCGGCAACAGAAATACATCATCTGTGAACATTTCAAGTTTTTAACAACAAGTTTTTTTTTTAATTTATTGATTTATTAAAACAAAAAATACGTGTCCAATATTATTTGGTAATCTCACTGACGGACTAAATAGAATTATCATTTTTCTACCCAGGAAACATCCCTATTGCCGCACTATCAGTGGCTACCAATACGTTCTAGCTAGACAAGTACCATTCTATCAAGGAAAGCGTATCGTCGCGATAGCGATCGGATAAAACTAAACAAAAAGTTAATTAAAAAAATCAAAAAACCTGACTGCTTAAAAAGTGAACTAAAAAGACGTAAACAAGAAGAAAATCATGCTGTGCAGTCGGAGGATACATATTCGCGAGCTGGCTGACCAAAACCAGCAGCCTAATTGCGTAAGTGAATTATGCAAAGGAAACAAGTCGATTCTTTCAAAGAATCAGAATCATTTTTTTCAACTTGGAATGAAAATCCACCTTTGAGCAGAACACAGACTACTTAGAGATACTACGTATGTTTAACGCTTGTCAAATATGTGACATTTGCATTACACAATACCAATAGTGAAGTTTTATCTCGATTCTTCCGCTTTCATTCATTCTTTTACAATCAATTGTACGTCAAAATATTGGTAACGAAAGGAGCATAACCTTTCCGTTTCAGAGTGTAATATGCAATACGAAAAGTCGTTTTTGGGAAGGTTCCAACTTGTTTGCTTTGCAAAATTCACTTACGCAATTAGGCAGCAGATGTATTTATAAATGTAGATTATTTGTAATCATCTCTTAAAACCCTTTATTTTAATATCCGTGATGATGGGTAAGTAAGAAAAAAATTTTGACCCCCACAATATGGCGCCCAAAATCCGCCATTTTTCTGTTTTGTAGCCAGTGACACTCGCAGTGTTAAGACGAATCGATCAACGTAAGAATCATCAAAATGTCTATGTATGATAATTGGGGATAGAAACAAAACTACGAGAATTTCTTTAATTTAATTTTTAATAATAATCTTAAAAAAATGTGATTAATTTAACTCTTCTTCTCGCAAACGGTTCCTTTGATTAAGTCTTGAACTTTGCCCCTGTAATAAAAAAAAACAAATTATTTAAAGTTTGAGTATGTATGAGATTCTGGGTTCGACACCTTTTTAGGGTTCCGTACCCAAAGGGTAAAAACGGGACCCTATTACTGAGACTCCGCGGTCCGTCTGTCTGTCTGTCTGTCTGTCACCATCTCTCATCATCATCGTCATGTCGCTCTATCTCTTGAACCGTGATAACTAGAAAGTAGAAATTTTCACAGATGATGTATTTCTGTTGCCGCTATAACAACAAATACTAAAAATAGAATAAATTAAATATTTAAGTCGGGCACCCATACAAAAAACATGTATTTTTTTGCCGTTTTTTGCGTTAATGGTACGGAACCCTTCGTGCGCGAGTACGACTCACACTTGGCCGGTTTTTTTTTGTTTGGGAAATCATCCAATGACTTCTCCCGCTCTGGGGAAAGCGGGAGAGCGTGTCAGACTTTTACAGACTAAACCCCACCCGTGTTCCTTCAGTTGCTTGTGCCAGGGCCGCGGTAACACTCTTTCAAATTTATCCGCGACCCAGGTTGGGGTTCCTTTATTACTCAGTTGCAGCACGGAGTCTAGATTTGTATTCGGTTGATGGATTTTCGGCTGGATGCATGGGACTTAAGGCGCAGATTCCCTTGAGTAGCTGATTTTAAAATGAGAATCACGTCTAAAAGGCTTGACGTAATTTTATGGATAAAATATATGTTACATTAGACCTTTTTCTTAATAATTTGATCTATAAAATTTTGAGTTTTATTCGTATAACAGAGTGTAATTAATTTGTAAAGTTTCCGTCTTACACGGACGCAAAAACGACAATCGCACCAAAACCGCCGGGCGTATTTTAATTAAATTTTCACCATCTCAAAGACAATTCAATTATCTACAAATTGACCTAAGGTTTTTTTTAAAGTCATAGAATAATAAGGAAAGTATAAAAAACTACAGAATCTTAAGTCGCGCAAGTGAGTGACAGCGATATACTGCGTCGAAATATCGTGTGACGTCACGCCGTTAGTACACTTTATTAAATACTGACATAGTGACGCCACAAGCCCCCACTACTGAACTTTGATGCGCTTTAACTTTGTAAATTTGTATCGATTTGATAAAGCAAAAAATACGTGTCCAATATTATTTGATAATGTCACTGACGGACTGAATAGAATTATATTTTTTTCCCCAGGAAACATTTTTTCAGAATGCATTTTTTTATGGGACAAGGCACTATTATTCTTAACCACTGCAACTCCGGAATGCCTGAATCAAAAGTAGTAACCAACTGACAAGCATCGAGTCAATGAAGCTGGACAAGTCCCGGAGAATCGATTCAATTGGTTCGCGCAACAAAATTAATCGGAAAATAACTGTTGTAGGTCGTAGCTTCGAACCTAGGCAGACGCTTTACTTTTTGTAAATTATTTCATCATCACTGCTCTCAAAACGGTGAAGGAAATCATTCCATCGTGAGGAAACCGTCATGTCTAGAACCAAAAATTCGAAGACTTGTGACATCCATCAACCAGCACTGGGCCCGCGTGGTGGATTACGGCCTGATCCCTCTCACAGAGCAGAAAGCCTGTGTCCCAGCAGTGTGAACATTAAAAGACTGATGATGAACCGGTTTGTTGTTGGTTACTGATATAAGATTTGCCTCATATTACATAGGTCTTATAAACTTATACAAACATACAAAACAACAACAACAAACAACAACAACACAACAACAACAACAACAACACAACAACAACAACAACACCACAACAACAACAACACAACAACATCAACACATAAAACGTCGTGTTAGGTAAATGCAGTCGTGATAATATACAATTTTAATACTTACTTATGCACAAAGAAGTTCGGATCAGTAACATTTAGCTTTGAGTATATAAACGTAGGTATTTGGTTCACTAAGACCCACACATCATCTCCAATGACCTTCAGATCTGAAAAAAAAAACAAAATTAAAATACATTATACATTTTAATTCGCCTGAACTTATCTTCATTTATTTGTGGGCGGTACAGCATGTCTTCGTAAGGGGCAGATGTATATGACTTGTATACATCTGTTACTTACGCGATCTCAAAATAACCTTACTCTAAGAGCTTATGGTCACCCGAGGTCTTGGCTTAGCACGCATTGCGATTTTTAGCCGCGCGGATTTTAGTCGCGCGAGTTTTTGTCCGCGTACTGAATCTAACTAACACGCACTGCGGATAAAATTCCGCGCGATTTTTGTATCTTTCTACCTGTTCATAGAGCTCAAAATATTTGCGCGAATTTAATCCGCGCCGCGGTGCGATGGATTCTGAGGCAAAACACGGCTTTGTATTTGTAGCGGAATTATTTACCGCAATGCGGTAAGCTTCATACAATTCCATAGGTCACAGAATGAGCGGAAAAAAATCGCGTGAATAAAAACCGCAGCGCGTGTTTATCCTTAGCCATAATATCATCTTTTTCACATACCCATTCGTAGTTACGGCAGTGTTGCCAGTGGCAGAAGAAGAAGTTAAATATTGCATGAGATCTCTAAAGTTACATTTTCATGAGAAAAGTTACATTACCGTATTTTATGTAGAAAGAGACACTAATATGGTCACTTGCTCGCCGGAGTAAGCGGGATGGAAGATTAAGATTCATTCATTTCATTCATTTATTCATTCATAAACAATATACATTGTGTTTGAACATATTATCATTAAATTATTATTTCTACAAATCCAAATTATACAAAAAAAAAAAATAAACAACATTTCACTACTTAATAATTAATAAATTCAATGTCAAAAAAATAATAATCAAATTCAATACAATAAATAAAGTTATATAGTTATAAAAATTAAAATGTCAACCTTACAATTATCTAATACAACAAACAAAAGAAAACAACGAAAATCACTACATGTCAAAAAAGTTAATATATTCAATGTCAAAATCCGTATAATTAAAAGGTCAAAAACAATTAAAGTAATATAATGCAAAATAAACAATAATAGAAAAGTCACAACAATACACCAAAAAACGAGAATAAGCCCTTCTCTCTTATGCCTACAAGTCTTCAACTGAGTAGAGACACCTATCTAACAGGAACGCCCGAAGCTTTGTTTTAAATGCCGATGTGTAAATTAAACTTTTTAAGTGAATTGGCAATTTATTGAAAATTTGCACTGCTTGGTATTGCGGACTGTGTTTCACAATGTTGAAATGGGGACTCATCTTATTACTCAGATCCATTCTACGTGATCCTTCTCTAACTAATCTCTCTTCATTTGTTTCGTATTCATGTAGATACTTTTTAAGGTTAGTCAGGAGTACTAAAACGTAGAGACTGGGTACTGTGAGAATATCTAATTGAGTAAAATAAGGACGACAGCTTTCTCTCTGTGATATACGGACTATAGTACGTATAGCTCTTTTCTGAAGGATAAAAGCTCTTTGACAATTATAATTATAGCTGTTGCCCCAAAATTGCACGCTGTATCTTAGTTTAGACTCTATTAACGCGTAATATACGATTTTTAATTGTTTTATGTCTATTTCATTTCGAAGGATTCTTAACGCATAACACGCAGATGATATGTATGCATCTATGGCGGCTAGTTCCTTTTTCCAATTCAACAAGTCATCTACATATACTCCCAAGAATTTAGCTTCATTCACTAGTTCAACTTTGTCCTCATTTAGTACAATTTCCATGGTTTCTTTATTGCGAGAAGTCGTTTTGAATAGAATTATTTTGGTCTTTGTACTATTGATTTTTAACTTATTTACAAAAAACCATGAATGAAGATAGCTAAGTGCCATATTAACTTTTGCCGTAAGTTCTTTAATGTCATTTGCTGCAATAATAGCGTTAGTGTCATCCGCAAAAACTACAAGTCGTAAGTCGGGTAAAATTTTATTTATATAATTTATTAAGTAGTTAGTGAATATAATGAACAATATGGGACCCAAAATAGAACCCTGTGGAACACCGGCACACATATTGAAAAACGATGATTAATTTTATGACCTTGTCTATGACCGTCATGTGTCTCAGTGATTTCGACAAACATTTTCCTGTTTTTAAGGTATGAAGATAAAAGTTGTAAGGCTTTACCTCTTACAAGAAATACACGTGAATGAGTGAGTGAATATGCAATTCGTTAATTTGTGTGTCACAAAATCAGATGCGACAACACGTCGAAAAAAATCTTTAAAAGATGTGTTCCGTTTCACGATTATTTTTTGTTTGCTGGCATATATTTCGATATATTTTATGAATTCATAAAAGTTACATTTTGAGTCGTGATACATGGAGGTTACATGAGAAGGTCAAAAGTACCTTAAAATGTAACAAAAGTAACTTTCTGGCAACGCTGAGTTTCGGGGTGGTTAGAAAACCAGAAAATCTGTTACCAGTCTCATGGTAAGACTCGTCGGTTAGTGGATGGGTGACCATCTGATAGGGTTCTTTAATAGGTGGACGGACACCAATGAATACAGAGTTTTAAGGGTTTTAAATAATAACTGTTTATTAGCCCTTCATTTTATATACTGGAAGGTATGTTTTAGTAATATTACGTGGGACGTAAGAGTGCATTGGTGCCCCAATGGTATCGGCCGCGACTTATATGTTGTAGATCGTGGGTTCAAACCCAGGTAGGCGCTTTACTTTGTGTAAATTATTTCATCACCACTGCTCTCGAAACGGTGAAGGAAAACATCGTGAGGAAACCGGCATGTCCTAGAACCAAAAATTCAAATTCATGTGACATTCACCAAACCGCACTGGGCTCGCGTGGTGGATTACGACCCTTTCTCTTTAACAGAGAGGAAGCCTGTGTCCCAGCAGTGGCACATTAAAAGGGCTGATGATGACGTGGGACGTGTGGTCCCTGGCAAGGCTGAAGGGATACTGTATCTGTGTCCAGCTAGGAATATCAGTCGAGTGTCTGACACAGGGTTCGAGACATTAATTATAATATGTATGGTTACTAAAAGAGTTATGAATATAAATGTGGATGGATGGAGAGGGAGGGTGACGGCCAAAGAAAAGATGGATGGACTGTGTGAGGATTGATTTGAAAGAAATGGGAGTGATAGCGTGACGGGGGACAGGACGGTATGGAAGAAGAAAACGTGTTGCGCCGACCACAAGTGACATGGGGCAAGGACAGGTAGATGATGATAGTGTTGAAGCAGTATAGGTTTGTTTTTGTTAAACTCCAATACCGTCCGAGACTCCTTGCCTCGGCAAGTACGTAAAGTCGTTGGACCCGGCAGACATTTTTAGATCTTTGTGAGTCTTTACGTATAGTCAGAACCTGGAAAATCACACCGCTCTTTCCATGGGGTAACATGTTAGACAATTACTAGGTTGTGGAGGTCGGATAGGTCGCTCCTTGTAAGATACTGGTACTCAGCTGCCTCCGGTTCTGGCAGCCAATCTCATCTTAGTTGGAAAAAGTTGAGGTTTACTGTCGTTGTATGATCACTTTGTCCTGCAAAGTGGTAAAAAAGGTATACCTGATATATAAACCAGCTTGCTATGAGCGTCCACAGCGGTCTTGCTGGTCAGAGGTACCATTGTGTTCGAGCATATAATGCTGTTCTGTGCCGCATTGGCGTACAGCAGCGTCTGGGTGACGCTGTGGAAGCTAGTACCTACCTGATATATAAACCAGCTTGCTGTGGCTCTGGGCGACCACAGCAGTCATCTTGCTGGTGAGGGCCACTCTTGTGTTCCAGCACATGATACCGTCCTGTGCCACGTTGGCGTACAGTAGCGTCTGGGTGGCGCTGTGGAAGTCGTGCGAGCCACTCTGGGAGAATGCTCCTCTGACGCCTTCGAGCTGAAAAGAACGACCAGATTCATATTAAAAAAGGATTTGTTTAATCAAGCTTTCATATTTAACAGGGGATCCGATCGGGGGGATCCAACCGGATCAAATCAAAATAACATTGCCACAAGATACTAACACGTGTGCAATAATTCATAAACGTCGTAAAGGCGGGACCAACTCTTGTAATTGAAAGATTCTACCATGTATATTTAGTAACCATTTAGTACTATTTTATACCTGTTCTGAAATTTTTGTACATCACACGGCATAAACGGAATTTCACGATAACACCGCCATTATGATGCGTCATAATGGCGTTGGCGAGACCTGTATCTCAAAAGTACAAAAAATTACATAATTCTGATCAAACCAGTATTTAATAACTGATTTAGTACCTCCAAAAATCAACAGTGGATGACGTAGATCTTAATAGTATTTTTACAAAATGATTTATACATTTTTGTCATTTTCTACGCCTGGATAATTTAACGAGCAAAAATACTTCAAGTTACAAGTTGAAGCTACACATCGTGCAGGCGTTTTATAATCGGACACCGTGAACACAAAAGTAACTGAGATAAATAGGAAATGACTTAGGGCCTTTACTCTGATGCATCCCCTTTGCCGCACTAAGTACTCCCATTTGGTCCGTTGCGCTTTGTGGAGCCCACCACGAGTTGGTGGATGTCGCATGTCTTCAAAGTTTTGTTTCTACTTCATGCCGGTTTTCCCACGATGTTTTCCTTTACCGTTTTGAGAGCAGTGGTCAAGGCCGTCTTTAACTATGCTGGGGCCCTTGGGCACACAAGAATTTGGGGCCCTTTTGGAAAGTAAAGAAAGCGAATTATACTAAAAATTTTCTACTATGATCTTCTATTTATTAAGGGTAATCAAATATATAATATAATAATTATGTCATTAATGATATTAGTATGCCACTGGGTGTTTGGTTACGATTACGATAGTGGTTTCTTTCGGGATTTCTGTTTAGCAAAATCTTCTATTATATCCTAAAAGTAAATTTATTTGAAGGATGACTTTCTATGCACATAATTGACAAATTACTTAGTCGTTCTTGTAAAATTGTTGTTCGCAATTCATTTTTTAGGGTTCCGAAGTCAACAAGGAACCCTTATAGTTTCGCTCTGTCCGTCCGCAGCTTAGCTCAGAGAATCTAAGCACTAGATAGCTATAATTTGGCATGGATATACGTATTAATAATTCCGACAAAGTGGTAACATAAAATAAAGAAAAAAAAATTTTTTACTTGTACCTCCCATAGACGTAAAGTGGGGATGTAATTTTTTTTTCTCATCTATCCCATGGTGTGGGGTATCGTTGGATAGGTCATTCAAAAATATTATGGGTTTGTTACAACCATTTTTTGATTCACAGATCCGTTTGCGTAAAATTAAGCTTTAAATTGCAAATTTATGTTAGAGTCAAGTGTCCCCCCCCCTGCCAGCGAAATGGTTGCTCTTGGCTATGTGAAAAAAAATCACGGCAGTAGTAAATATAACGAAATTAAAAGGAAAACTATCACGGATAAGTAGGCTTTACAAGTTTACGAGTAACAGTCGACCAACTTATAAAACGTACTTGGAACAGTAAAAATTTTGTACAAATGCCGTTGAAAATTTACTTAAATAACGTTGATGGCTGTGTAAAACAGTGTAAATATATGCTTACGAATCATGTGAAAATATACAAAAATAAAATCATAACAGGCTTTACAAGTTTACGAGTAATATTCGACCAACTTATAAAAAGTACTTGGCACAGTAAAATTTTTGTACAAATGCCATTGAAAAATTACTTAAATAACTTTGTTAGCTATCTAAAACAGATAGTAAATATATGCTTATGAACCATGTTAAAATATACAAAAATAAAATCATAACATCCTTAATAATAATATTTCTAAATAAATCATGTTTAAGCTCGAATAACGCATTGGAGTGGCCGGAGTCGTTGGCTGGCAGTACTGGTCCGTAATCCATACGGCGCATGCTTACCATCAGGCGAGATAGTGGTCAAACGCGAGCATATAAAGGGTCTTTCAACAAGGACGGGTTGATGTTAAAATTGAATTAAACAAGATGTGTGTGAGATATTAACGAAATTTATTTTTTATTTAATTGCCCCATTTATGCCATTATGGATGGAATATGACATCGTTCAAATATCCGCCGCGGCTTCGTATGGTGGCACGAATCCGAGAGGTCCAATTTTTAATGACTCTGCTGCATAGATCCGGCTGAATCCGAGCGATGGCCTGCGTTATGTTGGCTTTCAGGGCAACGGTCGAATGTGGTTTATTGGCATAGACCTGCGACTTCAGAAAACCCCACAAGAAAAAGAGAACTCAAGAGATAACTCTACCCTCAAACCGTTCATGCAGAATGTCGATTGTGTCGTTCGCTGTGTGGCAAGTAGCGCCATCTTGCTGGAACCACATGTCGTTCACGTCCATATTGTTCAATTCAAGCCAAAAGAAATTGTTTATCATTGATCTGTAGCGCTAGCTCGATCTATGCAGCAGAGTCATTAAAAATTGGACCTCTCGGATTCGTGCCACCATACGAAGCCGCGGCGGACATTTGAACGATGTCATAATATTCCATCCATAATGGCATAAATGGGCCTTTTAAATAAAAAATAAATTTCATTAATATCTCACACACATCTTGTTTTATTCAATTTTAACATCGACCCGTCCTTGTTGAAAGACCCTTTAGATTAAAAAAAACATCATCCTATGTGAGCCCGTTTTTAGACCGCTGAAACCGTTTTAATGTTCATGTAACAACAACAAAACCCTCTTCTTAGTCCGCATTATGATGCAACTTCGGAACCCTATTACTGCGCGTGGCCCGACACGCACTTGGCCGGTTTTTTATTATTCTCTTATGCTGCAAAAATGAACGCTCTCCACTACAATTGGTAGCCATTAGGCAAAGGAATATTCTTGTAACAACTTCAACGTTTGGAAGTTCCTTCTCATTTATATGACTTTAAGAGGTTAATTAATGTTGAGATATTCAAATCCGCTGATTGCTTAGCTATGTTTTTTAAATATTGGAAAACATTCTATTTTGAGTTAATATGCATTAATATCTTTATGATAAAATTCTGCAAATTCATTACATTTTTCCAATATTTTGGCTAAAATTTTAAGGCAAAAGTAAGTTTTATTGTCGACCCCGGGTGCTCACTGTTACTGAAATGTTTTGAGAATAAATGTGAGAGAAATTGTCGGTAGTCGGTCCTTCGGGGCCCCCTGAGGATGGGGGCCCTGGGCACAGGCCCCGTGTGCCCGTATGGTAAAGACGGTACTGGCAGTGGTGATGAAATAATAGAAAGATAAATTAAAGTGATATATGCTATCTGTGATCATAATTTCATTAAAGTCCTTGAATAAAACATATTATTATAAAAAAAAAACTAGACTGCTAAAAAAGAATTACAACTGAAAAGAGAAAAACAAGTGTTAATAAAATAAACATTAAATATTAGGTGCTGCCAGCGGTGACAAACGAAGTTTTGGTAGGTTTCTCTATAATTTTTGTTTGTTTTCGCCTGCAGCACATCATAATATTTAATGTATAGCCACACAATTAAGTTCCATATAATAGGGGTGGAGTTGATAGCCATCCATCGGGTACAAATTTGTAATATAATTTCTATAAAGTCAAAAAAAAAAAAAAAAAAAAAAATTTGAATCTTCTTGCCAATATGTTGACTGTATGTTTCATCGATTTCTCCATCAATTGAAGGCAACAGAACTCATCTATATATGACGAAACATCTCTCAGGATTGCTGCAATCGCATGCCTGTTTGTTGTACTCTAGCTTTTGGCAGCGCCTTCGTCCGCGTAAAAAAATGTTTCATCATTCCTAGGGAATACAAACTATCCTATGTCCTTCCCATGGTCTCAAACTATCTCCATGCCAAATTTCATCTAAATCGGTTCAGTAGATCCAGAGTTTGTACTACTACAAACTTTAGCTCTTTATAATATTACTAGCTGTTCCCCGCGGCTTCGCTCCCGTGGGCCACCCCACAGGACCCGTTATCGGGATAAAAAAATAGCCTATGTCACTCAGGAATAATGTAGCTTTTTATTGGTGAAAGAATTTTTTAAATCGGTCCAGTAGTTTCGGAGCCTATTCGGTACAAACAAACAAAAAAATCTTTTCTCTTTATAATATTAAGTACTAGCTGTTGCCCGCGGCTTCGCTCCCGTGGGCCACCCCACAGGACCCGTTATCGGGATAAAAAAATAGCCTATGTCACTCAGGAATAATGTAGCTTTTTATTGGTGAAAGAATTTTTTAAATCGGTCCAGTAGTTTCGGAGCCTATTCGGTACAAACAAACAAAAAAATCTTTTCTCTTTATAATATTAAGTATAGATAAGTATTAAGTATATATAACTATAGAACTTGCACTCTAGCTACCCCAACAAAAAAGTTAACAATTAACCGAAGAAACGAAACCAAAAAGTTAATTAAAAAAATCAAATAACCCGACTGCTTCAAAAGCAAACTAAAAAGACGTAAACAAGAAGAAAATCATGCTGTGCAGTCGGAGGATACATATTCGCGAGCTGGCGGACCAAACCCAGATGTATCTTCCGACTGCACAGCATGATTTTCTTCTTGATTACGTCTTTTTAGTTTGCTTTTGAAGCAGTCGGGTTTTTTGATTTTTTTAATTAACTTTTTTATTTACAACTTTTTAGTTATTTTTTTTTGAATTAGCCATTAAAACATATAATCATTAAAACATATAATGTTATATATTTTTGAAATTGCCTCTTAAAACCCTTTATTTTGATACCCCACACGATGGGTTTGGAAGAAAAAAAAATATTTTCCCCCACAAAATGGCGCCCAAAATCCGCCATTTCTGTTTTTTCCAATTTTCATGTAGCTAGTGACACTCGCAGGATTAAGACGAATCGATTGACGTAAGAATCATCAAAATCGGCCAACGCGTTTGGTCTCTAGAATGCCACATAGGAACAAACATACATACATACATACATAGACTGATAAACACATTACCCTCCTTCGGCAGTCGGGTAAAAAACACCGACTTCCGAAATTAAAATTATTTTTCACTTTGTAGAGTTTTTAGTTTTTATTTGTAAGTCGGTGGTATTTTTTTGTAACAAAAGTCTTTTGTCAGGTTATAATGCGGGCAAGAATGTATAGAACAGGTACGTTTTTTCTTTTTTTATAGTGTTGATTTTTGCATAAATCCTGTAAAAAATATTGGGTGGTTTGATTACTACTTCATATTTTAGTACCTTGAAATTGGCTTCAAAATCAGCAGTCTTATCTTTCAAAACTTCGTTAGACACAGAGAACTCTTGCGTGGATATAAAGGGATGGTAGAAAGCGGTTCTCTTGCCTGTCGCATCAGGGTCTGACAGAGCGACGCTGAAGAGTCCATCACGCCAGTTTATTTTCTGATCTGCAAGAGAAAGAAAAGCTGGATCAGAACGGAAAGGAAGAAAAGAAAGAAGAAAAATATACAACCAACTGCTAAATTTAAAAACCTGCCAATTGCGAGTCGTACTCGCGCACGAAGTGTTCAGTACCATTATCGCAAAAAACGGCAAAAGAATCACGTTTGGAATTCTGTTTTTAGGGTTCCGTACCCAAAGGGTAAAAACGGGACCCTATTACTAAGACTTCGCGATCCGTCTGTCTGTCTGTCTGTCTGTCTGTCCGTCTGTCTCCAGGCTGTATCTCATGAACCGTGATAGCTACACAGTTGAAATTTTCACAGATGATGTATTTCTGTTGCCGCTATAAAAATAAATACTAAAAACAGTATAAAATAATTATTTAAGGGGGGCTCCCATACAACAAACGTGATATTTTTGCCGTTTTTTGCTGGATATTAATAACGGCAACAGGTAGACGCTTGAAATATTTACAGAATGTTTAGTTGTATATTCACTTCAAAAAATAATTATTATTAAATTAAAATAAAATAAATTAAGGGGGGCTCCCATACAACAAACGTGTTTTTTTTGCAGTGTTTTGCGATCATGGTACGGAACCCTTCGTGTGCGAGTCCGACACGCACTTGGCCGGTTTTTTTTTTTATAAATATGTTTTTCTGTTTTAGTCATGGTGCGAACTGGTCAAGTTCCCATCTTCACAAAATTTCTGTGGGACCAATTCGAGATCATGCTATTCCAAACAAAAAAGAAATTCAAAATCGTTTCACAATCAACGGCTAAAGACAAATCGGTGAAAATACACAGAAAAAACTCCTCTTTTTTTGAAAATCGGTTAAAAAGAAAGAAAGATACTTTTTAGGGTTCCGTACCCAAAGGGTAAAAACGGGACCTTATTACTAAGACTCCGCGATCCGTCTGTCTGTCTGTCCGTCTGTCACGAGGCTGTATCTCATGAACCGTGATAGCTAGACAGTTGATATTTTCACAGATGATGTAATTTATGTTGCCGCTGTAACAACAAATACTAAAAACAGAATAAAATAAATATTGAAGTAGGGCCCCCATATAACAAACGTGATTTTATTGCCATTTTTTGCGACAATGGTACAGAACCCTGCTTGCGTGAGTCCGACTCGCACTTTGCCGGTTTTTACTTTGTAGAAGAAGTGGGTTGTACTTTTTATATTTCAGTTTTAGTTGAGGTACGTACTGGTCAAGTTATCTACCTTCACTAAAAATACACAAAAAAAACTCCTCTTTTTTTGGAAAGTCGGTTAAAAACAAAGACAGATACTTTTTTTTATTGATATGCGTTTTTGACAACAATCTTGGGAAGCTGTGAAGTGGTCGACGATGTAGCAAGGTTGCCTTGATGTAAAATGTTTAGAGCCTTTGCACACCGCGTTTTTGTATGCACTGACGACGTGCCTAGAACGCAAGCAGGTCGCTCAGCAAACGCAAGACTGAAGTCTCACACGAACCTTGCGTATGTATCGCTATAAACAAACAAACATACAAACGTGTCAAATCTTTTGTAACGCGCAGAGGACGCGCTAATCAAAAACGCGTGCTGTGCAAAGGCTACAATTGACGCAAAGAACCCCAAGTTGTAGCTTCAGGACACCCATGATTGTGATAAAGAAGGATTTATAATCTTCTCGACCAAATTTCGGCCACGGTGGCCAATCTCTACAGAGATTAGCCAAGTACGCACGGGATACTAGTAATTATAGTGCACAAATGTGTGCGCAAACACGGATGCTCTCTGTGTCATCATAGCCCTATGGGACGGCTTTTCGACATGACTTGTTAAGGGTACACTAGTCGAGAATTCTTCCATACAAATGTAGTCTGGGTTTTACTCCACTGTTTGACGATGTACGTTCAAAATAAAAAATGATATCAATTTGTCTCATCATTATCTAGTCCTGTATGGAAGCAAAAAAGTAAAAAAAATATTTACTTGAAAGTTATGAGCTTCGAAAGTTCCATATTTCAAACTCTAATTTTAACGCATCTTTGGGCGAAAATAAGTACCATTAGAAGAAGGACAATCGGAAAACGGCCTCCATAAAGGGATGGATTAGTAGTTCAAAAATGCAAATAATTTTATTTTGAACAGATACATTCAGTCATTTTTGCATGATATCCAGACTCCCAAAGGTCTGTTTATAAAATTTCGCGCGCTCGTTATCGTTCTAATTCATCATCCATTTCACTACAAATTTGCAAAAGTGTGTATTCGTACGCGAACTAGCTTCTTACTGCTCATAACATCATCTATCTGTTCCGCACGTGTTGTCGGTTGATATATCATGCATTTTATTTAACCCCGCGCACAATATAGTTCGTGCCGTCGACTAGTGTACCCTTAAAAGCACACTTTGTAAATTACAAATTAGATGACAAAATCTATAGTAAAAATATTAAAAAGCTGAAGAGTTTGTTTGTTTGAACGCGCTAATCCCAGGAACTGGAATTGAAAGTTATTGTTGTGTTGGATAGTCCAATTATCGAGGAAGGTTATAGGCTATATAACATCACGCGACGACTAATAGGATCGGAGCATAAATGAAAAATGTTGCAAAAACGGGCAAAATTATTCCTTTTTGCGAGCTTCAGTTGCGTGCGCTGCGTAAGCGGTTAAAGTTACGCAACTTTCATGTATGTAGGTTAGGTAGAGTAGGTAGGTAGCCAGTTGACGGGAGCGAAGCCGCGTGGGACAGCTAGTTCTAGTTAAGAATGCTTGGAAACATGCTGGTCCTGCTCCATAGGGTTAATGTTCCCACTGCTGGGACACAGGCCTCCTCTCTGTGAGAGGGAATGGGCCGTAATCCATTACGCTGGTCCAATGGGGGTTGGTGGATGTCACATGTGTTCGAAGTTTTGGTTCTAGGACATGCCAGTTTCATCACGACGTTTTCCAGTGAACGTTTTAATATTGCTTTAATATATAATTTTAGTATTGCTTTTGTTTCTTCTCTATTTATTTGAGAAATTGACACACATCATTGTTCCGTTGTTGTTGAATTAGTTAACTTACCTATGTTTGAAATATTTTTAAGTATGTGAGAACCATGTTCCTATTTGTCAAATGAATGAATTTACCTGTCATCATCACTTTTTTTTTAAAGTATCTCCATAACAAGCTACTTTTCCGAATGGACTGTATGCGGTAGAATCAATTATTATGACTTTTAAATATTTTTTTTGGCATTTCAAGCATCGTTTTCACTGAAAACGAATGACAGTTGTCTAGAGCGTCTGGGCACAGATAATATAATACTAGCATACAGATGCCTCATCCCAGAGAGTTTGTATCATCATCCCATACAAAGAAACCGTGCCGTTGTAACACGGATATAGATGGCGCTAGCAGCGACTTGCAAGTAAAAGGTTTTACTCGGTTCGTGAATACCTTTTTAGGGGGAAGTAATAGGATAGGTAAACGAACGAAAAAGAGTAATACTATCCACTATCTACTATTACTGAGACTTCGCGGTCCGTCTGTCAGTCTGTCTGTCACCAGGCTGTATCGCTGTGTAGGCGTATGAACCGTGATAGCTACACAGTTGAAATTTTCACAGATGATGTATTTCTGTTGCCGCTATAACAACCAATAATAAAAACATAATAAAATAAATATTTAAGTAGGGCTCCCATACAACAAACGTCATTTTTTTGCCGTTTTTGCGATAATGGTACGGAACCTTTCGTGCGCGAGTCCAACTCGCACTTGGCCCGTTTTTTTTTAATACAGCGACGATTTGTTTTATAGTATTTTGTGCACGTTTTTACAGTTTCATTGTAGCAAAATGTGTTACAAAACAAATTTAAAATATCGAGTGGATGCCTCAGAAATTTAAACCGCGCCATCTATTGGAATCACGGAGCACGTAACCAGTGGAGAGAGCATGCGGGGACTACCGCGGGCGCCAAGCGCATGCAAAATCAAGCATATGCAGCGAAATTTTGAACGTACGAACGTCACGTCTTTAAAACAAATAAACTGAAAAGTAATGCCTAGTTGTGCAATTAAATGGTATGGAAAGTGTTCTACTACTTCAAGTTACACAAAAGATGGTATAACATTTCACAGGTAAGTGGTTTTCTACTCCATTTAATCAATTTCATTACGTAAAATCAAATATTTTTATTTTTGGATGGTTCCGCTGCTGTCTCTTTCTGGCACACTGATTTGCGCATTAGTCGTTGTCTCTTTCTTTCTCGATAGTGCTGTTCGCAGCATCACGACGATTATATCGATATGTTAGGCTCTAAGACAGAAAACGCTCGTCGATCGAAATAAATACACAGAATGCGGTTGTTTATTATTAAGCA
This sequence comes from Anorthoa munda, assembly GCA_945859665.1. Lineage (NCBI taxonomy): Eukaryota > Metazoa > Arthropoda > Insecta > Lepidoptera > Noctuidae > Anorthoa > Anorthoa munda. The sequence goes on along the minus strand of OX243895.1, from coordinate 47,417,728 downwards.
TTACACAATACTTTCTAAGTTGACGAAATTAATAAGAACTGCAGCTGTGTACGTTCTTTTGTTTTTATTGGTTTGCCCGTATTTACCATATCATAAATCTAACTTTTAAACGAGCAATTCTTGGATATATGTATATACGTATGTATACATTAAAAACAAGTTTGCCGGGTCAGCTAGTGTATATATATATATATATAATCTGAATCTCGGAAAGGGCTCCAATGATTTTCATGAAATTTAGTAGGCGGTGGGTTTCGGGGGTGATAATTCTATCTAGCTATATTCTAGCTAGATTTCGATTTTACAGTGTACATCCGCATTAGATCGTATTAATATTACAACACAGCGCAAGGATCAAGATACTGCATCAGAGACCAGTGATGATTTTGATGTTGAATTGCCAGAAGATATTAGTTTCACAGAATTTAGCACGAAAGTGGTTGAATACATAGCAGGTTACATCGTCCACGCTTTGGTAAAAAGAATAAAGTGCCAAATTTGTATTGGAGCGTTGCTTGGAGGTCCAAAAGAAAACAGTCTACAATATCAGAAAGATGTGAGAGACAAACTTATGTATGCTTCAACAACAGTAATAACCATATGTCGCCGCAGTGAAATTTACATCAAAAGAGCCTTGGCAGTATGCGGCGGAAAAACTTTTACATCGAAATACAATTCCGATTACTTCACAATGGTTGTTCTTAAATCATTTGTGGGATACGATTTATTTCCGGATATAAACTTTCACCAATTTGATGTAGAGTCTACTAATCACTTAATTGACTTAGCTTCATGTGTAGCAAAAAAATATATTGATACTCGACTGACATTTATTACGAAAAATAATACAAATCCAAAAGATTACATAAGAAAAACCTATTCAAAGCTAATCCATTTTAAAAACCAGTAAATACTTCATTATTTTTTAATTATGCAGTAAATTTAATAAACAACTGTTTTATTTCAAAATCGAACCCGTAATCTCTGTATCCCAAAGAAATCCTTATACTATTAATAAATTAAACAACTATCGATATCGATATTTTTTTAATTACGTGTTTGGAATCCCTAAAGAATCAGTTGTCATTTGGTTGTCAATCTGTCATCCAATCACAGCAGAGGAAGCTTACCTCTGCCCCCGCCGTTATTTGGTGACTTTGATTTAGAACAAAAACGTACCGATTCTCTCTCCACTGGTTACGTGCTCCGTGATTGGAATCAATTTTAAATGATCCATTCAAATAATCTTAGAAATGTGAATTAAAAGCCCAATATTCCTTATTTTGTTAGTTCAGTTAATTAAACAAGAACATAACTACAGTTTTTGTGATCGTCACTAGAAAATCTTAATATTTCACAAAATTAAATAACAAATCGACGCTTATCACGCCATCTAGCGCAATTTATTTGAACCAAGTTTTCTTTCTTCGCGTTGGGTGCCCGTGATCTGGGTATCGGAGCAATGAACCCACCGCTCGGCAGTCGTGCGACCACAAGACCAACGGGAAAGTGTAATAAAGAAGTATTTAACTTACGTGCAACAACGAAGTCTGAAGCACCAACATCGTAAACAAAGGAAGAATGGGAGAACCTCCAGCTGGCAAGCTGCTTGAGAGAGAACACTACCAGCCCGTTCTTGGCCAGATCATTGATGTAGGCGTACGCGTCGTCACAGGTTGAAGAAGTTACGTCTACGGTTATCGATGTTAGACCTGGAAAAAACAATTGAATACTTGTACACATGGGCGTACCCAGCTTCTGGCCTAAGGGGGGGCAAGTCAGATTTTTGTCATACACATACCTACATGGAACATTAGGTATATGTAGTGTATTGTGTAGGGCAAACAGCCGCAAATGATCCTGCTTTATAGGTAGTTTAAAAGTAATTTTCGAATGTCCATATCTATCTTTATTATTGCTCAGCAGAATGTACGTGCGTGTCACAATCACAACATAATATCAATCAGACAGATTAATAGACACTGAATGAATATTTTTTAATCACGTTTGATTGAGTTTTAGCCCTTTCAAAACAATAACATGTCAAATGAAATAATTTATTTCAAATAAATGCTAGTCGCTCGTAACTCCCTACCGAAGATTACCGAATACAGCCGAGCCGATTGAACGCTCGGCTAGATTCGGTAATCTTCGTCCGCCATCGTTGTGCGCGGTTTTTTGGCAAATACACCGTGCATTTTGCCAGTGTCTACAGCGCGGTTTATTTAAAAGTTAGAGCATAAGGCCCCGTTTACACTTTGATTAGTAATTAGGCGAGTTCATACATGTTCTGCGAGATTTCCAGGGGGGGGGGGGCAGCTGCATGGGTACGCCCATGCTTGTACATGACTAGCTTCGCCCGCGTAAATGTCGGCAAATTAGTCCAAAGAGAACGTACTCTCATATAAGTCCTGTTTTAACCCCTGACGAAAAAAGAGAGGTGTTATAAGTTTGACGTGTGTTGCTGTGTGTCTGTATGTGGCATCATAGCTCCTAAACGGATGAACCGATTTTGATTTTGTTTTTTTTTTTTGATTGATAGGTGACTTTGTCGAGAGTGTTCTTAGCTATGTTTGATTGAAATCGGTTCAACCGTTCAAAAGTAATTCGCATTTCACTCTTTGTATCTTGGTTTTTTCGCAAGATATCATGTGTCATAATTACGTGTTTCGATAGATTGTCGATTGAAGAGTGTCTACTACTAGGTATATTATATATAGTTTAAAAAGCAAGAAATAAAAATTAAATTTAAATAAGCCCCGATTAAAAAACCTCTAAAAATAAGCCTCGTACTCGCGTCGGGGGACCACTAAAGAAATAAAATAAATTTCTGTAAACGTTGGAGGTTTCCCGACGCGATTTTAGTTCCAATGTATCTCTATCCAAAACACGATAGACAATATCGGTCAAATGTCGCACGCGTAAATTTTCTATGAATATTGCAAGTGCAAATCGGTGAATTTACATTGCATTGCGTCCATGTGAAGGCACTTGCAATTTGAATCGCCTATCAGTGTAAAATAAATCGAATCGCTAAGGGTATAATATGTAGGCTGTAAAACTAAGTTGTGTTCATTTATATCTCTTGCGTTTTCATCATCATATTTACAACTAGCTGTTGCCCGCGACTTCGTCCGCGTCAAACTCGTAAATTTTGTTTTAGTTTCCCGCCTGCACAATGAATTTTCTCGTGATCAAACGTAGCCTATGTTACTCGTTATTACATCAGCTATCTACCAGTGAAAGTCCCGTCAAAATCGGTCCAGCCGTTTCGGAGATTACCCGGAACAAACAGACAGACAAAAATCTTAAAAATTAGCTTATACGTGTATTCAATAAAACGTTGTTATTTTGATATTACATACAGACACTTCAATTTTATTTATTTGTATGGATATACTGAGTTTTTCCCGCGGCTTTGTTCACGTGGTCTTTCCTTTAGGAACCGTAAACAGCACTAGTACTTCCAGAGATTTTAAATGTATACCTATCCTGCAAATAATAAATTACATCTTATTGAAAAAATTCGATTGTAATGATTTACCTGAAGTGGTGCCGTTCACTAAGACGTCAGACGGGATCTTGTATCTCAGCAGTTCCTTGTCGGTTTTCAAATCGTATACTATGATGTGCGGCGGCTTTTTCTGAACGAATTTATCTGTAATTCACGAAAATACATAAGTTTTATTTACAGGTAAAGATCATACACTAGAGTTTTACAAACTGTAAGTTTAACGTGGTAGATTTTCTAGTTAAATTGTAAACAAATCAGCGCGCTCCTTGATATTGGTTTCTTATAATTTGGTAGACAGAGATACACACTGTTTTATCCCGCAGCTTTACTAACGTGGTATAGGTATCTCACAGGGACGGCATACAAAGTAACCTATATAGCACTTACCAATAACGTAGCTTTCTACCAGAAAATTATTGTGTTGAAATCGATGTTGATTCGTAGATTACTCGTACCACAGATAATATAATACTAGCATACAGATACCTCATCCCATACAAAGAAACTGTGCCGACGGAACTAGCGTTTTTCGACTGCTTAATCTGGCAATTTTTTGTACATCGAACGCATTCGGTTCTGTTTCACGGTGATAGATAGATGGTGTTAGCAGCGACTTGCAAGTAAAAGGGTTTACTAGGTTCATGAATATTTTTTTCTTTAAATACAGTGAAGGTTTGTTTTCTAGTATTTATTTGCACGTTTTTACAGTTTTTTTTGCACCAAAATGTGTTAAAATGCAAACTTTAACAATCGAGTGGAATGCCTCGGAAATTTAAAAATGGGCCATCTATTGGCATCAATTTTAAATGATCCGTCTAATAATCTTTGAAATGTGAATTATGAGCCCAATATTCCATAATTTTGTACTTAGGAGAGTTGATTAAACAAGAACATACAATTCTTGTGTTCAATTCCAGAAAATATTAATTTTACACACATTCAATAACAGATGGAGGTGCATATCGCGCCGTCTAGTGAGATTTATTTGAACCAAATTTTCTTTCTTAGCAATGAGACCCCGCGTGCTCGTACCTACAACCAATTTAAAAAAAAAAAAAACTATATTTTATTAATAATGTAGACCAGGGATTCCCAAAATATTTTGGGCAAGAGACCCTTTTCCAAAATTTAATGATACCTCAGACCCCCATAGCCAAATTACTTAAAAAATCCGCTTATTGATTTGCCGAGTTGTTGAGTTTTTTAAAAGTACAACAATCATAATACTTCCTACTAAAATATTAGTCATTCTTATAACAAGTTGGTACACATTTTTTACACACAAATTTTACAGTATCTTGAAAGATTTCGTTTATGTCGATCCTTGGGAAACCGATTGCAACCCCAAGGGGTCGATATCGACCACTTTGGGAATCCCTGATGTTTACAATTATCCGATGACGTATATTTTGCAAACACTTCTAAAAACCACTCACTAGGTACTTCCAAAAGTCCAGTATCTACCATCCACAACCTCCCACAGGCGTCCACTCTTGGTCGGTAGACGGAGACAAAGTTACTGATGCTGGCGGCGTCAGGGTACGGCTTGAGCAGTGGAGAAGATGACTCAGAAGAATTGATATCCACGTAGTTTAGGGTCGAGGGTATTCCTGCAATAAGCAAACAAAAGCTTTTGTTCGTAATCTCCTGAAGCGAAAAATCCTAGGTTATACAGGGTTACTGGTAAGCGATGTATTCCGTGCAGGACGTGACCTGTGTGCTACAAGAGTAAATCTACATACCCGTACTTGTGCACCAATTATCTCATAACATTATTACAATATATATTAATATTTATTAACCAATATTTAGTCGACTGGTTAAAGTGCCTGAGGCATTAAGTCCGCTTCTGTAGGTTATTTATTAATACTTCATGCACACAAAGTGCATGAAGTATTAATGATCTAAAGAGATGTTTCCTGTTTAGAAAAATGATAATTCTATTAAATCCGTCAGTGAGATTATCAAAAAATATTGGACCCGTATTTTTTCTTTACCGAATAAATAAAAATTGACAAAGATAAAGCGCATCAAAGTTCAGGAGTGGAGGCTTGTGACGTCACTTTGTCAGTATAAAGAGTAGAACCCCGTGACGTCACACGATATTTCAACGCACTGTATCGTCGTAATTTTTTGTTAACGTGGCTAAAGAATAAAATACGTGTATATTTTTAGGTTATTTATTTGGCAGACTAAATAGATATTTTTTGTCAACTGCCCTATTGAGTATGAACTGTATGTGGCTTTCAAGGAACTTAAGATAGAAGGAACTTAAGAAGACAGAGGAACAAATATGTGGATGTCTCTAACTATTCTCAATCTCATTTTTAGGGTTCCGTACCCAAAGGGTAAAAACGGGACCCTATTACTAAGACTTCGCAATCCGTCTGTCTGTCCGTCTGTCACCAGGCTGTATCTCATGAACCGTGATAGCTAGACAGTTGTAATTTTCACAGATGATGTATTTCTGTTGCCGCTATAACAACAAATACTAAAAACAGTATAAAATAAATGTTTAAGGGGGGCTCCCATACAACAAACGTGATATTTTTGCCGTTTTTTGCTCGATATTAATAACGGCAACAGATAGACGCTTGAAATATTCACAGAATGTTTAGTTGTATATTCTCTTTAAAAATTATAATTATTAAAATAAAATAAATTAAGGGGGGCTCCCATACAACAAACGTGATTTTTTTGCAGTGTTTTACGATAATGGTACGGAACCCTTCGAGTGCGAGTCCGACTCGCACTTGGCCAGTTTTTCCTTCTTTTAATTAGACTTTTTACAATGATTTCAATAATATTTATAGCCCTTTGTTTAGAATAGTTACAGCACTGATAACAACATTTGTGCCACATGTTAAATTTAGTCTTGTTATATTTTTATTTTATTTTTTCTTTTGTATAGATTCTGTTACCGATTGTTTTATGAATGTGTGAACATTGTTGGCCTTCTAGATTTCTAGATGCTTGTTAACATTTGTTAACTCTTTATCTCGTTTATACAAACTTTTTTTTTTAGTTTCTAACGACTTATTGTCGGGCCTACGTTGTCCCCCCATATCTAAGCATTAATGCTGTAACATGGAAATATTGGAAAAACAAACCAATTTTTTTAAAAGAGTAACCGTGGTGTTTCTTGCCGGTTCTTCTCCACAGGAAATGACCAACCCGAACCGTGCACCTTCTGTCGACGTTTTATAAGTGCCCATATAGGCCTATGTGAAATAAAAAACATTTGATTTGATTTGATTTTAAGCAGTACAAACAAACCATATCGCCTTCTAGGAACGGTGATGAACACTCTATCCTGATACACCTCGAATCCTATCGGTATGTTGTTGTACTGCACAAAGAACCTGTCGTCTTCTTCTGGTTCGTCTGGAAAGAAGATACCTTCTACCACCTTCTGGAGGGACTCGTCTTTGACATCTGGAATTGACAGAAGAGTGATTTAAGAAACTGAACTTGTACCTAACATTTATTAGTTATTGCTTTGACAATTAACAGCACCTACACACACATAGTAAACAGATAAGAAGAAGGAACAGAAAAATAGGTAAACAGGTAATGCTTATTTCTAAAGAAAAAACCGGCCAATCGCGAGTCAAGGGTTGCGTACTTGGTAAATTGCGGTTTACGTTTTATGACGTATTAGGTAATGTACATCATATATTTTTTTTAGTTTTATCATTCTCTTATTTTAGAAGTTACGGGGGAAGGGGGGGGGGCACATTTTACCACTTTGGAAGTGTCTCTCGCGCAAACTATTCAGTTTAGAAAAAAATTATGTTAGAAACCTCAATATTATTTTTGAAGACCTTTCCATAGATGAGACGTATGAGTTTGATGATTTTTTTTTTTTTGTTTCGGTTCTACTCACTCTTTTTTTTCTCTTTTTGTGTGAAAATCTTAATGCGGTTCACAGAATACATTTACTTAACAAGTTTCAACAGCATAGTTCTTATAGTTTCGGAAAAATGTGACATACGGACGGACAGACAGACGAATCCATAAGGGTTCCGTTTTTTGCCATTTGGTTACGGAACCCTAAAACACGGGCCAATCGTGAGTCGGACTCACGCACCGAGGGTTCCGTACGCGAGCGGTAGGTGATGCGGAGTAGGAAACGCCTCGTAGGGAGTAGATCCCCCGGTTACAGTGCAATCCGGCCACTAAATATTTGAGGAAAGACTAGGAAGGTAGTTGTGATAAAAGAGAAATATAAAAGCACGACTTCACTCTCAAGGCCATCGCATCGTACAAGAATCGTGGCCTATTCTACAATAATAAAACCTTTTTAACAAAAAAAATAAACCGACTTGCAAAACAAAACACTACAAAACGAAACATTACTTTCTTTTCGGAAGTCGGTGTCTTTGGTACCCATTTTTTTTTCGTTTTTGTTACCGATTCTTTTTTTATTTTTTTTATATAACCATGGAAATACGCATTATTAAGGATAACTTAAAAAAATACTAGTCCGATCTTGATCAAATTTAAATGGGACCACATGAGAAGCACCAGCTTTCAAACAAGATAAAATTACAAATTTAAAAAAACCCCGTTTTTAATTTTTATTTCATGCTTTTTACTACATACACCTAGTAGTAGACACGCTTCAATCGACAATCTATCGAAACACGTAATAATGACACGATATCTTACGAAAAAATCCAGATTCAAAGATAGAACTTTTGAACGGCTAAACCGATTTTATTCAAACATAGCTAAGAACACTCGACAGTCACGTATCAAACATATATTCGTACACAGCATGATTTTCTTCTTGTTTACGTCTCTGTGAAAATTTCAACTGTCTAGCTATCAAGGTTCATGAGGTACAGCCTGGTGACAGACGGACAGACAGACAGACGGACCGCGGAGTCTTAGTAATAGGGTCCCGTTTTTACCCTTTGGGTACGGAACCTTAAAAAAAATAAGCTACGCCATTTGTGTCATGTGTGACATGTGTCAATGTCATTTGCTTTCGTTCAATCCGTTTCCCGAGTTACGTGAATGTGCTATTTGTGTTTCTTGGTGTTTTTGTTGTTTTTTAGGGTTCCGTACCCAAAGGGTAAAAACGGACTTAAGGGGTACGCAGAGCTTAAGGGGTCTATGTACGTGTTGTTGGGTGTTATGAGTCATGTAAATAAAACAACTGGTTTCGGTGAGCACTTGTACACAACTGCATATATAATTATTTATTTGACCATTATCATATTTGCTGTGCATGCGACATGTAATGTGTCGATGCACCACATTATTTCCCCCTTTAAAACAAATTAAAAAAAAATCGAGTACACTTACATAAAAATAATTAAAAAGTTTAAATAAAAAATAAGACAAAAGAAGTATTCTTTCTACACGAAATATAGCCATACACGAACAAAAAAAAATATCGAACTTAATACTACGCGGTTACAATTTTCTTCTGTTTTCCTTTTTCCCGATTGCTGCTGTATTAAACGTTTTGTGGTCCCTGTCCTCCGTTTGGGTGCTGACAGCAACGCATGGAGACCGTTGGAATCTGAGCTGGTTGCGTTTGCCTGGCGTCGACGTGCCGTGTCACGTTCTTGTAGAACCTCTTCCTACACTTTCTGTACATGCAGTACAGTAGCACTGCAACGGCGATGATGAAAATGCCCCCCATAGTGATTTCCGTCATTGAGATGCTGGATCCCCCTGACCCAGCGGCAGTTTGTGCCACCACGATCTCTTCCTTGGAGCCCCAGCTGCCCATGTTTCCGAATATTGCAATTGTCTTGATCTTGCTTTACCAGCGTGTTGCTGCTGCGGTAGTTTGGTGGTTTGTGTTGACGAAATTATGCTTTGCTTTATTCCGTGTTTTTCTTTGTTGATCTGGCGGTATTGTAAATCGTACCACCGGATGTATGACGCGGCCTGAGCGTGTTGTGTTTGGTGCGGTCTTATTAATTTCTGCTGGCTCAACATTTTTGTCGTCGTTCACTTCGCTACTGCTACTTTTCTGGCGTTCTAAAGGTTCATTTACCTTTCCGTCCATTAAAATGTATGCTGGTTTTAATCTGTCCACCGTTACTATTGATGTTTTCTTCGGCAATTGAATCTTGAAATGTTTCTCTTGCTTCTCTAACACTTTATATGGGCCTTCGTAGGCTGGGGTCAGTGGTTTCTTCACAGCATCCGTTCTGACGTATACGTATTCGCAGCTTTTCATGTCTGGATGTATGAACGATTTGTGACTGCTGGCGTGTTGGTTGTTGCTAAACGGGCTTAGCTTTGCCATTGTCCTCTGGAGTGTCTGTGCAAAAGTCTCTGGTGATGTTACTTGCGTTTTCGGCTCGATAAACATTCCTGGCAGACGTATGTTAGTTCCGTATTACATCTGTGCTGGACTTGTATTCTCTTTCAGTCGTAGTGCTGCTCGTAATCCTAGTAGCACTATGGGTAGTTCGCTTGACCAGTTCGTTGTATTTCCGCGCGCGACTAGCGCGGTTTTCATTGATCTATGCCAGCGTTCAACCAAACCATTTGACTGTGGATGATAACTGGTGGTTCTGGTCTTCTTAATACCGAGTGACTTGGTCAGAGTGATAAATAAGTCTGACTCGAACTGTCGTCCCTGGTCCGTTGTTATGGTGTTTGGGCATCCGAATCTCGCTATCCAGGTGCTTATGAGAACTTCCGCTACAACTTTTGCTGTTATCTCTGCTACTGGTACAGCTTCCGGCCATCTCGTTTCTCTGTCGATCATTGTCACGATGTATCTGTTTCCGTTGGATTCTGGTAGTGGTCCGACAATGTCTACGTGCACGTGGTCTAATCGTGCTGTGGGTGGGAAAATTCCGATTGGGGCCGAGTTGTGCCTATGTGTCTTGCTTTTCTGGCATGCCTGGCATGTTTTTGCCCAAATGCCGACGTCAGTATTCATGCGTGGCCAGAAATAGTGCTCGGAGATCATTTTCTTCGATAATCTTATTCCGGGATGTGTTATGTTGTGCATGGTGTCGAATACTTGTTTTCGAAGTGATTTCGGCACATACGGTCGTAAACTTGGTTTTGAATTTTCGCAGAGTAGTTGTCTTGTTCCTGATAATGTCGTTGTTTTCCAGTTAAGGTTGTAATTTTTTAACAGCTGAGTGAGTTCAGTGTCATTGCGTTGCATATCTGCTAACTCAGTCCATTCCACAGGTGTGGGGCAATCTATTTGCTCGAGTCGCGATAACGCGTCGGCCACCGGGTTCATGTTACCGGATAGGTGACGTATGTCTGTCGTGAACTGTGCGATGAACTCGAGGTGACGTAGCCGTCTTGGGGCTATCGTTTTACTTGTGCAGGTTTGTTTTGTAGTGAAAGCATGACATAACGGCTTATGATCGGTGTAAACTATCAACTCTCTTCCCTCGACATAAGGTTGAAAATGCGTTACTGCCATGTAAATGGCTAGCAATTCCCGATCATACGTGCTGTACTTTGACTGCGTTTCACTCAGTCCCTTTGAGAAAAAGGAGAGTGGCTTCCAGTTTCCGTTTTCATACTGTTGTAAAACGGCGCCCACGCACGTTTGAGATGCGTCTGTCATTAGTGATAGCGGGCAATGCGTTGTTGGTGAAGACAGTGTAACGGCGTCGCTTAGACTTGCTTTACATTGATCGAATGCTTCTAATGCCTCTGGAGTCCATTGTATTTCGGTTTTGTCATTTTTCTTCGATCCAACGAGGTATTTGTTTAACCGAGCTAGGGTATTTGGTTATTGCTTCGACCTTGTCTGGTAATGGTTTGATACCATCTTTTGAGATCTGATATCCGAGGAACTCTACTTGCTGTTTGCCCAGTATGCATTTGGCTTGATTTATTGCAATGCCATGTTCGTCTAACCGTTTGAACGTTTCTTGTAAATGTCGACGGTGTTCGCTGGTTGAAGATGACGCCACTAGTATATCGTCTATATATACGAATACGAAATCAAGTCCTGCTAAGACTGTGTTTAGGAATCTGACAAAGGTTTGCCCTGCGTTTCGTAGTCCAAACGGCATTCTTGGAAATTCGAATAAACCGAACGGGGTTATTACTGCAGTCTTTTCTACGTCTTGTACTGGAATCTGATTGTAAGCTCTTTTTAAATCGATCGTTGAATAAATACTGGTTCCTGGTAGTAGGTATGTGAAATCTAGTAGTCTCGGAATTGGGTATCTGTCCGGTACCGTGATCGCGTTCAATCTCCTGTAGTCACCACATAGTCGCAACTCGCCGTTTTTCTTCGATGTCACGTGCAAAGGACTTGCCCACGGACTCTTGGAAGGCCTGCATAACCCTGTCTCTAGCATGAGTTCTATCTCCTTCTTCACTCTTAGGTATTTGTCCGCTGGCAAAGGTCTTGACTTGGAGTAAACAGGATGTCCATTGGTGATGATTTGGTGAACAACGTCGTGCTTCGGTCGTGACTCTGTATCGAGAGGTTTCAAAATGTTCGGGAAATCTGCTAAAATGTCTGCGTAGTCTTCGGTTAAATTTACGGTCCGAAGTGTAGGCGTGCTTGACTTCATTAACTTTGCGTTACTCTGAAGTCCAGTTGTACCATCAATCTTACGTTTATTCCGAACATCCACCAAAATGTTGTTTCTTTCTAGAAAATCGGCTCCAAGTATTGGTTGCGTAATGTCAGCTACGATGAAAGTCCAACGGTACGGGCGTCTCATATTCAGATTCAACGTCAGCGTTTTGTCGCCATATGTTTTTATTTGTGTACCGTTTGCAGCGTATATTTTATATGTGTCGTCAGCTTTTAAACGATTCCCTCTTCTAGGTATGGCTGAAATGTTAGCGCCTGTATCTACCAAAAAACGATACCCACTTTTTCGGTCGGTAACGCAAAGGCGGTTTGACGGTATGATAGCGCTGACGACCGCCTCTGTCAACGCTGAATTTAGTTTTCCGACGGTTTCTTCCAATTGCATGGATTTTCACAGTTCCGGGCTCGATTCCTGTACCGATGATGATACCTACATAACCAGTTGGGACTGTCGGGTGTAATCCTCGTCCTGGAGTGGGATCTTGTGCGCGGCTGGCTTCGGTTGCGCCTGTAACTACGGTGTCTACCATTATTTGCATTGGATTTTAAGGCTGCTATTTCTATGGTTAGCTTACTCATTTGGTTGACTAACTCAACCATAAGCTGTGTTTGTCCGCTTGATATTTCCGACACTTCGCCTGATCGTCCTTCCAATATCTTGTCTGCTATGGCGGCGAGGTTGTCGAGTTTCTGATCTTGACTGACCGTTAACACTGCTCGAACGTGATCAGGGAGTCTTGATATCCACAAACCATGGAGGGTTTTTTCGGCCACCTGACTCTTACGTGCCAATTCCCTCATTCGTCTCAACAGTTGCGACGGTTTTTGGTCGCCTAATTCCACTTCACTGACCAGCTTTTGAAATTGCCGCTCCTCTGATTCTTCGTACACGGCTAGGAGTCTTTCTTTAATAGCACCATATTTATTAGTGGCGGGGGGTGACATTATTATGTCGGCCACTTGACTTACTGCGTCTTTGTGGAGCTTGGACAGTACGACTCCGTATTTTACTTCGTCACCCTGTTTTTGGGGAGCCATCATTGTCTCAAACTGCGCGAACCACACCCTGGGCATCTCTATCCAAAAATCCGGGATCTTCGAGGATATTCCTAATGCTGCGACTTCGGCCTGACTGTTGTCCGTCGCTCCGCATGCTGGTATCACACCACAATTTCCACTTGTGCTCATGTCTTCGGTAACCATATGCCTCTTGAAAACCAAAACCAGTGAGATCCGCTTGTGGAAGGCTGGTAAGGTTGTGCAGTGCAGTTACCACGACACGAGGAAATCACTTTAAATCGCGGCGCGTGTTAATTCAAATCGGGGTCACCAGATGTAAGTGTACCTTCTATGTACGTGTTGTTGGGTGTTATGAGTCATGTAAATAAAACAACTGGTTTCGGTGAGCACTTGTACACAACTGCATATATAATTATTTATTTGACCATTATCATATTTGCTGTGCATGCGACATGTAATGTGTCGATGCACCACAACCTTACTAAACAACTTGCCTGTTAGGTAGGTACAACCAAAAAGTGAAAAAAAAAATTTTTTCGGAAAAAAAAATTTTTTTGGAATAAAAAAATTTTTGGAAAAAAAATACTACCGACTTCCATATAAGAAAACTACAAAGTGAAAAATAACTTTATTTTTGGAAGTCGGTGTCTTTAACGCAAAAAAAATGGTACCTACCAAAGACACCGACTTCCAAAAATAAAGTTATTTTTCACTTTGTAGTTTTCTTATATGGAAGTCGGTAGTATTTTTTTTCCAAAAATTTTTTTTTGTATAAAACGGTCTATATTTCCAAAATGGTAGTATGCCGCATATTCATGTAGGGATGTCGCTAGCATGGGGGCACTACAGGGTGGGCTAAATTTTGGTTATTTTTTGCCTAGGATACACCGTTTTCGAGATATTCGCATATATATATAATAAAATTCGGAGGCCCATAATTCGGAAACGGTGCGCACACTTAGAAAAATATCTCAATTATACTTTTTTCAAATTTTCTCGGGTTTTCTTACATCATCTCATGGTTATCGACTAGAGCAACAATTTCTTTCCTGCAAAGATTTTCATCCGAGCTACCATTTTGGAAATATAAAGCGTTTTATGCAAAATAAAATTCGGAGGCCCATAATTCGGAAACGGTGCGTCGTAAGGCTATGCATCTCAGAACCTAAATGGTTTTCATGGTCAAGTTTAACCCGAAACTGCAATAAAATTGGAAAATTTCCAAAAAAAACAAAAAAACTAAATAAAGCGATATTTTTTCTAAGTCCTCGCGCCATTGTGCCCCTAAGGCTACACTCCAACCCTTTTCTTTCATAACACTCCTCACACAGATCATCCATCTTTGGCCTTCCTCTGACTCTCAATTTATCCACAATAATTATAAACATACCTAACTCTTTTGATTTTACATTAATCCAAAAAAAACGAACCAACTAAAGAAACACCTTCAAAATCAACCCATAAAAAAAAGTTAATTAAAAAAATCAAAAAACCCGACTGCTTGAAAAGCGAACTAAAAGACGTAAACAAGGTGAAACTCATGCTGTGCAGTCGGAGGATATATACATATTCGCGAGCTAGCCGACCAAAACCAGATGTTGATTTTTTTAATTAACTTTTTTTATTTATAACTTTTTAGTTATTGTTTTTCGAATTAGGTACATTTGAACATATAAGTGTTATACATTTTTGAAATCTCCTCTTAAAACCCTTTATTTTGATACGTCACAAGATAGGTTTGGAAGAAAAAAAATATTTGGGCCCCCACAATATGGTGCCCAAGAATCGCCATTTTCCTATTTTACAATTTTAATGTAGCCAGTGACACTCGCGGGATAAAGACGAATCGATTGACGTAAGTACCATCAAAATCGGCCAACGCGTTTGGTCTCTAGAACGCCACATAGGAACAAACACACATACATATTATACTTACATACATACATAGACTGACAAACACATTACCCTCCTTCGGCAGTCGGGTAAAAAGAAAAAAACAAACTCTTTAAATGGGATAATTTAAAAAAATACAAAAACGGGTACTTACATTTTACACCGTCAATATTGTAACTTATTTGCTTCCAAGAAAACACTTCATTCATATCACTAAAATGGTTGTTGGCTATAAAATACTGGCCGTTACAATAACTTATTAAAACTAATAATATAATACTTTTACTAAACATTTTTGCTGACTTGTTTTTGTTCGTCAACTGCTCGGTATCAAGACTCAGAATATACTAGTAGCATAATAATGATCTTGTGATTATTATTCTGATATAAAGGCGTGGGTAGGTTGGACATATTCAATTCTGCCGACCGATAGTGTCGGAGTTTTTGGCGGGATTTTTTCGAGTGAAGTTCAACGGCTGTTAATATTATTTGCAAATTGATTCCTAGTGGATATTGCCATATAAAATTGGCGTAGTTTTGTGTCTCAATTGTCTACGCAACTGGAAAATATGTGAAATCATTGACAGAAGTGATCGAGAATTTTATTGTAGTATTGATTATCTCCGCAAAGCATACTGGGAAGGGTGACTCGATACAATTTGCTGCCAAATACTACAAAAAACATTAGTATCTGTTACATCAGCATTCTTTAACATACTAAATAATTCAAGAAGGCTATTATGCACTGAAGACGAGGCGGTATGGTGCAAGACCTTAGCCTGGCCGAGAAAAAAAAAATATGACCAAGGAAAAAAAAAAAGCCGGCCAAGTGCGAGTCGGACTCGCGCACGAAGGGTTCCGTACTTGGTAAATTGTGGTTTACGATTTATGACGTATTAAAAAAACTACTTACTAGATCTCGTTCAAACCAATTTTCGGTGGAAGTTTACATGGTAATGTATATCATATATTTTTTTTAGTTTTATCATTTATTTATCATTTATCTTATTTTAAAAGTTACAGGGGGGGGGGACACAGTTTACCACTTTGGAAGTGTCTCTCGCGCAAACTATTCAGTTTTGATTTTTTTTTAATTAAAAACCTCAATATCATTTTTGAAAACCTATCCATAGATACTCCACACGTATGGGATTGATGAAAAAAATAATTGGGTTTCAGTTCTAAGTATGGGGAACTCCCAATTTTTTTTGTTTTGTTTTCTATTTTTGTGTGAAAATCTTAATGCGGTTCACAGAATACATCTACTTACCAAGTTTCAACAGCATAGTTCTTATAGTTTCGGAAAAAAGTGACTGTGACTTACGGACGGAAAGACAGACAGACAGACAGACATGACGAATCCATAAGGGTTCCGTTTTTTGCCATTTGGCTACGGAACCCAAAAAAAAATTTTTGTGCCACTATATCATTTTTCCGATTTCGAGTTTTGGAAACCCCGTAATCAACAAAAAAATCTCTATAGATCCCTCTAAGCATTTTTTTTCTACCATCAACAGATTCCGGCAAAAAAAAGCATACCAAATCTATAAGTTTGCAAACCTATTTTTGATAAGATTAATTAATTGGCTTAAACCAAAAACTCTAAACAACGATACTCCATCGAGTAGGGGATCACATATTTCTAGGGTTCCGTGCCTCGAAAGGAAAAAACGGAACTTACAGGTTTTTACGGAACCCTCGGTGCGTGAGTCCGACTTGCACTTGGCCGGTTTTTTCTATTCCAACCAACTTGATTTTGCGGTTTGGCACGGAACCCTAAATGTGCGAAATCCGACAAGCACTTACTGCCACACTCAGAGACGTTGACGGTTACTTAAAGCTCTCTATCTAATTACCATTGTCTTTCGCCGCTACGGTGATTTTGACGGACGGGGACGAAATCTATACTAAGGAGCGCCTTAAGTAACCGCTAAATGTCTCCGAGTGCAGCAGTTAGCCGGTTTTTAACTTGTTTAAGTTTGTGCTAAATAAATTTATATTCTTTCTTTTTTTTATGTTCTCTTTTCAAAAAAATTGCAAAAAAAATACTCCCTCAAATAAAATTCGAATGCAATTTTATAGTGCTAACACACGTCCGGATTTGGTCCGGCCGGACTAACTCCACCCACAAATCCTTTCTCGCTTACACACGCTTGTGTGGACCGAGACGGCCTCAATTAATAATAATAATGTCCGGCGGACCACTCTACACACGCTCGGATATGGTCCGGGCCGGACTAACTATTTTTATTTTTTATTGGATCAGTTAGAATTGACCGTGTGTGGAAGTGGATTGGCATGACAGTTATACTTGACGGCACAATCGAATTTCGATTCTTTTGGCTTGATCATGCCGATTGGACCGTGTATGGCGGTCGGCGATCGATTACAATAATCTTTTGGCGTAATCCTCAATTTTTTTTATAAATTTGAATGAGTAAACTTTGCTCAATCTTTTCTTTTTTTTTTCTTTTTCAGGAGTAAAATGCCCAAAACGGCTAAAACATCGTCGTCTGTCACTGGTGACGCCATGGCTTCAACTGAACGTTGCTGCCGATTGGACAAATCATATTGATAGTGTGTGGTGTATATAGACGAACTGCAGATTGGATCAAGCCTGCAGCGTCATGCCGATTGGACGATAGGAAGGATAGTGTATGGCCATCATAAGCACTATTAACTTCATCTAGTATTATAATGGGTACAAGGTTGCGGGTAGGCTAGTTTATTATGCTTTTAGTAATTATTTTGTATGAAATCATCGGAGACATATTTAAAGGCGCAGCAGGGCCATTATCAGAACTCATCTTGCAGGGCGTGGATATAAGGCTGTTAATAAATCCGAATACTTTCAAAAATTAACTATTATAATGCTTTTCTTCAATAATCACAATATCACTCAAATTAAACTTCAGATATTAAAACAATAGTCTCTAGTCTTTAATACTTCACAAATGTTATTAAATAAATCACTTGGATTGAGGTAATCGAAAGCGATTCGTCGCAGACATGGTGCGTCGACGCCCTTTTTCAAAACAGTCCGTTCTTCAAAAATGGCGCCTAACTACCATCGACACGACGCTCCGCTAGAGTGGCTTTGACCATGACAGCGACCATACAGCCACTCTTGCCTATGATTTTTTAATTTCGACGTCGAAGCGCCGTCATATTCATGTTTATTGACATATTCTGCCCTGTAAATATAGACTAAAGAAAAAACTTCACCATAAACAAGGCTTTACAAAAACAAGTTTATCATGATCTTTAGCATACACAACATACGTATATATTTGAATACCAAGTACTAATTAATTTGTCTGCTCTGCCGTTTAAGGAAAATTATTAATATAATTCATTGAATGCTGTTTACGACGTATTTTTCGTCATCGAGGAAGCTGCACCTGTGACCTCTGAATTTAATGGCATTCACCTTAGTCTCTGGATAAATGACATTCGATGATGTCGATGCACGACAAAGATATTTTATTTCAACTAGGCCACCAAGCGGCACTTTTGAACGTTTCATTAAAATGATTCTACCGTGCATTCGGAAAGTAGCTTGTTATGGAGAAGAATGCACAAGAAACTCCATACTTACTCTTTTAAAAAAAAAATGTTTTTTTACAATATTTAGGAACATAGGTACATACATTATTAAATTCATACATGTGAGGACAATGCACCCAGAATAGCACTACCCACTATACCACCTACAGACATAAAGTATTAGAAGTAATCACACATGTACTGTGCAGTTATATAATAGATACTAGAAAAACATTAACATCCGAAGCAGTCAAGTTATGACATCTGGTTTTGGTCAGCCAGCTCGCGAATATGTATCCTCCGACTGCACAGCATTAATTTCTTCTTGTTTACATCTTTTTAGTTCGCTCTTTAAGCAGGCGGGTTTTTTGATTTTTTTATTTAAATTTTCTTTAACAGACTTTCCAGAAAGGAGGAGGTTCTATGTTCGACTTTTTTTTTGTTTAATTTCATCAAATTGCTCCTTCAATTGAGGACCGATTTAAAAAAAAAAACATTTTTGCTTGAGACAGTAGGTATGTTTCCAAATTGGCCCCATTTTAATTGGGTGAGCATCTGATAAACAACTTAGGAGATATACATCAGAACTCTTCAATAAATGACGGCAAATCTCTCGGGATTGCTGCAATTGCATGTCTATTTATTTTTTATACCATTTCATAACATAACATCACGCCAGTACGCTCTAAAGGGATACGCAGATGTGTACAGTTCACCCTGGTATACTCTCATTTCACCGGATTTGTTCAAGTTTTATATTATTTAGGTAAACTATTCTGGCATAAATTTGTGCATTATTATCGGTTGTATTTTTATATAAATAAAAAAATAAAAAAACCCGACTGCTTAAAAAGTGAACTAAAAAGCCGTAAACAAGAAGAAAATCATGCTGTGCAGTCGGAGGATACGTATTCGCGAGCAGGCTGACCAAAACCAGATGTATCCTCCGACTGCACAGCATGATTTTCTTCTTGTTTACGGCTTTTTAGTTCACTTTTTAAGCAGTCGGGTTTTTTGATTTTTTTAGTTAACTTTTTTTATTTATAACTTTTTAGTTACTTTTTTTAAGATTTAGGTAAATTTAAACATACAAGTGTTATATATTTTTGAAACCACCTCTTAAAACCCTTTATTTTGATACCCCACACGTTGGGATTGGAAGAAAAAAATTTTTTTTCCCCCACAATATGGCGTCCAAAATCCGCCATATTTCTATTTTCCAATTTTAATGTAGCCAGTGACACTCGCAGGGTTAAGACCAATCGATTAACGTATGAATCATCAAAATCGGCTAACGCGATTAGTCTCTAGAACGCCACATAGGAACAAACATACATACATACATACATTACATACATACTTACATACATACATACATAGACTGATAAACACATTACCCTGCTTCGGCAGTCTGGTAAAAAATACTACAAAGTGACAAATAATTTCAATTCAGCAGTTGATGTTTCTGATTCGTTTCTTCGTTTTTTGCAACAGACTGCAAGAATTGAAATTAGTTTTACTTTATAGTGTTTTTTTTTAAGTTTTTATTGTTTTGTATCCTTCAAACACTAAAATAATTTTCAAAATCAGTCCACAATTGACGGAGAAATCGGTGAATATACTTTAAAAAAAATATAGGCTACAGTCCAACAAACGGACGAGTGGGCAGGGCACATTGCTCGCAGAACGGATGGCCGATGGGGCTGAAAAGATCTGGAATGGCGACCGCGAAACGGAAGACGATGCGTTGGAAGGCCTCCCACTAGGTGGACCGATGTCCTGGTTAAGGTGATGTACGGGATCGGTCAATGTGGCGACGCTTGCGGGTGGCCTATGTCCAGCAGTGGACGTCTTTCGGTTGAAATGATGATAACAGTCGAACATAGAACCTCCCCCATTTTGGAAAGTCGGTTAAAAATGGGTCACTGCACTCATAATTCTGAACAACTTTTACTATAAGAGTAACCCTGAAATCGCGGAAAAACACCATATTTTTGCGTTCAGTGTACATAACAAAATGCTGTATTTCGATGATACGAACCAGTATATTCAAAATTTCTAGGGCATGGTTACTTATGAAGGCATTTAAAAATTAAGAAAAGTCAGAATTGTACTGAGTAACATATTTTCAAAAAGGTTTGAACAAAAAAAACACGCCCCGTGTTTTTTAGGGTTCCGAAGTCAACAAGGAACCCTTATAGTTTCGCTCTGTCCGTCTGTCCGTCCGCAGCTTAGCTCAGAGAATCTTAGTACTAGAAAGCTATAATTTGGCATGTATATACATATTAATAATTCCGACAAAGTGGTAACATAAAATCTTGAAAAAAAAAATTTTTCGGGTACCTTCCATAGACGTAAAGTGGGGATGTATTTTTTTTTTCTCATCTATTCCATCGTGTAGGGTATCATTGGATAGGCCATTCAAAAATAATATGGGTTTGTTAAAACCATTTTTTGATTTAGAGATTCGTTTGCGTGAAATTAAGCTTTAAGTTGCAAATTTATGTTAGAGTTAAGTGTCCCCCCCCCCCTGCCAGCGAAATGGTTGCTCTTGGCTATGTGAAAAAAATCACGGCAGTAGTAAATATAACGAAATTATTGTGGGGCCGAGCGGCTGACATTGAATCCATATTTATATTGCAGAAGAGAGCTATCAGAGCCATATATAATTTAAGTCACCGAGAATCTCTTAGGGAGCTATTTAAAAATATTAATATTATGACAGTTTCTTGCCAATTCATTTATGAAAATATTATGTATGTAAGGAAAAATATACATCTCTTTAGTAAGGTCAGTGATAGACACAATTGTAATACGAGAAATAAAGATAAGTTAGATCAACCATCTTATAGACTAGCAAAAGTACACTCATCTTTCATGGGGTACTGTGTTAAATTCTATAACAAAATACCTTGTGATATATTAAAACTAAATGAAAGTAAATTTAAAACTTTGCTAATTTGTATTCCTATTCGTAGTTATTGTGTTCTTATGTTAAATTTTATATTTTTCCAGAATTTGACTCACACACGGTTCCGTTCTTGTTGAATTAGGTATTTTACTTATGTTTGGAATATTTGTAAGTATGTGAGAACCATGTTCCTATTTATCAAATTAATGAATTTACCTGTTAGTGCTTTTATTACTTTATACCTGTACGTAGTATAGTGTGTAGTGCTATTTTTGGGTGAATCGTCCTCACATATATGAATTTATTAATGTATGTACATAAGTAAACATTGTAAAACATTTTAAAAAGAGTAAGTATGGAGTTTCTTGTGCGTTCTTCTCCATAACAAGCTACTTTCCGAATGCACGGTAGAGTCAATTTTATTACTTGTACATTTTTAATTTAGATTTAATGTTTGACGTTCAAAAGTAACGCTTATTGGCCTAGTTGAAATAAATATATTTGACTTTGACTTTGACTTTGAAATTAAAAGGAAAATTATCACGGATAACAAGGCTTTACAAGTTTACGAGTAATAGTCGACCAACTTATAAAATGTACTTGGAACAGTAAAAATTTTGTACAAATGCCATTGAAAAATTACTTAAATAAAGTTGATAGCTGTGTAAAATAGAGTAAATATAATGCTTACGAACCATGTAAAAATATACAAAAATGAAATCATAACAGGCTTTACAATTTTACGAGTAATAGTCGACCAACTTATAAAATGTACTTGGCACAGTAAAATTTTTGTACAAATGCCATTGAAAAATTACTTAAATAACGTTGTTAGCTATGTAAAACAGATAGTAAATATATGCTTATGAACCATGTAAAAATAAACAAAAATAAAATCATAACATCCTTAATAATAATGATTTCTAAATTAATAATAAAAATTAATAAAAAATAAAATAATTAATTAAAATAATAATTAAGCTCGAATAACGCATTGGAGTGGCCGGAGTCGTTGGCAGTACCAGTCCGTAGTCCATACGGCGCATGCGCGCGGAGTCTATTTTATGTTAGTGCAGAAGTATTTTCGACGTTTTGTAATTAAAACGTAAAAGTAAAGTCAAATTAGATACGATTTTCAAGCAAGTTACTTATTTTCTTTTGTCGATATCCTTCTATAAAGTCAATATTCGACCTGACTTCATCACTAATTGAGTAGCGTAAAACTTTCCAGAATGAAATAGTTAATACCGCAGATTAGAGGATTCACCTCTAATCTGCGGTATTAGAGGAGATTAGAGGCGAATACATACGATTTTTTCTAATTCCGAAAGAGAAATAAACAAGGAGCGTGCACGCAAGGATCCAGGAACGAACTATACCATTCCCCGTGGCTCTAACGCGCGCTCGTATGGGCTCCTTTCGCAATTCGCACCCGCGGTGGTACTCAAATAGATAATATTTTTCTAACTTCAGTTGCGAAGTTGGATTTTATAACTCCTTCTTCAGTTACCAGTAAGTCCTTATTTAGTTTAAGTCAAGAGTGAATAGATTACATCTAGGCAAGCTTGCTTCACCGTAGACCACATCATCGCTTACTATCAGGCCAGATAGTGGTCAAACGCGAGAATATAGATTAAAAATAAAATTCATCCTATTTGGGCCCGTTTTTAGACTTTGTGAGCCGCTGAAATCGTTCTAATGTTGATGTAACAACAACAAAACCCTCTTTTTAGTCCGCATTATTATGCAACTTCGGAACCCTAATACTGCGCGTGGCCCGACACGCACTTGGTCGGTTTTTTTTTAAATAAGGTTTACAAAATGTATTTATGAGTTTGATTTTTTTATGAAATTTAAATGCCTGTAAAAAAAATGTCTAACGACACAGAGGCCTAAAACATGTTTTGTTAGATTGCTTACACATTACTTTTATTAAATAAAATAAAAATGAATTCATTTATCATTCAATTTGACCATAAATAAGCAGTTAAGTTAAAATTTTGGGATTTTTCAAAAATAATCATAATAATTTGTTAAAAAAAAATGTTAAGACTTCGTCTAAGACAACCATGACTTAAATGGTTCTAAATTGTCTGTACTATCTTCTCCTTAAAGTTTTGCACCCAACTTCCAATCACCCTGTATAATAATAAAAATGAACCGAAAAATTAAAATAAAACCAGTGTACTCACAATTTTTATATTGCCTTACTAAATTGCGAAAAACGTCTTTTTCCTATTTTTTTATTGTTGTTTTATAATTTTAGTATCACGTTTCAATTGAAAAAAAAAAACTATTTGCAAGAGGAGGATGTTGGCATCAGAGAGATTACTAGGAGACTTAATAATAATATAGCCGTAGGTAAGTGTATTTTTCTGATTTTATATTTTGCTTTTATACATAAATATTATATTTATGTATAAAAGCGAATTCCTCATGCCGTGACAAAAGCAAACATATTGCAAGCTTTTAATTAACTTGCAATGTATGTATACACTTAGTTGTTAAACCATATTTTAAGTTCCGAAGATCAATGCCTGAAGTCTGGAGAAAGAGTGTTCAGGTACCATTCTACAAAAACAAGGGAGATAGCCGGGATTGCTCAAACTTTCATGGTATTAAACTCACATCACACAACCTGAAGATTTGGGAGCGAGTCCTAAGTGAGCGCCTTCAAAACTTAGTATCACTCACAGAAAATCAGTTTGGTTTCACTGCAAGAAAGGGAACTACTGATGCCATCCATGCAATCAGGTTGGTTATGGAAAAAGCTCGTGAAAACAAGCCAAATCTCTGGGTGGTCTTCATAGATCTAGAAAAAGCCTTTGATCGTGTACCGACAACAATAATATGGCAAGCACTGAGGGCACAGAATGTTCCAGAGCTATATATAAACCTCATAAAGGACATGTACCATAACGTGCAAACATGTATCAGAAGTGCCGCCGGCATATCAAAGAGCTTCGATATTAAAGTTGGAGTCCATCAGGGGAGCGCGCTAAGTCCATTATTGTTCAACATTACCATGAACTACCTCACAGCGCAAATCCAGAAACCTACACCATGGAACCTTCTATATGCAGATGATGTGGCCCTTATCTCAGACAGTGCACAGGAAATACAAGAAAGTATGGAGCTTTGGAGGAGAGCTTTGGAACTTAACGGGCTGCGCATCAGTCGAACGAAGACTGAATACATGGTATGCAGATTCAATCCCGATACCAGCCTAACCGAGCCCGAAATAAAACTTGACGACGGAGCCTTACCTAGAGTGAATAAATTTAAATACTTGGGATCAATGCTCTCTGAAGATGGATCGATATCCAATGACATAATTCACAGAACGACGTCAGGATGGATTAAATGGCGTACATTAACGGGGGTTATGTGCGATCCAAAAATGCCAATAAGAACAAAAGGCAAGGTCTATAAAACAGCGGTAAGACCAGTTTTACTCTACGGTAGCGAAACCTGGGCCACCAAAAAGAGTGACGAGCAGAAACTGCACACAGCGGAGATGCGCATGCTGCGCTGGGCAGGTGGAGTCACTCTCAAGGATAAAATTCGGAACGAAGTACGGGGTAGTTTTAAAGTTGCACCCATCGCCGAAAAACTTACCGAATCCAGGCTTCGATGGTACGGCCATGTGGTGCGGAGATCCGATGATCACATCGCGAAAAAGTGCGTTTCCATGACGACACAAAAGAGAGGGAGAGATAGACCGCTGACATCTTGGATGACGAGTGTCCAGAAGGACATGAAGAAGTGATGCCTATCTACTGACGATGTTTATCAGCGGAACAAGTGGCGCCTCATGACCAGGAAAGCCAACCCCGAGTAAAGGGAAGTGGCGAGGTGGAAGAAGAATTATGTATGTATACACTTACATACATACGTAAGTGTGTTCGGGTCAAATCTTGCAACTGAATTATAAAGCTGTTATCCTCCACCGATTAAGATGAAATTTTGCATTCATGTTAAGTTTGGATGACAATGCATGGTAAGCTAAATGACGTCATTCTAAATCCGATATGGAGGTTTGGATGACAATGCATGGTAAGCTAAATGACGTCATTCTAAATCCGATATGGAGGTTAATTGGATGACAATGCATGGTAAGCTAAATGACGTCATTCTAAATCCGATATGGAGGTTTGGATGACAATGCATGGTAAGCTAAATGACGTCATTCTAAATCCCATATGGAGGTTTGGATGACAAATCATGGTAAGCTAAATGACGTCATTCTAAATCCGATATGGAGGTTTGGATGACAATGCATGGTAAGCTAAATGACGTCATTCTAAATCCGATATGGAGGTTTGGATGACAATGCATGGTAAGCTAAATGACGTCATTCTAAATCCGATATGGAGGTTTGGATGACAATGCATGGTAAGATAAAAGACGTCATTCTAAATCCGATATGGAGGTTTGGATGACAATGCATGGTAAGCTAAATGACGTCATTCTAAATCCGATATGGAGGTTTGGATGACAATGCATGGTAAGCTAAATGACGTCATTCTAAATCCGATATGGAGGTTTGGATGACAATGCATGGTAAGCTAAATGACGTCATTCTAAATCCGATATGGAGGTTTGGATGACAATGCATGGTAAGCTAAATGACGTCATTCTAAATCCGATATGGAGGTTTGGATGACAATGCATGGTAAGCTAAATGACGTCATTCTAAATCCGATATGGAGGTTTGGATGACAATGCATGGTAAGCTAAATGACGTCATTCTAAATCCGATATGGAGGTTTGGATGACAATGCATGGTAAGCTAAATGACGTCATTCTAAATCCGATATGGAGGTTTGGATGACAATGCATGGTAAGCTAAGTGACGTCATACTAAATCCGATATGGCGGACGGCCCAAGATGGGGGGCTAGTTATTTTTTGTGCACTGCCATGATATGGATATCAAATGAAAGGGTTTGCTGAGAAGAATACGAAAATAGCTTTTTAAAAAAAAAGATTTAGAGAGATTTTATTTTATTATATACTTTTTATTATATACTGTATAGATATAGAGTTTTTTTTTTATTATATATTGAAACATAAAGTGACATCTGACTGTATTTCTCTAAAACAAAGAAAAGAAACGGCTGTTCTTTGTTTTAGAGCAGTGTTTTTCAACCGTTTCATGACGCGACCCCCATAGTATAAAAAATATTTCGCGACCCCTTTCTCTTTTTTTTCAACCGACTTCAAAAATTGTGAGGATCTCAATTCGACTGTATGTTTATTTTTTGTATGTTTGTTACACAATTACTCCGCCGATTGTGGACCGTTGAAACAAAGTGGAAAATATGGTTTTCGCCAAACTTCTTGGCCGCCCTGAAGTTGGCTACAATGGCTGCGCAGTAGTAAATCTCATACAAAAACAGCACCGTTTCGTGCCTCGCGCATCCGGTAAACCAACTTCAGGGCGGCCAAGAAGTTTGGCGATGACTATACGTAGAATTGAAAATGGAACAATATGTATCAAAAACCGGCCAAGTGCGAGTCGGACTCGCACACGAAGGGTTCCGTACCATAATCGCAAAACACTGCATAAAAATGAGGAGCCCCCCTTAATTTATTTTATTTTAATTTATTAATTATTATTTTTTGATGTAAATATTACACTAAACATTCTGTGAATATTTCAGGCGCCTACCTGTTGCCGTTATTAATATCGAGATAAAAACGGCAAAAATATCACGTTTGTTGTATGGGAGCCCCTCTTTGATATTTACTTTATACTGTTTTTAGTATTTGTTGTTATAGCGGCAACAGAAATACATCATCTGTGAAAATTTCAACTGTCTAGCTATCACGGTTCATGAGATACAGCCTGGAGACAGACGGACAGACGGACAGACAGACAGACAGACAGACAGACAGACAGACAGACAGACCGACAGACAGACGGATCGCGAAGTCTTAGTAATAGGGTCCCGTTTTTACCCTTTGGGTACGGAACCCTAAAAAAGAATACCGTCAAAAATTTATTTATTGAGTTAGTCCAGATTTCCAATCCCTCAATTATCGCAAAATAATGTGACAAATGGTCAAGCATGCGTTATCTGCTGTGATTGGCTGTTGAAAATTTTTTAGTTTTAGTAATAATAAAAGATCGATGACAACATTATCGATAGTGAACATCACTAGTGTCATCTCAGAAGTTATGGGTACAAAAGCATTAGAACAAAATATCATATAGTAGACACGCTCTGTCCTAGACAGACGTGTATATTATTAATAATTCCTAGTACCTATAGTAATATTAATGCAAAAATAAATAGTGTCCTTAAATAATAAAATTTAAAATATCAGTGAAATATATAAATTAAAACGGTGAGTATTTTTTGTTAATTTTTATTTCCAAAGTGGGTATGTTTAATTTTGAATAAAAAAAATATTATGTTGAAATGAAATTACTTGGTCACTCTGTGGTGTAAAAATCTGTCAAGCTTTTCCTCAACTGATCGGCTTCCAGTATTAACCAGATTCAGCGGAGTACCATTATTTTACATGGAGCGTCTGCCTATCTGACCTCCACAACCCAGTAACTGGGTAACACGTTATCCCTTGGCACGACTGTTGCCAGTGGCTTCTGACCTATCAGTAACGACTGCCAAAGATCTAAAAACAGAAAAAAAAAGAAATAAGGTATAATAATTTGACCAAAAACGGGTTTTGCACTATGAGTACCTACCCACTTACTTAAAAAAAAATCTTAGTTCGTAAAAAACGAATTGTTAAGCTTTGAAACAAGTACCCTCAATTAAGAGGCTAATTTTTTGGGATGTCGCGTTAATATAATTAAAATACAATATGATTTTCTTAACACGGCCAAATGTAGGCAACCTGTTTTATTTTTTTAACAGTTGAATTTTGCCTAAATCGTATCTTTGATTAATATCTATAACACCTGTAAAAACTATGATGGTTATAAAAAAAACTGGATGTAGGTACTTATAAATAAATTTTGGGCAATTATAGTATATTATCTAAGACTACTTTATTACCCGACTACGGCGAAGCCAAAAGGAAAGGTTATGACTTTAGCAGACTGACTAAATGCCTACTGTTGTCTTATTTCCTGGCTTCTGACCTTTCACTAACGACTGCAAAAGATGTACAAACAGAAATAACGAACGATGATTTGACCAAAAACGGGTTTTACACTATATGTACCTGCCCACATACTTACTTAATTCGAAAAAAACTAATTGTTAAGCTTTGAAACAAGTACCCTCAAGAGAACACTAATTTTTTGGGACACATCCCAAAAAATTAGTGTTCTCTTGAAAAATAATTTAAAAAAATATGATTTTCTTAGCACGAACAAATGTAGGAAACCAGGTCAGTAGCCAGGAAATATGACAACAGTCGTGCCCGGGGGTTATTGTTTTACCCAGTTATTGGGTTTTGGAGGTCAGATAGGCAGACGCTCCATGTAAAATATTGGTTTTCAGCTGCATCTGGTTGCACTGGCACCCGGTTAGTTGGAAAAAGTCTTGGCAGATTTTTAGAGTGAAAAGATTGAAATTACTTTTTTACCCGAGTAAATTCAATTTAAGATAACATAGTTTGTTTTATTAAAAACTAAACATACCCCCAGGTATCAAATTTCCTGGCTTCTAACTTATCAGAAACGACTACCAAAGATCTACAAGCAAAAAAAGGAAATAACGAACAATGATTTGACGAAAACGGTACCTACCCATATCATTAAAAAAAAATCTTAATAAAAACTATGAAACAAGTACCCTCAACTAAGAAAACACAATTTTTTTGAAAAAAATCGAATGTAACCGATTCTTCAAGGTCCGAACACTTAGCACGACTGTTGTCAGATTTCCTGGCTTCTGAACTATCAGTAACGACCACCAAAGGTCTACGGATTTGACCAAAAACGGGTTTTACACTACAAGTACCTCCCATTTACGTAAAAAAAAAAATCGATAAAAACTATGAAACGAGTACCCTCAACTAAGAAAACACAATTTTTTTGGGCAGTTGTGTAAAAATAAATAAAATGCAATATGATTTTCTTAACACGACCAAATATCGATTGATTTTTGTTCCCGTCCCTGACGGAA
The DNA here is from genome assembly GCA_945859665.1 of Anorthoa munda. Classification (NCBI taxonomy): domain Eukaryota; kingdom Metazoa; phylum Arthropoda; class Insecta; order Lepidoptera; family Noctuidae; genus Anorthoa; species Anorthoa munda. Next base: position 47,388,183 of record OX243895.1, on the reverse strand, counting down.
CACGGAAAATCATATGTAACCGATTCTTCAAGGTCCGAACCGAACTGATCACGGCAGGAATCGGTTACATACGATTTGTACGAAATTGTTCACACATTTTCGTATCAGGGAGATCCAGATCATTTATATAAATCGTGTGTAAGTGTTCCGTCAGGGACGGGCACCCTGAAATGTGTGCTTTAGCTCGTTCAGGTTCAGAATGTCCAATTCCCAAAATGTCCAACGGTTTCAAAATGTCCAATTCCCGAAATGTCCAACTCACAAAATGTCCAATTCCCGAAATGTCCAATTCCCAATACGTCCAATTCCTAAAATGTCCAATTCTTAAAATGTCCAATTCCCAAAATGTCCATTACCAGAATGTCCAATTCCCAAAATGTCCATTTCTCAAAATGTCCAATTCCCAAAATGTACAATGCCCAAAATGTCCAATTGTCGAAATATCAAAAAAGCCCAATCAATAAAATAGTGGTATTTTTTTCAATAATTCTCAATTGCGCTTTTTAAATACTTCTAACAATAAAAAAATACTTAAATACATAATCATAATATGTTTTATTTATAGGTTAACTAAGATTCACAAGTTCACAGTCACATTATTGTCAAAATGTAATGTAAAAAAAGCAACTTCATATTTTTGTAACATTAAAACAAACAAAATACCCATTTATTTGTATAAAAATCAATGTAAAAAAAAGTTAATTAAAAAAATCAAAAAACCCGACTGCATAAAAAGCAAACTAAAAAGAAGAAAATCATGCTGTGCAGTCGGAGGATACATATTCGCGAGGTAGCTGGGCCAGAAGCCTAAACCAGATGGGCGGAAAAAACATCATATTTTTATGACATTTAAACAAACAAAATGCCCATTTCGATAAAAAATATATATGATTTTGTTTTTTTTTTACATTGATTTTGATACAAATGGGTATTTTGTTTGTTTTAATGTCACAAAAATATGAATTTGCTTTTTTTTTACATTACATTTTGACAATAATGTGACTGTGAACTTGTGAATCTTAGTTAACCTATAAATAAAACATATGATTATTTAAGTATTTTTTATTGTTAGAAGTATTTAAAAAGCGCAATTAAGAATTATTGAAAAAAATACCACTATTTTTTTTTTTTTTATTCTTTCGAAATCTGTTTACACTATAAAATTTTAAAAATTCTGCCAAACTGTAAAACAGTTTGTCGGCAGTTTGTTTGTATTGATTGGGCTTTTTAGATATTTCGACATTTGGACATTTTGGGAATTGTACATTTTGGGAATTGGACATTTTGAGAATTGGACATTTTGGGAATTGGAAATTCTGGTAATGGACATTTTGGGAATTGGACATTTTAAGAATTGGACATTTTAGGAATTGGACGTATTGGGAATTGGACATTTCGGGAATTGGACATTTTGTGAGTTGGACATTTCGGGAATTGGACATTTTGAAACCGTTGGACATTTTGGGAATTGGACATTCTGAACCTGAACGCTTTAGCTGATGGCATATTAAGCTCTTTGACAGCCGTTACGGATAGTCAGAAGCCTAAAAATCAGACACCAGTCTTGCCAAGGGATAGGATAGGATAGATGGACCCCCTTTTCCGCATTAAGACTGCCATTTGGTCCGTTGTGCGTGCAGGCCTCCTTTCTGAGAGTGGGAATGGACCGTAATCCACCACGCGGGCCTAGTGCGGGTTGGTGTCATATGTCTTCGAATTTTTGTTTCTAAGACATGCCGGTTTCCTCACGATGCTTTCCTTCACCGTTTTGAGAGTGGTGATGAAATAATTTACACAAAATAAAGCTCCTGCGTGGGTTCACCCACGACCTACATCTTTTAAGTCACTGCTGGTATATACCACTGGGACACTACTGATCTTGCCAAGGCCAGATAGGAAGTCGTTTTATGTCATATACTGGTACTCAGCTGCTCCAGTTATACTGGAGCCGACCCCAACTACGTTCGGAAAGGCAGGCAGATGTAGGATAATTTTAATTAAAGGTCTCCATTTTTCATTAGGTAGGGTTAATCCTCAGACTATGAAAGAAAAAAAAGTTCATCAAAAAATTTAAAATCCCGGTATTTTGTGGGTAGTTTCATATTGCTATTAGAAAGATTTATGGTGATTTATGGCAATTTTTGGTCTTAAAGTGACAGACAGTTGCGTACCTATATTTAAGTCTCATAAATTATAAACCTTCCCATGCCTTTATATCCTTGAATTAGCAATATTTGTAATAACTAATCGATGTCTATTTGCAACTTTAATAGAAACTAGAAAACGACGAGCGAAACGAGCTCTATTCAAGCTTAAGAAAGTAGTAAATCAGGCAGCTGTTATAGCTGCATATTATGGCTATGTAGATTCCACATTACGCTACGGAGTAATTTTTTGGGCAAATTCATGTGAGAAAAATAACGTTTTTAAAGCACAGAAGAGGTGTATTAGATCGATGTGTAATTTAAAACCAACAGATAGTTGTAAACCTCATTTTAAATCCCTTAGGATATTGACATTACCTTGCCTTTATATATACGAGACTGCATTGTTCGTCAAGAAAAACAGTAAATTATTTAAAAAAGCTTCTGAGGAACGTTATAGATCAACAAGACCGGAATATCGACACGAACTATGTCTGAGAGCCTCAAAGACGGCCCTTATGCATAAAAGCATTCTCTGCATGGCACCAAAAGTATATAATAAAATACCAAATGCTATCAAAGATTTGAATTTGATACAATTTAAACGAAAACTGAATGATTATTTAATTGAAAAATGCTATTATACCATTGACGAATTCCTTCTTGACAAAATGTAAAAACTGACAATTATATATTTATGCTTGACACCTTGACTAACTGATTGTATTTTAAATTTTGTAATAATAATTAATTGTATTCTAATATGAATTGTTATCTCAATTTTGACATTTTTATTTAGTATATCATATTTCAATGTAAATCAATTTTGACATTTTTGTTTTGTATTTCAATGTATGTAAATCAATTTTAATTTCTGATATTGTTAAAACGTGTATGCCTAATGGGTAGCTTTTTGAGTTACCATAAAATTTTTGTAAGACCTGTTGTATCACCAAAAAGCACACGAATAAATACTTTGACTTTGACTTTGACTTTGACTAACGAAGTACAGCTATGAGGTCTCAATACCAGAATCTATTATGCACGGGCGTTTATAAACCAAGTTTATTAAAAAGAAATGTTATATGTATGGCTCCTGTAATCTTTAATAAAATACCTGATCAACTTAAAAACTTACCGTTGCAAAAGTTTAAAAAACGTTTCACAGAATTACTTGTAGATAAATGTTATTATTCAGTGCAGGATTTCTTTTGTAATGTCTTGTCTTTACTTTGTATCACATTTGCATGCTATATTAAGGCAGAATGTACATGGATCCTATTTTATAATGTAACAACTTATTTTAATGTACCTACATTCTAAGCAAATAAAGACCAATTCCATACTAAAAAAAAATAAGAATTTCTCTCTACAAGTGGCATTCGATGTTGGCGAAGGCGATACACGAAATGTCAAAATGTAAGGGATTGATCACGAGATTCAATCCCATACAACACAATTTTGCTTTTTTAACCGACTTCCCAAAAAGGAGGAGGTTCTCAATTCGGATGTTATTTTTTTTTAATGTATTTTCGTGCATAACTTCGTCATATATAAACGGATTTGCAATATTATTTTTTGTTTGAAAGAAGTTTATTCTATTATGATCCCATTTAAATTTGGTAAAGATCTGATGAAGAACTTCGGAGATATACAACAGAACTCTTTAATAAATGACGGCAATACTCTCGGGATTGCTGCAATCGTATGTCTGTTTATTAATTGCTCTTTAGGTAGGTACAAAAAAAAGAAAAAAAAAAATTAAATATAAACCGCCTTCCAAATAAAAAACTACAAAGTGAAAAATAACTTTTTTTTTGGAAGTTGGTGTCCATATCACAAATACTTAAAATACCTACAATAGACACCGACTTCAAAAAATAAAGTTTTTTTTCACTTTGTGGTTTTTTATTTGGAAGGCGGTAGTTTTTTTTTAATCTTTTTTTTTTCACTTTTTTGTTGTACCTACCTAAGGGGCAAGCAGGTAAGGAACCTATAATGCCAGAATAGATTACCCGAATAAAATGAAACTTGAATTAAATATAACCGGTGAAATGAGAGATCTACGTGCCCCTTTAGAACGTTCTGGCGTGATGTTATGTTATGAAATGGTATCAACAATAAACAGACATGCGATTGCAGCAATCCCGAGAGATTTGCCGTCGTTTATTAAAGAGTTCTGTTGTATATCTCCGAAGTTCTTCATCAGATCTTTACCAAATTTAAATGGGATCATAATAGAATAAACTTCAACACTTTGTAGTTTTTTATTTGGAAGAAGTATTTTTTTGCAAAAAAGTTTTTTTTTGATAATCGCTATCGCCTCGCTTTCAATGATAGAAGTCAGTTGTCTATGGCCTCTGGGTCCTTTCGAGGTTAATGACGGGGATTATAACTCTGACATGAGCTATGAACCACTGCATATATCAGAAGAAATATTACGAGACGTTTTTAGATAAAAGCGTTTCATAACTTCGTGAAACGTTTGTCATTTAGTTTGGACAATTGTCGTAATGTGGTGTCGGCAAAGAAAAAGAAAACTGCATATTTTTGCCTTATATTTTTTGTAGAATTATAGGAAACTAGCTGTTTCCCGCGGCTTCACTCCCGTGGGCCACCCCACAGGACCCGTTTTCGGGATTAAAAAATAGCCTATGTTACTCAGGAATAACGTAGCTTTCTATTGGTGAAAGAAATAAAAAAGTTTAAATCGATCCAGTAGTTTCGGAGCTTATTCGGTACAAACAAACAAACAAAAAAGTCTTTGCTCTTTATAATATTATAAGTATAGATGTAATAAAAAAACTTGGGGATCAAACACAGGACAACACGTGGGGCGTTTTTAACGATAGAATTGTGTATTTTAAGCCCTTAGTTTTATTACTACAGGTCCGGACACATTGTATATTATTATACAACTGGGACCAACGGGTTAAACTGCATTCCGAGGCACGGAGGGATCTCAGTATTAAATGCATGGTCGCCCATCTTTCGACAACTGCTTAACCTTGACCGATCGATCCGTGTGGCTGCTATAAGTTAGTCACGAGCCCCACAAATCTCATACGTCATTCATAAAAGGTTTTCTCGTTTTGCAGGTCAAAATGAAACAATTTCTCCTGACCGTCGCCTGCTTGACGCTGCTGACCGTACCTACACGAAGTGAGAACAGACGTAGCGTCGGCAAATTCAAAGAAGTCTTCTCTTGGAGGCAACTCACTTTTGACATCAATGGAATACAGTGTGAGTGATAATGGAATAATAGTTATTATTATTTATTAATGAAATAAATCGTACTAGTTTAACGATAAATATCAAAAAAGTTTAAATTAACTTTTTTTATTTATAATTTTTTAGTTTTTTTTTTCGTATTAGGTACATTTAAACATATAAGAGTTATATATTTTTGAAATCATCTCTTAAAACGCTTTATTTTGATACCACACACGATGTGTAAGGAAGAAAAAAAAATTGCCCCTACCTGCAATATGGCGCCCAAAATCCGCCATTTTTCTATTTTCCAATTTTAATGTAGCCTGGCTTAGTGACACTCGCAGGGTTAAGACGAATCGATTGACGTAAGAATCGTCAAAATCGGCCAACGCGTTTGGTCTCTAGAACGCCACATACACAACAAACATACATACATACATAGACTGATAAACACATTACCCTCCTTCGGCAGTCGGGTAAAAATAGAATACTAACACTGAAAATAGAATCAAAATAGATTGAAAAACAATCAAGATATAACAATTTTAAGAATCTCTCGCAAAAAATACTTTTTATTTGCCAGCTGTATGGGCGTCGCGGACTTTGACGTCAGTTCATGTCGGACTTTTCTTTCTAATTTTCAACTTTGAAGGTCTATAAAAAGAAACAACAATAATTATTATTAGTTATTAAAACCCGTGTGTTTGATACGATTTCCAATTGGCAAAAATTAAAATCGCCACCAAACTTTACAGGATTATCCGCTGGGTCAATCTAAAGATTATCTAAATATTTATTTATTAAAATCGGTCGAGCCGTTACGGAGTCTATAAGGATCATACATACATACTTTCTCTTATAAATATATAGACAAATAAAATAAAAGTATTCAATCAAAAATCTTTTTTAATCAAGCTTTTTTCGTATTCTTCTCAGTAAACCCTTTTCACTTGATACCATATGGGTTTATTTTTCATTCTAAATCCAATATGGCGGACGGCCCAAGATGGCGGATTAGTTGTTTTTGTGCACTGCCATGATATGGTTATCAAATGTAAGGGTTTGCTGAGAAGTATACGAAAAAAGCTTGTTTAAAAAAGATTTTTTAATGAATAATTTTATTTTTATTTAATATTACATACATATTTGGAGGTATGTGGAACAGGGTGTAAAGTCCCAGAAACCTCCATAGAAAAGGGAGGATTCGCCGACCAGACGGGTGTTGTGTCTGGTCCGGGCAACTGCCCAACGGTTATTGTCGGACTGTTGTATGTGTTCAAATCGCGCCGAAATCTTTGCTTGCGAGATGCAGGCTTTGTGTGACGTCATGTCATTAGTTCGTAAGTGGCGGCGTTGGTGCTTCTACACATACGTTTATTTTTTTTTGAATAATTTTTGTTCCGGAAATCGGACTCTCAAAACAATCATAACAAGAGATACCAAAGACTTGCTAGTGTGTTTCTTTTGGAGTATGTTAATTAATATGTGAAAGAGTTTTTCTTAAATTTTTCTATTCTATATTTCTAATTTCCCAAAAAAAAAAAAATGTTACCCCACACTAGGAAATATAAACTCACATACACAACACCCAGAGCCGGCAAAACTATCTATAGGTCATACAAATATTTGTTCCGTGCGGGAATCGAACCCGCGACACGCAGCGCAGCAGTCAATCGCTCAACCACTGCGCCAACCGTGCGCCCATATACTCATGTAAGGTTTATATCTTTTTACAGTAATAGAAGACCAATTTTCTGAAAGCAACCTGGCGGGAAGCGACAAGACGGCAACAGACAACTTACATCTTAATAACAATGACGACGAAAAAGATTTGAATCGCAGTGAGTTTTATATCAAGAAACTGTTGGCGCATCACATATGCGCGGGCGTCCGAGAGGCAGGCGCGGGGTGTCGGGGGACCGAACCCACGACGCGACGGCCGGCTGCGCGCCCGCCGCTCCACTCAGCTCACAGACACCAGCCATTACGGGCATTTCTTTGTACCTATTTCTATCTGAGTTGATAGCGTAATAACAGTAATATACCTATTTTAATACAGTCCACTCTTTTATTATAAAGTCCCGATTGAGCCTATACATTGGTCCTTCGATTGCTCAAAAAAAAAAACACCGGTTTTGCTGTAATTAACGCCGTCAACAAAATCGGTCGTCGTGTTCACCTGTGCGGACTTGGACCGTTCGCGAGCACCACGCGGTACGACCACGAAGAAAAGAACAAAGAAGTCGTTCCCGAGGCAGCCTGCATAGTCAACGTGGGAGCTGGCGTCATTCTTTGGGAGTATAATACTGTATTTGAGTGAGTCCGTTCCAATTAGTTATTTTTCTGCTTTCATCTTCTTGCCGAAAAACGTTGTTCATCTTCCTATCTTTCAGTGTTCATACAGTGTCTCAACATTAGTGCTTTCATAGTGTTTCCTACGCACTGCTTGTAAAATTACGCATATTTTGTATCGAAAACGCTCGGTAATTAGCTACTTCGCACCGCGATAACACGTGTTGAGTTGTTGACCTTGAAATTTTTTCTCGATCCCTTTCACTAACGCACAGCTGTTTGTGGTTGTCTTATCTATTGAGTACATTAGCATCAGTGCGTCCAGCTGTTATTTAACTTTACAATGGCAGATAACTTAAAAACATTGATAAAAAAACGTAGTTCAATTAAATCAAAGCTTACTATTTACAGTAACTATTTAAATTTAGTAAAAAGTAGTTCCGCAATATCAGAGTTGCAACGTTTAGATTTAGAGGAGCGTTTTAATAGATTCGAAACCTTACATACCGAATTTGACGCCTTACAGACACACATCGAAGTGATATCCGACGACAACGAGGCAGCATTGACTGAACGTGAGGACTTTGACCGCCAGTTTTTCAACTTGGTGGCACTCACGCGCAGCCTGCTCGGTGTCTCGACCAACGGTGCTGCGTCGGAGGCGGGCTTCAAAGATGCTGACTCAGGTGCACATGTTTCATTTAGGAATTCTTTTGTTCGTTTGCCTAAAATAGATTTGCCACATTTCGATGGGAACTACCAATGCTGGCTTGAGTTTAGGGACACTTTTGGGTCATTGATTCACGACAATTCTAGCATAAGTGATATCAACAAGTTTCACTATTTGCGAGCTTCACTCCAGGGGAATGCAGCTTTAATTATAAAAAACATTGACTTTAAAGCTGACCATTATAATTTAGCGTGGGACCTGTTGTGCGAACGTTACAATAACAACCGACTTTTAGTGAAAAATCATTTACAAGCTTTATTTGACGTTGAACCTCTTACAAAAGAATCAAGTGTTTACATTAGAAACCTTGTTGATGTTATTAACAAAAATATTAGGGCACTAACTTCATTAAAAAGGCCCACTCAATATTGGGATGATATTATTATTTATTTTATGATTAAAAAATTAGATTTAACAACAAGTCGTGACTGGGAAGAGCATAGAAACAATACTTTTAAAGATGATCCTACTTTAACACAATTTTGTTCTTTTTTAAGCAGAAAGGCGGACTGGTTAGAATCAGTGGAGACAAATCTTAGTTTTTCCGAAACGAATGCTATAATTGCCTTAAATAATAGTCATTCAAATAAAACCGATTCTAAGCATACAACAAATAAAAAAATAGAAAATATAAATAAAAACAGTAAATGTCCACTTTGCTCCCAAGCACATACGTTATTTAAATGTGAATCTTTTAGAAACTTGTCAATAGAAAATCGTATACAAAAGGCAACTCAATTTAATGTTTGCATTAATTGCTTACGCTTTGGACATAATTCTACAAAATGTAGATTTTCACATTGCAAATATTGCAAAACAAAGCACAATACGCTTTTGCATTTGGAAAGTAACGAGCCCAAACTTGCTTCCAATCCAATGCCTTCTATCACGCCTTTTGCACTGTCTTCTGCTTCTCCTTCTTCAAATGTTGTGCTTTCAGCCAATTCCATGCAGCTTGCTACTTCTGCGCATGTTTTACTGTCCACAGCTATGGTGAACGTGACTGGCGTGACGGGTAAGAAGTACACTGCGCGCCTACTGCTGGACAATGGCAGTTCGGCGAACTTTGTTACGCAGAGCTTATCAGAGAAGCTGGGTTTGTTACGACGCGGTACGAGCACCAAGGTAACGGGTATTAATAACCACATATCCACCAGTACACAGTCTTGTCACCTCTCAATAGAGTCTTTATGCTGTGCCTTTAATGTAGATATCGAGTGTCACATTTTGCCTGAAATCACAAAATTTCTACCGTCTTCATTCATACACATCAATCACGTCCCTATTCCTTCAGGTATTAAACTAGCAGACCCGAACTTTAATGTTCCGTCGGTCGTAGACATCCTGGTAGGGGCTGAAGTTTTCTGGAATGTCTTAGGCAGCAAAACAATTGACTTAGGGAAAAACCTACCTAAATTATGCGAGACCAAGTTAGGATGGTTAGTTTCAGGTAGTATTTCGCGCCACTCATGTTTTTCCGTCAATCATTTTTGCCATCATTCCAATGTCACTCCCGACCTAACTCAATTTTGGGAGCTTGACCATATTGCTTCAAAACATTCACTCTCGCTTGAGGAGAGAATGTGTGAGCAGTCTTTTGCTCAAACCACCGTCCGTAATGATGGTGGGGGATTCGTAGTATCAATGCCTTTAAGAGGGGATCCTAGTACATTAGGTCATTCATTTACCAATGCTAGAAATCGTTTTCTTTCCCTTGAACGGCGATTTAAACGCGATCCATCATTTTATAAAAAATACAATGAGTTCATGAGAGAATATGAGCGCCTTGGTCATATGACGTTAGACTCAGACTGTACTCCTTCACCAGAAAACTCCATGAAAAATTATTACATTCCACATCATGGAGTTATTCGCAGTTCTAGCACCACTACACAGCTACGCGTAGTATTCGACGCATCAGCTCCTACCAGTTCGGGGGCGTCGCTTAACGACATCCAGATGGTCGGTCCCGTAGTACAAGACGATCTGTTTTCCATTTTAACACGTTTTCGTCAGCATAAGTACGTGGTCTCAGGTGACGTGGAAAAAATGTACAGAAACAGAGTCAATGAAATACAGGAAAGTACTTGTGGTCATACCTGGAGCTACGTACCGTCGAAGGACAACCCGGCGGATCTTGTTTCCCGTGGTCTCAGTGCCGACGTTATCATGCACACACCTCTGTGGTGGTCTGGACCCTCATTTTTACAGCATAGTGAAAATGAGTGGCCTAGCATGCCAAACAACGGGAAAGATAGTCTGCCGGAAGTAGTGACTCATTACATTGGTAGTAATAGTGACAATCATATTTCGTTACGTAGTGATCATTTAGACGTAACTATTCATTCATCAATCATTTCTAATTTATTAGTAAAGTATTCTAGTTTATTAAAAATACAAAATATAATTACATATATACAACGCTTTGTTTACAACATAAAAAATAAAAATAAATTGCATGGTAATTTTTCAACAACAGAACTAGAAAACTCATTAAATATAATTATACATTATTCACAGCTTGAAATGTTTCCAGAAGAGTATAATTTGTTAAAGTCTGGACAAAATTTACCGCGCAAAAGTAGATTGCTTCCTCTGACACCGTTCATTGACAATCATAACCTCATTCGCGTGGGTGGAAGGCTCGATAACTCCCCCTACGATTTTAGCGTGAAACATCCTATTGTTTTATGCAGTAAGCATATACTTACAAAACTTATATTTCAAATGCAACATTTAAAACTTGTACATGCAGGTCCACAGTTGTTATTGTCACATATACGGCAAACATATTGGCCTCTAGGCGGCAGAAACTTGTCTAGATTTGTCGTGAATAAATGTCTTAAATGTTTTCGACATAAGGCTCAGAACGTTCAGCCTATAATGGGTCAACTACCTAGCTCAAGAACAAATCTTGAGTTTCCTTTCTTAAATAGTTATGTTGACTACGCCGGGCCAGTATTGGTGGCCAATCGTAAAGGCCGAGGATGCAAACTTACAAAGTCCTATATGTGCATCTTTGTTTGCTCGGCAGTAAAAGCCGTACATTTGGAGCTCGTCACCGACCTCACCACTGAGGCCTACATGGCCGCTCTAAATCGGTTCGTGGCGCGTCGTGGCAAGCCTCGAAGCATCACGTCCGATAACGGGACTAACTTTGTAGGCGCATCAAATGAGATGTACAGGTTCTTGCAATCATCAAATGTTGCATCTGAAATGGCGCAGCAGGGTATTGAATTTATTTTCACGCCCGCATACAGCCCTCATTTCAATTCATTGGCTGAAGCTGCTGTAAAATCATGTAAGCATCATTTAAAACGATTACTGCATCTTACTCATTTCACCTTCGAAGAGATGGCTACCTGTCTCACTCATATAGAGGCGGTTCTTAACTCACGCCCTCTTACTCCTCTTTCTTCAGACCCTAACGATTTTTCGGCACTTACTCCCTTTCACTTCCTAATTGGACGGCCATTCTTATCAGTACCACATCCTCAGGTGACTGAAGCCAACATCACGCGACTGGATCGCTGGAAGAGAATTCAGCACATCAGACAGCATTTCTGGCGACGGTTTCATAACGAGTACACTTCTCTGCTGCAGGCCAAATCCAAGTGGTTTCATTCCAGAGGTGAAGTGAAGCCGGGGTCCTTAGTCCTGATAAAGGACAAAACAACGCCGCCTCTGCTCTGGTCCCTGGGCCGGGTCACGAAGACCTATCCTGGCGTAGACGGAGTCACGAGAGTGGCCGAACTGAAGACGAAGCGGGGCACCATTCGTCGTGCTTTCAACTGCATCTGCCCCCTTCCAATCGACAATTGAAGACTTCCCTTCAACCCGGGGAATATGTTGGCGCATCACATATGCGCGGGCGTCCGAGAGGCAGGCGCGGGGTGTCGGGGGACCGAACCCACGACGCGACGGCCGGCTGCGCGCCCGCCGCTCCACTCAGCTCACAGACACCAGCCATTACGGGCATTTCTTTGTACCTATTTCTATCTGAGTTGATAGCGTAATAACAGTAATATACCTATTTTAATACAGTCCACTCTTTTATTATAAAGTCCCGATTGAGCCTATTCAAAACATTCTCATCATCATCATCATTTCAGCCGAAAGACGTCCACTGCTGGACATAGGCCTTCCCCAGGCGTCGCCACATTGACCGGTCCCGTGCGTCTCGCATCCAGCGCCTTCCCGCAACCTTAACCAGGTCATCGGCCCACCTAGTGGGAGACCTTCCAACATATCGTCTTCCGGTTCGCGGTCGCCATTCCAGAACTTTTCGGCCCCATCGGCCATCCGTTCTGCGAGCAATGTGCCCTGCCCACTGCCACTTAAGTTTGGGAATTCTTCGGGCTATGTCGGTAACTTTGGTTCTCCTGCGGATATCATCATTTCTGACGTGATCACGCAAGGAAATTCCGAGCATAGCCCTCTCCATTACCCTTTGGGTGACTTTAAGCTTTCTGATAAGGCCCATTGTGAGCGACCACGTCTCGGTCCCATAGGTGATCACATTCTAATTAAATTAATTGTTTGTTTGAAGGAGGCAATCTCTGGAAGTACTTATCCATTAAGAAAATGATTTCATTGATAGCAAGCTACACTATCGCCGATGCCGTAGCCTCTTTATCCGAGAAAATAGCATGTTTCCGGTGGGATAGACAAATTTGAGTAAAGTTATTCAACACAGCAGCCCATGGCCGGGTCACGACACTAAGAAACAAAAAATGGTGACAATAAATTTCACTAAATGACGCGATATGCATCGATTTATTAGGGTTCCGTACCCAAAGGGTAAAAACGGGCCCCTATTACTTAGACTCCGCGGTCCGTCTGTCACCAGGTTGTTTCTCATGAACCCTGATAGTTAGACAGTTGAAATTTTTACAGATGATGTATTTCTGTTGCCGCTATAAAAAAAAAAAAACAAAAAATAGAATAAAATAAATATTTAATTGGAGCTCCCATACAACAAACGTGATTGTTTTGCCGTTTTTTGATATAATGGTACGGAACCTTTCGTGCGCCAGTCCGACTCGCACTTGGCCGGTTTTTATTGAACCAGCTGCGCCCGCGGCTTCGCTCGTGTCAACTGCCTACTCTACCTGCCCTACTTACCTACCTACCTGCCCTACTTACCTAGACCTAGGTACGCTACCTACCCTACCTACCTAGCAAATATTTCTAGGGTCATTCTTCCTCGCCAAATCTTAACACCGCCTTTCAGACAACGACGTCAAATGCACAACGCCATCTATCGAATATAGAATTCAACTGTCCGAGTATCTGAAATGCGTGTTGCGTGGTTTGTGATATTTTACTTCTTGAACACTTAAAATTATATTAAATCGGTAGCAAGTTTGTTGCTAAGAAAATATACATTTAAGCAAAATTCGACCTAATTGTATTAGAATGTCTGTAGAAAAACCAATTAAGTGCGCGTCGGACTTCACTCATTTAGGGTTTCGTACCAAGTTTAAAATATATTAGTATCTGTTACCAAAATATACTTAATAATAAACATTATCACCTCAAGTTCATAGGTCAATAAAAAGTTTAAAAAATCTTCTTAACAAAATTTTGTGACGGACGACGGATAGACAGATTGACTGACGTGTGAGTGACAGCAATACTCCGTTTGGACCCTTCGGATACGGAACCCTAATAATTACCTAATGGTGGACCATGAATTAGTCTTGTCGACCGTATTTATGCGTAGCGTAGCTTAGCCATAGGCTGCAAAACTGCATCTTCAAAATTGGATTAAAATTATTTTTTATTCACTAAATTTTCGTGCGTTATATTTTCAGGAAATCCCATTGACACTCCAAGCCTCGCACCATATAATCCAAATGGTAAGTTAAGATATTACAACTGTATTCCCCGAAGGGTTGAAAAACACCTACAGTACACCTACAGTACACCTACAGTACACCTACCGTACACCTACAGTACACCTACAGTACACCTACAGTACACCAACAGTACACCTACAGTACACCTACAGTACACCTACAGTACACCTACAGTACACCTACAGTACACCTACAGTACACCTATAGTACACCTACAGTACACCTACAGTACACCTACAGTACTCCTACAGTACACCTACAGTACACCTACAGTACACCTACAGTACTACTACAGTACACCTACAGTACACCTACAGTACACCTACAGTACACCTACAGTACACCTACAGTACTACTACAGTACACCTACAGTACACCTACAGTACACCTACAGTACTACTACAGTACACCTACAGTACACCTACAGTACACCTACAGTACTACTACAGTACACCTACAGTACACCTACAGTACACCTACAGTACACCTACAGTACACCTACAGTACACCTACAGATCAACTACAGTACACCTACAATACACCTACAGTACACCTACAGTACACCTACAGATCAACTACAGTACACCTACAATACACCTACAGATCAACTACAGTACACCGACAGTACACCTACAGTACACCTACAGTACACCTACATAACACCTACATAACACCTACAGTACACCTACATTACACCTACATAACACCTACAGTACACCTACAATACACTTACAGATCAACTACAGTACACCTACAATACACCTACAGTACACCTACAATACACCTACATAACACCTACAGTACACCTACAATACACCTACAGATCAACTACAGTACACCTACAGTACACCTACAGTACACCTACAGTACACCTATAGTACACCTACAGTACACCTACATAACACCTACAGTACACCTACATAACACCTACATAACACCTACAGTACACCTACAGTACACCTATAGTACACCTACAGTACACCTACATAACACCTACAGTACACCTACAATACACCTACAGATCAACTACAGTACACCTACAATACACCTACATAACACCTACAGTACACCTACAATACACCTACATAACACCTACAGTACACCTACAATACACCTACAGATCAACTACAGTACACCGACAGTACACCTACAGTACACCTACAGTACACCTACAGTACACCAGTTATATTTCGACCTAGCGAGCCTATTGCCATCAACCGACCCAATAACAGATTCCCCAACCCGGGCATCGAACACAGATGTTCTCTAGAAGTGACATTCTATAAACAAATGCGTCGTGAGAGCGATTGTAAACAAGTAAAATTTAAAATTTTGAACTTTTATTTCATGCTACATAATTTATCTAGTACATAGTAGATACACTTCGATCGGCTATCTAATTGAACACGTAATTATGACACGATATCTTGCGTAAACACCCCGATTCAAACAGTAAAACGCCCATAACTTTTGAACGGCTGAACCGATTTTATTAACATAGCTAAGAACACTCTCGACAAAATCACCTTTCAATCAAAAAAAATATATTAAAATCGGTTCACCCGTTTGAACACTACGATGACAGAGACAGACACACAGCAACACATATACACAGCAACACACGTCAAACTTATAACACCCTTCTCTTTCCGTCGGGGGTTAAAAAAAGAAAAAAAACTTTGGCTTTAAATGATTTTCATGTTAATTGAAGGTACCTAACAAAACTAAAAAGAGCAAAATACAAAACAAAACACTGCAAAGCGAAAAATAACTTTCTTTTCCGAAGTCGGTGTCTTTTGTACCCATTTTTGGTTGTCCGTTTTTCGACTTCGGAAAATAAATTTATTTTTCGCTTTGTAGTGTTTAGTTTTGGAAGTGGGCTTGATTTTTTGTTAATAAGTTTTTTATTTTTCTCTTTCTCTTTTTGGTTTTGGTAGGTACCTCCAATTGACATGAAAATCATTTAAAGCCAAAGTACATCTCATGACGATTCCAATAAGCCCAAACACGACTAGGATACATTGTTTTATTTCGGAGTTCTATGCCTACCTTCCGGCATCATCATCAAATCAGTTCGATGGTACTATTTTCATCAGCACTATTTATTAGTCTGTTAACTATTCGAGATATCTTATACCCGTGACATACGCATAGCATTAAGGAGCTCCAGTGGCCATCTGTGGTCTTCTTCATCATTTCCACTTCACCAAATGATACTTTCTGAGTGAAAATGATTGCATAGTTCATGAAAATACCAAAATCGCTATATGTATGCCTATAATATATAAGGAGTTCCCTCGATTACTCTAAGATGACATTGTCAGATCCTGACCCTTTCAAATAAAATCATTTTTCAAATCGGTCCAGGCGTCTTTTAGTAATCGGGGAAAACACATAAAAAAAAATCGGCGAGTTGAGATTGTTGAGAACCTGCACCTGTTATTGAAGTCTATTAAAAAATAAATGTCATTGTCAAGCACTATTAATTTGCTTGACAATCAAATTTAATGCCTTACATTTTGACATTAAATCCCTTACATTTTGACATTAAATCCCTTACATTTTGACATTTCAATCATCACCATCACTTCTTTTTCTCGTGTCGATAAACTCAAATTTTGACTCAACTATTCTCAAATTTTGTCTGACCAGTATGTAGCCACCTGGACCGCTCTGTCATTTGCCACGTTCTGGCCCTGGATAGTGCAGGTGGCTGGGCACGAAATGCAGACAAGGAGGTGGGGTATATCCTGCGACGGGGCCCCACCATCGCTGACATCGAATGACGCTTGTCTAGTGCTTCTGACAACTATTGTTTTATTTTTGCAGATGAGGTCGGCAGGTTCTTCATCCAGTATAACAACGTTCCGATGGGTATGGAAAAGGTTGGCAACAGACTGTTTGTCACCATACCTAGGAGGCGATACGGTAAGCTATACTTCAAATCAAATCAAATCAAATGTTTTTTATTTCACATAGGCCTACATGGGCACTTATAAAACGTCGACAAAAGGTGCACGCACGGTTCGGGTTAGTCGTTTCCTGTGGAGAAGAACCGGCAAGAAACTCCACGGTTACTCTTTTAAAAAAAATGGTTTGTTTTTACAATATTTCCACGTTACAGTATTAGTGCTTAGATAAGGGGGGACAACGTAGGCCCGACAATAAGTCGTAAGAAACTAAAAAAAAATTGTATAAACGAGAGAGTTAACAAATGTTAACAAGCGTCTAGAAATCTAGAAGGCCTACAATGTTCACACATTCACTAAACAATCAGTAAAAGAATCTATACAAAGGAAAAAAATAAATAAAAATATATAACAAGACTAAATTTAACATGTGGCACAAATGTTGTTATCAGTGCTGTATCTATTCATAGCAAAGACTTTATACAAAATACTCAATAAATAGATCAATCGTAACTTATTTTTAACCGATTTACCAAAAAGGAGGAGGTTCTATGTTCGACATTATGTTTGTTTTTTTTTTGTGTTTATTCACGCATATCTCCGTCAATTTTAGACCGATTTTAAAAATTCTTTTTTTGTTTGAAAGAGTATGTTTTGAAATTAGTCCCATTTTAGTTTGATGAAGATCTGATGAAGCTTCGAAGATATACAAGAGAAATCTTCAATAAATTACGGCAAATCTCTCGGGATTGCTGCAATCGCATGTCTGTTTATTGTTTATACCATTTCATAACATAAGAACACGCCAGTACGCTCTTAAGGGTGTGGTATTTCGCTATTTTAAACCACATATTTTAGTTATTTCACTGAGTGAGCTGGTGTTCTCACCTAATTCACACTTAGGTCTCTTAATACTTACTTCATATTATTCCATGCCAATACATTTTACATCATATACTTATACTTCGCATCCTTTATACGTTTACATTATTATTCTGCGAATCGGTCTAAAACGATTCGTTTTCTTATAAAATAATCATATTTTTCAATGTTATGACACCTACGTCAGGTTGTCAAGCTGTCAATACTTTTCCTTTTAAATTTTCTGTCATAGAGCTTCTTACTAGCTTAGTCTATGAAGATTACTTTTGATTTATATAATTTAAATTCTTTTTATCAATATGGTTAGCTCAAATATTGTATTTTATAAATTGAAAATTAATTTACACGCTCTCAGAATTCATCGAAAAGGTTTTGGATTGAATATTACTGGCTGTTTTGAATACTGGCAGGTTGCACTTTTTTATGACAACAAGATGTCACTAACTTAAATTCTGGTTCTGATTCTGTCAAGCGGTGGATATAAAAGACGGAAAGGCCGAGGGCTTGGCAGTCTTGAATCTGGACTGAACGCTAGTAGTCCATTTTTCTGTTTGATACTATGAAGTATACAATTGTTTTTAAAATTTCTCTTTAAAACTATTATATATAAGGCCTGTGAATCTACCAATTCTGTTTAATGCAATAAATATTATTTATTGAGTGTGTTACTGGTTCTTTAACTTCGACGGTCACCGCTTCATATCAAAAGGGCTTGATTGATCAGCATATTAAGCCACAGCCTGACCTCCACACTCCTAGCTGCCTGTTCCTGCACCAGTGCTACTGCTACTGCTACCTGCCTGTTATCCTGACAATTGGTTCAAGCCTTGACCATCTGCGTGCTCATCTGCCTACCTCGGGCATTCCACGCCTTCGTGTCCGTCCAGCTGCCTAGCCTGCCCGTCCAGCTGCCCAGCCTTCCTGCCTGCTATGAAAAACCTGCCCACGTCGTGCGAAGCCGGCCCATAGTTTTATACTCAATATCCTTTTAATTAATTTTAATTTATAGTTACCTTTAATTTTATTAACGTGGCTTACGTATAGTTCTTTTGAACTACACGTAACGCTACAAGGGGTACACAGATCTCTCATTTCACCGGATATGTTCAAGTTTCATGATATTCGGGTAACCTATTCTGGCGTTATAGGTACCTTACTTAACAACTTGCCTATTATGTAGGTACAACTAAAAAGTGAAAAATAAAAAGCATTTTTACAAAAAAAAATACTACCGTCTTCCAAATAAAAAAACTACAAAGAGAAAAATTCTGAAAAATTATTTATTTTTGGAAGTCTGTGTCCATAACGCAAAAAATTGGTACCTACCTACAAAAGACACTGACTTCCAAAAATAAAGTTATTTTTCACGTTGTAGTTCTTTTATTTGGAAGTCGGTAGTACGTTTTTGTAAAAAATCTTTTTATATTTATATATTGGCCTATCTACAATTATTACACTGTTTATAGTACAAGCAATATGATACAACCATAGTGTACAATATGATGCGATAGACACAGCATGAAAAAACAAAAATTTCCACTACCTTGTCTATTATATGTAACACATTGCCTAAGAAATTCGTATCGATTTATGAGCATTTAGACACAAGATTATAAAATAAAAATTAAAAAAAAACATAATAACAATTACGAAATTACTTTTGTATGGAATTTTGATATCGTTATGTAACTACAACGTAATTATTTTTCTTTTTGGCGGCCAAGTTAGAGTGAAACAATTTGCAATTTAAAGAAAAAAATAGTACTTAACCAATGATTTCGAAAGGAAGGATACGCCCATCTGAAAATTTTATAGCAACCTTCTAATGACAAGCAAATACTCGCTCACTCCCGCCACAGATAACTATATACTAGTCAGAGACACGCACACGGACCACTTTCAACTAGTCGCATTGGCCCTAAACTGCAATTGTAGGGCCAGCGCGCTCTAAACACCGCAGGAGACGCCCCGGGCGTCGAAAGCCGATTCCCGGCCACCGTAGGCGCGGGCTTGCGGGCGGAAAGTAATGGGTAGCTCGCCGTCCGATAAGGACCAAGCCCGAGTTTACGGCGCGTAGTGTTCCACGCGCGCCTCAAAGAGATGTCAGCAAAGTGACGGGGTCCGATAGGGCCGATGCCTGTTTGGGTCGCGGACAAATTTGAAAAAGAGTTACCGCGGCCCTGGCTCAAGCAACTGAAGGAACACGGGTGGGTTTTAGTCAGTAAAAGTCTGACACGCCCGCCCGCTTCACCCAGAGCGGGAGAAGTCATTGGATGATTTCCAACCCAAAAAAAAAGGGCCAGCGAGCTGGTGCCATTTAGTTGCGCGGTCGGACTGGTCCTTACGCAAGTAATACATATGTCAATGTACGTAACTGAACTGGCTACTGTTGTTGCGTAGCGGCAGAATGAGTCTACATTCTGCCGCTACGCCCGCGCTTTTTCCACCGCCCCATCTGGCAGAATGATACTGAACCTGTTAATTCGCGAAAAGCGCCCGTTGATTGTGTGTATATAGTCTGTGGTTTTTAGTCTGAACGAAAAACTATTTTAAGCTGTGGCTAATAAATTGATGTTGGAACTTATTTGCATTTAATTAAGTAAGCTCATCAGGTAGTGGAAAAAGGATCGTTCGTGTCTCGCATAAAAAAGCTTTTTATTAACACTCGCCTGTAGCTTTTGACGTGAGCCGAATGGCTCGTGTTAAAATCTCGACTTTTTATGCTCGACACGAAAATATGTACTATATAACATCAATAAAATTACAATAATAGTGCAGAAATAACACTTACAAAAAAACGTGGTTAGTTTATATTTATGAAAAAATATGGTAGTTACTTTTGATGGATTTGGCGCTTGAATTCTTGAAGTGTTGTGGAATAAATATTTATTGATTCATCGCAATTATTAAGAAGTCTGCAAAGTCTGGGGACGGGGGAATAGATCAAATCAAATCAAATCAAATGTTTTTTATTTCACATAGGCCTACATGGGCACTTATAAAACGTCGACAAAAGGTGCACGGTTCGGGTTAGTCGTTTCCTGTGGAGAAGAACCGGCAAGAAACTCCACGGTTACTCTTTTAAAAAAATTGGTTTGTTTTTACAATATTTCCATGTTACAGTATTAGTGCTTAGATATGGGGGGACAACGTAGGCCCGACAATAAGTCGTAAGAAACTAAAAAAAAAAATTGTATAAACGAGAGAGTTAACAAATGTTAACAAGCGTCTAGAAATCTAGAAGGCCTACAATGTTCACACATTCACAAAACAATCAGTAAAAGAATCTATACAAAGGAAAAAATAAATAAAAATATATAAAAAGACTAAATTTAACATGTGGCACAAATGTTGTTATCAGTGCTGTAACTATTCATAGCAAGGGGTGACGCGGATAATTTGTAGGGTAGGTTAAAATTAAACTTACTTATCAGCGGGGGCAGTCTATTTTACTCTGAAGTATTTTCAAAAGAAAAATTAAATTATTTCTTCGTTTTTCGAGTGAAGGCATGTTAAATTTTTTAAGTCGTTGTGGATAGCTCGGAACTTTTTTGGCTAATCTCTAAGAATAGGCAAGATGTGTTTTCTGGATCCTGTAACCTAAGACTATGTGTTGCATAGTGGGGACGCCACAAAACCGTGCAGTATTCCAATACAGTACGAACGAGACAGTTAAATACCTAATTCGAAAAAAAAAAAATAACAAAAATGTTATAAATAAAAAAAGTTAATTCAATAAATCAAAAAACCTGACTGCTTAAAAAGTGAACTAATAAAAAGACGTAAACAAGAAGAAAATCATGCTGTGCAGTCGGAGGATACATGTTCGCGAGCTGGCTGACCAAAACCAGATTTATCCTCCGACTCCGTTCGCTTTTCAAGCAGTCGGGTTTTTTAATTTTTTTAATAATATTTTTAATTTATAACTTATTAGTTATTTTTTTTAGAATTATGTACAATTAAACATACAATTGTTATATATTTTGAAATCACCTCTTAATACTATTTATTCTGATACCCCACACGATGGGTTTGGAAGAAAACGAAAATTTTGTGCCCCACAATATGGCGCCCAAAATCCGCCATTCTTCTTTATTATCCAATTTTAATGTAGACAGTGACACTCGCAGGGCCAAGACGAATCGATTGACGTAAGAATCATCAAAATTGGCCTACGCGTTTGGTCTCTACAACGCCACATATGAACAAACATACATACATAGACTGATAAACACATTACCCTCCTTCGGCAGTCGGGTAAAAAGATAAGTCTTTGTTTTGGGCTTGCGAAAACATTTTGCATTACGTAACACAAAACCGAGTGCCTTTGAAGCTTTTTTAAATAGACTTCGGCCAAAGAATAAGAATTGTCATTCAACGTGGTAGTGTTTTGGGCAGTCTTCCCATTGAAGTTGCCTAATAAGTTTTTCCACTCTCCCCTTTTTTCCGCAATCGTACATAATTATTATCATCGATTTGGGTTGTAGGTATAAATACTAAGTTATTTGCTGAAATTTTAACAGTAATCCATATCCATTTACTATAACTTCTTATTATAATAGAAACCTTTCCTTGCAGTCGGGTAAAAGTAAAACCGCGTCTGTACGCGATAAACTCGAAAACTACTGAACGGCTTCTCATGCGGGTTTCACCAATAGATAGGGAATGAGGAACGAGGAAGGTTTTTGTGTATAATTTTTCACCGGCGAAGCCGGGATGGGGTGCCAGTTACATTATAAAACAAAGGCCCCCGCCGCGTCTGCCTAAAAACGCGATAAACTCAAAAACTATTAAACGGATTTTGATGCGATTTTACCAATAGACAAAGTGATTCATGCGGAAGGTTCAGGTGTATTATGTGTTAAGGTTTTGTGTAAATTGGTTGAAATATGACGATAATTGTTGAAATTGTCGGCAAAAGTCAAGCCGCCTGTGAGCTTCCATCGAAAACGCTGCCTAATCCCTTTGAGATATAACAAAACAATATACGGTGGGGGTGGAAAGAACAGTTGAATTTTGTATGGGTGAAACAAGATATTCTCAATTACTAATGCTACGCAGACGAAGTCGCGATCAAAAGCTAGTTACCCGACTGCCGAAGAAGGGGAAATGTGTTTATCAGATGTGGCGTTCCAGAGACCAAACGCGTTGGCCGATTTTGATGATTCTCACGTCAATCGATTCGTCTTAACCCTGCGAGTGTCACTGCTACATTAAAATTGGAAATAGAAAAATGGTGGGTTTTGGGCGCCATATTGTGGGGAACCATATTTTTTTCTTCTAAACCCATCGTGTGGGGAATCAAAATAAAGGGTTTTAAGAGGTGATTTCAATAATATACAACACTCATATGTTTAAATGTAACTAATTCAAAACAAAAATATCTAAAAAACTATAAATAAAAAAAGTTAATTCAAAAAATCAAAAACCCGACTGTTTAAAAAGCGAACTAAAAAGACGTAAACAAGAAGAAAATCATGCTGTGCAGTCGGAGGATACATATTCGCGAGCTGGCGGACCAAAACATACATCTGGTTTTGGTAAACACATAAAATTATGTCCGATTCCTTCACCATCTTTTCATACCGTGTTTTTAAACAAGCAAATAAATGTATTCTCATTTTAAAGCTTCCAATGTCTCTATTCCAGGTATACCATCAACCCTGAACTACATAGACCTCTCCGTCCACTGTAACACGCGCTCCCCGCCTCTGACTCCGTACCCTGACATGGCCAGCTCCAGGTCGTTGATTTCGGTGTACAGGACTCGGGCTGATGAGTGTGGAAGGCTGTGGACTGTCGATACGGGGGCTATCGAGATACCAAGTAAGATTTTGTTAATAAACTTGGTAACCCAAGAAAATATCTGTATATTAAAGACCAAACTGGGCAAAACACATGCTTTGCTTTAATTAAAATACAAATTACAGAATACTATCTTGCATATATTTAAAATACGAAATATAAAATATTAGTAAGTCGTGTATTTTTTTAAATATGAAATACAAAATACAGTATTTTAATTATTTTTATTTAAAATACAAAATACAGTCGATTATCCATCGTGGTATACGTATAAACTTAATTAATACACAGAAGTTTTGTGAAAATAACCGTTTGAAATGTAAATGACCATTGACAAGATACATAATAGGTCATGTAATATTGGAAGCTTTCCAATTCCGATATTGATCTCCGATATTAGATCTAAATATCGGAATTCCGATTTTAACATCGGATTTGCGCAGTTTTGTTAAATATAGCAATTTTTTTTGTTAATTACACAAATTTGGTATGAGGTTAGATTAAATACAATAAAAATCATGTTTATTCCGCGACATAATAGGATTTTCTATTGTGTCTCTCTCTAATCACCAGTGACTGGGTAATCGGGCGCTTATTTACCTAAACTGCTAATTTATCTCAAGAAAGAATATAAGTCATGTCTTTTTTAAAAAGGACAATGCAAAAAAAATGAAAATAAATTATTATCGATCAATCTGAAAGTAGTACCGATAAGTGTAGTGAGTAATAATCTATACTAATCTAATATATATAAATCTCCTGTCACGATGTTTGTCCGCGATGGATTCCTAAACTACATAACCGATTTTAAATTAAATTGGCACACCGTGAGCAGTCTGGTCCAACTTGAGATATAGGGTAGGGTAGGGTAGGGTAGGGTAGGGTAGGGTAGGGTAGGTAGGGTAGGTAGGGTAGGGTAGGTAGGGTAGGTAGGGTAGGTAGGGTAGGGTAGGTAGGGTAGGTAGGGTAGGTAGGGTAGGTAGGGTAGGTAGGGTAGGTAGGGTAGGTAGGGTAGGTAGGGTAGGTAGGGTAGGTAGGGTAGGTAGGGTAGGGTAGGTAGGGTAGGTAGGGTAGGTAGGGTAGGTAGGGTAGGGTAGGGTAGGTAGGGTAGGGTAGGGTAGGTAGGGTAGGGTAGGGTAGGTAGGGTAGGGTAGGGTAGGTAGGGTAGGTAGGGTAGGTAGGGTAGGTAGGGTAGGGTAGGGTAGGTAGTTAGGGTAGGTAGGGTAGGTAGGGTAGATGAATGTTTGGCGTTTTTATGGCAAAACAAAGTTTGCCGGGTCAGCTAGTCTATACTCTATATACTAATATTATAAAGAGGAAAGATTTTTTTGTTTGTTTGTTTGTTTGTACCGAATAGGCTCCGAAACTACTGGACCGATTTAAAAAATTCTTTCACCAATAGAAAGCTACATTATTCCTGAGTGACATAGGCTATTATTTAATCCAGACAACGGGTCCTGTGGGGTGGCCCACGGGAGCGAAGCCGCGGGGAACAGCTAGTGGTTTATAAATCCAGTATAAGTATCGGTCAATGTGGTGACGCCTCCTGGAGCAGGCCTATGTTCAGCAGTGGACGTCTTTTGGCTGTAATGATGGTGATCAGAGACAATGTAGTCGAGAAGTGGAAGTTGATAGACTAATTTGTTGTATTCAATACAAGCAGAAGACTGAAATTCCAATTAAGTAACACATTGTGTATTTGAAATAAAGTTTAACAAGGATAGGTACTCGGTCCGAAACAGCCCTCTTAAAAGTATGTTAAACTATCTATCATCATCATCACAGCCGAAAGACCCCCACTGCTAAATATAAGCTCCCCCAAATGCCGTTACATTGGCCGGATTCCAGTAACCTAAACATTATTCAATGAAAATACCATTGTTACAAGGGGTTCTATGACCTCCTGGCACCTTTCACCTGGTACCCACTGAAGAGGATTGAGTAGCTGGGAATATTGTAGTGGGCTTGTCCCGTATAAAAATCATGTTTTAACAAACTCCTTTGTTACAGACAACCCTCGCTACCTGCAACCTCCAGCGATCGTGGTGTTCGACCTGAAAACCGACAAACAGATCCTACGTTACCAGTTCAAGAAATCAGATCTGCCAGCTGTTAATACTCCTACTGGTAAGAGGTCTTTATAATAAAATAATAATCTAATAATGGCGCTTACAAAGAAAATTTCGTTCAAACAAATGTCACTAGATGGCGCGATATGCATCGATTTGGTATTGAATTGTGTGTAAAATTAACATTTTTTAGAATTGATCATAATAATTGTATGTTATTTTTTAAACAACTCTTCTAAGCACAATATTATGGAATATATTTTCAATTCACATTCAAACATTCTCTTAATTCACATTTAAAAGATTATTTACACGGATCCTTTAAAATGATTCCAATAGATGGCGCCGTTTTAAACTTCTAAGGCATGCAACTCGATTTTTAGGGTTCCGTACCCAAAGGGTAAAAATGGGACCCTATTACTAAGACTCCGCGGTCCATCTTATGAACCGTGATAGGTAGACAGTTGAAATTTTCACAGATCATGTATTTCTGTTGCCGCTATAACAACAAATACTATATTTAGAATAAAATAAATATTTTGCCGTTATTTGCGTTATTGGTACGGAACCCTTCGTGCGCGAGTCCAACTCTCACTTGGCCGGTTATTTTTTTAATTTATATTGTAACACATGTTGGTACAATGAAACTATAAAAACGTGCAAAATAATACTATAAAACAAATCGTCACTGTATTTAAAGAAAAATATAGTGAGAAAACTCTTTTACTTGCAAGTCGCTGCTAACACCATCTATAACCGTGGAACGGAACCGAACGCGATCGAAGTGCTTATAAAAATCTTAATCAGACGAAAAACGCTTGTTACGTCGGCACGGTTTCTTTGTATGGGCTGAAGCATCTGTATGCTAGTATTATATTATCTGTGGCTTCGAGTATGTTTACGGCGGCTCGGGTTGATAGCTTTCGTGGTATTCCTAATACGCATGCGAACCGCCTCTACTAAGCAGTGTCCGGGGCAAAACTAACAGTTTCCTTCAAGAAATAGCGGAAAAATATGATTCGGCAATCATGAAGGCTTTCGTTCGAGTTATGATCTGAGCTAAATATGGTTTACTATAGTTGTGTATCTCTGTATGCATATCCCTCCGGGGACTACAGGCGTGGTGCTTATTAGCAACATTTCGTTTATTCATTATTTACACATATATTCAAATAGTAAAGACATTGGCGTCCAAACGTTTGCATATACGCGTTCACCATACGAGAAACTTCACACGACCTCTTCCGAAGATAGCCGACCGATCTAGTATGATCTACGGATGAGCAAATTGTGGCTTCATATACCCTTATTATATTTATAAGTCAATGTATTTAATATCTTCCTTACCACAGGCTTGGCCTCAATCAACGTAGTGATCAAGAATGGCGACTGTAGCGACGCGTACGCATTCATCTCTGATGAGGTCTCTTTCGGCATCATCGTCTTCTCTCTTAAGCAGAGGGACAGCTGGAGGCAGCATCACAACTACTTCTCTTTCAATCCCACTTCTGGAAACTTGAGGGTTGCGGGTGAGTTCATACTAAGTTAATAATGTGCGCACGGTTGGCGCAGTGGTTGAGTGATTGACTGCTGCGCTACGTGTCGTGGGTTCGATTCCCGCACAGGACAAATATTTGTATGACCTACAGATAGTTGTTCCGGCTCTGGGTGTTTGTGTATGTGAGTTTATATGTTTGTAAACGCACCCACGATACAGGAAGCAATTCCTAGTGTGGGGCAAAGCTTAAAAAAAATATTACATTGCTCATTGATAACGATCTCAACGTACGAGTTGTTGGGTTCAAACCCAGCCAGACGCATTATTATTATTGTTGTAGAACAAAATTTTCTCGGGTGAGTACCTATAGTGAACCACGGTGAGTTCTTATAATTAATTTATGATGATAAATTGCTTTTAATTAATTGCTGTCATAAATTATTATTTAATTCCAGTTGTATAAAAGTAAAATTTAAAATTATAAAAACCCCGACTCATTTTTATTTCATGCATGGGTTCCGTACCCAAACGGTAAAAACGGGACCCTGTGTGTCTTCACTGTCCGTCTATTGTCCCCAGGCCGTATCTGATGAAATTTTCACAGATGATGTACTTCTGTTATCGCTTTAACAAAGAATACTAAAAACAGAATAAAAATAAATATTTAAGTGGGTCTCCCATACAACAAACGTGATATTTTTGCAGTATTTTGCGATAATGGTACGGATCCCTTCGTGCGCGAGTCCGACTCGCACTTGGCCGGTTTTTAAGCTACATACCTAATTTATCTTGTAGTAGACACGCTTCGATCGACAATCCATTGAACACGTAATTATGACACGATATCTTTCAAAACACCTGGATCCAAACAGTAAAACGCGCAAAACTTTTAAACGGCTAATCCGATTTTCATCAATCATAGCTAAGAACACTCTCGATAAAGTCACCTTTCAAACCAAAAAATCGGTTAATTCGTTTAAGAGCTGTGATGCCACAGACAGATACACAAATCAAACTTATAACACTGCTCTTTTTCCGTCGGGGGTTAAAAATACTGGCAATTGACTGTTGATTTGTTTCGCTAAGTTGGGTAACTGGATTTTAGAGGTTGGTATCCGACTGTGGACTAATTCGAATCCCAAGATACAGACTAACATTAGGGGCACAATGTAATCTAAATTTAAGCCACATTGACACATTAACTTCAACTGTGTATACAATTTTTTTTTTCCATTTCTATTTCTAATTTCTCCCTACTACCAGGTCAATCATTCACCTGGAACGACGGAGTATTCAGCGTGGCAATCGGTCAGGAAGGGCCTGATGGCTGCAGACCCACATACTTCCATCCTATGATCAGCACTCAGGAGTTTTCGGTGTCTTCCTGTGAACTTGAGAAAAGGGAGGCCAACCAGACCACTTACAGTGTGAGTAGACATGTTATTAAAAGCAGGCGATTTGATTTATATTACCACCAACTTTTGCCAACGGCTTCGCCCGCGTGAAACGTGTTTTCTCCCTAGGGAGAAAACACTTTTCACGCTCCTTAGGGAGCATTATACCGGATGATAAAAAACTTTTTTACAAAAAAATACTACCGACTTCCAAATAAGAAAACTAGAAAGTGAAAAATAACTTTATTTTTGGCAGTCGGTGTCCATAACTTAAAAATTTGGTACCTACCAAAGACTATTTTGCACTTTCTAGTTTTCTTATTTGGAAGTCGGTAGTATTTTTTTGTAAAAATGTTTTTTATTTTTCTATTTTTAGTTGTACCTACCTATTAGGGAAGTAGTTAAGTAAGTACCTATAACGACAGAATAGATTACCCGAATAACATAAAACTTGATTATAACCGGTGAAATAAAAGATCTGCATACCCCTTTCGAGCGTACTGGCGTGATGTTATGCTATGAAATGGTATAAAAAATAAACAGACATGCGATTGCAGCAATCCCGAGAGATTTGCCGTTATTTATTGAAGAGTTCTGTGTTGTGTCTGTGTTGTGTGTTCTGTGTTGTATATCTCCGAAGTTCTTCATCAGATCTTCACCAAATTAAAATGGGACCAATTTCGGAATATACTCTTTCAAACAAAAAGAAAGAATTTTCTAAATGTTTTCTTTTTTTAAAAAGAATTTTCTAAATCGGTCCACAATTCACGGAGATATCGGTGAACAAATATATTAAAAAAAAAAACTACATAATGTCGAACATAGAACCTCCTCCTTTTTTGGTAAGTCGGTTATAAAGTAGTCGGCCGTTCTGGCGTAATTGAGTAACAAACATCCATCGATCCAAACTTTTGCATTTATACGAGTTTTTTTTAGTATTATCATAAACCTTTTAACGTTCCTAATCCCACTGCTGGGAAACAGGTCTCCTCTGTGAGAGGGAATGGGCCGTAACCCACGATGTTGCTCAGAAAGGCAGGCGCATTACTTTGGACGCAATGCGATGTAATTTGACCGATTTGTTTGCTTTGAATTGTTTTTTTTTACCTACAGGATACCCGACCGAAGTCGCCTATCGTCGCAATTTATTTATTTTTTTAACAATTTCAGGTGTTAGGAGACCGCGGTACAAACAGCCAGTGCACCATGCATGACCTCCACTCCCCTACAAACGTGATGTTCTTCGCGGAGGTGGGCAGAGACTCTGTGTCGTGTTGGAACACCGAGAAACCCCTCTGGCCTGGCAACATGGAGCTACTAGCCCATGATAACCAGAGATTCAGCTATCCATCAGGTAGGTAACCAAACTAACATTATATCGAAAGCGTGTTTAATTAATATATTTATAGTGTTTAGTATATAACATTTAAATTAAATATATATTTTTAATAGTATATTATAAAAATGCCTCGTTCCTGGAGAAAATACTCTTTTTTTCTTTACTTCTATAATGTTTTTTTTTCAGATCTTCACGTAACTGGCGATGAAGTATGGGTTATGGCGAACACATATCCTCGGTTTATTTACTCAAGACTCGATACAAACGAATACAACTTCTTTATATACAGGTGAGATGATTTTCGAACAAAACAATAACTCGGGGTTAAGTAGGTATATTTGTCGCCAAACTTCTTGGCCGCCCTGAAGTTGGCTTTCCGATGCGCAAGGCACGGATCGGGGCTGTTTTTGTATGAGGTTTACTACTGCGCAGGCATTGTAGCCAACTTAAGGCCGGCCAAGAAGTTTTGCAAGAGCACAACCGCATGAGTTGATCTTAGGTTAAGGCGACGACCGTCGCCAACGACCTTGAGGGAACAAAACGCGCACTCGTTTCACACCC
This sequence comes from Anorthoa munda, assembly GCA_945859665.1. NCBI lineage: Eukaryota > Metazoa > Arthropoda > Insecta > Lepidoptera > Noctuidae > Anorthoa > Anorthoa munda. Next base: position 47,357,486 of record OX243895.1, on the reverse strand, counting down.
GCGCGACCCAAAATTCGGTAGTTTTTTATACTTTCTTTATTATTCTATGACTTTAATTTTTTTAAAGCCTTCGTTCTAAATGTAGATAAATTAATTGTCTTTGAGATTGTGTAAAAATTCATAAAAATACGTCCAGCGGTTTTGGTGCAATTGTCGGTTTTTAGGGTTCCGTACCGAAAGGGTAAAAACGGGAAACCCTATTACTAAGACTACGCGATCCGTCTGTCTGTCCGTCTGTCACCAGGCTGTATCTCATGAACCATGATAGCTAGATAGTTAAAATTTTCACAGATAATGTATTTCTGTTGCCGCTATAACAAATAATACTAAAAACAGAATAAAATAAATATTTAAGTGGGGCTCCCATAAATCAAACGTGATTTCTTTGCCGTTTTTTGCGATAATGGTACGGAACCCTTCGTGCGCGAGTCCGACTTGCACTTGGCCGGTTTTTTGTCCGTGTTAGACATATGTAACTATACAAATTAATTACACTATGCTATACGAATAACACTTGAAATGTTTATAGATCAAATTAAAATGGTCTAATGTCTATTTATTTCCCAAAAAAAGTGTTCCGGGGCCCCCAAGCTCAAAGGGCCCTACAACCTACTTGAGTGACTGCTGCATCAGTACTCGGTAGTAGATACAATACATACGTACTAACTTAGGTTTTGCAACTTTAAAGAATTTAGTTTAAAGTAGGGCCCTTGGTTACATAGCTAAGTACGCCACTGGATGGAACCATCAATTACATACTGAGACTCCTCCATGCCTAGGATAGCACACTACTTAAGGGTACACTAGACGAAAATTCTTCCATACAAACGTAGTCTGGCTTATACTCCACTGTTTGACGATGTACGTTCAAAATAAAAAATGATATCAATTTGTCTCATCATTATCTGGCCCTGTATGGAAGCAAAAAAGTAAAAAGAAAATATTTATAAGTTATGAGTTTCGAAAGTTCCATATTTCAACACGAATTTTAACGCATCTTTGGGCGCAAATAAGTACCATAAGAAGAAGGAAAATTGAAAAACGGCCTCCATACAGGGATAGATTAGTAGTTCAACAATATAAATAATTTTATTTTGAACAGATACATTCAGTCGTTTTTTCATGATATCCAGACTCCCAAAGGTCTGTTTATAAAATTTCGCGTGCTCGTTTTCGTTCTAAATCATCATCCATTTCGCTACAAATTTGAAAAAGTGTATATTCGTACGCGAACTAGCTTCTTACTGCTCATAACAGCATCTATCTGTTCCGCACGTGTTGTCGGATGAGATAGCATGCATTTTAACCCCGCGCACAAAATAATTCATACCGTCGACTAGTGTACCCTTAAGTATTCGTAATTGAACCCGCAGTAGGACGCACAGCAGGATAGATCATTCAGCCTCAGTCACTGTGCCAACCGTGTCGCCTTTAATGCAGCTCAAACATCAGCTCTTTTTGTATTTTCAGAGCAAAAGTACGAGATTTGATATGGGGGACAGTTTGTGCCGGCAACTCTAGAGCTTGACCCGGATTCTCTCCATCCTAAGGAGGGGGCTACAACGGACGGATATTATTTTGTATGACGAATTATTTATATGAAAAATGCTGGCGATTTTATTAATAAATTTTAGACTGCTGAATGATTGTTTTTATACCAAACTAAATTAAAGTAAATCAGAATAACACACAAAATCCGTTTAGGCATTTATGCGTGATTGATTGAAACAACAGTGTATCCACACTTTCACAACCTTTTAATATTAGAAAAGTGAAAGTTTGTGAGGATGGATGTCTGTTACTACTCGTACATACATACATAAAGGGTCTTTCAACAAGGACGGGTCGAAGTTAAAATTGAATAAAACAAGATGTGTGTGAGATATTAACGAAATTTATTTTTTATTTAAAAGGCCCATTTATGCCATTATGGATGGAATATGACATCGTTCAAATGTCCGCCGCGGCTTCGTATGGTGGCACGAATCCAAGAGGTCCAATTTTTAATGACTCTGCTGCATAGATCGAGCGAGCGCTACAGATCAATGATAAACAATTTCTTTTGGCTTGAATTGAACAATATGGACGTGAACGACATGTGGTTCCAGCAAGATGGCGCTACTTGCCACACAGCGAACGACACAATCGACATTCTGCATGAACGGTTTGAGGGTAGAGTTAATTCCGCTAAACTTTTTCATGTGGGGTTTTCTGAAGTCGCAGGTCTATGCCAATAAACCACATTCGACCGTTGCCCTGAAAGCCAACATAACGCAGGCCATCGCTCGGATTCAGCCGGATCTATGCAGCAGAGTCATTAAAAATTGGACCTCTCGGATTCGTGCCACCATACGAAGCCGCGGCGGACATTTGAACGATGTCATATTCCATCCATAATGGCATAAATGGGCCTTTTAAATAAAAAATTAATTTAGTTAATATCTCGCACACATCCTGTTTTATTCAATTTTAACATCGACCCGTCCTTGTTGAAAGACCCTTTACATACATACATAAACTCACGCCTTTTTCCCATGGGGGTAGGCAGAAACTACAGAACGACACCTACTACGATCCTTGCATACTTCTTTTGCTTCACTCACATTCATACATCTAAGTCATCATCATAGGAAGTTAAGTTCATTTAAGTATGTTTATTTTAACTATATACTGTTGTACTAATTTGAGAGGAGCTCGTGGCTAAATAATAACAGCCGCACGGGTCGATCTTCAAGGTTAAGGAACGCTTGACGAGGTCGGTCCGTGGATGGGTGACCATTTCAACATACCGAGTTACCTTCGTGCCTCGGCAAGCACGTTAAGCCGTTGGTCCCGGCTGTCATTTGAAGACCTTTGATAGTCGTTACGGGTAATCAGAAGCCTGAGATCTGACACCAGTCTTGCCAAGGGGTATCGTGTTACCCAGTTACTGGGTTGTGGAGGTCTGAAAGGCAGTCGCTCCATGTAAAACACTGATACTCAGCTGGATCCGGTAAGACTGGAAGCCGGCCCCAACAATAATTGGGAAAAAGGCTAGGCAGATGATGACTGTTGTACTAATTTTGCGTTTTTATTATTATTATCTAATTTTTTATGCACCTGCCATGCTACGTGCGCGTGTGCGCATCGGACAGCCCATTATGTCCGTGCGCTCCAGTGACCGTTGGAAGGCTCAGGTCATCGAGGCTCTGCGTCGTGCCAAGTTCAAGTTCCCCGGTCGCCAGAAGATCTACGTCTCCAAGAAATGGGACTTCACCAAGTACGAACGTGAGGAGTACGAGAAGCTGCGTGACGACAATCACTTCGCCAACGACGGCTGCAACGTCAAGTACCGCCCCGAGCACGGAACCCTCGACGTCTGGAGGAAGTTCCAGAACGAGATCTATGCTGTGCAAATCTTATCATAATATACGTCTTCACCGCCCTTGGTTGACTGGTAGAGAATGTCTCAGGCATTAAGTCCGCCTATGTACTTTTATGTTGCATGAAGTTTTAATAAATAAATAAATACACGCACGCCGGTTATGAGTACTGCGCACCTGGCCTTTCTGAAGAACATCACCTATAAGGTCTATGTATGTCTTTCTAGGGCGTCCCCTCCCGGCGTTTCCATACACGTCTGCCATGTAAATACCTTTCGTTAGTCGCCTTTCATTCATTCTCTCAACATGACCAAACCATCTTAACATACTCTTTTCAATTTTAGTCACTACATCTTCTTTTAAACCACAACGCACACATGAAATTGGACCTCTCGGATTCGTGCCACCATACGAAGCCGCGGCGGACATTTGAACGATGTCATATTCCATCCATAATTGTCATAAATGGGCCTTTTAAATAAAAAATAAATTTCGTTAATATCTCACACACATCTTGTTTTATTAAATTTTAACATCGACCCGTCCTTGTTGAAAGACCCTTTATAATCTATCTCTGCCAGACCAACCGGCCATTAGTATAACGAATACGTAAATGGAAATAAAACACTAGTTTAATAAAAAATAATATTTAATTATTGTCTATATGCATATAAAATTATAATCAAAAATAATGTTCTTAAAAAGTAGCACCTTATTACATTTTGGCATTCGAGTTTTTGCTAAATCCAGCATATTTTTGACATTTCAGTTTAGCGGTAATTTTGACGGCAAACGTCAAAATACATCATATTTCAAACAGATTTGAAATTGGTACGTTATTCATAACCTAACTTTCTTATTCTCTTTTGACTTCGATCTCGCCTGATGGTAAGTTATGGTCCACGATGGAACAAGCGTTCCCAGAATAAGTCTGATATGAGCTTTGAAGGCTGGTGGGTTTTTTTGTGTCTAGATACGCTGGATATTATTTTAAGTGGGTTAATTTATACAATTCTTGAGTGGGACATGCCGAGGTCTCTCCAAGTTGAGAAGTACTGCTTGAAGACAGCTGGCTCGGTGCCTTGAGGAATCTTTACTACGTGCACCTGTGGGAACAAACAAAAATATATTAAAAATTAAATATAATCAACATCATTACTCCTAAAAGGGTAATTCTTTACTGGGACAAACCCGCTACACTGCCAAACCACTGCATGTCTTGAAAGCCAGAATACACTGTGGCGACCACTAGAAAAGCGCCGAGTCAATCCCGGAGTAACTATTCAACTGTCTTGGTTCCCGCAACGTAATCAAACAGAAATAACAGCGGAAGAGAGTAGCCTTTTCAGGCAGACACCCTCATTTCAACAAAATCCAATTACACATTTTCCGACCCTGGAATTGAATCCAGGACCTTATGCTCAGAGGCAGCAGTAGCGCCCATAATTAATGTCATATTAAAAGTTGACCACAAGGGTTGATTGACCAATTGACCAAAATAATTACAGGACAAAACATTTATATATAGATAAATATACAATGGGCGGTCTTATCGCACAGGGCAATCTCTTACAGACAACCTTTGCATGGACTGAACGAGTTTGAACTGAACTGGGCTTGGGTCTAAGGAATAAGCTTAGGTTGGTCAAGAATAAGCAACGCTCTGCCGACAGGACACGGCGCGGCATACGCTGGCAGAGTGTGCCGTTTGGGAGGAGCCACGTCTTTCCCTCATCTCAGGTGTAGGCAGTGATCTGTCGCTGCCGGCCGTAGTCGAGTCCAGGTCGGCAGCGAGGAGTCCTGGGTCGGGGTGGTATCCTTCTGTGAAACAGTAGTCACGCAGAAGGAGGCTACGGAAAGGCATAGGGAGATCTCATCCACTCACCCGGCCCGCAGCAGACGCACCGGGCGTTTGCGGAGGGCGGACAACGCCCTTTTCCAGCCCTCCTAAATGTGCCCAGTGACGACGGACTCAGGGACATCCGTCGCCCCCCGAACATCAGGACCCGAGGTGGCGGCGCGTAGTGTTCCACGCTCGCCCCTCTTAGACGTCGCGGGGGGAGTCAAACACCTCACTCCCCCCCAACGTAAGGTCGAGGCCCACAGATGCGGACACGCACTAGCAGGGGGTTGCGGAAGTACCGTATGTTCTCGTGACCCCCTGGCGCAGGTGTGAGATGGAACAACGGGGTGGTTTTTAGTCGGTAGGAGTCTGACAGACCCAATCATTCAGACCCAGTCGGTCAGTTTGATTTTACTTGCAGGAACAAAAAAAAATAAGCAACGCTTGACGAGATCGGTTCGTGGATGGGTCAATCTATTTAATACCAAGACACACCCGTCCCTCGGAAAGTAGGTTACGCCGTTGGCCGCCTCTGCCATTTGTATATCTTTAACAGTCATTATGGGTAGTCAGCAGTCGGTAAGTCTGGTAACCATTCGAAAGGTTATCGTGTACCCAGTTACTGGGTTGTGGAGGTCAGATATGCAGACGCTCCATGTAAAATACTGGTATGGTACTGCTTCCGTTTAGACTGGAAGCTGATCCCAAGATTGTTGTGCAAAAGCTAGAAGATGATTAAAGGAATTAATTTTGTTTGCTTACCCATGCAGGATAGTTCTTGGCACTCAACAGCGCCTGTGCCTTGGTCATGGCTTCAGTCTTTTCCTGGAAAAAGAAATTAATAAATTATATTAATTATTACTATGTTGACATGAGCGAAGCTGCGGGCAGAGCTAGTAGTCAGTTGTGACTGCCTACCCTACTTAACTTCCTGCCTACCCTACCTACAAACCACTTTTTGTTCTAGGGTTATTCTTTCGCCGAAAATCTTGACTCCACCATTCAAAAAATTACTTCAAACGCACAACGCCATCTATCGAATATGGAGTTCAACTGTCTGAGCATCTGAATTGCGTGTGTTGTGATAACTTTACTTCTTGAACACTTAAATTTATCTAACTTGACAGAGTGAAGCGATTGCGATGAAACAAAAACTAAATAATGCTTCAAGTTACGCACAATTTGTATATATAAAAGTTATATACATTGGTTTCGTATATTTTCGTGATGCGTGCACAAATAAACAGACAAACAGACATGAATTCCAAAAATGCTGGAAATGGGTTATGTTGGTTATCCTTTTAATACCCTGGCTATTTTTTTTGGAAATATTTTCTATGTACAAAAATGACTTTCTACAGAATTATTATATGTATTGATTGATATTCATTGATGATGATATCTGAACAATCTTCTGCTCTGTGAATATGATTAAGATGTGTATCCCAAAGGAAATTACTACCGGCACTCTACCGGGTCAAATCCTCTGGACAAGTGTTCGAATGTCAGCAATGGCGCATGGTCGTAAGCCAAGGGCGTCACCAAGAGGGGGCAGGGGGGGGCAGCTGCCCCCCCCTAGACATTCTAAAAAAGTTGCCAAATGTAAAGCAACCACAGTCCTAAGTCTTTGACTTGACTTGCTTGATTGATCATTCCCGTACGTCGAAACTCGAATATATATAAACCAAACCCAACAGATCGAACCGTTGTTGATATCCTAAAATAGGCAAAAACCTTCTTTCCCGACACGGAAAAGCGTTGAAAATTTTGATCGCTCTTCCGTGCACAACGTGTACGGTAGAGTTGCGTAGCTTTACATGTTGGACTCTGAATAGTGCTCGCCAAACTTCTGGGCCGCCCTGAAGTTGGCTTTCCGATGCGCAAGGCATGGATCGGTTCTGTTTTTGTATGATTTACTACTGCGCAGACATTGTAGCCAACTTCGGGACGGCCAAGAAGTTTGGCGAGAACTATACCGATATTATTACAATCGCTGTAGATGTAAGGCTCGTACTACAAGTGAAAAGCTTCATGTGCTCTCGACTTTACCTACAATTCATACTTTTCTCATTCTTCATATCAACTTGCCCCCCCCTAGGCCATCGGCTGGCGACGCCCTTGTCGAAAGCCCAAAATGTAAGATTGATCATACATTCTCATACATATTTTTCATTTATCCAATCGCTGTCGCGAGTCTTTCGTTAATAGAATATTAGAATGTCACTTGTGTGAGCCTCAGGTCTCAGGAGCATTTACAATACTTGTATGGATTTTCATGAAAGCGTTATTGAGAGAAAGAGTGTGTTTAGAAAAATAATGAAAAGAGAGCTGCGTCTTCTAGTTACTATTAGGTACTACTAGATACTACTAGATACTACTAGTTACTACTTGTTACTACCAGTTACTACCAGTTACTACTAGTTACTACCAGTTACTACCAGTTACTATTAGTTACTACTACTTACTACCAGTTACTATTAGTTACTACTAGTTACTACCAGTTACTACTAGTTACTACCAGTTACTATTAGTTACTACTTGTCACTACTAGTTATTACTAGTCACTACTAGTTATTACAAGTTACTACTAGTTATTTATAGTCACTACTAGTTATTACAAGTCACTACTAGGTATATATAGTCACTACTAGTTATTACTAGTAATTACTAGTTGTTATTACTAGTTACTAATATTTGCTACTAGTTATTACTAGTTACTAGCTACTGCTCCACAGTTTGGCAGAAGTAAAATGCATTTCTGACAACTTTCGTTTTGTGTCTAAAGCTTTTTCGGTTTCACATTTAACGACCCCAAAATCAAGAAAAAGCTAAGAAAATTATAAACTATATGTACATTTAAAAGAAGATATACGTACCCTCTCAGTAGATTGCTTGCCGGTCCATACGTATACACTACCGCTGACTGTGTCCAATATGTAACTTTCCTGCAAATATAAAACATAGGAATGAATTTTAGAACAACATGCTTGTCTTCCCTAAGGGGAAAAGATGCAGAGGCAACGTGAGAAACAGGCATGTCAGACCCTAAAATTCGAAGACATTTGATCTAACAACACGCACTGTGTCCTCGTGTTGGATTACAGCTCACTGAGCCAGCTCTTTCACAGAGAGAAGGCAAAAATATGCCCCAGCAGTGGGTAGATTATCATCATTATTTTAATCGAAAGACTTTTGGACGGACGGGCCTCGCCAAAGCGGAACCTGTGCCTCTCACATCCTTTGGCTCTCACCAGGTCTTCGGTCCCCCAGTAATGGTATTTTTTTTTGGTACAATCCCACCGCACTATTCCCAAACCACTGCAACTCCTGAAAGACAGAATCAACAGTAACGACCAACAGAAAAGCGCCGAGGCAGTGAAGCTCGACGAAGTCCCGGAGAATAAATTTAACTGTCTTGGATCCCGCAACGAAATTCAGAAAAGAACAACGGAAAAGTAGGAAAATATACAAATTTCCACTTCCCTCCATACCAAGCAAGAGACAGAACAAACAAGGCCAATAGGCACCAAGGGTCGTTTACAAATGGGATAAGCCCAGTTGCCTAGCACCACGGACCAATGGGTCCTAACATTGTGAGCTGTTATATTTGATTCCAATAATAGGTATGGCAAAAACGCTAGAAGGCACGGAAATTTGTTCTAGTTTCTACAAGGTACATATAGTAAAAAACTCTAGATGCAGCCTGTAAATTATCCAACATAATATTGCGTTCATTCTGCCAAAGAATTCACTCCCATAAGATATGATCTGCAGATTGTACATATTCGCAGTCAGATGTAGAACACTGACATAAAGGCGAGGCTAGCTTGAAGGAAAATAATTTACTTTTAAAGTTACCATGCCCTGTGAGAAATTCCTGTAGAGGTATTCGGAACAGGGTGTAAAGTTCCCAAACCTCCACCTCCACCTCCACTGAAAAGGGCGGATCCTCTGACTAAACGGGGGTAACTGCCTGATGGTTGTTGTTGGATTGTTGAATATTTTCTTTGTTACGGGCAGAACTTTGATTGCTTGCACGATGTAGGGTTTGTGTGACGGCAGGTCTTTTTGTAGTTTGTATGTGGCAGTATAGATACTACACACATTGTACCCTTCCATCATTATAGGCATTATATTAAGAATTTTATTTGACATATATACAATTGAATATTCTAAAAAACAACAAGCCCATATACAAATACAAAAGGGAGAGGGAAAAGGGCTCTTTGCGCATAAAAAAATTCGTCCATATCGATGTCAATGAGAAACGTGCCCAAAACGCTGGCAGCGTTGCCACGTTGGATGGCAATGCTGATTCTCTGGCCGAAGAAGAGGCTAGCCCTCTGGTCACGTGAATAGCCGATGAGCTTTGTGCTAATGTCTCGAAAAATAAGTTGCGCACTCGGACCCCATGGACTTAATGTTTCAACTTCAAACGGCTCAAACATATAACTATTTATTCTGATAGATTTTCTTACCTGTGGTTTGAGCTGCTCTTGTCTGAGTGGCTTGGCTAGGGCGGTCAGCTTAGCTTTACCGGAACTGTCAGACACCTCTGATAGCGTGACAGATTGCTCTTCATTACGTTCGAAGGTCTGAAAGTAAGGTTTGCATAATTAGAAGACAGAAAATTGAAACACAGAGCACCGATACGCTTTGGCTTTTGTATAAACGAGATAAAGAGTTAACAAATGTTAACAAGCGTCTAGAAATCTAGAAGGCCTACAATGTTCACACAGTCACAAAACAATCGGTAAAAGAATCTATACAAAGGAAAAAAAAATATAACAAGACTAAATTTAACATGTGGCACAAATGTTGTTATCAGTGCTGTAACTATTCTTAGTAAAGGGCTATAAAGATTATTGAAATCATTGTAAAAAGTCTAATTAAAAGAAGGAAAAAAATAAAATATGGGATTGAGAATAGTTAGAGACATCCACATATTTGTGCCGTTTATGAGTTACCAGGGAAGCCGCATGCGCAGAAGGAGCAAATTTTTTTATCTTCAACGTAGTCTTAGACTTAAAAAACTTATCATCTTAATCAGTCGAAAAACGCCAGTTACGTCGGCACGGTTTCTTTGTATGGGATGAGGCATCTGTATGCTAGTATTATATTATCTGTGGTTATAGCTTATATGTAAGTACTAATTATTACTAATTATACCATCGTTTTAGAAATTATGCTACTGCACCTAATGTACATTTTTAGGGTTCCGTACCCAAAGGGTAAAAACGGGACCCTATTACTGAGACTTCGCTGTCCGTCTGTCTGTCTGTCACCAGGCTGTATCTCATGAACCGTGATAGCTAGACAGTTGAAATTTTCACAGATGATGTATTTCTGTTGCCGCTATAACAAAAAATACTAAAAACAGTATAAAAATAATATTTAAGGGGGGCTCCCATACAACAAACGTGATATTTTTGCCGTTTTTGCTCGATATTAATAACGGCAACAGGTAGACACTTGAAATATTCACAGATTATTTAGTTGTATATTCTCTTCAAAAAATAATAATTATTAAATTAAAATAAAATAAATTAAGGGGGGCTCCCATACAACAAACGTGATTTTTTTGCAGTGTTTTGCGATAATGGTACGGAACCCTTCGTGTGCGAGTCCGACTCGCACTTGGCCGGTTTTTGTCAACGTTTTTAATTTTAAATAAATTATTCTTATAGAATTTAATTGTCTATCTCCTGTACCATGAGTGTGTTTACAAATATTTAAACTAACAAACACAAACAACCAGCCCAGAATAATTTCGGTTGGTCGGTTTAATAGTCAATTTTCAACAGACTTTAAAAAGGAGGAGGTTCTTATTTCGACTGTATGTTTTTTTTGTATGTTTGTTACGCGATTACGTCCCCAATTATGAACCGATTTTGATTTTTTTTTTATTTGGAAGTTGGTGCTTTTCATATGGTCCTATTTAAATTTGATCAAAATCTGATGAGTAGTTTTTAAGTTATTCTTAATAATGCGTATATTCATGGTAATATAAGGTATCAAAACTAAAAAGAGAAAAATTAAAAGGTTTACAAATAAAAAAAAATTAATCGACTTCCAAAACAAAACACAACAAAGCGAAAGAAAACTTTATTTTCGGCAGTCGGTGCCAAAAATAAAAAAATCCGGCCAAGTGTGAGTCGGACTCGCGCACTAGGGGTTCCGTACTTGGTAAATTGCGGTTTACGATTTATGAAAAAAAAACGACTTACTAGATCTCGTTCAAACCAATTTTCGGTGGAAGTTTACATGGTAATGTACATCATATATTTTTTTTAGTTTTATCATTCTCTTATTTTAGAAGTTACTACTTTGGAAGTATTTGTCGCGCAAACTATTCAGTTTAGAAAAAAATAATCTTTTAAACCTCAATATCATTTTTGAAGACCTATATACCTAAAGTTGAGTTTCAGTTTTAAGTATGGGGAACCCCAAAATTCATTGTTTTTTTTTTCTATTTTTGTGTGAAAATCTTAATGCGGTTCACAGAATACATCTACTCACCAAGTTTCAACAGCATAGTTCTTATAGTTTCGGAAAAAAGTGGCTGTGACATACGGACGGACAGACAGACATGACGAAGCCATAAGGGTTCCGTTTTTGCCATTTGGCTACGGAACCCTAAAAAGTAGGTAGGTACTTAACCAAAGACACCGAATTTATAATTTTATATTTTGTTTGTAATATTTTTATAATTTTGTTTTTTTAGTAAGAGGATATCGTATGGTTACCAGGTCATCACCCCCGGCGCTCGACTCGGGCACCAAGTCCTTGGCACCGGATCCTAATGCCGTGAAGAACTTCTGTGTGTCAACTTCGTTCGAGTATTGTTCTGTAAACAAAGAATTTTGACATTACTTTCTCTGCGCTGTACACTCACCCCTCTGCCACATGATTTGGCTACTACCAATGATTTCGAAAGGAAGGACACGCCCATCTGAACATTTTATAGAAACCTTCTTGTACAAGCAAATACTCGCTCACTCCCGCCACAGATAACTATATACTTGCCAGAGACACGCACACGAACCACTGTCAACTGAGTCGCGTTGGCCCTAAACTGCAATTTTAAGACCAGCACGCTGGTGCCATTTAGTCGCGCGGTTAGCCTGGTCCTTACGCAAGTAAGAATATATGTCAACGGCTACTACACAGCGACTTGCCTCGTGTTCCGAGCCACCATTAAGCTTGAACCTGTAATCTCACTTACCGATGATTTCAACTTTTCCCCTGCCGCTATGGTCCTCGTCTCTGACCTGGTTAGCGACGGAGACAGCCTTGAGTTTCTCGAGGCGACTGGCGGAGTCCCCGTGGTAGACGTATATGTCGTTACCGATGTCCAGGATAAAGCAGTCTCCTTTGTTCATTGAGGAGATTAGAGGGTCCACCTGGGTGATTAAGAGAGAAGAGGTTAGATCTTTCGTAATTGTATTTATTCAATTTTTTGCCATAGACTGGCTAACTAGTAGGCGGTTCAACTGATGGTAAGAAAACATGCCTGTTTCAGCTTCTTCAGCTGAGGATAGCGAATACATTTTTTAAAACACTGCAAAAAGGAGAAGGTTTTCAATTCGAATGTATTTTTTTAATGTGTTTTACCTTAGTACTTTTTACGTTACTTCATAAAAAATAGCTTGATCTCTGCGACATATGTCAAACTGACGTATACGTTATTTTTAGCCTGTCAAGTGCTATTGTTACTGTATTGATACTGACAGCTGTCGCAGAGATCAAGCTATCTTTTATGAAGTATAGGTGAACCGATTTTGATGATTCATTTTTAATTTGAAAGCTGGTTGGCTTCTCATGTGGTCCCAGTTAAATTTGGTGAAGATCTGATGAAGATATACAACAGAACTCTTCAATAAACAACGGAAAATCTCTCGGGATTGCTGCAATCGCATGTCTGTTTATTGTTTATGCCATTGCATAACATAACATTACGCCGGTACGCTCTTAAGGGGTACGCAGAAGTGTACAGTTCAACCTGGTACTTATTTCACCGGTTATGTTCAAGTTTAATGTTAATCGGATAATCTATTCTGGCATAACTTTGCATTGCATTATTATAGGCACCTTACAATATAACTTGTTTACAAAAAAGCGGCAACAAAAACATTTTTACAAAAAAATACAACCTACTTCCAAAAAAAAACACTACGAAGTGAATATTACTTAAATTTCGGTAATCGATGACAAAAAACGAAGAAATAAAAACAGGAACACCAGTTTCCCAAATTAAAGTTATTTTTCACATTGAACTGCCGAAATTGAAGTCTTTTTCTAGGTCTTGTCCAGATTGAACGTCATATGACTACCGGATACGGGCGCAATATGGTGGCACAGTGAATCGCTAGTGTTGTCGCGACGTGTTTCCTTAGAGAAAAATAATTGACGATCGCCCGCTAGCGAGACCGCCCCGTCAGGCGCTCGCCATAGTCCACTACATATGAACACAAACGGCGGTTTCATGTATTTGATACTTGAAATGGGGCAGGGTCAGCTACCTTTGCCGCATGTCGAACGTTTAGGTGCCTGAAAATGTACAGCGACATCGCAGCAGATCCAGGAGAAGATTGCAGAACGAACTTGACATCTTCGCACAGTCAGTAATAGCTGTTACCTGACCCACCCTAAAAACGAACGAATTTTGTATTTTTTTTTTGTTTTTGTATTTGTATGAGTTTATCAGACTAGCTCAACTCGATGAACAAATACAATAATGATACAGATAAGCAAATTTACTCTCTACTGACACGTAACGTTAGGGCAGGCAAGCGTTTGAGTACTGTACTGTGAATACTGTGTGTATTTGTCTACCTTGAACAAGTCGTTCTAGTTCGATTAGGTCATGACTCATGCGTATCAAATAGCACTTATCTAATAGCAGTAGGTTCAAAATCTTCTAACTTTTAGTGGGTCGGCTAACGGCAGAGTGGGTCAGGTAACAGCCATTACCGACTGTACATTGCCCAAAACCAGTAGGATTGTAACGAAGAAAGGGTGGCTTTTGCCCTGCAGATGCGCTGGATGTATCTATAACCTTACGAGTAATAACTAACCTGTCGTGTGCGAATGTTCTTCTTTCCTTTAATCTGAATGAGGCGCTTCTCAGCACCAGCATTGGTGACCACATGGTTGAAGCCGGAAGCGTGACCTCCATCCAAGTATTGGAGAGCTGAGGACCGAAAATTTCGATTCTAATACGATTTAAAAAATGTGGCCCGCCATTGTAGATACCTTAGTCCACCAAAGGTTTTATAGGTATAGTACCATTTTCAAAGTAAATAATGAATATTTTGTTTGAAGTGAAGTTTATTTGCCTACTGATATCTTCAACTAGCAGTTATATACCTAGAGATAGCCTTTTATTATTCATGTGAAATAAAAAAAAACCATTAGGTGTGTGGTAAGTCAACAAATCAGCCCTGTGGCATATATATATATATATATATATATATATATAGTACCTGGGCGTCCGAGCTTTGCTCGGGTGAAAATAGAGAAAACGACGTTTACTAAAAATGAAACCTAGCTAGATTGATTTATAGCCCCCGAAACCCCTCCATACTAAATTTCATGAAAATCTTTGGAGCCGTTTCCGAGATTCAGATTATATACATACATATATACAAGAATTGCTCGTTTTAAGGTATTAGATAGGGCTAGAGCGTTTTCTAGAACGAAAATTATCGTATAATGAATGTGAATGTGATCTGCCCCTCTAGCCAAGTTATAAACGTTTCCTATGGAATCTCTTTCTACTAGCGTTATCGATTGTAGATTGTCAACTTGGCTACAGGTGCAGTTAAAGTTAATTTTCAACATCCAATCGCATCTCTTGT
Source organism: Anorthoa munda (assembly GCA_945859665.1). Lineage (NCBI taxonomy): Eukaryota > Metazoa > Arthropoda > Insecta > Lepidoptera > Noctuidae > Anorthoa > Anorthoa munda. The sequence continues at coordinate 47,342,421 of OX243895.1, read as the reverse complement.
CTTGCGATTTATTTTGCGAAGAGACGAAAATTTATTGCCTGAAATTGGGTTTCCTATGAAGGTTCTATGAAGGATGCACCCATTGTTTATGGTAGTTACTCCAAAAAATATAAAAGCTGAAGACTTCTGTCTGTGTAGTTGGCTTTATTGGTAGCATTACTCATCAATTAGATCGTAGATCAGAATGTTAGCAATTATTCTGTTGTTTCAATTGAATTTCAATTGATGATTGAACTTCAATTAGAAGTAATTATCGGCTTCAGCTCGTATAAGGAAGTCGTTGTTATGGTGCTAAATGATTTACGTCATGTTTTGTTCGAAAATAGACCCTCACTACACGTGTAAAGTACATAGGAACTTATGGATATAGAAAAAAGAAAAACTACGTACGTAGGTAATGTTTGTGTCGCAAGCAAAACTGTATATCTAAATGACTCAGCCTATACCGAGTTCTGTATTGTCTGGAAGTTGGTAAGGACACTTCTTATACAAAAAAGAAACAGAAATTGTACTATTGTCTCGAATTTCTAATGAAATAACATTATTTTTTAACCGACTACAAAAAGGAGGAGGTTTTCAATTCGATTGTATTTTTTTTATGTCTGTTACCTCAGAAATATAAACTAGGTATTTTTGAGTATTTTTTCTATAAAAACACAACTTTTAAATTACTGCTATCTATCGGCAAGTAGCGCAAGTTTTATCACTAAAACTTCTATATAACATCAACAGATGTCGCTACTAACCTGATGAGAAGTATCCTTTGAACAGTTGGCTCTCTTGACCCAAGGTTTCTCTGTACTGAACAGCAGCACCATTGAATTTGTCATCAAGTCCAACTGTTAAAATGGCAGCGGCTCCAGACTCGTCTTGTGTCGACTCACTGCCGATCCAGTAGTGAATGTTCCAGGAGAGATTGTTGCGTTTGTCGGCTATGGTCTGTTCGGATGAATAATGTTTTATAATCTCAATAAAAACAGCGTGGCAGTTAATAGGACGGAATGGTAAAAGAAAACGTGTTGCTCCGACCTCAAGTAACCAGCCAGGGCAGGAAGATGATGAACTCAAACAAAAAGATAGTTGAATATGTAATTGAAATTAAACATTAGAATTAATATTTGTTTCGGGATATTTACCATGTATATTTTGAATTTGATTGAGAGCTCGATATTTCGGCACCGTTACAAGCGCCATGATCACGAGAACCAAAGTCTTTGCGGGTGGGTGATATTTACGAGCTGACATATCTGTCTACCCTCTTCCTCACTCGTTTTTCACGCACGATGCCGCTACTACCAGAACTTTTCTCACTAGTTACTCGACACTGTTCACGACAGACGATGCTCACTGTATCCACTTTTGACACTCGTTCAGTAGTTTTACGACCTTTACATAGTTGAACCACTGGATTCCAGGCTCTCGACAATTGAAAACCGTCGTCCCTATTGAAGTTTCTGCACTTGGTTATTTCAATTGCTTCCCGTACCATTCTAGGTATGTAATGGCGTTCAGTCGAGATAACCTGTGGGTCATGTAAATCGATCCAGTGGTTTGGCCCTGATTCGAGAAGATGTTCTGCTATGGCCGATTTTTGGGGATCGTTATTTTTCACTGCCCTAATGTGTTCTTTGATTCGGCAAGCAACAGTTCGCTTCGTCTGTCCAATATATGATTGCCCACAACTGCAGATAATCTTATAAACTCCAGGCTTTTCCAAGGGAAAGTTATCTTTAGGCGAACGCAACATTTGGGATACTTTCTTGAAAGGAGTGAAAATAGTTTTTATGCAGTACTTACTAAGAATGTTTGCGACTTTGTCTGTCACTCCCTTCACGTATGGCAAAAATGCTGGTTGTCTCTCGACCTTGTACTTCAATTGTTTATTTGAAGATCCCCGATCATGTGGCAAGATCTTCATCCCGTATCCATTCCTCTGTAGGACTTGTTTTACATGCGCTAGTTCGCCAGTAATATGATCCTCGTCGCAAAGATCATAAGCACGTTTAGTGAGTGACGTCACTACAGAATTAAACAGTCTTACCTTCAGTACTATGTAAGAATCTCCTTTGTAGAATTTCCCGAAGTCACTTGCAGACACTGCGGTGGGCTCAAAGTCCTGAAAAGATTGGTATGAATCAGCTATATTTTTGAATCTACTAAGTATTGATAAAATTACTCATATAAAGATGGCGATGTATTTAAAAAAGTATCCTAGTTTATACTCGCATAGTTTTGCTACTCATCAAGAGATGTCGCTACTCACTTGAATTCTCCATATTTCAACGCCGGCTACTCGACCAGCGTTGGCGAAAGCGGTATGCATTCGGGCTTTACTCCTTGCATCCTGTAAAAAGAAATTATGATTAAAAATGGAAAATGCCTTCGGTAAGATACTGTCACTATGATAGCAACTCATATTCGCTGTTTCGAATATTTCTGTTTTAAAACGGGTGTTCTATGCGGTTGGTACTGGCACAGAGGAATCTCTTGCTGTAGAGACAGCTTCACTGGTTGTAATAACTTATATTACAACCAGCTGTTTAGATTAAATCCCTTTTTACCCGACTGCCGAAGGAGGGTAATGTGTTTATCAGTCTACGTATGTATGTATGTTTGTTTGTTCCTATGTGGCGTTCTAGAGACCAAACGCGTTGACTGATTTTGATGATTCTTACGTCAATCGATTCGTCTTAACCCTGCCAGTGTCACTGGCTACATTAAAATTGGAAAATAAAAAGATGGTGGATTTTGGGCGCCATTTTGTGGGGGCAATTTTTTTTTAATTCCCAACCCATCGTGTGGGTTATCAAAATAAAGGGTCTTAAGAGGTGATTTCAAAAATATATAACACTTATATGTTTGAATGTACGTAATTCTAAAAAAAAATAACTAAAAGGTTGTAAATAAATAAGGTTAATTAAAAAAATCAAAAAACCCGACTGCTTGAAAAGCAAACTAAAAAGACGTAAACAAGAAGAAAATCATGCTGTGCAGTCGGAGGATTCATCTGGTTTTGGTCAGCCAGCTCGCGAATATTTTTTTTACCAAGACTGTATCTAGGTACTGTTTATGCTGCTCCGGTTCGACGTCAATGTGCATGTGGATCGAGGGCCCATTTTTAGGGTTCCGTACCCAAAGGGTAAAAACGGGACCCTATTAATAAGACTTCGCGATCCGTCTGTCTGTCCGTCTGTCTGTCTGTCTGTCCGTGTGTCAACAGGCTGTATCTCATGAACCGTGATAGCTAGACAGTTGAAATTTTCACATATTCTGTTGCCGCTATAATAACAAATACTAAAATCAGAATAAAATAAATATTTAAGTGGGGCTCCCATACAACAAACATGACTTTTTTGCCGTTTTTTGCGATAGTAGTAGGTACGGAACCCTTTGTGCGCGAGTTCGACTCGCACTTGGCCGGCTTTTTTTTAATCCTTGCGAAACGAAATAAGACTTAAAGGGGAATTAGTTAAATATAGTAAAAACTTGAAACAATAGGCCTAGAATTTTTTAAACGTGAATTAAAACTATTGTGATTAAATTAATTGGGCCCTCAATCCAGACGCGTGCCTAAATCTCAGTAATTTTATGTCGGTATTTAGTTATGATTTTCTTAAATATTTTAAGAATTGATATATCGATATTATTTAAGAATCAATATATCGATAAGATCGATGAAAAGTCGAATTTTACTAAAATGTTACTAGACTCTCATTAACTTTTTACCAATTAACTTTTGTGTCATTATTTCTTTTTAACTAATTCATGCGATAAATTCATGTTTTGCAGATTCCTCAGTAAAGACATTAATGAATTGAGGGCCCTAGCCCTATATACCGCCTTAAATCTGTAATGTCATATTCTACAGATTTGGGCATTTCTTATAATATTTAAGAAAATTTTAAGTAAATTCCTATTTGACCCGAACATACTTACATACATATTATGTATGTCAGTATGTTCGGGTCAAATCTTGCAACTGAATTTTAAAGCAGTTATCCTCCACCGATTAAGATGCAATTTTGCATACACGTTTAGTTTAGATGACAACATGGTCAACTAAGTGACGTCATTCAAAATCCAATATGACGGATGGCCCAATATGGCGGACTAGTTATATTTTGTGCACTGCCATGATATGGGTATCAAATGAAAGGATTTAAAAAATATTTTTAATGAATAGTTTTATTTTTATACCAAATAAGAATAAAAACAAGCTGATAAACCCAGATAAAAATAAAAGCGTGGCCATTCTATAAACTACATCTAATAAAGACATGACCTTAACTCACAGACAATCCATTAAAGAATTGAATCAATAAAGTCGGCCATGGTATGACCTTTAGCTTGGCTGGGGGACACCGCACCCCATGATGACGTCAGCCTTGATAAACGCCTGTCTGATTCCCATGGGTAGATAAGAATGTTTTGGGAACGGCAAGAAAATAATAGGAATATCATGTCGTTTATTTGGATAATATAACATAACGCTTGTAAGCCCCGAAGGGTTGGGCAGGGTTGGACCTATGGTAAACCCACAACTGCCAGTTAGAAGTCGTGACAAAAACTTTTTTATAAAAGTTAATTCAAAAAATCAATAAGCCCGCCTGCTTAAAAAGCGAACTAATAAAAAAATATGTTGACTAAAAAGTTATAAATAAAAAAAGTTAATTCAAAAAATCAAAAAACCTTAACTTTTTTTATTTATAACTTTTTAGTTAACATATTTTTACGAATTAGGTACATTTAAGTGTTATATATTTTTGAAATCTCCTCTAAAAACCCTTCATTTTGATACCCCACTCGATGGGTACGGAAGAAAAAAAAAATTGCAACCCCCACAATATGGCGCCCAAAATCCGCCATGTTCCTTTTTTTTTAAAGGCACTTAGCTAAGAACACTTGGGCGGTTAAGACCTATTTAACGACGTCTTAATTATAAAAATCCGCCGATTAGTTTGAAAGATATGAGGTAATAAAGAATATTACATACATACAAACATACATACATACAAACATACAAGATACGCGCGAAAAACATAACCCTTTCCTTGCAGCCGGGTAAAAAATATACAACCGACTTCCAAACAAAAACACTGCAAAGTGAATAATAACTTCAATTTCGGAAGTCTGTGTACCTGTTTTCGTTTCTTCGTATTTTGACACCGACTTCCGAAATTGAAGTTATTATTCTTCGTAGTGTTTTTATTTGGAAGTCGGTTGTATTTTTTTGTAAAAATGTATTTTATTTTTCACTTTTTTGTTCTGGTACATAATGGACATCGTGAGGAAACCGGCATGTCTTAGAACCAAAAATTCGAAGACATTTGACATCCACCAACCCGCACTGGGTCCGCGTGGTGGATTACGGCCCATTGCCTCCCAGCAGTGGGAACATTAATTGGCTGATGATGTGATGTGATGTGACATAATGGACCAGATCTACATTTTAGGTACCTATAATGCCCAAAGTGATGCCAGAATAGATTTACCCAATAACGTGAATTTAAACAAACCGGTAGATTAAGAGTCAGAGTGAACTGTTCACACCTGCGTACCCCTTGAGCGTGCCAGTGTGATGTTATGTTATGAAATGATGTAAACAATAAACATACATGCGATTGCAGCTATCCCGAGTGATTTGCCGTCATTTATGGAAGTGTTCTGATGTAGATTAAAGTTCATCAGATCTAGATTAAGACGACGAATAACGACACCATCTCAAAGACAATCTAACTATCTACATTTTGATCTGAGGCTTTTTTAAGTCATAGAATAATAAGGATAGTGCAAAAAAAACCGGCCAAGTGCGAGTCGGACTCGCACACGAAGGGTTCCGTACCATTATCGCAATACACTGCAAAAAAATCACGTTTGTTGTATGGGAGCCCCCTTATTTTATGTTATATTAATTTAATAATTATTATTTTTTGAAGTGAATATGCAACTAAATTCATTCTGTGAATATTTCAAGCGTCTACCTGTTGCCGTTATTAATATCGAGCAAAAAACGGCCAAAAAATCACGTTTGTTGTATGGGAGCCCCCCTTAAATATTTATTTTATGCTGTTTTTAGTATTTGTTGTTATAGCGGCAACAGAAATACATCATCTGTGAAAATTTCAACTGTCTAGCTTTCACGGTTCATGAGAGACAGAAGGACAGACAGACGGATCGCGAAGTCTTAGTAATAGGGTCCCGTTTTTACCCTTTGGGTACGGAACCCTAAAAAACGACAAAATTTTGGGAAGCGCGGGTGTGAAACGAGTGCGCGTTTTGTTCCCTCAAGGTAGTTGGCGTTAGTCGTCGTCTTAAACAAAATGTTGCTTCATACGTTAGTCAAACCACTGAATACGAAAATGAGATCTGCATGGCAACTAAAATAGAATAGACAAATACCACGCGTAAAAGGTAGCTAAATAATTGAAATGGCCTCTCAAACTCAAGTGGTTCATATTTATAGACATACGCTGCGATAAAATGAAAATGTAATAGTTGTTATAAAAGATGATTATAATAAATAATGAAACGATGAAGTAGATACTGAGGATTTATTTATTGGCCTATCTACAATTGTTATACTGTGTATTCTTATAATACAAGCAATATGATACAAGCATAGTTTACAATATAATGAGATAGATACAGCATGTGAAAACAAAATTATATCATCATCTGCCTAGCCTTTTCCCAATTATTGTTGGGGTCGGCTTCCAGTCTTACCGGATTCAGCCGAGTACCAGTGTTTTACATGGAGCGACTGCCTATCTGACCTCAACAACCCAGTAACTGGGTAACACGATGGCAAGACTGGTGTCAGATCTCAGGCTTCTGACTAACCGTAACGACTGTCAAAGATCTTCAAATGACAGCCGGGACCAACGGCTTAACGTGCTTTCCGAGGCATGGAGGAAACTCGGTATGTTGAAGTGGTCACCCATCCACGGACCGACCTCGTCAAGCGTTGCGTTACCTTGAAGATCGACCCGTGCGGCTGTTATTATTTAGCCACGAGCTCCAAAAACAAAATTATACTTCATAAAAGAAAGCTTGAACTCTGCGAGAGCTGTCGGTATCAATACAGTAACAATAGCGCTTGACAGGCTAACAATTTATTTATTTATTTATTCAGGACCTCCAACGAGAGATGTACACAAAAAAGACACAATGAATCATTAATATGAAGTGATGACAAGTGCACTCCCTCAATTATAGGAGGCCACAGCATGCATTTAAGATTATTGACTAATTAGAAACTAAAATATAAACACTTATTAAAACATATAAAAAGAAAAACAAATGAAAACATGACATACCTACTTATAAAAAAAAAAAGAAGTAACAGTAACGTATACGTCAGTTTGACATATTATGTCGCAGAGATCAAGCTATCTTTTATGAAGTATGGTACAGAAATACGACACAACGCTTTTAGCGGCTAACGAAGCTGAAATGGTAAGGCTGCTGGAGAGGGTTGAAAGGATCAGCATGGAACTGGGTCTTCAAATCAACCATTCCAAAACCAAAGTTATGGTGGTGGACCGCGCCAACTCACTCCATATCACAGGTGCCCTGTCCCTCGAAAAGGTAGATGAGTTTGTTTACCTGGGCGCTACCATCAGCAACACAGGGTCTTGTGAGAAAGAAATCAGGAGACGAATCGGTATGGCCAAAAGCGCAATGTCCCAACTGCAGCGAATCTGGAGAGACCGTAACGTATCTCGCAAGACAAAGATGAAGCTGGTGAATTCTCTTGTGTTCTCCATCTTTAGTTACGGCTCGGAAACGTGGACGCTAAAGAAGGCTGATCGTGATCGCATTGATGCTTTCGAGATGTGGTGTTGGCGAAGGATGCTTCAAATTCCATGGACTGCATTCCGCACAAACGAGTCTATCCTTCGACAACTGAACGTCAAGGCCAGGCTCTCCACCACCTGCCTGCGAAGAATCCTGGAGTTCTTTGGTCACATTGCCCGTAAGGATGGTCATAACCTCGAACAGCTAATGATCACAGGCAAGGTCGAAGGCAAGAGGCCGAGGGGCCGTAGCCCGATCAGATGGTCTGACCAAATACGTACAACGCTGAACACCAAGCTGCACGATGCGCTCCATGTCGCTAAGGACAGACACAGATGGAGAATCATCGTCAGAGAAAAGTTGATCTCCTGTCGGGGGAATCACGACCCTCAGTAATGAGGAACACGACGCGAGGAGGAGGAGGTACAGAAATAACACTTACATCAACTAGTGGGTAGTTTTAGAAATACAATTGGTAAGCAAAGATGACAAGAAAAAATAAATATGTTTGTTACTTTTGATGGACCTGGCGCTTGGATTTCTGAAGTGTTGTGGAATAAATATCTATTGATTTATCGCAATTATTAAGAAGCCTGCAAAGCCTGGGGTTAGGGGAGTTGGATCCTGATTCCGTTTTGCGGAGATTGAACTAGAAGTAACCTATTCACTCTTGACTTAAAGTCCCACTCTTTAGCTGTACGCACAATGAAAGTATGTATTCCCAAAAGCATTTAGTGCGTATGGGTGAGATGTCCACCATGTACCGATGGCGCATCGCCGTATTTCTTGTAGTCCGATAATGGAACTTACATGGAACTGCCTATCTGAGCTGCGTTGTCCACAAACATGTAAAAACTACGTAGATTCCGTTAATTTTTTTTTAAAATCGGTCCACAATTTATAATATATGTATTTATATTTTCAAAATCAGTTTATCGTTGTTTTTCTTGCTGTAGTCGTTTAATTGTGTTCAAATTAAAGTCTGGATTGCCAATGATTCTCATTAGACGTTAATCGCCCGTTTTATATCCTTCTAGGCTGGTCCAAAAAAACGGCTCCTGTAATGCGTATTTAAACAACAGTTTTTAACGGCTCGTGCACTGAAGAATTGTGTTATTATATGAAATCTAACTGTTGTAATTTAAAGGTCATTAAACATACTTTTAGCAGACACCAATATGAATTGGGTTCCATGCATGCGTCAAGGTTGTCCAAGTCGACGGCACGAACTATTTTGTGCGCGGGGTTAAAATGCATGCTATCTCATACGACAACACGTGCGAAAGAGATAGATGCTGTGATGAGCAGTAAGAAGCTAGTTCACGTACGAATAAGCATTTATGCAAATTTGTAGCGAAATGGATTATCATTTAAGACGAAAACGAGCGCCACTGACGAAACCGGCCAAGTGCGAGTCGAACTCGCGCACGAAGGGTTCCGTACCATTATCGCAAAAATCGGCACAAAAATCACGTTTATTGTATGGGAGCCTCACTTAAATATTTATTTTATTCTGTTTTTACTATTTGTTGTTATAGCGGCAACATAAATACATCATCTGTGAAAATTTCAACTGTCTAGCTAACACGGTTCATGCCTGGTGACAGACAGACAGACTGACCGCGGCGTCTCAGTAATAGGGTCCCGTTTTTACCCTTTGGGTACGGAACCCTAAAAACGACAAAATGTACATTTTCAAAAAAAAAGAATTGTTGAACTACTAATATATCCCTGTATGGTGACTGTTTTGTAATTTTCTTTCTTCTTATGGTATTTATTTCCATCCAAAGATGGGTTAAAATTAGTGTTGATATAAGGATCTTTCGACGCTCATAACTTTCAAATATTATTATTTTTCACTTTTTTGTTTCCATACAGGGCTAGATAATGATGAGAAAAACTGGTATCAGTTTTTATTTCGAACTTACACCGTCAAACAGTGGAGTAATCGTCAGACTACGTTTGTATGGAAGAATGATCGACTAGTGCAACCTTAATGGCGGGACAGGCTTGAATGATATGCTTTGTGATGCTGAGTGTATTTAATTTAGTGTACGCATTACCTAATCAAACATATGTTTTATATAAACGTAATGAGAGTGGATAAAAATTAGTTAGGCAGACTGTTTTATTTATCTGCAACGAGTTTATAAGTAGATATGTAATTAATCTTTTGAAGTACATACATCGGAAAACAAGTTCAAATATTGATTACCAGTTTTTAACTCGCCTTGTTAGATACTCGTAGTATATAGGTATCGGACAAATCTTAGAAGTGGTATACTCTAAAGGTACCGTTAAAGTATTGCGTAAGCACTACAGGGGGACGGGGGGGTCTATGCTTTGCTTATTTTTGATGACATGGGGGTTAGGTGGTCTAGATGATGATTACGTCAGCAGTAATTATTTACTTTTTTACAACCCACACATTGTCTATGCTTGAAAACGAAACGCATATTCGGAGATTTCCACAAATAATGAATACGTTTAGGTACTCGCTTAGAATCGAGTAGGGGAATTGAATCACATGAATCAATAAAAAAAAACAGAATACTCTAATTAAAAGAAAAATGCATATACCAATGTTTACGTAAGCATGGGGGGGGGGGTTAGAGCTTTGTTTACTTTTGCTGACAAGGGGGAGGGGGTTGTAAATAATTGTAATAAATCTGCTTACGTAATACTTGAACGGCCCCAAAATAAATGTAGTCAGCACTTTAATGTGTACGTCTATTCATTATTAGATTGCACTAGCGGTGTCTGGACGTCCCATTCAGTGCTGTCTACTTACTGATAAATCTGGTTGTTTTTAGTATAAAACTAAAACCTTAACTTATGGGTGTGAGACATGGGCACTCAGCAAATCGCTCAGAGAAAAGCTTGCCAAGTGTCAAAGAGCAATGGAGAGAAGTATGGTAGGCTCAAAGAGACAGGATAGAATAAGAAACACAGATCTCCGGGCCAAAACAAAGCTGACCGACATTCTAAAAAGAATAGACCAACAAAAGTGGAGGTGGACAGGCCACATGATGCGAGACACTAAAGACAAGTGGAGTAAGGTAGTGACAGAGTGGTATCCAAGGGACGGCAAAAGAAATCGGGGAAGACAGCTTACCCGATGGGAGGAGGCAATAAAGCTGACAGCAGGTCCAAACTGGAAGAGGGTACCCCAAGACAGACGACAATGGAAACTGTTAGAGGACTGTCGGTTTATTTGGTACAGCACTGCTGTATATTCACATAGCTGTATTGGCTTGCTGATGGCGAACGATACACTTTGTATTTGGGTGGCTTAGGCTGCTGTACGAACTGTAACCTTAAGGGTTTGTTCGTTTAACTGTATTGTTACTATACCCTTTTAACCTACTTTATCTTGTTACCATTTGTATTATTAGTGAAACTAGTTCTGTAATTAACAACCTTGTTATTGGTTGTACAGTTCTTGTTTATCCAACAAAAATGGGAACGCCCAAATTCTGACCGTATATACCCCTCGGCCCTCATGATCCTACATCCCATGCCATGAGGCACACCGAAATTCAAGACATTTTGTGATTTTTGTTTGAACTATTATTGTAAATTTGCTTTGTCTAGTTTCGGAATAAAAGGCTTTATTTATTAAAACCCTAACTAGTGGTACTAGTGAACACAACATAAAGGAGTTATCCCAACGGATTGAGCGGACATTTAAATATTGCATACACGTTTAGTTTGGATGACAATGAATGGTTAACAAAGACTGGTTTTTAAAAACGTGTTTTTAATTATTAATTTTCTTGCGTTGATTCTCATCTCGCTAGATTTCTTTTTCTAACTCTATAAAAAGAACAGCTACCAGTTGGAATCCAGATGTTTAATCTAGCTAATATAACTGTCTAGCGTGTTAGTAAACAAGTCTGGGATGTGTCTTTGATAGAATTACTGGTTTGCTCGAATTTATAGACTACACGCAGTATGTTTCTGGTTTTATATAGTTACTAGCTGTTGTCAGCGACTTCGTCCGCGTCAAACCCGTATAACTAAAAAATAATTTAATGTTTTATTTTTTTTACGCGAAATCCAACTCATTTTCCAAAATAAAAGTAGCATATGTTACTCATTATAACATCAGCTATCTACCACTGAGGTCCCGTCAAAATCGGTCTTGCCGTTTCGGAGATTACCCGGAACAAACAGACATGCAACCAGACAAAAATCTTAGAAATTGCGTATTTGTTACTAGTTTCGTATATACTTACACATGCATTCAATAAAACGTTGTTATTTCGATTTGACATACAGACACTTCAATTTTATTTATTTGCATAGATGTATACTTAAATATGTTTAGATTTATGACGCAATCAATATTTGAAGACTCAGGATAAGACTGAAAGTTGTAGCATTTTTAGGGTTCCAATGTTATTGTACTACAGCATTTTTATATTTTGTACCGATTCTATAACATTACGTGTTTCTTTGAGCAGAGAAGACCCACCGTGAAGTTCTAAATCAAAATCCAAGATGGCACCAGTGCAAATAAGAAAATGTTATTTTTATGGTTCTTGGGGTCACTCATAACGAAAATGGCTCCAAATTAAACTCGAAGTTGAAACCCACGAAAATTTGCAAATTTTGTCTTTATTATTTATTGCAAGTTTATACTCTCTGTTCTATTTGCATAAAACAACACGAAACCGGCGGAACCCTACACCATACGAGGCTCGAAACGAACTTGATTCTTCGGATTTCTATGTTATTGGGTGGCCAAAATTCAGGCAGCCCAGTTGGTACCAACGTCTATGGGTTTTAGATACATTATGTTACATTTTTCCGAATGTGGTGTATCCGTGAACATATTTATCACCTTTCAACCAATTTAAAGCCGAGAGCAAAATCATAATTTATTTTAAAACGTGAAAAAGATCATACATCAAAGTTAATATTTAATAGTATCTAATAAAAAGCTAAAGTAAATGAATCTGTCTTGTGGGCGCCATTTATTTATGTGTTTTGATGTTTTATGGGACCATAAATTAAATAAGTTCTATTTCTGAGGTGCTTTTTAGGGTTCCGTACCGAAAGGGTAAAAATGGGACCCTATTACTAAGACTCCGCCGCATCTTGCGTCTGTGGTGTAGTTGCAATCACACGACTATAGTCCTCGCCAAACTTATTGGCCGCACTGAAGTTGGTTTACCCGATGCGCGAGGCACGAAACGGTGCTGTTTTTGTATGAGGTTTACTACTGCTCAGCCTTTGTAGCCAACTTCAGGGCGGCCAAGAAGTTTGACGAGAACTATACCCGTCGCGAGTCACGACGATACGGTGCCTGGTGGTAGAATAATCGTCGCGGGGAGATCGATAGGGCTCGCATGTGGGTTGCTAGAGATTGCCGTTCATACCGGTCGTAGGGCCCTTACACGTCTATCTATCTGTCTGTCACCAGGCTGTATCTCATGAGCCGTGAAAGCTAGACAGTTGAAATGTTCACAGATGATGTATTTCTGTTGCCGCTTTAACAACAAATCAAAACAGAATAATATAGATATGTAAGTCGGGCTCCCCATATATCAAACGTGAATTTTTTGCCGTTTTTGCGATAATCATGGTACGGAACCCTTGGTGCACGAGTCCGACTCGCACTGGGCCGGTTTTTTTATACTGACTAGGTTTTAGAATGTGCATCTTACTACCTTACTTATAGTTTATTAATTTTATTCCGCAGTTATCATTTTAAATTGATCAAAAGTAGGCTACCTTTTCCCAATTAATATTTAATTATTATTATTTGTTCTAATTTTAATTAGATTCAATCAAAGTGTAGTTTTCTATCAGCGGAAGAATTCTAGTAATCGGATAAGAAATTACAGAGATTAACCCCTAATAATAATCAATTTTAACCTCTTTATTATTATACTAGCTGCAGTTCGCGGCAATTAGAAGTCTCTATGCACTATCATTATAAGTCATATTCTTTGTATTATTCTGATGTATTTATAAGCTATATATTGCTGTAAAGTTTCATCAAAAACCATGCGTGAAAGAGTCCCATCAAACTTTTCAAAGTTTCGCATATATAATACTAATAGCTGTGCCCGCGGCTTCGCTACCGTTAACGACCTATCCTACCCTACCTGTCTACCTTACCCTACCCTACCTACGCTAATCTTCCTATCCTGTCTACCCTACCTACATACATACTCTAACTATATACCTACCTTACCTACCCTCCAAATATTATTAATAACAAACACAACAAAAAAAGAATAACCGAAATCGGTCCAGCCTTTCACGCGTGATGCCGTGACCAACGGAAATAGGGATTCATTTTTATATCTATACATATCTATACAAATAAATAAAATTGAAGTGTCTGTGAATCAAAATAACAACGTTTTATTGAATGCACGTGAAAGTATATACGGTACTAACAACAAATAAGCAATTTTTAAGATTTTTGTCTGTCTGTCTGTTTGTTCCGGGTAATCTCCGAAACGGCTGGACCGATTTTGACGGGACTTTCACTGGTAGATAGATAGCTGATGTAATAACGAGTAACATAGGCTACGTTTGATCACGAGAAAATTCATAGTTCCGGCAGGAAATAAAAAAAAAAAAAATATTGTTTTACGAGTTTGACGCGGACGAAGTCGCGGGCAACAGCTAGTATATAATATAGAAGTAGTAGGCAAGTGTGGTTTAGTTTAGAAGAAAGTCAGGCATTACCACAAAAAACATTGCCTTCTTTCTAGGACAGTCGAGTAAACAGTTGGCAGTTACTACCAACTTTTATTTCCGTCGTGTCCTTGGTCCGGTCATGGCCGTTCACATCGAGATCACCTCGTAATAAATGTTACATGAAATGACGTAATACGGCAGTGATTAAAATATAAGGTTACGAGCGAACTGAGACTGTTTGGTTCCGTAGCATATTAAGATTACGGGGCTAGATAGGTTAACCTAAACCTTGGTTAGTATTTCCTTTATTCATACTTTTAATTATTATAAGTGTATAAATGCCAAAGTAACTCGGTCTGTCTGTATGTATGTTTTTTATATTTTCAAGCCCAAACCGTGGAACCAATGTTGATGAATTTACGATTGAGATAGATTAGACCTTCAAAAAGAACGTAGGATAGTTTTTATCCGCGGGAGTTTGTTCCCTGGGGATAATTTTCAACTTTTACGCGGATGAGACTGTTGGCAAAAGTAAGTCTTTCATTCATTCTTTCTTTCTATTTAATAAACTTGCTTCACACATAACTTTCTCAAAAATATGCTGCAAGTAACGGACTGCTTGACAGTTGCTTTCCAAAGATCAATGATTCCTCTTATGTCAAAATTATTTGAAAAGACTTTATATAACTGAGGGATCTACAAGAACTATCTATTTTAATTGCTTCACAAGGACGACGAATCAACCTAATCAGTGCGGTTTTGGAAATTCGCCAAAAGGTTTAGGCTTCTGGTGTTTTCGCAAGTAAACAGTTTTATTATAAACAGGGTGACTAACACATTTATCTATGTCTAGTTTCTTACAGGGTGTATTCCTATATATAATAATATTAGCTTTCCTCCACTATATTGGGGTCGGCTACTATAGTTTGGCAAAATCGTACGTGACACTTCAATGGTCCGCGGGCGCGGGGGGCGTAAGGCAGCGGGGGGTGGTACAACGTGCGTGCAGGAAGCTGGTAACCTGAAGCGTTGTCCTAAGTGATACAACGCGAATAAGCGATAATCGCAAGATCGCGCGAATTTAAGTCTTACGAATCCGCGATCAAACATACTAATGTCGAATAGTGTCCTAATTGGCATTCGAGCGGTGCGGCCGCGCTACTAAAATGTTTGATAATCTATTCGCGCGAACTAAGTTCGTACGAACGCGCGAAGTATGCAGCTAAATACCAACCAGTATTTATCACGGAGCGACTGCCTGTCTGATCTCCACAACCAAGTTGCTAGGGAACCTCGTATTGTGTTAACAGCAACTGGGTTGTTGGTAACATCTTGGCTAAGACTGGTTGTTAGAATTCCGGGCTTCTGACTACCCGTAACGGCTGTGAAAGATCTACAAATGTCAACCGGGATCAACAGCCTTCTTCATTTTGCATGGGATCAACAGCCTAAGAGTCCTACTTGATATGACTTAATGACTGGCCAGATAGAATTTTATTCTCACGCATAGTTTTGCAAGAATTCGAAAACAGAATCACTATATACAAATGGCGGACGTGTGAATAAACATTTCGCAGTAAATTTACATACTTTCATTGCATTGATACACTAAATGTTGTTTTTCTCTAGAAGTGTTACTAATAGAAAATAGCAAGAGTGAATTATTTTAGTTTATTTTTACAAAGTTCATTGACTACACGAAAAATCTGCAAGGTTGAACTGTACTTTGCACTTGTTGAGGTCAGACAGGTAATGCCCGTATTTTTGGAACATTTTTATCTCAGTCGTAATATGTCATAAAACATTTAATTTCCGTACATTTTGACAGGTGTTTGACATTGTTGGTCGCTGGGATGATATTGCGATTAGAATTTTAACGTTTTTAAGAACGAGAATTTTCTTGATGATGGATAGGCCATTTTTAACCCTTAAAAAGAGAGGTGTTATAAGTTTGACGTGTACTTGTGTTTCTATAATACATAATATTAATATTATAGAAACTAGATTAAGGTTAGTTATTAAAAATATATCTCCATATAAATATAAATTTAATCATAGAATATGTATACATTAGAAATAGTAAGTTCAACTGTATTTACTCAACTTTTTGTTTGTAAGAAATAAAAGGTTTTTTTCATTTTATTTAATTTATTTATATTTGTGTTTCTGTCTGTGGCTTCATAGCCCCTAAACGAATTAATTTTATATTTTTGTTTGAAACGTGACTTTATCGAGAGTTTTCTTAGCTATGTTTGATACAAATCGGTTGAGCCGTTCAAAAGTTATGGGCGTTACACTGTTTGAATCGGAGTGTATTCACAAGATATCGTGTCATAATTGCGTGTACAATAGATTGTCGATCGAAGCATGGCTACTACCACAGATTACTGAATAGTTATGCTACTACTAAATAAATTATGTAGCATGAAATAAAAATGTGTTGTGGGTTCTTTAAATTTTTATACGAGTATAGACAAAGAAAAATTCCCGAGCAAGAGAGTACGACATGTCTTTTAATCCTCATCGAAAGATAGTCATAGTATGGATTGGTCGTACCCAGGGGGGGGCAGGGAAGGGCAGCTGCCCCCCCCTGGAAATCTCGCAGAACATATATAGACAGTTGAAATTTTCACAGATGATGTATTTCTGTTGCCGCTATAACAACAAATACTAAAAACAGATTAACATTAATATTTAAGTGGGGCTCCCATACAACAAACGTGTTTTTTATGCCGTTTTTTGCGATAATGATACGGAAAGCTTCGTGCGCGAGTCCGACTCGCACTTTGTCAGTTTTTGCTATTAGAACCAACTTGATTTTGCAGTTTGGTACGGAATCCTAAACGTGTGAAGTCCGACACGCACTTGGCTGGTTTTTCTATTAGTGAAATCTGCATGAAAATCCGTTTTGTAGTTTTTGAGTTTATCGCGTACAGACGCGGCGGGTGAATTTATATTATATTTGTAAGTATGTGAGAACCATGTTCCTATTTATAAAACTAATGAATTTACCTGTTAGTGCTTTTATTACTTTATACCTTTACGTTGTATAGTGGGTAGTGCTATTTTTGGGTGCATCGTCCTCACATATACGAATTTATTAATGTATGTACATAAGTAAACATTGTAAAACATTTTTTTTTTTTTAAAAGAGTAAGTATGGAGTTTCTTGTGCGTTCTTCTCCATAACAAGCTACTTTCCGAATGCACGGTAGAGTCAATTTTTATTACTTGTACATTTTTTATTTACATTTAATTTTTGACGTTCAAAAGTGCCGCTTATTGGCCTAATTGAAATAAATATATTTGACTTTGACTTTATTTTGTAATATGTAGGGATAAAGTTCAAATCGCGCGGAGAACTTTGATTATACGGTGAAGGATTTGTGTGTGTTGAGTTCGCAGAAATCGGCAGAATATTATAAGAACAAGACCGGACGATGTGGCGGTGCTTAGAAGTCGGCAGTTGAAGTCTTTAAACTGAATGAAGAAGATGATGAAGTACCAACCTTGTCGGTGAGAGAGGTTATGTGTCCGGAGACGGGCTGGGTTCTGGTCGCGCTGCGGGGCTTGGCGTATACCGCTGCTGCTATCAGCAGAATTATGGCTAGGACCCTCATGCTGTAACAGAAGAAATACATTGGGTTATTGATGGAGGAATCAAAGACATGGCTAAAGAGTGATGATTATTACTTAAATAGTGATTGATGATGAGATATTCTAAGATTTCGCGGTCCGTCTGTCTGTCTGTCACCAGGTTGTATCTCATGAACCGTGATGGCTAGACAGTTGAAATTTTCACAGTTGATGTATTTCTGTTGCCGGTATAAGAACAAATATTAAAAATAGAATAAAATAAATATTTAAGTGGGCCTTCCATACAACAAACGTGTTTTTTTTGCCTTTTTTGCGATAATGGTACGGAAACCATCGCGCGCGAGTCCGACTCGCAATAGCCGGTTTTTTTTATCTACTTTTAAACATAAGTGCAACATTTTTGTAACCACCTCTTAAAACTCTTCTTTTTTAGGGTTCCGAAGTCAACAAGGAACCCTTATAGTTTCGCTCTGTCCGTCTGTCCGTCCGCAGCTTAGCTCAGAGAATCTAAGTAATAGAAAGCTATAATTTGGCATGTATATACATATTAATAAATCCGACAAAGTGGTATAATAAAATCATGAAAAATATTTATTTTTCGGGTACCTCCCATAGACGTAAAGTGGGGATGTATTTTTTTTTCTTATCTATCCCATGGTGTGGGGTATCATGGATAGGCCATTCAAAAATATTATGGGTTTGTTGAAACCATTTTTCGAATCAGAGATTCGTTTGCGTAAAATTAAGCTTTAAGTTGCAAATTTATGTTAGAGTCAAGTGTCCCCCCCCCCTGCCAGTGAAATGGTTGCTCTAGGCTATGTGAAAAAATTCACGGCAGTAGTAAATATAACGAAATTAAAAGGAAAATTATCACGGATAACAAGGCTTTACAAGTTTACGAGTAATAGTCGACCAACTTATAAAATGTACTTGGAACAGTAAAAAATTTGTACAAATACCATTGAAAAATTACTAAAATAAAGTTGATAGCTGTGTAAAACAGAGTAAATATAATGCTTACGAACTATGTAAAAATATACAAAAATTAAATCATAACAGGCTTTACAAGTTTACAAGTAATAGTCGACCAATTTATAAAATGTACTTGGCACTGTAAAAATTTTGTACAAATGCCATTGAAAAATTACTTAAATAAAGTTGATAGCTGTGTAAAACAGATTAAATATAATGCTTATGAACCATGTAAAAATATACAAAAATAAAATCATAACAGGCTTTACAAGTTTACGAGTAATAGTAGACCAACTTATAAAATGCACTTGGCACAGTAAAGTTTTTGTAGAAATGCCATTGTAAAATTACTTAAATAACTTTGTTAGCTGTGTAAAACAGAATGTAAATATATGTTTATGAACCATGTAAAAATATACAAAAATAAAATCATAACATCCTTAATAATAATGATTTCTAAATTAATAATGTTTAAGCTCGAATAACGCATTGGATTGGTCGGAGTATGGTCGGAGTCGTTGGCAGTCTTCCATACGGCGCATGCGCGCGGTGGAGTCTATTTTGTGTTAGTGCAGAAGTATTTTCGACGTTTTGTAATTAAAACGTAAAAGTAAACTCAAATTAGATTCGATTTCCAAGCAAATTACTTAGCATAAAACTTCCCAGAATGAAATAGTGAATACCGCAGATTAGAGAATTCACCTCTAATCTGCGGTATTAGAGGAGATTGGAGGTGATTACATACGATTTTTTTCTAATTCCGAAAGAGAAATAAACAAGGAGCGTGCACGCAAGGATCCAGGAACGAACTATTCCATTCCCCGTGGCTCTAACGCGCGCTCGTATCGGCCCCTTTCGCAATTCGCATCCGCCGCGGTGGTACTCAAATAGATAATATTTTTCTAACTTCATTTGCGAAGTTGGATTTTATAACTCCTTCTTCAGTTACCAGTTAGTCCTTATTTAGTTTAAGTCAAGAGTGAATAGATTACATCTAGGCAAGCGTGCTTCACCGTAGACGACATCATCGCTTACCATCAGGTGAGATAGTGGTCAAACGATATAAGCAATAGATTAAAAAATCCTATGCGGGCCCATTTTTAGACTTTGTGAGCCGCTGAAACCGTTCTAATGTTTATGTAACAACAACAAAACCCTCTTTATAGTTCGCATTATTATGCAACTTCGGAACCCTATTACTGCGCGTGGCCCGACACGCACTTGGCCGGTTTTTTTTTAAAGCTTTCACCCACTAGGAATTTCTTCCTGTGTCATGGGTGCGTAAATATTTTAACTCACATACACAAGATCTAGAACAATTATTTATCAGTAGGCCACACAAATATTATTGTTCCGTGCGGGAATGGAACCCGCACAATCAGCGCAGTAGCCGATCGCTCAACCACTACGCCAACCGTGTCGTCAAAATTTTGATACCCCCACTAAAAGGTTACGTTCAATGATTTCGAAAGGAAGGATACGCCCATCTGAACATTTTATAGAAACCTTCTTATGACAAGCAAACACTCGCTCACTCCCGCCACAGATAACTATATACTAGTCAGAGACACGCACACGGACCACTGTCAACTGAGTCGCGTTGGTCCTAATCTGCAATTTTAGGACCAGCGCGCTGGTGCCATTTAGTCGCGCGGTTAGCCTGGTTCTTAAGCAAGTAATATATAATTATGTCAATGGTAAAGTTAGAAAAAAAAATGAAGCCCCACAATATGGCGCCCAAAATCCACTACGTTTGTTTTTTTTTAACGACACTTAACTAAGAACACTTTGGCGGTGACTGTACTATGTTCATACTGTTCAATATCACAGATATAAATCTAACTAGATGACGCAACTGTATGTACTTCGCGTGCCAAAATACGGAGTAAAGTTACGATCAATGATCGTAATCTGAGCTTTTCATTGAGCAGTATCGGCACCGAACATCCACCGAAATCTAGAAAAATGCCTAATTATGCCATATTGAGCTGTAAAGAATGTATAGAAAAAGTTGACCGAGGCATTGGAAATGTTTTCTTTCATTGGTAAGTAAATTTGTTTTTAAATTGTTTGTGAAAAAAAAAGTTAATTAAAAAAATCAAAAAACCCGACTGCTTGAATAGCGATCTAAAAAGACGTAAACAAGGAGAAAATTATGCTGTGCTGTCGGAGGATACGTCTTCGCGAGCTGGCTGACCAAAACCAGGCGTATCCTCCGACTGCACAGCATGATTTTCTCCTTGTTTACGTCTTTTTAGATCGCTTTTCAAGCAGTCGGGTTTTTTGATTTTTTTAATTAACTTTTTTTATTTATAACTTTTTAGTTATTTTTTTTTCGAATTAGGTACATTTAAACATATAAGTGTTGTATATTTTTGAAATCACCTCTTAAAATCCTTTATTTTGATACCTTTATTTGATAAAAAAAAAATGGGCCCCCACAATATGGCGCCCAAGAACCGTCATTTTCCTATTTTCCAATTTTCATGTAGCCAGTGACACTCGCGGGGTTAAGACGAATCGATTGACTTAAGAACCATCAAAATCGGCCCACGAGTTTGGTCTCTAGAACGCCACATAGGAACAAACATACATACATACTTACATAAATACATAGACTGATAAACACATTACCCTCCTTCGGCAGTCGAGTAAAAAGTGGCACGCTTGGTTTTAATACAGATGGAATGCGATACAGACTTGCGTTATCTATTAAGAGTTATGTCTTTGGGTTCAATATACAAGAAGAAGAATAAGAAGAAGAATATACAAATAAAAATCTAAGAGATAACCACCTTGATGAGCTATCCTAATGTTCTGTAAAGACTAAAGAGCAACTGCTGCATTAATTTGATCTTTACATCTTTGTCTGGACAATCGCAATACTTCTTGATAAGACAGTAGAGTAGATAGTAGTTAGGGCTTCTTGCCACTAGTAACGATTATTATCAAGGATATCGTGATTCTAATGGTGGACCACAAAAGGTTAAAATTGAGATTAAAGAGTTAAGCAGGTGTCAAACACTTCTTTTATAGGGAAATTTGACAGGATCTCATGCTAGAGTCTGACAAATACTAATACAAATTCTTAATTCAAAAACTGACGATAAGTACATGCATAATTGTTTTTTTTTTTGTTGGGACAAACCCACCGCACTATTCACAAACCACTGCAACTCCTGAAAGCCAGTATCAATAGTGGCGACCACCAGAATAGCGCAGTGGCGGATTTATAATTTTTATGAGTGTAGGCCACTTTATTTCCGCCGCCCCATGTACCTTCCTAGTCTAGTTAAATAAACGAATGAATTAGTCATTAAGAAAGAGCGTAAAAAAAAAACAAGAATTACAATTTTTACGGTACTTTTTAATAGCAAAATCATTTAAAATGTCATCGTAGTTTATGGTGCTTCTGTGTTGAGAAGAGCTAAAGAATTAATAACCTTTGATATATTTTCACGCTTTTTAAACACGAAAAACTCCTTTCTCCAGAACAATTTGTAGCTGGAGTGGAAAGTGCGATGCGGAGAACTATATCCAAGTTAGGGTAAACATTAATCGAGTGAGCGTCCCGTCCTCTCAAATCTGCCGCCCCAAGGACGCTGCCGCCCCTAGGCCGCGGCCTATACGGCCTATTGACAAATCCAAGGCTGGAATAGCGCCGAGCCAATGAAGCTCGATGAAGTCCCGGAAAATGAATTTAACTGTCTTGGATCCCGCACCGAAATTAATCAGAAAAGAATAACGGAGGAAAAAATAAAAATTTCCACTAGACTCCATACCAAACAGGAGATAGAACAAACAAGGCCAATAGGCACAAAGAGTTGTTTACAACTGGGATAACCCCAGTTGCCTAATACCACGGATAAAAATAAGCATTAATATTAATGGGTCCTAACATTGTGAGCTGCATCATTGTATGTTTAGCAAGCATTTCTTAATACTTAGATTTCACCACCGGTAAGTGTGGGAGAGTACTTCTCATTGTTATGTTACATGTAGTAAACCAGTTCATTGTATATAATTAATTGCGATTGTGACGTATATCTTCAATTCACATAAAGTTCACTTCATAAATAATTTTCTTGCAATCACAAGAATATTTACTTTCAAAGTATTATATTATTTTAATTATTGTGAGTGTGAAGACTATGTGGACCATTTTTTGTATTTTATTTATTTCTCATTAATTTTTAATCATGTGAATTGTACGTTACCATCATTCAAATCTATATACCTATACACTACTATACATATATACCTATTACATACCAAGCCACCCACATACCTACAAATGTTTAGTAAAAGCTTGTAATAACAATAAAAACACACCGTGTAGTACCCTCTTCTTATCAAAAAAAGGATCATACAATAAAATAAAGGTACTTATTTGGAAAAGTAATAATCCAATATTTATTTACCTATTGTACTCCTTGGGATAGTTAAAGTATGATATATTTTTATTTTTTCTAGTATTATTCATACACACAGTACAATAAACAACCATTATTAATAATAATTTGGCTTTGGTATTGTTCGTCGAATCGTTGAGCTCCTTAAATTCAGAGTTTTGCTGCAAGGTTATTGACAAATGCGTGCACTGACTGGACACACTAAAATCTTTCCTAAAAAGACCGTTTCAGACACCAATTTACATGGTCTTCACATGATCTAACCAAGATTTACTTTATGTATGCATTTTGTATGAAATTTGAATGGAATAGGCAGCCGCCCGTGTCATGTCCACGCCCGACGTCATTTCTATGTGGCCTGCGCCTAGTGCGTAATCGCCCTTTAGCATATCTTCAGGATCAAGCAATTTTGTTTGGTATTTGACAGTATTTAATGAGGCCTAAATTTAAATTAGTCCTATTAATCACTTCAAGGTGTCATTTTATTTATTTATTTCAACATTTTATTTATTATTTATTTCAACAACGCTTAACAGGTTATCGCAAGTAGAGATCTTAAGTATAATTACAAAATAATAAGGCCGCCAGTATCAGTCACAATACCTGCTGTGCTAGTTGGTACTGTATTACAGTGGGTTCATAAAGTAGGTAAGCTTCCTAAAAATCTCACGCACGTGCATACAAACAAACATTACTCACTCAGCGAGTAGCAGCCAGCCGATGACTAACAATAGACTCACCTTGACAGTTCGTTGACTAATAAGGAAGACTTTATGAATGGCTAAGAAAGGGTGCAGACAAACTTGGCAGTTTAAACGCTGCATTTTCCAAGCGTTTTATTCGAGTGATTTATAAGTATGAGGCATAGAAACTGGCACTGTTAGGCGACTTGTATACAAGCGTTTTTTTAAACTGTCATGGTCACTAACACTAACATTAACATTAGAAACGGGATATTTACCATGTTTACTGTTTGTTGCGAGTTGCCGATATTTCAACACAAACTCGCAACAAACAGTAAACATGGTAAATATCCCGTTTCTAATGTTAATGTTAAACGTTTTTTTGTTGTGAAAAACTACTGGAGCCGTCACCGTGTGTTGGCTCCTAAAATAGGTCCCTTGAGATCCCAGTTATATAGATTCCACTGTATATTGGTAACTCCTATGGAATAAGGGGCGATTCTGTTGTCTTAAAGCGGGCACCAGATTTTATATGAGACATTTTTGATGAAAATACCCAACAAAACAGCTCGAGCCGGGAATCGAATCCAATATGATCTCATAGACAGCAGTGCTAGCGCTTAATAATTCTTACTAAACCAACGAGGCAGTTTGTAATCGTCTCGTATGTTTGACATTTAGTCTAAGCATGTCGATTTCAGTGCAATAAATCCTTTTTAGGGTTCCGTACCCAAAGGGTAAAAACGGGACCCTATTATTAAGACTTCACGATCCGTCTGTCTGTCTGTCTGTCTGTCTGTCCGTCTGTCTCTAGGCTGTATCTCATGAACCGTGATAGCTAGACAGTTGAAATTTTCACAGATGATGTATTTCTGTTGCCGCTATAACAACAAATACTAAAAACAGTATAAAGTAAATATTAAAGGGGGGCTCCCATACAACAAACGTGATATTTTTACCGTTTTTTGCTCGATATTAATAACGGCAACAGGTAGACGCTTGAAATATTCACAGAATGTTCAGTTGTATATTTACTTCAAAAAATAATAATTAATAAATTAAAATAAAATAAATTAAGGGGGGCTCCCATACAACAAACGTGATTTTTATGCAGTGTTTTGCGATAAAGGTACGGAACCCTTCGTGTGCGAGTCCGACTCGCACTTGGCCGGTTTTTTTCTTTTCTTTCTTTAATCGTCGCGCTTAAACGCCAAGTGAGTAAGCACCCTAACAGACAGTCGGGTTAAATGTAGCAATTATATCATAGTACGTGGTTAAGCTAACTGGACGATTATTTTCCTTAATCAGAGCGAGTAAATAACTACCTAGATCTACACATAAGGAGAACGTATGCCTCAGAAATAACTGCTTGTGTTTTTTACCCGACTGCAAGGAAAGGGTTATGTTTTTTTAATATTTAGTTTATTTATTTCTAAAAAGCGCAAGATAACAAAGGAATGAGAAGCCACCAAAGTCAGCCTTTTTTACAAAATTTAGTACCGAAGAGTTTTTTAACTTCCCATTGACATATGCACTATGTATGTATGTTTGTTCCTATGTGGCGTTCTAGAGACCAAACGCGTGGGCCGATTTTGATGGTTCTTACGTCAATCGATTCTTCTTAACCCCCCGAGTGTCACTGGCTACATGAAAATTGGAAAATAGGAAAATGGCGGTTTTTGGGCGCCATATTGTGGGGGCACAATTTTTTTTTCTTCCAAACCTATCGTGTGGGGTATCGTAATAAACGATGATTTGAATGATTTCAAAAATATATAACACTTATATGTTTAAATGTACCTAATTCGAAAAAAAAATAACTAAAAAGTTATAAATAAAAAAAATTAATTAAAAAGATCAAAAAACCCGCTTGCCCCTGCTTGAAAAGCGAACTAAAAAGACGTAAACAAGGAGAAAATCATGCTGTGCTGTCGGAGGATACATCTTCGCGATCTGGCTGACCAAAACCAGACGTATCCTCCGACTGCACAGATAGATTTTCTCCTTGTTTACTTCTTTTTAGTTCGCTTTTCAAGCAGACGGGTTTTTTGAACTTTTTAATTAACTTTTTTTTTTGTAAAATCGGTAAATCCCGAAAACAAAATATAGGTACCTAACCTAACCTAGCCAATAACATATAGCAATGTATACCAATTTGTTATAAAATTCTTTCAAAACAAGTAAATAATCAGAACCGATACACGTATAAAATTACCAGTATTACTTATCAAAATATCATGTCAGAGGCCATTGAAGTTCCTGAGTAAAACAAATCTTATCTTGTTCTCTACTAAAATATAAACAAAATGATAACACAGCGATTACCTCACGTTTAAGCTTCGATCAACAATAACCAACCAGATAACGGGTCACGTACAAAATCAATGCCACGAGGTTCCAGCGCTAAGAAAGAAAATTTGGTTCAAATAAATCTCACAAGATGGCACGATATGCACAGATTTGTTATTGAATTGTGTGTAAAATTAATATTTTCTGGAATGGAATATCGAAATTGTATGTTATTGTTTAATCTACAAGCCTAAGCACATAATTGTGGAATAATGGGCCCTTAATTCACATTTCAAAGATTATTTGTACGGATCATTTAAAATTGATGCCAATAGATGGCGCGTTTTTAAATTTCTGAGACATTCCACTCGATTGTTTAAATTTGTATTGTAACAAAATTTGGTGCAATAAAACTGTAAAAACGAGCAAAAATATACTATAAAACAAATAGTCACTGTATTTAAAGAAAATAATATTCACGAACCAAGTAAACCCTTTTACTTGCAAGTCGCTGCTAACACCATCTATATTCGTGGAATGGAACCAAACGCGATCGATGTTCTTAGAAAAATTATCAGTTTAATCAGACGAAAAACGCTAGTTATGTTGGCACGGTTTCTTTGTATGGGATGAGACATCTGTATCCTAGTATTAATTATCTGTGGTATTGATGATCGAAGCGTTTAAGTCATATCAAACACACAATTATATTAAAATTATTTGCGAAACTACTCAAGTGTCATGTTTAGTAACTGATGATGGGGTCAACGGCCGCGGGTAGTGTAATTTCTTGGAGTTATGACATTACAAGGTAGCCTAGTAACATGACATTTTGAAATTAGAATAAAGACCAAACTTAAAAAAACAAAGTCACACTAATTTTTGAATTAAGAATTTGAAGTTGTCAATCGTTACTCTAGCCTGTAAACCTGTCAACCTTACTTAAGGTTGCCCTAGACCACGGCACGAACTATTTTGTGCGCGGGGTTAAAATGCATGCTATCTCATCCGACAACACGTGCGAAAGAGATAGATGCTGTGATGAGCAGTAAGAAGCTAGTTCGCGTACGAATTAGCACTTTTGCAAATTTGTAGCGAAATGGATGATGATTTAGGACGAAAACGAGCGCGCGAAATTTTATAAACATACCTTTAGGAGTATGGATATCATGGAAAAACGACTAAATGTATATTTTCAAAATAAAATTATTTGCATTGTTGAACTACTAATCTATCCCTGTATGGAGGCTGTTTTGCAATTTTCCTTCTTCTTATGGTATCTATTGCCGCCCAAAGATGCGTTAAAATTAGTGTTGAAATATGGAATTTTCAACGCTCATAACTTTCAAATATGTTTTTTTATTACTTTTTTGTTTCCATACAGGGCTAGATAATGATGAGACAAATTGATATCATTTTTTATTTTGAACGTACATCTTCAAACAGTGGAGTAATCCCCAGACTAAGTTTGTATGGAAGAATGATCGACTAGTGCAACCTTAAGCAAACGTTTGGCACGTTCTTTGACAAATTCACAAATCAGAAATCGGTCATGTAATTATGACCTGCGATAAAATATGATTGATTCGTTCCACTCCTTGAAACAAGAACTTGAAATTAAAACCTGTTCTAGCTTTAAACATGTTTTTAGTTTATGAACTAAACTTGACAGTCAAACTAGTATTGCTAGTTCTTACAGGAAAATAAGTATGTTTTAAGTCATAGACTAGAGGATTGTCTGTGATATTGATTAAAAGCCGGCGGAATCGCTTTTTATCCGACCGCCGAAGGACCAATGTGTTTTTCAGTCTATGTATGTATATTTGTTCCTATGAAGCGTTCTAGAGACCAAACGCGTTGGCCGATTTTGATGATTCCTACGTCAATCGATTTGTCTTAACCCTGCGAGTGTTACTGGCTACATTAAAATTGGAAGATAGTTACAGTAAAAATTGAGGGTTTTGGTCGACATATTGTGGGGGACCAAATTGTTTTTTCTTCCGTACCCATCAAATAAAAGGGTTATCTGGTTTTGGTCAGCCAGCTCGCGAATATGTATCCTCCGACTGCACAGCATGATTTTCATTCGTCTTTTTAGTTCGCTTTTTAAGCAGTCGGGTTTTTTGATTTTTCGAATTAACATTTTTTATTTATTTCGTCTGTAATAATCGAATCAATCTGCCGGCCCATTATTTTCCAGGCTGCTATTACCAGAAATACTATTGTATTTATCATGGAACGACTGCCTATACGACTTGTATCACGGTATCTGAGTGGCACGATACCCCATGACACGACCCCACCATGAACCGACCTCGCCAAGAAATCGATGCAGCTGTTATTATTATTTTAGTCACGAATAAAATAATAGAGTTAAAAAAAGGTAAAGGATGTTATCTAATTACGATAATTATTGCTCCTATAGACAGCTGTTGACTGCGGAGTAGCTTGGCCATGGCAAAAGCCATGGCTTTTTATCCCAGAAAACGGCACACCATGCTAGCGAAGCCGTGGGATCAAGATATAATATAACTAACTAAGTACCTATTATGTTTATGAATGGAATGATGGAAACGGTTTTCATAACACAGACATAACACATAGGTAATAAATGCAAAGGCTTATCTATTCTGAAAGCATTGCTACAGTAATTTAACTTTGCAATAGGAAAACCAAACAATATACGATCTAATTCTATACTTAATTTTACTAAAACGAACACGCCAAAAGAAATAGGAACCAAAACAATTAAAGTTTGAAATACAAAACAATTTACATTCATAAATCGAACGCATCCCAGAATTAATTAAAAAAACATAAAAAAAAGTATTTACTCACATTTAAAAAAAAAGAACTATTGTTGCCACTTAAAATCACGCATGCGCAGTTTGACTGCGCGATGACAACTGACAGTTTGACCTAAGATGGCGGACATTATTACTGGTTTTATACTCCTACGGGCTTTGATAGCACAACAAAGAAGCGTGGCATTGCTTGTTGTTAGGTTTAATTTTTTCCTCATATGAGTATAAGGTACAAAGTTTGTATGTTTTAATAGTGGTTTAGATTAGGTTTTCGCTGGAATTGGTTTGTTAAATGTTAGGACGGTATTCTTTTATAATTAGGTAGAACAATATAATGATTTGGTTGTTTAAAATTTTGCAGCAGAAAGTTGCAAAGCGAGAATACGTTTTCATAGACTTTTTGTTGTAAAATTGCTCTAGACAATGGATCAATATGACATAACATCGCGCTTGAATTCCCAGAAGGATTGTACAGAACCCCTCTGTCAATACTACGAAAACTTTTTTTTGCTTGCTCATGCATACTGCACTACCACGGGAAGATAGTGCAGTTATGTGGGCCTCCAACCCACTGATTTTCTCAAACAATTTGTACGGAATAGCTTTAACGACACTTGAACTTGAACGAAAAATATTAGTTACTATACAATACAAACATTTAATACTAGGTATAAAAATAAATTATGCTTATTAATAAATATAGTGATTACTTTAGAACAGTGTTATTTTTGATGCCACAATGTTTCTTACTTGTCTCAATTTTTACAAAATCTGTCAAATGTTAGAATCTGTCAGTAGAATCTGTCATATGTAGAATGAGTCAAAAGTAGAATCTGTCAAATGTAGACTAAACGCCGCTGTGTACGTCACCGGACCTTCCTCTGGGGAGTACCCCTCATCACCAGCGCACCAGAACACATTGTACGCCTTGACCCCACAGGGACCAAACCAGCACATGGGCGCCAGACGAGCCCGTGTATGGCACCCTTGGTCCCCCGGCTATCGAACCATGGACGTCATGCACTGCTTTAGCTCTTGAAGACTCGGCCCATATATGCTTCATAAAAGGTAGCTTGATCTCTGCGACAGCTGTCAGTATCAATACAGTAACAATAGCGCTTGACAGACAACAATAACGTATACGTCAGTTTGACATATGTCACAGAGATCAATCTATCTTAGAAGATATAAATAATAATAAGTTCGTTCTATAATACTTACCCTCGATTTCTGAACTGCAAATTTGAAGTTGAGTATTTCTCAAATCTTTCTTCATTCTGAAAATCTGTCAGAATTTGGCATTAAAGTAACCCGTTACGGAGTTATGACACGTTCTCAACTCCAAATACCCAATTTAGAAACCGGCCGTAAGACATTATAGTTTCGACAAACAAACAGACAAATTACTAAGAACCACATTATTATTAATATGAATAGTATTATCATAACAGTACTGAGAAATATTATTATTTCATTTGCGGTTTACAGTGAACTAATTTATAATTGTTGACAAATAATAACTACTCTATGTTTTGGTTAAACCATCCACCATATGTTTCTTGTTGACTAGTTATGTGTCCCTAGTTTGCTTATTTATTTTATGTTTTAACTAAGGGTTTTGTAGCGACGTAATTACAGCTGCGGGTTACCAATCCAGGTTAACCAGCAGCCTAATTGCGTAAGTGAATTCTGCAAAGGAAACAAGTCGATTCTTTGAAAGAATCAGAATTATTTCTTTCAACTTTTTCGGTATTGCGAAACTAATTTCGAAAGGTAGCGTTAGCTTTCCAAATCCTCCTTTGAGTTGAACACAGACTACTTAAAGATACTACGGAGTTGAAGATATATGACATTTGCATTACACAATACCAATAGTGAAGTTTTATCTCGATTCTTCCGCTTTCATTCATTCTTTTACAATCAATTCTACGTCAAAATATTGGTAATGAAAGGAGCATAACCTTTCAGTTTCAGAGTGTAATATGCAATACGAAAAGTCGTTTTTGGGACGGGTCCAACTTGTTTGCTTTGCATAATTTACTTACGCAATTAGGCTGCAGGAGTCGGGCCGTGGGTGGGCGAAAATCCATTTCATACCGAGCCCTCTCCGCGCCTTGAAAAGCGTGGTATGCGTCCCGGGGTCAAGGAAGTAATATTTTTGCCGGCTGTACACTCTCGCGTGATAGCCAGAGGAAACGAGAGTTTTTGGTTGGAAGTTCAGCGTCTGTTAAAATTATTTGCAAATTGATTTCTAGTGGATATTGTGATATAAAATTGGTGTAGTTTTGTGTCTCAATTGTCTACGCAACTGGACAATATGTGGCATCATTGACAGGAGCGATCTCGGGATCGTGGAGCGGAGTATTTTATTGTAGTATTGACTATCTCCGCAAAGCTTACTTGGAAGCCTGACTCGATACAATTTGCTGCCATATACTCCAAAAAACATTAGAATCTGTTACATCCGCATTCTAAAGCTTATTAGACAATGTTATAACCCATCTATGTATCCGACTGAAAGACATGTATCTAGAGTCTGGCAAACGAAAGTAGACACTCGAATTATTTGCAAACTTTTTATATGGCAATGCTATACTAATGTCAACATCAATTTTTGGTGGTTTGTTGTGGTCTTGATAATAGCATTTATTATGTTAAAAATGAATAAAACAATTAAAAGTGGATTACGGGAGATGTCGTTTCGCATGATGTCTAAATATCAAGAAAAACATCAGGATAAAGATGTCGAACTCAAACAAAAACAAGATTGTTTATGTGTGGTGTTAGATTTCATTCATAAGTTAGTATGACGCTAGTAAGTTGAATAAACCAAAATTATTATAGAATATTGTTGTTTTTTATTGAGATTGATACATAATATCTAAAATATTACCTACCTCAATTACCTATTGTATTTTTATTCAGACGAAATAAAATAAATAATTCTAAAGTATCAAATTAGGTTATTCCAGGTATTTCATATTAGTTTTGGGGTTGCTATGCTGATATTTTTTAAATTTGCCGCGCTTTTTCAGTCTCTACTTTTTTTGCCAGACTCTATGGTCATGAACAATAATTAAAAGAAAAAGAATCCCAAGGAAACACTGTACATTGAGTTTTTATATAAAATTCTTCATGATTGAACTCAGTATTGAGAGCAATGTACATCGTCCTCGCGGGCTCTCGCGCGGTAGAGTACAACCGGCATAGTAGATGTTTGACAGTCGGTACGTAGTTATCATCATATCAGTCATATCATAAGCCCGAAAGGCTAACTGGTCAGTCTTACCAAGGAATATCGTGTTATCCAGTCATCATCATCAAAATATCAGTCGAAGGACGTCCACTGCTGGACATAGGATATATTAAGTTTTTATTGTATAAAAGATGTGTTACTTTTATGGTGTACAATAAAGTATATTCTATTCTATTCTATTCTATTCTATTCTATAGGCGTCCCCCAGGAGTCGCCACATTGACGGGTCCCGTGCGTCTCGTAACCAGCGAATCCCCGCAACCTTCACCAGGTCAGCGGTCCATCTGGTGGGAGGCCTTCCAACGCAACGTCTTTCGGTTCGCGGTCGCCACTCCAGAACCTTCCTGCCCCATCGGCCGTATTATCCAGTACCCAACGGAAAAATAGGGGTGTTATATGTTTGACGTTTGTACCTGTGTGTTTGTGTAGTGTCTGAGGCATCATAGCTCTTAAAAAGATGAACTGATTTTGATTTCGTTTTATTTTTTGTTTGAAGGGTGCCTTTATCGTGAGTGTTCTTAGCTATGTTTGATGATCGGTTCATTTGGGGGGCCTGAAGTTCTGAAATACAGGCCTATTCTTAGTTTAGACTCCAAATCTCTCACAAATTACGATTTAGTTTTTGTCTAAATATCTGTCAATATAAACAGCTAGGATAAGGTTGTAATTTGTGGAGATAAATAAACATTTTTATTATTATTTATTATATTAATTGCATGATAATAATTGTAACATTAATACAAGTCATTTGTATGCTTGCTTGCTGGCAGAAAACAGCGACTTTTAGGCTTTAATATCACCCCTTGTGAACAATGTATTTTCTCGCTAATAAACATTTTGATTTGATTTGATATACGTAAGAGTATACAAACCAACATTCCATTATTTATTTGTAACGTTATTGCTATTTACCAATTACGGCTAAAAGGTTAAAAGTGTATCAAACGGAACCACAGTTGCCAGATGCGTCATTCTGCAATTAATATGACTAACTTATATAAATTTATTTTAATTGGGTAGAAAGGTAACTAATAGGTACTATTGAATGACTGTTTCATTGTTTTTAACCGACTTACCATAAAGGAGGAGGTTCTATGTTCGACATCATGTAAGATTTTTTTTTGTTCACCGATATCTTCGTCAATTGGGGACCGATTTTGAAAATTCTTTTATTGTTTGAAAGAATATGTTCCGGAATTAGTCCCATTTTAATTTGGTGAATATCTGATGAATAATTTCGGAGATATACAACAGAACTCTTCAATAATTAACGGCAAATCTCTCGGGATTGCTGCAATCGCATGTATGTTTATTGTTTATACCATTTCATAACATAACATTACACCAGTACGCTCTTAAGGGGTACGCAGATCTCTCATTTCACCGGTTTCGTTGCGGGATCCAAGACAGTTAAATTCATTCTCCGGGACTTCAACGAGCTTCATTGCCTCGGCGCTTTTCTGGTGGTCGCCACTGTTGATTCTGGCTTTCAGGAGTTGCAGTTGTTTGGAAATAGTGCGGTGGGATTCCCAAAAAAAAAGGCGCAGTAATAAAAAAAGATCTTTCGTCTGCGACAAGCTAATGTGACAGCGTCATCGTTTTCACTTTTTTATTTCTTTTTTATATTTATTGGCTCGCGTTTGTCCATTATCTCACCTGATGGCAAGCGATGATGTGGTCGACTATGAGGCACGCTTGCCTAGAAGTAACCTATTCACTCTTGACTTAAAGACTCACTGTTTGTAGTTATCAGGAAATACAGACTCCAGCAGGGAATTCCACTCCTTAGCCATAAGCACAATAATTCCCAAAACGCTTTTTGCGTATGAGTGTGATGTCCACCATATACCGATGACGCATCGCCGTTCGTCTTGTAGTCCGATGATGGATCCTTCTAGGCGGAATCAAATTGTGCAGTTCCATCGCACACTCCCCGAAATGTAACCGATAAAAAACCGACAGGCTGGCAACTCGGCGACAATGTTCAAGTCTCTGGAGTCTCGGCTCAATCAGTGCCTCATTGCCGATGAGCCTCTTGGCCCGTGTTTCTATCAACTCAAGTGCATCAAGCTGGTATTTGGCAGATCCGGCCCAGATATGTCGGATGTCGGTCATGGCTGCTTATTTTATTTACCTGAAGCATTACCACTAAGCCATTATCACCACTTCTGGGATATAGGCCTTCTCTCCATGAGAGAGAGAGTACCGATATCTCCGTCAATTCTGGACCAACTTTAAATATATTTTTTTTTGTTTTAAGGAGTATGCTCCCAAATTGGTCATATTTTAATTTGGTAAAGATCTGATGAAGAACTTCGGAGAAAAAAAAAACAAAATATCGGAAACAAAAACAATTGGAATCGGAATATTTGTATGATAGTTGTGCCGGCTCTGGGTGATGTGTACATGAGTCTATATGTTTGTAAACGCACCCACGATACAGGAAGAAATTCCTAGTGTGGGGCAACGTTTTTTTTTTTTTAAATAAGATATAAATAAATAAGAATATACAACAGAACTCTTCAATAAATGAATGGCAAATCTCTCGGGATTGCCACAATCGCATGTCTGTTTGTATAACGGTTTTATAACATAACATCACACCAGAACGCTCTAAAAGGGTACCAAGATACGGTTCACCTTGGTACACTCTCATTTCACCGGTTATGTTCAAGTTTGATGATATTCGGGTAATCTATTCTGGCATTATAGGTACCTTACTAAAGAACTTGCCTATTAGGTACAAACAAAAATTGTGCCCATAACAAAAGAAATTGGTACCTACCAAAGACACCGACTTCCAAAAAAAAAAGTATTTTTTCACTTTGTAGTGTTTTCATTTGGAAGTCGTTAGTATTTTTTTTGTAAAAAGATTTTTATTTTTTTATTAGACTATATTGTCACATTTTATATTTCTATGATTGTCACCCTTTTGACTACCGTATCGATTGTCAAAGACCTACCTACTTAGATGACTTAATGTGCTTTCCGAGGCTCATAACTGTAATAGCCTAAAACTGTGAGTACATAATAAATTGGCAAACATATAACCGAAACCATAGTCCACGGATTAATATATGAATAAATAGGAAACGGATTAGCATCGCGTTAATTTATCTTAGACTAGCTGTTGCCCGCGACTTCGTCCGCGTGGTTAAGAAGATATAAAGTTTAATGATGTTTAACGCAAACTATTTTTATATTTCAGTCCACAGAAAATGCCTATCACACTAAGCATCATTTTATAAAGCACGAATTAGAAAAAAAATATAGAGTATCACAAAATTCTTTCTTAACTTATGTCTCCTACTCATAAACTCTAGACTTGCTAAATTTCAGGACAATAGTACAAAAAGACATGCGGACTTTCATAAAAACCATGCGAGAGCCCTTAAATCACCTTAATCCGGCCCTGTCGCAAAATCCGTACTTAGCGGACGTTTACTAACTATGAACTACCTCCATGCAAAATTTCAAGATAGTAGTTCAAAAAATGAAGCACTTTCATATAAACTTGCAAGAGCCCTTAGACCTCCTTTATCCGGCCCTGTCGGAAAATCCGTTCTTAGCTGACATCTACTAACTATAAACTACTTTCATGACAAATTTCAAGTTTGTAGCACAAAAAATGAAGGACTTTCATGCAAACTTGCGAGAGCCCTTAGACCCCTAAATCCGGCCCTGTCACAAAATCCGTTCTTAGCGCGCGTTTACTAACTATGATCTACCTCCATGCCAAATTTCAAGATAGTAGTTAAAAAAATGAAGCACTTTCATATAAACTTGCGAGAGCCCTTTGACCTCCTTTATGCGTCTCTGTCGCTAAATCCGTTCTTAGCTGACATTTACTTACTATAAACTACTTTCATGACAAATTTCAAGTTTGTAGCACAAAAAATGAAGGACTTTCATGCAAACTTGCGAGAGCCCTTAGACCCCTAAATCCGTCCCTATCGCAAAATCCGTTCTTAGCGGACGTTTACTAACTATAAACTACCTCCATGCCAAATTCAAGATTATGGTTCAAATAATGAAGCACTTTCATATAAACTTGCGCGAGCCTTAGACCCCCGAAGGCCGGCCCTGTCGAAAAATCCGTTCTTAGCAGACGTCTTGCGACGACTTGCGAGAGCACTTAGACCCCCTATATCCAGCCCTGTCGCAAAATCCGTTCTTAGTGGACGTCTACTATCTATAAACTACATCCCTGCCCATATTTTAAGTAAGTAGCTCAAAAAATGAAGGACTTTCATACTAACTTGCGATAGCCCTTAGACCCCCTAAATCCGGCCCTGTCGTAAAATAGCGGACGTTCTTAGCGGACGACTACTACTATGATACTACTAACTATGATCTACCTCCATGCCAAATTTCATCTTTATACGTCAAGCAGTTTTCGATATTTTGTGATAGGTGAATGAGTGACCTTTCGCTTTTATATAGATATAAATAAGATTCTTCAAAAAATCTTTATCACCCCCTAAATCGAATTTTGGGGTTAGGATCGAAAAACTTATAATGACAACCTTTATTGTTTACTTAGGTTGATATTTCTGTCAAGTTTCATGTTTATTAACCTAAGAAGTAAGATTCTTCAAAAAAAAATAATCGACTCTTGGGGGTATTTTTGAAAATCTAATAATTGCAACCTTTTGTTGCTTACTTAGTTGGGTATTTATGCCAAGTTTCAAGTTTATTAACCTAATAATAAGATTTTTCAAAAAAAAATTCAACACCCCCTAAATCGACTTGAGGGGGTAGTTTCAAAAAACTAATAATTTCAATCTTTACCATGTACTTAGATTACTATTTGTGCCAAGTTTCAAAAATATTAGCTGAAGGAATTAGATTTTTCATACAAACTTTGCCCCTCTTTTTAACCCCCTTAGGGGTAGAATTTCGGGATATCCTTTCTTATCGGATGCCTACATCATACAAAGAATACACCTTTCAAGTTTCAGGTCTTTACGTTCAGCGGTTTGGGCTGTGCGTTGATCCGTCAGTCAGTCATTCAGGACAAAGCATTTTATATATATAGATTATGGGGATAAAATATTTATAGCCAGATATTTAATTTTTTCACTAGAAAGGGAGAAGATATATATATCCATGAAGTGTGTGCTATAGGTTTCCACACGTTGACGAAGAGGCACCCGTGTCCCAGCGTTGGTCCTAAATGAATCCATCCATGGAACAACCGGGGCACGTGGGCCGCCCTTCTAATAACATTTCGGGGCACTGTATAGTGCAACTTATTTGTAATAGTTGTGACTAACTTAAATTAAATTAATTAGTCGCGTGATTAATAGGGAAATGTGGTCAAGTTATTTCCATATAAATATGAAAGGAAAATGATGAATTAACTATGAATCTTCAGAATATGCGTGCAATGTCACGTCGGTACCTAACACCAGCCTGCTATATTGTCTCACTGCAGGGTAAAAGCCTTCCTATACTCCTTAGATACTCATCTCTCTGTCTACGACCAGTTCGTATTGAAGGAGTTAGCTCATCTCGCCTATCACGTAAGGGAAAGGGGATCTTACCAGCCCAATTCCTATTACGCGTGGCAGTAAGCACCTACTTACTAAGAATAGAGATTCATCTCTTTGGTGTTTTCACCTTGCTGACCAAAATACAAAGTTACTCGAATAGTACATGGTACATTGTCTTTATTATCTCTATAGCATGACTAACTAGTCAAAACTAATGCCATGGTGAATGCCCATGTAACACACACTCCTATCAAGATCGGATGAGACACTACACTCGAAGTTGTAAACGATTATGTCTACCTGGGATAAACGGTCCAATTGGGTAGGTCTAACTTCGAGAAATAGCGGCGATCGGGAAGTTGCGCGGTATATTTTCGTCAAATTTACCGCAGTGTCTTAAGACAAAAGTCTTTGACCAGTGTGTGTTGCCAGTAATTACTTATAGGACAGAAATGTGTTCGTTCACAATGGACCTTATCAGAAAGCTTAAAGTCACCCAAAGTGAGAGAGGGCGTGTTCGTATCAGAAATGAGAATATCCCGAAGAGAACCAAATTTACCGACATAATCCCAAAGAATTGCGAAACTTAAGTGCCAGTGGGCAGGGCACATTGCTCGCAAACGGATGGCCGATGGGGCCGTACAGTTCTGGAATGGCGACCGCGAAGGAAGACGATGCGTTGGAAGGCCTCCTACTAGGTGGACCGATGACCTGGTTAAGGTTGCGGGAATGAGCTGGATGCGAGACGCACGGGAAGGGTTCATGTGGCCGCGGTGACCCACTTTCAAATTTATCCATAACGTGCTTTCCGTGGCACGGAGCGCACCTAAGTATGTAACAAATTCAGTCATAGTTTGAAATTTAATCAAAGATAAAACTAGAGAATACATTGTGAATAACCCTCTGAGAAATAAATATTGATGTTATGTTATAATAATGGCTTCCAGTGAGAGATAATCCATTTAAAGTGTAATGATCAAAATAATGACAAATACAATTCATAGAAAAAATAAGTTCCTAATAAAAATGTTTTGTTGGTATTCATTCGACCTCCCTTGTTTTTCTTGACAACTTTGAAATCCCCGTGACAAGTTATATCTATCTATCTAACTTATACCTTTAAACAAACAATTCTTGTATATATGTATATGTCGGAGTTGGTTACCAATTAAGATTGCGGGTAGTCAAACGAATTTGTAATAATTTGTTTTCTTATTACTAATTTAAGTGATTTTACTGTAAATAATTGCCTAATAAATCAAATCATAATTTATTGAGTACTCGGTGTACGCACAGATTTGTTTTTGGCAACTTATTTCGATAATTGTAATCGATGGTAAAGTTCAAAAACAATTGTTGACATGTTAATTTGATTGTTCTTTGTGTTATCACCATTATTTGCTTACGACAATTATTCTTGTAATACTTGATGATTTTAGTATCTAAGTCTTATTAGATTTAGCATATTTTAGTGTTTTGTATCAAGTAAACACGTGACGTACTTCCGTACGCCATCGGACAGAGTTATTGTGGAGGGATAGCAAGGTATAAAAGAGCTTGAATCGGTATGCAAGTTAGTCTATCTTCGGATTAGACTCGATAAAGTGGTCCCCTGCTACCGACAAAACTGTCGGTTTATTTGGTACAGCACTGCTGTATATTCACAAAGCTGTATTGGCTTGCTAATGGCGAACGACACACTTTGTATTTGGGTGGCTTAGGCTGCTGTACGAACTGTAACCTTAAGGGTTTGTTCGATTAACTGTATTGTTGTTACTATATCTTTTTAACATACTTTATCTTGTTACCATTTGTATTGTTTTATTAGTGAAACTAGTACTGTAATTAAAAACCTTGTTATTGTTTGTACAGTCTTGTTTATCCCAACAAAATGGGAACTCCAAATCCTGACCATATATACCACTCGGCCCTCCTGATATATATATTTTATATATATATATATACATAATCTGAATCTCTGAAACGGCTCCAACGATTTTCATGAAATTTAGTATGCAGGGCCTTGCGGGGGCGATAAATTACCTACGTTACATTTTTAGAAAACGTTGTTTTCTCTATTTTCATCCGAGCAGAGCTCTGTCACCCAGGTACTTCAAGTAAATAATGAAAACACAAATGTATGGGAATATCAAATGCTATCAAAATGTCACGTGATCAATCCCTTACATTTTGGCATTTCAACCATAGTCTTTGCTGATATGACACTTATGTTGAGCCTCCGAAACGTAATTCTTCATCTAGTAGCCGTGTGCCCGATGGGATTTCCGAACGGCAATAATTACGAATTCCATATATATTGTCTTTCCATATTCCTGATGAATTCTCAAAATTCCTTCCTTAGTGTTCAACTTAGTCATATAAGGAACTCTTGTGTAAAATTCATACTTCTAGATCCTAGGGGTTTAGGCTATGCGTTGTTAGTAAATAATAATAATTCCTTATTACGAATTACAATGAGACTCATAGTGTTAGTAACAATGAATAAAGTTGTAACTGAAATGAATAAATTTCTTCTTTTTACCCGACTAAGGCGAAGCCAAAAGGAAGGGTTATGATTTTAGCAGTCTATATATGCTTGTATTTACCTGTGTTTTTCCGTAGCGCCTAAACTATTCATCCGATTTTGATGAATAAGGTGACAATCGATTCGTCATTGGGGCCCGGGTAAGATCCGTAGTCGGGTTACAGGATTAAAACTTTGTTTTGTTACGTGTGCGGATGTGGTCGCCTCTGGGAACCCCACAGAACCTGTAGCCAAGTTGACAATCTACAATCGATAACGCTAGTAGAAAACTAATCAATGTATGGGAATGACACATCTGAACGTTAAGTCACGTGGTCAGACCATACAAATAGAAGGCGTTAACGATTGTAGAAAGAGATCCGATACGAATCGTTTGTAACTTGGCTAGGGAGGGGGAGGGGGGGGGGGCTGGCCTCTGCCAGCCGTAGCCAAATGGCAAAAAACCGAACCCTTATGGATTCGTCATGTCTGTCTGTCTGTCCGTATGTCACAGCCACTTTTTTCCGAAGATATAAGAATTAAGCTGTTGAAACTTGGTAAGTACTTTGTGAACCGCATTAAGATTTTCACACAAAAATAGAAGAAAACAATACATTTTGGGGCCTCCCCATACTTAGAACTGAAACTTGTTTTTTTTTTTCATGTGTTCAAATGTTTGTCCATGCGTGTTTAATAGGTCTCCAAAAATTATATTGAGGTTTCTAATATAATTTTTTTTCTAAACTGAATAGTTTGCGCGACAGACGCTTCCAAAGAGGTAAAATGTGTCTCCCCCCCTGTAACTTCTAAAACAAGAGAATGATAAAACTAAAAAAAATACATGATGTAAACTTCCACCGAAAAATGTCCTAAATCGTAAACCACAATTTACCAATTACGGAACCATTCGTGCGCGAGTCCGACTCGCACTTGGCCGGTTTTAATTATTTATTGTCTATAGGCTTGCGCTTGACCACTATGGTAAGCGATGATGTGGTTTACAGTGAAGCACGCTTGCCTAGAAGAAAACTATTCACTATTGACTTAGACTCCCAGGTTGTAGCTATCAGGAAATACAGACCCCGGCAGGTAATTTCACTCCTTAGCTGTACGTACAATAAAAGTATTCCTAAAACGTTTGTTGCGTATGGCTGGGATGTCCACCATGTACCGATGCATCGCCGTACGTCTTGTACTTCTATGGCTAGGTGGAATTAGTTCATGCAATTCCGTCGCACACGCCCCGAAATTTAATCGATAAAAAAACGACAGGCTGGCAACTCGGCACCGATGTTCAAGGCTCTGGAGCCTGGAGTCGACCAGTAACTCATTGCCAATGGCTCAATGGTTCTGTAGTGTTTAAGTTAATTTATGTATAGTCTGTGGTAGATTTGTGATCAGTGGCAACTACTGTCATTCGAATACATCAGTTTTTTATAATGTCATGGCCGCGTATTATTTAACACTCCCGATTCCCACTCGCAATTGACCAGGATATTTCAATGGCGACGAGGTAAAAGTGTATAATTGTGTTTTCGGTTCCCAGTGCAAAACATACAAAGTAAAAAAACAATGTCTCTCGGCAAAATAAAAGAGTTCAATGTGAGTGCGGGGAATTGGACGTTGTACTGTGAGCGAGTCGAGATGTATTTCCGTGCAAATGCGATAAAGGACGATCTTAGGCTGCCAACATTAATCTCACTGGTGGGTGATGAAGTTTACGAACTTATAGTGAACCTGGCGAGCCCTAAAAAACCAACAGACCTAACATTTGAGGCAGTTGTCGAATTGGTGCGGGGGCATTTACAACCGAAGCCGTCTGTAATGGCGGAACGATACAAATTCCGTCAAAGGCGGCAAGCGGGCGAGGAAAACATCGTGCAATACTTGGCTACGCTGAAGAAGATGGCAAAAGATTGCGATTTTGGGAGCGCGCTCGACGAGAATTTGCGTGATCAGTTCGTGTGTGGTGTAAGCAGCGACTTGATACGGCAAAGGTTATTTTCGGAGCCCGATCTCACATACAAAAAGGCGATGACATTGGCGACAGCCCTGGAGGCTGCAGAACGAGATTCGGCGGCCGTGGATTCTTCAGCGGCGCTGGGCAGCGGAGCGGCGATGATCACGAGCGCGGTGCATGCGCTCCACGTGTCGTCACGCGGCCGCGCGAACCGCTCGGGCGGTAGCGGCTCGGCCGGCGGCGGGAAGAAATTTGGCGCGAAATGTGGAGCGTGTGGCGGTCAGCATGGGACCGATGGTTGCAGATATGCCCATTTTGTGTGCAACAGCTGCAAGAACAAAGGGCACCTGAAAAAGATGTGCCCATACAAGGGCTCCGACGGCAGTAAGCGGGGAAGCGGCGGCGGGCGCTCCTTTGATGCGCATTTCGTGCGGCCGGCGGCGGCAGCGACCAAGACGGAGCAGTCCACAGAGGAGCAGGGAAGTTCGGGTTCGGAAGAAGAGGTTGAACCGTTGTTTCAAATGGTGCTAGGTGATTACACACCGGTGAGTCTCAATGTAAACATTAATGGTGCCAGTGTAAGAATGGAAGTCGACACGGGAACTCCGTGTTCGTGTATAAGTGCAGCGACTTATAGAAAACTATTAAGTGAGTTAAAATTAGAAAAGTCGAGGTATGTTTTTCGTTTTTACGACGGCAAATCTAAAGTAAAACCGTTAGGTACCATAAAGGTCAATGCCCAGTATGGGCGACATAAGAAAAAGTTGGACCTCTTTGTAATTGAGAATGGTGTGACGTCATTAATCGGTAGACAGTGGCTGGCAGAACTGCAGATAAAACTTCCCGTGTTGCGATATCCGTCTGAGGATGTAGGTAATAATTTTAAAATTGAGCCATTTAATGACGAGGTTCGTATTATTCTCGACAGACATAAGGAGGTATTGAGCGGCGGCCTGGGGCGGTACACGGGGGAGCGCGCGCGACTACGAGTGCGCGAGGGCGCCACGCCGGTGTTCCACCGCGCGCGCACCGTGCCCTTCGCAATGCGCGAGCGCGTGGACGCCGAGCTCGACGCCATGCTGCGCGACGGCGTCATCGAGCCCGTCGACTGCTCGGACTGGGCCACGCCACTAGTGTTGGTACCTAAAGGTGATGGCGCGCTGCGCATATGCGCCGATTTTAAGGTAACGCTCAATCCCGTATTGATGGTCGATAGGTATCCGCTGCCGAGGGTAGATGAATTGCTCGCGAACTTAGCTGGTGGGGAAGAATTTACAAAAATTGATTTATCGCAGGCCTACAATCAGATTGTGATTTCTGAGGAATCTAAAAAGTATACGGTAATCAACACGCATCGTGGATTATTTAAATACAACCGCTTAGTTTACGGACTTGCTTCTAGTAGTGGAATTTTCCAACGAATTATCAGCAACGTCGTCGTCGTCGTCGACGTTTTGGGGGCTGAGTCACCCTCGTCCGTAGGAGAG
Source organism: Anorthoa munda (assembly GCA_945859665.1). Lineage (NCBI taxonomy): Eukaryota > Metazoa > Arthropoda > Insecta > Lepidoptera > Noctuidae > Anorthoa > Anorthoa munda. Next base: position 47,298,485 of record OX243895.1, on the reverse strand, counting down.
CACCCCACACGATTCCCTACACGTGGCCCCCGGGTGGTGCTAATCAGGTGACATTAACTGGTGGTAGGTTACGGCCGAAGGCTTGCGACCACCCACCGGGCAAAGACGTACCGCCAAGCGGCCTAGCCGTGTTCCGGTACGATGCTCGGTGTAGCCAACTAGAGGAGTTGGGTTGAGATAGCTGTTCCACTGCAGGCGGACCGGTCTGACGCGCGCTGTTATGGGCGTATCGGGAGACTGGTCGCGGAGGGTAGCGGGATCCGAGGCACGGTGCGCCGCTGGCCGACCGCAGGTAGTTGGGGGCCCAAGTAGTGTGCCAGCCACACACGAAAGGCTGCCCCGCCAACTGTCGAAAAATCCCGGAATGCACCATCGTGCTGGTTGGCGACCAGAAGACAGGGCCCGATGGACATTCCCGGGGGGGCTCGGGCGTCCCCGCATTCTCCAGACCAGTCCCCTATTGATGGCGTCCTGTCAGTGCGTGTCTGTGGGTTGCCAGCGTGGAACCTCATCTCACTGCCTTCTCCTCCCCTTTTCACTCTAACTATGATATGAAGAAACACAGAAGAAAAGCTGTACAGCGGCAGCACTCCCTGTCACACAAAGTGCACCTCAGCAATATAAGAGGGCTGCACTCAAATCTCGAAGCAGTCCATCACCACCTGGAGACTGATAGACCAGCTCTTCTTTTCCTTTCGGAGACGCAGATCGGATGTCCGTCAGACGTGTCGTACTTATCATACCCAGGGTTTACCCTGGAGCACAATTTTAAACCACGCGCGGGTGTTTGCATGTACGCCCGAGACGACATCTGTTATCGGCGTCTCCGAAACCTTGAGGACTCAAGGTTTTCCGTGCTCTGGGCACTGGTGGACACAGGCCTAGATAAAATTATCTACGCCTGTGTCTACCGATCGCACAGTGGAGATCAGGAGACAACCAGGCTTACGGAGCATCTGTGTGAGGCGGCTGATGCGGCACAGCAGCGGTACCCTTCTGCCCAATTAGTGATACTGGGGGATTTCAATGCCCACCACCAGGAGTGGCTCTTCCCATACCAGTACACTGATCATGCTGGGCGAGAGACGCGAAAGCTTGCGCTTGCGTTAAATCTCGCCCAGCTGGTCCAGGGAGCAACGAGGGTGCCGGATGTTGATTCGCACACTGCCAATTGCTTGGACCTTCTGCTGACAGCAGATCCAGACCGCTACTCTGTGTCAGTATCTTCACCTTTGGGTAGCTCCGACCATTGTCTGGTGAAGTCTGTATCCGTTTACTCCCCGCCCGATCCCAGCCCAAGAGGCACTCGGCGGGTTTGGCGGTACAGGTCAGCAGATTGGGATGGGATGCGTTCGTTTTTTGCTTCTTATCCTTGGCGGCCCACTTGCTTTTCTTCAGCTGATCCTTCGTCGTGTGCGGACGCCGTAACCGATGTGTTGCGTCAGGGAATGGAGTACTACATTCCATTTTCTGACGTAGCAATGTCTAGCGTTGACCGGCCATGGTTTGGCGCCGAGTGCAATCGCGCCAACACGCTTAAACATGAGGCGTACCTCGCATGGGTCGACGCTCGGACGCGCAAGGCTAGCGACGTGAGCCAGCGGAAGAGAGCCTTTAATAGTGCTGCCAAGTCCTGCAAGAGGGTATTGCGAAGGGCTCGGTTTGACCACATAAGCCGTATTGGGACCAAACTTGCTTCCTACCCAGCCGGTAGTAAAGCGTTCTGGTCCCTGGCTAAGTCGGTTGAATCGAATTTCTGCCGTTCCACACTACCACCACTGCTGAAACCCGACGGAACACTGGCCCACTCCGCTGAGGAGAAAGCAAACTTATTTGCCTCTCTTTTTGCGGAATCTTCACGCCTGGATTCTGGTAACGCGCAGCCCCCTCCTTCCCCTGACGGATGCGAGACGAGTATGTCGGACATTCGCATCCATCAAAAGGACGTCCGTAGGGTGCTGCGCAACCTTGACGTGAACAAAGCTAGTGGCCCCGATGGGATACCGGCAATTGTTCTGAGAACTTGTGCGCCTGAACTGTCTCCGATCCTGACACGCCTGTTTCGCCTTTCATATGAGACTGGAAAAGTGCCGAATGCATGGAAGCAAGCTAACGTTCAGCCTGTGCCCAAGAAGGGCAGTCGGGCTGACCCGGCCAACTACAGACCCATTTCAGTTACGTCCATTCTCTGCAAGAGTATGGAACGGGTGCTCAACTCCAAGCTCCTGGCATACCTAGAAGCTAACGACATCCTCAGTGACCGCCAATATGGCTTCCGCCAAAATCGGTCAACTGGGGATCTTCTAGCGTATGCCATTCACATCTGGAGTGAGGCCATCGAGAAGCACGGGGAAGCGCTTGCCGTCTCCCTCGACATCTCGAAGGCTTTCGACAGGGTCTGGCACGAGAGCCTTATTGGTAAGCTTCCTTCATTCGGTCTGCCCAGTGGACTGTGCGATTGGATCGCGGACTTCCTGAGGGACCGGTCTATACGAGTGGTTATTGATGGCCGCTCATCTGACCAACTGGAAATCAATGCCGGGGTCCCTCAGGGATCGGTACTCTCAGCAACATTGTTCTTGTTGCACATAAATGATCTGTTAAAACCCGGCACCTTTGGGTATGCAGACGACAGCACTGTTGCTGAGAGATACGTATCCGACGCGCGTGCTACTGGGCCTCAGATCCGGTCTCTCCGGGAGGCCATGGTTGGGCGCTTGAATCTGTCCTTGAAGGCAGTCTCCGAGTGGGGTGATGCCAATCTGGTCAGGTTCAATGCTACTAAGACCCAGGCGTGTCTTTTTTCCGCTAAAAGGAGCCAATTCCACCCGGCTCCTTCTTTCCGTGGTGTGACCGTGCCGATAACAGACCATCTTGAGCTTCTTGGCGTTACATTGACATCGACCCTCAATTTTGGTCCATTCATTGAGGCAAAAGCTCAACTGGCTGCCAAAAAGTTGGGGATTCTTGCAAAGGTGAGACGGTACTTCACGCCTGAACAGTTGCTCAACTTGTACCAAGCGCAAGTTCGGTCATGCATGGAGTACTGCTCTCATCTCTGGGACGGATCTGCGAAGTACCAGCCGGATGCACTAGAGTCGATTGAAAAACGGGCCAAGAGGCTCATCGGCAATGAGATACTGGTCGAGTCTAGGCTCCAGAGCCTTGAACATCGGCGCCAAGTTGCCAGTCTGTCGGTTTTTTATCGGTTACATTTCGGGGAGTGTGCGTTGGAATTGCATGAACTAATTCCTCCTAGCCCGTTCCATCATCGGACTACAAGACGTACGGCGATGCGTCATCGGTACATGGTGGACATCCCACCCATACGCACCAAACGTTTTGGGAGTACTTTCATTATGCGTACTGCTAAGGAGTGGAATTCCCTGCCGGAGTCTGTATTTCCTGATAGCTACAACCTGGGAGTCTTTAAGTCAAGAGTGAATAGGTTTCTTCTAGGTAAGCGTGCTACATCGTCGACCACATCAACACTTACCATCAGGTGAGATAGTGGTCAAGCGCAAGCCTATCAATAATAAAAAAAAAAAAAAAAAAAAAACTTCGTCGAGGGCGTTCCGGGCGTCCAGTGCTTTGCTGATGATATTATTCTCACAGCCAAATCTAGATCGGACCATTTGCGATCACTAGAGGCATTATTTCAGAGACTAGAGGCGGCCGGATTAAAAGTAAAACAGAGCAAGTGTTCGTTCTTAAAGAAAGAGGTCAAGTACTTAGGCTTCATTGTCGATAAGAACGGTATTCGTCCCGATCCGGAAAAGCTCAACGCGATAAAAAGTATGCCGAATCCGGGCAACGTGACGGAGTTGAGATCGTTCCTAGGTATGATTAACTTCTATGCAAGGTTCGTTAAAAATCTGAGCGAAATTCTTCACCCGTTACATGAGCTGCTGCGGAGCGATGTGAGATGGGACTGGACGACGAGGCACGCGCGCGCCTTCGACCGAGCCAAACGGCTGCTGGTGAGCAGCGACGTGCTGGCGCACTACGACCCGAGATGCGACCTGGTGCTAACATGCGACGCGAGTGCGGTCGGCGTCGGCGGCGTGCTCTCGCAGCGGGACGACGCCGGAGTTGAGCGCGCGATAGCGTATGTCTCAAGGAAACTTACCAGGGCCGAGCAGGCGTATGCCCAGATACATAGGGAAGCACTTGCCATAGTATATTGCGTGAAAAAGTTTCATCAATATCTATATGGCAAGAAATTCCTATTGAAAACGGATCACAAGCCGTTGGTCAGTATATTTAGTCCGCAAAAGGGCATTCCAACTATGACCGCAAGTAGAATGCAAAGGTGGGCTCTTATTCTCGCCGCATATAGCTTCGACATAGAATACGTAGGCACGAGTAGCAACGGCGCTGACATTTTGTCGCGGCTACCTGTAGTAGAGAAAACCGCTTGCGAGCCACCCGAGCAGACGTACTTACATTTCGCGACGGACGCTATGTTGCTAGACCACGATAAAATTAAAAAGGAAACGGCGCGCGATCCAATACTCAGCAGAGTTTACGGATATATTGAGAACGGCTGGCCTAGACACGTCGACGTGAAACAGCTGGAACCGTACCTAGCTAGGAAGTCGGAGCTGTATACGGAGTTAGGGTGCGTTTTGTGGGGCCACCGAGTTGTAGTTCCGGCTAATTGTAGGCAATGGGTTCTGAGGGAGCTGCACGGAGCTCACATGGGAATCGTTAAGACGAAGGCGTACGCCCGCTCCTACGTGTGGTACCCGGGCCTAGACGAGGATTTAGAGGCACAGTGTAAGACGTGCGGCACCTGCGCCGCGGTGGCGCCGGCGCCGCCCGCCGCGCCCGCCGCACCGTGGCGCTGGCCGAACTCTCCATATGAAAGGGTCCACCTAGATTTTCTTGGGCCGATCGATGGCCATACCTACCTAGTCTCGGTGGATGCAAGGTCTAAATGGGTCGAAGTTTTCAAAATGGGACGTACCACGGCAGAGTTTACAATCGCAAAATTGCGGGAGTCATGGTCACGGTGGGGAATTCCAAGGCAGCTGGTGACGGATAATGGGCCGCCCTTCACGAGTAAGGTCTTTGCAGATTATTTGAAAATGAATGGCGTGTATCATGCCTTCTCTGCTCCATATCACCCGTCATCCAACGGGGCGGCGGAAAATGCGGTGAAACTCATAAAGAATGTTATCAAAAAAGCAAGACTTGAAGCCGTTGACCCCGAGGTAGCGATACAGAGGTTCTTGTTAGTGTATCATAATACTCCACATTGTGCAACTGGTGAGTGCCCGGCTCAAATGTTACAGGGTAGGCGGTTGAGAACACGACTAGATGTAGTTAGGCCTGAGCACGGGCGAAAGGTACGGAACAAAGAGCTCGTAGCGTTAGAAAGGGCACAGGGATCGCGACAATTCACCCCGGGGGATTCCGTTTGGTATAGGAATTTTGGTGCAAACGCTAAGTGGTCAGAGGGACAAATTACTGATCGGGTTGGTAGAACGGACTATACTGTCAAAGCGAGCGACGGATCGGCAGCGCATAGGCATATCGACCAACTAAAACGAAGGAGCACTTGCGTATTTCCATCTGAAAATACCAACACTGTTGGCGGGACCGCGTCTGGGCGCTCGTCACTCGAGCCGCAGTCCGTAGCGACTGGGGGCGCCTCACCGAAGGCGTCGCCTGCTTTAGCGGGGGCGAGAGGTCGGGAGTCACAGCCCGAATCGCCAATCCGCGTCTCTCTCGGTACCGTACCAAGCGCAGGTTCAAATGATGATGATGATGTTACTCCTACACCTAAACGTATTAGAAAACCTGTAGTTCGATACGGCTGGGAGTCAGATTAGTCTGATCCGTTATTTGTAATTGTATGATTGTAACAAGTTTATAACTGTTGATCCATATTTGCTGTATAATTGTAGTTTAATTATATTGTGTACCTATTTGTTACTGTAGGATATGGAGGAGGGTGATATAGACATTGCATCTATGTCTCCTACACCATACTACTGTAGTATTATATGATCTGTGACCATACTAAGCTACAATATGTCATGTTGTGCTAAAATAAGATATGGTTTAAATTAAGTGGGAAGGATTGTAGTGTTTAAGTTAATTTATGTATAGTCTGTGGTAGATTTGTGATCAGTGGCAACTACTGTCATTCGAATACATCAGTTTTTTATAATGTCATGGCCGCGTATTATTTAACACTCCCGATTCCCACTCGCAATTGACCAGGATATTTCAGGTTCTTGGCCCGTTTTTCGATCGATTCAAGTGAATCCAGCTGGTACTGGCAGATCCGTCCCAAGGGATCGTCCCTAAGCACGAATGCCGTTGTTTCGGCCTTCGTTACGGGCATTTCCTACTCCGTATCACCAACGGACGGATGATCCGTTCAGGGCCCGAACTAAGAATGAATGACAACACAATTTGACATTTATACTACTCCCGATGTGTTTTTACCCATCCGGAAAGTTGGACTTAACACTTGTTTTAAGAGGGGCGCGCGTGGAACACTACTCGCCACCACCTCGGGTCCAGATGTGTGGGGGGCAACGGATGTCGAATCCGTCGCCCCTGGACCCATTTAGGGGGGCCGGAAGAGGGCGCTGTCCGCCCTCCGCCGCTGTCCGCCCCCCGCCGACGCCCGGCGCGTCTACTGCGGATCGGGTGAGTGGATAAAATCTCCCTCTCCGCAGCCTCCTTCTGCGAGACGACTGTTTCGCAGAAGGATACCACCGAAATAGACCCCCTAACCTAACCTAACCTGTCCGTGTCGGGGTGCCCTAAAGCTCCTGAGCTCGCTACGTGTCGTAAGAAGCGATTGAGAGATTACCAGAGAGATGGGTGGAGGACACCTGTTACCTAATAACTTAGTACTCCATGGACTATCGAATTTGCGCTTAATACAAGTTGCCACTGCAGTTCATGTGCAGATGTTCGTGTTGCTTTTTGTGTGGTTTTATTTTTCACGTCCGCATACCGGACCTTTGTTTAATAATACAAATATGAAATGTTCTTAATTACTCAATGCATAGTCACAACATACTGCGATCACCGATATAATAGGCGCTTATTAGACATACTTAAACATGACTTCAAGCCTGTATCTCCCGACGGGTTCTGCAGAGGTGCTCCAATAGTATAAACACTCTCATTTCAACAGTTATGTTTAAGTACCATGCAACAGAGGGCGAGCATATATTGCTATCAACGGCACAGATCTAGATTCCAGGCTTCAACTGAAAAGTTCCCACATTGCCTGATCCAGGCATCGAACCCAGTAATCCAGGCATCGTAACCATATGTTTCTTGCTCTTAAAACGGTGAAGGAAAACATCATGAGGAAACCGGCATGTCCTAAAACCAAAAATTCGAAGACATGTGACATCCACCAACCCGCACTGGGCCCGCGTGGTGGATTAAGGCCCCATTACCTCTCTCTCTCACAGAGAGGATGCCAGAGTCCCAGCAGGGGGAACATTATAAGCATATTATAAGGCTGATGATGCTGATGACCTTTTGTTTTCATTCATTGATAATTATAGCTGGACCGTACTCAAATCACACATTCATATCATCAAGGTTGAAATAATTTTTGTGTTCTTTTAAAGGCATTCAAAGTAAATCATATTTATTGCTTACTTTTTACAAATAAACAAGACTACGGCCCTCAAAATATTATATTCGTTTATTATTTAACGTTATCTTATATATAAAATTCTCGTGTCACAATGTTCGTTCCCGTACTCCTCCGAAACGGCTTGACCGATTCTCATGAAATTTTGTGAGCATATTAAGTAGGTCTGAGAATCGGCTAACATCTATTTTTCATACCCCTAAGTGGGTAGGGTAGGGTAGGGTAGGTAGGGTAGGGTAGGTAGGGTAGGGTAGGTAGGGTAGGGTAGGGTAGGTAGGGTAGGGTAGGTAGGGTAGGGTAGGGTAGGGTAGGTAGGGTAGGGTAGGGTAGGGTAGGGTAGGTAGGGTAGATGAATGTTTGGTGTTTTTATGGCAAAACAAAGTTTGCCGGGTCAGCTAGTTTTATCTAAAATAAGGCTGTAGCCCCACGTATCCCATAAAGTTTACTGTTAAGGATCACTACGGGAGTGCCACAAGGGCACATTTTTGGACCATTTCTGTTCTTTATAGGGTCAAATTATATTTCTACTGGGTCAAATTAAATCTTGGTCTCGTATAGTCCTTTTTACAAATTTCTTTAGTTATACTTCACCTGGCTGACCCTTTTGACTTTTGGTTTATTATAAGGGCTATTTAAAAGATTGTCAAACAGAGAAAGTAACAAAATATTTTTAATTATAATTAATTTTTATTTATAAATTAAACATTATGAGAAAATAATACAAAAAGTGTTAAGTAAAAATAAACTTATTCGATATAAAATTAAGGAGGACTAGCAAATGCGTAGAACATAAAAATATTGTTTTATTTGGTGGGTTCGCGCTTGACCGCTACCTTAATGGTAAGCGATGATAATGGTCGACAATGGAGCACGCTTGCCTAGAAGTAATTTCACCGAGAGTGGGGACATTCCGGATACCGCAATGTCGCGCAAATTTTCTAAGAAAATGTATGGTGCGAATCGGTAGAATTGCATCGCGTTGTCCTCATAGAAACTCAGGTAGCACAATACTCCTTGGTAAGGCTGTATGAGATTTTTTTCTTCCTAAGCATTGCTAGTACTCCTGTTAACCCGACTTAAGTTTGACTTAGAAGGGTGGTGGAGCAACAATAGTCCAACGGGTTTTAAAACTACTAAGGTTCAGAAAATAGTCTGTCAAAGCCATCTCTGCTTGAGAAGAGGGGATGGTCATCTGCAGGCTTTAACATTTTATACAGTTCCACAATTCCAATACAATGTCACAGATATTAATACTAGTGTCGCTATACCAATATTTGTAACACCAGACAAATACCAATACCAAAAATGGAGAGAGGTACCAATACCAGTGTTACAGATACCAATAATAGTGTCATAGATACCAATACCAGTATCAGATCACAGATACCAATAATAGTGTGACAGATACCAATACCAGTGTCACAGATACCAATACTAGTGTCACAGATACCAGTACTAGTGTCACAGATACCATATATCAGTGTCACAGATAACAATACCAGTGTCAGAGATACCAATAATAGTGTCACAGATACCAATACCAGTGTCACAAATAGGTACATTATGAGCCTATCTGGGCTTGTGGCAGCGGCTCTGTTAATTATGAATGAATTATATAATATCTTGAGGTCTAGAAAATGTTATATCATATCAAATAGTAATTGGTGAAATGCCAAAATCTTTGGGATTGATCACGTGATATAAAGTACATGTCAATCCCATACATTTACGAGTTTTGTTTGATCGTTAACTTTGTCTAGAACTTCTAGCATTTTCACAGTTATTCCTTAAGGCACTATTAATAACTCCGTTGAACTGTTGTTGCTAAAAATGCATTGTGACAATATAATATCTTAATATCTAGTTCCATTCGGTGAAGTTCTGTTTGAACGCAGTTGGCTCCACACCCTCCGGAACTTTGGTCACGTGTACCTGAGAATAAAATAATAATTTAGTTACCTAATATTTACTATTGCATGGGGCTAAACATAACTGGTAAATGTCCGTGTACAGTACTCCAAAATCTTCATGGCCGCCCTGAAGTTGGCTACTATGGCTGCGCAGTAGTAAATCCCATACTTACAACAGCAGTGCGCCATTTCATAGCGCATCGGAAAGCCAACTTCAGAGTGGCTCAGAAGATTGGGCTTATCTATCAGGGAATAAAGTCTTGATGTTATATGAGGGAGATCTTTAGCCAGCAATGGGACAAGTGAAAAAAATGTTTTATACTGTAGAACCCTAATAATTACAGAGCAGTGATTGCCTCCGAAGTACGATTGGTGGATGAAGTGACGTGGCATACGCTTTACTTTGTGTAATACTTTAATTATATTGTATTCATCACTACTGCTATCAAAATGACGAAATCTCGTGTAAAAACTATTTCCTAGAACCAAAACATCAAAGACTTGTCTGTGATATCTACATACCAGCACTGGCCCGCGGGATGATTTAGGCTTAACATGACCATTTTTTTGCATCAGAGCAAGACACCCGCAGAATTAAAAAAATATTGTTTTGGTATTTTCACAGATAATATAATACTAGCAAAGTTTTATAGCGTTTATTAGACAATGTGGAACACTTAATAATAAGTAAGTTTTAGGCACTTCCTCAAAAAACTTAACTCAGAGTTACTTGCTAACACAAGGTTTAATTGACAATATTGTATGACAATTGACAACCTAACAAATTTAACCGCCTGTTAGCAACTAACTCTGAGTCAAGTTGTTCATGCAAAGTGGGCCTCAGTACATATTTGTTAGGTTTACTATAGCCTTAATCCTAGGACTTCTAAGATCTAACTAAGCAATCTTTTTGTTTATGTTTATTCGTAATTATAGACCAAAGTCTGTTCGCGATAGCGGGACATTTTTGTTCTCGCTAGGGACAGCTGGACTGAGAGCCTGAAAGCGGGACTGTCCCGCCCAAAATGGGACGAATGGTCACGTTATGTATGCTAAACCATAGCAGGCGCGAGCTGAGTCCCGTGAGAGGCACGGACGAGGCATGGATTCAAAATTTTGGATTTTATTTTGGACACATTTATTTGATGCGGTCCAAGCTACACCGTGCGACTTGCGCATGCCACCACGGTCTTGCATAAATCATCCCTTTTAGTCCACTTCTTCTCTCTGAGATAAGGCCTCAGTCCCAGCATTGTGACTATTTTATACTGCCGAACCCTAACTCATATTCCATGGAATTTAAACATAGTTGACAAGATGTCGGTGTACTAATTTCTGTATCTACCTACATACAATTCTGCATATCCCTTCATGGAATATATAATACAACCGTGATGTCATCTACACAGAATCATAACAGTATAACGTCATCTACTTTCCCTAACCCAGTGAGTATCTTTGTATTTGTTTGAACTATTCAAGGGCACTGCCTGCAGACGGAATCGATATTTTCGGCGCCTGAACAAATCAAGGTTGTGTATTATGTCATTCGGTCAGTTGTTCTCCATTCTCATAAAAACAGGGACGGCAAACCTAAGACACGTGCCCCAATTTTATTTTGTTTTGGTTTGGGAAATCATCCAATGACTTCTCCTGCTCTGGGTGAAGCGGCAGAGCGTGTCAGATTTTTACCGACTAAAACCCACCCGTGTCCCTTGACTGTTACTTGAGCGATTTTTGGTCTTGTTTGTTCTGTCTCCTGCCTGATATGGAGGGAAGTGGAAATTTATATTTTTTCCTACTCCTCCGTTATTCTATTCTGATTAATTTCGTTGCGGGATCCAAGACAGTTAAATTCATTCTCCGTAACTTCGTCGAGCTTCATTGCCTCGGCGCTATTCTGGTGGTCGCCACTGTTGATTCTGGCTTTCAGGAGTTGCAGTGGTTTGGGAATAGTGCGGTGGGATTGTCCAAAAAAAAAAAGTTACTTGAGCCAGGGCCGCGGTAACACTCTTTCAAATTTATCCGCGACCCTCGGTCATTTCAATACCCTTCGCCCTTCACGAGGACGTGTCCCCAATGCCGGCTCGAAATAATTAGGGCACGCCATTATAAGATATTAGCTTCTGCCCCCGGCTAATGACGCATAAAAAGCATTAAAACTTGAAAAGCGTTTTATTATCCCAAGGGTCTAAAGGGATGCCGAGTTTATCGGGATAAAAAAATCCTATGTTAACAAGTTAGAATAAACCTTAAACACAAAATGTTGATGACGGTTACTGTTCGGGTTGCAAATAAAGAGTTAACAGTATTTAATTTTTAACCGGGGTGTTATTATAAGTTTGACGTGTCTTTCTGTGACATTATAGCTCCTAAACGGATGAACCGAATTCAATTTAGTTTTTATGTTTAAAAGGAGTATCATGCGATTGTAACTGTTATTGGACTTTTAAAAATCGTTATCGCTGGTAGAATAATGTCACTACATATTATATCTAAATCTCATGGCTATCTATCTATCTATCTAATACCTTTAGACGAGCAATTTTTATATATTTATAATAGGTATCTCGGAAACGGCTCCAACGATTTCCATGGAGTGTCATTCTGACCAGCGATAACGATTTTTAAAAGTCCAATAACAGTAACAATCGCATATCGCAAGAGGTCATTGTACTCAACATAATGAAAATTACTATAGGACCAAAGCTGAAAATGCGAAATAAAAATTTAACTATCTCTTAATAACTTTACCAAATATACTGGACAGCAGACTTTATTTTCGCTTTTTCACCTCGTAGTTAAAATTGTTTTATAATGATGTGTACAAGGCCAAAGAAAATATGGATGGACTGTTTGAGGAGCGATCTGAAAGAAAAGGGAGTCAGTGATGGCGTGACGGGGGACAGGACGATATGGAAGAAGAAAACGTGTTGCGCCGACCCCAAGTAACATGGGATAAGGGCAGGAAGAAGATGATACTGATGATACTGTACAATGACCCTTGACACCTTGTATTTGGGATTGACCACTTTACATATCGGGACCGCATCTCATTTTGGACTTGTGTGTTCGCCAATCGTTATATCGCTCATTGGCTGAATTGTCGCCTTCCGCACCAATTGATAAACAGAATACTAGAATAGAACTAATATCATGCTTGTATTCCTCAAAGAGGTGGGCAGAGTACACACAGGAAAAGAAAGTTCAACCATATTCTGCGAGTTTATTCAATATACAGGGTGGCCGAAAAGTCGTGGATCAAACGCAACTAGGGGTTAGGTGGGGTCATCAGCTGCAAAAAATTGTTCTGCGGGAGGTCCTTAAGGTCAACCCCTGCAGAGTTATAATTAATTTTGTATTTTTATGAGAAAATTTTAATTTTATACTAATTCATATTAAATTTCGAAAAAATCTACATTCTGTATCTTTTTTATAATTTTCAATAGATTGGAACTGATGAGTCCTTGCGTTAGACATGCTATTTATGGTTGTTTATTGGGTGTGTAGAGTGAATATTTTTTTTCTCAAGTCATAACATTTTATTTACTTCGGACCCCACTGTGAAAAAAAAATACTCTACCGAAAAGTGACCCTGTATTACAAGTTTTGGCGCATTAAATAGGGATTCTGAAAAAAGGAAACACTGAGCATTTCTTAGGTGAATAAAAAAAAAAAAAAAAAACCAGTATCTATAAGTGCACTATTCAAAATATTTGTTAGCTGCGATATTGCCAACTTTCAGAATGACCATAAAATGCTCTATACTCCGGCTATGATTTATTAAAAATACATATTTAATAGCTTCGATATTGCCAACTTTGAATGACCCTCAAAATGTTCTATGCTCCGGCTATGCTTTATTCAAAATACATATTTGATAGCTGCGATATTGCCAACTTTGAATGACCCTCAAAATGCTCTATCCTTTGACTATTCTTTATTCAAAATAGATATTTGATAGCTGCGATATTTGCAACTTTCAGAATGACCCTCAAAATGCTCTATGCTCCGGCTATTCTTAATTCATAATACATATTTGATAGCTGCGATATTGCCAACTTTCAGAATGATCCTCAAAATGCTCTATGCTCCGGCTATTCTTACGGGAGGTCTATGGCCAGTAATGAACGTCATTTGTTCGTTTAAATGATGTATTTGGATGATTGTTGATGATTTCGTTGGTTAGTTACATTTAACAAACGAAGACAAATGGTGGTTGAAAGTAAAATTTCTTACCCAAGCTGGGTAGTCGTGCCACTTCAAGTACTGTTCAGCCTTATTCATTGCTTCAGCCTTTTCCTAAAGGAAAAAAAAGAAAATCGGTTAGATATTCTGGATCAGTGGGCTGATTGTAATGGAATGCTGCAGAGTCATTAAAAATTGGACCTCTCGGATTCGTGCCACCATACGAAGCCGCGGCGGACATTTGAACGATGTCATATTCCATCCATAATTGGAATAAATGGGCCTTTTAAATAAAAAATAAATTTCGTTAATATCTCACACACATCTTGTTTTATTCAATTTTAACATCGACCCGTCCTTGTTGAAAGACCCTTAGGAATAATAGAATGATACGAAGTAAATAATGTTGAATGAAAGCATGAAATTAAATGAAGGAAATAACGAATGAAATGAAGCAGTTGATGTAATGAATTTAAATGAGGAGATGAAATGCATACCTTTTCATTAGATTCCCTTCCGACCCACACATAGATACCGCTGTAACTTCCAGTGTCCAAGATGTAGCATTCCTGAAAATATCAAAACCTTTTAGTTCAGTAAGAATATTAAGAGGAAATGCGTTCGCAGACATCCAATTGAATTTCCTAAGTAAAAACTCATAATTCGAGGTTTTGCGCACGTCTATGTCTTCGTCAAATATTGGACCAATTTAAAAGATATTCCATAATCTGAAAGAGAAAGATATATACTTTATCAAATGATCAAGATATAGAAAGAGAGTGGAGGGCGTTATCGGTACATGGAAATATGCTGGCGCATAGATTCGCTCGTTGTACAGTTGATGTTAAATTAACGTTATTTAAAGCGTATTGTCAAAGCTTCTACACGGGTGTTCTATGGACCAGTTTCACAAAGCGGGCCTATAATGCACTCCGAGTCCAATATAATAACATTTTCAGGACTCTGGTGCAGCTTCCGCGGTACTGTAGTGCTTCAAGCATGTTTGCAGATGCGCACATAGATGGTTTATATGCGTAGGAAAGCTATGTATGTGGTACACAGTATGAGGGGGAGCCGTAACGGCATCCTGAGAATGATAGCGGACAGAATGGACTCACCAATCATACGTCGATTCATTGACCTGCATGTGAAAGGTCAATGAATCGGCGTATTTAATTATAGAATTTTATTGTGTAAATTTATGCCCATTATTATTTTATTGTACTAACATAGTATATAAGATTGCTGATACTAACTTTCTATGGACTGAATTGTCTGAAAATAAACAGTTTTTTTATTTTTGTTTTTTATTATTTATTTATTTATATTCTGAGATGTTTTCTTTTTTTATTTGTAGTTGTAAAATTTGTACACTAGTCCTCTGTTGACAGCGCAATTTTGAGCATCTTTTGAGGGATCTAGTGCTTCTAAAGATAATGTATCATCAAAATCAGCCGTATTTTCTCTTAAGTTCTGAAGTGTTGTCCCACAAATAAACGACTTAGGGTACAATATTGACCAAGGACACTTCATAGGTCGAAGAATACCAAAAATTTACAGGCAGACTGTATATTTTTAAAGGTTTTAGGCCTACACTAGTTTCTGTAACGAATATTATCACAAATTAATGCGACAAATAATTATCAAACACTCGTAAGCTGCTGTGATTCTTAGACCGGCAGCCTAATTGCGTAAGTAAATTCTGCAAAGCGAACAAGTTGGACCAAAAACTACTTTTCGAGTGGCATATTGCACTCTGAAACGGAAATGTTATGCTCCTTTCATTACCAATATTTTGACGTAGAATTGATTGTAAAAGAATGAATGAAAGCGGAAGAATCGAGATAAAACTTCACTATTGGTATTGTATAATGCAAATGTCATATATCTTCAACTCCGTAGTATCTCTAAGTAGTCTGTGTTCAACTCAAAGGAGGATTTGGAAAGCTAACGCTAGCTTTCCAAATTAGTTTCGCAATACCGAAAAAGTTAAAAGAAATGATTCTGATTCTTTGAAAGAATCGACTTGTTTCCTTTGCAGAATTCACTTACGCAATTAGGCTGCAGTAGTACAGTTTGCAAACGTTAACATGATATTTAAACGAGCAAACTAACAACGAACGCGAACTAAAGTAAACATATTATTGTAACAACTCAATTTTAATCTTATTACTTCGATGTGTAGTTCTATTTTGTAGTGTACTAACACTACAAAATCGACTACCACTATCAACCACTATCACACTACACTACCACTACCACTATCACTATCACTATCTACTAATATCGATTATCACTAGATAATCGATATTAGTGAGATACTAATCTCACTAATGTCGATTATCTGTAGCCGCCAGCCGCCGAAACATGGACTCTAAAAGCGTTATCGTAACTATACAATATAAACTAAACCTTATTGCTAGTAAAGTAAGATATATTATTAAGCACACTATTAACCTGCAAACTGGCTTAAGTTAATGTCAATCTCTTCTAGTCAATCCAGCAGGATTGACTTGCATTTTTATTTGTGCGGCGTGGTTATTTTGCTGCCAGAAATTGGAAACGAGAAACCGTGTGTAAACTATATTTAAGTGATTTTTGCCATAAAAGTAGATAAATATTCTATTGAAATCTACAAGGAAGATTATTCATCCCAGTATATAAAACATTCGGTAAAAAGTGCCATTAAAACTATTAATATTCAAACATTATTCTAGACTATGATAATAATATTTATTTACCAACACTCGAGTGTTTAGATTCAAGTGCACAGCATGTGTAAAGCTTTTTGACGTGTACTTGAAGAGGGATAAGATAAAGGTACAAGGCCACACTTTACAATGTAGGTTCAACCGAATAGTGCTCTAGAAAGTAGAAATAAAACAAAAAAAAAATTAGTGTCACAAAACTTTTTTGAGCTCACTGGCTTTATGTGGAACTAAGTAAATTGTTATGAAAATTGAGGAAGGCTGACATTTTTCGTCGTCAGCACTGCCGTCACGGGGCCAGAGGCAGAGGAGAAAGACTAATTATATCAGCAAAGGCGATGTCCCAAATGCCATATAATGTCCGTTACATTTTTGATGACATTACGATAGCGCTTGGCATTACCAAGCGCCTTTTTGACTTTTTCCAATCACTACCGTGACGCTGCCAATGATAAAATGTCTAGAGCCTCATGTCATACATTTGTGACATTGGTACCGTTACCTGTGACCTTGATTTTGGTATTTGTGACCTTGGTATTGGTATCTGTAACACTGGTATTGGTATCTATGGCACTAGTCCTTAGTATCTGTGACACTTGTCGTGGTATCTGCGACACTGGTATTGGTATTCATGTCACTTGTCTAGAGCCTCATATCATACATTTGTGACACTGGTACCGTTACCTGTGACCTTGGTATTGGTATCTGTGACACTGGTATCTATGGTACTGGTCGTTAGTATCTGTGACACTTTTCGTGGTATCTGCGACACTGGTATTGGTATCTATGGCACTAGTCCTTAGTATCTGTGACACTTGTCGTGGTATCTGTGACACTGGTATTGGTATCCACTGATACTACAATGTTAGAATGTCACTTGTCTAGAGCCTCATATCACACATTTGTGACACTGGTACCGTTACCTGTGACCTTGATTTTGGTATTTGTGACCTTGGTATTGGTATCTGTAACACTGGTATTGGTATCTATGGCACTAGTCCTTAGTATCTGTGACACTTGTCGTGGTATCTGCGACACTGGTATTGGTATTCATGTCACTTGTCTAGAGCCTCATATCATACATTTGTGACATTGGTACCGTTACCTGTGACACTGGTATCTATGGTACTGGTCATTAGTATCTGTGATACTTGTCGTGGTATCTGCGACACTGGTATTGGTATCCACTGATATTCCAATGATAGAATGCCACTTGTATTGTACATCATATCATACATTTGTGACTGATACCGTTACCTGTGACCTTGATTTTGGTATTTGTGACCTTGGTATTGGTATCTATGACACTGGTATTAGTATGTATGGCACTGGTCCTTAGTATCTGTGACACTTATCGTGATTTCTGCGACACTGGTATTGGAATCCACAGATACTCCAATATTAGAATGTCACTTGCCTATAGCTTCGTATCATACATTTGTGACACTGGTACCGTTACCTGTGACCTTGATTGTGGTATTTGTGACCTTGGTATTGGTATCAGTGACACTAGTATTTGTATCTGTAATACCGGCCTTGGTATCTATGATACCCGTTCTACCTGCTAATGTCTATATCATTCTTACCTTAGTGTTAAGTAATTCTTGAGTCAAAGGAGGAGGCAGCTTGGTGATCTTGATTTGACCGGAGCTGTCAGAGATTTCGCTCAAGGACACCTCCACGTTGGCACCGCGTTCAAACTCCTGCTGGACAGAATATTGAGTTAGATCTAACAAAATAATTGAAAGGAAGAAAATAATGATTAAAACAGTAGAATACAATGGGATGGAATATCTGCAGGTAGTTTACATAATAAAATTTACCAAATTGAAAACAAAAAGATGTCCTCGTAACAAACGTCCTTTTAAAAAGATAGCAGACTTTTAAAAAGATTTTCTCATTCAGGCCAGGTTCTTTTTTAAGAAAATACTTAGACACTAGTCGACGGCACGAACTATTTTGTGCGCGGGGTTAAAATGCATGCTTTATCAACCGACAACACGTGCGGAACAGATAGATGCTGTTATGAGCAGTAAGAAGCTAGTTCGCGTACGAATACACACTTTTGCAAATTTGTAGCGAAATGGATGATGATTTGGAACGGAAACGAGCGCGTGAAATTTTATAAACAGACCTTTGGGAGTCTGGATTTTATGAAAAAACGACTGAATATATCTGTTCAAAATAAAATTATTTGCATTGTTGAACTACTAATCTATCCCTATATGGAGGCCGTTTTACAATTTTCCTTCTTCTTATGGTACTTATTTGCGCCCAAAGAAGCGTTAAAATTAGTGTTGAAATATGGAACTGTCCAACCTCATAACTTTCAAGTAATTTTTTTTTTTACTTTTTTGCTTCCATACAGGGCTAGATAATGATGAGACAAATTGATATCATTTTTTATTTTGAACGTACATCGTCAAACAGTGGAGTAAAAGCCAGACTACGTTTGTATGGAAGAATTTTCGACTAGTGTACCCTTAAGGCTGCTTTTCCACCGGAGATCTGCTATGCTATGAGGATGTGTAAGCTAAGCTTCTAAACTATGTGATAATGTGACCATTTCCTTCCAATAATTCTAAACTTTATAGCGGAGAGAGTAAGTTGTGCAATGAACTATGAAGATGCGTTGACATGACGTAGTGCGAGGAAGATGCTCAGCTCGAGCTATGTGATGCATCGACAGTGGGGAAGGCACGGGAAGCGCCTGAGGTGCGGTGAGAGGAGAAGTGCTTGCATACGACTTGCGCATCTATAGCACGTATCCACGTCGTTGCGCACCTAGTTAGATGGGGGTACTCCAATGACCCACAGTGCGATTGCGGAGCCAGGTCCCAAACAATGCCTCACCTTTTGTCGTGCTCTCTGTGCAACAACACCTGCACCTTAAAAGACCTTTGTGAGGCTTATGACAACGCTGCTGGCGTGGCTGAATACTGGTCAAAACATATTTAAATTTAGAATCATCGATACGACGAAGAAGAAGAAGCACGTATACTTCCTTAAGAAAAAAAAACATAGCTTAGTGGAATACGTTTCCACGAGAGCTATGCTACGTCACAGATAATATAATGCTAGCATACAAATGCCTTAACCAATACAAAAAACTTTCCCGACGTAACCATCGTTTTTCTTATGATTTTGCTGATTATTTTTATAAGTGCTTCGATCGGTTTTCGGTTCCGTTCCTCGGCTATAGATGGTTTTAGCAGAGACTTGCAAGTAAAATGGTTTTCTCGGTTCGTGACAATTTTTTTCTTTAAAAACAGTGACAATTTGTTTTATAGTAGTTTTTACACGTTTTAACAGTTTTATTACACCAAAATGTTATACAATACTAATAAAAAAAATCATGTGGCATTCCTCAGATTTTTAAAACCGCGCCATCTGTCGGAATCAATTTTAAATGATCCGTTTCTTTGAAATGCGAATTAGAGCCCAATATTTCACAATTTTGTGCTTAGGAGAATTTTCTCATTTTTACAAAAACAAATATATTTTATTTCAACTAGTCCACCAAGCGGCACTTTTGAACTTTATGTACATTAAAATTTACACGGAATTAAAAAAATATTCTACCGTGCATTCGGAAAGTAGCTTGTTATGGAGAAGAATGCACAAGAAACTCCATTGATCATGGTGGTAAATGTAATCAGATACTTGTTATAATGTTAAACATTTATAATCCAACATTTATTCTAAATACAGTTGTTATTTACACCAGCACAACATTTACTATACAAGGTCCAATTAAATTCATTAGCGAAACTCCTCAGATGTTTTTATTTTAATTTTAGGTAGACTCACGCTTGACCACTATCTCACCCGATGTTAAGCGATGATGTGGTCGACGGTGAAGCACGCTTGCCTAGAAGTAACCTATTCACTCTTGACTTAAAAACTTCCGTGTACTTAGGCGTTAACCGGTTCCATATTTGCCGGTTTCCGCCGACACCAACATATTTGTGAAAAGGCTAGGCAAATTGATAGACGATACCTCCCCTACCTGTCCTGGTTTGAGTGGCAAGTTTCATTACTCAAAATGGTTACAATGGAATAATTCTAACAATATAGCTGTAGGTAAACTGTAATGTAACCTTTTTTGCTCCAATTTTTTTTTTTTTATTCGAAATTTGAACTCATAATTTCAAGTAACTACACTACCAATAGTTGACACCTTATTCGAGACTAAGGGCGGTTACACACTTCATCCGAGAAATGTCAGTCCAAAGTAGCCCTAGTACTTCTTGTAGGGGAGGTTACGCATTGTATCCAAAATCCGTCCGTCTAAAATGAGTACATTTTCAATTCGGATGGAACTCGGATCTTGGATTCGGATAAAGATCGAATGCAGTGCGTAATCTCAACAAGCTCTAAAAAGGTAAGATTTTTTGTTTTATCTTCGACAGCATCCCTAATTACCAATTGTTCCTTTCATTTTGTCAATTCAAAATTATTCATGGTATCTTCCGCTGTCGAACAGACGAATTTTTAAAAACTTTGGAATCATTGGATTAAGTAGGTAGTAATCGTAGGTATCTATTTAGTTTAGTTAGTATGTAAGAATTTTAAATATTCAACGATTTTTTTATTTTCTTTTTACTTGGAATTTTGTTGTGCACTTGGATCACTGTCCTCATATGCAAATTTCCAATAACAACTAAGGTTTGCTGTCAGAGAACCCAATTATGGGTTAAGCTCGCCTTTGTACATAAGCTGTCCATTGTATTTGTATCATTATTTTTTATTTTTTTTGTGCAATAAAGAATAAGAATAAGAATTCCATTCGGTTGTGATTATAACTGTGTGTGTTTATGGTGTACCATAAAGTATATTCTATTCTGTTATATTCTATTCTGTTATATTCTATTCTGTTATATTCTATTCTGTTATATTCTATTTTATTTTATTTTATTCTATTTTATTCTATTTTATTCTATTTTAATTCTATTTTATTCCATTTTATTCAATTTGTATTCAATTTTATTCTATTATATTCTATTTTATTCTATTTTATTCTATTTTATTCTATTTTATTCTATTTTATTCTATTTTATTCTATGTTATTCTATTTTATTCCAAGTGTGTTTTGCAAATATGCCACGATATCCATCCCATCTGCCTTTTTGGGCTCGCACGGGGTTATTTTTTAATTATTGTTTAATTGTTGTTTTTATCACACCTCTCTCCAATGTTTCTTTCTGCGGAATTTCGCCAATAAATTAAATTATATCCTATAGACCTGTTAATATTCCATCACCATAGTATCCACAAGTACTACTAACTGCACTGACCTCATCGTCTCCACCCTCAGAAGCTTCCGCGACGGAGTCCTTGTCACCAGACCCTAGGGCTGCGAAGAACTTCTCGAAGTCACTCTCGCTGGAATCGGCATCTATCAGAAATAATAGTTTATACATGTCAATCCCATGTTTTTTCAGAGTTTGAGCCCTCTAAGTAGAAAACTCTGCTGTAACCATGCTTGATTTAGGGAGAGCTCACTTATATAAAGCAGCTGTGCCAATATAAATTAATATAGAAGGTTTGAAATACTTATTATGCTTTATTAAAAGACTTCCCTTCGGGAAAGGTCCCCTTAAAAAAAAACCGACTAGGTACTTAAGAAGCGAACTAAAAAGACCTAAACAAGAAGAAAATCATGTTGTGTAGTCGGAGGATACATAAATAAACCAGGGAGATGCCTTTAAAAATAATAAAAAGTGAAAAAAAAAAATAGTAGGATAAAACCTATTAGAAAAGGAGGAGAATATTATAAAAATAAAAGGAAAAATAATTTACGGGCGATCTGAGGTCGGGAAGGGGAAGGGGGTGAATTTTTAAGAGTAAAAAACGGTTTATCTCGATTTCCGGCAAAACTAAAAGTCCTATGGAAAAAAGTCAAATGGCAATGTTGTAGGTAATAAAAAGATCTAAAACTTTTGTGTTCACACTTTTTTCACGTAACCTCAAAATTTACGTGAAAAATCCAAAAAACCAAGTTTTTGGGTGTTTATTTTTAACTTTTACAAAAAAAAATTTTTTTTCACGAAATTTGGTGAAAACTTTCCTTTTATGTCCCAAATACGCTGTAATTTATTTGATTAGAAATATTTATTTATTCACCTTATTTTGAATTAATATCGAAAAAGCACCCTAATATTCAATCGAAAATTCACCCGTCTAAATATCAGCTTTTTTCAAAAAGTTGGTATGCTTTCTGTTAATTGAAATCTCTACTTTCCGATGACGAAAAAAAATATATTTTACTATAGTAAATCTTCTAAGAAAATACAAAAAATCGATAAAAACTCGAATTCGTTTTTTTTTTTTAATCAGTTCTCTTAAAGAAACTCAGCCTGCACGTGTATTTTTATAAACGATGTTGTACACTGTACTGTATTTCGAATACTGGCTAGGCTAACAGTTTTTACAGCTGCTACGAAATAGCAGGTATTTATGTAGTAAGACCCAGACCCGCCTAGCCCCTTCCCCACTTCTCTATGAAATACCTTTTGATGGGCTAAAACTATATAAGTTATCTTAAAATAGTTATAAATAGGCAATACGCATATAATTTAAAGAAGATTCTACAACTTTCTCCTAATATTGTAGATGTCTTATCAAATATTAATTTTATTAACTTATTTGTTAGTTAATTATAGTAGTATATTTTGATTTCCAATTTTTTTTTTATTAATGTAACATGTAATCTTACGTTTTTCGAGTAATTAAAGTATAAAATTTAATAAATAGCTAAATATTGTATATAAAAATCGAATTCGAGTTTTTTTCGATCTTTTGCATTTTCTGAGAAGATTTACTATCGTAAAATATTTTCGGAAAATAGAGATTTCATCGAACAGAAAGCATACCAACTTTTTGAAAAAAGCTGATATTTTGACGGGTGATTTTCGATTGCCATGCAGTGATACTTGCATGATTAAGACGAATCGATTGACGTAAGAATCATCAAAATCGGCCCACGCTTCTGGTATTTAGCGCCACATAGGAATAAACATACTTACATACATAGACTGCTAAACACATTACCCTCCTTTGCATAGCACAGTCGGGTAAAAAAAAGAAATAACTCACCAATAATCTCAATGCTAGCCCTTCCATTATGGTCCTGGTCCCTGACCTGGTTGGCTACCTGGATAGCCTTCAACCTCTCCACACTCTTGGCGTTCTCACCAACGTACAGGTATATCTCATGATCGAAGTCAAAGACGAAGCAGTCCCCTTTGTTCAGGGAGTCGAAGCTGACGGCCACCTGGTGACAGAAAATTGGAACTTTGGTATACTGTATTCGCGATGTGGTTCCTAAATTGTGTTTTAAAAAACACTTTAATGGCAAACATATAAAATTCAATTTGCATTACAAGTTTAAACATTTTCAACAGTAGGTATTCTGAAATCAACTCAATTTACACTATCATAAAATTTATATTTGTAGTGTTTGGAAGAAAGGGAAATAGTCTTTCGGAGTTGTAGTAGAACCACAGATATAAATCTAACATAGATGACGCGATTGTATGTACTTCGCGTATCAAAAAACCGGCCATGTGCGAGTCGGACTCGCACACGAAGGGTTCCGTACCATTATCGCAAAACACTGCAAAAAAATCACGTTTGTTGTATGGGAGCCCCCCTTAATTTATTTTATTTTAATTTATTAATTATTATTTTTTGAAGTAAATATACAACTAAACATTCTGTGAATATTTCAAGCGTCTACCTGTTGCCGTTATTAACATCGAGCAAAAAACGGCAAAAATATCTCGTTTGTTGTATGGGAGACCCCCTTTAATATTTATTTTATACTGTTTTTAGTATTTGTTGTTATAGCGGCAACAGACTGCGAATACATCATCTGTGAAAATGTCAACTGTCTAGCTATCACGGTTCATGAGATACAGCCTGGAGACAGACAGACAGACAGACAGACAGACGGACAGACAGACAGACGGATCGCGAAGTCTTAGTAATAGGGTCCCGTTTTTACCCTTTGGGTACGGAACCCTAAAAAGGGAGTCAAAGTACGATCAATGATCATACTTTGTGTTATTTCCTTTATCAGCACCGGACATCCACCGAAGTCTAGAAAAATGCACAATTATGCCATATTGAGCTGTAAAAACTGTATAGAAAAAGTTGGCCGAGGCATTGGAAATGTTTTCTTTCATCGGTAAGTAAATTTCTTCTTAAATTGTGTGTGAAAAAGTGGCACGCTTGGTTTTCATACAGATGAAGGGACTTGCAGTATCTATACTTCATAAAAGATAGTTTGATCTCTTTGACATATGTCATACTGACGCATACATTATTGTTACGTTATTGTTAGCCTGTCAAGCGCTATTGTTACTGTAATCAAATAACACTGGACCCGTTTTTTTTGATTTATCGAATAAATAAAAACTAACAAAAATAAAGCGCATCAAAGTTCAGGAGTGAGGGCTTGTGACGTCACTTTGTCAGTATAAAGTGTAGCACACCGTGACGTCACACGATATTTCAACACACTGGCAAAAGAAAAAATACAATGTCCAATATTTTTAGGTTAGGTATCTAACTGGCGGACTAAATAGATATTTTTTGTCAACTACCCTATTAACTACTAAAAGATAGCTATTAATATTATATTGAAAAAAACCGGCCAAGTGCGAGTCGGACTCGCACACGAAGGGTTCCGTACCATTATCGCAAAACACTGCATAAAAATCACGTTTGTTGTATGGGAGCCCTCCTTAATTTATTTTATTTTAATTTATTAATTATTATTTTTTGAAGTAAATATAC
This sequence comes from Anorthoa munda, assembly GCA_945859665.1. Lineage (NCBI taxonomy): Eukaryota > Metazoa > Arthropoda > Insecta > Lepidoptera > Noctuidae > Anorthoa > Anorthoa munda. Next base: position 47,273,241 of record OX243895.1, on the reverse strand, counting down.
AACTAAACATTCTGTGAATATTTCAAGCGTCTACCTGTTGCCGTTATTAATATCGAGCAAAAAACGGCAAAAATATCACGTTTGTTGTATGGGAGCCCCCCTTTAATATTTATTTTATACTGTTTTTGGTATTTGTTGTTATAGCGGCAACAGAAATACATCATCTGTGAAAATTTCAACTGTCTAGCTATCACGGTTCATGAGTTCATGACGGCCTGGAGACAGACGGACAGACAGACAGACAGACGGATCGCGAAGTCTTAGTAATAGGGTCCCGTTTTTACCCTTTTGGTACGGAACCCTAATAAAGTAAAAGAGTTTATTTGCGCCAGGAAGAGATTTGTTTATTTTTTTTATGTCTGTTACAACACTTTATAAATCATTTTATACCAAAAACATCATTCAATTTTAATAGCCAGAACAGGATTAAAAAATAACTTCCAATGTCGTTTAGAACTGCAAGAGTTTGTTTGATACAATTTGATAGCTCGCTCGTTAAGTCGATTATGTTTTGAAGAGTTACTTGCGTCACACAGACGGAAATAGTCAAGCTTTTTGATCCTCGTTGATCAAGTTTGAGCGGGGTAAACATAGTTGACGGAGAGTATTGATGGATTATCAATAGTGGGTTCGGTACAATGAGATTTTACCAATAGAGACTTCATACTCTTTATAAAGAAATAAAAACATGGCGATATTTTACTTTAGCTACCTACATAGGACCTATGGAACTTGGAACCTTATTTCTATCACTGAGTTAAAAGGTCACAGACATATAAATAGGCCCCCGTTGTCAGAAAGAGATAAACATACTGTTTATTTCTTTATTCTCTTCTTCATTTTCAGTCTGTCCTGAAGCAGGACGGACTGAGTGCACTCAAGCTGGTTAGCTTGTGTTTGTATTGCCACGCAGACATCGGTTAAACGTGTATATCTCAGTATATAGTTAACATCATTGGTTAGGTACGTCATTCATATAGCTGGAGAGATTCTAAGCGAAAACGAGGAAGAATCAGAATTTCGCGCATAATTTCTATCCATCTTATTTTGTTAAAATAGTCCAACCTTGAATACTATTGTATAGATTCCAGTTCAGCTAACTTAAGACAGATGTGACCGTACTTTCTCAGCCCTATCCTAAATAATTTATTTGCGATTACATTTGCCAAATCACTGCGATAAATAAGTAAGAGCTCTTGCATATCCTTCGGTCCCTGGTAATAGCCAAGGCTCTACCTATAGAATACATAATAGGTTTCTACCACAGACCTGCCTGACGCGAACATTCCTCTTGCCCTTAATCTGGAACAAACGCTTCTCAGCTCCAGCGTTGATTGTGACGTGGTTGAAGCCTGACTGGTGGCCTCCGTCCAAGTATCTGATGGCTAGGGAAGAAAGAATACCGAATTTTACTAGTATTATTAAGAATGCTTTACAGAATGAAAGAGACAGTGAGAAATTATTTATTCTGCACATACACATAAAATGCACATTTAAGAAATTTAAAAGCAAATTTGTTTTTTTATACAAGATCAATGTGTATGGATGAAGAGGGAGGGGACAGCCAAAGAAAAGATGGATGGGCTGTGTGAGGAGTGATATGAAAGAAAAGGGAGTCATTGATTGCGTGAAAGGCAAACGGCAACGGCGGAGGCAAGACGGGGGGACAGGAAGGTATGGAAGAACAAAAAGGTGTTGCGCCGACCCCAAGTAACATGGGACAAGGGCAGGAAGATGATGAATACAAGGTCAAAATTATTCCCCAAAGCATCAAGCAAGCTGAATTAGACCATTTTAATTTAGCACGTCTGTAAGTAAAGTACACTTGTAAGGTCCTTGGGGAACACTTTGATCTTGACCTGGCCTGCTGCCTAGAATACGAGGCCAGCTATACGACCGTTTTAGAAAAGACGAGCAACTTATATTTTTTTTTGGGTTAGACTAAGAACACCTATTTCTTACCAGGCTGGAAGTAATCCAAGAACTGCTTAGACTCGTAACCCTGGGCCTCTCTGTGCTGGACGGCAGCTCCATGGAACTGCTCGTCATCCATGTTGACGGTGAGGACTGCTGCAGAACCGGCTTCATCTTGAGAAGTCTTGGTGCCAATCCAGAAGTGGATATTCCAGGACAGGCGGGATTCGTCGCCGGTTGTCTAGAAGTTGATGTGGAGGGTGAGATTGTGTAAGATCATGGAGAATGGGCGGTTTGGTAACATATATTTTGAAAGCTCAAAATAATAGCCTTATTTTGTATTTGTATTTTATACCACAACTTGCTAAGTAATAACTGCTGCACGGGTCGATCTTCAAGGTTAAGCAACCCTTGCCGAGGTTGGTCCGAGGATGGGTGACCATTTCATACCGAACCTCCTCCGTGCCTCGGAAAGCACGTTAAGCAGTTGGTGCCTGCTATCATTTGATGATCTTTGGCAGTCATTATGGTCGTCAGAAGTAGGCTTGGGCAGCAAATATCGATATATCGATATTTTCTCTGAAAATTATCGAAAAAATATCGTCGATATTTTTCATCGCAATTATTGATTATTGATATTTATTTTAGAGCATCGAATTCGTAACGCAAGTCTGGTTTCAAATATTCTTTGAATGCTCCACAGGCCCGGGCCATGTCAATCTTTTGAAGAATCCCGCCACAATCTCCATCAAATGGAATATAACCAATGAATGCTAAAAATTTTTGTAATAAAAAGTGATTTCGAAATTGTCAGAACTTTTGTTACAAAAAAATTCAGTTTGAAAGCAAAAATATCGATATTTCTGACCGATCATTATCGATACTGTTTGTAAACATCGATCCGATATTTACCGATATATTTCGTTTTCGCTTTCGTTTGCCCATCCCTAGTTAGAAGCCTGAAAAATCTGACACGTCTTGACAAAGGGTATCGCGTTACCCAGTTACTGGGTTGTGGAGGTCAGATAGGCAGTCGCTCCATGTAAAACACTGGTACTCAGCTGAATCCGTTTCGACTGGAAGCCGACCAGTTGGAAAATGCCTAGGCAAATTAATAATACTTACGCTAAGAACAATGTAGGAGTCGCCAGAATAGAAGCTTCCTTGATGAGAAGCAGGCACTGGAACGGGTTCAAAGTTCTAAAACAAAAGAAAAAAAAACTTTATTAAAATTACAGCTAAAGTTTACAGTTTCCTTGCGTGATCGAATCAGAAATGTAGAGATCCGCAAGAGAACCAGGGTTACCGACATAGCCCGAAGAATTTCCAAACTTAAGTGGCAGTGGGCAGGGTACATTGCCCGCAGAACGGATGGCCGATGGGGCAGAAAAGTTCTGGAGTGGCGACCGCGAAGTGGTAGACGTTGCGTTGGAAGGACGTCCACCAGGCGGACCGATGACCTGGTGAAGGTTGCGGGACCGGTCAATGTGGCGACGCTTGGAGGAGGCCTATGTCCAGCAGTGGACGTCTTTCGTCTGATATGTCGATGATGAATTTATATTATTTGGTTCAATCATTTTATTTATTTATTATTTTATTTATTGTTCAGTTTTTGCACGTGAATGCAAAAGGGTAAACGGAGAGGCGTTATAAATAGTTGTCCCCCTTTCTGGCTGTTAGCTATGTGCAGTGACAGCAGTGTGTGTTCGCCAAATTACATAAATGACAAGGAAACACATCCAGACTATAGTACAATACTGCAGCGGCCAGCAAAAGAGACTTACGTATGTGTGCCTCGGCTTCGGCTCGGCCCACATTTACACGTTCGTCTATCAATGCCTATACTGTGATTTTTAATTTCTTAGACTAAACTGACAGCTGCCATTGACCTTAAATTTTTTAAATGTTGTAAGCGCGGAGCATATTGTTGTAGGTAAGGCTCAATCATCGAATCAAGTGACTCATCGAATCGATGTGACATGACTCCTCAATTTATTTTTACTAATTGGTGTAAATAAATATATTACGTTAAACGTAATATATTTAAATATAACAGTATTCATACACATAGTTCATGAACTTTTATTGTGTTAAATATGAAATCAACAATAAAATTAATGCAATCGATAAAATGAAGTCTGACATAAATGAGTAGAAACTAATGGGCCGCTAGTTTATAAACAATTTTTTTTTGCCGTTATATAATTTTATTTTCGATCTAATTCGATTTTCGAATAACTTTCGATCACTCAGGATAGTTAGGGTACGACACTATTTTGATGTAACGATAAAGTGACAACCCCCCAAATGTCAGTTTAGTCTACGAAATTACAAATCACATTATAGTTGCGGCCAAGGCTTGTAGTACTTTTCTCACATAATGCGCGGAAATTAAAACTAAGTATTACCTAGAACTCAGTTTTTCAAATATAATCACTTTTCAAAATCAATGACGAAAAACGAACAATTCTAATTTTTCCCGCGTTAAAGTGTTCATTTGCTTTTTTTTTCAATAAACATCTTTTTATTTTCAAGCCAGTTCGAAATTAATTTAAACAAAACCTTCGATAAGTAACCTCCTTGGTAGCCATATTTCGGAATAAAGATCGTTCCATTTTTAAATTACACGAAAGATATAAATTTACTATGTAATTTATTTGGCCGCTAAACCACGACAGATAGGTATGGATTTTATACAGGATTTGCCGGCCGCTGCTCGCATGTATTTGGCCAGTAAGGGCGCCTTCAAATTAGCCGCAAAGAGCGGCACGGTGGCAGCGCGGCTGCAGCGCTGGTGCCACGCTGCAACCGCTAGGTTCAAGCATCACAGTGTTGTATATTTAGTTTCACGATGGACTCTGACGACGAAACACTGCTGTTAGTATTACTATTAAAACGAAAAAAGATTTTTGAAAAAGAAAAAATAATGAAACCTATGAAAACGTTGCCGTTATTTTGTATAAGTCAACGAACTGAATTTCATAGTTTTCAAGTTTTTTCAAGTTTACTGAACAAAGGTTACTGTGACCAAAAATTTCAAAATTACTTACGATTATCAAGAAAACTATTCTACGAACTACGTCCCCGTTTGGAACCCTGAACTAAAAAATCCCTGATTTTACTGATAAGAGATTCCAGAGATTATTTATTATGGTTTCTTTCTTGTTTTTCATAAAATGGATTTATATTTACATTCTAAATACAAACTTGAAAAAAATACGATTTTTTAGAAATCGTTCTTTTAGACCTCGATTTTTTATGAATCATCGATTCATCAGGTTACGATTCGAATCGATTTATAAATCGTTTTTTTTTGGAAAGAATCGCCATCCCTAGAAAAGACACGCGGCCGCAGCGCGGTGGCAGCGCTGCAGCCGCCGCGCTGCCACCGCGCGGCACTTTGCCGCAAATTTGAAGGCACCCTAAAGCTAATAATGGTCAAGTGATATGTGAACTTTTCGCAGAACATTTCAAATCAGTTTATGGAACGTTAAGAATTGTTCCTACTAATCCAAACAAAGAATATATGGATTCCAGTAGTGCTACTTCTTTCTGTAAAATAGTGTTGTCTGATTCAGAGATACTCAAAGCGCTCACAGATTTAGACGTCAATAAAGGTGCAGGCCTGGATGGTATTCCACCTATCTTTTTAAAAAGATGTGCAGAATTTTTGCTATACCCGCTCTCCAAGATTTATAATTGTTCCCTGAGTCTAGGTATATTCCCAAGTAAATGGAAATTGGCTCGCATTACCCCGATTTTCAAGAATGGCGATGTGTCTGATGTCTCAAATTATCGACCCGTTTCTATACTTTCATCATTTGGCAAAGTCTTTGAATCACTCGTAGTGAAGAAAATTTATTGGCATGTTAAACAACAGTTGCATCCTGCGCAGCATGGTTTTCTGCCAAAAAAGTCAACTACATCAAATCTTCTGTGTTTTGCCAGTGATATTGCGGATGCACTCGATGAGGGTAAAGAGGTGCATGCTGTGTATACAGACTTCAGTAAGGCATTTGACCTCATTGATCACAATATGCTTCTGAATAAGATAATGGGCATGGGTATTCATGGGTCTTTGCAGCGTTGGTGCGAATCTTATTTGAAAAATCGGTCACAAATGGTAGTTGTTCAAGGTTTTAAATCTCAGACAAATATTATACCGTCCGGAGTACCACAGGGATCTCATATGGGGCCCTTGTTGTTCTTAATCTTTATTAATGATTTGGCAAGTAAAATAGAGTGTAAATTTAACATGTATGCTGACGACCTAAAATTGTACCAAATAGTAGACGGTGTTGAAGACATAGTAAAACTACAAAAGGAAATTGATAAAGTGTCAAAGTGGTGCACTGAGAACCACATGATTTTGAATGTAAGTAAATGTAAGCATATCAAATTTACTAGAAAAAGACATCCCACTAACGCATCTTACTCAATTAATAATGTACCTCTGGAAGCAGTGTCGCGGATTCGCGATTTAGGTGTAATTATGGATTGCCAATTTAAGTTTAGATACCATATAGATAACATAGTTCTGAAAGCCTCGCGTCTGGCCGGTTTCATATCGAGACAACTCAAAGCATTTAGGGATGCTAGTGTCACAATTCCAGTTTTTAACTGCATCGTTCGTAGTGTGTTGGAGTATGGAAGTCCAGTATGGAATCCTACTTATGATGTTTACTCCAGTAAATTAGAGCGAGTCCAAAAACGTTTTCTGTACCAACTAGCCTATGTAAATAACCAATGTAAGAACATCAAATCCTATGAGTCGCGATTGGAGCACTTCAAAATGTCGACTTTATGTTCTAGAAGAAAAGCTGCGGATATTATGTACCTATATAAATTAGTAAATGCACACGTAGATTGTGAAAGCTTGCTGGAGAGAGTTCAACTCGCTGTTCCACGCCAGAATAGTCGTTTATGCAATCGGCGTACATTTGTGATGCCTCATTGTAGAACCAACTTGAAACAACATGCTCCTTTTTACAGAATGTTTTCCAGTTACAATGGGGTGCGGCAGCGATTTGACATCTTTTCTGTTAACTTGGCGTCAGCCAAAATTAGAATAAAGAAGAGCTTGCATAGCAACTCAAATATTAATAAATAAGTAGTGAAATAGGTTCATGATAATTAGGTTTACTTTATCTTATATTGTATATTGTTTGTAAATTGAAAGTAAAATTGTAAATTTATTAATAATGCATGCTGTGTTCACTATTTTAAGGCATGCAGTTTAGGATATTCTGTAAGTTTATTGTATCAATTGTAATTGCAATTGTATTGCCCGATTTGTGAACCATTAAAATAAAAAAAAATAAAATAAAAAAAGCAATTTCGATTTACCTCGAAGAAGGTTGTCAAAATAATGCTTAAAATTTCCAAGCATGTTTGAGAAAAGGAACTTTACTGATAAAATCCACCGATTTCTTAATTATATAGTCATAACAAGCGTTTCTCGTCCACATTTATGATGCGCATTGCCAGACACTCTGGCACTCTGACAGTGTCTATATTCCCTACCAATACCTTCAGCTGGAATTTGTCATACTCTTTCATGGAGTATGACACATTCCCTTTGCCCTGCCGAAGTCACTTATGCAATTAGGCTACTGGTTTATCGCTTACAATTAGGTGAGATCGACGTGAAGAGCATCTCATCTTGAATTATAAAACCTATGTCATCGCGATTACAATTCAAAAGATAAGTTAGTCAGCTAGAGTGGTAGCAGTGTTAAAAGGATAAATATTAATTTGTTGCCAGCAAAAATAATTAATGATTAATTTATTTTGCCCGCATTATAAAGTATTTTTCTCACAATTTTCCTAATCAGCAAAAACCCGCTATCGCACCATTATCGTAATATAACAAATATTAATTAAAATTGAATGTTTATTATTAATTTAATAATATATAATGTTGATAATAATATCCAATCTGTACATGGTTATCCAAAATTGATAACAAACAGTTTGCATAATTATTTATATTATATTTCTAGAATATACATATTATTAAAGATTCCCTTCGGGTAAAGGTTTTGGTTAGAGCAGTGGTGGCCCAGTGGTATCGGCCGCGACTTACAAGTTGTAGGTCGTGGGTTAGAATCCAGGCAGGCGCTTTACTTTGAGTAAATTATTTCATCACCACTGCTCTCAAAACGGTGAAGGAAAACATCGTGAGGAAACCGGCATGTCCTAGAACCAAAAATTCTAAGATATGTGACATCCACCAACCCGCACTGGGCCCGCGTGGTGGATTAAGGCCCATTTCCTCTCTCACAGAGAGGAGGCCTGTGTCCCAGCAGTGGGAACTTTTACTTTTAATTGGTTATCGCCTGTCCTATCTTGTTATCCTCCTATTGGCGAATTTAATATTATTAGAATATTAACGAACAGCAAATTTGAATTCCAAATTACATTAGTTTTAATTTGAATTGTCATTTACGAATACGAATCTTGTCATTGGTAGATATTGTAACTTGCGTTTTTGACCGTTATAAAAAAATTAGGCAGAATAAATAAAAATGGAACGATAGTCCATACTAATATTTTAAATGCGAAAGTAACTCTGTCTGTCTGTCTGTTACCTGTTCACGCTTAAACTGCAGAACCGATTTAGATAAAAATTGGTATGGATATAGTTTGAGACCCTGGGAAGGACATAGAATAGCTTTTATCCCGGAAATCATCCTTAAGGGGGTGGACAGGGAGTAGAAGTTTGTATGGTGAAATAATAATTTCTCAAGTAAGGTTCACACACCTATTATGGCGCGATATAAAAATAGTAAGTTATGTGCAGTTTCATACACTACTTTATCTACACTCATACATTGGGATTGAACCTACTAAATACCTTTTTTTGCATTTTCCATGCCATGAAGTCGTGATAGCATTTATCATATAACTTTCTCGACTTTGCCGGTAATACATTATGAGTAATTTCCATCGCCGCATCTAAAATATCGGGCGGGGTTAAATTTTCTTCACATTCACTAATATCAGACATTTTTAGGCAAAAATTAAAAAAAAACTCATGAAATTCAATACAGCAAAACCTGCAAAACGTATGTAACGTAAATACCGCAAGAAATCAGTGTTTTGCCACAGAATCCACCATACCGCGGCGCGAATTTAATTCGCGCGAATATTTTGAGTTCTATGAACAGGTAGAAAGAGAAAATTCGCGCGAATAAAAATCGCAGTGCGTGCTAAGCCAAAAGCGGGCATTGTCATAGACAAGTTAAAATTGGAATTAAAACTTTTTAAAATAGGTACTATAAAAATGGCACTATAATAAATAATTGATGGAAACTTCTTAGTGATTAACTTCTTGGATTTGTCCTGTATCGTAATAGATAAAAAAATGTTTTGTAGCATTATTTTGTTAGAGAAATAGTGTTATAAAGAAATTTTATTTTTAAATTGTGTTTATTAAGTATGTCAATATAAACTCGTTTTGAAGTTTATAATTCGAATATTACGATATGAGAGTAGATAAAATGGCTTTTCAAAATACTAATGCTACGCAGACGAAATCGCGGGCAACAGCTAGTAGTTATAAATAAATCGGAATGCTAGATCGTAATGTTTTCGGTACATTATCAAGCTGGTTACAAAGAAAATTGACCAAAAAATAGAACGAAAAACGACTAGATTGATGAATGTTTTCAAAATTCGAAATGTAGTCAGCAACAAAGAATGTGTGGTCGTATTTTTTTTCTAGATCTAGGAATAGACTACAAAAAAAAGTTATACCTTCTAGTCTCTGCCAAGTAGCATGCATAAAAGATTACTCTTATTTTTACGAGCCATTTAGATTGATGTCGATGATAAACGAAGTCTTTTTATAGATTTTATTAATACTTACACTATTTTTCTTTTGCTTTTATGTTAAAAAATAAACCATCATTCACTTGCCCTTAGCCAATGAGGAATGAAAAAAAAACACATTTGAATTTGCCGCTAGGGGCGCTGATGTAGAGTGGGGTTTTCAAAATGTCAATTTTCACCGATTTTTGGGTTAAATCGCGAGTCTATTTACTACTTTCTATTTTTGTGAATATTATTTAAATATGTCATATTAAGATAGGTACGGGTTTTACCAACCACCACTTTAAAGAGTTTTATGTATCGGCAAATTTAAAAAAAATTAAATAAAAGTGGTTGCTCAAAACTGCGGCATAGGTACTCGATTTTATATTTAATCGCACTTCTCTACGGCATTAGAAATGATTTTAATTGAAATTTAGCTTCCGTGCGCTGAATAACAACGTTTATCAGCGACCGTACCTACTCGTCAGTGGCGCCAACTAGTGGGCACAAAAACGGTAGCCCTCATAGATTTTTGGTCGGAGCAATATTTCTTCTTCAATTATTCTCTATCAGTCGTCCTCTCCGTAGTCACACATTCGATACACACACACACAATACTTGCACACTACACACAGCACTGTGCACTGTGCTTGTGTAGTGTGTAACTGTGTGTACTTTCACAGTGTTCACACATTCAATCCATCGCTTCTTTGGTTTTCCATACTTTTATCGCTATCCACATTCATACTCAAAAGCAAGGGAGTCACCAAGAGGGGGGAGATAGTTGCCACCCCCCCCTAGACACAAAAAAATGTAGCCAAATACAAATGTCAACATAAACTCATCTTAACAAAACTAGCCCTTGTTGTTGTCCTAAAAGATATTTTTAGCGTTGAAAATTTTGGTCGGTCTACCGGTCACAAAATCACAATATGTACGGTAGAGCGATCGTCAAGCAGCCTCAAGACACTAAAAACCTGGTTAAAAAGCACTTTGGTGGAAAATCGCCTCAATGGTCTGGCCATGATGAGTGTGCACAGAAAACTTACAAGATTTTCATAATTAAGTTGGCGAGAAGTTTACAAAAAAACCCCGATGGTTGAGCTCGGGGAACATTACCCATTGAACTTTGTACTATTCTTATTAGATTCTCATTGCGCCTCCTTAGACAATGACAGTACTTCAATTAACCCATAAGCGTCAATAAATTAAAAAGTAAAAGTGTGCTATAAAAATTAAAAAGTTATTTTATGATGCAGTTGTTTAAAAATCGAAGGAAAATGTTGCACTGTTTTTTTTTTTGGCTTTTTTTTTAAATTTTACCTATCCATGAATTTAAAGTTCGCGTTATATTAAAAAACAAAAAAAAAAAATGTAATATCAACTTGCCCCGGCTGACGACGCCCTTTCTCAAAACTTTAAGCAAGGTATATTTTAAAGAGTGGCCGTGGAGTTTCTTGGCCATTCTTCTCCATACAGACGTGCATACTGAGGCTTGCGAATGTGAAACCAGCTTCATCTTTTACTTGACAATTCAAAAGTATCTTCTAAATGGTTTAATGGATTTTGAGCTCGAGTTAAAATTCTGCCGTCTGCCTTGGCAGCCATTGCTAGAGACAGCATTGTCACAACTTTCTATACAATGTTAAATCGGGTTATTGGACGATTCGCCCAAATTTAACTCGGGCAAATCGGGCGAATCGACCACTATTAAAAATATTCATTTTTCTGTGTCGATTCGCCCGAAGTTAACTTTAGAGAACAAAAAATAAAAACGTACAGTCGTGCTCACCCGTCTCGGAAATAATATGAAGAATTAATCGAATTTAATAGATATTTTATTACCCAAACTACCAGGAAGCCAGAATCATGAAGAAGTATTTGCAGGGCTAGAATCATTAGCGGTAGAGACAAACGGAGTACTAGGACTTCAGAATCTTCAATACTGGTAGGTTGCGGTGTCGCTTGGGAACAGGCGACAAGGCAACTGAGGCGGGCCGCGATGTCTTATGGAGATTTCCAAGTCCCATACGATGTCGCGGCTGGAGGTTGGAGGCCGCGGCGGGAGAGGAGTGCCGGTATTGCGGTGCGCCGCTTTCCCTACCTTCCGCGGCCCGGACGGGGTCGCCACCGTCTGAGTGCGGACGCGGTGGGGCCGCAGGGGAGGAGGAGTCTCGGTATTGCGTTAGCCGCTCTCCCTATCCCCTGCGGCCGAACAATGGTAGGTGGCGGGGCCATTGACTTTGACCCATCACAGGGGGACCAAGGGCGCCATACACGGGGTCGTCTGGCGCCCATGTGCTAATTGGTCCCTGGGGTGGTCACGGCGTACAGTGTGTTCTGGTGCGCCGGTGATGGGGGGTAATCCCACGAGGAGGGTCCGGTGACGGATAGCCGCGGCGGGTTCGCGGTGAGTGCGTTAGCACTCACGCGTTAGCGTGCCCGTGTTCCCGCCATAAGCGGCACAGGAGGACACCGTGGTGTTTTAGTGGGTTAGAGTCCCACATAACTGCACTATCTCCCCGTGGTAGTGCAGTATGTATGAGCATTTATCAAGGCAAAAAAAAGGAATTCGGAATCGAAAAACGCCCGAAAAATGTTTTTTTTATTTTTTGTTCTCTAAAATAAAATATGCGAGTTAAATTCGGGCGAATAGTCCAATAACCCGTTAAATCACGTTTGTCAGTGTCTATGATAATTCAGACTATGAGTATCACAGCTGATACTTGTGCTCAGAGCCCCGATAATAAAATATTGCGTTATCTACTGAAATGTTTCGTGGTAAATCCCAAACATTTTGGCATTTTGACAATGTCTATCACTTAATGTCAACAGCATTGGACAGGGTCACATTGCATTGTACGGGCATGAATATTATTAGTAATGGCACCTCTAGCCGTTTCCGATGCCCCCGTGACAATTCTGACAAAGGGTTTGGCAGCCGAAACTTGTCCTTAGAGGCCCTAGATAAGTGACAATCTATTAACGAAAGCGTGGTGATCGTGATTGAAAAAATTACTCAAATGTATGGGAATGTCAAACGCCATTTAGATAATTCGACCATCGCTATATCTGATATTGAATGACTCTTGTCTAGAACGTCAGGACATATTGCGTAGGTATGTAGTAATGGTAGCTACCTCTAGTTTGTTCCGTAGTCTATGTCAAAATTAGATATTTGCAGCCTGGTATGATTATTACACAATGTCACTTTGTCAATATTTCACAACAAAATTGGCGTGTGAGCGTCGCCCAACTTCTGCGACGCGCAATTTAGACCACCTCTAAAAATGACACAAATAAAACTAAAAAATTACATCATGTCACCGCCAATTACTTGCATCTCGCAGTATGTTATATTTCTCACGAAAGACCAAAATAGATGATAAATAACACATGTAGGCTACTAAAAATAGTGTTTTATTAACGTGTGTCCCGACGTTGCGTCCGGGACGAAAATATGTCAGTTTACCTATGGTTTTGAGTTTCAGAGGCCAGTGTGGGGAAAGAGAATGGATATAAAGCTCTTTTGTTGTCTTTGGTCACATAAAACATTAAATCGCAGATGTAAAGGCTCGTAGCTAAGTAAAAACGCTTGCAAGCGTTGATCTTTAAACTTAAGCAACGCTTGCTGAGGTCGGTGCGTTGATGGGTGATCACTGATTATTTATTGCATACCGAGACGGGTAAGCACGTTAAGCATTAGTCCTAGCCACAGATCATAGAAACAACAGCAACAGCAACTGTTGTTTCTATGATCTGTGGTCCTAGCTATGAGTTGTAAATCTTTGACAGTCGTTACTGTAAGTCAGAAGTGGGATCGGACATCATTCATGCCAAGGCATACCCAGTTACTGGGTTGTGGAAGTCAGATAGATAGTCACTTCATGTGTAAAGAAGCTAGTACTAACAGAGTTGGGAAAAAGCATGGCAGATTGAATTTGGTTTTTAGTTTCAGAGGCCATAGAGAATGGATTTAGATGCTCTTTTGTTATCTTTGGTCACATAAAACATTCCTTGGGGAGGTTACATCTGTAATATATTCATTTCACCCGTTACTTTTTAACCGACTGTTTGTTTTTTTTTTTTTTTGTGTATGTTCACGCATATCTCCGTCAATTTTGGACCGATTTTGGAAATTCTTTATCTGTTTGAAAAAGTATGTTTCGAAATTGGTCCCATTTTAACATGGTGTAGATCTGATGAAGAACTTCGAAGATATACAACAGAACTCTTCAATAAATTACGGCAAATCTCTCGGGATTGCTGCAGTCGCATGTCTGTTTATTGTTTATACCATATCATAACATAACATCACGCCAGTACGCTCTTAAGGGGTAAGCAGATCTCTCATTTCACCAGTTTTGTTCAGTTTTCATGATATTCAGGTAATCTATTCTGGCGTTATAGGTACCTTAACCAACTTGCCTATTAGGTAGGTACAACTAAAAGGTGAAAAATAAAAAGCTTTTTTACAATAAAATACTACCGACTTCCAAATAAAAAAAACTATAAAGAGAAATATAACTTTATTTTTGGAAGTCGGTGTCCATAATGCATAAAATGGTACCTACCAAAGACACCGACTTTTTAGGGTTCCGTACCCAAAGGGTAAAAACGGGATCCTATTACTGAGACTTCGCTGTCCGTCTGTCTGTCTGTCTGTCTGTCTGTCACCAGGCTGTATCTCATGAACCGTGATAGTTAGACAGTTGAAATTTTCACAGATGATGTATTCATGTTGCCGCTATAACAACAAATACTAAAAATAGTATAAAATTAATATTTAAGGGGGGCTCCCATACAACATACGTGATATTTTTGCCGTTTTTTGCTCGATATTAATAACGGCAACAGGTAGACGCTTGAAATATTCACAGAATATTTAGTTGTATATTCTCTTCAAAAAATAATAATTATTAAATTAAAATAAAATAAATTAAGGGGGGCTCCCATACAACAAACGTGATTTTTTTTGCAGTGTTTTGCGATAATGGTACGGAACCCTTCGTGTGCGAGTCCGACTCGCACTTGGCCGGTTTTTTTTATTTGGAAGTCGGTAGTATTTTTTTTTGTAAAAAAGCTTTATAAAATTCCTAAACTTATAGAGGCAATTTAATGCTTGCTTTGATCTTTTTCTAGGCGCGCGTGTGACCAGTATACTACCTGATGGTAAGCGATGATACGGTCAACGATGGAACACGCTTGCATAAAAATATCATATAATCTGGATTCGGAATTCCACCATACTTCTTTATTCTATGTTTTCGACCCTTTATTATCCGCAGAGTATTGATATGCCAACTTAAACCTCAAAATCTTAGATAAAGTACCTATAGATTAAGCACTGGCGTGGCCGCACATGAGACAGCAATAGTTAGTTCTGGTGTTACAACAAGAACAAGAACACTACAACCCACCATCGCACTGACACTTATTATCTATAAATAACCCAAATTCCTTGTCTCAATTAACACATAATACCACGAAATCATAGAAAATCAAACAAAACCGAGTTTGTTTGTCAAACGTGCCATTGTATTAGAGTTTGACAAACAACAGAAACCGGCCACGGTGACAAAGACAAAAAATAATCTTTTGTCCTTATCATTTACATGGAGCTGCCAATTAGCCATCTCGCTCTATCAATCAAGGTCATTTTAAGGCTTAATCTATAGGTACTTTATCTAAGCTCGAAATGGATAATCTGGCGATAATATTGCATGTAATAATTACCCAAACAATTCACAGTTAACGTAAGTCTGAAATAGCCAAGTCAGAGGCCTGTGGGGTTGTCCAGAGGCGGCTTAATTAACACTGACACTAGAGGTGACCACACCTCACACGAAAAGAAGTAGACAAAAACAATTAAAGCCCTTGCGTTTCGTGTGGATCCACGTTATAGGCACTCGAGGAGTTAATAAGGGAGCCAGTTTATAGCTTTGCAGAAACACAGATTCATGCTATGGAATCCACTTCTTATTAGTGCTGTTTCATAAGATTTCAAATGTGAAATTATTAGCTCGTCTCCTAACACTTGATTTTAACAGAAACTTTCGGGGCTTTCACAATCTTCCGGTTCCAGACAGATTTATTTCTTGCAAAGGTTGCCTAGCAACTGCCCCAGGGTGGAAGTTTAATGAGGGCTATTGCGTTTGAATTTGCCGCTAGGGGCGCTTGTGTAGAATGAGGTCTTCAAAATGTCAAACATAGATTTTTGGCTTTTAGCGCGAGTTTATTTACTGCTGTTTTATTGTTGTGAATATTTTCCAGATTAAGATAGGAATGGGTTTTACCTGCAAACACTGCTTTAATAGGGTTTTTTGTTTCGGGAAATTCTATCTTCCTTTTTTTCCAAAAACTGCAACATACTCAATTTTATAATATTTAATCGCACTTCTACGGCATTGGAAATTATTTTAATTTAAACTTTGCTTCCGTGCGCGTAATAATAACGTTTCAGTTATATTTATGGACCTCACTCGTCAGTGGCGCCAACTGGTGGGCACAAAAACGGAAGCCCTTATTGGCAGTCGGCTCCGTGGAAATACTGGTATTTAGGTAAATTTGATTTGATTAGAAGTCAGCTTCAACCTATTTGATTGGTTGCCTAGCAACAAAATAACAAACTTTTATTGTATATCCTAGACTTTGTATTTCGGACCATCTGTTTCAAGGAATTTTACGACAGATACTAACTCTCGTGATATTTTGAAGAAGTAAATAATATCTAGGATAATACAATCTATTTGTGTCCAAAGTAAAACTATTCAGACAGCTAAATTTACTGCTTCAATGATTTAGGACGGTAACATTAGGAGTCTGAATTTATTTTGATACATGCGTTCTCTAGGTTGTAGCTATCAAGAAACACAGACTTCGGCAGGGAATTCCACTTGACTCCTTAGCCGTACGCACAATTTTAGTATTACTAAAACGTTTAGTATCAAAAGTAAAACTGTTTTGACATCTATAATTATACTGCCTCACTGATTTATGACAGTAAAAATAATAGTTTAAAAAAAGTGAAAAACACGCTTTAATAGAAAACCAAACTAAAAAGTAGAAAATGATTTTCAGTAAATTTATTTAAGAATATCTAGTGTGTGTGTGTATCTACAAAACAAAAAATGTAAAAAGCGTGGGGTGCTTTTAAGATATTTTCAAAATGACTTTATTTTTACCAATATCTGTCAATACAATATTACAACAATTGACATCAAGCACCTCACGCTTTTGTACAATTTTTTTTTTTGTTCACACTATTCTTAATAATTTAAATTTATTGTATTTTTTTTTCATTGCTTTCTCTAATACTGAAGATCCTGGTAAGGATAATGGGACAAACTATTTAAATTACTGCATTGTCATCTTGATAAGTGTGCAAAATATCAAATTAATCTGACGTTTTGAAGGTGGTGAAAATCACGTTCAAAGATTCCGTTACATAGTTTCATAGATACATACACACCAAGCTAATAAAAGCGTGTTAAAAAAATACTCTGAAATCATTCTACATTCGTTCATTCGATGGCAGACGGATTTGACGATGAATGATTTTGATGCGAGAATTTTTCAACGGTGAACTTTTCACAGACGTACATATTTTGCGGACAATCTTTTTGCTTGAGAGATGCTGTCGCGTTATTATTTTCTTAAAATACTAAATGGGAAGCAATAGACAAGAAATTATATATAACAAAATAATCGTATGTCAAAATGGAATAGAAAGACGTGAATAAAGTATGCAAAACACGCAGGACATAATGCTGAGAGGGAAAACGGAGAAATGGACTAAAGCAATTACAGAGTTGTACCCCAGGGATGGCAAAAGAAGTAAAGGGTCGATAAATTAAACGTTGGGCAGATGACCTCAAAAGAGTTGCCGGTCCAGAATGGATCAGAATTGCGAAAGACAGAGATAGGTGGAAGTCTATGGATTGAGGTCTTTGTCGAAGGACAAGCTGTTGATGAAGATACGGATGTCTTACATGTCAACGAAAGTCTGATTGTTCTCTCGAAATGGTTCGCAGCTAACAATCTTTTACTAAATGCGAAAAAAACAAAATGTCTGAAGTTTTCCTTACCAAATGTACCACAACGTGACCTAAATTTAAATCTTGACGGCAAAAATCTTGAAGTTATAAAGGAAACTGTATTCTTAGGGATTACTATCGATTCAAAATTGCAGTGGGGCGCGCACATTAGAACTCTTTCGGGTCGGTTAAGTTCGGCTGCATATGCAGTAAGGAAAATAAGGCAGTTAACCGATGTAGCCACAGCAAGGTTAGTATACTATGCTTATTTCCACAGTATTATGTCTTATGGCATTCTGCTGTGGGGATCAGCTGCAGACGTTGACTCAATTTTCATCTTACAAAAGAGGGCAGTCCGCGCAATCTATAAAATGAGTCCACGAGAGTCCCTCAGAGAAAAATTTAAAGAGATCGATATACTGACTCTACCTTCTCTTTATATATTGGAATGTATTTTGTATGTCCGCAAAAATCGAGGGCTTTTCAAAACTAGAAGCGATTTCCATAATTTAAATACACGCAGTAAGCATGAAATTGTAATACCCAAATTCAGATTAACGAAAACTAGCAAGTCTTTTCTTATAAACAGTATACGCTTTTATAATAAGTTGCCAAAGCCAGTTATAGAATTGACCGATGGAAAGTTCAAAAACTACATCAAACGTGTCCTTATTAAAAAAGCATATTACAAAATCAAGGACTACGTTGAAGATAAAAATTTTAGCTCCTTCTGCGCATGCGGCTTCCCTGGTAACTCATAAACGGCACAAATATGTGGATGTCTCTAACTATTCTCAATCTCATTTTTTACTTTTTTTCTTTCTTTTAATTAGACTTTTTACAATGATTTCAATGATCTTTATAGCCCTTTGCTATGAATAGTTACAGCACTGATAACAACATTTGTGCCACATGTTAAATTTAGTCTTGTTATATATTTTTATTTATTTTTTCCTTTGTATAGATTCTTTTACTGATTGTTTTGTGAATGTGTGAACATTGTAGGCCTTCTAGATTTCTAGACGCTTGTTAACATTTGTTAACTCTCTCGTTTATACAATTTTTTTTTAGTTTCTTACGACTTATTGTCGGGCCTACGTTGTCCCCCCATATCTAAGCACTAATACTGTAACGTGGAAATATTGTAAAAACAAACCATTTTTTTTAAAAGAGTAACCGTGGAGTTTCTTGCCGGTTCTTCTCCACAGGAAACGACTAACCCGAACCGTGCACCTTTTGTCGACGTTTTATAAGTGCCCATGTAGGCCTATGTGAAATAAAAAACATTTGATTTTGATTTTGATTTTTGATTTTGATGGAAAACCGATCGTCATAATTGTATTGTAACTTATGATAAAACAGCAATAAAGGCTTATTTTATTTTTACACGACTTCAAAAAAAGGAGGAGTTTCTCAATTCGTCGGAATCTTTTTTTTTTATGTATGTTCCCCGATTACTGTAAGACGCCTGGACCGCTTTGGAAAATTCTTCTTTTGTTTGATTTGAAAGGGTATATTTTCCAGTTGGTCCCATAGTCATCAGGTCAGGATCTGATGATGGGATCTTGGAGAAATCGAGGGAACTCCTCAAATATTATAGGCATACATATAGCGATTTTGGTATTTTTATCAACAATGCAATCATCTGCACTCAGAAAGTAACATTTGGTGAAGAGGAACTGGTGAAGAAGACCACAGATGGCCAATAGATTTCCTTAATGCTAAGTATGTCATGGGTTATAAGATATCTCGAATAGTTTAACGACTATGATGAAGCAAATAATGATAAATACATAGTGCTGATGAAAATGGTACCATCGAACTGATCTGATGATGAAGCCGGCAGGTAGGCACTGGTACTCCGAAATAAAACAATGTATATTAGTCGTGTATGGGCTTATTGGAATCGTCAAGATATGCACTTTGGCCATATATGAATTTTATGGCAATTGGAAGTACCTATCAAAACTAAAAAGAGATAAATAAAAAACTTTTTAACAAAAAATCAAACCGACTTCCAAAAAAACACTGCAAAGCGAAAAATAACTTTCTTTTCCGAAGTCGGTGTCGAAACACGGAAAACAATAGGTACCAAAGACACCGACTTCGGAAAAGAAAGTTATTTTTCGTTTTGCAGTGTTTTTTTTGGAAGTCGGTTTGATTTTTTGTTAAAAAGTTTTTTTATTTATTGATTTTTAATAAAGTTATAAATAGATTTTTGTGCCTGGCTGATATACAGAATATAACGGAAAATTGAGATCATATTATAAAAACTGCTTGGAACTATGGAAATGAACAATTTTCTCCAAGGTAGTCATAGACAATTCCCAAAAAAAAAAACACTTCCATAAAAAAATGTGACACGTGTCTATGTGGCCCTTGTACTCCCCGCCAGAAATAAATCCTAGATCTATAAAAGAAGAAAAACCGATCCACTTACCTCTATCCTCCATACTTCTAATCCTGCCCTCTTTCCGGAGTTGGCGAACGCTGGGTGTACTTCAGGCATTTTCTGTTGACAAAAGAGAGTTGCATCAATATTGGTGTGGTAATTTAGCAGTGAAAATTTCGTAGGTAAACAGTATGATAATTTCCACCTCCCTCATTATCAAGCAGGAGACAGAACAAACGAGGCCAATAGGCACAAAGGGTCGTTTACAACTGGCATAAGACCTGTTGCCTAGCACCACAGATAAAAATTAAAATTAATTAACATTGTGAGCATAGGTTATGTGGCAATAAAGATTTGTTTTTTCTACTCCTCCGTTATTCATTTCTGATAAATTTCGTTGCGGGATCTAAGACAGTTAAATTCATTCTCCGGGACTTCGTCGAGCTTCATTGCCTCGGCGCTTTTCTGGTGGTTACCACTGTTGATTCTGGCTTTCAGGAGTTGCAGTGGTTTGGAAATAGTGCGGCAATTGACACAAAAAAAAACAGCATGATGTTCGGGCTTATGTTTAAACCAATCATAAAAATATAATGCTCGTAGCTAAAGAATAACATCCGTACGAGTTTATTGTCAAGGTTAAGCAACGCTTGCCGAGGTCGGTCCGTGGATGACCACCAATCATATAGCGAGTTTCCTCCGTACCTCGGCATCCACGTTAAGCCGTTGGCCCCATTTGAAAATCTTTGAAAGTTGTTACGGAGAGTCAGAAACTAGTATTCTGACAATAGTCTTGCCTAGGCCAATTACCCAGTTACTGGGTTGTGGAGGTAAGACAGGCACTCCATGTTAAATACTGGGTACTCAGCAGTATCCGATTGGAATAGCAAGCAAGCAAGGTATATTGTTTGTAAAAGATTATCTCTGAAAGGACCATTATGATTACAAAAATAATAAAAAAAAACAAAAATCTAAAAGAATAATATTTTTTAAAGTAGCGCAATGCACTACAGTCAGGCTACTTTTTATCCAGGAAAACCTACGGTTTCTGTGGTGTTTCATAACAGTGTAACTGCGGTTAAAAGTTAGTTGTTCATAGATACTTTTAGGTATCTATTAATTAAAATATATTTTAGGGCAGTATTAATAATGGGGATAGTGGTATAAAAAAATAAAAAATATTTTTAGGTAAATCTATCTAATGGGTGGGGATATGCCTAACATAGCAATAATGCACATTATTTTCCTTGCATAGCCAGCCAAAAAAAAGCTGGATTTTTATGGAGTTTTAACCTATTAAAGGCGGGTGTGTAAAGTTTGAGAGCTGTGGTGGCCCAGTGGTATCGGCCGTGACTTACAAGTTGTAGGTCGTGGGTCCGAACCCAGGCAGGCGCTTTACTTTGTATAAATTATTTCATCACCACTGCTCTCAAAAACGGTGAAGGAAAACATCGTGAGGAAACCGGCATGTTCTAAATCCAAAAAATCGAAGACATGTGACATCCAATACGCACTGGGCCCGCGTGGTGGATTACGGCCCATCCCCTCTCACAAAGAGGAGGCCTGTGTCCCAGCAGTGGGAACATTAATAGGCTGATGATGTGTGATGTGTAACGTTTGAAATAATAACAAAAGATCTAATGATCATATGACCTAATTTCATTTAATATACTTTTTTATTAATATAACGATTAAATTATATAATGAATTATTGATATAATTTCATATTGCCTAATTTTATATGTTATAATGATCATTTTATATAATGCACGTTTAATATAATATTCAGTAACTATTATATTCAAAATTTCTAAGTAACGTTTAATATAATTTAGAAACGTCTACTTTGTTTTGTATATTTTTGCAAAAAGTGATTAGCTTTTAAACGCATGTCATTTTCGTGCTAGCAAAAACAAGCACTACATAAATATTGCTTGTTATTAGTTCACTTTTATGCGGGTGGACGGATATTTTTTATTTTTCTATCTTTCATACAGCCAAACTATTTATTGTTTGTGTTGAGTATTACGTTTGCGATATTTGTTTTATTGATTAAAATTACTACTATAAATTGCAGTACATTCAAAAGTTCTAAGGGTGGACAAAAACGAATCGGGGCATCCCCACTTCACGTAGTCTTTTGGCTGCTACCCCTAGAGTGTATATAAAAACCGGAGGCGCGAAGGGGGTGCACTTCCCGCAGCGCCGGAGACGATGCAGAAGCAACTTTAGTGTTTTGAGGTTAGGTTACAATAATTTATTTTTTTCAAGAACGGTGCGTTACGTTAGAAAATTATTTAATATGAAAATTAGGTGAAATGAACGTTATACGAGAAGATCATTATACTAATTGAAAATTATATGAAATTAACGTTATACTATACGTTGTTACGAGTAAATGAAGGTTATATGAAATATAACATTAGATCATATGAAATTAGGTCATATGTTTTTATAGCATATGAAAATTATATCAAGTGAACGTTACTTCAAGTAAAATTATACTATCTGTTATTATACCATACATTACACACCCATTAAAGGCATCGTCCGAAAAATACTTTTAAAAGTCGAATTCGATTATTTGATTTGTGCTGTTTTTACCCGAATGCCGAAGGAAGGTAATGAGTTTATTAGTCTAAGTATGTATGTAGGTTCGTATGTTTGTTCCTATATGGCGGTCTAGAGACCAAACGCGTTGGCCGATTTTGATGATTTTTATACGTCAATCGATCGGCTTAACCTTGCGAGTCACTGGCTTCATTAAAATTGGAAAATAGAAAAATGGCGGCTTTTGGGCGCCAAGTAATATTCTTTTTCTTCCAAACCCATTGTGGGGGTATCAATAACGGGTATTAAAAGGTGATTTCAAACAAATATAAAACACTTATATGTTTACATGTACCTAATTCGAAAAATGTTAACTGAAAAGTTATAAATAAAAAAAACCGGCCAAGTGCGAGTCTGACTCGCGCACGAAGGGTTCCGTACAATTATCGCAAAAGACGGCCCTTAATTTATTTTATTTATATAATAATTATTTTTTTAAGTGAATATACAACTCAATATTCTGTGAATATTTCAAGCGTCTACCTGTTGCCGTTATATATCGAGCAAAAAACCACTTAAATATTTATTTTATACTGTTTTTAGTATTTATTCTTATAGCGGCAACAGAAATACATCATCTCTGAAAATTTCAACTGTCTAGCTATCACGGTTCATGAGATACAGCCTGGTGACAGACGGGCAGACAGACAGACAGACGGATCGCGGAGTCTTAGTAATAGAGCCCCGTTTTTACCCTTTGGGTACGGAACCCTAAAAAAGTTAATAAAAATATCAAAAAACCCGATTGCAAGAGATAAATATTGAAGAAGAAAGACATGTTGTACAGAGTCCAACTAAATTGGTATCAGAGGCTCTAAGACATCTCTAACGGACCTTGTGTTGCCTGTATCGTCTGAGAAACTTTTTGCCTGCAAAAACGAAGACTATGCTTGTGCAGACTTTAATCTTTCCTCTAATCAACTATGGTGACGTGTGCTACTTTGACCTGAACGCGGTATTCCTGAATAAGCTGGATAGACTCCTAAACAACTGCATCCGGTTCATATTCAACCTCCGGAAATATGACCATGTGTCGAGCTGCAGATCTGAGCTCAAATGGATGCCAGTTCGACAGGGAGAAATTTCCGGGCCTTGACCACGCTTTTCTCTCTTCTCAACTCTCCCAGTCCTCCTTCTTATCTCATATCTCACTTTCAATATCCGTGTACTTCACACGCTAGGAATCTGCGTTCATCTCACAATCTTCTCTTGCTTTGTCCGTCTCATACTTCTGATTTTATTCACTCTTCCTTTCACATTCAGTCCATTCTTCTCTAGAATGCGCTTCCTCTCGATATCAGGAAGGCAGTATGTCAGTATGCATTTAAGCGGAAGTTGCGGAATTATTTTCTACACTATTAGCAGAGTTGTCTTAATAAAACGCCTTTCTATTACTTGATTTATATGTATATATAAATATTATAGTAAGTAAAGGGTCTTTCCTGGTTGTTCTTTATTTGATATAATGAATAAAGTTATAAAATGTAATTTTAACCAGGATACTACATTATTAATTTTTATTGGTAATAGGGGTAATGTGAACAAAGGTGAATTACTCCAACATTATAGATCTTTGTGCAACCTTAGTTTAAAAAAAATTGTGATGTTCACATTCCCATACAGCCAAAGTTTGCCACAGGAAGAAAATAATCTTAGATTTGAATTGAATAGGACATTACATAATTTAACATATAGTAGTAATTTATTCCATTTAATTGACACCAACAATTATGTTGGTAATCACTTTTATTTGAAAAAAGATAGTTTTTTCATGGATAGGTACTTTCTTTCAAAGTATTGTAAAAGACAGATAGCTGTGTCGCTATCATATTATTTTTCTATTACAGCCAAGATTTATTAGCCAGCCAAGATGTATTAGCAGTTAACGAGACTTGGCTACGACCAGGTGAAGAGGGGCGAGCGCCTGTTGTACCAGGTTACCGTTTGCGACACACACCACGACCGCTGTCTGTACATGGGGGACGGGGAGGTGGTGTGGGTTTTTATCTTAAACGCGGCCTTACCGCTCGTACCTGCTCCATCCCTATTGACCCTAGATACGACACTATCGAACAAATGTGGATTACCCTTACATTAAATGGAAACAAAATTGCTATAGGCACAGCGTATCGTCCCCCACGATTCGACTTGGACCTTTTTCTCGACGCCATAACTGACTCCGTTAGCTCCTTAGTAAAATGTGATCACTATGTACTGCTTGGCGATTTCAATGTTAACTTACTGAATGCTAACGGGCAAACTAAGAAAGTATGTGAGTTTTTGAATAGTCTGAGCCTAAAACAACTGGTGAGTTCACCTACCCATTTCACAGACCATAGCGAAACATTGATCGACCTTGCCTGTTCGAATCTACATCACAAAGGAATATCTGTTGAGCCCTATGGCTCAATAAATGGTCACTCACTTGTTGTGTGCGAATTTAATATTAGGCGTAGTAAATATAATCCCCATACAGTTGTGTACAGACCCATCAAGCAAATAAATAAAGAAGTACTAGATAGTGATTTATCGCGCATACACTGGGACAGCATTTGTGGCTTACAGAACGTTAATGACATGGTTGAAGCATTAAATGGGAACATTTTAACAATTTACGATGTGCGCGCACCGGTCAAGAAATGTTTAATTAAGGAACCGTCATATCCCTGGATAACAGATACAATTAAATTGATGATGCACTTGAGGAATGACGCTCTGACCAAGTATCGTAAAACGAAATCCGAGTCCAAAAAAGCATACTATAAGCAGTTGAAGTCTCTGGTGTTGAATTCCATATTTAGAGAAAAGGTTGCATATTTCAAATTTAATATTAATAGCCAAATTAAAAATCCCAAAGCATTATGGCAAAATTTAAGAAATACTGTATTACCAAAGAAACAAATTGATGACCTTCCTACTCACCTCAGAGATCCAAACCAAATCAATAATCACTTTATGAGTGTTCCTGGTAACCCTGTCTGCAATACATCGCAGCGCACTTTCTTTGAGTCTCATCGTTATGGTGATGATAGCTTTACATTTACATTACAACCAGTAACTACTGATCAGATTTTGCGATACATCCGCCAGCTAAAATCTAACGCTGAAGGCTGTGATAGGGTAACCCTGAATATGCTTTTGCTTACACTCCCACATACACTGAAAGTCATCACTGACATTGTGAACACCTCAATTCTTTCAGCAACCTTCCCTGACATCTGGAAAACTGCGATAGTTAGGCCATTGCCTAAAAAAACAAATCCGACTGACCTAAAAGACCTTAGGCCAATTAGTATACTGCCTTGCCTTTCTAAAATAGCTGAGAAGGCCGTATGCCAGCAGCTTTCAAAGTATCTAGAAGATAACGGCATTCTGCCAGAGCTACAGTCAGGCTTTCGCAAACAGCGTGGTACTTCTACGGCTCTTTTGGACGTGACAGATAACATTCTATCAGCACAGGATAAGGGCCTATGTACACTACTTGTCCTACTTGATTTTTCGCGAGCTTTTGACTGTATAAATATAGATCTGTTTCTATCAAAGCTTAAGTACTATGGCTTTGACCAAAACACGATACACTGGTTCCAAAGCTATCTCACCAACCGACGTCAGCGTGTGGAAATACGACTGGACAATGGCTCATCTCTTGTTTCGTCACTCACTTCTGTTTACAGAGGAGTCCCACAGGGCTCAATACTGGGCCCCATCATTTTCATTTTGTATTGTGCGGATATCATAAATTCCCTGAAGCGATGTAGGTACCATATTTATGCTGATGACGTGCAAGTCTATATTTCCTTTAAGCCGGGTGACTGTGACAATGCGATAAAGGATCTAAACGATGATCTTGACAGGATAGCATGTTGGGCTGAAAATAACGGTTTGGTACTTAACCCTACTAAAACCAAATACATGCTGTTTGGAACCAAGAACCAAATCAGTGCAATGCCAGCAACACTCAACGTTGCCCTGCTGGGTGAGTCGGTCAGTCGAGTCAGTGAGGCCCGTAATCTGGGTCTGAACATGGACACTGGGTTGAGATATGAAGCACACGTGTCAGAGTCAGTGCGCACTTGTTTTTACCGGCTTAAGGTCCTCTATAAAATAAGGCCTTATCTTTCAGAGGAGCTGCGGATCCAGCTGGCTGAGTCTCTCGTGCTGTCTAATCTGAACTATGCGGACGTAGTCATTGGCCCTCGACTGCTGGCAAGAACTGATCGACTGATTCAGAGAGTACAAAACGCCTGCGCTCGATTCTGCTTCTCAATCCCACCTAGAAGTCACGTAACACCTTTTTTAAATCACCACTCAATCCTCAAGATGAAGTCGCGTCGTAAGTTGCACTTGGCATGCCTACTTTTCGGAGTTATAAATCACAAGCAGCCGACCTATCTGTACAATAAACTGAGCTGGATCGCTAGTAGAAGAGAATGTGCAAGTAGACAGTGCTCACAGCAACTCTCCACACACTCACACAAGACAGCGGCTTTCAGGGGAAGTTTTAGATACGCCGCATCCAAATGCTGGAACAATATTCCCCCGCCGATAAGAAATCTTAAATGTCTTGAAACGTTCAGAGTTCGACTGCGGCAGTTTCTTATCGCCTCGCAGAAAAAACTGGGGATGACTGTTTCGAACACGTCCATTATATAGCTGGCTGTCTTGTCCTTCCCGAGCCAATCTGTCTATTTGGTGTATCTCGTGGTCAAAACCTATGGGTAAGCAAAGGATATGGGCACTTGGTAATTTAATAACTTGTGGATCGTTTGTTGGATACCTACTAATTTTAATACACATATTATTTTCGTATATTTATTTATTGTAAACATGTTTACCCCCTGAGTGATATTAGCAGACACATTAGAAAAACAACTGTTTCTATATACCCCGCATAACACTGTAATAACGAAAACATCTATCGACTACTCAGCGACCGTACGTCACTGCAGGGATCCAGCAGAATATCAGCGTCAGGTATATTTGCCTGACACGTGCTGAGCTGGACTCCCATTTGGTGCAACCTTGAGACGCACACCGCACTGTGTTTTAATCATTATAACTAATAATTGAAGTAGGTATGTTACTTGTGTCACTTTTATTTGTATAATGTATTTTTCCTGTTTCTTATTTTTTGTATGTCGGCACATGTAAATTAAAAAATATTGTGATTTTGTGTGTTGTGCTGTGTCTTTTGTGTGCACTGAATAAAAAGTTTATCTATCTATCTATCTATCTAAGAATTTGGCTAAACAACTTGCTTCTATTGAGCAATGCCAAGATATGTTATTTAATTCAGCCAATAATTTGGTATCAGAAATTGATATTAATTTAAATTAGAAATTAGGACAATAGGGACAACCTCTTGCAAAATTGTACAGGATGAAAATTGCAAAATTAAATTAAATAAAAGTTTAAAATCAGTAAATAGTATTAACCTGGTGCATCAAAATATTCAAGGATTTATGAACAAAGATTTAGAAGTAGAATTATTTATGAACTTTAACAGTATTGATATTCTTTGTATAACTGAACATTGGCTTAAAAGCCACCAGTTATTGTTCAATTTTAATAATCACCAGGTTGGTAGTTCATTCAGCAGAGTTAATGCTATACGTGGTGGCTCCTTGATTTTAGTAAGTAACCAGCTTAAATTTAAAGACCGTAAGGATATTGTGAGCCTATCTGTTGAGCGGACAATTGAAATAGCTTGTATAGAATTGGAGCAGTTTATTGTATTAAGTGTATACAGACCCCCTTCAGGATTGTATGACTGCTTTGAAAAGGTAATGGATGAAGTGTTACACAAGATTTGTAACTCGAATAAATCCATTATCACTTGTGGTGATTTTAATGTTAATTTATTAGAAAACTCAGGTTCTTGTAGTAAGATAAAAAGTCTGTTTCAGTCCTACAATCTTGTAAACCTATTTTTGGAGCCCACAAGAATAACCCCTACTAGTGCCACATGCTTAGATAATATTTATACTAATGTTATACCAGTCCACAAAGAAATTATAAATTTACTAGATTCTGATCATTGCGGGCAGAGGATTACTATACCAAACCAAAATAACAAAGTGGCTAAAAAGGATATCACTGTTAACCCCAAAACTGCAAGTCGCTTGGCAGCTTTTAAAGTTAAACTTATTAATGAATTACCAATATTGGCAATTCATTCTAAACCTAATCATCTATATGATGATTTTTTTAATATATACTGTAGACAATTTAATTCCACTTTTATTCCCAAAACTATCTCGGTTAATAGTAATGCTTCATTCGGTGATTGGGCTACCATTGGTATTCATAAAAGCAGAACACGGCTTTATGAGCTGTACAGTGAAAGGACTTATGTAAACACTGCTGAATTTAATTTATATGTTAGAAATTATTCAAAATTATTTAAAAAAGTTTGTTGTTTGGCCAAGTCGCGTTATTTGAGTTCGAAGATTAAAAGTAGTAGTAATGTTATTAAAACGACTTGGAATATTATTAATAGTGAAACGGGAAGATCTGGTAACCGGAATATTGACTACAGCCTATCTATTAATGACAACATCATAAAATCAGACTCACAAGTCGCAGTGGCTTTTGAAAATTTCTTTTCAGATATTCCCATTTCAACTACTAAATCCCTAAACTCATCTTCACCTTCTGTTGCTGAGTCTATACTAAAAGAAAATGTTAATGTTTGTGATTCGGAATTTCTTTTTGAACATATTACTTGTAGAGACATAATTAAAACCTTTCACACTTTAAATGTTAAAAAGACTGCAGATCTGTGGGGACATTCTGTAGAAGTTGCTAAGTCCATTATTGACATTGTCGCACCTAGTTTAGCTATTATCTTTAATAATTGTATCGACAGTGGGGAGTTTCCTGACCTAATGAAAAATAGTAAAATAATACCTTTGTTTAAATCAGGTAGTACTTCAGACCCTACAAATTATAGACCTATTTCAGTACTACCTACGTTTAGTAAAATATTTGAGAAATTAATTTTAGAGCAATTGCAAAGATTTTTTAATAAACATAAATTATTACATAGCAAACAGTTCGGTTTTACAAGGGGTCGTTCAACTACTGATGCCGGTGTTGAGCTTTTAGGACATATTTATAATGCATGGGAAGATAAGTGCGATGCCTTGGGAATATTTTGTGATTTGTCCAAGGCATTTGATTGTGTTCTTCATGAAACGCTAATCAGGAAACTCCGCCACTACGGGATCCGGAACAGCGCTCTGGCTCTTCTTACTTCATACTTGAGTAATAGGATTCAGAGCGTTGACGTTAATGGAAAAAGATCTCCCGGATCTATAGTAACAATGGGAGTCCCGCAGGGTTCAATTCTTGGCCCTTTCTTGTTTCTTATTTATATTAATGACTTGCCTTACCTCATAAAGGATAACCATGATATAGTGTTGTTTGCGGATGATACTTCACTTTTGTTTAAACTTAAACGTCAGCAGCTGGTTACTGACGATGTAAATAGCGCGATCTCAAAAGTAGTTCACTGGTTCAATGTTAACAATTTACTTTTAAATGGAAAAAAAACCAAATGCATTAAGTTTACCCTACCTCACGTTAGGCAGGTGAAAACTGATGTGATGTTAAAGGGCGAAGAATTGAATCCTGAAAATAGCACAGTATTCTTAGGCCTAACTTTGGATGCTAAGCTTCAGTGGGGCCCACATATAGATAGATTGTCAAAGAAGCTAAGCTCCGCAGCATATGCTGTTAGAAAGATTCGTAATTTAACTGACATAGAGACAGCCCGTTTAGTATACTTTAGCTATTTTCATAGTGTAATGTCGTATGGTATTCTGTTGTGGGGAAATGCCGCCGACATCCAGACTATCTTTGTTTTGCAGAAAAGAGCTGTTCGATCAATTTATAAATTAAGCCCGAGACACTCTCTCAGAGAGAAATTTAAGGAGATTAATGTAATGACTGTGCCTTCTCAGTATATTTATGAAAATCTTTTATATGCCCATAAAAATATAAAATTGTTTAAAAAATACAGTGATATCCATAACATAAATACTAGGAACAAACACAAATTTGTAGTACCTACAACAAGGCTCAAGAAAATAGGTGGCTCGTTTAGATGTCAATGTGTACGCTTTTATAATAAGCTTCCAAGCGACGTACAAGGTTTAAGTGTTAATAAATTCAAATCATTCATTAAACGTAAGTTGTGCCAGAAAGCGTTTTATAACATTAAAGATTACGTTGAGGACAAAAAGGCTTGGGATTGAGCTGCTCCAATTAATTTCGTTTTTTATTTTTTTTTATTTTGCTTCGTGGATTTAGTTTTTAATTATATTTTAATTTTTTTTAATTTTTCTTGCAATGACAAGAATATTTACTTTTTAAAGTATTATATTATTTTATTTTAATTATTGTGAATGTGAAGACTATGTGGATTATTCTTTTTTTTTAATTTTAATTTATCTTAGTTAGTTTTTAATCATGGTCTGGCAGTTTGAGTATTTATGCGGCCTACCCGAATGTCCTTTCTTTGGTATTGTTCGTCAATTCGTTGAGCTCCTTAAATTC
The DNA here is from genome assembly GCA_945859665.1 of Anorthoa munda. Taxonomy (NCBI): domain Eukaryota; kingdom Metazoa; phylum Arthropoda; class Insecta; order Lepidoptera; family Noctuidae; genus Anorthoa; species Anorthoa munda. The sequence continues at coordinate 47,241,918 of OX243895.1, read as the reverse complement.
TAAGTTGAGCTGCACGGTTATTGACAAATGCGTGCACTGACTGGACAGGTCCACTCAATCTGGCTGGTTCTTTTCTCAAAAGACCATTTCAGACATCAGTCTACATGGTCTTCACATGATCTAACCAAGTTTTTGTCTGGACTTTAAAAGAGACTGTGACCTCTGAGTTTGTTTCGGCCTTTCTTCTCAGAGTAGTCAGACAGGAAACGCCGACCTCATCTAGTTTTAAAAAATATGATCGACATGTGAAAGTGTTTGTACAAACCAACTTACAGAAAATAAATCATTTATCATTTCAACAAGGACGGGTCGATGTTAAAATTGAATAAAACAAGATGTGTGTGAGATAATAACGAAATTTATTTTTTATTTAAAAGGCCCATTTATGCCATTATGGATGGAATATGACATCGTTCAAATGTCCGCCGCGGCTTCGTATGGTGGCACGAATCCGAGAGGTCCAATTTTTAATCTTGTTTTATTCAATTTTAACATCGACCCGTCTTTGTTGAAAGACCCTATAAGTAATTAGGTTTACTTTAGCTATATATATCTGTACCCATTTTACTATATCTTTTTTTTATGCACCTGCCATGTTCTCTCCACCACCCTTGGTTGACTGGTAGAGAATGCCTCAGACATTAAGTCAGCTCTATGTACCTTTATGTTGCATGAAGTTTTAATAAATAAATCCCCATACATTTTGGCTTAGGGGTCATTCGGCCCACTATGGAACTGGGACCAGTTGCCTCTTTTAAAAATGTATAATTGAAAACTGGACCACATATATCTTTCGCTGCTTTACATAGATCTTGAACATTATATAAGCATTTATAAACAAACACTCAGAAGTGGGGGCTGGAAATGGAATTGAAAGCGGTAAACTGTAAAGACTAACAAAGTACCAGGAGATTATAATTATGGAGAAGTTTTTAGAAATCCAAGCAGAGCTTAATAATAATTAAAATGTAGAATATAATTCCCATAGGCTAGCAACAAAAATATAATCTACATACCTCAAACATTAAGAACATCTACATTTGTATAAAACCTGATTCGTTCCTTTGAAAAGAGACGAAAAAACTACACTGGCTGAAAGAGACAGCAATGCAATTCACATACGAGTGAACGAGATAGAAATAGCAATAGTTAACTGGACGTCCTTGACAGACAGCTGTATTTTGCTTCAGAGGAAAAAACAAAAAAAACAAATGCAAGTCTGATTCCTATCGAGACATTTGATATTATTTTGGTCTGTGAGCTTTACTTTCGATTTCTGTGACCTTTTTGTATGGACACCCAACCTTTTTACCCGGCTGCAAGGAAAGGGTTATATTTTTCGCGCGTATCTTGTATATATGTATGTTTGTATGTATTCTTTATTACCTCATATCTTTCAAACCATTTGTCGGATTTTTATAATTAAGACATCGGTAGATAGATCTTGACCGCGCAAGTGTTCTTAGATAAGCGTCGTTTAAAAAACCGGCCAAGTGCGAGCCGGACTCGCGGACGAAGGTTTTCGTACCATTATCGCAGAAAACAGCAAAAAAACACGTTTGTTGTATGGGAGCCCCACTTAAATATTTATTTTAGTATTTGTTGTTATAGCGGCAACAAAAATACATCATCTGTGAAAATTACAACTGTCTAGCTATCACGGTTCATGAGATACAGCCTGGTGACAGACGGACAGACAGACAGACGGATCACGGAGTCTTATTAATAGGGTCCCATTTTTACCCTTTGGGTACGAAACCCTAAAAAGTAAAAAGAATGACTAGCGAGGAATTCTTAATTTTGTAGTTGGCACATAATCAAATCAGCGTTTTCCTACTACGTGTGAAAAAGATACAGTGCCTATACAAAAAACAGACACGCATCAATGAGTGTGCACTAGCGTGTGACTCTGTGCCTAATTGAAAACAGATTCTGTATTTGCTTAGATTATGTAAGTGTATTTGAAATTGCAAATACTGATTCACATACGAGAAGATACTGTCGATGCGTGTTCTATTTTCAAATGTTTGGCGGGAAATTAGCAAAGAAGAATTCGAAAACAAAATGGAACTAGAATTGAAAATAACAAGGTAAAATTATTTGCTTATTACCTACCTTTTTGAACACGCATTTAAACGAATCGTTGTTGACTTTGGAAGTTATAATTAGATTTCGAAAAGTTTTTCTCAGAAAGCTATAATCTAACTGAATGTAATCTATACTCTATACAAATAAATAAAATTGAAGTGTCTGTATGTAATATCGAAATAACTACGTTTTATTGAATGCACGTGAAAGTATATACGGTACTAACAACAAATAAGCAATTTTTAAGATTTTTTTCTGTCTGTCTGTCTGTTTGTTCCGGGTAATCCCCGAAACGGCTGGACCGATTTTGACGGGACTTTCACTGGTGGATAGCTGATGTAATAACGAGTAACATAGGCTACGTTTGATCACGAGAAAATTCATAGTACCGGCGGGAAACTAAAAAAATAAAAATATATTTTTTACGAGTTTGACGCGGACGAAGTCGTGGGCAACAGCTAGTAGACAATAATATTTTCCTCCCAAAAAATGTACGGTTTTTAGGGTTTCGTACCCAAAGGGTAAAAACGGGACCATATTACTAAGACTCCGCGGTCCGTCTGTCTGTCCGTCTGTCACCAGGCTATATCTTATGAACCGTGATAGCTAGGCAGTTGAAATTTTCACAGATGATGTATTTCTGTTGCCGCTATAACAAAAAATACTCAAAACAGAATAAAATAAATATTTATGCGGGGCTCCCATACAACAAGCGTGATCTTTTTGCCGCTTTTTGCTATAATGGTACGGAACCCTTCGTGCACGAGTACGACTCGCACTTGGCCTGTTTTTATTATAAAGTATGCCACGGAAATGTATCCGCGGGAAGGCTATTATTTTATTTTTTTTGGACAATCCCACCGCACTATTCCCAAACCACTGCAACTCTTGAAAGCCAGAATCAACAGTGGCGACCACCAGAAAAGCGCCGAGGCAATGAAGAATCCCGGCGAATGAATTGCAATTGAATTCCCGGAAGGCTAGTTGGAAATTAATTAATAATGTCACAGATAATATAATACTAGCATACAGATGCCCCATCCCATACAAAGAAACCGTGCCGACGTAACTAGCGTTTTACGTCTGATTATACCGATTATTTTTTTGTAAATCAATCACGTTCGGGTCCGTTCCACGGCGATATATAGATCACCATCTATATCCGTGGAATGGAACGCAACGCGATCGATGTACAAAAAATAATCAGAATAATCAGTATAGAACGTCGGCATGGTTTCTTTGTATGAGACACCACTGATAGTGGGCAAAAAATGTTATTGTTTGTCTGTGAGTCTTGCGTGTGTGAGTTTAAATGTTTGTAAACGCACTACAGGAAGAAATTCCTAGTGTGGGGAAAAGTTAAAACAGTGAAAGAAAAAAAAAACTTTCGGGTTACTACGATTTCTATGTAAAATTACCTTTTCGTAATTACTCACAGAACTAATGCGGGTAACTCAAATTATCGTTATTTCTAACGGTAACTATGCTATTTATTGTAACTAGTTAAACAATTTCTAATTTAACACTGGTCTCATAATCTAGTTATGTCAAATTAGACCAATTTGCCATCATTCACGTTAATATGAGACTACACTTAGATACTCGTACTATAGGTAAACCTCTGCTTATCTGCCAAATACAGACGTGTTTTTTACCCGGCTGCAAGGAAAGGGTTATGTTTTTCGCGCGTATCTTGTATGTTTGTATGGTTGTAATATTATTTATTACCTCATATCTTTCAAACTAATTGGCGGATTTTTGTAATTAAGACATGTGCCTTTAAAAAAAAAGGAACATGGCGGATTTTGAGCGCCATATTGTGGGGGTTGCAATTTTTTTTTCTGCTATACCCATCGAGTGGGGTATCAAAATGAAGGATTTTTAGAGGAGATTTCAAAAATATATAACACGCGTATATGTTTAAATGTACCTAATTCGAAAAAAATATGTTAACTAAAAAGTTATAAATAAAAAAAGTTAATTCAAAAAATCAAAACACCCGCCTGCTTAAAAAGCGAACTAAAAAGACGTAAACAAGAAGAAAATCATGCTGTGCAGTCGGAGGATACATATTCGCGTGCTGGCTGACTAATACGAGATGTAGATGTGTGTTTTGATTTTTATTTAGTTCTTAATCATTTTTTTTTTCGAATTGCTTTCTAACATATAAGTGGTATATAGTGCTGTAATCACCAATTAAAACCCTTCATTTTGATACCCCACTCGATGGGACTGGAAGAAAAAAATATTGGACCCGCACAATATAGCGCCTAAAATACGCCATGTTTGTTTTTTTTAACCTTACCTATCTAAGAACATTTGGGCGGTACAAGACTTATTAACTATGTCTTAATTATATAATTCCGTCTAGCGGTTTGAAAGATATGAGGTAATAAAGAATACATACAAAAAAATACGCGCGAAAAACATAACCATTGCCTAGTAGTCGGGTAAAAAGATAAAGTTTGCTCAAGGCTGCTAAAATAAAAAAAAACTAAAATAATAATAATAAAGATGGGTCGATCGTTTCAAACACGTCTCGATTACAGCACAAGTTCTTTTTTTATAAAACCTTATTATGCGGCCAGTATCTGGTTCAACAGCTTTCGATGTATAATAGGGTTGCCAGATTTGAATTTCATTTTCATTCATGCATTTAAACAAGCAAAAAATATTGACTTCTGGTTCTGTGGCCTTAGAAAAAATGAGTCTTTAGCTAAATTGCTCCTTCTACATACGGTTAAGTTTGTTATTCCACGTTGGAGTATGCATTATTATTAAAAATTTCGGTGCGTATTTAGTCGGATATAAAATAAGAGGCAAATAAAAATACCTAGTAAATAAAATAATCTTTGCAAAATGTTATGCAGACAAAACAGACAGTAACGTTTATAACTGTTCTATAAAAGTTTTCACCATAAAATCTAACCTTATCAAAGGCTCCCACTTCCTTTCAAGTCGATTTTCCTTTACGCAGATACCCCTCAGTTGCTGATTTTAAAATGAGAATCACGTCTAAACGGCTAGTCGTAATTTTATGGAAAAAATATATGTTACATTAGACCATTTTCTTAATAATTTGATCTGAGCAAATTTTGAGTTTTATTCGTATAACATAGTGTAATTAATTTGTAAAGTTATGTCCAAAACGGACAAAAACACGACAATCGAACCAAAACCGCTGGGCGTATTCTAATGAAATTTTCACCATCTAAAAGACAATTGAATTATAATATTTGTACATTTTAATCTGTGGCTTTTTTTTGTCATAGAGTAGGTAATAAGGAAAGTTAAAAATCTACCGAATTTTGGGTCGCGTGGGTGTAAAACGAGGACGCGTTTTGTTCCTTCAAAGTCGTTGGCGACTGTCATCGTCTTAAGGCGCCGATTCCCTTGAGTACCTAGCTGATTTTAAAATGAGAATCATGTCTAAACGGCTAGTCGTAATTTTTTGGAAAAAATATGTTACATTAGACCATTTTCTTAATAATTTGATCTGAGCAAATTTTGAGTTTTATTCGTATAACATAGTGTAATTAATTTGTAAAGTTATGTCTAACACGGACAAAAACACGACAATCGAACCAAAACCGCTGGGCGTATTCTAATGAAATTTTCACCATCTCAATTTAATTATCTACATTTTGATCTGAGGCTCTTTTTTAAAGTCATAGAATAATAAGGAAAGTACAAAAAGCTACTAAATTTTCGCGCGGGTGTGAAACGAGTGCGAGTTTTGTTCCCTCAAGGTTGTTAGTCGTAATCTTAAACCTTTATTACAAAAAGGTGTAACATTAACTAGGTATCAAGGACATGTCAATGCCAAAGTGATTCCATTGTGAACAAACCTTCTTTTGCGTTTATCCGTAGTCGGGTAAAATGGGATAGTGCTATAAGTTCTTTATAGCTGTCTCTCTCTCACACTGGAAAATTCATTGCTTAATACGGCCTTCATAAGTATGTGTATCATCTCAAGAATACTACAGACTCATCGTAATTCTTAAGAAAATATTCAGAGCGGAACGTATGACGCAGCCAATGCCGCCATATTTATTTGTCACGGTTGCTAAGCAACCGACACAATAACAAGGAAAGGTATATTTACAAAACAGCACGGAATCGCCGAAGCACCCGGTAGCGACTAGGAACGCAGTTTCGGCGGTCATATAGCTACAGTCAGCCAGAATAGTGTTTGACAGACAAAAAAAAACTAAAAACGTAAACTCATTTTTTTTTAAATATCTGATATAATGGCGAAGAGAAAAGCGTGCTTAGGGTTCCGTACCCAAAGGGTAAAAACGGGATCCTATTACTAAGACTCCACGATCCGTCTGTCTGTCTGTCACCAGGCTGTATCTCATGAACCGTGATAGCTAGACAGTTGAAATTTTCACAAATGATGTATTTCTGTTGCCGCTATAACAACAAATACTAAAAATAGAATAAAATAAGTATTTAAGTGGGGCTGCCATACAACAAACGTGATTTTTTGCCGTTTTTTTGCGATAATGGTACGGAACCCTTCGTGCGCGAGTCTGACTCGCACTTGGCCGGTTTTCAAATCTGTCATAAGTCACACTAGATTAACTCCATATTCACTTTGCACCACACATTCATACATAACCCCACGGTCACGCGTGTTCCCAGAAATAGGCAGAAACCACAGAACGCCACCAACTAAAGTCTCCACCAGATAACAAAAAAATAAAGGTCATTGATCCGACTTGTACCAAAAAGTATAATAATTACATAACTTGAAAACATGATTTTTGTTTATTGAGATATTTTGATAATTTTGTCTCAAATGAAAGTTAGAATCATTTTATCCGTTTACATCATGTAAATCGGTAACACGACGACTAACGCCAACGACCTTGAGGGAAAAAAACGCGCACTCGTAGTTTTTTGTACTTTCCTTGTTAATCTACGACTTAAAACAAAAACCTCAGATCAAAATGTAGATAATTAAATTGTCTTTGAGATAGTGTCGATTTCATTAAAATACGCCCAGCGGTTTTGGTGCGATTGTCGTGTTTTTGTCCGTTTTAGACATAACTTTACAAATTAATTACACTATGTTATACGAATAAAACTCAAAATTTTCTCAGATCTAATTATTAAGAAAATGGTCTTATGTCACATATATTTTTTCAAAATAATTACGACTAGCCGTTTAGATGTGATTCTCATTTTAAAATCAGCCACTCGAAGGAATCTGCGCCTTACTGAATCCCAAGTGAAAGGGTTACTGACGACGCCCCTTACCGCGATACGTTTATTTTGATCGTGTTAGCGACACTGCCTTTACATTTTGTTCGTATCGTTTTGAAATATTGGAATACATTGGTAGGCAGGTGTTAACGACTTTTGATTTTTTTGTTATCTGACTCTGACTTTACGATCCTTACGTTCATATAATTATCTAATCATAAACGCATGCCGGTTATGAGTACTACGCACCCCGCCTTTCTGAAGGACATTAGAAATAACGTCTGTGAATGTCCTTGTAGAGCGTCCCCTCCCGTTTTCACTCAATTCTGCTTCATAAATACCTTTTGTTAATCGCCTTTTATTTGTCCTCTCAACAAGACCAAACTAAGCACACCCTTTTCAATTTTGTGCCTACATCTAAGTAAGTTTCCTTTGGGATATAAACCACTAGTAAATCGCCAATCGCATGTCTGTATATTGTTTACACCATTTCATAACATAACATAACATCGCACCAGTAGACTCTGAAGGGGTACGCAGATTGCATTTGACGCATTCATTGAGGCAAAAGCTCAACTAGCTGCCAAAAAGTTGGGGATTCTTGCGAAGGTGAGACGGTACTTCACGCCAAAACAGTTGCTCAACTTGTACCAAGCGCAAGCTCGGTCATGTATGGAGTACTGCTCTCATCTCTGGGACGGATCTGCCAAGTACCAGCTGGATGCACTAGAGTCGATAGAAAAACGGACCAAGAGGCTCATCGGCAATGAGATACTGGTCATTAATATTGTATTGGTAGCTGTTGCCCCATAACTTTATGCTATATCTAAGTCTATATTCTATGAGTGCAAAATATACTATTCTGAGGTGAGCAATGGTTAATTCATCTCTAAGACTCCTGAGAGCATAGCAAGCACTACTCATAGTGTTAGCGACCACTTCCAATTCCTTCTTCCAATTTAAAATATATATTAATATAAAGGCGATGATAGCTCAATGGTAGTGACGTCGGATACCGAGACGAAGGTCGCGGGTTCGAATCCTACAATGAGCTTGAGCTTTCGGTGAAGGAAAACATCGTGAGGAAACCATAGCACGGTGGTAGGGTACTTTGTAGTACCCGCCTGGCTGGCAACCACCCTCAAGTTGAAAATCTGTCGCCAAGCACCTTCCGGTGAGTTCCGACAGCAGCACTTGAGAGCCAGTTCCCTTCTAGGCTTTGTGTGCTTACCACCATCGGCCACATCGTCACTGACCACGGTGAGATTGTGGTCAAACACAGGCCTATACAAAGTAAAAAAAAAAAAAAAAAATATGTTATGTTATGTTTTTTTTACTTTGGGCCAAACAAATTTTGTAAAAAGCTCGAATTTGCCTTTTATTATCTTTGTTTAGTGGTAGTGTAGAGTAAATGTAGTCTGGTAATTGATAAATTTTGCTTGTTTTATTAATATTTTACTGTAACTCAAATGAAACGCGTCGCTATCAGTCGACAGGATATAGAGTCCGTCCAACGAAAGAAGTCCCGTAGATGCGGCGCTAGTTTCTATGCGACTGTACGCTGTCCTCTAACAAATCTTGTTAGTTCCATGTATTTCCGCGGGACTTTTTTCGTTGGACGGACTCTAGGGATGAGAGCGATGACAGTTGCTTACACAGATAACATATAATAATAGACTAAAACAACTTTGTGTTGCCATCAACAAATTTGAATGACTATCGTGAACCACTACTTTAAATGAGATCAATTTATGAATTTATGAAACACAAGTCTGTTATACTACTCAATCAATATAAAATTAAACCATTCTTCTGGCATTTAATGTGTAATATATCAATGCGTCTTGTCAATTATGTCAATCAAGGAATAATGCACAGTTTGTAATGCCTATTTGTTTACAGTACATTATTAGCGCATCTTAATCGACTACTGTTTGAAAATCGATCAATTTTCATCACGTAATATTGAAATACAGATCCTGTTTCTGATGTAATTAGCATACCAAGGACATAGGATTAATTAACTGTGTAAGTATGGATCTACGTCGATGAAAACAATAGGGTAGTCGACAAAAAATATCTAATTAGTCCATCAGTTATATAACCTAAAAATATTGGACACGTATTTTTTCTTTTGCCACGTAAACAAAAATTTCGACGATACAGTGCGTTGAAATACCGTGTGACGTCACGTTTCTGTTCTCCTGGTAGTTTGAGAGTTATTCCAGCCCTGATTTTGTATTTCCCTTCAGGATTCTGGTCTCCTGGTCAGTTGTGGAAAATCTTACTGAGCCCACAGACGGCCTTAGAGTAAATAAAAACCGGCCAAGTGCGAGTTGGACACGCGCACTAAGGGTTCCGTACCATTATCGCAAAAGAAGGCACAAAAATCACGTTTGTTGTATGGGAGCCACACTTAAATATTTATTTTATTATGTTTTTAGTTTTTGTTGTTATAGCGGCAACAGATATACATCATCTGTGAAAATTTAAAGTGACGTCACAAGCCCCCACTCCTGAACTTTGATGCGCTTTATCTTTGTTAATTTTGATTTATTTTTTAAAGCCAAAAATATGGGTCTAATATTATTTGATAATCTCACTGACGGGCTCAATAGAATTATCATTTTTTACCCAGGAAATACGATATACTAATATTATAAAGTGAAAAGATTTGTATTTTTATATGTAACGAATAAACTTAAAAACTACTGGACCGATTTCAAAAAAACTTTCACCTTTGTAAAGCTACACTATCCCCGGGTGACATAGGCTACTTTTTATCCATGTATTCCCACGGGAACGCGACTTACGCGGGTGAAACCGCGGGGTGTCCGCTGGTTATCAATAAAATGTTGACAATACCGAAGTCATTGCTCTCACAGCTCACTGTACCCAAAAATGTTGACAATACCGAACAGTCAATGCTCTAACTGTACCTAAATCAGCAGCGGTTCCCTTTTCATAATTACTTGTCGTAGCTAACTTACTAGTAGTTATGTTATTATTTTTAAGTACTAATAATTTGTATACAGGAAGGATAACAACATAATTATTATTATACATGGTTACCCGTTTTCTAATACCAGTTTAGTCAGTAAACAGACTATTTTTTCCGGTTCTTATCAACAACAATCTAGGTATTGATTTAATTGAATTCGTACTGGTCACAATAAATTGTAGGAAAAACCACAATTGTAGGATTTCCGCAAACTTATTCCGTATTTTTTGTTGATTTTTATGACTAAGCCTGGCTGGTTGAAACTATAACATATTTTTTAAACTTCAAAAAGGAGGCGGTTCTCAATTCGACTGTATTTTTTTACCCGACTGCCGAAGGAGGGTAATGTGTTTATCAGTCTATGTATGTATGTATGTATGTATGTATGTATGTAAGTATGTATGTATGTATGTATGTATGTATGTTTGTTCCTATATGGCGTTCTAGAGACCAAACGCGTGGGCCGATTTTGATGGTTCTTACGTCAATCGATTCGTCTTAACCCCGCGAGTGTCACTGGCTACATTAAAATTGTAAAATAGGAAAATGGCGGTTCTTAGGCGCCATATTGTGGGGGCCCAAATATTTTTTTCTTCCAAACCTATCGTGTGGGGTATCAAAATGAAGGGTTTTGAGAGGTGATTTCAATAATATATAACACTTATATGTTTAAATGTACCTAATTCGAAAAAAAATAACTTAAAAGTTAAAAATAAAAAAAGTTAATTAAAAATATCAAAAAACCCGACTGCTTGAAAAGCGAACTAAAAAGACGTAAACAAGAAGAAAATCATGCTGTGCAGTCGGAGGATATACCTATCTGGTTATGGTCAGCCAGCTCGCGAATATGTATCCTCCGACTGCACAGCATGATTTTCTTCTTGTTTACGTCTTTTTAGTTCGCTTTTCAAGCAGTCGGGTTTTTTGATATTTTTAATTAAGTTTTTTTTTTAATGTATGTTAGTTACCTCAGAACTTTCTACTTGGTAAACGGATTTTAATTATTCTTTTTTAGGGTTCCGTACCCAAAGGGTAAAAACGGGACCCTATTACTAAGACTTCGCGATCCGTCTGTCTGTCTGTCTGTCCGTCTGTCACCAGGCTGTATCTCATGAACCGTGATAGCTAGCTAGTTGAAATTTTCACAGATGATGTATTTCCATTGCTGCTATAACAACAAATACTAAAAACAGTATAAAATAAATATGTAAGTGGGGCTCCCATACAACAAACGTGATATTTTTGCCGATTTTTGCTCGATATTAATAACAGCAACAGGTATACGCTTGAAATATTCACAGAGTGTTTAGTTGTATATTCACTTCAAAAAATAATTATTATTAAATTAAAATAAAATAAATTAAGGGGGGCTCCCATACAACAAACGTGATTTTTTTGCAGTGTTTTGCGATAACGGTACGGAACCCTTCGTGTGCGAGTCCGACTCGCACTTGGCCGGTTTTTATTTGAAAGCTGTTCCTTCTCATATGGTCCCATTTATTTTGATTAAGATCTGATGAATACTGTTCACCCTGGTACACTATAATTTCACCGGTTGAATACAAATTCTAGTAATCTATTTTGGGCATAACTGTGGCCATTAAATTTAAAAAAAAAAAAAAATTCGCTTTATATGTGGTTTAAAAAGTGAAAAATATTTTTTTTTTACAAAAAAATACAACTGACTTCCAATCCTTCCGTTAATTATTTTTTTAAACCAAACTATTGGCTATACAAAAAAAACAAATAATGTACATGAAACAATATTTTTTTTTTTTTTTTCCCCTAGCCGTTACAAAGGAGTATGCTTTAGAAAGTTACCGTTTTACGGCACTAAAGCGGTTGTAGGCCCTTAATATAACTAAACTAGTAAAATAAAACTTCGCGTTGTTGGAACTATCTAACTGTGTCATAGGGAAATATAGCTATCGTTATGTCGAGCAAGCATAGATAATAATGACAAGGCCGGCCGAACGTTTGCTTGCCAAACTTCTTGGCCGCCCTGAAGTTGGCTAAAATGTCTGCGCAGTAGTAAACCTCATACAAACACAGCACTGATCCGTGCCTTGCGCATCGGAAAGCCAACTTCAGACCGGCCTAGAACTTTGGCGAGAACTATACGCGTTCATCATACAAAAAACACGGCATTTTTAATGTCTTGCGCACACGACTGTTCCCGAAGATAGCCGACCGCATGTCGAGTTCATTTCGGTCTAGTATGCTGTATAACCTAAGTATAATATAATACCAGCATACAGATGCCTCATCCCATACAAAGAAACCGTGCCGACGCAACTAGCGTTTTTCGTCTGAATTATTTTTTTGTAAATCGCGTTCAGTTCGGTTCCACAGCGGAAGATAGATGGTTTTAGCAGCGACTTGCAAGTAAAAGGATTTACTCGGTTCGTAATTTTTTTTTCTTTTAATACAGTGACGACTTGTTTTGTAGTATTTTTTACTTACGACTTGTATTGCATGTGTTACAATCAATGATTTCGAAAGGAAGGATACGCCCATCTGAACATTTTATAGAAACCTTCTTATACAAGCAAATACTCGCTCACTCCCGCCACATATAACTCTATACTAGTCAGAGACACGCACACGGCCCACTGTCAACAGAGTCGCGTTGGTCCTAAACTGCAATTTAAAGACCAGCGCGCTGGTGCCATTTAGTCGCGCGTTTAGTCTGGTCCTTACGCAAGTATATATGTCAATGGTTACAATACAAATTTAAACAATCAATGCCATACAAATTTTAAACCACGCCATCTATTGGCATCATTAATCCGCGCAACCGCACAAATAATCTTTGAAATGTGAATTAAGATTCCAATATTCCATAATTTTGTGCGTAGGAGAGTTGATTAAACAAGAACATATTTTTTTTATGTTCAATACCAAACAATGTTTAATTTTACACACGATTCGATAAGAAATCGGTGCATATCGCGCCATCTAGTGAGATTTATTTGAACCCAATTTTCTTCTTAGCGCTGGGACCCCGTGGTATACCCAAATTGTGGCGTCAGGTAAACGCACGGTCCGTCCTTACCAATTAAGACGACGACTAACGCCAACGACCTTGAGGGAACAAAACGCGCACTCGTTTCACACCCGCGCGACCCAAAATTTAGTAGTTTTTTGTAATTTCCTTATTATTCTATGACTTTAAAAAAAGAAAGTCTCAGATCAAAATTTAGATAATTAAATTGTCTTTGATATGGTGTACATTTCATTAAAATACGCCCTGCCGTTTGTTTTGGTGCGATTGTAGTGTTTTTGTCCGTTTTAGACCTACCTTTACAAATTAATTACACTATGTTATACGAATAAAACTCAAAATTTTCACAGGTCAAATTATTAAGAAAATGGTCTTATGTAACATATATTTTTTCCAAAAAATTACGACAAGCCGTTTAGACGTGATTCTCATTTTAAAATCAGCTACTCAAGGGTATCTGCCCCTAAGTTAATGTGAAAAAGTAACGTTTAACCTAAATATGATTAACAATATCAGATTCGCTGACTGTATAGTGCCCGGCACGTAAGTTGGCAAGGTTTTGGCGTAGTGGAGGTAAGTTCGCGAACTGACCTACCGATAGAGTATAGAGCGAACAGAACGTGGACGCGACACGATTGGTCAGTTAATCCTTGTGTCAACTGACCAACCAATCACGCGATCGGAACGGTCCTAAACGTTCCCCGCGCCCCGCTTCACTACCAAACATACCTAAACAGCAACTTCTGCGCATCTAACGATTCTTGCCAGCTTACGTGCCGGGGATTATATTTGTCAATTGGTTTTACCAACCTGTACAGGTAATGTATTATTAACATAATTGCTGACCACAGTGACCACATATGAACATAATTCTATGTAATGTCTAATGACATTATAATGAATCAGGTAATTGCCGTGTGAATAATCATAAACACAGGAGGACCAAAAATGGCATTGTCTTTCATGGCGTCATAAATCCATATTAATGTTTTAAAAATGAAAGTATATCTGTCTGTTTCAAGGTAACGTCTAAACTGCTGAACCGATTTTGTTGAAACTTGGTACACGGATAGATTATGATCTTGATTAAAACTAGTAAGTTGTTTCGGTACAGATTCTGTACCGAGCGCATACACGCTTGTCTCTGTATATACTGTGATTTTTAATTTCGTGGACTAAACTGACAGCTGTTATTGACCTTATTTTTTTTAAATGTTGCAAGCGCGGAGCATAGTGTTGTAGGTAAGGCTCAATCATAAGTGATTCATCGAATCGATGTGACATGACTCCTGAATTAATTTTACTAATTGGTGTAAATAAATGTTTTATGAATATAAACGTAATATATTTTTTTTTAAATAACAGTATTCATACACATAGTACATGAACTTTTATTGTGTTAAATATGAAATCAACAATAAAATAAATGCAATCGATAAAATTAAGTCTGACATAAATGAGTGAAACTAAATATGGGCCGCTAGTTTCTAAACAAATTATTTTTTTATGCCGTGAAATAGTTTCATTTTCGATCTACTTCGATTTTCGATTAACTTTCGATCACTCAGGATAGTTAGGGTACGACACTATTTTAATGTAACGATAAAGTGACAACACCCCAAATGTCAGTTTAGTCCACGAAATAAAAAATCACATTATAGTTCGCGCCAAACTTATGGGTCACCCTTAAGTTGACTTTCTGATACGGAATGCACGAAACGGTGCAGTTTTTGTATAAGATTTACTACTGCGCAGCAATTGTAGCTAAGTTCAGCGCAGTTAAGGCGCTAGTATGCCCCAATGGCCTTGAGCATCCCGGCGAAGCTAAACTCACACACCGGCACGGCTCACGCATACATAGCGAGCGCGGACTGCGATCAAAGAGTATGCGTGGACGCAGAGATGCGACTAACAGGTTGCATTCTTGCCTACGATTCCGTAAATAAATATTAAGTTTTACTAGACATTATTTTTATATAATGTAGGTCGAACAAGTAAAACAAAATAGGTTACATTAAAACTCTACTTACGTACCTACAGCCCCCGTACCATGACGTGTCAAAACTATCATGGTTCGACAGTTTATTTTGAGTGTCCCTCGACCGGCAAGCGAACATTTATGGCACCCGTATTAATGTTTTTCTATTGTGTCTGTAATTATGCCGGCTGAGTTAGCACAGTCAAAATAAACTCGGCTAGGCTCTGAGCTTACGGTCGGCTCCTGATGTTTTAAGTTATTATATTCGTTTAAAAATACTAAGTAGGTCATCATCTTCCTGCCCTTGTCCCATGTTACTTGGGGTCGGCGCAACACGTTTTCTTCTTCCATACCGTCCTGTCCCCCGTCACGCTATCACTGACTCCCTTTTCTTTCATATCACTCCTCACACCTAGTCCATCCATCTTTTCTTTGGCCGTCCCCTTCCTCTCCATCCATCCACATTTATATTCATAACTCTTTTAGTAACATGCGTTTCATCCCTCCTCATTAGATTACCATACCAGGACAAACGATTTCCTTTCAACTGTTCTGTCACTGGCGCCACTTTCAAACTGCCTCTAATATTATACCTACTCATTTCTCACTTTATCCCTTCTCGTCACTCCGCACTTCCATCTCAACATTCTCATCTCTGCTACATGCAATCTCTTTTTACCCGACTGCCGAAGGAGGGTAATGTGTTTATCAGTCTATGTATGTATGTATGTTTATTCCTATGTGGCGTTCTAGAGACCAAACGCGTTGGCCGATTTTAATGGTTCTTACGTCAATCGATTCGTCTGAACCCTGCGAGTGTCATTGGCTACATTAAAATTGGAAAATAGAAAAATGTCGGATTTTGGGCGCCATATTGTGGGGTACCAAAATTTTTTTTTCTTCCAAACCTATCGTGTGGGGTATCAAAATAAAGGGCTATAGGAGCTAATTTCAAAAATATATAACACTTATACGTTAAAATGTACCTAATTCTAAAAAAAGTTAACTAAAAAGTTATAAATAAAAAAAGTTAATTAAAAAATTAAAAAAAACCCGACTGCTTAAAAAGTGAACTAAAAAGATGTAAACAAGAAGAAAATCATGCTGTGCAGTCGGAGGATACATCTAGTTTTGGTCAGCCAGCTCGCGAACATGTATCCTCCGACTGCACAGCATGATTTTCTTTACCTCTTTTTAGTTCACTTTTTAAGCAGTCGGGTTTTTTTGAATTTTCATCCATCTTTTTCACAGCCCAACATTCTGATCCATACAGATGCAGATACAGATGCATGGTTCTGCAGTGGCGTAGCTAGAGGGGTTCCGGGGTGACACGTTTTTTAATGATAAATAATTTAGGTTTGAAGTTATTTTAATCAAGTTATCCCAACAAAATAATTTAATTTATCAATTGAGATTATATAAAAATGCACGTATTATTTGAAATAAATGTTAACAAGAAATTATTTACTCTGACCACACATTAGACCATGACTTTTTTCCAGTGTAGTGGGGTTGTGCAGACAAATACATTGCTTTTGGCAAACACTGAAGAGTTGAAATTAGCTGTATCGAAATTTACTGGTTTTTATGATGAGATATCAGAAACAGAACCTCTTTTAGAGATACCGAGGTTGAGATGACATTTAAAAGCGGCCAAAAACATTGGCAGTTTCTAGCTGGGTGACTCTAGACTTCTTGAAATTCATCGTGGAATGGGACTTTACAGAATCTCTTCTGAATCTTATGGTCGCAGTAAAGTTATTTATGACAATTTGCGTATCACTGAGAGGAGTTTCAGCAAACTAAAATTAATTAAAAATTACTTGCGGGCAACAATGACCGAAAACAGACTTAACAATCTTGGCATATTAACAATAGAACATGAGGTAACACAAAATATAAACTTTGATGATATGATTGCTGAGTTTACAGCTGTTAAAGCTAGAAAAAAGAGATTTTAGTGCTTGTACTTAGATTAGTATAAACAAATGTAAAGTAATTAGTAACTATTATTATCAAAATTTCTATTGTAATTATGAAAGACTTATTTGTAATAATTAAATAAAAACATACTATACGTTTATTGAATGTTTATTCATTTTAACAGATTTCATTATTGGGTGACACCACAATTATGCGCACCGGGTGCCACCCATGCTAGCTACGCCACTGACAGTGTGACAGGTCTAATCGCGGACTTGTAAATTTTCCCTTTTTACCCGACTGCCGAAGGAGGGTAATGTGTTTATCAGTCTATGTATGTATGTATGTATGTTTGGTTTTTACTTTAAAAATACTAATTAAGTAATTTAAAATAATTACGTTAAAAAAAACTCAATCTGGAATGACATATAACTATAAATAATAATACAGCATAAAGTCATAATTTCCAGTTACTTAGGCCGAGTTTCTCATCTCTAAATTATCGCAGAATTTATATGACTAATAGTAAAGCACGCGTTACCTGCTGTGATTCGCTGTTGAATTCATCCATGCGGTGAGAAACTCGGCCCTAGCCTCTTTCAAATTTAACCAAGATCGATTCAGCTTTTTAGAGTAACATTCTTACCCCGTACTCACAATTTTAGAAATTATTTCATTTTAATCATTTGCATAGACTGTAATTACTGACTTACATAAAAACCGGCACAGTGCGGGCCGGACTCACGCACTGTGGGTTCCGTATAAACATCTTAATATATATATTTCTTGTGTGCGTGTGTATGTGACTGAACTCCTCCTAAACGACTGGACCGATTTTGATGAAATTTTTTGTGTGTGTTCGTGGAGATTCGAGAATGGTTTAGATTTACAAAAAAAAAAAAAAAATGGAAAATTAGGGTAGGGTAGGTAGGGTAGGGTAGGTAGGGTAGGGTAGGTAGGGTAGGGTAGGTAGGGTAGGGTAGGTAGGGTAGGGTAGGGTAGGTAGGGTAGGGTAGGTAGGGTAGGGTAGGTAGGGTAGGGTAGGGTAGGTAGGGTAGATGCATATTAGGTGTTTTTAGGGCAAAACAAAGTTTGCCGGGTCAGCTAGTATTAATATAAAATATTAAATAATGGGTTCTAATGATAAATACCCACATGCTTATGTGCATTTTTCTTGGATTTTTTTTGGATCCCATAATTAAAATGATTACCTATAATGTTTCCATATTTCTAAGTGAGTTTTTAGCACACATAAGTGTCATATAAGTTGTCGTACTTTACCCAGTTTTAGCAACGTTAGTGGTAACAGTTTACAACAGTTCAACAGTTTCAATACTCTCTATATAAGGTTACAAATAAAACACTGTTATTCTAAAAATCTGTAAATTTTAATACTCTTGTACGGTTTTGTTCTCTCTCTCTCTCAAATCTCGAATACTGAGGTTATGCAATATGAAACTTTGTGAAAGTGTTTTACAGGAGAGTACTACATGTAAACAATATCCGTTATATATATTATAATCCGCTGCGTGGTTTAGAAGTTAGCATTATGATTTATTTACACAATGCACAATATAAATAAAAAGTATTTACAAATTCGCATAAAAAAGTAGTCCACAAATAAATAAAAATAAAGCGTCCACGCGCACGATTACGTAGGGTCCTCTGCGGCGAGCGAGCTAGTCTGTGAACGCACACTAATACACAATCTAAGTAAATATTTGCACTAACACGTGCGAATGCGCTTAGTCGGACGAAAGCGCGGCGGAGCAGCGAGCGACACAGCCTTCCCGTGCCAATGCTAATGCGCTACTGGCTTCGCCCCCGTAGAGAGCCAGAATATATACATTGGACCTTACTTTGCAAGACTTTCTTTGCAAAATATTGATTGATTTAAATAAGCAAAGTACCATCTAAAGAAACTCTAAATACCAATCTGTCTATCTAAAAATGTTTTTAAACATACAAGTCGTTTTGGAGGAGTTTCAAAAAGTTGCGAAAAAATATCGTGTTGTTAATTATTTTTTTAAAGCAATACTATAAGTTACACGAAAAAACCTTGTGTTCCAAATAATGTACATGAATCGATAATAAATATATATTTTTTTCAAACCTTTTAACCTAGCCGTTACTAAGGAGTATGCTTTAGAAAGTAACCATTTTACGGCACTAAAGCGCATGTAGGCCCTTAAGAAGTTTGGCGAGAAACGGGCCACTCGTCCGACTCCCGCCCGACCCTGCACGCCAGCCAATGACAAACACCGTAGTGAACATAACGAAAAGATACCGCTCCTAAAACGATCCAGTCAAGTATTGGCTCTCGGTTAAAATCTGTATAGATTAAAAAACGCACCGAGCCGGTGAGAAAGGCGCTTTGAATTTTAATTCTACGACACCCTGAGGGATCAACCACGACTACTCAACCCCAAAGCTTTGAGCCCATGACAACTACAATTCTCGCCAAACTTCTTGGCCGCCCTGAAGTTGGCTACAATGGCTGCGCAGTAGTAAATTTCATACGAAAACAGCACCACTCCGTGCCTTGCGCATCGGAAAGCCAAATTCAGGGCGGTCAAGAAGTTTGGCGAGAACTATACGTCCCGACACTATTACATATTTTAAAAATAAAATAGGTGTCTTTTGTATTACGTTTATTAACACCGACTTCGGAAAAAAAAGTTATTTTTTACTTTGTAATTTTTTGCTCTGGAAGTCGATTTTTTATTTTTTTTTGTGTTTTGTTTTCTCTTTTTAGTTTTGGTAGGTACCTCCAATTAACATGATAATCATTTAAAGCTAAAGTACATCTCATGACGATTCCAATAAGCCCAAACACGACTAGGATACATTGTTTTATTTCAGAGTTCCAGTGCCTACTTTCCGGCTTCACCATCAGAGCAGTTCCATTTATTTATAAGTATTTGCTTCATTATAGTCTATTCGAGATATCTTATGCCCGTGACATACTTAGCATTTAAGAGTTCCAGTGGTCATCTGTGGTCTTCTTCATCAGTTCCACTTCACTAAATGATACTTTCTGAGTGCAAATTATTGCATTGTTGATGAAAATACCAAAATCACTAAATGTATGCCTATAATATTTGATGAGTTTCCTCGATTTCTCTGGGATCCCATCATCAGACCCTGATTTGATGACTATGGGACCTTCTCGGAAGTATACCCTTTTAAATAAAAGAAGAATTTTTGAAATCGGTCCAGGCGTCTTTGAGTAATCGGGGAAAATACATTATAAAAAAGATTCCGACGAATTGAGAACCTCCTCCTTTTTTTGAAGTCGGTTAAAAAAATGATAAACAAACAAACTTAACCAAACAATTTTATCAATTTGGATTTATTGGCGCTTGACTGACATTGACACGGGGGCGATGTTAGTAAACATTTGTGAAATTGACTGTGAAAAATGTATTAAAAGACAAAATGGCGCCAGCAGATATTTTTGGCTACGCGCCAAAAATTCCAAGAAAGAACAGATTGTGGGCCTAGCCCCAAAATTCTTAGTCATTTTCATTTATTTACTAAAACTTCGTACACAAAGGTACATAGGTGGACTTAATGCCATGATGGGCAATATCTACCAGTCAACCAGGGTGTTGAAGAGATAAATATCAGGTGCATTGATTAAATTTCATTCATTTCTTTCATTCGTATTAATCAAATTGACAGTTAGCGTCTTTAATGACATTAACACTTTCACTACCCAATTTTCACGACGTCCTATTGATACCAACATACAAATATTACAAAAGTATTTTAAAAACGCCAGGCGCGTTGTTGACTCGGGAGAAAATTTAATCACGCTTGGCGTTTTGGCAGCAGTTTTACGCTATCTTGGACTTGATAACGGTGAAGGAAAACATCGTGAGGAAACTGGATTTATAGTTATTATACGTTTCAAATCGCCAACCCACATTGAGTAAGCGAGGCGAATGCTTGTAGAGGTGGCGGCGTGGCCGACGTCGGCGAAATCTTCGGTGTCGGCGAAGCTTTCGGTGTCGTCGGCGATGTCGGCGAACGTGGCGGCGAAGGCGTCGCCGGACCAATGAGACCTTGCTTTTTATTCAAGCAAAAGAATAACATTTTTGACAGCTGACGCGCACGAATCGGGAACGGTCGGGAACGCGACGGTAATTCCCGAGCGACGGGAGTAAACTAATTTTGATTTCGCTTGGCGTTCACTGCTCGCCAATTTTTTGCGTTTTTGTTGTAGATACTGTTTATGACTTACGATTTCGCGACCCGCTAATTTTGTGACCGTAGTTTTTTACAATGTTTTATTTCGTTTAATTTGTCCCTGTGTTTGTGTAAAGGTAAAAAAAAACATGTTTGTGGCGACCAACAGAAAAGCAGCAAGGCAATGAAGCTCGACGAGTCCCGGAAATAGGATTCAATTGTCTTGAAAATAATCAGAAAAGAAAAACCCGGATTGAAAAGCCAGATACGCAGATCGTCCATGTAAATTACTGTTATTCAACTGCAAGGCTTAGCACGCAATGCGGTTTTTGGCTACGCGGATTTTATTCGCGCGAATTTCTGTCCGCGTACTGAATCATAACTAACACACATTGCGGATAAAATTCCGCTCGGTTTTTGTCTCTTTCTACCTGTTCATAGAGCTCAAAATAATCCAACAAAACCCAATCGAAACGCGATTTTGTTTGCGCTCTGCGTGCTACTACTGTTAAGGGTTTAGCATAAGTATGTATTTATATTGTATATCCTTTTGTGACAATCAAACACTTTTCTTTCTTTTTTTGCTTCATACAATTTCATGTATCGCAGAATGTGCGGAAAAACATCGCGCGAATAAATCCGCGGTGCGTGTTAGGCATAACAAGTTCGCTGCCAAGGACTCGGCTCGCTCGAGATACAATGGCTTTTTAATTATTTCAGTAGGTAATTACGGCAGCGAACGTGAAGCGAACTTGAAGCGGACCCAACCATAGTTCGGCAAAAGCGAAAGGAAATCTGCCTAGATGATGATGAACGAAAACCGGTGGCAATCTGAACTTCATAACTAATACAATAACGCTTGGGTCATGGGGCCCGAGTGCACGTCTCCTTTTTAAGGAAATTTCTCGTCGACTGATCGACACTGTGCGTGACCAGAGGGCTGGATCTTTCTTTGCGCAGAGAATCAGCATTGCCATTCAACGTGGCAATGCTGCCAGTCTTCTGGGCACGTTCCCGGATGACAGCGATGTGGAGGAGTACTTCGACGCCTAAGTGTACCTTTCTTTTGTATAAAGTGTAAGTAGTTAGTTTAAGTATAATTTTGTAAAGTTTACTTTTGTTTATTGTATAAGTATGTATATATTTAAATAAACCATTATTCAGATAAATGTCATACAATAAACAGTTAAAATTGTTTGTTTGCAGCCTGTTTAGGGTTCCGTACCCAAACGTCCGAGAGGTCGAAGTCTAATCAGATGGTCAGACCAAGTCCGCGCAGCGTTAAATACCAGGCTGCACGATGCTCTTCACGAAGCCAAAGACAGAAGCAGATGGCGCAAACTGGTGAAGGAGAAGTTGTTTCCACGAAGACCAGGGAATCCTGACCCTCAGTAGTGAGGGACACGATGCGAGGAGGAACACCCAAAGGGTAAAAACGGGACCTTATTACTAAGACTCCATTGTCCGTCTGTCACCAAGCTGTATCTCATGAACCGTGATAGCTAGACAGTTGAAATTTTCACACATGATGTATTTCTGTTGCCGCTATAACAACAAATACTAAAAACAGAATAAAATAAATATTTAAGTGGGGCTCCCATACAACAAACGTGATTATTTTGCCGTATTTTGCGATAATGGTACGGAAATTTTCGTGCGCGAGTCCGACTCGCACTTGGCCGGTATTTTAATATTGACAGGCTCGTATTTGATCATCCTCTAACCTGATGGTAAGCGAAGATGTGGTCGACGGTGAAGCACGCTTGCCTAAAAGTAACCTATTCACTCTTGACTTAAGGGCCCACACAATTATGCTTTAGTGCCGTAAAACGGTAACTTTCTAAGGCATACTCCTTAGCCTTATAATATTATAAAGAGGAAAGATTTGTTTGTTTGTACCGAATAGGCTCCGAAACTACTGGACCAATATTCCTGAGTGACATAGGCTATTTTTACATCCCGAACACGAGTCCTGTGGGGTAGCCCACGGGAGCGAAGCCGCGGGAAACAACTAGTATATTATATTCCTAAATAACAATATGAATATTTATGAACAGAAAAGATATTACATTAGGTATACCCATAAAATTAAGTATGAAAGAAATGTGTAACTTTTTTGATGTACAACAAACTACATTCTATTCTAAGATCTCTTAATTGTGTTGAAAATAAATCTAATAATAATCCAGTCATTTTTAAATGCAATTATTTC
This sequence comes from Anorthoa munda, assembly GCA_945859665.1. Taxonomy (NCBI): domain Eukaryota; kingdom Metazoa; phylum Arthropoda; class Insecta; order Lepidoptera; family Noctuidae; genus Anorthoa; species Anorthoa munda. The sequence goes on along the minus strand of OX243895.1, from coordinate 47,218,310 downwards.
AGCTTATTAAAAATCTGTGTCAATTATTAATTGCAGCAATTTAGTACCACAGCTGATAATAGTCTACCGACAACAAGGTGAACCTAACATCATTTAAGTTTATTAAAGCACGAGTATTCTGAATAAACCAGCACAATTTTACTTCAATATTAATAATGTTTGTCCTTATGTAAATAAACTGCATACTTTAAAACTACTTAGAAACAATACGTAATAAAAAAAGTTTCGAATTAAATCACGAACGGCATAAAAAAACTGGCAATGCCGGCTCAAAATTAACTAAATTAATTCAAAAACATTAAAATTTCATCACAATAAACACACTATTAATTCCGAAAACCATTTCACAGTTGAAACTAAAAAAATAAATTTAAAAAACACTCACGATTTTTTGTTCAGACAAGCGTGCAGTCCCCCCGAAGTTCTAATCCGTACTGAACTCACGAATTCATTCGTTCAGTGACTCGCAAATGAACGAATGACAGATGCTGTGGATTGTTTGTTGTAGATAAGAACGATGTATGTGACAATTAGATTGAAGGTCGTTTAGTGTTTTGCCGGGCGATTGAACCGTTACATAATAGTTAAGAATGATTCATGTTCGTCTGTTCGTGACAGTTTTGAAGACGTGTTGAATAAAAACAATTAAAAGTTTTGCTTTTTTTTCAAAGTTGGTACAGTTGAAAAATTACGGACAACCGTGACAGTTAGTGACAGTAAACAACTGCGAAGATTGCGTGATGACAATCGACAGATAATTAAAGACAAAAAAAATTAAATGGTAGACATGAAAATGGATTCCAGTGGTTGTGCTAAGGGCTGAACTGCACAAGTGGACATTAGTAGTTCTACTATACTCTACTGTTTACGTTTTTGTATAATGACTAAATAACAATAATTAGGTATTAAAGTTCACAGCATTTACAGCATCCAAGGTCATGCAAGATAGATTTCCTGCTAAGACAAAAACTGTGCATTGTGCTCTGTTTAATTCCAAACTAATTTTGCCAACGTTTTCTTCGCCCTATTTATTATGACCCTAATTGAAAGGCCGTTGCTAATAATTAGGTAACCTTGTTTTTCTTTAGATACTAAAGGGTTAATTTTCTCAGTTGAAAAGATCATTATTTACAAACTATTTTCAAAAAATATATCTGTACATTACTAAGTAAATTTTCAATGACAAGATTTTTTTTTGCAGGAATTAGAATAGATTTTTTTTCAGTAGAGAACATCAAAACAAAAAAAAAACATCCGTTACATTTTGCCTAGTTAATGCGGGCAAAAATGTACTGAACGGCTGTTATTTTTCCCTTATTTGCATTTGTTTTTTGCATAAACCTTTTTTTGAATTGATACCTAATTCCTGGAAAAAAATTGGCTGGTCATTGAAAACTAACCTATTGTTTTAGCAACGTTGTTAATGCTACATACTGGGTTCTGTTTATCAGCAGTAACCCACACAATACTGCGCTAATCTCGCTTTCCGTTGGGGAAACGTTTATTAAAGTTAATATTGTTAAGTTGATAACGTTATATAAAAGTTTATTTGCAAAACAAGTCGTTTTGTACATACATTATTGTTACTATGGTAACTGAGATTATTAAATACTAGCGGACGCCTCGCGGTTTCACCCGCGTAGTTCCCGTTCCCGTGGGAATACAGGAATAAAAAAACCTCTTTTTAGTTTTGATAGGTACCTCCAATTGCCATAAAAATCTTATATAGCTAAAGAACATCTCATGACGATTCCAATAAGCCCAATCACGACTAGCATACATTGTTTTATTTCGGTGTTCCAGTGCCTACCTGCCGGCTTCATCATCAGATCAGTTCGATGGTACCATTTTCAACAGTACTGTTTATTTATAAGTATTTGCTTCATCATAGTCGTTTAACATTAATAATAAAAATAAAAATATTTATTTCTCTTCCACAAATGTTTCTTATAAACTATTACATAATGGTGCAATATTACTTGGTAAATCCTTTGTGGGAGACTGGCATCTGTACTAGGATATCCTGTAACACAGATTACCAGGCCCCCCAACAGAACAGTGATTATTAGTCGAAATGATTACAATTATTGATACCTTTGGTAAAGTACCTACACGGAAAACAATGGAATACATATTATTTTTAAGTTATTATTACAATATTTATTGTTTATATTAAAGTATTATTAAATTCATATATTCATAGATTATTATTACATCATTAATTTTTTTATATTCAATTATTATTAGATTATTATGATATTATTACAAAATGTTTAAATTCATACAATAATTAAATAAAATAAAATAAAGTAATGGTGTGGTGTGGAGGTCGTTATTTTGTAGTGTGGGAATCGTAATGATGTGGTGTGGAGGAAAAACTAAGATGGAACAACAAGAAGTTTTTCGGTTCCATCGTATCCTAGGGTTAGTAACCAGGCTATAGCTGCCTTTTTGCACTGATTTGAGTTGAGACTGTAAATGGACAATATAAAGGGTCTTTCAACAAGGACGGGTCGATGTTAAAATTGAATAAAACAAGTTGTGTCAATGTCAATCTATGTAAAGCAGCGAAAGAGATAATTATGTGGGTCCAGTTTTCAATTATAGATTTTTAAGGTTTCCCTAGTCGACGGCACAAACTAAAGGGTCTTTCAACAAGGACGGGTCGATGTTAAAATTGAATAAAACAAGTTGTGTCAATGTCAATCTATGTAAAGCAGCGAAAGAGATAATTATGTGGGTCCAGTTTTCAATTATAGATTTTTAAGGTTTCCCTAGTCGACGGCACAAACTAAAGGGTCTTTCAACAAGGACGGGTCGATGTTAAAATTGAATAAAACAAGTTGTGTCAATGTCAATCTATGTAAAGCAGCGAAAGAGATAATTATGTGGGTCCAGTTTTCAATTATAGATTTTTAAGGTTTCCCTAGTCGACGGCACAAACTAAAGGGTCTTTCAACAAGGACGGGTCGATGTTAAAATTGAATAAAACAAGTTGTGTCAATGTCAATCTATGTAAAGCAGCGAAAGAGATAATTATGTGGGTCTAGTTTTCAATTATAGATTTTTAAGGTTTCCCTAGTCGACGGCACAAACTAAAGGGTCTTTCAACAAGGACGGGTCGATGTTAAAATTGAATAAAACAAGATGTGTGTGAGATATTAACGAAATTTATTTTTTATTTAAAAGGCCCATTTATGCCATTATGGATGGAATATGACATCGTTCAAATGTCCGCCGCGGCTTCGTATGGTGGCACGAATCCGAGAGGTCCAATTTTTAATGACTCTGCTGCATATATCCGGCTGAATCCGAGCGATGGCCTGCGTTATGTTGGCTTTCAGGGCAACGGTCGAATGTGGTTTATTGGCATAGACCTGCGACTTCAGAAAACCACACAAGAAAAAGTCTAGCGGAACTCTAACTCTACCCTCAAACCGTTCATGCAGAATGTCGATTGTGTCGTTCGCTGTGTGGCAAGTAGCGCCATCCTGCTAGAACCACATGTCGTTCACGTCCATATTGTTCAATTCAAGCCAAAATAAATTGTTTATCATTGATCTGTAGCGCTCGCTCGATCTATGCAGCAGAGTCATTAAAAATTGGACCTCTCGGATTCGTGTCACCATACGAAGCCGCGGCGGACATTTGAACGATGTCATATTCCATCTATAATGGCATAAATGGGCCTTTTAAATAAAAAATAAATTTCGTTAATATCTCACACACATCTTGTTTTATTCAATTTATACACCCCGTCGTTTTTACGTTGGGGGTTAATTAAACGATTTAAACCGACTTTTCATTTTTTTATACGACTTAACCGTGGTCAATTTATATATTGTCAATGGTTACGTCATTTATAAGGGATTAATTTCGGTTTAAATCGTTTAATTTCAATAAAACGTCAGTACATTTTTGTTCAATTTACGTGCCGCGCACTATAGGTAAGTGAATGATCATATCGCGCTGCTTTGGTCCAGTGGTCGCATGGGGTTCTGAGTTCTATTACCGGCTCGGGCGAAGTATAATTTGGAGTTTCCATCTAGATGTTTTTAGTAGCAGCCCGGAGTCAGGACTTGTGCCTGTTTGATGGGGACTTACACATGACAGGAATAAAGTGGATTATTAAGGCGCCTATTCCCTTGAGTAGCTGATTTTAAAATGAGAATCACGTCTAAATGGCTACTCGTAATTTTTTGGAAAAAATATATGTTATATTAGACCATTTTCTTAATAATTTGATCTGAGCAAATTTTGGGTTTTATTCGTATAACATAGTGTAATTAATTTGTAAAGTTATGTCTAAAACGGACGAAAACACGACAATCGCACCAAAACCGCTGGGCGTATTTTAATGAAATCAACACCATCTCATAGACAGTTTAATTACCTACATTTTAGTCTGAGGCTTTTTTTTTAAAGTCATAGAATAATAAGGAAAGTACAAAAACCTACAAAATTTTGGGTCGCGCGGGTGAAACGAGTGCGTTTTTTGTTCCCTCAAGGTCGTTGGCGTTAGTCGTCGTCTTAATATTAAAGATGCACCTCTGCTCATCCTTTTGGGGAATACATGTTTCATTTTAAGTTATTGTAGACATAATAGCTACGAAATCTATTATATCTAATCTTTGCAAGAGCACATTTTGCACACTTCCTTGAATTACTATAAGTAGATGCTTGAGATTACAAAGTGATAACTGATAAGGTGAACGAATGGTTCCTCCGTCTTTACGCTTAAGCCTGTTGCAGACTAAGAGCTAAGCTATGTAGAAGCTAAGCTAAGACAGCTGAGCTTGAATTACGATAGCGTTTCACCTCCACAAAACTTTTTAGCTCGCATTTGACCACTATCTCGCCTGATGGTAAGAGATGATGTGGTCGACGGTGAAGCACGCTTGCCTAGAAGTAGGCTATTCACTCTTGACTTAAAGACTCCCAGGTTGTAGCTATCAGGAAATACAGACTCCGGCAGGGAATTCCACTCCTTAGCTGTACGCATAATGAAAGTATTCCCAAAACGTTTGGTGCGTATGGGTAAGATGTCCACCATGTACCGATGACGCATCGCCGTACGTCTTGTAGTCCGATGATGGAACGGGCTAGGAGGAATTAGTTCATGCTATTCCATCGCACACTCCCCGAAATGTAACCGATAAAAAACCGACTGGCTGGCAATTCGGCGTCGATGTTCAGGCGTGAAGTACCGTCTCGCATTTGCAAGGAACCCTTAACTTTTTTGCAGCCATCTGAGCCTTCGCCTCAATTAATGGACCGAAATTTAGGGTCGGTGTCAACGTAACACCAAGAAGTTTGAGATGATAAACCCTGGGTAGAATAAGTACGACATGTCTGACGGACTTCCTATCTGCGTCTCCGTAAGAAAAAACAGTGCTGACATTAGTCTCCAGGTGCAGAGTGCAGACCTCTAATATTAGTAAGGTTAGCACGGGGTCTCATTGCTAAGAAAGAAAATTTGTTTCAAATAAATCTCACTAGATGGCGCGACACAATTAACATTTTCTGGAATTGAACATAATAATTGTATGTTCTTGTTTAATCAACTCTCCTAAGTACAAAATTATGGAATATTGGGCTCTTCATTCACATTTCAAAAATTATTTGAACGGATCATTTAAAATTGATGCCAATAGATGTTAAAATTTGCATTGTTAACATATTTTGGTGCAAAAAAAAAACTGTAAAAACGTGCAAACTTATGAAACGAACCGTCACTGAATTTAAATAAAAAATATTCACGAACCTAGTAAACCCTTTTACTTGCAAGTCGCTGCTAACACCATCTATCTATCACCGTCAAACAGAACCGAAAGAGTTCGATGTACGAAAACATATCAGATAAATCAGACGAAAAACGCTAGTTACGTCGGCACGGTTTCTTTCTATGAGATGAGGCATGCTAGTATTGTATTATCTGTGGCTTAGCTATTGGTCTGCAACCGGCTTTAGGCTATGTGACGGACAATCAGTGGCATACTTTATTTATTTATTCAACAATCAGTACATACACTAATAGTAATAATAAACAGAAAAGACAAAGGTGATGCTTATTTAGGTAATCGGTGCAACACAACATAATAAGATTTTTGGGTTATACCACAGTAAAAATATACAAACAGTATGGAAACTACCTACAAACGCACGAAACGGGCACACTCACCCAAACATAGGTGATTGCAAACTTTTATTAAATACTAGCTGCTCCCCGCGGCTTCGCTCCCGTGGGTCATCCCACAGGACCCGTTTTCGGGATTAAAAATAGCCTATGTTACTCAGGAATAACGTAGCTTTCTATTGGTGAAAGAATTTTTTAAATCGGTCCAGTAGTTTCGGAGCCTATTCGGTACAAACAAACAAACAAACAAAAAATCTTTCCTCTTTATAATATTAGTATAGACTAGCTGTTGTGCTCACGGCTTCGCTCCTGTCAACTGCCTTTGCCTAACATTTTTTTTTTTTGGTTTGTATTTATCATCCAATGTCTGCCCCCGCTCTGGGTTAAGCGGGAGGGCGTATCAGACTTTTACTGACTAAAACCCACCCGTGTTCCTTCAGCTGCTTATGCCAGGGCCGCGGTAACTCTTTTTCAAATTTATCCGCGACCCAGACAGGCATCGGCTCTAGCGGACCCCGTCAATTTTGCTGAAATCTCTTTGAGGCGTGCGTGGAACACTACGCGCCGCCGACTCGGGCCTGGTCCTTATCTGACGGCGAGCTACCCATTACTCGCCATCCGCAAGCCCGTGTCTACGGTGGCCGGGAATCGGCTTGCGACTTCCGATGCCCAAGGCGTCTCCTGCGGTGGCTTGGGGCGTGAGAGCGTCTCCGTTGCGTCTCCCTCACACGTTCTGCCTCCTCCTTCGCGAGCATTACTGCTTCGCAGAAGGAGGTGACAGCTTCCCATGCCCTTTCGCTCCGTACCATGGCCTGTACCAGGGCCGGATGCGAGAGGTCGCCACCGCCGTTCGCCTCCACGAGGGCCTTTGCCTACCCTACCTACCTACCTATCTACATATCTAACCTACCCTACCTACATCCTACATACATACCGACCCTACCTACATACCTACCCTATCATACCTACCTACCAATTTTTTTTTTTAGGTTCATTCTGCCGCGGAGAATCTTAATCATTCATAAAATGATGTCAATTGCACAACGCCATCTATCGAATATGGAGTTCACGGTCCGAGTATCTGGATTGCATGTTTTGTGATATTTTACTTCTATTTACAAGAATACTTTAAATTCATATTATATCTTTTGATAGAGTGTACCGATTGCGATAAAAGAAAAACTAAGTAATACATCATTGAGTTACGCACAATTTTTAGGGTTCCGTACCCAAAGGGTAAAAACGGGACCCTATTACTAAGACTTCGCAATCCGTCTGTCTGTCTGTCCGTCTGTCTCCAGGCTGTATCTCATGAACCGTGATAGCTAGACAGTTGAAATTTTCACAGATGATGTATTTCTGTTGCCGCTATAACAAAAAATATTAAAAACAGTATAAAATAAATATTAAAGGGGGGCTCCCATACAACAAACGTGATATTTTTGTCGTTTTTTGCTCGATATTAATAACGGCAACAGGTAGACGCTTGAAATATTCACAGAATGTTTAGTTGTATATTTACTTCAAAAAATAATAATGAATAAAATAAAATAAAATAAATTAAGGGGGGCTCCCATACAACAAACGTAATTTTTATGCAGTGTTTTGCGATAATGGTACGGAACCCTTCGTGTGCGAGTCCGACTCGCACTTGGCCGGTTTTTATATACAGGGTGGCCAAATAGTCGTGGATCAAACGCAACTAGGGGTTAGATGGGGCTATCAGCTGCAAACAATTGTTCTACGGGAGGTCCTTAAGGTCAATCCCTGCAGAGTTATTATTTATTTTGTGTTTTTATGGTAATTTTTTTTTCTAATTCTTATTACATTCGAAAAAATCTACATTCAGTATCTTTTTTATAATTTTCACTAGATTGGTACTGATGAGTAAGCACTTATCAGTGCCAACCAAATAGCATGTCTAACGCAAGCGCGTTGGACATGCTATTTATGGTTGTTTATTGGGTGTGTTGAAGATAATATTAAGTTTTACGAAAAATCAAACTCAAATCATAACTTTTTATTTACATCGGACCTCAATGTGAAAAAAAAATACTCTACCGAAAAGTGACCCTGTATTTCAAAAAAAAAACGTTGAGTTTCTACGTTGGGGTTCTAGAAAACTCTGCAGGGGTTGACCTTAAGGGTACACTAGTCGAAAATTCTTCCATACAAACGTAGTCTGGCTTTTACTCCACTGTTTGACGATGTACGTTCAAAATAAAAAATTATATCAATTTGTCTCATCATTATCTAGCCCTGTATGGAAGGAAAAATGAAAAAAAAAATATTTACTTGAAAGTTATGAGCTTCGAAAGTTCCTTATTATAACACTAATTTTGACGTATCTTTGGGCGCAAATAAGTACCATAAGAAGAAGGAAAATGAAAATCGGCCTCCGTACAGCGATAGATTAGTAGTTCAACAATACAAATAATTATATTTTGAACAGATACATTCAGTCGTTTTTTCATGATATCCAGACTCCCAAAGGTCTGTTTATAAAATTTCGCGCGCTCGTTTTCCTTCTAAATCATCATCCATTTCGCTACAAATTTGCAAAAGTGTGTATTCGTACGCGAACTAGCTTCTTACTGCTCATAACAGCATCTATCTGTTCCGCACGTGTTGTCGGTTGATATAGCACGCATTTTAACCCCGCGCACAAAATAGTTTGTGCCGTCGACTAGGACCTCCCGTAGAACAATTTTTTGCAGCTGATGACCCCATCCTAGTTGCGATTGATCCACGACTTTTTTCCAACCTGTATAAAAGTTATCTGCATTGATTTCGTATATTTAACGTGATGCGTGCACAACTAAACAGACAAAAAATCCAAAAATGCTGGAAATGGGTTCTGTTGGTTATCCTGTAACTGCCTTACATTTTTTTTTTGGAAATATTTCAGTTAGTACCGCTCGCTATGCTCTAGCTAGTCCCGCTATGCTCGACTCGAAAAATACCTACTGAAAAGTCCCGCTATGCACGAAATTCTTCGATTCTGCGTAAACAATGGAAGGTACAGTTGGAAAGAAAAGTGTTTGAATTCAATTAAATTGAGCAGGAAACTGAGAAATATTGAAGTTAAACTGAAAATAACGAAATCTTAGTTCGAAATATTTTTAGGTTAATTTTCTCTGTTACGGCAAGACGTTTCGTTTTTCACAGTTCTATGGAATGGATGGACACTTGGTTTTAATGAATGACGCGACGTGTTGAGTGGTGGCGAGGCGAGTGTGCGTTAGTATGATGAAACGGAACGTTTAGTAATATTTTTCGCGAGAGAACCGGCTGTAACACTTTTCTTCATTACACATCACATCACATCATCAGCCTATTAATATGTTCCCACTGCTGGGACACAGGTCTCCTCTCTGTTAGAGGGCATGGGCCGTAATCCACCACGCGGGATTAATGCGGGTTGGTGGATGTCACATGTCTTCGAATTTTGGTTCTAGGACATGCCGGTGTCCTCACGATGTTTTCCTTGACCGTTTTGAGAGCAGTGGTGATGAAATAATTTACACAAAGTAAAGCGCCTGCCAGGGCTCGAACCCACGACCTACAACTTGTAAGTCGCGGCCGATACCACTGGGCCACCACTGCTATCCCGATACCACTGCTCTCATCACTGCCCGCAAATTTGATTTCGTGCATAGCGGCACTTTTTAGTAGGTATTTTTCGAGTCGAGCATAGCGGGACTGGAGCATAGTGGAACTAACCGAAATATTTCCATAGTACAAAAACTATTTTTCTACAGATTTATTATATGTATTGATTGATTAGTCTCACGATGTTTTTTTTAACGGATGTCAGAGATATACAAAGTAAACTTAAAATTTACATATGAATTCACATTGATACTTGCACAAAATTTAAGTTTGAACCCAGATTCTTAAGCACTGGGCCACCACGGAGAAACAAACATTAACTTTTAGTTAATATTTACCTGTTTTCAGAGTTTCGTACCTCGAAAGAAAAAAAATATCAACCCTTATAAGACCACTTTGTTGTCCGTCCGTCCGTCTGTCTGTCTGTCAAGACCCTTTTTCTCAGGAACGCGTGAAGGTATCAAGCTGAAATTTATATCAAATATTCAAGTCTACTGTCCCTTAAAGCTGTGATAAAAACAAACTTCTAAGCCAACGCAATCAAAAGATACAGCCGTTTATGCCGCAAATTTTCGACACTCGCAAGGTAATCAAAACCTACAAGGTACTTCCCGTGAATTCAGAATCTTGAAATTTGGTACGAAACAACGTCTTGTAGCACAGATAAAGGAAAAATTGCGAAAACCGTAAATTTTTGGTTACATCATATAATAAAAATATATTTAATGATTTTAAACTTACTACCCCTTTCCTCATGAACGCGTAGAGGTATTAAATTGAAATTCATATCAAATACTCAGGTCTATAATACCTTTAAGCTGAGGTTTGTACGGAACCATCGGTGCGCGAGTCCGACTCGCACTTGGCCGTTTTTCTTGTCAAATACTTACTGACTTTATTTTCGTAAAATATTGAATGCCCAGCCGAGACACTTCTAGATGGTAGTCGCTTGATATAAATTGTTCAGCGGAATCTAACCAGACTTAATGCAATCCTAAACTAAAACAAGTAAACTATAAAAATTCCCGACACATTTTTATTGCATGCTACATAATTTAGGCCTTCTAGGCCTTCCAGATTTCTAGATTCTTGTTAGCATTTGTTAACTTATTATCTCGTATTTTTTTTTAAGTATTTATCTATATATATAAAAGAAGAAACTGACTGACTGACTGATCGATCAACGCACAGCCAAAACCACTAGGTATAGAAGCATGAAATTTGGCAGAAAGGTTCCTCGAGTGACGTAAGTGAGCACTAAGAAAGCATTTTTGGAAATTCCCCCCCTAAGGGGGTAAAAAAGGGGTTGAAAGTTTGTATGTAATTTCTATAGTTTGTAAGTTGGACATGTGAAATTTTAGATTTACACTCTTGGTTGACAAAAAGAATTAATGGGTTTATAGGTTTTTGGAAATTCGACCCCTAAGGGGGTAAAAAGGGGGTTGAAAGTTTGTATGAAAAATCTAATTCCTTCGCCCAAAATTCTTGAAACTTAGCACAAATAGTATTCCAAATAAATGATAAATATTGACATCAGTTTTTCGAAAGTACCCCCAAATGATGATTTAGTGGGTGTTGAAGTTTGTATGAAAAAATCTGATTTCTTGGGTCATTAATTTTGAAACTTGCCACAAATACTAACTTATAGGAATAATAAAGGTTGTTATTATTATTTTTTGAAACTACCCCCAAAAGACGATTTAGGGGTGTTAAAGTTTTTTTGAAGAATCTTATGACTTCAGTTAATAAACTTAAAACTTGACATACATACCAATCTAAATGAACAATAAAGGTTGTTTTTATTATTTTTTGAAACTACCCCCAAAAATTGACATAAATACCAATCTAAATAAGTAATAAAGGCTTTCATTGTTAGTTTATCGAAAATACCCCTAAAAGATGATTTAGGGGATGTTAATTTTTTTTTTGAAGAATCTTATATCTTGGATTAATAAACATGAAACTTGACATAAATATCAACCTCAATAAAGGTTATCATTATTAGTCTTTTGAAACAACCCCCAAAGTCAATTAGGGGGTGTTGAAGTTTGTATAGAAAAATCCGATTTCTTGGGTCAATAAACTTGAAACTTGCCACAAATACTAACCTAAATTAATAATAAAGGTTGTTATTATTATTATTTGAAACTACACTCAAAAGACGATTTAGGGGTGTTAAAGCTTTTTTGAAGAATCTTATTTAACTTGAAACTTGACATAAATAAACAATAAAGGCTTTCATTGTTAGTTTTTCGAAACTACCCCAAAATATGATTTAGGGGATGTTAATTTTTTTAAGAATCTTATATCTTGGGTTAATAAACATGAAACTTAACATAAATACATACCTCGATAAATAATGAAGGTTGTCATTATTAGTTTTTTGCAACTACCCCCAAAAGACGATTTAGGCGGTTTTAAAGTGTTTTTGAAGAATCTTATTTCATGTGTTAATAAATTTGAAACTTGGCACTAATACCAACCGAAGGAAACAATAAAAAAAAATATTATATGTTTTTCGAAACTAACTGAAGCTAAGAATCTTACTGGACAGGGTTTCGTTTTTGACATAGGATTCTAGGGCGGCTATCCAACCTTTAAGGAGGTGAAAAGGGTCAAAATTAGTTTGTATGTAATATCGAATTCCTTGGGGATAAAGTTGTTAATCAAAATTTACATTTTTAGAACTCCCCCCCAGATACGGTTGGGGGTGTTAAAGTTTTTTTTGAGGAATCTCACTGCGCAATCTGATTAACATAAACGATAAATTAAAAAGAGAAGAAACGAGTGAATAACATATTTAGGTTGTTCAAAACTCGACCATCAACAGGGCAAAAAGGGGTTAATAAGTTTTTAAGTCAAATAACGAATCGTCCCAATTTAATAAACCCTGTATATCTACGACCCAGTTTTTATTGTTTAAATAATAGCTTATTTTTGGTCGCCTTCACTAACTGCATATAAGAAAATCATTTATAGGATAAACGAAATCACGCGAACGAAGTCGCGGGCGGAGTGCTAGTATTACATAATCTTTAATTTTTTAAAAGCGTAACCGTGGAGTTTCTTGCCGGTTCTTCTATATTCCATAGGAAACCACCAACCAGAACCGTCCACCTTTTGTTGACGTTTTATTTAAAGTGCCTATGCAGGCCTACGTGAAATAAAAAAAAACACAATCTATTCAACACAGTACCAAAATAAGACACGATATCTTGCGAAAACATCCCGATTCAAACAGTAAAACGCCCATAACTTTTGAACGGCTGCACCGATTTTCATCAAACATAGGCAAGATATTAAGCTAGTATTATGTTATCTGTGGCTAAGAACACTCTCGATAAACTCACTTTTCAAACGAAAACGAAATTAAAATCTGTGCATCCATTTAGGAGCTACGATGCCATGTACAGATACATAAATACACCAATACACAGGTACACACGTCAAACTTATAACACCTCTCTTTTTCTATCGGGAGTTAAAAAGGGCTAGGTCACTGATAATAAAATGCTCCTAGAATCTAGATCTAATCATAAGAAACCAATATTCTTTTTCCGGTGACGCCTCCGTGCTAAGTGGCTTGTTGACAATCAGATAAAAACAGTTCTATTGTCTATTGTCAGTGTGCCATCCTGCATTAATAAGGAGATTGGAGATAATCCTAGCGATACTGATAGATGTAAAATAGGTTGGATAGGTAACCATGTTTACATAGTCGATTCCACTTTTTAAAAAGAAATTGTCAGTCTTTTTAATTGATAAATGTTATTACTCCATTTGCGACTTTCTGAATGATAAAACTTTATAGTTTTCATTGTAATTATTTTGTTGACATTTATTTTATTCCGATTTTAGGCTTTTATTTTGACCTTTTTTTTTGCTATTTTGACATTTGACTAATTTTACACAGATATAATATGTCATTGAACGATTAAACGATTGAATCTCTCATGATGTTCTTCAGAATGGCCAGGTGCGCAGTACCACGGGGTCTCATTGCTAAGAAAGAAAATTTGGTTCGAATAAATCTCACTAGATGGCGCGATATGCACCTCGGTATCCACCTATCTGTTATTGAATGTGCGTAAAATTAACATTTTCTGGAATTGAACACAAAAATTGTATGTTCTTGTTTAATCAACTCTCCTAAGTACAAAATTATTAGTGTTGCAACAGAACTCTGCTTCCGCTTCCGCAACTGCAGAAGTTCCGCATGTTTTTTTCACTTCCGTTTCTGCTTCTGGTTCCGCAAACTTTATAACAGAACTCTGAACGGAAGCGGGGAGAAAGCGATGAGGAGCGGTGCAGCAGACGCGACGGCGGCACGGCGACTTTGAGTAGTGACATTTTCAGTTGTTTGTGACATTTTCAGTTGTTTCAGTTTTTTTGTTTTACAAATCGCATTTTTTCACCAGCGTCATTGCAGAGCAGGTTGAATCTAAATTACTTAATATGACGATTAACACTATTAGAACCAGACAATCCAATTCCATCCAAGATGATGACTGCAATTGAAGACATTGAAGTGCAGCCTTCTACTTCCAAATCATCAGCATCATTGCAAATATTGGAATCGATGTTAAGTGTAAATGAAGACCAGGAGGAGGACTCTTCTACAGCTGACGATGGTGACAATTTACTTTTAAAGATACAGTCACACCTTCGGGAGTACAAGAAAGAAAAAAGACTACCTCTTCATGAGGATCCCCTTATGTGGTGGAATGGAAATGCGCACAAATACCCCCATATTTTGCCAATAGTTCGCCAATACTTATCAGCTCCCCCAGCAGTGTAGCCAGTGAGCAATTATTTAGCGGAGCTGGTTTAATATATGAAGAACATCGAAATAGGCTGAAAGGTGAAAAAGCGGCCAAGTAACTCTTTATTAAATATAACTTGCCGCTGTTTAATTTTGACTACTAAAATACAAATTTAATAAAAAAAGTTTTAAAAGTACAATTGTGCTTTTTTTTCATAGTGTTAACGCTTCCGTTTCCGCTTCCGTATCCGTTTCCGCTTCCGTTAAGATTTACTTTTGACATCTGTTTCCGTTTCTGCTTCCGTTATGCCAGTTCCGTTGCATCACTAAAAATTATGGAATATTGGGCTCTTAATTCACATTTCAAAGATTATTAGACGGATCATTTAAAATTGATACCAATAGATGGCGCATTTTTAAAGTTCTGAGGCGCACCACTCGATTGTTAAAGTTTGCATTTTAACACATTTTGGTGCAAAAAAAAAACTGTAAAAACGTGCAAATAAATACTAGAAAACAAACCTTCACTGTATTTAAAGAAAAAACATTCACGAACCTAGTAAACCCTTTTACTTGCAAGTCGCTGCTAACACCATCTATCTATCACCGTGAAACAGAACCGAATACGTTCGATGTACAAAAAATTGCCAGAATAAGCAGTCGAAAAACGCTAGTTACGTCTTCGTTTCTTTGTATGGGATGAGATAGTCGGAGGATACGTCTGGTTTTGGTCAGCCAGCTCGCGAAGATGTATCCTCCGACAGCACAGCATGATTTTCTCCTTGTTTACCTCTTTTTAGTTCGCTTTTAAAGCAGTCGGGTTTTTTGATTTTTTTAATTAACTTCTTTTTCTTTGTTTTATTTTACCACTTTGTTGACGTGATTAATATGTGATGCCAAATTATAGCTTTCTAGTATTTAGAGTCTTTGAGCTAAGCTGCGGACGAACGGACGTACAGACGGACATGGCGAAACTATAAGGGTTCCTTGTTGACTACGGAACCCTAATAAAACTGAGTTGGTATTAACATAAGTGTGAATGGATACCTTTATCAATGACAAGCCAAAGGACAGTCAGGAAATTGACTCACAGATTGTATGGAATACGAAAAATACTAACATATGTATGTAAATATTTATTCTTGATATACACGTGACGAATAAAAATAGATAAGAAATGGTAGATTTGGTATGATAGCATTCACAGTTCCCTTTTAAACTGAAATTAAGTTTCGGGGTAACCCAGACATTAGATACTGAATTACCGTTAAGGAAAATATATTCACATAACATCACGCCTGCATTAGAACGAATTAGGGGTAGACACAGATATCATATCTATCTATACATGGTGTTTATTAGGGTTCCGTACCCAAAGGGTAAAAACGGGACCCTATTACTGAGACTCCACTGTCTGTCTGCCTCTTTGCAGTCGGGTTATTTGATTTTATTTTTTTCTTATTTATAACTTTTTAATTATAATATTTTATTTTTCGAATGACTTTTAAACATTTAAGTGGTATATATTTTTGTAATCACCTTTAGAAACCCTTCATTTTGATACCCCACTCGATGGGTTTGGAAGAAATTAAAATTGCAACCCCCACAATATTGCGTCCAAAATCCTGTCCTGTCTGTCTGTCTGTCTGTCTGTCTGTCACCAGGCTGTATCTCATGAACTGTGATAGTTAGACAGTTGAAATTTTCACAGATCATGTATTCCTGTTGCCGCTATAACAAAAAATACTAAAAACAGTATAAAATTAATATTTAAGGGGGGCTCCCATACAACAAACGTGATATTTTTGCCGTTTTATGCCCGATATTAATAAAGGCAACAGGTAGACGCTTGAAATATTCACAGAATGTTTAGTTGTATATTCTCTTCAAAAAATAGTCATTATTAAATTAAAATAAAATAAATTAAGGGGGGCTCCCATACAACAAACGTGATTTTTTTTTTGCAGTGTTTTGCGATAATGGTACGGAACCCTTCGTGTGCGAGTCCGACTCGCACTTGGCCGGTTTTTTTTGATATCCCATAACTCTAGGGTATAAGTAAAAATAATACAAAAAGTCCTACAGTATGTGGTCCAAAAATGCATAGTTTCGAAAATTTAATGAATCAAAATTCAAATTCCTAGTGTGGAGCAAAGTTATAAAAAAAAAAAAATTGCGTCAATGTACGAAAAAAGTAAAAAAAAAAAAATATGATAATAATTCGTATGCCAGTGGATTCTTTGATATGATCTCATTCATAGCCTAGATTCCTAGAGTTATGGGATATAAAAAAACACCTTGTTAGCACGTCTCCCACACTTAGTTATATTTTTTTACTTTTTTAAAGGAGGAAGTTATCAATTCGAATTTATTTTAACTAGGTGAACCAATATGATGATTATACATGTGGTCCAATTAAAATTTCATCAAATCTGATCTAGAACTTCAGAGATATACAACAGAACTCTTCAATAAATTACGGTAAATCTCTCGGGAGTGCTGCAATTGCATAAAAGTTTATTGTTTACACCATTTCATAACATAACATCACACTAGTATAGTCCTCGCCAAACTTCTTGGCCGCCTTGAAGTTGGCTTTCCGATGCGCAACGCACGAAACGGTGATGTTTTTGTATGAGATTTACTACTGCGCAGCCATTGTAGGCAACTTCAGGGCGGCCAAGAAGTTTGGCGAGGACTATACGCTCTAAAGGGGCACGCAGGTGTGAACAGTTCACCCTGGTATATTCTCATTCCACCGGTTTTGTTAAAGTTTCATGTTATAGAGTTAATATATTCTGGCATCACTTTGGGCATTATAGGTACCTAAATATAGAACTGGTTCATGATGTACCACAACTAAAATGGGGAAAATTAAAAAAGAAAAAAAAATTCAAAAATATACAACCGACTTCCAAATAAAATCACTACAAAGTGAAAAATAACTTCAACTTCGGAAGTCGGTGTCAAAAAACAAGGACACTGACTGCCAAAATTGAAGTTATATTTCACTTTGTAGTGTTTTTATTTGGAAGTCGGTTATAATTTTTTTTTTTTTTTTTTTAATTCCCATGTAGGGGCGAACCTATTGCCATCAACAAAGGACAGAACTGGGAAAGCAGTGGTGGCCAAATGGTAACGGCGGACTTACGTATGTAGGCTGTGGGTCCGAACCCAGGCAGACGCATTACTTTGTGTTTTTTTTTTTATCACCACTGCGTGTCACACCCCTAGGAGTGTTATTGAGTTTCTCCATTTGTAATAGCAACGCGGAGTCTGGACTTCTGTCCTTCATCATCAGCATTTTTTAACATTCCCACTGCTGGGACACAGGCCTTTTCTCTGAAAGAGGGGGACTGGGTCTTAATCAAGTCTTCCCCTAGTCGACGGCACGAACTATTTTGTGCGCGGGGTTAAAATGCATGCTGTCTCATCCAACAACACGTGCGAAAGAGATTGATGCTGTGATGAGCAGTAACAAGCTAGTACTCGTACGAATTCGCACTTTTGCAAATTTGTAGCGTAATGGATGATGATTTAGGACGAAAACGAGTGCGCGAAATTTAATAAACAGTCCTTTGGGAGTCTAGATATCATGAAAAACCGGCCAAGTGCGAGTCGGACTCACACACGAAGGGTTCCGTACCATTATCGCAAAACATTGCATAAAATCACGTTTGTTGTATGGGAGCCCCCCTTAATTTATTTTATTTTAATTTATTAATTATTATTTTTTAAAGTAAACATACAACTAAACATTCTGTGAATATTTCAAGCGTCTACCTGTTGCCGTTATTAATATCGAGCAAAAAACAGCAAAAATATCACGTTTGTTGTATGGGAGCCCCCCTTTAATATTAGCTTTATACTGTTTTTAGTATTTGTTGTTATAGCGGCAACAGAAATACATCATCTGTGAAAATTTCAACTGTCTAGCTATCACGGTTCATGAGATACAGCCTGGAGACAGACGGACAGACAGACAGACAGACAGACGGATCGCGAAGTCTTAGTAATAGGGTCCCGTTTTTACCCTTTGGGTACGGAATCCTAAAAACTACTAAATGTATATTTTCATAATAAAATTATTTTCATTGTTGAATTACTAATCTATCCCTGTATGGAGGCCGTTTTGCAATTTTCCTTCTTATGGTATTTATTTCCATCCAAAGATGCGTTAAAATTAGTGTTGAAATATGGAACTTTCGACGCTCATAACTTTCAAATATTGTATTTTTTTACTTTTCTGTATCCATACAGGGCTAGATAATGATGAGATAAATTGATATACTTTTTTATTTTTAACGTACATCGTCAAACAGTGGAGCAATCGCCAGATTACGTTTGTATGGAAGAATTTTCGACTAGTGTAACCTTAATCAACCAAGCGGGCCAGTCACATGTCTGCGAATTTTTGGTTCTAGAACATGCCAGTTTCCTCAAGATGTATTCTTTTACCGTTATTAGAGCTGTGGTGATGAAATAAACTAGACAAATCAATGCGCATCCCTGGGTGCGAACACTTCCAACCCGGGACCTCCACTTGTAAGTCGGGACCACCACTGCTCTATGATAAGAGTAATATTGGGACAATGCCACCGCACTATACACAAACCACTGCAACTCCTGAAACCAGAATCAATAGTGGCGACCACCAGGAAAGCGCCGAGGCAATGAAGCTCGACGAAGTCCCGGAGAATGAATTTAACTGTCTTGGATCCCGCAACGAAATTAATCAGAAAATAATAAAGAAGGAGTAGGAAAACAAAAACATAATCCACTTCCCTCCATATCAAGCAGGAGACAGAACAAAGAAGGCCAATAGGTACAAAGGGTCGTTTACAACTGGGATAAGCTCCTGCACCTGTAGCCAAGTTGACAATCTACAATCGATAACGCTTGTAGAAAACGAATCAATGTATGGGAATGACACATCTGAACGTTAAGTCACGTGGTCAGACCATACAAATAGAAGGCGTTAACGATTGTAGAAAGAGATTCGATACGAAATGTTTCTAACTTGGCTAGGGAGGCAGTTGCCTAGCACCACGGATGAAAATTAACATTAATACTACTGGCTCCTAACATTGTGAGCTTTTATATTTGATTCCAATATAATAAATATAGGTATGGCTAAAACGCTTGAACGCACTGAAATTTGTTCTGGTTTCCACAAGGTCTGTAGGTCTATGATAAGAGTTGTTAAACAATTTTATTTATAACATTAAAAGCAACAACTAACGATGTTGTGTACTAAGAAAATTATGATATGCTCTGCCAACGAACCCGACACATTCCGTCTAGTCTCTGACTCAGCTATTAGTATTTCTGTTTCTACACACATTCACTTGCGTCATATTCTATAGAAATACAGGCTGATAGTGGCTTCTTATTCTGTTGGTACATGCCAAAGAACGAGTAAATTATCTATTTAATTACAATGAAGATGCCAATAGAAAGTATGATACACAGTTGGCCAATATTTTACAACAGTAAACAATCAAGAGTAGTCAATTTTGTAATGGATAACTGAATATCCCACATAGGCGGATCCAGGGAGGAGGGGCATGGGGGCACTTACTACTACATCCCCAGACGGTTCAGCCGAGACTCTGAGAGACTAATAGAGTAGTATATCGCTTTGATAACGTTTGTTCGTACATAAGTAGGTTTTTTTAATATTCGTTTATTATAAATACCTAATATTTGCATTTGTGGCAGTGAGCAGGGCACATTGCTCGCAGAACGGATGGCCGATGGGGCAGAAAGGTTCTGGAGTGGCGACCGCGAACCGGAAGACGTTGCGTTGGACGGCCTCCCACCAGGTGGGCCGATGACCTGGTTACGGTTGCGGGAAAGCGCTGGTTGCGAGACGCACGGGATCGGTCAATGTGGCGACGCCTAGGGGTGGCCTAAGCCCATCAGTGGACGTCTTTCGGCTGAAATGATGATGATGATGATGAATATTTGTATATAGTTATTATATGTCGTTGATCAGGCCTAGATTAACTACGTAGCAGGTTTAGCAAATGCAAAAGGCCCCGCGCCCTGGGGGTTGTACAAAACCCCCGTGTTGCTTGTACAAAACTAGCTAGCTTCACGAGTAGGTTTATTATGTATGAATTGTCTTATTTTTTTATATATTTTCACTCGCTTTTTCACCCAGTTTTTTAATTGTCAAAAGAAAGTTAACGTGTCCTAGATTGGGTTCTTGCATCTTAGTAGTTCTTGGTTGTTCCACTTTTGGGCAAGAAACTCTTATTTCGTTCAGTGGTGTAAAGAAACCACTCCGTATCTAAGGTATCAACGAAGATCACTTCTATTCCAGCACCATCCAATCAATCAATAACGTAGATTTTACAAAAATGCTATCCTATATTTAGTACTTCTTGTGAAGTAATTTGGGTCAAGTTTTGGCTACTGTAACATCGATACAATCTTTAAACAAAGTACTAACAAATTTAAATATAGAAAAACACAGTCCTCGCTGGCTTAATCCAGCACTATCATTGAATCTAGTCAAGAAAGAGTCCTTAGGGGCTCAAGGGATTCCCCAGGAATGAATCCTGGATCCGCCCCCGACGTACAACTTAAGGACTTTTGACAATCTTTATCGCTGAAAAATAATGGCATTTTCTTCAACCTAGGCTCGCTAATATTATAATGGTGAAAGTTTGTGAGTGTGTTTGTATATTTGTTACTCTTTCAAGCAAAAACACTGAACGGATCTTGATGAATTTTGGCACAGAGATAGATTATAATCTGGAATACCTACTAGGATCCTTTTTTTCCCGGGAATATGATCCTTTGGGATACTTTTCGACATTCACGCGGGCGAAGCCGCTAGCAGAAGCTAGTTGTATGGTTTATGTTGGCCATGTTACTTCTGCCGAAACAAGTATCTGCCTAAACCAGAATCTGTCCTAAAACGAATAATCCGTTGTTTTATACACGCTTATGACGAATATCAATTATTTCCCCGATTGTACCAATAACATCAATTAACCACAAACAAACCAGCAAAAAACTGGTACCTACGAAAGACACCGACTTCCAAAAATAAAGTTATTTTTCACTTTGTAGTTTTTTATTTGGAAGTCGGTAGTATTTTTTTGCAAAAAAGTTTTTTTATTTTTCACTTGTAGTTGTACCTACCTAATAGGCAAGTTGTTTAGTAAGGTATCTATAACGCCGGAATAGAAACCGTATATCATGAAACTTGAACATAACCGGTGAAATGAGAAATCTGCGTACCCCTTAAGAGCGTACTGGCGTTATGTTATGTTATGAAATGGTATAAACAATGAACAGACATGCGATTGCAACAATCCCGAGAGCATTGCCGTTATTTATTGAAGAGTTATGTTGTATATCTTCGAAGTCCTTCATCAGATCTTCACCAAAATAAAATGGGACCAATTTCGGAACATGTTCTTTCAACCAAAAACTTTTTTTATTTACAACTTTTTAGTTATTTTTTTTTAGAATTAGGTACATTTAAACATATAAGTGTTGTGTATTAAATCGCCTCTTAAAATCCTTTATTTTGATACCCCACACGATGGGTTTGGAAGAAAAATATATTTTTTTTTCCCCACAAAATGGCGCCCAAAATCCGCCATTTTTGTTTTTTCCAATTTTAATGTAGCCAGTGACATTCGCAGGATTAAGACGAATCGATTGACGTAAGAATCATCAAAATCGGCCAACGCGTTTGGTCTCTAGAACGCCACATAGGAACAAACATACATACATACATACATACATAGACTGATAAACACATTACCCTCCTTCGGCAGTCGGGTAATGAATGGGTCCTAACATTGTAAGCTTTTATAATATTTGATTTCAATAATAAGTATGGCTAAAACGCTTGAACGCACTGAAAAATGTTCTGGTTTCCACAAGATCCGTAAGTCTACGACAAAAGAAGATAAACAATTTTATTTGTAACATTAAAAGCAGCAACTAACGATGTTGTGTACTAAGAAAATTATGATATGCTCTGCCAACGAACCCGACACATTCCGTCTAGTCTCTGACTCAGCTATTAGTATTTCTGTTTCTACATACATTCACTTGCGTCATTTTCTATAGAAATACAGGCTGATAATAATTTCTTCTTATTCTGATGGTACATGCCAAACATTATATGTATATTTAATTTCAATGAAGATGCCAATATAATAATACACAGTTGGCCAATATTTTACAATAGCAAACAATCAAGATTAGTCAATTTTGTAATGGCGTTTAAATTGATAACTGAATATCCAACATAGGCGGATCCAGGGGGGAGGCATGGGGCACTTCCCCCCATAGACGGCTCAGCCGAGACTCTTAGAGACTTATTTAGTGTATCGCTTTGATATGTTGCTTTTTGCGTACATAAGTAGGTTTTTACCCGACTTCCGAAGGAGGGTAATGTGTTTATCAGTCTATGTATGTATGTATGTATATATGTATGAATGTATGTATGTATGTATGTTTGTTCTTATATGGCGTTCTAGAGACCAAACGCGTTGGCCGATTTGGATGGTTCTTACATCAATCGATCGAGTGTCACTGGCTACATTAAAATTGGAAAATAGAAAAATAGCGGATTTTGGGCGCCATAATGTGGGGGCCCAAACCTATCGTATGGGGTATCAAAATAAAGGGCTTTAAGTGGTGATTTCAAAAATATATAACACTTATATGTTTAAATGTACCTAATTCTAAAAAAAAAAAAAAAAAAAAGTTATAAAAAAAGTTTATTAAAAATATCAAAAAACCCGACTGCTTAAAAAGCGAACTAAAAAGATATAAACAAGAAGAAAATCATGCTGTGCAGTCGGAGGATACATCTGGTTTTGGTCAGCCAGCTCGCGAAGCAGTCGGGTTTTTAGATTTTTTTAACTAACTTTTTTTTTAAAGTTAATTTATTATAAATACCTAATATTTGTATATAGTTATTAAATGTCGTTGATCAGGGTCAAATTAACTACGTAGCAGGTTTCGTAAAAGCAAAAGGCCCCACGCCCTGGGGGTTGTACAAAACCCCCTTGTTGCTTGTACAAAACTAGCTAGCTTCACGAGTAGGTTTATTATGTATGAATTGTCTTATTTTTTTATATATCTTTACTCGCTTTTTCACCCAGTTTTTATCAATTCCATTTATGTATTAATTGTCAAAAGAAAGTTAACGTGTCCTACATTGGGTTCTTGCATCTACTAAGATGCAAGAAAGTAAAGTTCATGGTTGTTCCACTTTTGGGCTAGAAACTCTTATTTCGTTCAGAGTGGTGTAAAGATACCACTCCGTATCTAAGGTACCAAGGAAGATCACTTCCATTCCAGCACCATACATTCAATTAATAATGTAGGTTTTACGAAAATGCTATCCTATATTTAGTACTTCTTGTGAAGTATTTTGGGTCAAGTAACTATATAGTAGCAAGTACCCACTTAGTGTCCTAGTGATTCGGCTAGTACAAACTTGGATACAATCTTACAAAGTTCTAACAAAACAAAATAAAGAAAAACACAGTCCCCGCTGGCTTGATCCAGCACTATCATTTGAATCTAGTCAAGAAAGAGTCCCTCGGGTACAAGGGACTCCCCAGAAATGAATCCTGGATCCGCCCCTGATGTACAACTTAAGGACTTTTGACAATCTTTATCGCTGAAAAATAATGGCATTTTCTTCAACCTTGGCAAGCTAATATTATAAAGGCGAAAGTTTGTGAGTGTGTTTGTATATTTGTTACTCTTTCAAGCAAAAACACTGAACGGATCTTGATGAATTTTGGCACAGAGATAGATTATAATCTGGAATACCTACTAGGATACTTTTTTTCCCGGGAATATGATCCCTTGGGATACTTTTCGACATTCACGCGGGCGAAGCCGCTAGCAGAAGCTAGTTGTAAGGTTTATGTTGGCCATGTTACTTCTGCCGTAACAAGTATCTGCCTAAACCAGAATCTGTCCTAAAACGAATAATCCGTTGTTTTATACACGCTTATGACGAAAATCAATTATTTCCCCGATTGTACAAATAACACCAATTAACCACAACCACAACGCAAAAAATTGGTACCTACGAAAGACACCGACTTCCAAAAATAAAGTTATTTTTCACTTTGTTGTTTTTTTTTTTTTTTTTTTTTTTTTTTTTTTTTATTATTGATAGGCTTGCGCTTGACCACTATCTCACCTGATGGTAAGTGTTGATGTGGTCGACGATGTAGCACGCTTACCTAGAAGAAACCTATTCACTCTTGACTTAAAGACTCCCAGGTTGTAGCTATCAGGAAATACAGACTCCGGCAGGGAATTCCACTCCTTAGCTGTACGCATAATGAAAGTACTCCCAAAACGTTTGGTGCGTATGGGTGGGATGTCCACCATATACCGATGACGCATCGCCGTACGTCTTGTAGTCCGATGATGGAACGGGCTAGGAGGAATTAGTTCATGCAATTCCATCGCACACTCCCCGAAATGTAACCGATAAAAAACCGACAGACTGGCAACTTGGCGCCGATGTTCAAGGCTCTGGAGCCTAGACTCGACCAGTATCTCATTGCCGATGAGCCTCTTGGCCCGTTTTTCAATCGACTCTAGTGCATCCAGCTGGTACTTCGCAGATCCGTCCCAGAGATGAGAGCAGTACTCCATGCATGACCGAACTTGCGCTTGGTACAAGTTGAGCAACTGTTCAGGCGTGAAGTACCGTCCCACCTTCGCAAGAATCCCCAACTTTTTGGCAGCCAGTTGAGCTTTTGCCTCAATGAATGGACCAAAATTGAGGGTCGATGTCAATGTAACGCCAAGAAGCTCAAGATGGTCTGTTATCGGCACGGTCACACCACGGAAAGAAGGAGCCGGGTGGAATTGGCTCCTTTTAGCGGAAAAAAGACACGCCTGGGTCTTAGTAGCATTGAACCTGACCAGATTGGCATCACCCCACTCGGAGACTGCCTTCAAGGACAGATTCAAGCGCCCAACCATGGCCTCCCGGAGAGACCGGATCTGAGGCCCAGTAGCACGCGCGTCGGATACGTATCTCTCAGCAACAGTGCTGTCGTCTGCATACCCAAAGGTGCCGGGTTTTAACAGATCATTTATGTGCAACAAGAACAATGTTGCTGAGAGTACCGATCCTTGAGGGACCCCGGCATTGATATCCAGTTGGTCAGATGAGCGGCCATCAATAACCACTCGTATAGACCGGTCCCTCAGGAAGTCCGCGATCCAATCGCACAGTCCACTGGGCAGACCGAATGAAGGAAGCTTACCAATAAGGCTCTCATGCCAGACCCTGTCGAAAGCCTTCGAGATGTCGAGGGAGACGGCAAGCGCTTCCCCGTGCTTCTCGATGGCCTCACTCCAGATGTGAATGGCATACGCTAGAAGATCTCCAGTTGACCGATTTTGGCGGAAGCCATATTGGCGGTCACTGAGGATGTCGTTAGCTTCTAGGTATGCCAGGAGCTTGGAGTTGAGCACTCGTTCCATACTCTTGCAGAGAATGGACGTAACTGAAATGGGTCTGTAGTTGGCCGGGTCAGCCCGACTGCCCTTCTTGGGCACAGGCTGAACGTTAGCTTGCTTCCATGCATTCGGCACTTTTCCAGTCTCATATGAAAGGCGAAACAGGCGTGTCAGGATCGGAGACAGTTCAGGCGCACAAGTTCTCAGAACAATTGCCGGTATCCCATCGGGGCCACTAGCTTTGTTCACGTCAAGGTTGCGCAGCACCCTACGGACGTCCTTTTGATGGATGCGAATGTCCGAAATACTCGTCTCGCATCCGTCAGGGGAAGGAGGGGGCTGCGCGTTACCAGAATCCAGGCGTGAAGATTCCGCAAAAAGAGAGGCAAATAAGTTTGCTTTCTCCTCAGCGGAGTGGGCCAGTGTTCCGTCGGGTTTCAGCAGTGGTGGTAGTGTGGAACGGCAGAAATTCGATTCAACCGACTTAGCCAGGGACCAGAACGCTTTACTACCGGCTGGGTAGGAAGCAAGTTTGGTCCCAATACGGCTTATGTGGTCAAACCGAGCCCTTCGCAATACCCTCTTGCAGGACTTGGCAGCCCCATTAAAGGCTCTCTTCCGCTGGCTCACGTCGCTAGCCTTGCGCGTCCGAGCGTCGACCCATGCGAGGTACGCCTCATGTTTAAGCGTGTTGGCGCGATTGCACTCGGCGCCAAACCATGGCCGGTCAACGCTAGACATTGCTACGGTACATTTGGAAGTCGGTAGTATTTTTTTGCAAAAAAGTTTTTTTTATTTTTCACTTGTAGTTGTACCTACCTAATAGGCAAGTTGTTTAGTAAGGTACCTATAACGCCAGAATAGATTACCCGAAAATCATGAAACTTGAACATAACCGGTGAAATGAGAAATCTGCGTACCCCTTAAGAGCGTACTGGCGTTATGTTATGTTATGAAATGGTATAAACAATGAACAGACATGCGATTGCAACAATCCCGAGAGCATTGCCGTTATTTATTGAAGAGTTATGTTGTATATCTTCGAAGTCCTTCATCAGATCTTCACCAAAATAAAATGGGACCAATTTCGGAACATGTTCTATCAAACAAAAAAAGAGTTTTCAAAATCGGTCCCCAAATGACGGAGATATTGGTGAATATACATTAAAAAAAAACATACATGAAGTCGAACATAGAACCTCCTCCTTTTTGGTAAGTCGGTTAAAAATTATTACATGTTTTACAAATAGTTTGAACAACTCAGTGATTTAACGTGGTAACTAAGTGGCAGTGATCCCAAGCAGGCGAGCACGGCCTACTGTGACAGGCTTGAATCACACATTTTTATCACAGTTTGGGAGCAGTAAAATCGTGATAAAATGCGCGACTCAAGCCTATCACAAAGGCTGTGCTCGCCCAGCGGGTTCGCTTCTCGACTCGGACATAGCTTTAATGAATTGGAGAAGTATTATCTATTCTCCACAAACCAGTAACTACATAACAGAAAACGCCTTCGCAAGACTGGTGGTCTGGATTGCACTGGTAAGCGGGACTTTCGTATGCCACAGCTTAGCATGCTTTCCAAAGGGCGGAGGGACACTGTATTTGAACAATGGCGAAATTTTAGCTGACTTAAATTTGAGCGTCTGAAAGTGAGTTATATACGAAAGACATTCTATAAATTGTCTATGTTTTTTAAAGTATAATTAGGCCTGGTCCAAAATAGATAAAAAAAAAAACATAATAAATAAAAAGTTATTTAATTTTTTTGTTCATTTCTTTAGCATAGTGTTGCCATTATATATTTTATCTGCTAAGTGACAAGTAGTAACTATATTTAAGTAATAATATCATTATTGTATTTATTGCAGTAAATGAGTTAACAATACAGTTTATGTCTAAGTGTGTGTGTTGTTGCAGATATATGTTCCTTGCAGGTAGGTAAGAATATTGTAGTGTAGTAGAAATAAATTAATTACTTTCAATTAATGATTGGCAAAAAGACTAGTACCCAAGTCTAAAAAAAATATAGCTTGGTTGTTGACGACAACCTTTTGATACACGTGAAAGTCACTTAGTTTAAATAAATATACTCTTTCCAAAGAGTACACATTTCATGCTAAAATAACTTTTACTTCCACGAAATTGAATAATATTACCTATTAAACACATTATTAAAAGTTACCTAGACATAACCTACAAAAGTTTATGACTGAATATCTATTATTCTCGACATTCTCGAACAAAAATTCTTGCACAAACTAATTCAAAACATCACCCTGAGTTAAACCAGATATTTTTCATTTAAAGACTTTCGAATTTAATCTCAGCTAAAACAATATATGGGCACCTGCCTTTTTTCTTACTAACTCGCTTGGTCTGCAAGGAAAGCGTTGACACTGCTGTCTCTAGCAGAGGCAGCTAAGGCATCTTGGTGCTTTGTTTGAAAACCCAATAAGCGTCATCAGCCTAGAATTTGCCCACTGCTGGGACACAAAACAGGCCTCCTGTCTGTCAGAGGAAGTGTGCTGTATTCCACTAGTCTGTCTAGTTCTAAGTGCCATTCGCCGTTTTGAGATCAGTGGTGATGGAATAATTTTCCACAAAGTAAAACGTATGTCTGTGTTCGACTTCGAACCCACGAACCCTGAAACTCGTAGCTGCTGCCGTTAATTTTGTTCCTTCCTATTCAGGGAGAGACAAATTCAAATTTATTTATTTCGTGAACACAGGGTACATATAGAAGGTGTTATAATACATAAGATCCGAGCTCAAGGGCGTCGCCAGCCGATGGCCCAGGGGGGGGGGGCAAGTTGATATGGAGAATGAGAAAAGTATGAATTGTAGGTAAAGTCGAGAGCACATGAAGCTTTTCACTTGTAGTACGAGCCTTACATCTACAGCGATTGTAATAATATCGGTAGTTCTCGCCAAACTTCTTGGCAGTCCCGAAGTTGGCTGCAATGTCTGCGCAGTAGTAAATCATACAAAAACAGTACCGATCCGTGCCTTGCGCATCGGAAAGCCAACTTCAGGGCGGCCCAGAAGATTCACGGTGGAGCGATCAAAATTTTCAACGCTTTTCCGTGTCGGGAAAGAAGGTTTTTGCCTATTTTAGGATATCAACAACGGTTCGATCTGTTGGGTTTGGTTTATATATATATTCATTCGAGTTTCGACGTACGGGAATGATCAATCAAGCAAGTCAAGTCAGAGACTTAGGACTGTGGTTGCTTTACTTTTGGCAACTTTTTTAGAAACTCTAGGGGGGGGCGCCTGCCCCCCCCCTGCCCCCCCTTGGCGACGCCCTTGTCCGAGCTGTGTCCCGCCAAAAGGCATACAAAATATCTCACAATAAAATGAAAAAATATGTCACTAATAAAATAATTAGATTTTTCACTAATATGAGAATGTCACTAATAATAGAATATAAAATAATGTCACTAATACATTAATACAACAATAATCAAAATTAACACAATTATCCAGTATACATATGAATAGATTGGATTTAGTAAACAGGTATTATAATTAAAATTTGTCATTTAAGTATTCGTCAACAGAATAATACACTTTGTTTGATTTTTTTTTTTAAATTCGTTAAATTTAGTACTTGAGATAACTTGTCCTGGTAACTTATTATATAGTTTTTGAGCCATTGCATAAAAGCTGTTGCTATGAAATTTTGTTTTTGTTGCTACCACCTGCAACTTATTTGAGCGCCGTTTACTTTCTACAAATCTGTATAAATACATGTTGTGTTTCACAAAAATACACGCTTTATAAATATAGAGTGACTGTAAAGTTAATATTCTATTAGACATTATTATATTAGACAAATAAAAGTGAAATACTAAAAATCACAGATATAAAACTAACTAGATGACGCGATATTTTGTACTTCGCGTGTCAAAAAACGGAGTAAAATTACGATCAATAATAGTACTTTGGCACATTATCGTCACCGGACATCTACCGAAATCTAGAAAAATGTCTAATTATACCATATCACGGGGTCTCATTGCTAAGAAAGAAAATTTGGTTCAAATAAATCTCACTAGATGGCGCGACGTATACACAAAATTCAATTCACACAAAAAGAATTGTGTGTAAAATTAATATTTTCTGAAATTGAACATAAATATTTTATGTTCTTGTTTAATCAACTCTCCTAAGTACAAAATTATGGAATATTGGGCTCTTAATTCACATTTCAAAGATTATGCATTTTTAAATTTCTAACACATTTTGGTGCAAAAAAAAAACTGTAAAAACGTGCAAAAAAATACTATATTGTATCTAACTGTAATTAAAGAAAAAAATATTCACGAACCTAGTAAACCCTTTTACTTGCAAGTCGCTGCTAACACCATCTATTGCCGTGAAACGGGATCGAACGCGATTGATGTACTTACAAAAATAACAAGATTAGGCAGATGAAAAACGCTAGTTACGTCGGCACGGTTTCTTTGTATGGGATGAGGCATCTGTATGCTAGCTATTATATTATCTGTGGCCATATTAAGATGCAAAAACTGTACAGAAACCAGTTGGCCGAGGCAATGGAAATATTTTCTTTCATCAGTAAGTAAATTTGCTCTTAAATACTATGTGAAAAAGTGGCACGCTTGGTTTTTATACAGCATAGAATAGAATATTATTTATTTGCTCAGAATGTAGGTATTTACAATAAGGTGGCAACAATAATATTAAGAATCCTTGTACATTCTACCATTTTGGCATGCAATACATTGATGCAATTTATCATCAAACATACAAACATTAATACACAACACAACTAAAATTTATCAGCTGGAAAATCCGACAAGGAATAGTAACATTTATTTATTGAAGTAGGTATAGAGTCTGGCAAACGAAAGTAGACACTGAAAAAGCGCGGCAAATTTAAAAAGTATCAGCATAGCAACCCCAAAACTAATATGAAATACCTGGAATAACCTAATTTGATACTTTAGAATTATTTATTTTATTTCGTCTGAATAAAAATACTATAGGTAATTGAGGTAGGTAATATTTTAGATATTATGAATCAATCTTAATAAAAATCAACAGTATTCTATAATAATTTTGGTTTATTCAACTTATTAGCGTCATACTAACTTATGAAATCTAACACCACACGTAAACAATCTTGTTTTTGTTTGAGTTCGACATCTTTATCCTGATGTTTTTCTTGATATTTAGACATCATGCGAAACGACATATCCCGTAATCCACTTTTAATTGTTTTATTCATTTTTCACTTTTAATAAATGCTATTATCAAGACCACAACCAACCACCAAAAATTGATGTTGACATTAGTATAGCATTGCCATATAAAAAGTTTGCAAATAATTCGAGTGTCTACTTTCGTTTGCCAGACTCTAGTTAGTTTCTTTTACAGATGGAGGGACTTGCGTTATCTAGTAAGCTTTATTTATATCTGTGCTAAAAATAAAACGAGATTCTAACAACCATAATAAATGTCAACGATCTTCGAATGACAGTCGGTACCAGCAGCTTTCCGCGACTTTCCTCGTCCCGTTGCTCTATGTAAAAACCCAAAACAATTCTGTAAATACTGTGTACCTAAGCAAATCGTAATAATAATACCAGCTTTCAGTGAACAAGACACCTCATCGGTACATCGAGGTGAGCAAACAGTTGGGATTGCGCCAAAATTGTAGTATTCAGCAAGAAATTACAATGAATACGTTTGCACGATTTGAATAAACAAAAGTGAATCATTTTGATTGCACAATTTTAAATCAGTTTGGATTCGGTAGCTGAGTTTCTGGCATCGTCTCATAGACAAAGTGATTTATTCTATCAGGATAACGATTAACAAGAACTTCCAAATTTGTATCTGAAATCTTATACTACCCATAAACGAATAGAAATAAAAACCGCCCAAGTGCAAGTCGGACTCGCGCACGAAGGGTTCCGTACCATTATCACAAAAAACGGCAAAATAATCACGGTTGTTGTATGGGAGCCCTACTTAAATATTTGTTTTATTCTGTTTTTAGTATTTGTTGTTATAGCAGCAACGGAAATACATCATCTGTGAAATTTTCAACTGTCTAGCTATCACGGTTCATGAGATACAGCCTGGTGACAGACAGACAGACGGACCGCGAAGTCTCAGTAATAGGGTCCCGTTTTTACCCTTTGGGTACGGAACCCTAAAAACCGCAACACATGTGTGAGTACTTCTAATGCTTTATGTCTGTAGGTGGTGTGGTGGTGTGTGGTGCTATTCTGGGTGCATTGTCCTCACATATATGAACTAATAACTATATATGTACCTATGTTCCTAAATATTGTAAAAAAACAATAATTTTTTAAAAGAGTGAGTATGGAGTTTCTTGTGCATTCTTCTCCATAACAAGCTACTTTCCGAATGCACGGTAGAATCATTTTTATGTACGTTCAAAAGTGCCGCTTGGTGGCCTAGTTGAAATAAAATATCTTTGTCTTTTGTCTTTGTCCGCCCAAGTGCAAGTCGGACTCGCGCACGAAGGGTTCCGTACCATTATCACAAAAAACGGCAAAAAAAACACGTTTGTTGTATGGGAGCCCCAGTTAAATATTTGTATTTGTTATAGCGACAACAGAAATACATCATCTGTGAAAATTTCAACTGTCTATCTATCACGGTCCATGAGATACAGCCTGGTGACAGACAGACAGGCGAACCGCGGCGTCTTTGTAATAGTCACTTAAGGAGTCCCGTTTTTACCCTTTGGGTACGGAACCCTAAAAATAGCTTGCCAACAAGGACAACTTCTGGCCAAAAGTAATTATTGCGAGTGACATGTTCAAAACATTGCTCTGTAGTCTTTAACGACACCCAGGAGCAATAACTATGACCTAATAACAAAACCTAGTTACAGCTAGACTACTGTAAGTATTTTAATCAACTAATGTTACAATAACGATATTCATGATGTCGTCCGTGGCCGAACGTAGAATAATAATAACACACTACCTCGGCCACAGATAATATAATACTAGCACACAGATCCCATAAAAAGAAACCGTGCCGACGTAACTAGCGTTTTCGTCTGATTAAGATGATTATTTTTTATAAGTACTTCGATAGCGATCGGTTCCGTTCCACGGCTATAGATGGTGTTAGTAGCGATTTGCAAGTGAAAGGGATTTCTCGGTGCGTGACAATTTTTACTTTAAATTCAGTGACGATTTGTTTTATAGTATGTTATTGCATCTTTTTACAGTATCATTGTACTAAAATGTGTTAGAATACAAATTAAAAAAAATCGAGTGGCATTACGAAAATGCTTAGTTTAAAACCGCGCCATCTATTGGAATCAATTTTAAATGATCCGTTCGAATAATCTTTGAAATGTGAATTAAGAACGCACTATCCCATAATTTTGTGCTTATGATAGTTGATTAAACAAGAACATACAATTTTTATGATTAATTCTAGAAAAAAATAATTTCACACACAATTCATTTCATTTTCATTTCATTTTTATTTATTTGTTAACATAGGTGAATAAATACAGATCTTATGTTTGATGAACAGGGGGGTGACCATAAGCTCTTAGAGTAAGGTTATTTTGAGTGTGTGTAAGGGACAGATGTATATGACTTGTATACATCTGTCACTTATGCGATCTCAAAATAACCTTACTCTAAGAGCTTATGGTCACCCCCCAGAGCGCTATGCCAGGAGGAGTACAAATATGGTGTGCAAATCTCGCTGAGGATTACAAATTAAAATTTACTAAAAAAAATATTGAAAATCATGCATAATTATGGTAATAAATTAGAAAATAAATTGAATAATTACATATTATTTAATAATCCAATTATGACAGACCTAAATGAGAAATTATTAAAATGTCAAAAAATCAATATGTTCAATAACAAATCGATACATATAGCGCCATCTAGTGACATTTATTTGAACCAAATTCTCTTTGATAGCGCTGAGACTCCGTGCTCGGCAGAAATCCCAGAAGGAAGAGGTATCTACTGAATATTACATGATCATCATTGCAGAGGTGAACGTAAAATAAGTAGGTACACGCACATTTTGTCCGTTTTATGTTCAAGGGCGGATGTGCACGTATCTACTCTTAGGGCGGTTACGCACTACACGTCCGTGTCCGTGATCCGTGTCCGTTTTTGGAGTTCCGAGTTCAAAATGTTCTGAATTATGGCAGATTATGACGGATAGAGATTACGGATCTTCCAAGAGCAAACAGATAGCGATTGTTGCGCAATAATTGCTCTTCTATACAAAAGTTTTAGAGAACATGGCGGTTTTTTTAGAAAAAAGTGCCTTTGACAAACAGCGAGCGATTAGTAAACGATTGTATAGGACCTACCACTTACATTGTAGGTATGCCGACTTTTATGACATAAAGCTTTTGATCGCGCGATGATTGCTGATTGCTGTTTCTTACGTAATAAACTTGCGGAGGTAGTGCATAAGCTTGCCTACAAGAAGTACGGCGACTTCGGAACCGAAATTTCACGGACACGGATCGGATGTAGTGCGTAACCGCCCTTAGGATGATTACGCACTGCATCCGAACTTAATCCAAATCTGAGATCCGAGTTCCATCCGAATTGGAAATGTTCTGATTTCAGACGCACGGAGTTCGGATACAGAGCGTAACCTCCCCACAATAAGTACTACGTCTACTTCTCAAAGTCAAAGTCAAACGTCAACAATTAAAATTAACAAGTAATAAAAATTTATTCTACCGTCCATTCAATTAAGTTATGACCAATCCCAACTGACGGCGCCCGCTCACGAACATGACGCATGAATCGGCACCACCCAGCTCAACCATCATTCATCTTTCTAACTTCGGAACCGAAATTTCTGAGCTTCGGATAGGATGCAGCGCATAATCACTCTTATTGCTGCTAGATTATTTTATTGAAGTGAAACTTCTTTATCGACGTATGGGAGAAATTTTGTACGTATCGTCACGTTTTTCGGTTACGCGCCATGTTGCATGTTGCAAAGTTTAGTAAAAAGACTTAATCAAATTTAAGTGAATTTACAAGAAAAGTGAGAGTGATTATATATTTCGTTTTATAAATTCAACACGTATGAGCATGATTTTAATATTTATATTTTTTTATTTTTTTTATTTATATATATATATATTTTTTTTTACAACAATTGTAATAATGATGCTATTATTATTGATGAAATACAACAATAGCAATGATATTATAATAAGAACAATGATAAAATAAATTTAATTGTATGCATGTCTATAATAATAAAATAGCTTTAATTTAATACGGAAAAAATTGTTTTTCTTAAGGCTTATCTACCCCATTTTCGTGAAGTTGCAAATAGTAGAAAAATGATATGTCGTAAAGAAGTTTCACTTCTTACCTGTGTACTCTGGTACACACACACATTATTTTTTTAATGTAATTTTGTGTGTTTGTGACTTGTTGACTTGCATAATATTGGATCAATCTGTAAAGATGTTATAATTGGTGATTATACGAACGCACCTAGATAGTATTTCATTTTAAAACCTGATT
This sequence comes from Anorthoa munda, assembly GCA_945859665.1. Classification (NCBI taxonomy): domain Eukaryota; kingdom Metazoa; phylum Arthropoda; class Insecta; order Lepidoptera; family Noctuidae; genus Anorthoa; species Anorthoa munda. The sequence goes on along the minus strand of OX243895.1, from coordinate 47,182,771 downwards.
CATGATTATGTGGACTTTGCTATGACCTAAGCACAAATCAGGCACAATACCCATGCTCTTGCTAATTTAAAATAAATATTGCACATATTTTTAGTTACTTGCGTTATTTAAATAAAATAACTCTTGAATTCTATTAAAACGTTTTGGTTGTTACGGAAGTTTGTATTAAAACAAATATAAATTATTGAAAAATGTATTCCATAAAACATCATGTTGTTTATATATGTATTTTCTGAATATGTCTACTTAGTATGAGTTTAGAAAGTTATGAGCGTCGAAAGTTCCACATTTCAACACTAATTTCAATGCATCTTTGGACGGGAAAAAATACAATAAAAAAGAAAGAAAATTTCAAAACAGTCACCATAAAGGAATAGATTAGCAGTTAAAAATGCAAATAATTTTAGTTTAAAAAAAATACATTCAGTAGTTTTTTCATGATACTCATACTCCCAAAGGTCTCTACATATTTGCAAAAGTGTTTATTCGTACACGAACCAGCTTCTTACTGCTCTTCACAGCATCTATCTCTTTCGCACGTGTTGTCGGTTGATATAGCACGCATTTTAACCCCGCGCACAAAATAGTTCGTGCCGTCGACTAGGGCATCCTTAACACTCGGGACTGCTGGGCTAGTACTAAGAAATTTTTGATGGAAAAACCGAAAATCACTTCACCCGACGTGCCGATAGAAATCAAACCCAAGTCTTCTTGTCCAGCAGAAGCGTTTTCAACCACTACACCAATGAAGTATAACTAAAAAAAAGGGAATTTCTGTTTCGTCACGGCCCACGTCCATGTATCACTAGAGGGGTGCCAATTGAAAATCAGCCCGGCGCAAAAACTAAAACCTTGTCTATACTTCAAAAAGGAGGGGTTCTCAATTCGACTGTATTTTACTTAGATAAAGTACCTATAGATTAAGCACTGGCGTGGCCGCACATGAGACAACAATAGTTAGTTCTGGTGTTACAACAAGAACAAGAACACTACAACCCACCATCGCACTGACACTTATTATCTATAAATAACCCAAATTCCTTGTCTCAATTAACACATAATACCACGAAATCACAGAAAATCAAACAAAACCGAGTTTGTTTGTCAAACCTGTCATTGTATTAGAGTTTGACAAACAACAGAAACCGGCCATGGTGACAAAGACAAAAAATAATCTTTTGTCCTTATTATTTACATGGAGCTGCCAATTAGCCATCTCGCTCTATCAATCAAGCTCATTTTAAGGCTTAATCTATATGTTTGTCGACTGTGACACAGTTTATACTAGTACAGTCTTCAACGTAATCTCTTAAGCATGATCAATATTACATACTCACTTTATTGTCAGTGGTCAACTTAGATTAAGAGAAAATTGTTAATTTGAATGTTACAAATAAATTATTTATTATTACTTTATCTAAGATATTTTATTTGTTTTTGTGTGTTAATCTATTTTGATGATGTTTTTTTTATTATTTGAAAGCTAGCTAATGTGGTCTTATTGAAATTTGGAAAAGATCTTAATAAGAACTTCGGAGATATACAACAGAACTCTTCAATAAACAACGGCAAATCACCCGGTATTGCTGCAATCGCATGTCTGTTTATTGTTTACGCCATTTCATAACAACACGCTGGTACGCTCTAATGGGGAACGCAGGTGTAAACAGTTCACCCTGGTACACTTTTATTTCACCGGATAAGTTCAACTTTTATGCTATTCAGGTAATCTATTTGGCATAACTTTGTGCATCTATAATGCACCTTAATAGAGAATTTGCACATTAGGTAGGTACCACAACAAAAAATTAAAACATTTTTACAAAAAAATACAACCGATTTCCAAAAAAAACACTAATATTTGAAAAATTACTTCAATTTCGTCAGTTGAAAAACAAAGAAACAAAAACAGGAATACCGACTTCCGTAATTGAAGTTGTTTTTAACTTTGTAGTGTTTTTTTGGAAGTCGGTTGTATTTTTTTGTAAATTGTTATGCTATTGTTCTCTGTTACTTTGTTAATGTTGCTGTTATGTTGTGTTGTGTCGAATAAATGTTTTCTATTCTATCATTTATTGTATTGTGTAGATTAGCTTTTTAAAAGTAGCCTATGTTCCAACCTAACTGGATGTAACTGGACATCAAAATGTTACATTAAGTGACTGCCTATCTCTGATCTTTACAAGACAAAACTAAGGGCTCCTACACATAACTGCGATGCGATGTGATTTAGATAGATTTAGTACATGCGCAATGAACGTTTTGACTTTGACTTTGATATTTGCGATGCGTTGCGAATTCGCAGTTATGTGTGGGAGCCCTTAGTCGTGTGTGTAGATGCACAACATGCAAATTGTTTCTGTATGCTTAAGCGATATTGAGCGCTCCCGAGCTTACGCACACAGAAACAATTTGTGCATGTGCACGACTAAGACCAACTTGCCGTCGTGAGAACAACTGTAACACATTAGACCCCTTGGCAAGACTCACAGAACAGATAAAAGAGGTCCTTGAGCCTCTCAAACCTTTAATACCTCTTTCATGAATCCTGTGCCAAGACTGGTCGTCAAACTGACTGGCTTATGACTATCTACCCGAAACGACTTTTAAAAATATACCAAAGATAGCTGAGACCAACGGCTAAACGTGCTTCAAAACGAATTGGTCACCCTTCCACAGACCGACCTTGACAAGCGTAGCTTACCCTTTACAATTGAACCATGCGGCTTTTGTAGGACACACCGGAAATAAAACAGACATTTTCAACATAACGTACTTATTAAACAATAAATAAGTATCTAAAAATAAACATTATTTTTCATAATGTTTTATGAAACAAGATCCGTCTGTATTCACATAAAAATGCGCATTTATTTAGCAACTGACCTACCACAACATGTCTTAAAAAGGTTATTCTAAGGACACAGTTGACAAGACGTTAGGGAAGGATCAATTATTCATGCTATGGACCGTCCATTTTGCTGAATAATACATTATCCGCATGTTAATAATATCCTGTTTGTGTTTCTTTTTTTTTTATATTTGCAGTTATTTTTAGTAGTAAACTTTGTTTGCGTATTATAAAGTTTTAAGAGATAACCGCGAAAGCGATGGTAATAAACAAGATTGATAATCACGCCATCTATTACTTTTAATGGTAAACAATTTTAAATAGTTCCGCTACTCGACACTAGATGGCGCTAGCAGTACACATATTTTACAATTTGTCTACAGTAATCTGAGTAATCTGAACTTATTGCTTTCAAACACTTTTCACTTTTTACTGAGCAAGGTACTTTGTGAAGTACCAAAGGCATTGTTATGCAATCGTAATAAACACTCAGTCTAGCCATCAAACTACGTCACTGGAGCAAAATTTGCAAGACCTTCGTACATTGTCCTAGATTAGTTGTTGTTTGTATTTTTATAACGGAAAATGCCCACTGCTGCCAATTTCTTCGATTATAACATAATCAAACATCACGCTTGTAGTCGCTGAAAGGTAGGACATAGTTGCTACTATAGCTTACCCACATTTGGCTAGTTATGTTTATGTTTAAATCTCAAGAAATAGAGGATGAGCCTATTTCCATCAACCGGCCACAAATCCAGACTCCGAGGTGCTACTGAGAAATTCCAGATGGAAAAACCCAATATCACTGCACGACCCGGGCATCGAACCCAGAACCAGACGCTCAACAGTACCGCTAAACCAGTTCAATTCAGAAACCAGCCCTATATCTTAAGCCTTATGATTTTCAAAACCGGTCTATATTTTTTATTTGGGAATACAAACGACTACAGCAATACATTAAATTTTGGGCACCATCATCATCATCATCATCATTTCAGCCGAAAGACGTCCACTGCTGGACATAGGCCTCCCCCAGGCGTCGCCACATTGACCGCTCCCGTGCGTCTCGCAACCAGTGGATCCCCGCAACCTTAACCAGGTCATCGGTCCACCTAGTGGGAGGCCTTCCAACGCATCGTCTTCCGGTTCGCGGTCGCCATTCCAGAACTTTTCGGCCCCATCTGCCATCCGTTCTGCGAGCAATGTTCCCTGCACACTGCCACTTAAGTTTCGCAATTTTTCGGGCTATGTCGGTTACTTTGGTTCTCCTGCGGATATCCTCATTTCTGATGCGAAATTACAATTAAATTTGAGTACGAAGAAAAACAAATTTGCAACGAGCGAAATTTGCCACATATATATTTTTTTTTTTTATAAATTGAATACGACTTGCGCTTACAATTATTCAAACTTTACAGGCATGCAAAGAAAGAAAGATACGAAGTTATATAAAATAAAATAAAATATTATTATAGAATTGTAAATAGTTAAATTATTACAAAAAAACGAAAAAATAAAAGAGTATTACGTAATAAATATCAAAAAACAAAATCATACGGATTAAAATGTCAACAGAATTAATTGTACAAGCAAGGCGCCAGCCTTAGATAAAAAAAAAAATATTATCGTACAATTATTATCAAATAATAAATTTTTATTATTGTTTTTAAAAAAAACAAGGGATAAAAAGAAAAAAAACTATGTATTACTCTGAGTGATGTAATGCTAACGTCAAATTATTTATTCATCCTCCACCCCTGGTGACGACATCACATTTAAAACCACGATGGTGAAGAAAACAAGCCATTGGTTGTTATTCTCCGAACATTTGACTTTCATATCGACACAGCAGTTTGCGTCAAACATTACCATTCTCCAAAGGTCCACCCAGCATGTTTTATTGATATTGTTTTCAGCTTTTCTTTTATTAGAATTAGAAATTGGATGGAAGGTTGTTTCTATATTTATGTTGTCTGTTGCATGTGCCTACATGTGATGTGACGTTATGTCATGTTTGTTTTGACACGTCAGAGTAAGGCCCTTGAGATGTCCGTTCTCCGATGCAAGTCATTCATTCAAGGGTAAGTAGACGCATAATTGAATAGTACTCGCCTCGCGTGCTTTAGGTTGTGAGTTTAAATCCGGGCAAGTACCAATGTGACATTTTCAAATTCTTATGTAAATTTTAAGCTTATCTTGGACATCACAGGCAAATTGCGTGAGTGAATTCGGAAAGGCAAACAGCTTGACCCAATGAAAGATTATGACAAATCTATACTAATATTATGAAGCTGAAGAGTTTGTTTGAACGCGCTAATCTCAGGAACTACTGATTGGAATTGAAAAATTATTTTTGTGTTGGATAGTCCATTTATCGAGGAAGGTTAAAGGTCTATCCACACATATCAGGGCCATGCCAGGGACGTGGATGGACCGTGCCCCGTCAGGGACTCAAAAAAATATCGGTGGGCAAACGCGTCCGTGCACGGGCACGGTTTGTCCACGTCCCGGGTACGGCCCCGATATGTGTGGATAGGCCTTAAAGGCTGTATAACATCACGCTACGACCAATAGGAGCCGAGCATAAATGAAAAATGTTGCAAAAACGGGAAAACATATTACTTTTTGACAGTTTCCGTTGCGTGCGCTGCGTAAGCGGTTAAAGTTACGCAACATTCATATACTCTTATTTAGGGTAGGTAGGTAGCCAGTTGACGGGAGCAAACCCGCGTGGGACTAGTACTCTATAAATAATTAGGTATTGCCAAAACTTAATGGTCTCTTTCGAAAAGAGTATCTTCACCATTATCTTCACCAATGTAACCGTCAAATATTTTGTGGCAATAGCTATTTATTTAAAAAGAATTTGTCATACTCTTTCATGAGGTCAAACCTTGCCGAATTCACTTACGCAATTAGGCTACTGGACTTATATAGTTAATGTAAGTCTGAAATAGCCAAGTCAGAAACCTGGGGGGTTCCCAGAGGCAGCTTAATTTACTCTGATACCAAAGCTGGCCACATCTTCACACGAAAAGAAGACGATTCAATAAATGTATATATATAGACCTTAGATAAAGTACCTATAGATTAAGCCCTGGCGTGGCCGCACATGAGACAACAATAGTTACAACAAGAAGTTCTGATGTTACAACAAGAGCAAGAACACTACAACCCACCATCGCACTGACACTTATTATCTAAATATAAATAACCCAAATTCCTTGTCTCAATTAACACTTATTACCACGAAATCACAGAAAATCAAACAAAACCGAGTTTGTTTGTCAAACCTGCCATTATATTAGAGTTTGACAAACGACAGCAACCGGCCATGGTGACAAGGAAAAAAAAAAACCTTTGGCCTTATTATTTACATGGAGCTGCCAATTAGCCATCTCGCTCTTTCAATCAAGATCATTTTAAGGCTTAGTCTATAGGTACTTTATCTAAGATATAGACACTTTAGGATGCACGTCTCTATACTGTAATTTTTAATTTCATAGACTAAACTGACAGCTGCCAATGACCTTACTTTTTTTAAATGTTGCAAGCGCGGAGCATAGTGTTGTATCGAATCGATGTGACATGACTCCTCAATTTAATTTTACTAATTGGAGTAAATAAATGTTTTATGAATATAAACGTAACATATTTAATTAAAATTGAATACTCATACACATAGTACATAAACTTTTATTGTATTTAATATTAAATCAACATTAAAGTAAATAAAATGCAGTCTGACATAAATGATTAGAAACTAAATGAGGGCAACTAGTATCTAAACAGTTTTTTTTTACTGTGATTTAATTCCATTTTCGATCTACTTCGATTTTCGATCAAGTTTCGATCACTCAGGATAGTCAGGATACGACACAATTTTTATGTAACGATAAAGTGACAACCCCCCAAACGTCAGTTTAGTCTACGAAATTACAAAATCACAGATTGGATGGCAACATCTCGATCCGACAGCCTCGTTGGGGAGTTTTTGGCGGGATTTTTTCGAGTGATGTTCAGCGGCTGTTAATATTATTTGCAAATTGATTTCTAGTGGAAATTGTGATATAAAATTGGTGTAGTTTTGTGTCTCAACTGTCTACGCAACTGAACAATATGTGAAATCATTAACAGAAGCGATCTCGGGATAGAGGAGCGGAGTATTTTATTGTAGTGTTGACTACCTCTGCAAAGCTTACTGGGAAGGCTGACTCGATACAATATGCTGCCAAATACTCCAAAAAACCGGCCAAGTGCGAGTCGGACTCGCGCACGAAGGGTTCCGAACCATTATCACAAAAAAACGGCCAAAAAATCACGTTTGTTGTATGGGAGCCCCCTTTAATTTATTTTAATTTAATAATTATTATTTTTTGAAGTGAATATACAACTAAATATTCTGTGAATATTTTAAGCGACTACCTCTTGCCGTTATTAATATCGAGCAAAAAACGCCAAAAAAATCACGTTTGTTGTATGGGAGCCCACCTTAAATATTTATTTTATACTGTTTTTAGTATTTGTTGTTATAGCGGCAACAGAAATACATCATCTGTGACTTCGCGGTCCGTCTGTCTGTCCGTCTCTCACCAGGCTATATCTCATGAACCATGATAACTAGGCAGTTGAAATTTTCACAGATGATTAATGTCTGTTGCCGCTATAACAAAAAATACAAACAAAATAAAAACAGAATAAAATAAATATTCAGGTAGGGCTCCCATACAACAAACGCCGTTTTTTGCGATAATGGTACGGAACCTTTCATGCGCGAATCCGACTCGCACCTGACCGGTTTTTTAATCAACTCTCCTAAGCACAAAATTCTAAAATATTCGGCTCTTAATTCACATTTCAAAGATTATTGGAACGGATCATTTAGAAATGATTCCAATAGATGGCTTGGTTTTAAATATCTGAGGCATTCCACTCGATTGTTAAAATTTGCATTGTAACACATTTTGGTGCAAAAAAAACTGTTAAAAACGTGCGAAAAAATACTATAAAACGAACCGTCACCGTGTATTTAAAGAAAAAAATATTCACGAACCTATTAAACCCTTTTACTTGCAAGTCGCTTCTAACACCATCTATTGCCGTGAAACGGGATCAAACGCGATTGATGTACTTACAAAAATAACAAGATTAATCAGATGAAAAACGCTAGTTACGTCGGCACGGTTTCTTTGTATGGGATGAGGCATCTGTATGCTAGCATTATATTATCTGTGTCCAGACTATATAATCTATCTCTGTGCCAAATTTCATCCAAATCCGTCCAGCCGTTTGAGCGTGAAGAAGTAACAAACATACAAACACACACACACACTCACAAACTTCCACCTTTATAATATTAGTGTGATATATAGCGTGATGATAGTATGATTTTGAGCAGGCGGGACTCCGCGCAGTGATCACGTGCTGTCTTACACAACGTGGCCCAGAGGAGACCCCTTTATACCCTCCCCAGGAATGAGTACACAGGTGTTACGCAGAGGGGGTTCCACGGTGATCTTCTCAGAAGTAATGGAGCCCCTTCTATGTGCTGATAGGAAATCACTGGGGTCTTTTAGTGAGTTAAAAATTCCACATTCCCAAAAGTCAAGAGCTTTTAAAAGTAACAAGTGGCGTGGCGTTCTGTAGGTTCTGCCTACTCCCATGGGAGTACTATCTTTACATATTGTTTACATTCTGAAATATAAAAAAAATGTCAGCCCCCCGGTATCGGGAACAGGGTCCAAGCTACCGCTGATCAGGGCTCCTGAGAGAGGAACCTGACTATAAGCGCCGTGTCCAGGAGTGCTGCTTTCTGGATCAAGCCCTTGATCCAGCTGCCCAACGACTATATATTCGTCGTGGTGCCCCAGATATTCGTCGAGGCTCTTGGCTATTATGCCATGGGCCGTTACGACTATCGGCACAATGACTGCTGTATCCACATCCCACATGTCGACAACCTCTCGAGCCAGATCAAGATACTTACTTCCTTTTCTTATCTCTCTCAGCCTTCACGAGGTGCTCGTCATGGGGGACCGCTATGTGAACAATCATTGCGCGACGCTCTTGATTATATATTATATAATTTTAATAAAGTTAAATGTACGCGCAGTGGCGGCCTTAGGGGGTGGCGAACAGGGCAATCGCCCGGGGCCTCGCTCTTGCAGGGGCCTCACGCTACAACCCAAAAAGCTTACAATTTTATCCCTAGCAAACAATAAAATAAAGTTGGTCGGTTAATTATTTCATAGTTAAGTATTAATAATCAAACTAATATTATAATATAAAGGCGAAAGTTTGTGAGTGTGTGTTTGTATGTTTGCTACTTCTTCACGCTCAAACGGCTGGACGGATCTGGATGAAATTTGGCACAGAGATAGATTTCAGTCTGGAATAGTACATAGGATACTTTTTATCCCGGGCATATGTTCCCTTGAGCTAATTATTGACATTCCCGCGGGCGAAGCCGCTGGCAGAAGCTAGTTAATAACAAAAACAATAAGTGCCAAGTTTTCCATTTCTCGTATATCTTTTACATTGTAAAAAATATAAGGGCCTCGCCTGGAGCCTCGCAGCGGTTAAGGCCGCCCCTGTGTACGTGTATTGAGGTACGAGTATTTGAGGGTTGTTGTGTGTAGTCATGGTGTTTGTAAGTAAACTGGGTTATGGAGTTCGGATAGGCAATAGCCTCGTGTAAAATACCGGTATTTTCTACATCTGATGATGATGATAATAAAATGAAAAACCACAAATAATTTGCAAATGTTTAATATAATTTAATTTCTAATTCGTCTATTGATCACAATATTTTGTCTACAAACTACATCGATTATCAAGTAAGCCATTTTTGTTTTGTTTTCATATAATAACAGAAAATATTAATTACATTCACTCATATTCATTTCAAATACATTATTTTTAATTTATCTGCCACTAATTTTATTATGATTACAATGATTTTTCAAAATTACAAATCAAAAGTTATTTAAAAAAAAGATGGCGCCCTTTGATTCTACTAAAGCGGTAATTTGGATGTTGTGTCTAACAATATAAATGAATTTAAACTAAATACGATATATTTCTTTGGAAACCCGCCATAGCTTTCGATATAATTAAAAAAATCATTGGAACTAAAAATAATGTCGTTATTTTAATTATTTAAATATGTTCTATTTGATTATAAGAGTTTTTTACAGTGTTTCCCCTATTAAGTCTATCTTTCATTACTATTTCTAATGATTTTACCAGTTCTAAAAGTAAAAATCACATCAAACACTCTTGAAATAATAAAAATCCCGAAGAATCGTAAAAATAATTAATTATGTCTAAAAGTTTTATCTACTCGCTACTAGATGTCGCTAAACTAAATTTTAATTTCTAGATAATAATTAAAAGTACAATTCTTCGGTCAAATTAAGTATAGACAGCCGATTTTGACGAGAAATATAAAATAAGGAGAGGAACTATAACAGATGCTCAATTCACTACTTTCTAATAAAAGCTAAAATAAGTACTATCCTAGACATTTCTAAAAGAAAAAAAAATATTTTAGTGGCTCTATGACACAATTTAAAAAAAATTGCTGACATAACAAAGTTTTCATTTTAGCATAATTATGAGAAAAGTATGAAATATTTTTTTTTCTTGACTAAACAAGCGAAATCCACTAGGCAAAATACAGTCGTTTTTTAAGCTCCTGAACACAATTATTTAATATTAAATATGTTAACCCAAATAGATACTACTTTACTATTTTAAGCCCATCCAGTCTTGTTCCTGAAAAAGTCTGAAATATATAGCATTTGCAAAACAGTTCAGAATGTTTCAAGAACAAGGGTCTTTAGAAAAAGTTTTAATTTCTAAGTCAAACTAAAATTTTGATAAAAAAAATATTTTAACTGAAAAATAATTGTGTACAGCGAGCCTTATTTTTTCTAGTAACTTCTAAATCCATAGACTTCAGAACATTTGTCGTGCCATTTTTTTATTGCTTGAATTTAGAAAATCAGTAAGTTACCAAAATTATAAAAAATAACTTAAAAATCAATTATTTCGAGAAATAAATAGGTTTGAGCGATTTTTTCTTGGTTTTTCTGTGTTCCTTAAGAAGAGGTGTCACAGTGCAGCTAAATATAGAAGGGCAATCCCAAAAAAAATACACCGAAAATAATTAAGTATTTTTGGATTAATGGCTAGAAAATAAGTCTACAATAAAAAAATGGTAATACTAGGGCATTAAAATATAGAGAACTAAATACCAAATAATGTTTGGTTTTTTATCGGTATAGCTTTTTCTACAAATTTTGTTTTACTTCCGAAAATAATATACTTTATTTAGAGTAATGTATATTCTAGATAAAACTACTACTTAGGATTTTGTTAAAATTATTGTTTCCCCTATTTTAGTTCCCCATATTAAATAAAGAAATTTAAAAAGAAAATGAATTTACTAACTACCTCTATTGATATTTTATCATAATTACAATTTCCGTTACTAATTGTAGTAAAGTTCTCCTGTTACTAATTGCAAAAAGCCATTTAAAATTAATAAAAAAAAAAAAAAGTTTCTGCACACCTATTCCAAAAAACATAAAAAAACCAAGCCCAAATAATTTACATTTAAACTCAATGTTTTCTTGGCACCAAGTACAAGTTATAGGTATCCTTTGGCAACGCCACACAAGCTGGCTTCTGCCTCAGGTCTTCTAGACACTCAGCCCCAATTTCAAATTCCTGCATGATACTGGCAAACATGACAAAACTCATGGTTGTGACCAAAGTCTGGCCGATACAGGTCCTCTTACCTATACTGAAAGGAAGGAAGTGAGGTATATTCCTCCTTACAGACCAAACCTCCTTTTCGACATCACCATTCGTCGTCTTTGACGGCCTTTCGCCATCCGACTCCATACCTGAATCACAAAGGGAGTTCCTTCGTACTCTGATTTTAGTTTTTTCTAGGAATCGTGAAGGGTCGAATTTTTCAGGTTCATTCCAGTATTCCTCTGAGGTGTTTAGTTCATAGTTGTTGATGAAGACTATGGTACCTTTCTCGACGCCATATCCTGAGATTGCTGCGTTTTCAGTTGCCACGTGAGGAACGATTGGAGAAGAGGAGTATCTCAGGCATTCTAGGACTGTTGCTTCAGTGTATGGTAGACTCTGTCTGTCTAAGAGTGTTACTGGTCGCTTACCCTTTGTCAGAGAGTCCAATTCTGCCCTGATCTTCCTTCCCACTTCAGGATCTCTAGCCACAGCAGTAAGACATAACATGACCAAATTACCAACAGAAGAATGACCGCCCAAGAAATCTTCTAACATAAAAATGATAGTATTCCTGTCGACTGTCGGGTCTTCGTGCAAAACCTTGAGAAGACCGTCTAAAAAGTCCTTTTCAGGAGCTTCAGTGTCCAGATTCAGCTCTCTCTTCTCAACAATCCTGGATAGAATGAAAGCCCGGATATCGGCGGACCAGTTTGATAGCTTATCCAAATGCTTCTTGTAGAACGGCGACAGCCACGGCAAGAAGTCAAGAGCGTAACCCTGGTTGATCTCCCAAAAGATTTCATCAAAATGATCAACGATTCTTTTGAATTCTTGGTCAGTATCAGCGTCGAATCTGACATTGCACATGTAGTGTGAGAACATGTTCATAGCAGTAGTCATCAGGATCGGTTTAAGGTTGATGCTGGCATCTGAAGTCCTGGTAATACCTTTGAGAGTCTGCATGAGTTCTATGGACTCGAAAGTAGCCACATCTCCGATGCGTGCGAAGTTGTCTGTGTGCTGTTTAGGGCCGCAGTGACGACGGGCTAAGTTTCTTCTGCGGAGCTGAAGGTTTGACCAGTCGCAGAGCGCCAATGCTGGAACAAGGAGAAGAAATGTTTAGATTCATAAAGTTAAATAATTTATTAATACAAATTACAATTATAATACTTAAGTAGGTTATAAACTATGTCGACCTCTGGGAAACCGATTTCGACCCCAAGACGACCACTTTGGAAATTCCTGCTCTAACCTTTCGTGGTCGTAGTGAGATGTTTTATTAAAAAAATCGAGAAAACAAATTCTACTTTCTTTTCCAATTATTCTGCCATATTTACAGATTGGTTATCTAACCAGCTTTATTTACTACCTAGGTTATCTAACCTAGGTAGTAAATAAAGCTACCTACGTACAAGCAAACGTTATTACTTAATTATTTATTCATACAACACGCTCTGTTTCTTCACAACTTTTTGTAAGCTCAACAAGTTCAAATCAATCACTCAATTAAATGACGCGTAAAGTTGTAAATAAACAATAAATTATTTATCTATCAATAACTATTCTAGAAAACCGTTCCGTTACGCACTGCATCCGATCCTTATCCGAATTTGAGATCCAAGTTCCATCCGAATAGGAAATGTTCTGAATTCGGACGGACGGAGTTCGGTTCCAGTGCGTAACCCCGTAAAAGACGTACTACGGCTACTTCGGACCGAAATTTCTCGGATTTGGATCACTTTGGAATTGTCTTTATAATAATTGAAAAAAGTTAATGATAGCAACTTATGAAAACAATAATTTCGCGACTGTATTCTTCGAAAAGCAGAGTTATTAACTTGCGAAATTCCTTATGAAAAAATGCACTTTTCTATCGTGGGAATCGAACCGACATGTGCACGAAAATTATAATATTTTTTTCCGTAGTTGCCCGGAGTCTAGGGGCATAAACGCTACCATAGACGAAAACATGAAAATGCATGTAGCAATGTCCTGTTGCACTTGTCTGGGGTAGCCTGAATTGCCCAGTTAGTAACAATAAATAGGATTTACAGGAAAGTATAAGGAAAAACTCAACATTATTTCGATCGTGGATTCGATTCCTTGGTCGGCCAGTTTATTTGCTTATTTCAGTGGGTTTTTTTGTACTAAGTAGTCTGGGCCCTACCATCACCTCTTAGAACAAGGTAATTGCCATAGTGCGTAAGGGACAGATATATATGGCTGTATACATTTGTCCCTTACGCTCAGTGGAAATAACTTTGCTCTAAGAACTTATGGTATGGTACCCTGCATTGTGAATTAGTGCCGAGTTATAAAAAAAACATAAATATCTATTGCTTTGGAGAATTCATTCATGATATTATGTAACCTATTCTGCGAACTACGTCTCAAATAATTAAAAACGCACAATTTCATAAAATGTGTGTCAAGTTTTTTTCTATAATAAATACCAATCCGAAGTAAGGATTCATATTTCGCATATAATGCATAGACAAGTAGGAAGTGTGTCATAAACAATGTGTGTATTGAATTACACTATTTTGGCACTGACATTCTTAGCAACAAACTACTTAATTTTAAATTATGAACGCGTGTCATTTCGTAAATATTGTTGTAAAAACAATAGTTACTATTAGTTAGCACATTTTAAGCATTGGTTGAGGTGAACAGATAAAAAAACGGGTCCTTAAATTCCACACAAAACAGATCTTCGGTCCTTATTCGGACCGCGGTCCGTCATTTGGTGACCCCCGCTCTAGAGAAATCAAAGTGAAATTCTGCCAGCACTAACGATTGCCAATGGTTAAAATGTGTGGGGTTTAACATCATAACCTCAGCCGGAAGACGTTCACTTCTGTAAATAGGCCTCAACTTCGTCAAATCCATCGGTCAGAGCAGATTGCTCGCAGAACGGGTGGCAAGTGGGGCCTAAAAGTTCTGGAATGGCGATGGCAGCCGCGTGTAAACCGACACAAAAGGACCGATCGTGGGATTTACACGCGCCTCCGAAGTGTGACGTGGTCAAACTCAACCATTTTGTACTGTCATCCGACTTCAATAGGAGGTTCTCAATTCGACTGTATGTTTGTTACGCGATTACTCCGCAATTATGAAACGATTTTGCTGATTCTTTTTTTTAGGGTTCCGTCGAAGGGTAAAAACGGGACCCTATTACTAAGACTCCGCGGTCCGTCTGTCTGTCACCAGGCTGTATCTTATGAACCGTGATAGCTAGACAGTTGAAATTTTCACAGATGATGTATTTCTATTGCCGCTATAACAACAAATACTAAAAACAGAATAAAATAAATATTTAAGTGGGGCTCCCATACAAAAAACGTGATTTTTTTGCCGTTTGTTGCGATAATGGAAATGGTACGGAACACTTTTACGGTTTTTATTTAAAAGCTGGTGCTTCTCATGTTTCCCATTTAAATTTGATCAAGATCTGATGTGTAGTTTTTAAGTTATCCTTAATAATGCGTACATTCATCTTGATGTAGGATACCAAATCTAAATAGAGAAAAAAAAAAATTACAAAGAAAAAACCGACTTCCAAAAGAAAACAGTAAAATACGAAAAAAAAAATTTCTTTTCGGAAGTCGGTGACAAAAACGAAAAAAAATAGGTACCATAGACACCGACTTCCGAAAATAAAATTATTTTTCAGTTTTTAGTGTTTTGTTTTGGAAGTCGGTTCTGAGTTTATTAAAAAGTTTTTGACAATCATTGTCGCTGATAGTGTCAGTTCGTCTAGAGCCCTATGACCTATATTTATCCTGCTGACCCAACAATGTCAAAGTGGATCATAGTTGATAGAAATACCGACTATTACAACCATTAATAGTAAAAAGACACCTAAATCGCATTTAGTAAGCTGATCGCACAGTGCTAAGGACAGTTGACTTGAAGCATGGGCGGTAGCGATTTGCGGCATTTCAAAATGACAAGAAACCATGGAGATTCTGTTAATAAGTAAAGCTAAGTAAAAAGTAACTGAAAATATGTTTTTATTTTTAAAATTCGTATTCTAATTTATTATTATTAATTCACGAAATTAATTATTTAACTTTGCAACACACAGTTTTAATCGGACACAACAATATTTGATTGGATATTACTGAAATGACCCACAATAAAATAAATGCATTCCATATTAGTTTGCGAAATTTATCAACTAATAAGACACATTGTATTCGGTACATCTGTTTAAGAGCTACGATTCACTTACAGACAGAAGAATATAGCCGTCAAACTAAAGTCAAGAGTGAATAGGTTCCTTCAAGACAAGCGTGCTATCGTCAACGACATCATCGATTACCATCAGGTGAGATTGAGTTCAAACGCGAGCCTATCAATAATAATAAAAATTGGGCGAGTGCGACTCGGACTAGCGCCCTGAGGGTTCCGTATAAACATCTACATACGCCTAAATAATTAGATAACATTACTGAAGTTCATATACAATGAAAGCACCGAACATTGTTCTAACGAAGGGACAAAATTAACTTTGCTGTTTCAAAACAGTTGTACATCAATACAGGTCGCGGTCAGTATACCAACTGTAAATAAGTTATAATCTTTTTTTTTTATTAGTTGTTACTAATTTACAGTTTTCAGATTTTTCCTCTACTTGTGCTGGTCAACTGGAAATGTCCTTTAGGTTTTGTATTACAATTCCTCAAATATGCGACTTAAACGGATATTTTTTTTTAATGCGTTAGTTAGATTTTTTCACGACTTCAAGGGATTGCAGACCTGAATATATCATTACTTTTTACCCGACTGCCGAAGGAGGGTAATGTGTTTATCAGTCTATGTATGTATGTTTGTTCCTATGTGGCGTTCTAGAGACTAAACGCGTTGGCCGATTTTGATGATTCTTACGTCAATCGATTCGTCTTAATCCTGCGAGTATCACTGGCTACATTAAAATTGGAAAAACAAAAATGGCGGATTTTGGGCGCCATTTTGTGGGGAAATAAAAAATCTTTTTCTTCCAAACCCATCGTGTGGGGTATCAAAATAAAGGATTTTAAGAGGCGATTTCAAAAATATAGAACACTTATATGTTTAAATGTACCTAATTCTAAAAAAAAATAACTAAAAAGTTGTAAATAAAAAAAGTTAATTAAAAAAATCAAAAAACCCGACTGCTTAAAAAGCAAACTAAAAAGACGTAAACAAGAAGAAAATCATGCTGTGCAGTCGGAGGATACATCTGGTTTTGGTTCGCCAGCTCGCGAATATGTAGACTGCACAGCATGATTTTCTTCTTGTTTACGTCTTTTTAGTTTGCTTTTTAAGCAGTCGGGTTTTTTGATTTTTTAAATTAACTTTTTTTTTTTCAGGTACGGAACCCTAAAAAACCTCCCTGTTTACGCTTTACGTTAGCGCTTAAGTACAGAATGTTAATTACAACTTGGACACAAGGAGATAGTATTTCAGTCCATCAATTTAATAAAAGTCAAGTCCCACATTTAAAAGAAATATGAACTATGCGTTTTTTATGACAAGTATTTTATGCAGGTGAATAAGAAACTGCAGTCTTATTACGTAAGTGAGTTCAGCAGGGCAAAGGGAACAACTCCATCTTCGTCATATGTGTGAGTTGTGGGCACCTCTGATGTCAGAGTTAATTGAGCCGCCTCTGGGAACCCTACAGGCCTCTGACTTGGCTATTTAAGAGTACACTAGTCGACGGCACGAACTATTTTGTGCACGGGGTTAAAATGCATGCTATATCAAACGACAACACGTGGAGAACAGATAGATGCTGTTATGAGCAGTAAGAAGCTAGTTCGCGTACGAATACACACTTTTGCAAATTTGTAGCGAAATGCATGATTATTTAGAACGAAAACGAGCGCGCGAAATTCTATGAACAGACCTTTGGGAGTCTAGTTATCATGAAAAAACCGGCCAAGTGCGAGTCGGACTCGCGCACGAAGGGTTCCGTACCATTATCGCAAAAAACGGCAAAAAAAACACGTTTGTTGTATGGGAGCCCCCCTTACATATTAATTTTATACTGTTTTTAGTATTTGTTGTTATAGCGGCAACAGGAATACATCATCTGTGAAAATTGCAACTGTCTAACTATCACGGTTCATGAGATACAGCCTGGTGACAGACAGACAGACAGACAGACAGACGGACAGCGAAGTCTCAGTAATAGGGTCCCGTTTTTACCCTTTGGGTACGGAACCCTAAAAACGACTGAATGTATCTGTTCAAAATAAAATTATTTGCATTGTTGAACTACTAATCTATCCCTGTATGGAGGCCGTTTTTCAATTTTCCTTCTTCTTATGGTACTTATTTGCGCCCAAAAATGCGTTAAAATTAGTGTTGACATATGGAACTTTCGAAGCTCATAACTTTCAAGTAAATATTTTTTTTACTTTTTTGCTTCCATACAGGGCTAGATAATGATGAGACTAATAGTTTTTTTTTTTTTTTGAACGTACATCGTCAAACAGTGGAGTAAAAGCCAGACTACGTTTGTATGGAAGAATTTTTGACTAGTGTACTCTTAAGATTTACATTTAATATATAAGTCCAGCAGCCTTTTTGCGTATTGGATTCGGCAAGGCAAAAGGCAAATAGTTTGGAAAATCGACCAATCACTTAGACGGAAATCGACATCGCGTCTTTCATTTCGCGTGTGATCGGTCGGTTTTTCGTACTCTTTGCCCTTTAGGAACACGGGTGGGTTTTAGTCAGTAAAAGTCTGACACGCCTTCCCGGTTAACCCTGAGCGGGAGAAGTATTTTTTTTTGGGGTGGTAAGTCAGGATGACCAAAAAAAAATACCGGCCAAGTGCGATTCGGAATCGCGTTAGAAGGGTTCCGTACCATTATCGCAAAAACCACCAAAAAAATACACATTTGTTGTATGGGAGCCCCACTTGAATATTTATTTTATTCTGTTTTTATTGCATTTGTTGTTATAGTGGCAACAGAAATACATCATCTGTGAAAATTTCAACTGTCTAGCTAACACGGTTCATGAGATACAGCCTGGTGACATACAGACAGACAGGCGGACAGTGGAGTCTTAGGTGAAAAAAAAGGTGGGTTACAGTAAAAATTCTGATGCAATACTCTAAAAACAATTTACCCGACCTCGGAATCGAACCTATGCTATCCTATCTTAATGGAATAAAATAAACGTTTTTATCTAACCCTTCGAAAAATGGAGAGACAATGAATAATTCTTAATCAGATCTAAACAGAGATTGCCTTCAAAATATTAGGTTATATTAGGATTCAGAATTGCGAATCATGAGTGGCATTGGACAGGGCACATTGCTTGCAGAACGGATGGCCGGTGGGGCCGAAAAGTTCTGGAATGGCGACCGCGAACCGGAAGACGATACGTTGGAAGGCCTCCCACTAGGTGGACCGATGACCTGGTTAAGGTTGCGGGAAGGAGCTGGATGCGAGACGCACGGGATCGGTCAATGTGGCGACGCCAGGGGGAGGTCTATGTCCAGCAGTGGGCGTCTGATGATGTTTATGATTTATTTAAGTAAAATAAAAAAAATCACCCGATAATTTCTGACGTAAAGCCGCTTTAGCTTAAAATATAATGCATTTTTTTTCATGAATGAAACGCAACGAGTCTCTTGCTAAATAAACAGTATTGAGTAAATTGCTGATAGTAACTTTTTTCTAGTAATTACGTATTTTGAAACCGGATATATTATGTTTTAAAACGTTATGTCTCGTCTTATAAATGAGGCCCTATGAAATTGGTGTCAGAGGAAAACATTACGCTTGTAATCCGAAAGGGGCTAGGCAGAGATAAACGTACACCAATTTTTTTTAAAGTTGTTTTTATTTTTCTATACGAGAAGATTCCTGCAGTGGGATGATGTAATATCATTAATAGCCATTAAATATGGGGCAATGGTCAAATAATTAATTCTCCAACAAATAAGTTGCCTATTTATGATGCCAAAAATTTATGAATTTTAACGTTTTAACGAAATTTTAAACCATTGGTTGGCAAATTTAACAGTTGGTTGAGTAAACTAGCGATCAAAAAACTGGGCCTTAGTCCGACTCTGGAAACGAACCTAAGACCCCACGCTTAGCAGCCTTGTAACGACTGAACCAACCAAGCAGTCACAGAAATTAAAAACTATTACAAATTTTTTTTTTTTTTGCTTTTTTCTTCCTAGATATTTCAGAAAATTATATAATGGCAACAAGTCTTTGACTATGGACCTCATAAGGAAATAACTTAACGAAGTTAATATTTATAATATTTATTTATAAATCAATAATAATATTTTAATAATAATATTTTATAAATTAATATTTATTGACAAAAAATAAATTTTTTGTTTAGTTTTTTTTAGCTTACCGTGCATTGTCAACCAAACCCAACGTGTTTGCAAAATTTCATCTTAATCGGTTGAGGATAACTGCTTTAAAATCTCGTTGCAAGGTTTGGCCGAACGTACATACATTGTAAGTAAATAATAAAACTATTCATTAAAAAATCGTTTTGAAAACAAGCTTTTTTCGTATACTTCTCAACAAACCCTTTCTTTTGATACCTATATCATGGCAGTGCATAAAAAATAACTAGTCCGCCATCTTGGGCCGTCCGCCATATTGGATTTAGAATGTCGTCACTTAGCTACCCATGCTAAACGTGTATACAAAATTTCATCTTAATCGGTGGAGGATAACTGCTTTAAAATTCAGTTGCAAGATTTGACCCGAACACATGCATTGCAATTTAATAAAAAGCTTGTAAAAAGTTAGAGATCGTATGAATGAAGTATATGCTACAGAACCGCGACCGGCAATCAGTCACCGAAATTTTCTTTAAGTACAACCCCAGAAGGTTCTCTATAATTTCCTCTAAGACACAAGGATCGAAAAACCTAAATACAATCATAGCAATACGATTTAAGGGCCGGTTTCAGAATTAAGAATATGATTTAATGCCAATGTTTTGCAGGTTTTCAGGATAAAGTTTGGTATGACGAATACTTAACTTCTCAAATCCTATATTCAGAAAACAGGAGTTAATTCCTCTTGCATTTAAATAGCTTACTTTACTATAAAAACTTTCCTAAGCTTTTGGGCATTTTATAAAATGCCTAAATTTGTTTAGCGGGGGCTAAAAGTCAGGTTGGCATTTAGAAATAAAAAACTAAAAAAGAACGATGCTCATACATGGAATTAAGAGAAACTAAATTCGAATACAGATTAGAATATAATTTTAAATGCAATTCGGAGTAGAACATCGTTCTTATTGGGCTTAGAAAAATGTACTCTTGGAGACCAATTTGACATGCGCAGCTATTTTTTTTCTAATCTAATATTGAACAGAATACACTATTTTACAGGGTCTTGCCCTGCAGTCGGACAGTAACAGGGTATTATTATTATATTTAAAACCAAAACATTTAAAAAGAACGAAAAACGGGCTCCGTTTTTAGCCTTTTAGCCATTTCGCTACGGAACCCCTAAAAATTACAAAAACATAAACCTGAATGAAGGAGGCACATGCCCAGGAGTACGACAGGCTCGGAAAAAAACTTAAAATGTCAAATTAGTTTCCAAAGACAATAATAAAAAATAAAAGAAACTTACAGTTATTCCTGTCTCCCGCAAACAGCTGATGGAAGCGTATGAAATCAGGACGACCCCCGAAGAATTTACCGTTTTGGTTAAGAACCTCGCGAATCAAATCAAGATTGTTTACCACCAGACATTTTGTAGTTCCCATTTTTAAGCTGAATATATCGCCATATTCCTTCGCCAATTCTGTGAAAGACTGGAAAGGCGATTCGTGCTTGCCCAATAGGTGTAAATTTCCTATTATAGGCAAAGGTCTTGGTCCCGGAGCCTCTTTTAAAACAATAGTTTTATTTTCACCGTATTTAGTAACCTTTTTAAAAGTAACGGTGTTATTAAAATAAAGTTTGTAGACCGCTATCAAGAAGACGGTTATCAAAAAGAGTGCACTCAACATCTTGATTTTTTAGAAAAAGATTTTTTAGAGTGGCAACACCGGTGGAGGGAACGACTATTCCGGTAGCACTGACTTGACTTTGTGGTCGCGGCCATATTTATAGCGAGCGCGCGAAATTTGCATTCCTATTTTGAATTTACAAATCGTTTTTCTGCTTTCCGAAGCCAAAAAGGCGGCAACTCAATTACAGTGCATTTCAAGCAAATGGGATTTGTTAATAATGATTTCCGTCACTGTAAGTTATTCTTCAGGCCCTAGGTAACATAAAAAAAAATAATAATAATTAACATACACTATGTAAAATTTCATTACCTAAGATGTATTTAGTGCATTTCATTGTGCGCACAGCTAAGGAGTGGAACTCCCTTCCGGAGTCTTTGTTCCCTGATATCTACAATCTTGGGGTCTTGGTTCTTTTAGGCGAGCGTGCTTCACCGTAGACCACATTATCGCTTGCCATCAGGCGAGATAGTGGTCAAACGCGAGCCTATAGATTATAAAAAAACAAACAGCATCAAAAATCAGCATTTATTATAAAAATAAGCAAGTTGGATAGTTTTTATTATTTTCTATGTTCCAATACAGTTACGGTTTTCAACTAACCTCAGATGCGGAATGTTTGAAGCTATCCGATGCAAAATAAAACAGAATTTTCGATATTTTTGAGATACTGCTATTTCGTTTTCGAGGATAGATTTGCCGCGCTTTCAAGAGAAATGAAGTAAAACTTCTCTATGGATATTTTATTTTATTTTGGTACGCTAATATTATTATGTTTTTTTATCATGATTTGCGCGTCCGATGCATTTGAATATTTAATTCTATTGTTTTGATTTTATTATTAAGTTTTAATTAATGTGATTTAATGAGATTATCCGTTAAAAATTTTGTTAGTTTCAGTTACTTTTTTCGTACAATAGAAATTAAACGTTGGGGGCATCTAAGTGCAATTTAAGTGCAAGGTTAGGATATCGAGGTGAAAAGTTTTTCAGATTTTACACGATACGATACGACGCTTTATTTTTTTGTTAATTCATTTAGTGACCCGCTGCTAGGCAACGGTACCCCCATTCTTCTTCCAAACCTGTTTTTCATCTCTAGTCAAGTTTGCGCTGCAAACATGGTGGAAACGATTGTCATGTGGTCGGACGCGCTACAAGCCAAGCTAGCAAGCTAGGAGCGCAAGTTCTGGGTTAAATTTTTTGGCCACAGAAAGTGTTAGCAGGTAATTAACGCCAACGACCTTGAGGGAACAAAACGCGCACACGTTTCACACCCGCGCGACTCTAAATTAATTTTGTTTATTATTCTATGACTTAAAAAAAAGCCTCTAATCAAAATGTAGATAATTAAGTTGTCTTTGAGATGGTGAGAATTTTATTTAAATACGCCCAGCGGTTTTAGTACGATTGTCATTTTTTTTGTCCGTGTTACACACAACTTTACAAATTAAATACGCTATGTTATACGAATAAAACTCAAAATTTGCTTCTCTATATTATTTTTACCTTGGTCAGAGTAAAAGCATTGCCATACAACGTGGCAAAGGTTTTTTTTATTTTTTTTTTATTGTTGATAGGCTCACGCTTGACCATTATCTCACCTGATGGTAAGTGATGATGTGGTCGACGATGTAGCACGCTAACCTAGAAGAAACCTATTCACTCTTGACTTAAAGTTTCCCAGGTTGTAGCTATCAGGAAATACAGACTCCGGCGGGGAATTCCATTCCTTAGCTGTACGCATAATGAAAGTGTTCCCAAAACGTTTGGTGCGTATGAGTGGGATGCTGCCAGTCTGTTGGGCACATTACCAGTGGACAGCGATGTGGAGGAGATTTTCTACGCCATACATTTTAAACAAAGAAATGTGCGGGCCACATGCTCAGAGGAAAGGATAAATGGAGTAAAATAACCACACAGTGGTACCCAAGAGATGGGCAAAGAAAAAGAGGTAGATCTCAGAAAAGGTGGGATGACGACATCTGACAAGTCGCTGGAACAACATGGGGTAGATTGGCCATAGAAAGGCCGGAATGGAGAAGATTGTAGGAGGCCTTTACCACCTGGCAAACGGACACACAAAAATGGAACAAAAAATGTATCTATGAAAAACAAAGGAAATAATGTCGTGGCTTATAAATTTTTAGGTTTATTAAGGTCTTTTTGGGAGAGTAGTTTTTGGTTTAAGTGTATATGTTTGTAGTCTTAGTTAATTAAATATTTTATACACTGTATATACTTTTATCTTTATTGAAACATGGGTTTGGAACCTATTTTGTTAGGATATGATAGATGGACTGCCGCGGCCTGGACCGCGACTGACGGATAGCCGCGGCGGGTTTGCGGTGAGAGCTAACGCGTGCCCGTGTTCCCGCCATAAGCGGCACTGGAGGACACCTTGGAGTTTTAGTGGGTTGGAGTCCCACATAACTACACTATCTCCCCGTGGTAGCGCAGTATGCATTATATTTACCTCAAAAAAACATAAAAAAAGGTTGTTTTGCGTCGGGGCCCCCGACTCGACGCAAAATGGAGACACAAGATGCTGATGCTTCGGCAAAGCCGAAGTAGATTGATTGACAGGTCGATCTTCAAGGTTAAGCAACACGTACCGAGGTCGGTCTGTAGATGGCTGACAATATATTAACATTCCGACATTACTCCGTGCCTCGGAAAGCACGTCAAGCCGTTGGTGCGTGACAAAAAGTCTTTATCTGCCCGTGTTTTTGTCTAAGTGCATGTAAAATGCATATTGTGCATATAAGTGCACTAGTACTTTTATGTTTTGTTGTAATATTAATTATGTTATTGTTAGTTTTATTTACGTCATCGTAAATACAAATAAGATACGGCCGTTTGAACGTTTGGTTAACAATTTGCGGCATTTTTAATGTGTCGTGTACACGACCGCTCCCGAAGATAGCCGACCGCGTGGCGGGTTCACTTGCACTTAGTGTGATCTATGTATGTATGACCAAATTGTGGCGTCATAAATATCCCTATTCTTGCAACACCTGCGACTTGAAAGCCAGAATTAATTGTCGCAAAAACCAGAAATATGAGTCAACGAAGCACGACGAGTCCCGGAGAAATTATGCCACAAAATCTTGCCAAGGAATGTTGTGCTACCCAGTTACTGGGTTGTGGAGGTCAGATACAGTCGTTTCATGTAAAATTCTGGTGCTCAGCTGAATGCGTTTGGCCTGGAATCCAACCCCAACATTGCTAGGAATAGATTGAATCCATCAGTCGTATTTTCCGTTTGATTTGTAACGCGTCAATAATCTGTGCCAATATTATAAAGAGGAAAGATTTTTTTGTTTGTTTGTTTGTACCGAATAGGCTCCGAAACTACTGGACCGATTTTAAAAAATCTTTCAACTTTGGAAAGCTAATTTTGACGGGAGCGAAGCCGCGGGGGTCAGCTAGTTTCATTATAAAAACCGGCCATGTGCGAGTCGGACTCGCGCATGAAAGGTTCCGTACCATTATCGCAAAAAAGGGCAAAATATCATGTTTGTTATATGGGAGCCCCACTTAAATATTTATTTTATTCTGTTTTTAGTATTTGTTGTTATAGCGGCAACAAAAATACATCATCTGTGAAAATTTCAACTGTCTAGCTATCACGGTTCATGAGATACAGCCTGGTGACAGACAGACAGACAGACGGACCGCGGCGTCTTAGTAATAGGGTCCCGTTTTTACCCTTTGGGTACGGAACCCTAAAAACCAGGGGTACGTATGTTCTAGTAGAAAATCATTAATAATTTATTATTTACGTATGTTTTCAGCTCCTTAATCCTTATTATGCTAATCTTCTGACGCAAATGCAAAGCCTCTTCCCAATGTCAACAGCTGACAACCGTTAGAGCATCCTATGCTAATAGATGGATGGAAACCGAATAAAATATATATAAAATATAACATAAAATCACCCCTTTAAGTCGCGGATAAATTTTAAAGAGAGATTAAATAAAAATAATAGTTTGCACCTTTAAGTTAAAACACAAAATGTTATGGTTTATAATAATAAAAAGCTTTTATACAAAAAAATACTACCGACTTCCAAATAAAAAAATCTACAAAGTGAAAAATAACTTTATTTTTGGAAGTCGGTGTCTTTGGTAGGTACCATTTTATGCGTTATGCAAATCTACAAAGTGAACTTTGTAGATTTTTTAATTTGGAAGTCGGTAGTATTTTTTTGTAAAAAAGCTTTTTTTTTTCACTTTTTAGTTGTACCTACCTAATAGGCAAGTTGGTTAAGGTACCAATAACGACAGAATAAATTACCCGAATATCATGAAACTTGAACAAAACCGGTGAAATGAGAGATCTGCGTACCCCTTAAGAGCGTACTGGCGTGATGTTATGTTATGAAATGGTATAAACAATAAACAGACATGCGATTGCAGCAATTCCGAGAGATTTGCCGTAATTTATTGAAGAGTTCTGTTGCATATCTTCGAAGTTCTTCATCAGATCATCACCAAATTAAAATGGGACCAATTTCGAAACACACTTTTTCAAACGAAAAAAGAATTTTCAAAATCGGTCCAAAATTTACGGAGATATGAGTGAACATACACAAAAAAAAAAAAAAAAAACAAACATAATGTCGAACATAGAACCCCCTCCTTTTTGGTAAGTCGGTTAAAAATAGGCCAAAGGTAAGTAGAGTTGTAAGTTGTAGTTGCAGCCAGTACCTAGTTTTTTTTTTCGCGTAGAGACATGCTCATACATACTGCACTACCACGGGGAAATAGTGCAGTTATCTGGGACTTCAACCCACTAAAACTCCACGGTGTCCTCATGTGCCGCTTATAGCGGGAACACGGGCACGCGTTAGTACTCACCGCGAACCCGGACCCTCCTCTGGGGAGTAACACCGGCGCACCAGAACACACTGTACTCCGTCACAACCCCAGGAACCAAACCAACAAATGGCCGTCAGACGACCCCGTGTATGGCACCCTTGGTCCCCTTGTGACGGGTCAAGGTCAATGGCCCAGCCACCTTCGGCCGCAGAGGATAGAGAGAGCCGGAGGGGAGGAGTCCTCTGCGGCCTCACCGCGACCGCTATCAGACGGTGGCGACCTCGTCCAGGCCGCGAAAGGTAGGGAGAGGGGCGCACCGCAATACCGTCACTCCTCTCCCGCCGCGGCCTCCAACCCTCAGCCACGGTATCGTATGGGAGGCCCCATAAGACATCGCGGCCCGCCTCAGTTGCGATGTCGCCCAAGCGGCACCGCAACCTACACGTTGGCCACTAACGTCGTCGGCTTATCGGCAAAAGCCCTGACGAGCGGCCCCTCCTCGGGTTCCTCTTCGCTTTGCCGTGGGTGACCAAGCCACGGCTACTGAGCCCCCCCGCCTTGACAATGCGGGAACCCACGGCAAGCTAACTTATTTATCTTGTAAAGCGCCCAACCTCGCGAATTGTAGCCGTTGATCAATCACTACATATTAAAAAACAAAGGCCCTCACCGCGTCTGTACGCGATAA
The DNA here is from genome assembly GCA_945859665.1 of Anorthoa munda. NCBI lineage: Eukaryota > Metazoa > Arthropoda > Insecta > Lepidoptera > Noctuidae > Anorthoa > Anorthoa munda. The sequence goes on along the minus strand of OX243895.1, from coordinate 47,155,639 downwards.
ACTCAAAAACCACTGAAAGGATTTTCATGGGGTTTGCACCAACACACTCTTTCAGTGAGAAACGAAGAAGGTTTTTGTGTATATATTGTCACGGGCGATGCCGAGGAGGATCGCTAGTAACATATAAAATACGTATTTTTATTACAGGAATAGTTTTTAATACAAAACAAAAGAATTAGGGACTATTTAGGTGCAAAACTAGAATTAAAATTAACAAACAAAAAATAAAAACTTTAACGGTGTCTGCCGGTGAGTGGGGGTGCGTGCAAGGGCGTCGCCAAGGGGGGCAGGGGGGGCAGCTGCCCCCCCCTAGACATTCTAAAAAAATTGCCAAATGTAAAGCAACCACAGTCCTAAGTCTTTGACATGACTTGCATGATTGATCATTCCCGTACGTCGCGAATGAATATATATAAACCAAACCCAACAGATCGAACCGTTGTTGATATCCTAAAATAGGCAAAAACCTTCTTTCCCGACACGGATAACCGTTGAAAATTTTGATCGCTCTTCCGTGCACAACGTGTACGGTAGAGTTGCGTAGCTTTACACGATGGACTCTGAATAGTGCTCGTCAAACATTTAGGCCGCCCTGAAGTTGGCTTTCCGCTGCGCAAGGCACGGATCGGTACTGTTTTTGTATGATTTACTACTGCGCAGACATTGCAGCCAACTTCGGGACGGCCAAGAAGTTTGGCGAGAGCTATACCGATATTATTACAATCGCTGTAGATGTAAGGCTCGTACTACAAGTGAAAAACTTCATGTGCTCTCGATTTTACCCACAATTCATACTTTTCTCATTCTCCATATCAACTTGCCCCCCCCCCTGGGCCATCGGCTGGCGACGCCCTTGGGTGCGTGTGAGTGTTTGCGTGTGTATTGGAGAGAGGGGTGTGTGGGAGTGTAATATTTGTGTGTGGGTGTCATGTTATGTGAGTGTGTGTCAGAGAAAATCTTTGAATATAGAATTTTTACAAGTAGAATAACGTAGGTGTTGTACTCATGTATCAATATATTATCGTCAACTTAATTCTGCCATTTAAGACTTAAACGAATAAAGAAATAAACGATTTAACTAATACAATTTGTATAATTTACCGCGGCCCTGGCTCAAGCAACTGAAAGAACACGGGTGGGTTTTAGTCAGTAAAAGTCTGGCACGCCCTCCCGCTTCACCCGGAGCGGGAGAAGTCATTGGATGATGGAAAAACCCAATAACAATTGCCCAACCCAGGCTTCGAAGCCAGGACCTCATATTCAGCAGTAGCACTTACGAACACTCAAATTAAATATGGATAAAATAAATCTTTTTAAAACAAGCTTTTAGCTTAAGCATGATCCCACTGCTAGACACGTTTACACTGTATTATACGAATAAAACTCAAGTTGTTCATAAATAAAATTACACTAACGAGCAATGAAAAAGTTCCAGTGACATAGCACCAAATTACTCCTAAACGAGAAAGGCTAGCTTAATGACGCCGTCTGCAATATTGAAGTACATTTTACAGCGCATCAGAATATTACCAACTAAAAACGTAAATATTGTGTTCAAATTTTAAACTAAATGTAAAAGTTTATAAAGAAAATGGTCTAATGTAACATATGTTTTTTTCCAAAATATTACGACTAGCCGTTTAGACGTGACTCTCATTTTAAAATCAGTTAAAATAGTCACAACGGCTCTTTGTGTCTCTGAAGTTGGCTCTAGTAGAGTATACTGCATACAGTAAGCGAGATAGGACGATGCGACAAACGTTAGCGAGTGAAAGAGACAGATATACAATGCTATCTTCACCTCCAACATTGACATAAAAATAGCTACTGCGCAGGGTCTTGCAGCTAATTCAGAGACACAAAGATCCGTTGTGAGTATACCGAGGGGTATCTGCGCCGAAAACGAATGCGAGGACGTTAGTAGCGCTGTGAAAATGTGTGATTGTTTCTATCGAAGCTGAGCTAGCTTTCTCGCACGTATCTGGTGGAAAAGCGCCGAAATAGTGAACGTAATGTTGTGTTCGATTTTAGGATCTTGGAGAACATATGTCAGATTGTTCCCAATACTATCTTCATCGTTCTGAGGGAGGTAGTGACGTATTAAATGAAGGGTACAAGCAAAGAACAGGGAATGTCACTATTTTAATTTTTCTATTTTTTATTGGCAAGCAAATCTTTATATATGGTAGTTTTATTTTCAATCACTAAAGCTAGGAACAAATTATCGGACGCGGCTGACGGAGGTGACTGACAGCCGCGACTGATATGTGTACACAGTCGTTTGGGAGATGCCTTGCGGATGCGTCCGAACGATTATTCCATAGACAATATAGCTTATTCAACGAAGATTATGTTAACGTAGAAACATATCGAGTAGTGAAAGTGGACGCAATTCTCTACTGCGAACACACTCGATAAGTTTTTCTATATCGCGTAGTTAAAGTTGTACTGACGTCCGCACGTGTCCCGCACCCCGTGCACACCGTCCGCGGACGTTTTCGACTGACACAAACATTCAGCGGGCCAGATCTCTATCGGACGTCCGAACGGCCAAGGTCACGTCCGCGACTTACCTCCGATAGTTTGCACAATTTAATGTACATTCATTACACAGATACTCTATAAGTCGCGGCTGTTAGTCGCGTCCGTCAGCCACGTCCGATAATTTGTTCCCAGCTTAACTTTTTTTTAAAGTTAACGTAAGGCGCCAAAAATACGATTTCGTTAAGCAACACCGCAAACTTTATAGAAATTCCAACCTCCAAATCACAACTGTCACCTTGGACAATCCTTCTTCTTTACCGGTATGTCATGGACATTCCCGGTTCTTTTCTTGTTCTAAGATTGTTTATTTAGTTTTTGTTTAATTTAAATATATATACTTACTTATATATACTTATATATACTTTTATTATGCGTACAGCTAAGGAGTGGAATTTCCTGCCGGAGTCTGTGTTTCTCGATAGCTACAATCTAGGGGTCTTAAAGTCAAGAGTGAATAGGTTACTTCTAGGCAAGCGTGATCCAACGTCGACCACAACATCGCTTACCATCAGGTGAGACGGTGGTCAAGCGCGAGACAGGAAAAAAAAAAAAAAATTACTACTAAATAGTCCATTGTCAACAACACAATTATTTAAGTGAAAGTTATTGCGTACAAAAATCACCTCAATAAAAATGACATACTTCTAAACTTTTAATTGCGTTTTTCTCAAAATCTATTAATTAGGACATTCCCTGTTTTTGTCTGTACCCTTCAAATTTGACAATCCCATGCAAAGAGTTGGGTGTCGCATTCGTATGATCTATTTATTAGAACAGACAGGGGACAAATGACAATGAGACAATATTGAAGTAAACAGCAGCTGCAGCAAAAATGTGACAATTATGTAAATTTTCAACAAATATGTCACATTTTCAGTAACTTTAAATAGTGCCCTAGTTAGATACCATTTTGAGAGCAGTGATGACGTATGCAATTGCACAATGCTTATGCAAAGGGAGAGTGGCGTATGTCTGTTCGAAGGTTGCAAATCTATGACGTCCATACTTATAAAGAGGCGTTATCAATCGACCTCCAACCCCACTGTGCAGGTTGATAATAAAGTCTATGTTTTTCTTTTTAAAACAAGGATAATTTGCAAAGGACCTGCTTTTAGAAACAATGAGAGTCATGCTCTGACCAACCAAATTAAAGACGTTATAAATTGACTTGGATCACGGGGTCTCATTGCTAAGAAAGAAAAATTGGTTCAAATAAATCTCACTAGATGGCGCGATATGCACCTACATCTGTTATTGAATGTGTGTAAAATTAAAATTTTCTGGAATTGAACATAAAAATTGTATGTTCTTGTTTAATCAACTCTCCTAAGTACACAATTATGGAATATTAGGTTCTGAATTCATATTTCAAAGATTATTTGAACGGATCATTTAAAATTGATGCCAATAGATGGCGCATTTTTAAATTTCTTAGGCATTCCGCTCGATTGTTGAAATTTGCATTGTCACACATTTTGGTGCAAAAAAAGCTGTAAAAACGTGCAAAATGATACTATAAAACGAACCTTTACTGTATTTAAAGAAAACAATATTCACGATACTAGTAAACCCTTTTACTTGCAAGTTGCTGCTAACACCATCTATCTATAACCGTGAAACAGAACCGAACGCGTTCGATGTACAAAAAATTGCCAGATTAAGCAGATGAAAAACGCTAGTTACGTCGGCACGGTTTCTTTGTATGGGATGAGGTATCTGTATGCTAGTATTATATTATCTGTGCTTGGATTAACCAATCAGGTTCATTCTTTTCATATTAGCTCGTTTTATTACAAAAATCGTTCTTAATTTTCGATAATCTAATCCTTTTTTTAAGGTTCCGTACCCAAAGGGTAAAAACAGGACCCTATTACTAAGACTCCGCAGTCCGTCTGTCTGTCTGTCACCAGGCTGCATCTCATGAACCGTGATAGCTAGACAGTTTTCACAGATGATGTATTTCTATTGCCGCTATAACAACAAATACTAAAAACAGAATAAAATAAATATTTAAGTGGGGCTCCCATACAACAAACGTACGGAACCCTTCGTGCGCGAGTCCGACTCGCACTTGGCCGGTATTTTATTTAGCTATAGGCTCGCTTTTGACCACTATCTCACCTGATGCTAAATGATGATGTGGTCTACGGTGAAGCACGCTTGCCTAGAAGTAACCTATTCACTCTTGACTTACGACAACTTTTTTTTTTGACTTCACCAATGACTTCTCCCGCACTGGGTGACGCGGAAGGGCGTGTCAGACTTTTACAGACTAAAACCCACCCGTGTTCCTTCAGTCGCTTGTGCCAGGGCCGCGGTAAATCTCTTTCAAATTTATCTCCGACCCAGACAGGTGATTTAAAACCCCTAGGTTGTAGCTATCAGGCAACAAGAACTACGGCAGGGAATGCCACTCCTTAGCTGACGAAGCAGCATACTACTATCAATATTAAAAGCTCTGCTATACCTCCAATGCCAATATATCTGCCCACATGTTACTTACGCAGAATCAAGCCGTCACAAGAAACTTTCCGACGATCTCGTTTTGTTTGTATAATATAGGCTTCGACCTCGATGTTACCTGAATTAGAATTAGGACGCCGGAGTGCCGGACACATGACGATCGGCACGTCTGCAGGTTTAACGTCACACTTTACGCAATGGGGGTAAGCAGAGAGGAAGAGAAACTGCAGAGGGTGATGGGGCCCGCATGAATTCGTGCAGCCGAATACCTGAGCGGACCTGAATACATAAAATTCAAATGTCTCGAGACAGTTGATATGTTTATGCAGATATGTCCAGCCAACAAAGACGTGGAGAGCCAACTCCAAGCCGATAAGGACTGTAGGGGTCTTTAAGTCAAGAGTGAATATGTTATTTTTAGGCAAGCGTGTTTCACCGTCGACCACATCAACGCTTACCATCAGGCGAGATAGTGGTCAATCAATATGATGCTTTGGAAATGGGGTGCTGGAGAAGAGTGATTGGCATTTCTTGGACAGAATTCTGCACAAACATCTCCATACTCCAAGAACTTGGTATCAAAGAGCGTCTATCAGCGGTAGTACAGTCTCGAATACGGAAATTCTTTGGTCATGTGTCGAGGCGGAGTAACGACTCCATTGAGCGCCTAGTGGTGCAGGGTAGACTGGACGGCGGGAGGTCACCAATGAGGTGGACTGATAAAATTAAATCTGCCGTTGGAAGTCCTGTAAATCAGTGCGCCAAACTTTCAACTACCCGGGCCAAATGGAGAGAGATTGTGAGGCGAGTTCTAACACCAGCAACTAGGGATGTTTCCTGGGTAGAAAAATGATAATTCTATTTAGTCCGTCTGTGAGATTATCAAATAATATTGGACACGTATTTGTTGCTTTACCAAATCAATAAAAAAATTAGAAAGGTAAAGCGCATCAAAGTTCAGAAGTGGGAGCTTGTAACGTCACTAAGGCAGTATAAAGTGTACTAGCGGCGTGACGTTTCACGATATTTCAACGCATTATATCGTCGACACTTTATGTTTACGTGTCAAAAGAAAAATACGTGCCAAATATTTTTTTATTAATCTCAAGTAGATTAATAAAAAAATACAAACGGACAAAAAACAAATTTTCACGACCGCTTACCAGGTTCCGAAGAATATTACTAAGTTTAAAGCAAAAGTGAACAGGCATGTTATGGGCACATAGTTTTTTTAAACCAATACATTACATTTAAACAAATTGATAACAAAATGAATGTACAACGGCGAGCTTAACTTCAAATAGAATTATCTTCCAGCAAACCTTTGAGTGATAGAGATAATTCAGTGAACAATATGTATACGTTTATAAAGACAAATATAATAAAATTTCGTAGCGTAGGGACTGTGGAAGAGACTGCCAGAGATGCACTGCAGTAACAGAGAAGGAGTAACGGGGTAGCGGCTAAAATTGTGACGCGAAGTACGAAGGAGAAGCGAAGTGGGCGTGCGAAAAGGTTTACCCCTCGGGACGAGGTACTCAAACCGTTCGCGAAGGTATTGAGGAGAAGTAGAATTGTGTAGGATAGTATAGAGAAGGAATAGGATATGGGTATCTCGCCGACGCCGAATTGGCAGCCACTTCAATCAGGGTGGTTCGTTCAATAGTAGATCTCATCAATTGCAATGCATTGTCCAGCAGAGGCTCGAGACAATCAGTCCCTCACATTTTGGCATTTCGACATTGGCCATTGCTGACATTAAATTACACTTTTAGAAACTACGGAGATTGCTAAAAGCTGGAGAGATATTAGGATTACGCTCTATATGTCCTCATTGACAACAATGTCTTCCCCGCGTGACCAATCCACGCCTTTTCAGCACGTGCTCCACTATTCCTATTCCCAAAATGACTCACTGTTTGGCACGTGCCTGTCTGCAACATGTGACTTTGATACACATGTCTCTTGATCTAAATAAATATCTGTCACGTTTTCTTCCATGCGGCGACGGTCTTTGGGCTTTCAAGAATGGCCCACATAGGGGATGTAGAGCAAGGATCTTTGGTCTCGTTTTTATTTTAATTTAATTTATTTATTTATTTCGCTCTCCAACAATTGAATACACTGGTATACAAAGATATGTGATGCATCCAATATACGTATATACTAGTGTACCAATTTCTTACAGGCAAGCACATAATGCATTACTTTTTTGCTGATAGACATGGGTTATCTATTTCTTCGACCAAACTCAAAATTAAAATCAAAATCAAGGCAGAATCAAGATCACATAGATCAAATAAAAATCAAAGTTAAAACAAATATAAAAATACAATTAAAACCTAAAATAAAATCAGAATGATATTCAAAACCAAAAATAAAACTAAAATCTAAATCATTATTAAAATTAAAATCAATGTTTTTGGGGAGTAAACAAAGAATTTTGGTGTTTGTTTGGTTAGGGAATTTGAGGAGCTTGTAGCTAAGTAATAACAGCTGCTCGGTTCGGTGTTCAAGGTTAAGCAAAGCTTGCCGAGGTCGGTCCGTGGATGGGTGACAATCCAATACATACCAAGATGCCTACGTGCCTTGAAAGGCATATTAAGTTAAGCCGTTGGATCCGGTTGCCATGTTGCCATCTTTGACGGTTGTGATGGATAATTAGAGCCATGAAATCTGACACCAGTCTTGCCAAGAGGTACCGTGTTACCCAGTTCCTGGGTTGTGGAGGTCAGATAGGCAGACGCTTCATGTAAAACACTGGTACTCAGCTGAATATAATATAATATAATATAATATAATATAATATAATATAATATAATATAATATAATATAATATAATATAATATAATATAATATAATATAATATAATATAATATAATATAATATAATATAATATAATATAATATAATATAATATAATATAATATAATATAATATAATATAATATAATATAATATAATATAATATAATATAATATAATATAATATAATATAATATAATATAATATAATCACACAAATTTATAAAAACACTTTGATGCTGCAGGTATCTGAATGTGACGTTTACAACCAAAACCCCAAATCAATTCAACTTATCGATGTACTGGAAGCCCTGTTTATATCTGACCGTCAGTAAAGTCAATTGGTTTAACCAAAATCCAATATTTCTGAAGTATTTTGAAATCTAAAACAGGAAACGAACGTGTTTACCTACGTTATAGTTCTCGCTTAACTTCTTGGCCGCCCTGAAGTTGGCTACAATGGCTGCGCAGTAGTAAATCTCATACAAGCTCCGTCCCACACAGCATCCCACCCGACTATCAAAATAAGAATGAAAAACATAATTTTATTTGGTAAGTTATCGTCGACAACTTTAACCGATTAACCCCAACATTGTACCGAATACTTCGAGTCCAAAATCCCTGCTTGCAACCACAGTACGTACACGTCAGTTCTTTGTGCCCGAAATAGGCCATTTTCTGAGACAAAGAAGAAAAACAAGTGTTTACAACTAACTGTTTATTGACCTATTCTTTGAATCGTCTAGAAAACATATTTCAATGACAGTGTTTCATCATTCCTCCTATTTCATTCATCATTTGGAGTCTCTTACCTCGTTCTATCACCTCTAAATTTGTATTTATATCTCGCTCTTTTTTTTCAGAGTTAGGAAATTGTTACAGTTTTAGAAATGCCGAATGCATAATGTATCCGACTTATTTTTAGTGGACGTAAACAATTTCTGGAAATGTCTCGGAAAAAGCTAGTGCGGTAAAAAAACAAGGAAAGATTGATCTTTCACTGTTTTGTGACGTCATTTGAACTGGTAATTGAATGCTTCGACGAATTTTATTGGTCAATTGGGGTAGTGACGAGGAAACTGGCTTGTGAGAATCTGGGTATGATAAATTTATGCATGTATACAATTTACCATCAATTATGCTTTATTTTTATTAAATTAGGATTAATTAATATTTCATTAAATAGAGTAGTGGTGGAACTGGTGGCCCAGGGTTTTAAACCTAGGCAGCCGCTTTACTTATAAATTATTTCATCACAACTACTCTAAACACGGTGAAAGAAAGCATCGTGAAGAAACCGGCATATCCTAGAAACAAACAACTTTTTAATAAAAAAACAAACCGACTTCCAAAAAAACACTGCAAAACGAAAAATAACTTTCTTTTCCGAAGTCGGTGTCTTTGGTACCTATTGTTTTCCGTGTTTCGACACCGACTTCGGAAAAGAAAGTTATTTTTCGTTTTGCAGTGTTTTTTTGGAAGTCGGTTTGTTTTTTTATGAAAAAGTTTTTTATTTATCTCTTTTTAGTTTTGATAGGTACTTCCAATTGCCAATAAATTCATATATAGCCAAAGTACATCTCATCACGATTCCAATAAGCCCATACACGACTAGGATACATTGTTTTATTTCGGAGTACCAGTGCCTACCTGTCGGCTTCATCATCAGATCAGTTCGATGGTATCATTTTCATCAGCACTATGTATTTATTTATAAGTATTTGCTTCATCATAGTCGTTAAACTATTCGAGATATCTTATAACCCATGACATACTTAGCATTAAGGAAATCTATTGGCCATCTGTGTTCTTCTTCACTAGTTCCACTTCAGCAAATATTACTTTCTGAGTACAGATGATTGCATTGTTGATAAAAATACCAAAATCACTATATGTATGCCTAAAATATTTGAGGAGTTCCCTCGATTTCTCCAAGATCCCATCATCAGATCCTGACTTGATGACTATGGGACCAATTGGGAAGTATACCCTTTCAAACAAAAGAAGAATTTTCCAAATCGGTCCAGGCGTCTTACAGTAATCGGGGAAAATACAAAAAAAAAAAAAAAAAGATTCCGACGAATTGAGAACCTCCTCCTTTTTTTGAAGTCGGTTAAAAAGAGAAGACATGTGACATCCACCAAGCCGCACTGGGCCCGCGTGGTAGATTAAGGCCCATTCCCTCTCACACAGTGAGGAGGCCAGTGTCCCAGCAATGGCAACATTAAAAAGCTGATGATAAGGCTTTCTTGCGTTTTGCGACACTGTTTCTAACCACTGCATGTCCTGAAAGATATCAATCGCAGGACCGTGCTTTAACTTTGACGAGAGTGTCACACCTCCAACTTTTAAACTCCAAACCCCGGGCTGCCACTAATATATAATAATAAATAATCGGAAGTGCCTTACTATGAGTATGAACCCGACCCAGTTCTCGAAAAAAGCTTTTTTACAAAAAAATACTACCGACTTCCAAATAAGAAAACTAGAAAGTGAAAAATAACTTTATTTTTGGAAGTCGGTGTCTTTGGTAGGTACCAAATTTTTAAGTTATGGACACCGATTCACTTTTTAGTTGTACCTACCTAATAGGGAAGTAGTTAAGTAAGTACTTAAAACGACAGAATAGATTACCCGAATAACATGAAACTTGAATATAACCGGTTAAATGAGAGATCTGCATACCCCTTTCGAGCGTACTGGCGTGATGTTATGTTATGAAATGGTATAAACAATAAACAGACATGCGATTGCAGCAATCCCGAGAGATTTGCCGTTATTTATTGAAGAGTTCTGTTGTATATCTTCGAAGTTCTTCATCAGATCTTCACCAAATTAAAATGGGACCAATTTCGAAACATACTTTTTCAAACAAAAAAAGAATTTTCAAAATCGGTCCACAATTGACAGAGATATCGGTGAACATAAATAAAAAAATAAAAAAAATACATAATGTCGAACATAGAACCTCCTCCTTTTTTGGTAAGTCGGTTAAAAATGGCAATGTCACGTTGTATTGGGATCGGTCTATCATCACTGGCAGGACTATTGGCAATAAACCTGACATATTGGTGATAGATCGACTAGAGCGTCGCGCAATGATTGTTGATATAGCGGTCCCCCATGACGAGAACCTCGTGAAGGCTGAGAGAGATAAGAAAAGTAAGTATCTTGATCTGGCTCGCGAGGTTGTCGATATGTGGGATGTGAATACAGCGATCATTGTGCCGATAGTCGTTACGGCCAATGGCATAATAGCCAAGAGCCTCGACGAACATCTGAGGAGGCTCTCGTTGGGCAGCTGGATCAAGGGCTTGATCCAGAAAGCGGTACTCCTGGACACGGCGCGTATCGTTAGGAGGTTCCTCTCTCAGGAGCCCTGACCACCGGTAGCTTGGACCCTGTTCCCGATACCGGTGGGCTACTATTTTTTATATTTTTAAATGTCTTTTTATTGTATTTTTATAAGCTAATATTTAAAAATGTAAAAAGTATGTACATTAACGAATAAGGAGAATAATAAATAAACGTTTATTTGGAACCATTTAGGAATAACACAAAGTACAATGGAACGATGATAGGTACAGAAGTATAGACTGTGGAGCAGCTATCAACGCCCGACAACAAGACAGAGTAAAATATAATTTGTTCTAGACTAGTATGAAAATTTTGTTACTAGACAGAAAAATAATATTTAATGAACAAATATAAAAATCAAAATCAAGTGAAGTGTTTGTTGAGGTGTAGGGGTGTGTTGAGAGTGAATGTGTGTGTGTGATTGTATGTGTATATAATATGTGTTTGCATGTGTGAGTTATTATGTTTAGTTACGTTACCACAAGTTGTTCAGTTGCATCTTAGGATATGGATTTTAACCACTCTGTCAAATTCTTCTTTAATAGATTTTCAGGCATAGGGTAAATTTTTTAAATGCTATGTTATTATAAAGTTTGGGGCTGATCTAATCGCAGGATTTCAATTTGAAAAACCCAATAACATTTTTCCAACCAAAGCATCGACCCGAGACCCCATACCCACAAGTCATGGTCGCGACCAGGAGCCAAACTTAAAGCCACGAGCCAAGTATAAAGGAAGGACTCTATTCAAAAGCTTCTGCATTATAATATGGTAACCATGCGCTTGACCTGGTGAAGGTTGCGGGGATCCGCTGGTTGCGAGACGCACGGGACCGGTCAATGTGGCGACGCTTGGGGGAGGCCTATGTCCAGCAGTGGACGTCTTTCGGCTGATATGATGATGATGATGATGAACCATGCGCTTTAAACTGTAACCACCGTTTCAACACTATAGTGGAGCACTTACACTAGATCATCTGCCGAATTCGGCGCCCCAAAGACAACTCGGTCGAAGTTGTGGTCTCTTACACTGTGGTATGTGGTATGCAATGCCGGTCACAAGTCACAAAATCATATGAAAAACGCCTTCTATAGTCTTTTTTTCCGTCGCAGTATTCGTTTTTTTACTAATGACTAGCAGGCGCCTCGCGATTTGACCCGCGTAGTTCCCGTTCCCGTGGGAATACAGGGATAAAAAGTAGCCTATGTCACCCAGGGATAATGTAGCTTTTCAACGGTGAACGAATTTTTGAAATCGGTCCAGTAGTTTTTAAGTTTATTCGTTACATACAAAAATACAAATCTTTCCTCTTTATAATATTAGTATAGATAAAGCTTGACCTATATCTCACATGATTGGAAGCTATGATGTGGTCGACGGTGAAGCACGCTTGCCTAGAAGAGACCTATTCACTCTTAACTTAAAGACCCCTAGGTTACAACCTAGCTAGTGCAGCACTGCATACCGCATCCGCAGTATTATTTGCTTCGATCAAGAGACCATAAGTTAACACAGATGCAAATGCTTTTGACTTGCAAGCTGTCATGTCGCTCGATGCCGAACTCAATACAAATAAAAGAAAATAAAGTTATTATTATTATTCTTCTTCTTCTTTTTCGTGTGAGGATGTGGCCTCCTCTGGTGTCAGACTTAATTAAGTCGTCTCTGGTAACCCTATAGCCTCTGGCTTGGCTTAAAAACGACTCGTTGGACCATTGTCGCCGACATTCGGCTGCCTGCCGAATTCGTCCTACCGATCTAGTCAAGTGAGTAGTGTAAGTGAGCCTTTAGAATTGTCCCTTCATACTCTTGCGCAAGTACACTTACGTATGTCCAGCTAGGTCATATCTCTATTTCTGTCTTATATAGGTTAGTAGAGTAGGTGAAAAAATAGTTAAAGGTTATATGCAGCTTGTGTTTGTGCGTGTTTAACTTTCTAATTTCTCTGAATTTGTAAAAAGTAATGTTTTTTGAGCGTATGTATGTATGTCCAGTTCTATAGCACGCTCTACAGCCCAAACGGCTTGACGGATTATGACATATGAGGTGTTGTTAGATTCGTCTCAATTGTGGGAGTGACATAGGTTTTTTTTTAAATAGCGAATACCCTTAAAAAAGGGGGTGATACAATTTTTATTTTTCGTTATACTAACAATATCAAATTAAGCTACGCCACACCATACGCCAACGCACGCCAATCTGCCAATTCAATACGCCATTCTGTATATATATATATTGTAACACTTTGATGTTCCTATTTTGGCATGAATTCAAGATAAGCGTAACTTTGATAGCAAAATAAATAATCTTTTACCACAACTTATTTGGAGAACTCGTTCATTACTAAAACTAAAAAGTTTGAAATAAAAAAAATATATTATAAAAACAAAAAACCCAACTGCTAAAAATAAATTTTCTGAAAAGGGAAAAATAAGTACTAGGTAGATATAATTTATATCGTCATGGCCGAGTGCTCAAACGAAAAGATTATGAACTTTATCAACGATATCCATGTACGTCCTGAATTATGGGATGTAAAAGCTGGTGCGTATAAAGTTTGTAACCTTAAGAAGGATGCTTGTGCCGTAATTGCTGCGAAGTTTCATGTAACGACCGAAGACGCATACGTAAAAATTATTAACTGCTGAGATCTAGCCGCAATTAACTAATTCTTATCTTATTTTAATTTAATTTAATCCAATATATTTATTATTTAATATCAATCATTTCCACATTAATTTAAAATTTGGTTTAATCCATCAATTATTGTGTCTGTTTCTATGTAATGAGTCGGGAAGAGATTGGCTGGATGTGATGGGCCGGTTGCGTCTGTGCCACACTGCCATTTGGGGTTTCTTGAGACAATTTCATATCAGTAATCTGTGGACAATTTTAACCATCGAATTGTAGCACTTTATATACTCTATATTATATTACATTAAATATTTATTCTATTACTTTATATTATCTATTTTATGACATTATTATTTTATTAACCCACTTCCGTGTGTCACTAGCGGGGTGCCAACTGAAAATCAGCGCTGGGTGTCTGACACCCAGCAAATGCTGAGTTGGTGACCCTGTTTGTACTTATTTACTACTAGCTGACCCGGCAAACTTTGTTTTTCCATAAAAATACCAAACATTCATCTACACTACCTACCCTAACTACCCTACCCTACCCTACCTACCCTACCCTACCTACCCTACCCTACCTACCCTACCCTACCCTAACTACCCTACCCTACCCTACCTACCCTACCCTTCCCTACCCTACCTACCCTACCCTACCCTACCCTACCTACCCTACCTACCCTACCCTACCTACCCTACCCTACCCTACCTACCCTACCCTAACTACCCTACCCTAACTACCCTACCCTACCTACCCTACCCTACCTACCCTATCCTACCCTACCTACCCTACTTACCCTACCCTAAACGGGATAAAAGTATCCTATGTCCTTCTCCTGGTTCTTAGCTACCTCCCTACAAATGTTCAGCCAAATCGGTTCAGCCGTTCTTGAGTTATAAATAGTGTAACTAACACGACATTCTTTTATATATATAGATTCTTCTCTGTTACTTTGTGATTGTTGTTGTTGTGTTGTGTCTGTGTCGAATGAATGTTTTCTATTCTATTCTATTCAATTATTGCTCCGCGTGTAAGAGCAAAATTCCTCAGCAACCCAGTTGCACTATCTTGCTGGACAACATCCGGCAATGTATTGCACAATGAAATTTCAGCATGGGTATAAGTTGCAAATATACTGAGTTATATTGGTCAACAAAATTGCCGACAAGATGCAATTATTATAGCCCGTTTACAGCCCTCTTTACAATAATCAAAAGAATACAAAAAAAAAACCATTACCAAAATTATAACTTTAAAAATGAAATTAAGAACAATATGAAAAATTAATATACAAAATAAAAGAAAAGAATAAATAGTTACGTGGGACTTAACACATAAACTAAACATAACTGCGACTGTGATCTGGTCAAAACTGCGGGAGTCCAGTGGATGCAAAACGCACAATAGCGATCAATGTGGCGACGCTTGAGGAGGGCCTATGTCCAGCAGTGGACGACTTTCGGGTAAATGATGCAACATAACTGAAGATAAAAAGCTTTTTTACAAAAAAAAACCACCGACTTCCAAATAAAAAAAACTACAAAGTGAAAAATGACTTTATTTTTGGAAGTCGGTGTCTTTGGTAGGTACCATTTTATGCGTTATGGACACCGACTTCCAAAAATAAAGTTATTTTTCACTTTGTAGTTTTTTTTATTTGGAAGTAGGTAGAATTTTTTTGTAAAAAAGCTTTTTATTTTTCACTTTTTAGTTGTACCTACCTAATAGGCAAGTTGGTTAAGGTACCATAACGCCAGAATAGATTACCCAAATATCATGAAACTTGAACAAAACCGGTGAAATGAGAGATCTGCGTACCCCTTAAGAGCGTACTGGCGTGATGTTTTGTTATGAAATGGTATAAACAATAAACAGACATGCGATTGCAGCAATATCGAGTGATTTGCCGTAATTTATTGAAGAGTTCTGTTGTATATCTTCGAAGTTCTTCATCAGATCTTCACCAAATTAAAATGGGACCAATTTCGAAACATACTTTTTCAAACAAAAAAAGAAAATTTTTGGAAATACAAAATCGACAAAAAAAAAACAAACATAATGTCGAACATAGAACCTCCTTTTTGGTAAGTTGTTTAAAAAGTGGGTGTGCCTTTGTCTACCACTTGGGGGAAAACAGTCGTGGTGTTATATGTAGGTACTACCAATAAACTGACTTAGATAGGCTGCGACTCCCATTCTAACCGGTAGGCTTATTACGTATCGCAAGAGCAAAGCAATAGCAATTATTGCGCAATAATTAATTAATTAATCAGCGATAGCCGTACCATAGCAATTTTTCGACAGACTACCTCTATGCAACTAAAATGTTCATTTGATGCAGGGTGATCACGATTATGGCGAGCAAATTTGGGTGTCATATTGTGATAAAATTTTTCCCTTGTTGTTGGTCGATTGCCAACGGATCCGCTCCCAATTGCTAAGTACAGACGTTTTAGAGACTCTGGCGGGTTTTCCTTCGAAATTGAAAAATTTACAAATTGACAACTCATTTGGCAAACAGCGACAGATTAGCAAACGATTAGGTAAGCCCGATTTTTTTTACATAAAGCGATATATCGCGCGATGACTGCGCAATTATTGCTGATTGCTGTTCCATACATAATAAGCCTGCGGATTGTAAGACTAGGCACTATCAGACATACCTAAGTAGTTGGGAAAAGGCTTCTATTGTGCATAAAATAGGTTGTCTGGTAGCAAATGCTAGGAACATAAAAATAAGAACTACATTTTGTTCTCTTCCTGTTCTCACACATGCGTCTACATATTTTATATTTTTTTTTTTTCGCCTGTCTGCTCGTTGGTTTCTTAAGAAATAAGCAGTACCTTTGTATGTACTCATGTCTTGTTTGACTAGTATGTGTGTATGTATGTATGTATGTTCATCTGTTCCTTCATAACTTCTAAACTACTTATCATAATTTGACAAATGTGGTATCGTTGGAAGCGTCTTGTTTGTCCGCTAGTTATATGATATGTGACGTCATATTAAATTGAATATGGCTACCTCTAGCGGCACAACAAAAAATCGCCCTTCTGATGTGGCTCTGCAAAAACCGCAAAATACTTTAAATAAAAAATAAGTTCAAAAACTAAAACCCGACTACTGAAAAATTACTCTCTAAAAAATATGAAACAAGAAAATATTCTCATCTGAAATTGTTATGTACAAACTAGATGCTGTAGATGATAACCGTGGTCGTATGCTTTGCAGAATGTATGGTTTTGTTATGAAAGAAAAAATTGGTAGGTAGGTAGGGTAGGTATGTAGGTAGAATAGGTAGGGTAGGTATGTAGGTAGAATTGGTAGGGTAGGTAGGTTAGAGTAAGTAGAGTAAGTGGGCCCAAGTCGTTGGGTGCGGTTGGGGCGCTGTAAACGCAGCTTCCCAATCTGGGGAGCCCGAGCTCTACATGGGGATCGTGCGATCGATGGCCCTGTATGGGGCCCCGATCCGGGCGGATGACCTGACGGCCGGCAGCATCCCTGTTCTGTGAAAGCTGCAGAGAGCGATGGCTGTCAGAGTCATCAGGGGATACCACACGATCTCCAATCCTGGCTGGCTGCGAGGCCGCGGAGAGGGAGATTTCATCCGCTCACCCGATCTGCAGCAGACGCGCCGTGCGTCGGTGGAGGGCGGACAACGCCCTCTTCCAGCCCCCCTAAATGGGGCCAGGGGCGACGGACTCGGGGATGTCCGTCGCCCCCCACACATCAGGACCGACGGGCGGCGCGTTGTGTTTCACGCGCGCCCCTCTTAGACGTTGCGGGGGCAGTCTAACACCTCACTCCTCCCCAACCCGACATCGGGGCTCGCAGAGGCGGGCCGGCACTAGCTGGGGGTTGCGAAAGTATCGTTGTTCCCGCGACCCCCGGCGTAGGTCTGAGATGGAACACCGGGGTGGTTTGGTTGAAGGATATTCCAAAAAGAAAAAAAATAAGAAAAAGTTAGGGTAGCGTAGATTAGGCAGTTGACGGAAGCGAAGCCGCTAGTTAATTATACATAAGCTAAATACACTACAATAAGATTAGTCAATGAAATAGGCATTTATAAACTGGTAGTCTGAAAACCCGACCTGCGCAGTAAGCACACATCAACATGACTTTTAGCCAGCCAGACAAATTGCTCAGCCCGATTTTGGATCAAAACATTGTGAAGTTATCAAAAACAAGACGCAATATTTTGTGAATACCGGACGTAAACGAGATATTTTTTGTTGTCCACCATTTTGTATGACCCAATTTATTCAGTGCGGGCGAATTCGGGAAAAAAGTGGCGGAATATTTTAGTGGACCATTTTGTCTTGGAGTCTATGGGTTCTGTAGACTAATTGTCCTGGTAGACCGTCTAATATTTGTATGTTTTCAAAGGTATGGAGGGGTTTCGGTCTGCTAAGCCTTTTCTTCCAAAACCCAGTAACTGAGTGACACGATTTTCCTTGGCCAGTCTGGTGTGAGTTTGAGGCGTACCGACTATCAAAGATGTAGAAATTACAGCCGGGACCTTCACGTTCTTTACGAAGCAAGGAGGACTCTCGATATGTTGAGATGGTCACCCATCCACGGACCGACCTCTACAAGCGTTGCTTAACCTTGAAGATCGACCTGTGTAGCTGTTATTTAGCCACGAGACCCCTCTCTGCCTCTGAAAACACCAAGACGTTGGTCCCGGCGGCCATTTGGTCAGGTGAGCGCGCACCTAGACGCGCCCCAGGAGCCGCACGCACCGCAGTCTTCTCATTTTATAAATCTTTATATGAAATTCGCCGCGCACGACCCGCATTTCAGTAAAATGCTGTAGGTATACGGATTCCACCAGCGCGTGCGAAGACGTCATCGGTATCGGTATAGAATATATTGATATAATAAGATATACAGAAGAGGATACGATGCATACGGCGCGTTCGTCGCGTACAATGCGGATTGCGCGAGACCATGAGAAAATGCGATGACTGCGGCGCGTGCGGCTCCTGGGGTGCGTCTAGGTGCGCCTTCACCTCACGCAGCACAAGCGACTGCAAGAATAGCAATAACAAACTCTACTGAGATAGAGGAAACGTGGGAAGTAATATATTGAGAAGAAGAGGTTAAGATTTCTATTACAAGTATTCGCATTACTTTTTACCCGACTGCCGAAGGAGCGTAATGTGTTTATCACTCTATGTATGTATGTATGTTTGTTCTTATGTGGCGTTCTAGAGACCAAACGAGTTGGCCGGTTTTGATAATTCTTACGTCAATCGATTCGTCTTAACCCTGTGAGTATCACAGGCTACATAAAAAATTGGCAAAAAAAAAGTGGCGGATTTTGGGCGCCATATTGTGGGGCACAATATTTTTTTGCGCACGGTTTGCGCAGTGGTTGAGCGATTGACTGCTGCGCTGCGTATCGCGGGTTCGATTCCCGCATGGCACAAATATTTGTATGACCTACAGATAGTTGTTTCGGCTCTGGATGGTTGTGTATGTGAGTTTATATGTTTGTAAACGCACCCACGATACAGGATGACATTCCTAGTGTGGGGCAACGTTTTTAAAAAAAGAAAACAAAGACAGAAAATAAATAATAGGGAACATTTATTGGTTCAGGCAGATTATAATATTATCGGCAGACAGGATGACGCCGCTACCCATCTTGGGATTATCGAAAGGATCTCCAATAATCGCAAATTTACGCGGAAACCATGTTCAAAATACATGAATATGCTAACTAGAGCCGACCTTCCAAGCAAACCGCGCGAAAGCCCGAAAAAAAACCAATAAATTGTTTATGCAATCATTTTTTTTAAGGAATTTTGCGTTTCCAGGATTTTATACATTTGTTTTATTAAGTTGATTCATTAATATTTATTTCCTTTTAGAATATTATTTTGGCTACAATTTTAGTGCTTGTTGCTATCGAGCAAGATTTTGGGCTTTTTTTCTATGGATTTGTCAAATAGAACGTTTTTTGAATTGCGTCGTTTTTTTTTTCGAATAATTTGAATGCTTTCGGATAAAATGGGTTAGTTGCTGGGTTTCCTCATGGTTACAACCTTGTGGAATTCAGTCCCGAATAAGTGATGAATTTTCATTTACTTATTAAAGTAGATTTTTATAATAACATTGGTTCTAAGTATATGTAGAGAGCAGTGGTATCGGCCGCGACTTACAAGTTGTAAGGTCGTGGGTTCGAGCCCAAGCAGGCGCTTTACTTTGTGTAAATTATTTCATCACCACTACTCTCAAAACGGTGAAGGAAAACATCTTGAGGAAACCGGCATGTCCTAGAAACAAAAATTCGAATATATGTCCACCAACCCGCACTGGGCCCACGTCTTAGATTACGGCCCATTCCCTCTCCCAGAGAGGACGCCTGTATCCCAGCCGTGTGACAACATTAATAGGCTGATGATGTGATGTAATGATGTGATGTATAGACATAGAGAACGAATATTATTTATTTATTTAGTAAAACTTTATGTACTTACACACACAATACACAACACTTACTTGAGGGATTTTTACCTTACTAAATCCACCCCAGTATTTACCATCAGCACACGTAGGAGGGGACCTCGTGACCTTTTAAAAGACCACTCTAGAACTCCATCTGTGCAACGCCTGTTATATAATATCCGTATGATCCTTTACCAACAAGTCATCAATCATCATCATCAGTGTCTTTTAGTGTTCCCACTGCTGGGACACAGGCCGCTTCTCATAGAGAGGAACTGGGCTATAATCCACCACAAAGACCCAGTGCTATGTAGATGTAACAAAATAATATCATCGAATTTTTTGTTCTAGGACATACTGGTTGCCTCACAATGTTTTCCTTTTTTTTTTTTTTTAATATTGGTTGGTGCTTGACCACTATCTCACCTGATGGTAAGCGATGATGTGGTCGACGGTGAACAGCGTTGCCAGAATGTAAATTTTGTTACATTTTACGTTACTTTTGACCTTCTCATGATAACCTCCATGTAACTCGACTCAAAATGTAACTTTTACGTTACTTTTAGGACTTAATTAAAAATTTGCCAGCAAACGAAAAATAATCGTGAAACGGAACGCATCTAAGAAAGTTTTCGTTCGTCGTGTTGTCGCACCTGATTTAGTGACACACAAATTGACGTATTGCATACTCGTATTCACTCTCTCACTTACGTGTATTTTTTAATCTTCCAGCCCGTTTACTCCGGCGAGCGAGTGAGCGTATTAGTGTGGTCTTCCATAATAAGGTAATGTAACTTTTCTCATTAAATTGTAACTTTTTGAGATGTCTCATGTAATATTTGACATTCTGCCACTGGCAACACTGACGGTGAAGCACGCTTGCCTAGAACTTAGCCTTTTCGCAACTACATATTTGAGACGGCTCCCAGACTCAAAGACAAACATATTAATTTCAACTAGGCCATTAAGCGACACTTTTGAACTTCAACAATTAAAATTTACAAGTAATAACAATTGATTCTACCGTCCATTCGGAAAAGTAGCACGTTATGGAGAAGAACGGACAAGAAAAAAAAATGTGTTTTATAATTTTTACATAAGTACATACATTAATGTGAGGAATATGCACCCAGAATAGCACTACACACTGTATACTACGTACAGGTATAAACTATTAAAAGTACTTACACATATGCTGTGCACGTATATAATACTAGAAAAACATTAACATCCGAAGCATTTAAGTTATGACCAATCCCAACTGATGGCGCCCGTTCACGAACATGACGCATGGATCGGCACCACACAGCTCAACCATCATGAAGGGAACCGAACAATCCAACACATGTGCCACTATCAGAGAGACATTTGAGAGAGCATGACACACACTCTCAACTGCCAGGGCACACACAAGTCAACAAACGACACATAGGTACAGTAAATGGTAGATTTACAGTTGGGTATATAGTACTCACACATGTGCTGTGCAGTTATATAATACTATAAGAAATTGAGTGTAAAGACTAACCGGATCCAGCTGAGTAGCAGTATCTAATCTGACCTCCACAACCCAGTAAATGGGTAACGTAACACCCCCTGGCAAGTCTGGAACATGAAACAATACCTAGAAGCCTTAATATTTGCAAATGATTGCAAACATATTTTTTAAAAAACGTGTTGTATATTTTGCTCACGTTCCGAGCTAGTATATCTTATGCACATAATAACACATAACTTATGGGTTTTACTTAGATAAACATCATTCTTATATTTTGGCTTTTAGTAACCATGGTTGCCGAGTCAATCTGGAAATTAGAGGTCCTAGAATTAAGGCCCTTAGTCCGCTTTAGTGCCGTAATACGGTTATTTTCTAAAGCATACTCCTTAGTAACGGCTAGGATAAAAGGTTTGTTTTTATTTTTTATTATTGATGCATGTACATTGTTTCTGGTTTCAAGGTTCTGGACTGGAGAGGGTTAGGTATCAACGTCAATGGCGAGTGCACCACTCACCTTCGGTTTGCCGACGACATAGTGGTTATGGCTGAGACCATGCAGGATCTCAGAACAATGCTCGATGACCTCTGTAGAGCTGCCGAAAGAGTGGGTCTTAGGATGAACATGGACAAAACCAAGGCGATATTGAATGCCCATGTTAAACCCACTCCTATCAAGGTCGGAGACTCTACACTCGAAGCTGTGGGCGACTATGTCTACCTGGGACAAACGATCCAGTTGGGTAGGGCCAACTTCGAGAAAGAGGTCAACCGTCAAAACCAACTCGGCTGGGCAACGTTCGGGGAGTTGCGCGGTATCGTCTCGTCCAACTTACCACAGTGTCTCAAGACAAAAGTCTAAGACCAGTGTGTGTTGCCAGTGATGACATATGACTCTGAGACGTGGTCGCATTCAATGGGCCTAATCAGAAAGCTTACAGTCACTTAAAGGGCAATGGAGAGGGCTATGCTCGGCGTTTCCTTGCACGATCGAATCAGAAATGTAGAGACCCGCAAAAAAACCAGGGTTACCGACATAGCCCGAAGAATTGCGAAACTTAAGTGGCAGTGGGCAGGGCACATTGCTCGCAGAACGGATGGCCGATGGGGCAGAAAAGTTCTTGAGTGGCGACCTATGACCTGGTGAATATTGCGGGGATCCGATGGTTGCGAGACGCACGGGACCGGTCTAAGAACTCTTGGCTTTTCAAGACGTATCTAATGATGTCTTAATTATGTAAATCCGTTTAGTGGTTTGCAAGATATGAGGTAATAAATAATATTACATACAAGATACGCGCGAAAAACAAAACCCTTTCCTTGCAGTCGGGTAAAAAGCGTGTCGTATATTTTGATCACGTTCTGGGCTAGTATCTTATGCACATAATACATACATAAGTTATGGGTTTGTCTCAGTTAAATTATACTTTTATTTTGGCTACTTTTTCGTAACCAGGGTTGGTGAATTAGCGTCAAGGAACTACTCCTTATTTTTTTATTATCGAGGGGAAACCTTAAGGGCCCACATCCGCTTTAGTGCCTTAAAACGGTTACTTTCTAAAGCATACTCCCTATAAAGGCTTGGTCAAAAGGTTTGAAAAAAAAAATACTATTGATTCATGTACATTATTTTTAACACAAGGTTTTTTCGTGTAACTAATAGTTTTGCTTGAAAAAAATCATTAACAACACGATATTTTTTCGCAACTTTTGGTAACTCCTCCAAAACGACTTGAATGTTTAAAAATATTTTTACACAGAAAAATTGATGGCTGGCATTTCTTCATAACTAATCTAGCATATGTATATCAAACTTATATCAAATAATATTTTGCAAACAAAACTGTTCCAAAGGAGGTTCAATATTGATATTTTGGCATCGAGCAGGCGCACTGCCAGTACTGCCGATTACGCCAAGATTTATGATCCGATTTACGTGATTATTCTTTAGTTTCATGTGGAATAGTTGCCATTTGGTCCCATAAAAATTTAACATAGTTTGGCCTAGTAGTTTTCATTTTATGTTTTTTTTTTTTAATTAGAACATTTGTGTTTACGTGGACGATGTAATTTTAGTTTGTCTACGGCTTTTTTAGGAGTGTTCATTCGGGTTATCTATTCTGACATCACTGTGGTCATTATAGGTACCTTACTATAGAACTTGACCATTATGTACCACTAAAAAGTGAAAAAAAACCCGACTGCTTAAAAAGCAAACTAAAAAGACGTAAACAAGAAGAAAATCATGCAGTGCAGTCGGAGGATACATATTCGCGAGCTGGCGGACCAAAACCAGATGTATCCTCCGACTGCACAGCATGATTTTCTTCTTGTTTACGTCTTTTTAGTTTGCTTTTTAAGCAGTCGGGTTTTTTGATTTTTTTAATTAACTTTTATTATTTACAAATTTTAAGTTATTTTTTTTAGAATTAGGTACATTTAAACATATAAGTGTTATATATTTTTGAAATCGCCTCTTAAAATGCTTTATTTCGATACCCCACACGATGGGTTTGGAAGAAAAAATATTTTTTTTCCCCACAAAATGGCGCCCAAAATCCGCCATTTTTGTTTTTTCCAATTTTAATGTAGCCAGTGACACTCGCAGGATTAAGACGAATCGATTGACGTAAGAATCACCAAAATCGGCCAACGCGTTTGGTCTCTTGAACGCCACATAGGAACAAACATACATACATACATACATACATACATACATACATACATACATACATACATACATACATACATACATACATACTTACATACATACATACATACATACATAGACTGATAAATACATTACCCTCCTTCGGCAGTCGGGTAAAAAAAAACGACTTCTAAAGCAAAACACTACAAACAGAAAAAAATACCGAAGTACCTACTGTTTTTAACCGACTGCCGAAGGAGGGTAATGTTTTTATCAGTCTATGTATGTATGTATGTTTGTTCCTATGTGGCGTTCTAGAGACCAAACGCGTTAGCCGATTTTGATGATTCTTACGTCAATCGATTCGTCTTTCGAATATGATTGCCCGCAGGTTTGCTCGTAGCTCCAAGGAAGTAAAGATCACCTTGTTTCGAGCCTACTGCACATCTTTTTATACAAGTAGTCTGTGGGTGTCATATTTGCAGAAGTCCTACAGCGCTCTCCGCGTTCAATACAATAACGCGCTGAGGGCGCTGCTGCGGCTGCCACGCTTCTGCAGCGCATCGGGAATGTTCGCTAGTGTCCGCGTTGACTGTTTTTATGCCAGCATGCGCAAGAGGGCGACCTCGATAATGAGTAGATTGCGGGGCAGCGGCAACAGTCTCCTTGCCGTCGTTGCCGACAGGTTGGACGGGCCATTTATGCAGCACTGGCAGTCCTTACATGTACCCGTGTATCGGGCGTGGGGCAGGTGAACCTTAAATGTATTTTATTATTATAATATTTCTTTTAGACATTTTTAATTGCTTTAAATTTTATTATTTTATTTTATCAATTTTTATTACCCTGACATTTAATTTTTTATACTTTTGTGACATGAAATGTTTTA
Source organism: Anorthoa munda (assembly GCA_945859665.1). Lineage (NCBI taxonomy): Eukaryota > Metazoa > Arthropoda > Insecta > Lepidoptera > Noctuidae > Anorthoa > Anorthoa munda. The sequence goes on along the minus strand of OX243895.1, from coordinate 47,130,351 downwards.
ATATCGTTATGACAGTGTTGCTGACAATTTAATTTTGGCTTTGATAGATTTAATTTTTTAATGTATTCAGTATTTTTTAAGTCTGAAATGATGAATGACATTTTATTTTGTTTTAATTTTAAATTGATATTCATTTATTATTTTTATTTTTAATGTAATGCATGAATGTAATAAGATTATGGACTACTGTGTCTGAAAATAAATAAATTATTATTATTATTATTTATTAATCCTGCAAGTGTCACTGGCTACATTAAAATTGGAAAAAACAAAAATGACGGATTTTGGGCGCCATTTTGGTCCGCCAGCTCGCGAATATGTATTTGCAGCTGCTGCTGTCTTCTTGTTTACGTCTTTTTAGTTTGCTTTCTAAGCAGTCGGGTTTTTTGAATTTTTTAATAAACTTTTTAAGGTTCCGTACCCAAAGGGTAAAAACGGGACCCTATTACTAAGACTTCGCGATCCGTCTGTCTGTCTGTCTGTCCACCTGTCTCCAGGCTGTATCTCATGAACCGTGATAGCTAGACAGTTGAAACTTTCACAGATGATGTATTTCTGTTGCCGCTATAACAACAAATACTAAAAACAGTATAAAATAAATATTAAAGGGGGGCTCCCATACAACAAACGTGATATTTTTGCCGTTTTTTGCTCGATATTAATAACGGCAACAGGTAGACACTTGAAATATTCACAGAATATTTAGTTGTATATTTACTTCAAAAAATAATAATTAATAAATTAAAATAAAATAAATTAAGGGGGGCTCCCATACAACAAACGTGATTTTTATGCAGTGTTTTGCGATAATGGTACGGAACCCTTCGTGTGCGAGTCCGACTCGCACTTGGCCGGTTTTTTTTTTTAGATACCGACTTCGGAAGAAAATTTATTTTTCTATTTCTAGTGTTTTGCTTTAAAAGTCGGTTTTTTTTGCAACGCCTGTTTCGGCACATTCCTGGGGAGAAAAAGCGTCTCCCCTGAAAACTACGTGTCCTATCCATGGACGGACCCTGAACAGTACCTTAACCGGACGGAACGGCCCATGCGACATGTTTTTTAGCTTCGTTATTTTGCCGAGCTGCTCTAATATCTAAAAGCCATAATAATAGCAAATTATTAAAACATTTTCATAAAAAAGCGTATGTATATTTTGGTCACGTTCTGAGCTAGTTCATATGCACATAATGTATTACTTATGTGTTTATATATTATGGGTTGATTTTGGCGAATTTTTAGTAACTAGGGTTGGTGAGTTCGATTCTTACAAGAGAGTATCATCATTTTAGCCAAAAGACGTCCACTGCTGGACTAGAGTTGTAAAAAAACGGTTCTTTTTCTGGGATGAAAAAAAAACGTTTAAAAAAAACATGAAAAAGAACAGTATTTTTTCTGAAGTAGGTTTCTTTTTCAAGATTACAAAAATATAAATATGGTATGTATCGTATATGAGTTGATATTAATTTATTTTTGTTTAATAAGAAAATGCCATTCTTTTTTGTTAAATAGTACATAAACGTCTTAAAATAATTGGCAACACCCACTGGAGTTTACCATTTACGGACGGGGATTTTCCTAATTAGAAAGAAAAGATTATTCTGATTGTAACGAATTAAGTATTTTCTAAGTTCATAATAATAGGTATCTATTGATTTAAACATAATTTGACGTAAATTAAAAACCATTTTCTTAAAAAATACCAAATGTAGAAAAAAACGACGGCGCCAAATTTTTTTTTCAAGATTGTGAAAAAAAAACATTTTGTTTTTTTTTTTTTCAATTTACATCTCTATGCTGGACATAGGCCTCTTTCAAGCGTCGCCACATCGAGCGGTCCTGTGCGTGTCGCATCCAGTGGTTTCAGTCGGCTTTCAACAGATGGCAGACCTTCCAACGCTGCATCTTCCGATATGCGGTCGCCACTTCCAAAACCTTTCAGCACCATCGACCGTTCATCCTGAGAGCAATGTGCCACCGATGTCTACCGATGCTTAAGTTTGGCAATTTTATGGGCTATATCGGCAAGTATGTCAAGGGATGTATTAAGGCGTATTTCCCAATTTCCCAATCAACGGGTTGGTGGATGTCACATGTCTTCTGATTTTTGGTTCTAGGACATGCTGGTTTCCTCACGATGTTTTCCTTCACCATTTTAGAGCAGTGGTGATGAAAATAATTTACACAACGTAAAGCGCCAGTCTGGGCCGTTACCACTGGGCCACTACTGCTCTTCATATCCCCCAAAGTTAAGCAGTACTCGCTGTGAGCCAGAATATTAATATTGGGCCTCCTATTAGACAGTTATTTTTGCAAAATATTGTTGTTTTACATAACCTATGTACGTTAAGAATAAATTCTAACCATAAATATTTCTGTGTAAAAATATTTTTTGGAGGAGCAGGCAAAAATGTCGAAAAAATATCGTGTTGTAATTGTTTTTTTAGGGTTCCGTACCCAAAGGGTAAAAACGGGACCCTATTACTAAGACTCCACGGTCCGTCTGTCTGTCTGTCTGTCTGTCACCAGGCTGTATCTCTTGAACCGTGATAGCTAGACAGTTGAAATTTTCACAGATTATGTATTTCTGTTGCCACTATAACAACAAATACTGAAAACAGTATAAAATAAATTTATAAGTGGGACTCCCATACTCCCAGGAACAAACGTGTTTATTTTTCCGTTTTTTGCGATAATGGTACGGAACCCTTCGTGCGCCAGTCCGACTCGCACTTGGCCGGTATTTTTAAAGCTATTAGTTACACGAAAATGTACATGAATCATTAATATTTTTTTTATTACTTATAACCTGGCCGTTACAAAGGAGGCTTTAGAAAGTAACCGTTTTACGGCACTAAAGCGGAGTAAGGCCCTTAAGTAAAAATTGAATCTGTGTACGTAAACACGATAGTACTATCTTGTCTGGTTGAAGAGTTACTATGGCCACCTTCTGGCTCCATCAGAGGTCAGCTCTATAGTACCATATTATTTCAATGTTTACTTAGTTACATATGTACGGTAAGTCGGATGCAAGGAAGTGCTTATAAAATGGATTACTAGTTGCTAGACACACATACCTAAGAAATCAAGGTAATAATAATATGCGTGTAATCCCACCGCACTATTCCTAAACCACTGCAACTCCTGAAAGCCAGAATCAATAGTGGCCACCACCAGAAAAGCGCCGAGGCAATGTAGCTCGACGAAGTCCCGGAGAATGAATTTAACTGTCTTGGATCCCGCAACGAAATTAATCAGAAAAGAATAACGGAGGAGTAGTAAAAAATAAAAATTTCCACTTCCCTCCATATCAAGCAGGAGACAGAATGCTTGTAAATAGTACATTATGGTACAAGTGTGTAATGTTGGTGATTACCGCTGAGGCGCCATTGAGGCCCGAGCCGTTAGGTGAGGTTCTTAAGAGAGCCGAGGACGGTAATCATACGACGTTTTTCAACACACTTGTGAAGTATAATACCAATAATACTAAAAAATCATTTTATATAGTAGATAAAAAGTTTATTTAGAGAAATGTCTTGTTGTGTGATAGGTATCTTGATTAAAAGAATCTGGCCATGGTTCTCTATGTCTTTTACAGTTATATTTGTTAATTCTTGTATCCTACAAGCACCAGTTACACCAAATATTAAACCAACCTGGAAAAAAGAAACAATAATTAAGTTCAACACACAACACAGGCTGAAGTCGCGTAGATATTTAAAATTATTTTAACTAACCTTACTAGCCAGATATTGGTTATCTGGAGCATCTTTTACAATTTTTTCAATATCGTCAGACGATAAAACCTTTGATTTCTTGCTTCAAAATCCATCGGATAGTCTCTTTAGATAAGGTGACAAATTAGAGTATGTTTCACTTGAGTCCACTCCATTATTTGTTCGGACTGTACTTTTTAACATTGAGTATATACACCACAAAGAGCTAGGTTTGTACTTAGAAGATAATTCTTTAAAGTACGCCATGAACATAATTTTCTGAAAAAGACTGCGTATTCTTGTTGTTTTGCCATTGTATGAAATTTTGGAACGCTAATAGATATTTTTCCTTGGAGTTTTCAGGTAGTACTTTCCATAACGTTAAGGGCCTCACATCTTATACCGGGCAATGTACAACATAAATAATTTTCTTTATAATTAGTACTTGTAGACATTTTAATTAATAAATAACTGTAATTTCAACAGTGAAAACGATTTGTGAAAAAAAATCGCAATGGCGGGCAAAGTTAATCAGTTTTCCTATGCGCGCGCATCTAACAATGGCGATCGGCCATAGACTAAAAGAACGTGGTTTCATTTTTTTGACTTTTTGCAGATAGCGTTTTAGCCACGTACAAAATGAGAATTTCAAGTTTTCTTTATTACAGAGAAAACCAAAGTTATATTTGAGTGAAAGTTTTATTTATTAAACACGTACAAGTTGAAATTATCTATTTAAATACCAAGTTGCATGAAATGAGCAAGCAATAGGTACATTAATATATTTGTACTATTGAGCGCGAACTTTTTTGTATCGAATTTTTTTTAAGAACAAAGCTACTCAACCAACAAAATAATTAAAAAAACACTCTATAACTCACTTGTGAATAATAGCAATGAAAAAGTCACAGTTTGATTACAGGTGTCATTATGTGCCTAATTGCGGTGAAGTTAGAGCCACTTTATGAGCAAGTGTGTTGAAAAATGTATTTATTGCCACAGAAACTATGATTGCCTATAATAATTCTTAGGCTTATTTGTTACTTTTCCTGTTTAATAACCCTCAGATATAAATCTTACTAGATGACGCGATTGTATGTACTTCGCGTGGCAAAAAACGGAGTAAAATTACCTACAGTCAATTATCCTAATTTGAGCTTTTCATTTAACATTATCGGCACCGAAAACTCAACGAAATCTAGAAAAATACCTGTTGTGTTTCGGTAACTGTTTCATACATTAAAATTTTCGTATGCACTTGTACCTCCTTATCCTCTATCTCATTCCCTCATGCACTTTTGTATATCGCTGTCTCAGTCGCGCCATGCTGCAGAAGATGCGAGTGTATTTTTTTTCTGTACTATGAACGTGCGTGATGTGACAGTTTAGTTCAGTTCTTCAAAACCAGCCACAGCCGCATGCGCAAGAAAAATACCGTGATAATCGAGCACCGCAAACCAGCTCCAGGAGACGAGATCAGCAACGCCAAGTAAGTGCATGTGATCCCATCCTTCCAGGCAGCTGCCGCCCATTTGTTACTACTTTCCCTAGACCAGTTGCCTATCCTAACATCCATACTAATATTATAAATGCGAAAGTAACTCTGTCTGTCTGTCTGTCTGTCTGTCTGTCTGTCTGTTACCTTTTCACGCTTAAACCGCTCAACCGATTAAGATGAAATTTGGTAGGAAGATAGTTTGAGACCTTGGAACGGACATAGGCTACTTTATTTTGCAAAAAATGCGAAGGGGGGGCATTGGGAGGGGGGTTAATTTTGAATGAAACTTCTTATTATATATATAAAGTTTCAGTTCCAACGCTTGGTGAGCCAGAAGAACCACTCAAGTCTTTGCTTTTGTATGACAGTGATAAATCTCGCCGTTTTTTAAACAGAATAAGAAAATATAATACATGCTTCCAAGCAAGCTTGAAACAAGTGGCAGCAGAGTGACTCACCCTACCCTAAACTCTACCCTATAGAGTTTCTTAACTCTTTAGAATTATCAGGGGTACCGTCCCATACGTTGAGGCTGAAAGTTGGTGTCCCAGTCCTGTTAATGAGAAATCTGGACGCATTCGCGATTACCATAAATAAAGCTCAAGGGCAAACACTGAAAGTTGCAGGAGTGCATTTAGAAAAAAAACTGTTTTTCCCATGGGCAACTGTATGTAGCGTGTTCACGAGTATCAAGTCCACATAATCAATATGTTTTAGCAAAAGATGGTAAAACTAAAAATATTGTTTACACGACTGTGTTAAAGTAAGTTATTAAAAATTACAATTCTGTGCTCAGAACCCATTTCCACACTTTTGACGACCTAAACAATATTTATAAGAATCAAAAATCAAATTAGTACCTACTGCATTTTATGTAACGCAAAATACACTATATTTGTACTACTACTCTGTGTTTCCTTTTCTACGTTTTACGCGAGCGAAGCCGCGGGTAAAAGCTAGTATTGTATAAGTAAACCATACCATACAGTCCACGCCGCAAAAATAGATTGTTTTTAAGGAGTAATACCTATAAATTCGCCATCAATACCTTTTTATGTCATATTGTAAAGACTGTATACAAAAAGTTGGCCGAGGTATTGGCAATGTTTTCTTTCATTGGTAAGTAAATTTGTTTTTAAATTGTTTGTGAAAAAGTGGCACGCTTGGTTTTCATACAGAAAGAAAGTAAAAACCTTTATTTGCGCCAGGTACGACTCATACCATAAAAAAAAACATAGGAAAAACTTAAATGCAAGTACAGAGTATGCGTCATAACCGCGCAAAACGGTCATCGCTCAGCATAATGCTGGGACTCGCGTGCAAGACGGAGCCACAGCGCTGGTTTTCAGCGATAGCCGGTGTCGACTGGGTGACGCCGAAACAATGAATCCTTAAGGGCAAAACGAGACGGAGCGAACATGTTCTATCCATAGATAAAATAAACACACATAGATGGAGGGACTTGCGTTATCTAGTTGGATGTATGTCTATGACACAACCACATTCATAAAAGTATCTAAGTACCTCTTCAAACTCCAATCTATTTGATTTGATTTTGATACATAGGTATCAAAATTGGTTCAGCGGTTTCGGCGTGAAATATGAAATGAATTAGTATAACATAGCGTAAACTAAACATAATTAAACTGAATTATTCGATAAGAGATACGAATCATCCTGAATAATTTCCAAGTGGCATGAAGTATCTGCTTTTAAAATTACTTACAAATCCCTACTATCAAAGAGTTTGTGGAAACTTCATACAAGTTTTATAAGGAAAGGCTCAAAAATCACAGAAATGAAATCGCTGCGGCACTACTGGAGTCCTCGGACTCTACCTACAGACTTTAATACATACGAGGAGGGATCAAAAAGTAGTGAGAATGATGTAGAATATAATGACTATTAATAACTTAATAATTTATTTTTCTACATAGTTTCCGAGTCTCTCTACACACCGAGTCCAGAGCTTTTCCAAGGCTTCAATCCCTTTCAGAAAAATAGTTTTGTCTTGGTCCTGCAAAAAGCTCTCCACGGCATCCATCACCTCGTTATCGTCTTCGTACCTGCTTCCCCTTAAGTATTTTTTCAATTTGGGGAACAGATAAAAATCGCTCTCGCCGCCAGATCTGGTGAATAAGGGGGGTGGTCAACCAATTCGAAGCCAGCTTGCTGAATGGCAGCCATCGCAACTGCCGACCTGTGCGCGGGTGCGTTGTCGTGATGAAACAGCACGCCCCTTCGAAGTTTCCCTCTCCTTTTCTCTTTGATTGCATTCCTCTACTTGGGAATTAAAACTGCATATTATTGGTCTGTAACAGTGGTTCCACGCTCCAGGTAATCAATCAACAATATCCCTTCTGAGTCCCAAAATATTGAGGCCATAACCTTGCCAGCCGATGCCACGACACGAAACTTCTTCGGGGTCGTTGATGATGGCCGTTTCCATTGCGAAGATAGGTGTTTTGTCTCGGGATCAAAATGATGGACCCATGTTTCGTCCATTGTTACGAAACGAGACAAAAAGTTTTCAGAATCTTCTTGAAACTTGTCCAATAATATCTTCGAAATGTCAAGTCGATTTTGTTTCTGACTGTCGGTTAACATTCTCGGCACCCATCTTGCGGAGACTTTACTCATTTTCAAAGATTGTTTCAATATGGATTGAATACTTCCATATGAAATGCCCGTTTCTTGAATTAAGTATCGGATGGTAACTCTTCGATCGCTCAATAAAATTTTCTCGACTTTCGAAACATTTTCTTGGATGACTGACGTCGATGGACGGCCGCAACGATGTTTGTTTTCCGTGCTCGTTCTCCCTACTCGAAATTGAGAAGCCCACCTTGCGACAGTGGAATACGGCGGAGCAGACTCTCCTAATGTTGCCACCAAATCGCAATGAATCTCTTGCGTCGTTAACTTTTTTAAACAGAGGTATTTAATAACGGCTCGCACTTCGTTTTTCTCCGTTTTCGAGAACACGTTCCGACACGAAGCAAACAAATGACTACATTCATAAAAAAACAAAAGAGAATCGAAGATTTTTTTCTTTATTAATATTAGCTAGCTGAGCTATGCCTGCCAGTATTTTTTTTCTTACCAAGTAGTATGTCGTTCTCACTACTTTTTGATCCCGCCTAATAACAAGATGACGCATCGCAGGATGTGAAGAATCTCGAACTGCCAAATAAAGGAACGACCAATCTGATTATAGCTCGGAGGCTGATTGCAGATGGAAACTAAGAGGAAAAAACCAAAAAAAAAACCAGGCACAAATCCAAACTGCCCGTATTTTTAAGGAATTCGCATTTTTTTTTATTGTTAACATTCGTTCACAGTCGCAATCTGTCAAAATAACTCCATATCTGTCTTACTTCCCCGTATTTCCCTAAATTTTGTTATCATCTCAGTGACAAATTGACAATCAATCGCCGCGATTGAATTGCCCGCTACGGGCACTGGTGTAGAGTAATTCTTCAAAATGTCAAATATTATAGTATTTTGGCTTTTACTCGTAGCCCGAGTTTATTTACAATTTGTTAAATGTGTCGGAAAATGTTATCCTTATTTTTTTTTCGATAAAAAGGGGCTGCGCAAAACTGCGGCATACTCGATTTTATTCGTGCCGTATAGTGACGGGCGTAAAGAATTTCACCATCCCATATCTCCCCGTGGGTGTCGTTAGAGGCGACTAAGGGACACACCAGAGAATGGGCAGCAGTGCTCTGTGCACTTTAACAACAAACTGCGATCGCCAACCCGCCTGCCAAGCGTGGCGATTACGGCTAACCCGCCAAACCTAATGAATAGCACACAGAAAAAACGGCCCCGAGTGCCGAGAGAATCGAGAGTGTGTCGACGAGGGTGGCGTACCTTATACTCAGAATATCCGTAAGAAATTCGCTGAAGGTCATACAGGTCTACGCCCCGACCTTGGCACACCCCGACGACGAGGTAGAGACCATGTATGAGGATATCTCTAGAGCCATGCATGGTTTCAAAACTCACTTCACCGTTGTCATGGGGGACTACAGCGCGAAACTGGGCAAACGAGACGAGGATGAGCTGCAAGTGGGGCAATTTGAAGTTGGACGTCGGAACCACCGGGGTCACCTACTGGCCAGTTTTATGGAGAAGGAGGGCCTCTACATGATGAATTACTTCTTCAGAAAGCGTGAGCATAGGAAGTGGACCCGGCAAAGCCAACAAACAACAAACGAGATCGACTTCATCATGTCAACCAAGAAGCAAATGTTCAATGATGTATCTGTGACCAATTCGGTGAAAAGCGGGAGCGATCACCGCATGGTAAGAGGCACATTGAACATTAATATTAAGCTTGAAAGGTCTCGACTGATGAAGTCCACGCTCCGTCCAGCACAGATCCTGGTCCAAAACCTCAAGACATTTCAGCTCGAACTCAAGAATCGTTACGAGTGCCTAGGGAGTTTGCGGACAAATACAGCGATGGGTTCGTGAAAGCTGTCCATACCGTCGGGTCTAAGTTTTTCAAGATCCGCCGTACAGATAGGAACAAAATGCTCTCTGAATCTACTCTCAAGCTCATAAAGGAGAGGCGTGAGATGACCCTGCAGTATTCAGACGATGCGTTGAAATACCGGCAGCTAAATAGACGGATCTCAAAGTCCTTGAAAAGCGAATTCCATTTCAGCCGAAAGACGTCCACTGCTGAACATAGGCCTCCCCCAAGTGTCGCCACATTGATCGGTCCAGTGCGTCTCGCAACCAGCGGATCCCCGCAACCTTCACCAGGTCATCGGTCCACCTAGAGAGAGGACTTCCAACACACCGTCTTCCCGTTCGCTGTAGCCATTCCAGAACTTTTCAGCCCCATCGGCGATCCGTTCTGCTAGTTATGATGTAATATCAATGCAATGATGTTTTATGATGTATTTATCTACCCACATAATTAGTAGTTTTTATTCTTGCAATGTCACCTACTCATTTTCACACTATTTATGTACATATTCCCATATTCCTCACTGTTTTAACGGATACAATTTTATTTTATTTAAGTATACATACACACGTCACTTTGCAGTGTAAAACTGATTTACATTCGTCACCTCACACATCAGGTCCTGTTGAAAACCAGCGTCAGGCACTAGTTGTCTGGCATTTTTGCTGAACTGGGCCTTTTTGGCGCAACCGTGAGGCGTTCCTGCTAATTTCTTACGTCAGACTTTACTTTATTTATTATTTGTACTTTATCTGATGTATAATATTATGTTGTGTGTCTTTTAGTCTGTGCCAAATAGATGTGTTTTCTATCTTTCTTTCTTTTCTTTCAATGTGCCCGGCCCGCTGCCACTTAAGTTTGGCTATTCTTCGGGCTATGTCGGTAACCTTGGTTCTCTTGCGGATGTCTTCATTTCTGAGTCGATCACGCAAGGAAGCTCCAAGTATAGCCTTCTCCATTATTTTGGCTCGTTAAACACAAATACAGATATTTTTCTTCTTACGTCTAAAGTCTAGTTGCCAACCAACCGCCATTTTCTCTCCACCTTCCTTACACATCTCACCTCATTAATTTATCTTTACGTTCCATTCAGAGATCAGTGGTGGCTGTCATTTTATGTTTTGGGCCTTGTAAATTAAACAGTTTTGTACTTGGAAATGCACAATCAGATTTTATTATATTTGTTATAGCGGTTTGAGAAACCTCTTCATCCTTGTCTATTATAAAAAAGTGGACTGTATTTGAAGGATGCTGGTAATGGTGCGTTGAAATAAGCGGGAAAATATTCACGGATCAATTCGGGCGATCTAGTATGGGAATGAGGGAAGTAGTACGCCTTACCTTGACGATGCTAGCCCATATGTGGCGGTGAGCTGGTGTTCTTCAACTCCAAAATGGCGACGACGACTTTCTGATCATTCAGGATCCACACACTTCACACAAATGTTTTTGGGTCCGCGAGGCGGGTTAATAGACACGGTTCACAAGGTTCTCGGCAATCTAACGAATTAGATGCTTCAGTCTCCAGCCATGAGGCTTGGAAAGCTGGCGGTTGAGACACGAGGCCCGTTCACGTAGAAGATTCGGTTCGTTCTGGTGACCTGTCATCAAGGCGTACATGAAGGGAAAAGGAATGAGGAAGGAACGAGATAATTAGGATATCGATCGCCCGCGAAATCTCAAATGCGTTTGTCTATGTATTCGGTCATTGATTTATGACATTTACAAGAGATGGCGCTAACAATATTCATTACAATACTCACATAATGGCGGTTCCTCGATCAAAGAGAGTGATGCTAGTGCTGTGCTCACCACTTACTAAAATACAAAATAGGGATGTGGCCTATTATGTCACATCTTTCCTTTCAACAAAACAAGTTAAAACAATTTTCTTTTTTTTTTAATTCTATGTTTCTAAACAATGTCTATAGTCTTTCAGGTAGGCAGGAAGTCTGATTGTTCTACCTCTACTTGACACTCTACCATTTATGTTCTCCACCTCAGGTTCCACTACGTTCCGTTGACCACCTCTATCATCTGCATACAATTGCTTCTCGTTATCATCATTTAAATAATCTTCACTTTCTAAGCTATTGTTAACATCTGCATTATTATCATTTACAATATTCTCCAATTCTGAAAACTCTATTTCACTATTTTCCTTGAAAGGACAAGTTTTAGAACTACTTTTTAAATGAAATCTATTTCTATTTATAATGTTATCTGATTCTGTTAATAAATTATAAGACCTGGGTCTGTCTGCAGGTCCCACAACTTTTGCATGTCTATCATATGTGCCATTATCATGATTTTTTATTAATACTTGATCTCCTACCTTTAATTCTTTGAGGGGTCTAGTATGTCTATTATAGTATTTTTCTTGTGTTTTCTGTCTTTTCATTAATTTTGCATGAGTGTTTTCATTACTCAGATTTAGCTTTGTTTCCACACTTGGTATTATGCCTCTGACTTTATGACCCAGCAATACTTCATTAGGAGACTTAATCTCACTAGAAATAGGACAATTTCTACATTCTAGTAATGATAAATAAGGGTCTTTTTTGTCTTCAACATATTTCCTCAATATCCTTTTTATTGTTTGTATGTGTCGTTCCACCATTCCATAACTTTTTGGATAATAAGGTGATGAAAAAATGTGCTGAAAACCCCATGTATTTGCAAATTTCTTTAAAACTTTCCGATTTAATTTGTGGTCCACCTATGTAATTCTGTTGGAATTCCAAATCTTGAAAAACATTGTTTATAGCAAACATAAATATATATATGTCCTAGTGTTAGCAAAAATTCGAAGGCATGTGACATTCACCAACCCGCACTGGGCCCGCGTGGTGGATTACTGCCTATTCCCTCTCAGTCTTAGTGCGGAAAACGGGTCCATCTATCCTAGCCTATCCTACGTTCCATTCTACGAATGAATTTACCGTTTCATTACACGGTTAACTTCAGTTATTTAAATCTTAAAGAAATTAATTCCAGATTAATGTGATGACAGTTATAGAAAAAAAATAAGATGTCAAATTCAAATCCAAGGACAAGATCGCATAATATTTAACACCTACGTCAAACTGATAAAAAAAAAGTAGAAAGAACGATATACGTGCCGCAGACATTTGGAGTAAGCGTTCTTTCTGTCAAAAGTCTGGCAAGCAATATTTTCTTAGTTGATGTGAAAATTTATGGGAAAGGGCAGGCACTGTTGCAAAAACAATACAATTTATGTCATTAATTATAGCACTTAACCAAAGATTCGTATTTTTTTTAATGATAAATGATTTTATTTCTTTAAGTTGGTTTGTACAAACACTTTTACATGTCGATCATATTTTTACCCGACTGCCGAAGGAGGGTAATGTGTTTATCAGTCTGTGTATGTATGTATGTATGTATGTATGTATGTATGTATATATGTATGTAAGTATGTATGTATGTATGTTTGTTCCTATGTGGCGTTCTAGAGACCAAACGCGTGGGCCGATTTTGATGGTTCTTACGTCAATCGATTCGTCTTAACCCCGCGAGTGTCACTGGCTACATGAAAATTGGAAAATAGGAAAATGGCGGTTCTCGGGCGCCATATTGTGGGGCCCAAATTTTTTTTTTCTTCCTAACCTATCGTGTGGGGAATCAAAATAAAGGATTTTAAGAGGTGATTTCAAAAATATATAACACTTATATGTTTAATTGTACCTAATTCGAAAAAAAAATAACTAAAATGTTATAAATAAAAAAAGTTAATTAAAAACATCAAAAAACCCGACTGCTTGAAAAGCGAACTAAAAAGACGTAAACAAGGAGAAAATCATGCTGTGCGGTCGGTAGATACATCTGGTTTTGGTCAGCCAGCTCGCGAATATGTATCCTCCGACTGCACAGCTTAATTTTCTCCTTGTTTACGTCTTTTTAGTTCGCTTTTCAAGCAGTCGGGCTTTTTGATGTTTTTAATTAACTTTTTTTTTAAAACTAGATGAGGTCGGCGTTTCCTGTCTGACTACTCTGAGAAGAAAGGCCGAAACAAACTCAGAGGTCACAGTCTCTTTTAAAGTCCAGACAAAATCTTGGTTAGATCATGTGAAGACCATGTAGACTGATGTCTGAAATGGTCTTTTGAGGAAAGAACCAGCCAGATTGAGTGGACCTGTCCAGTCAGTGCACGCATTTGTCAAAAACCGTGCAGCTCAACTCAGAATTTGAGGAGCTCAACGAATTGACGAACAATAAGTACGTATTAGAATTAATATTTATTTCGGGATATTTACCATGTATATTTTGTATTTTGTTGAGAGTAATAAGTACTTAACCAAAGATTGGTATTTTTTTAATGCTAATATAAAACATCCATACGTTCGCATGCAGCTGGCCAGGACGCGGCTGGAAGTGGATCACTGTGTTGCCCAATTTCTCACAGGGCATGGTAACTTTAAAAGTAAATTATTTTCCTTCAAGCTAGCCTCGCCTTTATGTCAGTGTTCTACATCTGATTGCGAATATGTACAATCTGCACATCATATCTTATGGGAGTGTATTCTTTGGCAGAATGAACGCAATATTATATTGAATCATGTACAGGCTGCATCAGGAGTTGTTTACTATACGGACCTTGTAGAAACTAGAACATTTCCGTGCGTTCAAGCGTTTTTGCCATACCTATTATTGGAATCAAATATAACAGCTCACAATGTTAGGACCCATTAATATTAATGCTAATATTTATCCGTGGTGATAGGTGACTGGGCTTATCCCAGTTGTAAACGACCCTTTGTGCCTATTGGCCTTGTTTGCTCTGTCTTCTGCTTGGCATGGAGAGAAGTGGAAATTTGTATTTTTTCCTACTCCTCCGGATTTCGTCGAGTTTCTAAATCTCGGCGCTTTTCTGGTGGTCGCCACTCTAGCTTTCAGGAGTTGCAGTGGTTTGGGAATACCCAAAAGAAATTATATCGATGCAGTACAAAATAGAAAGAAAAAAAAACCGGCCATGTGTGAGTCGGACTCGCGCACGAAGGGTTCCATTATCGCAAAAACGGCAAAAAAAATTACTTTTGTTGTATGGGAACCCCACTTAAATATTTATTTTATTCTGTTTTTAGTATTTGTTGTTATAGCGGCAACAAAAATACATCATCTGTGAACATTTCAACTGTCTAGCTATCACGGTTCATGAGATAAAGCCTGGTGACAGACGGACAGACAGACAGACGGATCGCGGAGTCTTAGTAATAGAGTCCCGTTTTACCCTTTGGGTACGCAACCCTAAAAAAGAGTTTATTTACGCCAGAAAGACGCACCACATGAAAGATAAAAAAAACCTTACAGAAATAAGGGAAATGACAGCCAGAACCAACAGCTTAACATAACTTTGAATATCGACCAATGTGGCTGATATTATTTAGCCACATCCTAAACAGAAAAGAAATAGACCTACATACTCTTGAAAAACATTACCCTTTTTCTAAGGCAATCGGGTAAAACTAAACCCGTAATTTCCTAGTCTTCCCGAAGAGAAGAGAACTTTTAGTTCAAAGACTGCGTTTTCAAAGTGCAAGCATACGCATTCTTATAACATAATCAGCTACTATTGAGGAAAAAAAAATGAGAACGCTGTTGGCGTGGCTGAATACTGGTCAAAACATTTAAATTTGGAATCATCGATACGACGAAGAAGAAGCTACTATTGTAATATTGCTACTGCTGGGCAACAGGACTCCTCTTGGGATTGGGCTATAATCTACCACGCGTGCCCTGTGCGGGTTGGTAGATGTCACAATTCTTCGAATTTTATTGTATGTATGTTCCATGAGTGTGTATGCTTCAACAGTGGGCTCTATCAGAATACCAGCGCGGCGTCATCTATTTTTTTAGGGTTCCGTACCCAAAGGGTAAAAACGGGACCCCATTACTAAGACCTATTACTATTACTTATTACTAAGACTTCGCGATCCGTCTGTCTGTCTGTCTGTCTATCCGTCTGTCACCAGGCTGTATCTCATGAACCGTGAGAGCTAGACAGTTGAAATTTTCACAGATGATGTATTTCTGTTGCCGTTATAACAACACATACTAAAAACAGTATAAAATAAATATTTAAGGTGGGCTCCCATACAACAAACGTGATATTTTTGCCGTTTTTTGCTCGATATTAATAACGGCAACAGGTAGACGCTTGAAATATTCACAGAATGTTTAGTTGTATATTTACTTCAAAAAATAATAATTATTAAATTAAAATAAATTAAGGGGGGCTCCCATACAACAAACGTGATTTTTTGGACGTTTTTTTGATAATGGTACGGAACCCTTCGTGCGCGAGTCCGACTCGCACTTGGCCGGTTTTTTTTTGTTTTGTTTTATATTTTATCTGTCGTGTCTACTGTGCGGGTAACAAATAAATATTTTCCTTACTTACCGGTCTTCATACCGGTTTCCTAAAGCGCCTACAACATGACCTTTATTATATTCTTTGACAGTTCTTTTTAACATGTCTGCCGATTCCCATTTTGAATTTCTAATTTTATTTTACTGTTTTCTAGTGTCCGATTTTCACTTATTAACATATTTTATAACGGATTGGTATAACAGGATTGGGTAGAATTAGGTTACTTTTTGCCATGGTTCAAAGAATTTTCTAGTAAAAGGATTTGCTAGAAAATTCTTTCAATTTTAAGAGAAGGTCTGTTTGTTATATCTCGTAGATGAGCCTTTCTAAGATTCTAAATTCAAAGTTTGTATAGAGAATTTAACATCTGCTATACTGTGATTTTTAATTTCGTGGACTAAACTGACAGCTGCTATTGACCTTATTTTTTTTTTTAATGTTGCAAGCGCGGAGCATAGTGTTGCAGGTTCAATCATAAGTGATTCATCGAATCGATGTGACATGACTCCTGAATTTATTTTTACTAATTGGTGTAAATAAACGTTGTATGAATATAAACGTAATATATTTAAATATAACACTATTCATACACATAGTACATGCACTTCTATTGTGTTAAATATGAAATCAACAATAAAATAAATGCAATCGATAAAATTAAGTCTGACATAAATGAGTAGAAACTAAATATGGGCCGCTAGTTTCTAAACAAATTATTTTTATATGCCGTGAAATAGTTTCATTTTCGATCTACTTCGATTTTCGATTAATTTTCGATCACTCTCAGGATAGTTAGGGTACGACACTATTTTAATGTAACGATAAAGTGACAACCCCCAAAATGTCAGTTTAGTCCACGATATAAAAAATCACATTATATGCAATGAGGTCTAACGTTTTTGTTTGACCGGTTGGTTCACCAGTTGGCGCCACCGGAGAGTAAGTTCTTTAGATATAGCTGTTAAACGTTGTTATTAAGAGCACGAAAACAAAGTTTGAATTAATATCATTTCTAATGTTGTAGAAGTGCGACTAAATATAAATCGAGTATCGCAGTTATGCGCAGAAACTTAAAAAAAAAAATAGGATAACATAATCAGTGGTTAGCGTTGGCAAATATACAAAACAATAAAATAAATAGTGAATAAAAGAGTTATTATGTATTTTTGTATGTATGTAATATTCTTTAATACCTCTTATCTTGCAAACCACTAAACGGATTTTAGACAAATTTGGCAGATTTTGTAATTTTGCTGTTTAGATAAAGGACGTTAAAAAAAAACACGACGGATATTGGGCGCCATATTGTGGAGGTCTCAATATTTTTTTCTTTGCCCATCGAGTGGGGTATCAAAATGAAGTTTTAAAGCTGATTACAAAAATATATACCACTTAGATGTTTAAGAGTAATTCGTAAAATAATTACAACTAATAATTTGTAAATAAAAATAGATAAATAAATCAAAAAACCCAACTGCGAACAAAAATATGTAAACAAGAAGAAAATCATGCTGTGCAGTCGGTTTTGGTCAGCCAGCTCGTAAATAATTATGTATCCTCCGACTGCTCAGCATGATTTTCTTCTTGTTTATATCTCAGTAGGGATATTTTAAATTTTTTAACAATTTTGGTTCTGTGTATCGTGTGTATCATGTACTGTTGCAACAGTACATGAAACAATTCCTGAAAAAAAAATATTATTTCTTTCCTCAAAAAAATCATTGTCTATGTTTTTAAGAACCAAGTATTAAAACCTTTTTGATTGGTTGTCTGAAATAATAATCACTTGACTTTGGCATTCTGAGAATAAATTTTTGTGGCGATCAGTAAAAAATTCAGAAACGGAATTTTAAAACTATTAACACCACAAATAAATCAAAATAATTATTCGGTCTATGTTTTTTGTTGTGCAAGCAGGCTTTTATGTCACAGTATAGTTTGCAAGCCTTGTCTCCTCTTTTTACCCGACTGCCGAAGGAGGGTAATGTGTTTATCAGTCTATGTACGTATGTTTGTTTGTTCCTATGTGTCGTTCTAGAGACCAAACGCGTTGGCCGATTTTGATGGTTCTTACGTCAATTGATTCGTCTTAACCCTGCAAGTGTCACTGGCTACATTAAAATTGGAAAATAGGAAAATGGTGGCTTTTGTGCGCCATATTGTGGGGCCCAATTTTTTTTCTTCCAACCCCATCGTGTGGGGTATCAAAATAAAGAATTTTAAAAGGTGATTTCAAAAATATATAATACTTATGTTTAAAAGATATTGACTCGAAAAAAAAAATAACTAAAAAGTTATTAATACATCCGGTTATGGTCAGCCAGCTCGCAATTTTTTTTTGTTTTTTTTTAAAAGTATCTTTGCCCCACACTAGGAATTTCTTCCTGTATCGTGGGTGCGTTTACAAACATATAAACTCACACACACAAACACCAAGAGCCGGAACAACTATCTGTAGGTCATACAAATATTTGTTCCGTGTGGGAATCGAACCCGCGACACGCAGCGCAGCAGTCAATCGCTCAACCACTGCGCCAACCGTGCGCCCAAACTATGTATCCTCCGACTGCACAGCATGATTTTCTCCTTGTCTACGTCTTTTTAGTTCGCTTTTCAACCAGTCGGAGGATACTTATTCGCGAGCTGGCGGACCAAAACCAGATGTATCCTCCGACTGCACAGCATGATTTTCTTCTTGTTTACGTCTTTTTAGTTTGCTTTTCAAGCAGTCGGGTTTTTAAATTTTTTTAATTAACTTTTTTTATTTACAACTTTTAGTTATTTTTTTTTAGAATTAGGTACATTTAAACATATAAGTGTTATATATTTTTGAAATCCCTTTATTTTGATACCCCACACGATGGATTTGGAAGAAAAAAAATTTTTTTTTCCCACAAAATGGCGCCCAAAATCCGCCATTTTTGTTTTTTCCAATTTTAATGTAGCAGTGACACTCGCAGGATAAAGACGAATCGATTGACGTAAGAATCATCAAAATCAGCCAACGCGTTTGGTCTCTGGAACGCCACATAGGAACAAACATACATACATACATACATAGACTGATAAACACATTACCCTCCTTCGGCAGTCGGGTAAAAAATAATTACCTACATACAATTAATTCTACTGTCCATTCGCAAAGATTAATAATGATATCGCTATCGACTGGAATTCATCCTAAAATTGAAATTATCATTAATAATGTATATTTATAAATTTAATCTCAATTTATTTTGACATTGTGCTTGTACTATGCTTGTGTTATGCCTGCATGGGCGTACCCAGCTTCTGGCCTAGGGGGGGGCAAGTCAGATTTTTTTAGGTCGGATCGTCCGCGAGCGTTCAACGCTCGGCTAGATTCGGTAATCTTCGTTCCCCATCGTCGCGCGCGATTTTTTGGCAATTGCACTGTGCATTTTGTAGTGCCTACTGCGCGGTTTATTTAAAAGTTAGAGCATAAGGCCCCGTTTACACTTTGATTAGTAATTAGGCGAGATCATACATGTTCTGCGAGATTTCCAGGGGGGGACAGCTGCCCCTCCCTGCCCCCCCCTGGGTACGCCCATGTATGCCTGTATTGTTTTAATTAAGTTTGATTTATTTTATAAAACTGTTTTTCATGCCTTAGTTAAGATAGAAAGTATAAGGATTACTTAATATTATAATAACATCTGTATCTTGTACCTACTTTCTGAGCAAATAAATCATTATTCAATTCATGTTCTATTCTATTCTTAGAAACGAACGGATAAGAAATTATACATTTTTTTTCTATAGGCTTGCGCTTGACCGCTATCTCACCTGAAGGTAAGCGATGATGAGGTCGACGATGAAGCACGCTTGCCTAGAAGAAACCCATTCACTCTTGACTTAAAGACCCCTAGATTGTAGCTATCGGGAAACACAGACTCCGGCAGGGAATTCCACTCCTTAGCTGTACGCATAATAAAAGTGTCCCCAAAACGTTTAGTGCGTATGGGTGGGATGTCCACCATGTACCGATGACGCAACGCCGTACGTCTGGTAGTCCGATGATGGAACGGGCTGGGCGGAATTAAATCATGCAATTCCATCGCACACTCCCCGAAATGTAACCGATAAAAAACCGACAAGCTGGCAACTCGGCGACGATGTTCCAGGCTCTGGAGCTTCGACTTGACCAATGCCTCATTGCCGATGAGTTTCTTAGCCCGCTTTTCAGTCGACTCTAGTGCATCAAGCTGGTATTTGGCAGATCCGTCCCAGAGATGAGAACATATTCTCATTAAAAATTAAAATGTGTTTTAAAAGACAAAGGTCCAGAAATTGCAGCCGGGACCAATAGCTTGCCGAGGCATGGCATGGTCTCTGTAAGCGTGTAATGGATAATTTTAAATAGTGGTCTTTATAATTGCATTAGAATATATCTTAACGCACGCATCTTAACGCACTATACCCGCTAGCCCGAATAGCCCCTCCGGAAGTTCGAAGAGAAGTTGCCTGTTCTTCCGAGAAGCACAAACAGGAGACCGACAACCGACACCTAATGTACAACATGGAGCAACCAAGGAGACGGCGATTAAAGAGTCGGAAGAGCTTCCTTAAGTCGACTAAAATAATTAAAGACAACAGCCCTAGCCACAGATAATATAATACTAGCATACAGATACCTCATCCCATACAAAGAAACCGTGCCGACGTAACTAGCGTTTTTCGACTGCTTATTCTGGCAATTTTTTGTACATCGAACGTATTCGGTTCTGTTTCACGGTGATAGATAGATGGTGTTAGCAGCGACTTGCAAGTAAAAGGGTTTATTAGGTTCGTGAATGTTTTTTTCTTTAAAAACAGTGAAGGTTTGTTTTCTAGTATTTATTTGCACGTTTTTACAGTTTTTTTTGCACCAAAATGTGTTAAAATGCAAACTTTAACAATCGAGTGGAATGCCTCAGAAATTTAAAAATGCGCCATCTATTGGCATCAATTTTAAATGATGATGATTTGAAATGATCCGTCTAATAATCTTTGAAATGTGAATTAAGAGCCCAATATTCCATAATTTTGTACTTAGGAGAGTTGATTAAACAAGAACATACAATTTTTGTGTTCAATTCCAGAAAATGTTAAATTTACGCACATTCAATAACAGATAGGTGGATACTGAGGTGCATATCGCGCCATCTATACTCCATTTAATATAGCATTAGACAAAAGAGGCTCGCAGAAGCAGGAGTACGAAACCTTTTATTTTCAAGTCAAGTTCAAACAATTTTAATAAATAATGTAAGTATGTGATTTTTTTGTAAGTAACAATGTATGGCATACAATAAAGCGTATTCTATCTATCTACTCTTAACGATGCTTGGATAGGTAGACGAAATAAAAAAAAAATAGTAACAATCAGTTTATTAAAAACAACTTTATCACAATATGCCCGTATTATGTTTTCAATATACCAAATAAATACGATACAAAACACCACTTAACAGTTTAGTCACTGCTACCATCAGTCATCACAAACTATAATAATTAATTGACATGGGTGGTAACAAAAGTCATAATTTTAACTATAATAATATAGTGGCCCTAAGATCTTTTTCCTCAAAAGGAATATTTTTGCTTTGTAGCCACTCCTGAATATCTTCCTTTCGTGTGGCTGTAGTTGGCAGCTTCTCCAATTTCCTCGAATGATATGGCGCATTATCCATAACAATAACTGCACCACTCTCGACTTCTGATAATATAAATTAAAACTACTTTTCAAAATTTTGTGCATCCATTTCAGAATGGTCTCTCTCATAGTCTCCATCACCCTTTTTGGCTTCAAATATTAATTCACCATCCATCAAAAACCCACTCGTTGATCCTGTGAAATGAAATAAAAGCAAATCAATAATTGTGTACCGGTGGGGTAGATTACTTGATCACTGGAAATAGATTTTAACCTTTAAGTAGCAACCGAAATTAACTGCATCATTACTGTCATTGAACAGGTTAATCTACAACCATAAACATCTTTCTCCAAGGGGAGGCATTAAGACTTAACCAGTTTTCAGTGACGGAGAACGGAGTGATCATTTTATTAATGATTTGGTAATGTCACATTACCAAATCATTAATAAAGTGATCACTTGTTGATCAATTCTTGTTTTAAATGTATTTCTTTTGAAATTATCAAAAGAAATACATTTAAATCAAGTTTTACCAATATGGCCAATGATAAGCCGTCTTCCAATTTGTTCTTGATTAATTTGTATAAAGAGCTTCTTTTAAAATCAGGTAGAGACTCATCGCTATTAACGGCTTCCAGAATCTTGTCCAACGTTGATAACTCATTATCAAAGAAAAAATAATGAATTTTTCTTCGTATTCCACTTAACGTTATATCATCATAATCGCCAGATTTTGAGTATTTCCATTGGCGAAGAGGGGGTTGATGAAGGCGACTTTCTGTATTGTACTTGTTCAGTACATTATAGACTGTTGCACGAGATATGCCTATAAAATAAGATTAATAATGTAGGTTATTAACTCACAAAGCATGTTACTTTCAAATACATTTATTTATAATAATAATTTTATGACCCTTACCTGCAATTTCTGCAGTTTTGTTAATTAACTGCGTTCTATAAGCATGGGTATCTTCGGGCCTGGACCCCTTAACATCTTTATAAATATTTATAATTGGCTTTTTTTCTGCAGCACGATGCGGTATTTGCTTTGTTCTCTTTTTCTTGGGAGACAATATTTTAACGTCTGGATCAACGTTGGGGCCACGTATTTTTCGCTGTTGACACTGATCAGCGTTACTAACAGTTACAGAGCGTACGTGTTGCGCTTGCAAGCCACTCGGGCCTGCACCGGGATCGTCCCGGTCAATATTTCAACAAAACGTACCGCTTTGTACGAACAACACAAAACTAACACTAATAACGATAAGAAAACAATAACAACAGAAAAACAGTAACAAATAACAACTAAACCACGAAAATTTAGCAATAACAACGAGAAAAGGCGTAGCATTCACAAGTATCCACAAGCGAATGACAGTATGACAATTGACAACTGCAGATTATTTACGCAATTTGACGGATAGATGACATCATAAACCGACAAATTAAAAAAACACGTGCAGGCACAACTTATGAACGGAACAGGTAAAATTTTAGATTTGGTTGAGTTATAGTGACATGAAAAACGTTTCCGGTACTGTCCGCCCCTGCTTCTTTTAGATTTTAAACATTGACACGACATTATTTTATGTAAAAACTAAATAATACTAAATGAAGGCCTTGTAATTTCAGAAGGTAGATAGGTTAAATAGATGCAATTAAGTGTGATAGCTTTTATTTAAATTGATTATATTTAACTCCAAATCAATCTTGACTGTAATAGTGTTTGTTGTATTTTTATTACAAAGTGTGCACCTAAAAGAGCCTTTTTTAACTTCTGTCTAATGCTATAGTAAATGGAGTATAGTGAGATTTATTTGAACCAAATTTTCTTTCTTAGCAATGAGACCCCGTGCCCTAGCGAAGCTCGCAAGAAACTGTGGCTCCTCAAATACCCCCTTCCAACTGACTTTGTTGAGCTTGCAGATAAGCTCCCAGCGGGCCATAAACAGCCATGGCCCATCTGGAAAAACCCTAAACCGGTTACGAAGCCAAGTGGGCCGCTGTAGGCATAACTTAGTCAGATGGGGGTACTCCAATCAGCCAAACACGAAGCCTTACCTCCTGTCCTGCTCCTTATGTAAAAAAGTTAATTAAAAAAATCAAAAACCCGACTGCTTAAAAAGCAAACTAAAAAGACGTAAACAAGAAGAAAATCATGCTGTGCAGTCGGAGGATACATCTGGTTTTGGTCCGCCAGCTCGCGAATATGTCGGGTTTTTTGATTTTTTTAATTAACTTTTTTTATTTACAACTTTTTAGTTATATTTATTTAGAATTAGGTACATTTAAACATATAAGTGTTTTATATTTTTGAAATCACCTCTTAAAATCCTTTATTTTGATACCCCACACGATAGGTTTGGAAGAAAAAAAAAATCGGGCCCCCACAATAAGGCGCCCAAAAACCGCCATTTTCCTATTTTCCAATTTTCATGTAGCCAGTGACACTCGCGGGGTTAAGACGAATCGATTGACGTAAGAACCATCAAAATCGGCCCACGCGTTTGGTCTCTAGAACGCCACATAGGAACAAACATACATACATACAAAGACCTGATAAACACATAACCCTCCTTCGGCAGTCGGGTAAAAACACCAGCACCATGCATGACCTTTGTGAGGCCAGCGCTAAGGCTATCGAAGTGGCTGAATACTGGTCGAAGAAAATTTAGTGAAGGAATCATCGACACGAAAATGAAGAAGATTAGAATATATTAAGTTGATAACCTAATTATTGCATGTTGGTTGCAATGTCATTCTCGCAAGTGGATTGCGCAGTCAATCAAGAGTTTTTATGCAGTACTTATATTAACAACTGCATCACACCCGCACCTAAAATACAATTTTGCAATAAGAAGACCAATTCTCGTAATTAAAAATCATTCACATTCAATTTGCATTATCATCTCGGCCACAATCATTGCCAAAATGTTGCCAACATTATCGGTATGTTTGACAGATAGCCATTAAGATATAAACGTCAAAATACAGAATTGCTCTTAACTTTGCAGTTACGGCTGATCTGAAAAACGTCCAAAGAGCCCTAAAAAAAAGCACAACAAAACAGATCGAAAAAAATTAAAAAGAAAACATAATAATTCACGGTCAAAAAATATTAGCTGTGAACAAACGTCAGTCCGCGTTCTAAATTCAAAAACACAGATTATACTATTCATTGGTCGGCAGTGACGCACGAATGTCATCCATTTTGTATATTTACCGATGTTTTTCGTTCGGATATTCGTATGAGTGTATCAGTGATTTATTATTTGATTATAATAATGTTTTAGTTTATCTCTGCAGGAGGATTTTTTTTTTACTTTTGCGATAGACTTCCTGTTTGCAACCTAATTTATAATTACTTAAAAACATAAATGTAGGCAGGTGTGGCCCCTCCCCGGGCTCCTGATCTTTTAGGGCTTCTAAATCTTAACAAGTTTTTTGACCTGTACTCGCGTCGGGGAACCGCCCGGTTAGCAGGGTAGCAGAGTTATAAAAAATTGGACCTCTCGGATTCGTGCCACCATACGAAGCCGCGGCGGACATTTGAACGATGTCATATTCCATCCATAATGGCATAAATGGGCCTATTTTAAATAAAAAATAAATTTCGTTAATATCTCACACACATCTTGTTTTATTCAATTTTAACATCGACCCGTCCTTGTTGAAAGACCCTTTATAAACCTAAAGTTGTCAACAAATAAAAGGCCTGTTTTGACAGCTAAACAAATACTTAATAATAATTAAACTTGAAGCTTGCGAATGATACTCGTTGTTATAGTGTATAACATAGTAATTAATTAGTATTATGAATTTGATTTTTTAAATTCTTACGTAGAAAGTTATCGCAGCATATAAAATGAGAAACGTCAACGGATTGCTTAGATTGTGACCACTTTAGCAGTAGACACGCTTCAATCGAAAATCTATCGAAACACGTAATTATGGCATGATATCTTGCGAAAAATCCCAGATTCAAAGAGTAAAATGCGAATTACTTTTGAACGGTTTTAACTTATTACCTCGCACGCACGTGTAGTACTTGTTTCGCGCGGGCGTTTTCGGCTGACTAAAACATCCAGCGGGCCTGGATTTATATCGGACCTCTGAACGCCCAAGGTACATTCATTACCCAGATACTCTATAAGCCGCGGATGTCAGTCGCGTCCGTCAGCTGCGTCCGATAATTTGTTCCCAGCTTAACTATGTCTATATATCCGTTTATAGGCTACCTTTCCACGCCGAATTTCAACGAACTTTGGTATCTCAATGGTAAATTACACCTTGCTTAAGGACAAAGAAAACTTCGTTCCCTTGAAATATTGTATTGGGTTTCTATCTTTCATGCGGGTGAAACCGCGGCTAAAAGCTAGTCTCGCCCTGAAACAAAAACAACAGCCCATGAAAAAAATATTACGCAATTTCAAATTCAAAATAATATTCAAAATTCTGTTACTTCTATCAGAACGCATTCGAAAAACCAATATGGCGCCCCTAACGGTAGCGTTCAAAAACAGTGTCAAGCTGAATTTAATTTTTCAAAATGGCGCAAAGATATGGATTTATTCGGGACGCACGGACGGGCTTACAAGTTAACAGTTAGTGAATATTACATATGTTTAGCTTTACGAATCCAATGCAATCTTAAGAGGTCTTTTGTGAATTAATTTTTAGTCAGTTGTTATCTAGAACGTTGCGTGTACATGAATGTCAATTTGGGACTACGGAACAGAAATAGAACAGGATTGAATGATTATATATTAATCTATACTGTGCTACTTATTTCATTGCATCTTGTATAAAGTTTGTCTCCACAAATATGTAAACGTAGGTATAAGTTTCTTATTTAGAGTCTGGCAAACGAAAGTAGAGACTAAAAAAACCCGGCCAAGTGCGAGTCGGACTCGCACAAGAAGGGTTCCGTACCATTATCGCAAAACACTGCATAAAAATCACGTTTGTTGTATGGGAGCCCCCCTTAATTTATTTTATTTTAATATATTAATTATTATTTTTGGAAGTAAATATTTATTTTATTTTTATTTTATTTATTTATTTAGGAATAACCAACAGTTACACATTTAAAACTTATTACTAATACTATAATAACATGATATAAATGCGCAACTTACACCGTTATCCACATCATATATAGTAGAAAGTTAGTTTTGAGCAAACGATACAAAACAAAGAAACAAATAATTTCACATTATATCAAATAACAATTTAAAAGCTCTTTATTGCTTCAATAAGGCAGTTGCGAAATTTATTAGTGGGCATTGCAAATATGTCCAAGTCAGTAAAATGTTCATTAAAACTATTACAAATACGACGCAGAGGTGCGCGGGCTCCAGCGTTTGTTCGACAGGAAGAAACAGCGAATAGTGGGCGCGCGCGCACCCCTCGCCTCAAAACACTTCTAGGAACAAAGTAATGTACTCTATCGGTAATATCTGAGCAGTCGTATCTGTGATTACACACATCATAAAGGAACATCGTTTCAAGGTATAATCTTCTAGACTTTAGGCTCATTACACACTACATTTTTTTAGCAAGTCATTATACGACGGGAAGTTACGGTAACAGCGGTATTGCACTGATTTCAAAAATTTTCGTTGGACGCTCTCCAAACTATCTGCATATTTATTATAATAAGGGTTCCATACTACCACAGCGTATTCAAGTTGAGACCTTACAAGTGACCTAAACAGATGGATGAAACTACTAGCACGTTTAAAATCAGTTGTAGCTCTCATGACAAATCCGTACATACGGTAGGCACTGCTAATTATGTGATGAATGTGCTGGTCAAAGTGTAATTTGTCGTCGAGCAGTACCCCAAGATCTCTAACGATAGGAACCCCCGCTAGATCTATTCCATTCAAATTGTATCTATGTAATATTTTATTTTTATTTTTTGTGAATGTGATCGTAGAGCATTTCGGAATATTGAGATATAGTTTATTTTTAACACTATAGGCTGAAAAACGGTCTAGATCTTCTTGCAGATGTTGACAATCCGAATGATCCTTAATTGACTTGAAAACTTTCAAATCGTCGGCATATAACAAGAATTTTGAAAATTTGAAGCAATCATTGATGTCATTAATGAATAGAATGAACAGCAGGGGACCCAAAATCGATCCCTGAGGTACGCCAGAAGTAACTTTTATGGTAGCAGAATTGAAACCTCTGATAACTACCTTTTGAGTTCTATTTAAAATATAAGATGAGAACCAACGAAGCAAATCACCGCGGATACCATTATATGCTATTTTTGTCAGCAGTAACTCATGATCCACCTTGTCGAAAGCCTTCTGGAAGTCCGTATAAACAGCATCGACTTGAACTTGCTGATCCATGTTATTAAATAAGTATTCAGTAAAAATTAACAAGTTTGTAGTTGTGGACTTTCTTTTAATAAATCCGTGCTGTTGTTCTATAATAATTTTATAAACGGTCTTGTGTATCTCATTATAGACAAGCCTTTCAAAAAGCTTCGACAAGGTGGACAGAATGGATATGGGACGGTAATTTTGAACGTCCTGTCTTGAACCGGTTTTATATACCGGAGTTATGTTAGCTCTTTTCCATATTTCTGGAAAAGTGCCTTCCGACAAACATCTATTGAAGATAATGTGAAGTGGTGTGCACACACTATTCGCAGTCTTTTTAAAAAAGTAAGGCGGCAGGTTATCAGGTCCTGGACCTTTACTGGAATCCAAGGCTTTTAAAGCATTAAGAATTTGTTGAGCAGTAAAACTAATGTTTGTGATATGAGTAAGATGTTCATTACTTTCTTCAGGAGGCGACCATGTATCAGAATTAAAAGTGGAGCTCTCATAAACGGAGTGAAAAAAGTTTGCAAACATGTTGCAGATCACCTCTGGGTCATTAGACCTTTGATCTAAGAATATACAACTAAACATTCTGTGAATATTTCAAGCGTCTACCTGTTGCCGTTATTAATATCGAGCAAAAAACGGCAAAAATATCACGTTTGTTGTATGGGAGCCCCCCTTTAATATTTATTTTATACTGTTTTTAGTATTTGTTGTTATAGCGGCAACAGAAATACATCATCTGTGAAAATTTCAACTGTCTAGCTATCACGGTTCATGAGATACAGCTTGGAGACAGACGGACAGACAGACAGACAGACAGACGGATCGCGAAGTCTTAGTAATAGGGTCCCGTTTTTACCCTTTGGGTACCCTAAAAAGCGAATAAAATTTAAAAAATATCAGCATAGCAACCCCATAACTAGTATGAAATACCTGGAATAACCTTATTTGATACTTGAGAATTATTTATTTTATTTCTTCTGAATAAAAATACAATAGGTTATTGAGGTAGGTAATATTTTAGATATTATGTATCAATCTCAATAAAAAAACAACAGTATTCTGTAATAATTTTGGTTTATTCAACTTATTAGCGTCATACTAACTTATGAAATCTAACACCACACGTAAGCAATCTTGGTTTTGTTTGAATTCGACGTCTGTCTCCTGATGTATTTCTTGATATTTAGACATCATGCGAAACGACATCTCCCGTAATCCACTTTTAATTGTTTTATTCATTTTTCACATAATAAATGCTATTATCAAGACCACAACAAACCACCAAAAATTTATGTTGACATTAGTAAAGCATTGCCAAATAAAAAGTTTGCAAATAATTTGAGTGTCTACTTTCGTTTGCCAGACTCTATCTTTGAGGTTTTTTACCCAAAGAAGAATTTCTCAGTAGGACCTCGGAATTTGGATTTGTGTCCGTCCCTTTTACATAGCACTTGAAGACTGTATTGACAGGGCAGGGTAACTTTAAAAGTAAATTATTTTCTTTCAAGCTCGTTGCCTCGCCTTTATGTCAATGTTCTAGATCTGACTGCGAATATGTACAATCTGCACATCATATCTTATCAGAGAGTTTTGTTTGGCAGAATGAACGCAATATTATGTTGGATAATGTACAGGTGCATCTAGAGTTATTTACTATACGGACCTTGTGGAAACTAGAACAAGTTTCCGTGCGTTCAAGCGTTTTTGCCATACCTATTATTGGAGACAAATATAAAAGCTCACAATGTTAGGACCCACTAATATTCATGTTAATTTAAATCCGTGGTGCTAGGCAACTGGGCTTATCCCAGTTGTAAACGACCCATTGTGCCTATTGGCCTTTTTTGTTCTGTCTCCTGCTTGATATGGAGGGAAGTAGAAATTTGTATATTTTTCTACTCCTACGTTATTCTTTTGCATTGTATCAAAATATGTTACAACGACTAATTTTTTTTATTGGCTAGCCTTAGAAATTCAAAACCGCGCCATCTATTGGAATCCATTTTAAATGATCCGTTCAAATAATTTTTGAAATGTGAATGAAAACCCAGCTATTACATAATTTTGTGCTTAGACTAAACAAGAACATAAAATTTTTGTGATAAATTCTAGAAAATGTTAATTTTACACACAATTCAATTACAAATCGATGCATATCGCGCCATCTAATGATATTTATTTGAACTAAATTTTCTTTCTTAGCGCTGGGACCCATGCCCAAAGGGTGCTAACGAGGAGT
Source organism: Anorthoa munda (assembly GCA_945859665.1). NCBI lineage: Eukaryota > Metazoa > Arthropoda > Insecta > Lepidoptera > Noctuidae > Anorthoa > Anorthoa munda. The sequence goes on along the minus strand of OX243895.1, from coordinate 47,100,020 downwards.
CGAGTATCTATTGCACCATTACCGGCTACACCTTTTTTTTTACATCATCCAATGACTTCTCCCGCTCTGGGTGAAGCGGGAGGGCGTGTCAGACTTTTACTGACTAAAACCCACCCGTGTTCCTTCAGTTGCTTGAGCCAGGGCCGCGGTAACTCTTTTTCAAATTTATCCGCGACCCAGACAGGCATCGGCCCTCGCGGACCCCGTCAGTTCTGCTGACATCTCTTTGAGGCGCGCGTGGAACACAACGCCGTCGACTCGGGCTTGGTCCTTATCGGACGGCGAGCTACCCATTACTCACCGTCCGCAGGCCCGCGCCTACTGTGGCCGGGAATCGGCTTGCGACTCCCGACGCCCAGGGCGAAAAACGCTAGTTACGTCGGCACGGTTTTTTTGTATGGAATGAGGCATCTGTATGCTATTATTATATTATCTGTGATTTAAGCAAATAAGTAGATTAATTATGACATTTTTGAGACGAAATTCCGGAATTTCCGGGCCATATTTTTAAAATACAGGTAAGTTTGATTCATGACTATTGTTTTGCAGCGGCTTCGCTTCCGTGACCTATCATATACAGGAAGCAGGTAAATTCAAAAATATAATAAAAACAAAAAACCCAACTGCTTAAACAGCTTACTAATAAAAAGATTTTTTGCAAAAATATACTACCGACTTCCAAATATAAAACTACAAAGTGAAAAATATCTTTATTTTTGGAAGTCGGTGTCTTTCGCAGGTACCATTTTTTTGCGTTATGGACACCGACTTCCAAAAATACCGACTCCGGCAGGGCATTCCACTTCTTATAATGTTCAAGTTTCATGACATTCGGGTTATCTATTCTGGCGTTATAAGTACCTTACTAAACAACTTGCCTATTAGGTACAATTAAAAAGTGAAGAATAAAAATTTTTTTTACAAAAAAATACTATCGACTTCCTAATAAAAACCCTACAAAGTGAAAAATAACTTTATTTTTGGTGGCCGGTGTCCATAACGCAAAAAATGGTACCTGCGAAAGACATAGAACCTCCTCCTTTTTGGTAAGTCGGTTAAAAAGATGTAAACAAGAAGAAAATCATGCTGTACAGTCGGGAGACGGTTCCTTGGAACAGTTCTTTACAGGTCCGCCGACTTCGCTGAAAAGATTGGTTTTCGGTAATTTTTGCTTGTTTTTAATTATTTTGATAATTTTTTTAATTATTTTTATTGATAGGCTCGCGCTTGACCACTATCTCACCTGATGGTAAGCGATGATGTGATCGACGATGTAGCACGCTTACCTAGAAGAAACCTATTCACTCTTGACTTAAAGACTCTCAGGTTGTAGCTATCAGACAGGGAATTCCACTCCTTAGCTGTACGCATAATGAAAGTATTTCCAAAACGTTTAGTGCGTATGGGTGGGATGTCCACCATGTACCGATGACGCAACGCCGTACGTCTGGTAGTCCGATGATGAAACGGGCTGGGCGAAATTAAATCGTGCAATTCCATCGCACACTCCCCGAAATGTAACCGATAAAAAACCGACAGACTCGCAACTTGGCGCCGATGTTCAAGGCTCGACCAATTGCAGCCTAGACTCGACCAGTACCAGTTCTTTTTGGGAATTTTTAAATTATATGCACGAATTTTTTTATGACCAATGAGTTTTCTATCTCTCCTCTTTTATTTATTCGCAGTTGTACATTATTATTATATTATAGTCTGTATATAAATTATTTAAGCCAAATTCTGTTGTAAATTTTAAAGATTGTTTTCATTGGTTGTATTTAGGTAGCTACCCCTTACGATAACGCCTGCAACTATGATGGATGACACGTTTTATTTCTATTATAAAATAAGATATGAACCATATCTTTACAATCTTTACAAACAGAACTGATGGCCCTGAAAATATTGATTACATTTTTTATTTTCAAATATTTACTCTTTACTGATAGTAAAAGATTACGGGTTATAGGAAATACTATCAATAGATAGTAACTTTTAAATTCGACACAAGGTAAGATATAGTATTCAAATTTTAAACAGAACTGTTATTTTTTGGAATGCGCTTCCTTCCGAGATCAGGACGGCCACCAGCCGGTACGCATTCAAGCGGCAATTGCGGATTTATTTTCAAGACAAATAATTCGAGTCATCTCACTTTCTTCTTTTCTGTTACTTCTTAAATATTTATCTAATATATATAAATCTCCTGTCACGATGTTTGTCCGCGATGGATTCCTGAACTACATAACCGATTTTAAATTAAATTGGCACACCGTGAGCAGTCTGGTCCAACTTGAGATATAGGGTAGGGTAGGGTAGGGTAGGGTAGGGTAGGTAGTTAGGGTAGGGTAGGTAGGGTAGGTAGGGTAGGTAGGGTAGGTAGGGTAGGTAGGGTAGGTAGGGTAGGTAGGGTAGGTAGGGTAGGTAGGGTAGGTAGGGTAGGTAGGGTAGGTAGGGTAGGTAGGGTAGGTAGGGTAGGTAGGGTAGGTAGGGTAGGTAGGGTAGGTAGGGTAGGTAGGGTAGGTAGGGTAGGTAGGGTAGGTAGGGTAGGTAGGGTAGGTAGGGTAGGTAGGGTAGGTAGGGTAGGTAGGGTAGGTAGGGTAGGTAGGGTAGGTAGGGTAGGTAGGGTAGGTAGGGTAGGTAGGGTAGGTAGGGTAGGTAGGGTAGGTAGGGTAGGTAGGGTAGGTAGGGTAGGTAGGGTAGGTAGGGTAGGTAGGGTAGGTAGGGTAGGTAGGGTAGGTAGGGTAGGTAGGGTAGGTAGGGTAGGTAGGGTAGGTAGGGTAGGTAGGGTAGGTAGGGTAGGTAGGGTAGGTAGGGTAGGTAGGGTAGGTAGGGTAGGTAGGGTAGGTAGGGTAGGTAGGGTAGGTAGGGTAGGTAGGGTAGGTAGGGTAGGTAGGGTAGGTAGGGTAGGTAGGGTAGGTAGGGTAGGTAGGGTAGGTAGGGTAGGTAGGGTAGGTAGGGTAGGTAGGGTAGGTAGGGTAGGTAGGGTAGGTAGGGTAGGTAGGGTAGGTAGGGTAGGTAGGGTAGGTAGGGTAGGTAGGGTAGGTAGGGTAGGTAGGGTAGGTAGGGTAGGTAGGGTAGGTAGGGTAGGTAGGGTAGGTAGGGTAGGTAGGGTAGGTAGGGTAGGTAGGGTAGGTAGGGTAGGTAGGGTAGGTAGGGTAGGTAGGGTAGGTAGGGTAGGTAGGGTAGGTAGGGTAGGTAGGGTAGGTAGGGTAGGTAGGGTAGGTAGGGTAGGTAGGGTAGGTAGGGTAGGTAGGGTAGGTAGGGTAGGTAGGGTAGGTAGGGTAGGTAGGGTAGGTAGGGTAGGTAGGGTAGGTAGGGTAGGTAGGGTAGGTAGGGTAGGTAGGGTAGGTAGGGTAGGTAGGGTAGGTAGGGTAGGTAGGGTAGGTAGGGTAGGTAGGGTAGGTAGGGTAGGTAGGGTAGGTAGGGTAGGTAGGGTAGGTAGGGTAGGTAGGGTAGGTAGGGTAGGTAGGGTAGGTAGGGTAGGTAGGGTAGGTAGGGTAGGTAGGGTAGGTAGGGTAGGTAGGGTAGGTAGGGTAGGTAGGGTAGGTAGGGTAGGTAGGGTAGGTAGGGTAGGTAGGGTAGGTAGGGTAGGTAGGGTAGGTAGGGTAGGTAGGGTAGGTAGGGTAGGTAGGGTAGGTAGGGTAGGTAGGGTAGGTAGGGTAGGTAGGGTAGGTAGGGTAGGTAGGGTAGGTAGGGTAGGTAGGGTAGGTAGGGTAGGTAGGGTAGGTAGGGTAGGTAGGGTAGGTAGGGTAGGTAGGGTAGGTAGGGTAGGTAGGGTAGGTAGGGTAGGTAGGGTAGGTAGGGTAGGTAGGGTAGGTAGGGTAGGTAGGGTAGGTAGGGTAGGTAGGGTAGGTAGGGTAGGTAGGGTAGGTAGGGTAGGTAGGGTAGGTAGGGTAGGTAGGGTAGGTAGGGTAGGTAGGGTAGGTAGGGTAGGTAGGGTAGGTAGGGTAGGTAGGGTAGGTAGGGTAGGTAGGGTAGGTAGGGTAGGTAGGGTAGGTAGGGTAGGTAGGGTAGGTAGGGTAGGTAGGGTAGGTAGGGTAGGTAGGGTAGGTAGGGTAGGTAGGGTAGGTAGGGTAGGTAGGGTAGGTAGGGTAGGTAGGGTAGGTAGGGTAGGTAGGGTAGGTAGGGTAGGTAGGGTAGGTAGGGTAGGTAGGGTAGGTAGGGTAGGTAGGGTAGGTAGGGTAGGTAGGGTAGGTAGGGTAGGTAGGGTAGGTAGGGTAGGTAGGGTAGGTAGGGTAGGTAGGGTAGGTAGGGTAGGTAGGGTAGGTAGGGTAGGTAGGGTAGGTAGGGTAGGTAGGGTAGGTAGGGTAGGTAGGGTAGGTAGGGTAGGTAGGGTAGGTAGGGTAGGTAGGGTAGGTAGGGTAGGTAGGGTAGGTAGGGTAGGTAGGGTAGATGAATGTTTGGTGTTTTTATGGCAAAACAAAGTTTGCCGGGTCAGCTAGTATAGATATATATTATATTCTCCATTCTCGACCAGTTGAACATTAAAACCAGAATCTACGATTTGCTACCAACGAGTCCTAAGTTACTTTGGTCACATCGCCCGGAGACAGCCAGACAACCTGGAAAAACTGGTTGTATCGGGCAAGGTGGATGGAAAAAGATCACGCGGACGTTCACCTACTCGCTGGTCTGACCAGATCAGGACCATTACGGGACTCACGGTGACCACTGCTATGAGAAGAGCTGAAGACAGGGTGGCTTGGAAGCAGCTCGTCGTTGACTCCGTCAAAGCTTTTCAAGACGGGCACGACCTTCAGAAATGAAGACAACGAATCAGAAGAGATATTATATTCAAACTACTAGCAATTTTTTAATACAACTATGCACCTGCAATGTTGTCTCTTCACCACCCTAGGTTGCTAGGTTGACTGGTAGAGAATGCCTAAGTTATTAAGTCCGCCTTTGTACCTTTGTTAAACTCGGTTAATGGCAGGTTTCAGTTTTACAAATCAGCCTTATTCTACGGGCAGTTACGGGCAAAATTTCCTAAACTAAAGATTGCTGCATACATGAACATGCCTTGTATATAAAAGTTATTAAAATTTACAATTCCAAAACAAATCGAAGTTATCACAGTTCCTCGTTGAAACTGACCAGTTTCATAAAACGCTTATTGTATTATAGGGTACATATTAAAACGTCGAAAATTAAAATACCTGCGAGAACAATGTCAATGATCATTGAAAATTTATAAATCGATTGTACCGAAATTTCAAAATTGAAATACCAAAGCTTAAAATGTCTAAGATTGAAATGCCGAGTGATTTAAATATCGAATGATTAAAAATGTCGATAGTCATTATACCTAAGTTCAAAGAGTTAACATTTAATACACATAAGTTCATTAAATTTATGTTAAAAGTACAAATAAAAGTCATGAAATAGTTAATAAGTTAAAATTGGGGCACTTCGACTGCACGTAATCTTTTGGCTACTACCCTTAGAGTGTATATAAAAAAACCGTAGGCTCGAAGGGAGGGCAGCCCCCGCCCGCTGTAACAAAGTACAGGCACCCGTGCGAGCCGCAGCGTCAGCCTAGCAAGCCAAAGCCGCGGCGGTGTGCATAGGTGCCTATCCTCTGTTACGTAAGGGCGACGGGGTTGCACTTCCCGCAGCGCCGGAGACGATGCAGAAACAACTTTTAAGTGTCAGAAGCAACATAAAAGTGTTTTATTATCGAAGTTTAGGACATTCGATACTCTGTACTTCGATGTTACTATTGTAGATAATTAGATTTTGGATATATTCGACGTAGGTTATCTAACTATTCAACAATATAAAGTTAGCTTATTTTAAATTTCGGTTTTATGGCCGTTCGGTATTCAAGTTTTCGATGTTTTGAATATTGATATTTTACTCATAGGTATTTTATTTTTCGACGTTCAAATATTTGCCCTAAATAGTTGGGCAATTGGTTGGCAGGTTGATTGATAGACGAGGCCAAACATACGTAATGTTGTGAGTTGTGAGTTGCATAAAATGCGTCGTGGAATTTACGCTGCATTCAGTTTTATACTAAAGTCCTGCTTGTGCCACACGGCGACGCAAAATGAGTTGTCTGCTGACTCACGCACATTTTTTCAACCGAATTGCGCTCGAGGTGAGGGAGGGGAGCGAGGCAAGTGTCAGCGCTCCGTACAAACGTAGAATAGCAACTGAAATTACGTCCGTTCGTCTGGCAGCCCAACCGAATTTCAGTTGAACGTAAATTCCGCGACTCGTTTTACGCGACTCACAATTACGTTCGTTTGGTCTCACACTAAAAGGAAAATTGAAAAGCCAGCAAGTGTGAGGCGGAATGCATTTCTCGAAGTTTTTTATTTGCCTTGTTATGGTATACCTGTCTATCTAAACTAATATGGCTATTATAAAGAGCTACAATGTTTTGTTTGTTTGTTTGTAAAATAAGTCTCTGGTAGTACTGCGTAACACACAATGATATAATCAATGTCTTTCAATTGGACAATTGATCAATCATTGCGTTATTTACATAACAATTTCTAAGGCTCCCGCAGACAGGCATGACTCGGCAATGCTATCTCGATGCGGCAACGCGATTACTTAGAATTTATGCTTTCTACAGAACAATTTTGGAACAGTTTCTATGAAAACGCGTTCGTGCATTGTCGCGTCGCACTTGTCTATCCCGTCTTTATGCAATTATTTCCAGGGATCTATTAGAATCTTAAAACTACCGACAACGGTTGAACAAGCATGCTTCCTTCTTTGAACCTGTGTTTGCTGTGATGCATCTCTGAATGGGGCGATACCAATCTGATCAGGTTTAATGCTGGCGTGTCTTTATCCGCTAAAATGAGCCAATTTCACCCGGCTCCAACTTGCCGATATGTGAACGTGCCAATAACGGACCATCTTGAACTTCTTGGTGTTACGTTGAAATCGACTCTCAATTTTGGGCCATACATTAAGGAAAAGGCTCAGCTGGCTGCGCCAATAATTTGGAGGCACTGCTCAAGTCAAAGCTCCAGAGCCTTGAACAACGTCGCCGAGTTGCCAGCTTGTCGGCTTGTTATCGGTTATATTTCGGTGAGGGTGCGATGGAATTGCATGATCTAATTCCACCTAGCCCGTTTCATCATCGGACTACCAGACGTACGGCGATGCGCCATCGATACATGGTAGACATTCATACCCATACGAACTAAACGTTTTGGGAATACTTTTATTATACTCGTGCGTACAGCTAAGGAGTGGAATTCCCTGCCGGAGTCTGTGTTTCCCGATAGCTACAATCTTAGAGTGAATAGATTATTTCTAGGTAAGCGTGCTACATCGTCGACCACATCATCGCTTACCATCAAGTGAGATAGTGGTCAAGCGCGAGCCTATTTAGAAAAAAAACTGGATATAATTAACCAGGGTTTTCAATGGAGTAACCACCTATCTGTGTGCTTATAACGAGTTTTTTAATGTAATCACTCGTTTTAACGTAAGCGATCTCTTATGTCAAAATGTATACAAAAAAAAAACCGGCCAAGTGCGAGTCGGACTCGCACACGAAGGGTTCCGTACCATTATCGCAAAACACTGCAAAAAAATCACGTTTGTTGTATGGCAGCCCCCCTTAATTTATTTTATTTTAATTTAATAATAATTATTTTTTTAAATGAATATACAAGTAAACATTCTGTGAATATTCCAAGCGTCTACCTGTTGCCGTTTGAGCAAAAATCTGCAAAAATATCACGTTTGTTGTATGGGAGCCCCCCTTAAATATTTATTTTATACTGTTATAGCGGCAACAAAAATACATCATCTGTGAAAATTTCAACTGTCTAGCTATCACGGTTCATGAGATACAGCCTGGTGACAGACGGACGGACAGATAGACAGACAGACGGATCTCGAAGTCTTAGTAATAGGATCCCGTTTTTACCCTTTGGGTACGGAACCCTAAAAAGAGGTTTGTCCTTACCGTCACCAGACTGCTCTTATCCAGTTTCAATACAAATTGGAGTTTATGTTAACGCGAATGAGCGTGAATAAAAACTCGCAGTAAGGCCTCTGAACTCCACAACCCAAGTTACCTACTGGGTACCACGGTATCTCCTAGTAAGGCTAGACTAGATGTCAGACTTTTTGTCCTTCTGGCTCCCGTAAACCCTGCCAAAGTACTACAAAAACCCGTCAGTATTTGATTTCAAAATGAGAATCACGTCTAAACGTTACGTCGTAACGTCGTCTAACGTTACGTTTAAAAGTTACCCGGCAAACTTTGTTTTGCTATAAAAACACCAAACATTAATATAGCCTACCCTACCCTACCTACCTTACCTACCTTACCTACCTTACCTAGCTTACCTACCTTACCTACCTTACCTACCTTACCTACCTTACCTACCTTACCTAGCTTACCTACCTTACCTAGCTTACCTACCTTACCTACCTTACCTACCTTACCTACCTTACCTACCTTACCTACCTTACCTACCTTACCTACCTTACCCACCTTACCCACCTTACCCACCTTACCCACCTTACCCACCTTACCCACCTTACCCACCTTACCCACCTTACCCACCTTACCCACCTTACCCACCTTACCCACCTTACCCACCTTACCCACCTTACCCACATTACCCACCTTACCCACCTTACCCACCTTACCCACCTTACCCACCTTACCCACCTTACCCACCTTACCCACCTTACCCACCTTACCCACCTTACCCACCTTACCCACCTTACCCACCTTACCCACCTTACCCACCTTACCCACCTTACCCACCTTACCCACCTTACCCGCCTTACCCACCTTACCCGCCTTACCCACCTTACCCACCTTACCCGCCTTACCCACCTTACCCACCTTACCCACCTTACCCACCTTACCCACCTTACCCACCTTACCCACCTTACCCACCTTACCCACCTTACCCACCTTACCCACCTTACCCACCTTACCCACCTTACCCACCTTACCCACCTTACCCACCTTACGCACCTTACCCACCTTACCCACCTTACCCACCTTACCCACCTTACCCACCTTACCCACCTTACCCACCTTACCCACCTTACCCACCTTACCCACCTTACCCACCTTACCCACCTTACCCACCTTACCCACCTTACCCACCTTACCCACCTTACCCACCTTACCCACCTTACCTACCTTACCTACCTTACCTACCCTACCTATGTAGGTAAGAAAACATTTTATTTTCCATTCTTATTTTTTTGATCTTAAGAACCTTCTCCTAACAATAACAAACACAACAAAAAAAGAATAAGCGAAATCGGTGCAGCCGTTCACGCGTGATGCCGTGACCAAGGGAAACAGGACGTTTTCTTAATAATTTGATCTATGAACAAAAACCTCTCTCATGGCCTTTCCTGTAGTAAGAGTGCAGGTCGGATTGCGCGGCACGCTAGCATTAATGATCTCAGTTTTTAAACTGTCATGGTCACTAACACTAACATTAGAAACGGGATATTTACCATGTTTACTGTTTTTTGTGAGTTCCCGATATTTCGGTGCTGTTGCAAGCACCAACACATGGTAAATATCCCGTTTCTAATGTTAGTATTAATGATCTCATCCGTCGTGCTCTTGCCACCGCCGGGGTGCCAGCTATCTTAGAACCCAATGGCCTGCCACGTGTCGATGGGAAGAGACCAGATGGTATGACCATAATGCCATGGAAGTTGGGTAGGTCTTTGGTGTGGGATGCTACTTGCGTCGACACCCTTGCACCATCCCATCTTCCTAGCACGGTGGGCTGCGCTGCTGCAGGTGCTGAAAACCTCAAACGGCGCAAATACAACAACTTAATTGGTAATTATGTTTTTGAGCCGTTTGGGGTTGAAAAACTAGGGCCATGGGGTCCGAGTGCACACCTATTATTTCAGGATATTGCCAAGCGGTTGGTCGACTCTTCACGTGACCAGAGGGCTGGCGTTTTTTTTGGCCAAAGAATCAGCATTGCCATCCAACGTGGCAATGCTGCCAGCTTTCTGGGCACTTTTCCTGTTGACAGCGATGTGGACGAATTTTTTGACGCCCCGTAATTGTACATATTAGTTTTTCTTATTTTAGTTCTAATATTAGTTTGTAAATAATGTACATTAGATATAATTATATCTATGAACATTTTGAGTTTTATTTCTGTAACTTGGTGTAATAAATTTTTAAAGTTAAATCTAACACTGTCAAAAAAACGACAATCGCACCAAAACCGCCGAGCGTGTTTTAATGACATATTGTCACCACCTCAAAGACAATTTAATTATCTACATTTTGATTTAAGGCGTTTTTTTTAAGTCATAGTATACCTAATAAGAAAAATATTGTTAACCACTGAATTTTAGGTCGCGCGGGTGTGAAACGTATGCGCTTTTTGTTCCCTCAAGGTCGTTTGCGACTGTCGTCTTCTTAAGGGCATGGAGAAGACTTTGGCAAGCGTTGCTTAAGGGTACACTAGTCGAAAATTCTTCCATACAAACGTAGTCTGGCTTTTACTCCACTGTTTGACGATGTACGTTCTAAATACAAAATGATATCAATTTGTCTGATTATTATCTAGCCCTGTATGGAAGCAGAAAAGTAAAAGAAAAGTTGAAAGTTATGAGCTTCGAAAGTTCCATATTTCAACACTAATTTTAACGCATCTTTGGGCGCAAATAAGTACCATATGAAGAAGGAAAATTGAAAAAAACTGAGTTCGTCGTGCTGTGCTGGCGCTGCCGCTGCGGCTGCAGAGAACCTCAAGCGGCGGAAATGTAATAACCTAATCGGTAGTTATATTTTCGAGCCGTTTGGGGTTGAAACTCTTGGTCCGTGGGGCCCGAGTGCTCGAGTGTATTTAAAGATCTTTCCAAACGCCTAGTTAACACTTCGCGTGACCCAAGGGCTGGCTTACTTTGGTCAGAGAATAAGCATTGCCATACAACGTGGCAATGCTGCCAGCCTTTTGGGTACATTACCAGTGGGGAACGATGTGGAGGAGTTTTTCGACGCCATATTTTAGTTAAGTATGTTTTTAGTTTTAGTTAGTGAGTAGTTTTTGGTTAAAGTGTATATGTTTGTAGTCTTAGTTATTTAAGTATTTTATACACTGTATATACTTTTATCTATGTAAATAAAAAAGTCAGTGAATTAAAAAAAATATATACCTACGTGCTTTTTAGGGTTCCGTACCCAAAGAGTAAAAACGGGACCCTATTACTAAGACTTCGCGATCCGTCTGTCCGTCTGTCTCCAGGCTGTATCTCATGAACCGTGATAGCTAGACAGTTGAAATTTTTACAGATGATGTATTTCTGTTGCCGCTATAACAACAAATACTAAAAACAGTATAAAATAAATATTAAAGGGGGGCTCCCATACAACAAACGTGATATTTTTGCCGTTTTTTGCTCGATATTAATAACGGCAACTGGTAGACGCTTGAAATATTCACGGAATGTTCAGTTGTATATTTACTTCAAAAAATAATAATTAATAAATTAAAATAAAATAAATTAAGGGGGGCTCCCATACAACAAACGTGATTTTTATGCAGTGTTTTGCGATAATGGTACGGAACCCTTCGTGTGCGAGTCCGACTCGCACTTGGCCGGTTTTTCTAAACAGTGAACGAAATAATCAACTTTAATAATATAATACAAAAAAAGTTTAGTCAACTGAAAAATAGTATCGTATCCTGACCATCCTAAGTGATCGAAAGTTGATCGAAAATCGAAGTAGATCGAAAATGGAACTATTACACGGCAAAAAAATTACATTTGTTAAGAAACTAGCGGCCTTTATTTATATTCCGGTCAAGTTAGACCAAAAAATAGGGTTAGGTTTGCAGTAATTTGCATAGAGCTGAAAATTGGTACGAATGTTCGGAACACGATTATAAATGCAATGTCAAAAGTCCCCATCGATCCCACACTAGCAAAATTTTTTATTCAAGGTCAAAGGTCACAAATCTGTTTTTTTTTTGCGTTTTTTAGCCGAACAGTAAGTTTTATGATAAAAATAGTTCCGACAAAAATAGTAGATTATGCAATTATCTATAAAAATGTCTGAACATTTTTTCTTCTAAACGTCACCGTTTCTGAAATATAATGGTTAAAAAAGTTGTATTCTTCATAATATGCACACGTTTCCACGCCACCTGGGAGGTAGTGTACTTGGCGCGTTTTATTAACGTGGTTTCCCCGATAGGCCTATTTCACAATCTATTGTGTTCCTGTTGAATTCAATACTATTAAAAATTATGTAAAAACTGGTACTATTGGCAATTATGAAAGCCATGTGAATTCTAAAAAGTTATATGTTATATTAGACCGTCTGTCTGTCAAGACCCTTTTTCTCAGGAACGCGTGGAGGTATCAAACTGAAATTTATATCAAATACTCAAGCCTACTGTCCCTTAAAGCTGTGAAAAAATCAAACTTCTAAGCCAACGCAATCAAAAGATACAACCGTTTATGCCGCAAATTTCCGCAAATTATCGACACGGCAAGGGAATCAAAACCTACAGGGTACTTCCCGTGAACTCATAATCTTGAAATTTGGTACGAAGCAACGTCTTATAGCACAGATATAGCAAAAATTGCGAACACCGTAAATTTTTAGTTACATCATATGTTAATAATATTTTTAATCATTTTAAACTTACTACCCCTTTCCTCATGAACGCGTAGAGGCATTAAATTGAAATTCATATCAAATACTCAGGTCTATAATGACCCTGAGGTTTGTACGGAACCCTCGGTGCACGAGTCCGACTTGCACTTGGCCGGTTTCCTTTTCGGTATCCTTGGTTATTTCAAATAGGTAATTGGGTTTTTTGTTGTAGTGGCCCCAAAGTTAAGTGGACATTGCGTAAGTTAGGTCAGGGAATTAATACTTTTCACATTTATATCTACAGTCTTATCGTTCGGTATATCAGTTTCTATTTCTGTTATTTTTTGGTGATAAAGGGGCTCTCCGCATAATCTCATGAGATATAGAATCAAACGCTTTTCCTAAATCGATAAATGCGAGATATAGTACCTGTTTGAAGTCAACATAACATAGATAATATCACGCCTGTATAGTAGTCACAGCGAATCTTTGTGTCTCTGAAGTTGGCTCTGCGAACCTGCGCAAGAAACAGTTTGTCATCGAGTATACTGCATAGAGTAAGCGAGATAGGACGATGCAACAAATGTAAGCGATTGAAAGAGGCAGTTATACAATGCTATCTTCAACTTCAACTTCTACTGCGCAGTGTCTTGCAGCTAATTCAGAGACACAAAGATCCATTGTGAGTATTATATTTCTCGAAGAATCCCCACGTAACCGCTTGCCATCAGTTTCAGTCATAGTGCTCAAATGCGAAACGTGAGCTTATCAATAGTAGAACAGAAAAATCCAGCTAAGTGCGTGTCGGACTGGCGCACCAAGAGTTCTGTATAAACAGCTACATTCACCAAACTAATTAGGTAACATTACTAACGTTCATAAATAATGAAGAACTGAACATTGCTCTAATGAAGGGACAAAATTAACTTTGCCGTTCGTAAACTATTGTCCCCATACATCAATATACGTCGCGGTCAGTTTACCAACTGCAAATAAGTTAATAACATTGATGTATTAAAATATATCAATTGTTAAAAATCTTTATTTTTGATGTAAGTACAAATTTACAGTTTTCAGATTGTTTCGTCTACTTGTGCTGTTTAAGGTACTTCTTGCCAAATCTCATGATCTAGGTCAACGGGAAGAATTCTTTAGGTTTTGATTCCCTTACGCTTCCCCAATTTTTTTTTAATCGCGTTGACATAAATATGTGTCACAAACGGCTATATATTTTAATCGCGTTGATTTAGAAGTTTGATTGTAGATCTGAATATATCATAATAATTTTAACTTAATACCTCCAGGCGTTCCAGAGAAAAAGGCTATGACACACGGACAGACAGACAACGAAGAGATCCTAAAGGTATATTTTTGGGACAATCTTGCCGCACTATTCCCAAACCACTGCAACTCTTTAAAGCTAAAATCAACAGTGGCGACCACCACAAAAGCGCCGAGGCAATGAAGCTCGTCGAAGTCCCGGCGAATGTATTTAACGACTTGGATCCCGCAACGAAATTAATCAGACAAGAATAATGAAAAGAAAGAAAAAATATTTATTAGTGACCCGCACAGGAGACACGAGAAAAAGCATAAAATTAAACAATAATTAAAATAAAAACCCCTTGCGAGACCAAAAAGGCTCCTATCTCAGCATATGCAGCGATATCCGAAAAAGAAATAGCGCTGCGCTGATATTCTGATAGGGCCCACTGTTGATGCCACGGACAAGGAAAAGAGAAAGAGGAGAAGGGGAAAATACAATAAAAAAAGTTAATTAAAAAAATCAAAAAACCCGACTGCTTGAAAAGCGAACTAAAAAGACGTAAACAAGGAGAAAATCATGCTGTGCTGTCGGAGGATACATCTTCGCGAGCTGGCTGTCCAAAACCAGACGTATCCTCCGACTGCACAGCATGATTTTCTCCTTGTTTACGTCTTTTTAGTTCGCTTTTCAAGCAGTCGGGTTTTTTGATTTTTTTAATTAACTTTTTTTATTTATAACTTTTTAGTTCATTATTTTTTCGAATTAGGTACATTTAAACATATAAGTGTTATATATTTTTGAAATCACCTCTTAAAACCCTTTATTTTGATACCCCACACGAAAGGTTGGGAAGAAAAAAAAAATTTGGGCCCCCACAAAATGGCGCCCAAAAACCGCCATATTCCTATTTTCCAATTTTCAAGTAGCCAGTGACACTCGCGGGGTTACGACGAATCGATTGATGTAAGAACCATCAAAATCGGCCCACGCGTTTGGTCTCGAGAACGCCACATAGGAACAAACATACATACATACTTACATACATACATACATACATACTTACATACATACATACATACATACTTACATACATACATACATAGACTGATAAACACATTACCCTCCTTCGGCAGTCGGGTAAAAAGCCTCTTCCCTCCATACCCACCAAGAGATAGAACAAACAAGGCCAATAGACACAAAGGGATAAGCCCAGTTACCTAGCACCACGGATAAAAATAATCATTAATATTAATGGACCCTAACATTGTGAGCTGTTATGTTTGATTCCAATAATAGGTATGGTAAAAACGCTTGAACGCACGGAAATTTGTTCTAGTTTCCACAAGGTCCGAATTGTAAACAACTCCTGATGCAGCCTGTACATGAGTCAACATTATATTGCGTTCATTCTGCCAAAGAATACATGTGTAGATTGTATATTCGCAGTCAAATGTAGAGGTTAGAAACAACCGAACAAGTTTAGTAACTTTAAAGCAAACTGTAGTAAGAAATTAATGAACTTTAATACAAAACTAATTATAAAATTTCTGTTTTATTGCTTTTTAGACACAGTTCGCAAGTCCCAATTTTTTTCAGTGTACTCTTACACACTGTGTCTACATCTTTGTTTTTAAACCCTCCATTTGCAGATATGCTGGAAAAGTTTTTTTTTTTAAATAAATATCAATATCGTATCATTTTCGTATCATTTTTGTATAATTTTCGTATCATTTTCGTATCATTTTCATATCATTTTCTTATCATTTTCGTATCTATTTTGTATCATTTTCGTATCTTTTTCGTATCATTTTCGTATCTATTTTGTATCATTTTCGTATCTTTTTCGTATCATTTTCGTATCTATTTCGTATCATTTTCATACCATTTTTTCTGTTCCCTTGTTTGTTTACTTTAAGTGTGTTAATTTTTAGTTTTCAACGAGATTGGGGAGGAGTAAGTTATCTAGGGGACCACAATAGATCGCAATGGGTCAAAGTGTCCGAGTTATTTCTCGGCCCCTCCATAAGATAAGATAAAGTGTGTTCAATAACAGTAACTGTTAAATAAATAAAATTATATTCATAATCCTTGCTTCAAAACTGAACCTGTAAAAACCTCTATAATATAAAATCAGAGTATACATTCAAGGATGTATACAGTACGGCGCGAGGCATAGCTGAACGTGCACGCTTACCAGAGCCCTATTTTTTTTACATAAATAGTTTATCTGTGGTTTCGCGCGCTTTCCTGATACAGATGGCATTCTGACAGGTATATTTTTTTTTATAATAGACATAATTAAATTACAACACTGTGTTTTTAGTGCTTTTTATGCATTATATAAATTCAAATTCAAATTTTCAATTCTGCGGACGGTATTCGAATTCTCTCACTGAAATGTATACCTTTTGTGTAATTAATAAAATTCTATATTGTAGCGCTATCGTAAAAAGTGCGCGCAGCGTCGCGTTTCGGTTGTCCATTTTGTTTTTCTTATAATCGGCACAGATAATATAATAATATTAGCAAACAGATGTCTTATCTCATAGACAAACTGAGCAGTCGTAACTAGCGTTTTTCGTCGAACTAAACCGACTATTTTACTAAATGTAAGTACATCGAACGCGGTCGATTCTGTCCCAAGCCATAGATGGTGTTAGCAGTGACTTGCAAGTAAATTGATTTATTCAGTTCGTGGATATTTTTTCTTCATATTTAGTGACGATATGTTTTATACTATTTTTGTGCACGTTTTTACAGTTTCATTGTTCCAAAATGTGTTACAATACAAATTCAAAGAATCAAGTGGGATACCTCAGAAACTTAAAATAGTGCCATCTATTGGAATAGATACTGATCTAATTCTAATGATCTGTTCAAATAATCTTTGAAATGTTAATCTAGAGCCCAAAATTCTATAATATTGTGCATTAGAGAGTTGATTACAGAAAAACATAAAAAAAAGATATCAATTCAAGAAAATTTTAATTTTACACAAATTTCCACAATAAATCATTGCACATCGCGCCATCTAGTGATATTTATTTCAACCAAATTTTCATTCTTAGCGTCGGGACCCCATGTAACCGGTATATAGTCATCTATAATTTCTTTTTAATTTAGTTCGGAACTGATATATCTGGATTAGTGCTATTGTTTATGGCAATAGACGAATAGGCGAAATGTTAATGTCTAGATAGTTATACCTACAGCGGCATCTATATCGCCACTTGGGAACTATAAACCTGACGACCAGGGGCGTAGCTACCGGAGGGCAAGACGGTGCCGTACACCGGGGCTCCCAAGGTCAGGGGACCCTAGGACCCTGTCTAGCTAACTTCAACTAGCGAAAAATACTCCCATTTTCGGCAACTAAATAAAAGAGATTGCAATACGATTTTAAACATAGTCATTCATTTAAAAGAAGTCAGGGAAATTCTTAACGAGTTTCAAACTTCTGTTCGAAAGTTGTGGTAAAAGAAACACTTGTGTGGAATTATAGATAGCTGACCCCCGAGCCTTCGCTCCCGTCTATTGGCTACCTACCTACCCTACCTACCATACCTACTCTACCCACCTACCCTACCCTACCTACCCTACCTATCCGGGAAGGGTAGGTAGAGTAGGGTAGGTAGGGTATTTATGGGTACCCTACCCTACCCTATATACCCTACCCTACACTACCTACCTTACCCTATCTACCCTACCTTACCTACCCAACCGTACCTATCCTACCTTACCTACCCTACCCTACCTAATCATGTAGTACATATGTTTTATGTATCATCAATAGTTTTCACAGCACACGCCAAAGTTTTTGTTTTCATATGGATCTCAATTTTTGTTGAAAATATATTATAGCCCTTGACACTCAGGAATATTGTAGCTTTTTACTGGTGAAAGAATTTTCAAAATCGGTTCATAGATCCAAAGATTACCCTTACAACGTCACAAACTCACAATTCACAAACTTTACCACTCAATAATATTAGTATAGATTTTCACAAAGTTGCAAGATTTGTATATTTTTTTCGGAAATGGCCTCTAATGTTGAGATCTGCTGTCAAAATTCACTGGCGAATCGGACTGTACTTGAAAAATATAAATCCGAATAGATGGCCCAGTATCTAATACTGTATTTGCAATGAAACTTCGTTTTTCGATATGATCAAAGCATTCTTAGAAATAATTCTCAAGATTTATAGAAAAGGTGAACGTAGTCAAGCAGAAACAATTTAAAACAAAAAAGCTTTTTTACAAAAATTACAACCGACTTCCAAAAAAAAACACTACAAAGTGAAAAATAACTTCAATTTCGGAAGTCGGTGTTCCTTTTTTCGTTTCTTCGTTTTTTAACACCGACTTCCGAAATTGAAGTTATTTTTCACTTTGCTGTGTTTTTTTATGTTTCATGATATCCGGGTAATCTATTCTGGCGTTATCTACCTTACTAAACAACTTACCAATTATGTAGGTACAACTAAAAAGTGAAAAATAACTTTATTTTTGGAAGTCGGTGTCTCTTGTAGGTAGGTACCAATTTTTTGTGTTATGGACACCGACTTCCAAAAATAAAGTTATTTTTCACTTTGTAGTTTTTTTATTTGGAAGTCGGTAGTATTTTTTTGTAAAAAAGCTTTTTATTTTTCACTTTTTAGTTGTACCTACATAATTGGTAAGTTGTTTAGTAAGGTAGATAACGCCAGAATAGATTACCCGGATATCATGAAACTTGAACATAACCGGTAAAATGAGAGATCTGCGTACCCCTTAAGAGCGTAATGGCGTGATGTTATGTTATAAAATGATATAAACAATAAACAGACATGCGATTGCAGCAATCCCGAGAGATTTGCCGTAATTTATTGTAGAGTTCTGTTGTATATCTTCGAAGTTCTTCATCAGATCTTCAAGAAACTAAAATAGGACCAATTTCGAAACATACTTTCTCAAACAAAAAAAAGAATTTTCAAAATCGGTCCAAAATTGACGCAGATATGCGAGAACATACACAAAAAAAAAAACCAAACATAATGTCGAACATAGAACCTCCTCCTTTTTGGAAAGTTGGTTAAAAAAACAAACCGACTTCCATAACAAAACACTACAAAGCGAAATATTACTTTCTTTTCCGAAGCCGGTATCGAAAGCAATCGGTACTAAAGACATAAACGAAATAAATAAACCGACTTCAAAGCAAAACACAAAAAAAATGCAAAAAAAACATTCCTTTCGGAAGTCGGTGTTGTAAAATTGTTACTATTTTGGCGCAAATTCAAGATAAGCGTAACTTCGATAGCAAAATAATAAGTGAAACGGTCACATACATTTTTTATTCACAAAAACCTTTTTATTAAATATATATATTCATAATCTTCTTAACGGTGAAGGAAATCATCGTGAGGAAACCGGCATGTCCTAGAACCCAAAATTCCAAGACATGTGACATCCACCAACCCGCACTGGGCCCGCGTGGTGGATTACGGCCCATTCCTTCTCACAGAGAGGAGGCCTGTGTCCCAGCAGTGTGAACATTAATAGGCTGACGATGTGATGTGATGCAACATGACTTATTTGGAGATCTAGTACATTAAATAAAACTAAAATGTCTAAAATAAAACAAATTTTACATAATCTAAACTGAAAAGAGGAAAATACAATAACCGGCAGCACCTCATAATACACTAACGAGCAATGAAAATGTTCCAGTGACATAGTACCAAATAACTCCTAAACGGGAAAGGCTAGCTTAATGACGCCATCTGCAATATTGAACTACATTTAACAGCGCATCAGAATATTACCAAACTAAAAACGTAAATATTGTGTTCAAATTTTAAATTAAATGTGAAAAATTAAATTAAGGTGTTTGTCGGCATTTTTTGGGTGGAACTTTTTCATTGCTCGGCAGTTTATTTAATGTATATTTTAATAGTACTTGTTATTCTCTTTTCAGTTAATTATTTTTAGCAGTTGCATTTTTTTTATTTACCCGAGAGAGTTCCAAAAAAAGAAGTTGTGTTTCATAATGTGGATGCTGAAACATCGAAAATAATTGTTATATCTTACAAACAAGATAAATGAAGAAAGGGCCTAGGTCGATTACGTCATCATCTGCCTAGCCTTTTTCCCAATTATTGTTGGGGTCGGTTGCCAGTCTTACCGGATTCAGCTGGATACCAGTGTTTTACATGGAGCGACTGCCTATCTGACCTCCACAACCCAGTAACTGAGTAACACGATACCCGTTGGCAAGACTGGTGTTAGATCTCAGGCTTCTGACTACCCGTAACGACTGTCAAAGGTCTTCAAATGACAGCCGGGACCAACGGCTTAACGTGCTTTCCGAGGCACGGAGGAAACTCGGTATGTTGAAATGGTCACCCATCCACGGACCGACCTCGTCAAGCGTTGCTTAACCTTGTAGATCGACCCGTGCGGCAGTTATTATTTAGCCACGAGCTCCTCAGCCAGTGCAGTTGAGCAGTGGTGGCCCAGTGGTATCGGCCGCGACTTACAAGTTGTAGGTCGTGGGTTCGAGCCCAGGCAGGCGCTTTACTTTGTGTAAATTATTTCATCACCACTGCTCTCAAAACGGTGAAGGAAAACATCGTGAGGAAACCGGCATGTCCTAGAACCAAAAATTCGAAGACATGTGACATCTACCAACCCGCACTGGGCCCGCGTGGTGGATTACGGCCCATTCCCTCTCACAGAGAGGAGGCCTGTGTCCCAGCAGTGGGAACATTAATAGGCTGATGATGTGTGTGTGTGATGTGAGCTCCTCAGCCTAGGTCGATTACATATAGTCGATATCAGTAATTCATACACGTCATAAAAAGTCACTTTTCATCCTCACCACCAAAAAAAACTAAATCTGAATCGGTCAAGCCGTTTGGGTGCTATGATGACACGGACATACACGTATACACCGATAGATACACACGTCAAACTTATTACACCCCTCTTTTTTTTGTCGGGGGTTAAAAATACTAAACTATAGGTAAATTCGGCAGTAACTCTGTCTGTTATGTTTCATGCCTGAGCTGCTGAACCAATTTTGATGACTTTTTGTATAGACATAGTTTGAACCTTAGAGAAGGACAAAGGATACTTTTTATCCCGGGAATATTTTCCTCTGGGATAATTACACATTAGCTATACTCCATTTGCGATAACATTAGACGTTTAAATTAGCCCATTTTACAGCCCGTTCAACTGATTTTGACTTCTATTGCGTTGGTGATACGACAAATGGTAGCTGTAGTAAAAAGTTGGTTTTGGTAACAGGTTTATGCTTTTTATGTCATCCTTATGTTTACGGGATTGAACTCAAAATCGGTTGAACGGACTGTAAAAAGATTTGGAAACATGTCTAATGTTATTTCAAATGGTGTTTAGTATTGTATAATTTACTCAATTCTATGATATGTTGTGGTTTTACCACGCTATTGGTTATAATGTATTGGGTTCGATACAAGTTTAAAAGGTCGGCAATAATCACCAAATAAACGGTCAATTACAAGTTAAACTAATTTATCTTGAACTATTTCACTTTTGTAATTAATTTGCTCTTTAAAACGGTGAAGGCAAACATCGAGAGGAAACTGGTAAGTTTGAAGATATGATTGTGACATAGTTCTCGCCAAACTTCTTGGGCGCCCTGAAGTTGGTTTACCGGATGCGCGAGGCACGTTTGGTGCTGTTTTTACCCGACTGCCAAAGGAGGGTAATGTGTTTATCAGTCTATGTATGTATGTATGTTTGTTCCTATGTGGCGTTCTAGAGACCAAACGCGTTGGCTGATTTTGATGATTCTTACGTCAATCGATTCGTCTTATCCCTGCGAGTGTCACTGGCTACATTAAAATTGTAAAATAGAATAATGGCGGATTTTGAGCGCAATATTATTATTTGGGCGCACGGTTGGCGCAGTGGTTGAGCGATTGACTGCTGCGTTGCGTGTCGTGGGTTCGATTCCCGCACGGAACAAATATTTGTATGACCTACAGATAGTTGTTTCGGCTCTAGGTGTTTGTGATTGTGAGTTTATATGTTTGTAAACGCACCCACGATACAGGAAGAAATTCCTAGTGTGGGGCAACGTTTTAAAAAAAAAAAAAAAAAAATATCATGGGGATGAAATTTTTTTTTCTTTCTATCCCATCGTGTGGGGTATCAAAATAAAGGGTTTTAAGAGGTGATTTCAAAAATATATGACACATATGTTTGAATGTACCTAATTCTAAAAAATAAAATAATTAAAAATTAATAAATTAAAAAAAAAACTAAAAAAACAAAAATCCGGACTACTTAAAAAGCGAACTAAAAAGAAGTAAACAAGAAGAAAATCATGCTGTGCAGTCAAAGTCAAAGAATCTTTATTGTGATACAGCGGTTACAGAGTTGTTATAGTTTCTTTTTTTTTTTGGTGGAGGTTACATCTGGTTTTGGTCAGCCAGCTCGCGCATATATCCTCCGACTGCACAGCATGATTTTCTTCTTGTTTACTTCTTTTTAGTTTGCTTTTTTTAGCAGTCGAGATTTTGTTTTATTAAAATAAAAACACTACAAAGCTAAAAATAACTTGAATTTCGGAAGTCGGCGTCAAAAACCAAAAAAACAGAAGCAGGAACACCGATTTCCGAAATTGAAATTATTTTTGAAGGAAAAGAAAAAAAAGATAGATAACAAGCTCCCAATTTTTATTTTTATTTCATGCTTTTTAAACTACATATAATATACCTAGTAGCAGACACGCTTCAATCGACAATCTATCGAAACACGTAAAAATGACACGATATCTTCCGAAAAAATCCAGATTCAAAGAGAAAAATTCGAATAACTTTTGAACGGCTAAACCGATTTTATTCAAACATAGCTAAGAACATTCTCGACAAAGTTACCTTTCAAACAAAAAAAACTAACTCAAAATCGGTTCATCTGTTTAGGAGCTATGATGCCACAGACAAATACACAGCAACACACGTCAAACTTACACCCCTCTTTTTCCGCCGGGCGTTAAAAGTACAACACACCAAGTCAAGTTTTGCATTTTCACTGTGTAGTGTTTAAATTTAGAGAAAGAAAATCATGTTTTTATTTGGAAGTGGGTTGTATTTTTTGCAAAAAAAGGTTTTTCCAATCGCAATCGCCACGTTTTCGATAATAGAATGCCACTTGTCACTTGTCAAGGCCAGGTCAAGGCGTGAACCGAGTTTTACTTGACATGATCGCATTCATTTTGCATTGGTGAAATTCCGTACATTCCCCTGCCCTTTATCCCAATTTTGGGCCACCTAAGCTCATTATTACATTGTAAAGCCCTATTTTGCAACGGGAATAAATATAATGACCACCAAAAAAAACTTTGTGACGATAACCCCTATCACCTAAAATATATACTAATCAGCAAAAAAAATAAACCTAAACCAAATTTAGTAAATTGATCACCAAATTTCATAAGTGCTAAAACCGTAAGATATCAAATCTAGTGATTTGGTCAATGAATCAGTCCAAGAGCGAGCGAAGCGAGCTCGGGAGCTAAGGGCACCCCGACACGGACAGGTTAGGTTCGAAGGAGATGACGGGAGCTGAAGTGAGCGAGCAAAGCGAGCGAACTCAGCTCCCGTCATCACCTTCGTGTTAGTTTACTTTAGACCCTGTATTCAGAAATAGGAGCCCCGCCCAGCGGGGCTCCGTCGACTCTGTTGCGATTCTAAATTTAATTTTGGTGATCATTTACTATTTTTGTCAGTATATTACTAGATTTGGTGGTTTGTTAAACATAAGCCTTTTGCAACTAAGCTAGACTACATTGTGAAACAAGTCCTCTATTGTAATGATATCTTTTGCCATTCAGCTGTACTACACTGTAGCACAGGTAGCACTAGTTCTTTAGGGCGACAACATCCGCAGCCTAATTGCGTAAGTGAATTCTGCAAAGCAAACAACTTGGAACCGTCCCAAAAACGATTTTTCGTATTGCATATTACACTCTGAAACGGAAAGGTTATGCTCCTTTCGTTACCAATATTTTGACGTAGAATTAATTGTAAAAGAATGAATGAAAGCGGAAGAATCGAGATAAAACTTCACTATTGGTATTGTGTAATGCAAATGTCATATATCTTCAACTCCGTAGTATTCAAAGGAGGATTTGGAAAGCTAACGCTAGCTGTCCAAATTAGTTTCGCAATACCGAAAAATTTGAAAGAATAGATTCTGATTCTTTAAAAGAATCGACTTGTTTCCTTTGCAGAATTCACTTACGCAATTAGGCTGCAGGCCGTCCTGCATACGCGCTTGTGTTAGGTCTGGTGCATCAGCTGAGAACAAAAACCATGTTTTAAAATGTTATTCGTCAACGATCAATTATATTGTGTCCATGTTTTGTTCTTGATTTGTTTTTCCAATGCCGGCAAACAAACAAAGAATAACTGTTATGGTATTATCTGACAATATTTTATTTCAGTAAAGACTTCTCAGATACACATCTTCTTTTCAATCATTATATAAAAAAAGTTAATTAAAAAAATCAAAAAACCCGGCTGCTTAAAAAGCGTTAGCGAACTAAAAAGACGTAAACAAGAAGAAAATCTTCCTGTGCAGTCGGAGGATACATAATCGCGAGCTGGCTGACCAAAGCCAGATGTATCCTCCGACTGCACAGCATGATTTTCTTCTTGTTTTCGTCTTTTTAGTTCGCTAACGCTTTTTAAGCAGTCGGGTTTTTTGATTTTTTTAATTAACTTTTTTTATTTACAACTTTTTAGTTATTTTTTTTAGAATTAGGTACATTTAAACATATAAGTGTTATATATTTTTGAAACCAACTCTTAAAACCCTTTATTTTGATACCCCACACGATGGGTTGGGAAGAAAAAAAAAATTTACTTATTCGCCATTTTTTTCTTTTCCAATTTTAATGTAGTCAGTGACACTCGCAGGGTTAAGACGAATCGATTGACGTAAGAATCACCAAAATCGGCCAACGCGTTTGGTCTCTAGAACGCCACATAGGAACAAACATACATACATACATATACGTACATAAATAGACTGATAAACACATTACCCCCCTTCGGCAGTCGGGTAAAAAAATACTTGGACATCTAATCTACCTGTTCCATCAATGTCCAGGTTGCTCAGGTGACCATTAGTTTTAAACTCCTTGATGTTAACATAGCTTCACCAATTTTACCTTTCTCGTTTTCATCAATACATATATAGTTTACCCGGATTCTATATTTGCTTTTCCATCAGCGGCCAGCCGTATAGAATCTTCTTACCCTTGGCTATTCCATCGACGGCCAGCCATGTAACATTTAACCAGATTCTATATTTGCTGTTCCATCAGCGGCCAGCCGTATAGAATCTTCTTACCCTTGGCTATTCCATCGACGGCCAGCCATGTAACATTTAACCAGATTCTATATTTGCTGTTCCATCAGCGGCCAGCCGTATAGAATCTTCTTACCCTTGGCTATTCCATCGACGGCCAGCCATGTAACATTTAACCAGATTCTATATTTGCTGTTCCATCAGCGGCCAGCCGTATAGAATCTTCTTACCCTTGGCTATTCCATCGACGGCCAGCCATGTAACATTTAACCAGATTCTATATTTGCTGTTCCATCAGCGGCCAGCCATATAGAACCTTCTTACCCTTGGCTATTCCATCGACGGCCAGCCATGTAACATTTAACCAAATTCTATATTTGCTGTTCCATCAGCGGCCAGCCGTATAGAACCTTCTTACCCTTGGCTATTCCATCGACGGCCAGCCATGTAACATTTAACCAGATTCTATATTTGCTGTTCCATCAGCGGCCAGCCGTATAGAACCTTCTTACCCTTGGCTATTCCATCGACGGCCAGCCATGTAACATTTAACCAGATTCTATATTTGCTGTTCCATCAGTGGCCAGCCGTATAGAATCATCTCACTCTTGGCTATTCCATCGACGGCCAGCCATGTAACATTTAACCAGATTCTATATTTGCTGTTCCATCAGCGGCCAGCCATGTAACATTTAACCAGATTCTATATTTGCCGTTCCATCAATAGCCAGCCGTATAGAATCTTCTTACCCTTGGCTACTCCATCGACGGCCAGCCATGTAACATTTAACCAGATTCTATATTTGCTGTTCCATCAGCGGCCAGCCGTATAGAATCATCTCACTCTTGGCTATTCCATCGACGGCCAGCCATTAACATTTAACCAGATTCTATATTTGCTGTTCCATCAGCGGCCAGCCGTATAGAATCTTTCTGACCCTTGCTTTTCCATTATTTTGATTATGAACATTACCCTTTTACAGTATGTGGTATACACTTAAAATATACGTAGCAGAGCACTTGAATGTTTTTTGTATATTCATTATTAGATCGCACCGGCGGTGCTCAGACGTGCCATTCTGTGTTGTCTACTTACTGATAAATCTGGTTGTTTAATATAAATCCCAAATCCTAACTAGTGTTACCTGATAAATCTGGTAGTTTTTCCCAAACCCTAACTAGTGTTACTAGTGAACATCAAACTGCACACAGTATAATGCTATGCTAATAGTGTTCGAAGCCTGTGCATCAGACCACAAAATTATAGTATGATCACCTTTCAATAACATCCTTGTATTTAAACAACTCAACGAAAGTGTTTTATGTAGCTAATAAAATAGTAAGTACCCGACAACATCCGAGTACGGCCTGTTATTAACCGACTTCAAAAAAGGAGGAGGTTTCTCAATTCGACCGTATATATATATTTTTTATGTGTGTTCACGGATACCTTCGTCGTTTATGAATCGATTTCAAAGTTTTTTTTTTTTGTTGGAAAGGAGATATCCCAAGTATGGTACCATGATATGGAAACCAGAATATGATATTGGGATCATAGAGAAGATGGGATCGGGATCTTTTTTTTTCTCTTCTTTTGATTGGACTTTTTACAATGGCTTTCAATCATCTTTATAACCCTTTGCTAAGAATAGTTACAGCATTGATAACTACATTTGTGCCACATGTTAAATTTAGTCTTGTTATACATTTTTTTTTTCCTTTGTATAGATGCTTTTACCGATTGTTTAGTGAATGTGTGAACATTGTAGGCCTTCTAGATTTCTAGATGCTTGATAACATCTGATAACTTTTTATCTCGTTTTACTTTTATTTTTAGTTTGTAACGTCTTATTGTCGGGCCTACGTTGTCCGCCCATATCTAAGTAATGCTGTAACATGGAAATATTGTAAAATCAAACCATATTTTTAAAAGAGTAACCATGGAGTTTCTTGCCGGTTCTTCTCCATAGGAAATGACCAACCCGAACCGTGCGCCTTTTGTCGACGTTTTATAAGTGCCCATGTAGACCTATGTGATTGAATGAATTGATTGATTTAATATTGTAGGCATATATGTAGCGATTTTGGTATTTTCATCAATAATGCAAAACACTACAAAGCGAAAAAAAACTTTCTTTTCCGAAATAAGTATCAAATAACAGAAAACAATAGGTACAAAAGTCGCTTTGTAGTGTTTTGTTCTGGAAGTAGGTTTGATTTTTTGTTAAAAAGTTTTTTATTATTACACTACCATATCACCAATTATCCATGGCTTCATGTTTTCTACGCAGATGACATCTTCATAGCGCCTAGATGTCCTCTCTGCGCCTCGCATGTCCGTTACCTTATATCTGTCATGGCCTAAAATCTGTGTCACTTCAAAAGGGCTTTTAAACACTGGTAACAATTTCGAGCTCCGACCATCATTAGATGGCTTGCTATCTCTATAACCACCAAATCGCCTACTTTGAGCCTACATCGAGCTTTCCTTTTCGCATCAAAACTTTTTTTTTTGTTTTTCCGCACTCCTTTGAATTTTATCATCAACCGTTTTTCGAAGTACTGTCACATCTACGGATTTTGTCTGCGATAACCTTATCAGAATCCATTTGTAGTCTGTATCCAAAAAAGGCCATCTGGCCATCACAGCGGATACTTTAAAGGTAGCTACCGTTTTATTGCTCACCAGTTGGCGCCACTGTTGAGTAAGGTGCAGAAGTATTAGTAGCTGTTAAACGTTGTTATTACGCGCACGGGAGCAAAGTTTGAATTAAAATCATTTCTAATGCCGTTTCGCGCAGCTCCTTTTCTTCGAAAAAAAAAACGAGAATAAAATTTGCCGAAATGTAAAATACTATAAAAGTAATGGTTAGTAAATCCCGTAGCTAACTTTATCTGCCATACTTGAAAATAATACAAAATAATAAAAAAAAAACTCGCGCTAAAAGCCAAAAACTATGAAATTTGACATTTTGAAGACCTCACTCTACACCAGCGCCCCTAGCGGCAAATTCAAACGCGGTAGCCCTCATTGTGTTGTCATCCCAGTAGTCATCTCCCTTTCTTGACATATCATCTGTTACTCAGTTCATCCATCATTTCATCGGTCTTCGTTTTATCTTCATCATCATCATCATTTCAGCCGAAAGACGCCCACTGCTGGACATAGGCCTCCCCCAGGCGTCGCCACATTGAACGATCCCGTGCGTCTCGCATCCAGCGTCTTGCCGCAACCTTAACTAGGTCATCGGCCATCTGTTCTGCGAGCAATGTGCACTGCCCACTGTCATTTAAGTTTCGCAATTCTTCGGGCTATGTCCGTAACTTTAATCTTACTTCATAATTAATAACATTATAAATGCAAAAGTTTAGATGGATGTATGTTTGTCGCTCAATCACGCCAGAACAGCTGAATGGATCTGGATGAAATTAGGCACAGAGATAAATTATAGTTTGCATGTTCCCGTGGAATAATGCCCGACATCCATGCGGGCGAAACCGCTGGCAATAATAGTTTTAATAACCTATTCAATTCACATTTACACTACTAAATTGATTGACAAAGATTTATTTTATTTACTAAGCATATGCTAGTATTATATTATTAGTGCTAAGCATAAGTTAATTTTGGCCACCAACGAGTCACACATAATTAACATTTACCCCAGATAAGATTGTTTTTTGACAGACTAGAAGACCCCCGTCTTCTAGTCTGTCAAAAAAGTCTGGCAGGCCAAAACAGCCAAGTCTAGTAGTGTTTGTCTCAAATGTGCTAGGCTGATAGAGCTAGATTTCGCCAACCTTTGCAGAAGTGAAAATAAAAGTGAAAAGTGAAGTGGAAATTTATATTTTTTCCAACTCCTGCGTTATTCTTTTCTGATTAATTTCGTTGCGGGATCCAAGACAGTTAAATTCATTTTCCGGGACTTCGTCGAGCTTCATTACCTCGGCGCTTTTCTGGTGATCGCCGCTGTTGATTCTGGCTTTCAGGAGTTGCAGTGGTTTGGGAATAGTGCGGTGGGATTGTCCCAACCTTCGCAGTCTCCCGCCATAGCTCTCTTGGCCTAAGGGTACGCTACTGCATGGCTGCGACTGAGGCTGACTGGGGTAGAACGCGGTAAATTACTTAAATTTGTGTAACAAGTTAGGAAGCAAAACGTTCGAGAAACCGTGTCCGGTAATATTTATTTATTTGAACCTTATGTACAATGGTGATACATAGCGGACTTAAGTCCGCTATGTATCACCATTGTACATAATTTACACTTGTACTTTTTTTATTTACATTGTACGCAGCAAGGCATTCTCTAACAGTCAACCTTTGGGTTAAAAAACCGGCCAAGTGCGAGTCGGACTCGCGCACAAAGTGTTCCGTACCATTATCTCAAAAAACGGCAAAAATATCACGTTTGTTGTATGGGAGCCCCACTTAAATATTTATTTTATACTATTTTTAGTATTTGTTGTTATAGCGGCAACAGAAATACATCATCTGTGAAAATTTCAACTGTCTAGCTATCACGGTTCATGAGATACAGCCTGGTGACAAACGGACAGACAGACAGACAGACGGATCGCGAAGTCTTAGTAATAGGGTCCCGTTTTTACCCTTTGGGTACGGAACCCTAAAAAGGACACAACAGTGGTAGGAGTACAAAATAAAAAAATATGAACAATAATTAAAGTCGGATATTATTAAACTACCTAACTAATAAAATACATAAACAATAGACTAATAAACATTATAATTAATACGAAATTGCTTGCAAAGGCAAGCTTGGCGCTTTCTATCCACGCACCCCAGGCTATAGCCCGATTAGCCTGTGCGTAAATCAGGCCCTGCTAGCCGAGGTCGGTTTCTGGATGGGTGATCTTGCATTACATATCGAGATTCCTCCGTAACTCGGTAAGGACGCTAAGCTGTTGGTCCCGGCTGTCATTGGAAGATCTTTTACACGCTTTACGGGTAGTCAGAAGCTTGAGATCTGACACCAGTCTTGCCAAGGGATACCGTGTTACCCAGTTACTGGGTTGTGGAGGTTAGATAGGCAGTCGCTCCATGTAAAATATTGGTACACAGCTGAATCCGATTAGACTGCAGATTGATTGATTGATTAATTGAACATGAGAATAGTCTACTTTTAAATAGGTAAAATAACATTAATAGGTAGGTACACTTTTCTAGTATTTGTCAAAACAATATTCAACTTGGCTTGCAATAAACTCATTTAGCATAACAAATGGCACGTTCTTCGGTGTTAAAATATAAAAATAGTATCAACTTGCAAATAGACCTAGTTTTTTTTTTACTGTGATCTTGCCTTCACCATCATAATTTCAGGCGAAAGATGTCCACTGCTGAACAAGCCCTAACCCAAATGTCGCCAAACCGATTGCTCCTATGCGATATCAGCAAACAGTCGACTCCTCGTGTGACCAGAGGGCTAGGCTTTCCTTCGTCCACAGATAATATAATACTAGCATACTTCGGCCAAGCTACTTGAGCAGTGGTGGCCCAGTGGTATCGGCCGCGACTTACTAGTTGTAGGTCGTGGGTTCGAGCCCAGGCAGGCGCTTTACTTTGTGTAAATTATTTCATCACCACTGCTCTCAAAACGGTGAAGGAAAACATTGTGAGGAAACCGGCATGTCCTAGAACTAAAAATTCGAAGACATGTGACATCCATCAACCCGCACTGGGCCCGCGTGGTGGATTACGGCCCATTTCCTCTCACAGAGAGGAGGCCTGTGTCCCAGCAGTGGGAACATTAATAGGCTGATGATGTGATACTTCGGCCAAAGAATAAGCATTGCCATTCAACGTGGCAATACTACCAGCGTTATAGAAACTTTTCCAAATGACAGCGGTGAGGGCGAATTTTCGATGGCCAATGTTATGTTTTAAGTAATAAATGCCAGTAAGAAGACTTTAAATTAAAATATCAATATACGTATGCCGAAAAAATTTGTCAAGTTGCATTTGCCGTATATTATACTAGCTGACCCCGGGGCTTCGCTCCCGTCATCTAGCTACCTGTCTACCCTGCCTACCCTGCCTTCCATGCCCACCCTGCCTACCATGTCTACCCTACCTACCCTGCTTATCCTACCTACCTACCCTACCTACCTAATAATTTTTATGTATCATCAATAGTTTTCTCAGCGCACGCCAAAGAATGAATTTTACAGGTAATAAATTGTAGCCTATGACACTCAGGAATAATGTTGCTTTCAAAATCGGTTCAGTAGATCCAGAGATTACCCCCTACAACGTAACAAACTCACAAAATTTACCTCTTTATAATATTAGTAAAGATAGAAACTGTTTTTTCTTTTTTTTTTTCTCGATCTTTAAATCCCGGTATTTGGATATCCAGAAACTTCCCGGGATCCTCATATTCTGGAGGTAATAATACCAATCCACATGCTAATTTGCTTATACTTTTTCGAACTTAGACTGGCATTCGGTGATCTGTCCATTTTGCGTGCAAATAGTCACACAAGCTGCTGCCCGGCCATTTGGTCTTCAAGGGTGCCATACACGGGGTCGTCTGGCGGCCATGTGCTGGTTTGGTGCCTGAGATGGTCACGGCGTGTAATGTGTTCTGGTGCGGACGGTTATGGGGAGTACTCCCGAGAGGAGGGTCTAGTGACAGACTGCCGCGGCGGGTTCAGGGATGAATGCCAACGCGTGCCCGTGTTCCTGCCATAAGTGGTACAGGAGGACACAGTCGCCTTTTAGTGGGTTGGAGTCCCACATAACTGCGCTATCCCCCGTGGTAGAGCAGTATGCATGAGAATTTCTCAAAGCATTAAAAAAACACACTCGGTCTTCGCCTCTTTTCAGGGCAAAGGTCGTAGTGATTCCTGTTATCGCTTTGATCTGATCTGACCAGCGAGCGGTTGAAACACCGCGTGGTCTTTTTCAGTGCACTTTTTCCATTACAACCAATCAAAATCAAGGTATTTATTTCAAGTAAACTTTACAAGTACTTTTGAATTGTCAAACAAAAAATTTATAAAAGGATGACTCTAGTTGCAAATTCGCAAGCGTCTGTAGGTCTCAATGGAGAAGAATTTGCAAGAAACTCCACGGACACTCTTTTACATCAGTTTTAATTACAAGTTTTTGTTTACATCATTCTTTTTGAAAAATACATATATGTGAGAACGATGTAAAAAGACGTGTACGTAAAAGCGTCTAGAGTAACAAATAATTTTAAAAAGAAAAGCACTTTAACAGGCCGAGACAGCTAAGTTATGACCAATCCCAACTGATGGCGCCCGTTCACGAACATGACGCATGGATCGGCACCACTCAGCTCAACCATCATGAAGGGAACCGAATGATCCAACACATGTGCCATCATCAGAGAGAAATTAGAGAGAGCATGACACACTCAACTGCCAGGGCACACAGAAGTCAACGAACGACACATAGGTACAGTGAATGGTAGATTTATCTACAGTCGGAACATAGTACTCACACATGTGCTGTGCAGTTATATAATACTAAAATAAATAGAGTTTATACAATACAAAAAATTTCATACAGTCTTCAGCAGGTCCAACAATACTTCGATACTTTTCTGCCCATCACTATTTGTTCTTGCGCCCAACTTATAATATGCTTGCGTTTTATACAAGTCTTAAATTTCGTCTCATTTAGTTGTAGAATGGGAGGAGGAATTTTATTGTAACATTTTATACGGTACCCCATAAAAGATGATGCTAATTTAGCCAGCCTGAAACCTGGTTGAATTAGTTCCACCAACCTAATTGCATACTTCAATTCTTCAAAACCATCAACCTAATTGCATACTTGTTTTGACACAACACCCCTCTGGTCAGAGGACCCTCCCTTTTCAAACGAGATTCCGCATACCTCCATATATGTATCATCCTGACACGGTCATAGTAGGTAAACTAATACTACGGTTGTCATTATTATTGGAGGTATTTGATAACGATATCGTTAGTAATCTACTATCAATGATAACCGTTACACATAACGCTATGTTTATTTATTTTTTATGATTCACTGCAATAAAATAACAAAGGTGACTAATAGAGGATCTATAAGCTTTTCAGAAGGCTTAAAGTCACCCAAAGGGCAATGGAGAGGATTATGCTCGGTCAGTTTCTTTGCATGATCGAATCAGAAATGAAAACATCTGCAGAAGAAGCAAAATAAAGTGGCAGTGGGCAGGGCACATTGGTCGCATAATGGATGGGGCTGTAAATTTCTGGAGTGGCAACCGCAAACCGGACAACGCTACAATGAAAGGTAGTCATTTGTCTACCTTTCATTGTAGCGCTGGTTAAGGGCACGGGAATCCGATGGATGCGAAACGCACAGGACCGGTCAGTGTCCGACGCCTGGGGGAGGCCTATGTCCAGCAGTGGACGTCTTTTGGCTGAAATGATGATGATGATGATTCACTGCTATAAAATAACTAAAGTGACTAATCTTGATCGATAGGCTTTTCAGAGACCTATATATGAAAGTATGAATTATCTTTTTCCGTAACGTAGTAAACTTGTTGGTTCCGTATAGCCAATTCTTTTTTTATTTGTTTATTTATTTACATATGTACATTATTTATAAACTAATATTTACAACTATATTAGAACTAAATTAAGAATAAAAATATGTACAATTACGGGCCGTCAAAAAATTCGTCCACATCGCTGTCAACAGAAAAAGGGCAATGCTGATTCTTTGGCCAAAAAAAAGGTCGTGAAGAGGCGACCAACCTCTTGGCGATATCCCGTAATAATAGGTGTGCACTCGGACTCCATGACCCTACCATTTCAACCCCAAACGGCTCAAACACATAATTACCAATAAAGTTGTTGTATTTGCGCCATTTGAGGTTTTCAGCACCTGCAGCAGCCGCCCCAGCGCAGCCCACCGTGCTAGGAAGATAGGATGGTGCAAGGGTGTCGACGCAAGTTGCATCCCACACCAAGAACCTACCCAACTTCCATGGCATTATGGTCATACCATCTGGTCTCTTCCCATCTCTTTAAACAATGATTGTTTCGTTAGTGTAGTTGCAAGAGGTGCGACTAAAGATTATGTTCTGGGTTTGTTTTCCGGGCCGAGAAAGGAAAAGAAAAGGAGTCTGGCTTGGATCCCGGATCCTGGTTGGTTGATTGGCTCGACTCTATTTATAATCATCATTATACCGACTTCTCCCGCTGCTGAGCAGAGAATTATATTTTTGTGCAAATCCCACGCTCCTGTGACTCCCTGGCAGCCTTCTCGATGCCGGACGATAAACACTTATTTTACTCGAAAAACTTCTGGGCCGCCCCGAAGTTGGCTGTCCGATGCGCAAGGCACGAAATGGTGCTGTTTTGTATGAGATTTACTACTGCGCAGCCATTGTAGCCAACTTCAGGGCGGCCTAGAAGTTTGGCGAGTACTATACTCTTTAGCTCCGCTCCGCTCTGCGTTACTTCCTTACGCCATCCATAGAGAGTTTCATAATTACATGCTGAACCCTTCAGGGAATACAAGCCTTGATGAAGTTTCTAGATGACTGTCCATTCCAGGTTGCCTGGAAAAGATCGCGGTATGCGATAAGGCCGCCTGTTGTACGAATTTTAGTTTTAAATTTCCGTTTGTATGTTTTAACTTGGTGTACCTACAATAAAGCATATATAAATAAATGAGTTTAGTTGAATAGTGCCATAAGCGCTTCTGAAGTAACTTTTTAACTTGGTATATGGTGGAAATTTTTTATGGAAAAAACTTTCGGGCAGAGAGCTCGGACTGAATTTCCTTAGCAAAAAATCATATTTCGAGGTTTGGCTCTCGCCTATTTACTCCTTCAATATTGTACCAATTTGAAAGATATTCCATAAACTGAATAATAAAGATATATACTATGCCCCTATGTTTTTGCTTTTTCATTTATAGTAGTTTACTTTGTACACTAGGCCTTTGTTGACAGCGTAATTTTTAATATTTTTGAGGGTTCTAGTCAAGGCTGTCTTAAACTATGCTGGGGCCCTTGGGCACACAAGAATGTGGGGCCCTTGGGCACACAAGAATTTGGGGCCCTTTTGGAAAATAAAGAAAGGGAATTATACTAAAAAAAATCTTCTTATCTTCTATTTATTATGGGTAATCTGAAATTGTCGGTCCTTCGGGACCCCCTGAGGATGGGGGCCCTGGACACGGGCCCCGTGTGCCCTTATGGTAAAGACGGTACTGGTTCTAGTGCTTCTAAAGATAATGTATCATCAATAATGAAAAAAGGCAAAGTATATATGCATGGGCATTTATACAAGCAAAAAAAAGGGCATAGTATATATCTTTCTTTTTCAGAGTAATTTTTCTTTTTTTTTTAAATAGTTCCAATATTGGAGTAGGAAACAGGTGAGAGCCAAACATATTCAGTCGATTCGTTGAGTTGTTTATCAAACCTAAACAATTTTCTGTTACAACTTTTTAGGGTTTCTATTAAAATATACAATGTTGTTTTTGCTCTCGATAAAATCAATATTATGCACGCGTATATATTCATTCCTACCCATCCTTAACTATGCGCGATTCCATTTGCATTTAGTTTTTATCATTTTGATACGGATCTCTGAAAACCGTCGAATATAAATCAGAGCATATATCCAAGGATACACAGTTTGGCGCGAG
Source organism: Anorthoa munda (assembly GCA_945859665.1). Lineage (NCBI taxonomy): Eukaryota > Metazoa > Arthropoda > Insecta > Lepidoptera > Noctuidae > Anorthoa > Anorthoa munda. Next base: position 47,064,158 of record OX243895.1, on the reverse strand, counting down.
CCTTGGATGAACGCGCACGCGTACCTGTGCCCTGTTTTTTTTTATCTACGTTACTTGTGGTTTCGCGCGCTTTTCCGATATAGTGCGATTTGACAGTTCAGTTTGATTTGACAGGTATGTTTTTGCAATCTTTTTATTTTATGTGTTGGTGTTAATGTTACGCTACGCCAGTGTTCCTTAAAGAGGCAGGCAGAGATGTAATAAAATAACCTATCAGACTATTTGCATTTTATCTTACCTACTGGGTGAAATGTATAATAAATAAAATAATAAATATAATGTATAATATATATGAATGAAACGGAAGATAGAATAAGAATTTATTCTGCCAAAATTGGACGCAAAATTTAACAAATCTATACAAATAAATAAAATTGAAGTGTCTCTATGTAATATCAAAACTAAAAACGTTTTATTGCATGCATGTGAAAGTATATACGGTACTAATAACAAATCGGCAATTTTTTTATTTTTGTCTCACTGTTTGTTCCGAGAAATCTCCAAAACGGCTGGACCGATTTTGACGGGATTTTCACTGCTAGATAGCTGGCGGTATAAGAAGTAACATAGGCTAGGGAAACATTCACAGTTAATGAGAGAGAATAAAAAAAAAAACGAGTTTGGCGCGGGTGAAGTCGCAGGCAACAGCCATTATATAAATAAACCTTGTTGTCTACTAAAATGAACAAAACAAAAGCTCCTATTTCTTTATTGGTCCAAAACATGTAGGTCACTTAGAAAATAACAAATAAAAACTTACCGTACAAAAAAAAACACTACAAAGTGCAAAATAATTTTATTTCCTTTAGTAGTTTTTTTGTTTATTATTGATCATTACACCTGATGGTAAGTGATGATGACGTCAACGGTGAAGCACGATTGCCTAGAAGTAACCTATTCACCAAAGTCATGATAACGTGAACATACGTCCCGTTTTGAACGGACCATCCCTTTATTCAGTTAACTATCCCGTTGTCCCCAAAACAAGCTCCGGGACGCAAAATTGTCCCGGTTTCTGAAACTGCGCGAAAATTATGGGGCACGCTGGACGTGGGCAGTGCGGAACCGCGCCTTTGACGATAGTGAAACAGACCAATCAGTTTCTTCCATTTACTGTTCGTAGTTTAATGGTGAAATTAAAAGATGGCACTGATATTGATGAAGAGTTTGTGAAAAGTAAGGCAACAGAATTTTATAAAAAAAAGCCGTGAATATCTGGACTTGCTTTCTTACTAAAGAAATGGAGATATTTTATAGGACAAATTTTAAAAAACCGGCCAAGTGTGAGTCGGACTCGCGCACGAAGGATTCCGTACCATTATCGAAAAAGACGGCAAAAAAATCACGTTTTTTGTATGGGGGCCCCACTTAAATATTTATTTTATTCTGTTTTTAGTATTTGTTGTTATAGCGGCAACAGAAATACATCATCTGTGAAAATTTCAACTGTCTAGCTATCACGGCTCACGAGATACAGCCTGGTGACAGACGGACAGACAGACAGACAGACAGAAGGATTGCGGCGTCTCAGTAAAAGGGTCCCGTTTTTACCCTTTGGGTACGGAACCCTAAAAAGTACCCGCATGTGAAGACGTTCAAAGAACACTGGATGTATTGATTGGAAAGGTATATATTGATTGTAATCAAGATACAGAAGTATTTGACGAATTATCATCTCTTTAATTTCTAAATACATCATGTCGATCAACTAACCGATGTCCCGTATTTAATAAAAAAATAAATGGGCACATTAGTCATGATTTAAAGAGGTCAAGAATTAAAAGTTGTCGTTGGTTTTGTTTCTTCGTTTTGTGACACCGACTTTTGAAGACCAGTTTTATTGAAGTCGGTTGTATTTTCGTATATTCAATAGAGTAACAATTGAGCAAATTCTTGATACCTAAGGGATGACGTAATACCGATAATAAAATAACTTATCTTCTGTACAACCCAACACGTTCTTCACCATGCCAGCTTATTAATGTTCCCACTGCTGGGACACAGGCCTCCTCTCTGTGAGAGGTAATGGGCCGTAATCCACCACGCGGGCCCAGTGCGGGTTGTTGGATGTCACATGTCTTCCAATTTTTGGTTCTAGGAGAGGCCGGTTTCCTCACTATGTTTTCCTTCACCGTTTTGAGAGCAGTGGTGATGAAATAATTTACACAAAGTAAAGCGCCTGCCTGGGCTCGAACCCACGACCTACAACTTGGAAGCCGATACCACTGGGCCACCACTGCTCTCTATTTCATTTGTATTTACATGGGGGAAAAAATATAATTCTATTTAGTCCGTCAGTGAGATTATCAAATAATATTGAACCCGTATTTCAGCTTTATCAAATAAAATAAATAAAAATTGACAAAGATAACGTGCATCAAATTTCAGCAGTGAGTACTTGTGACGTCACTTTGTCAGTATAAAATGTAGATCACCGTGACGTCACACGATATTTCAACGCACTGTATCGTCGTATTTTATTGTTTGCGTGGCAAAAGAAAAAATACATGTCCAGTATTTTTAGGTTATCTAACTGACGGACTAAATATATATTTTTTGTCAACTGCCCTATAGCCATGATGTATGGCCATGCTTATCCTATGATCAAGGTAAAAGCTAAAAGCTAGCCATGATTAACAGAATTGAAGCTACGTCAATAACTACAAAAAAAAAGAAAAATTTCTTTTTTTCTTTCTTTATATATTTCCTATTTGACTTTAAGAAATTCCCAGTCATATCTTGTAAAAAAAAAGAAAAATATTTTTTTTTTCTTTCATTCTTTTTTTAAAAAATATTTTTTTTTTTTTCTTTCTTTATATATTTCCTATTTGACTTTAAGAAGTTCCCAGGCATATCTTGTAAAAAAAAAGAAAAAAAAATATATCTTCGAAGTCTGAGTTCCAATGTTAAAGAAATCAAAATGGTTCCATTTACACTCTTTACGCTGTAGCGGTGCGGATGACAGTTTTTTTTATTTGTAGACTAGAACATTCAAGTTGGGTTTAATTTAATTTACTGCTGTTATTGATGATTTAATATATTACGAATGTGGTACAGCTGGAATACTAAGTCAATAATTTGTAAATCGCGGCAACTTTCAAGAGTGAAACGAAATGTCCACGCACCATGCTAAATCGTATAATGAGCAAATGCAGTCCTCTTTACCGAATTCAGTGAAAGCGACCCAGGCTAATTTTCTTTTTTTATCGTGTGATCTTTTTTAGCTGGCTAATCCTCTATATTTAAAAATATGGTCGTTCTGGATTCTCCGCGAGTTCATTTTGTTTTATATGCAATTTTCGTTCACTGTCATTAGAAGTAGGCTGTACAGCCTACATGAAGACTGGACAGCCTACAATACAGCACTTCTACAGTGTTATAAGACATGCGTGCAATAACACTTCCGGGTCGGATACTAGGGCATCTAGTCTCGACCTATATCTAATCCCGGTACTAGATTTGCAAATCTCGAAAATACCGGGAATGTCGGGCATTAACGATTAGATACTTTCAAGTTTTATTTTACTATTTGGTTTGCTATTTACAAAAGAAAGTAATTACATTATGGACTAATAAATAACTTAGTATATACAGATTGGTAATAAATATTATGTACAAACGCGTTTAAAACGCTGAACAGCCTACATCGAGGCTGGACAGCCTACAATATAGCATGTGTAAGACATGCGTGCAATAACACTTCCGGGTCAGATCCTAGGGCATCCGATCTAGTCTCTTCAATTATCTAATTCTCGGTACTAGATTTGCGAGTCTCAAAATACCTGGAATATCGGGCATTTACGATTAGATAATTTCAAGTTATTTTTTACTTTTTGGATTGCTATTAACATCAGAAAGTAATTACATTATGGACTAATAAATAACTTAGTATATTCAAATTGATAATAATTAATCTAAAGCTGAACAGCCTACATCGAGGCTGGACAGCCTACAATATAGCATGTATAACACTTTCGGGTCGGATACTAGGACATCTGCTCTCGACCGATCTAGTCTCTTTTTTGTATTATCTGATTCCGGTACTACATTTGCAAATCTCGAAAATACCGGGAATGTCGGGCATTAACGATTAGACACTTTCAACTTTTTTTTACTATTTGGTTTGCTATTTACAACAGAAAGTAATTACAATATGGACTAATAAATAACTTGTATGAATAGTTTGAATTTTGTGAATTCTAATTGAGTACAATTCATTGGTTTTGACAATATTATTTATTTTAGATCGTAGTTTTTGCAAATTTAATATTCAGGGCAAAAATATTTTTGAATAGTTTCTGCCCCGTGGTCAGGGGTCTGTTTATTTTCAGATTTTCAAAAAGGACAAAAAAATACGTGGTCTTCTGATTCTCTAGCATAGGTACTATATCAATCCAAATATGTATATAATCATATTTATTAGCAAGAAATGTCACACTATTGCGTAAAATTAATTTTATTCGCCCTGATAACGTTTCTAAAATTCTCTATTTCTGAGGTTACAAAATAGCCAGAGCACTTAAAAAGCGCATAATTACTTCGTCAGATTTATCCATTATTTTGAAAGCACGTCAGTCCCGACTGCGTCCGTCACCCCCCATACATCAGGACCCGAGGTGACGGCGCGTAGTGTTCCACGTCCCTCATAGACGTCACGGGGGAGTCAAAGATCCCACTGCCCCCCTCAGCCGACCCCGAAGATCAAAGCCCTCGGAAGCTGGCCAGGAAACCGCGACCCCTTGCGTAGTTGTGAGATAGAACACCCGGGTGGTTTCCCCCAGAGCGGTAGACATCCAAAGAGGATTTAACAAAAAACAACACAAAAAAAATACTGATTTACTGACAAGCAGTCTTACCAACGGGTTTCATGTAACCACCCAGTTACTAGATTTTAGAAGATAATAAGCAATCGTTCTATATAAAATACTGATAATCCGGAATCCGGATAAACTAGAACACGGCCCTAAAATTTTCGAAATTCGAAAAAGGCAGGCAGATTAATAAATCTATTTACGTAAATATGCGTCAGGCACCGCGTTCATACGAAAATCAATATATATAGTAAAGTAAGTAGTGCGTATTTTGCGTATCTATCGATTTTATCTTGTCGTCATTTCGGAACTTTGTGATAAGAAGAGAATCAATTTACGATAACGATTACACGGTAACCTACCTCACCTACACAAGTATGACTAACGTGAGATTGTTTTATATATTTAAAACGGGATATCAGGCAGTTGTCCTACCGCCGATGGTAAGCGAGCAGCGATTAAGCTAGAACCTTCTCGTAGATACTAGTTGGCGAGCAGTGAGAAGCCAGTGTGTAGTTAAGATAGTTTCACCGCTCGGCTATAAGCGAGTGTTTTTGTGCGACGGGCGATTACTCGTGTCACTCGCTCTACACGCGTTTGTTATTTGGTCTCTCAGCGTGAGTTCTGACCACCAAGCGAGTATTAACTTTGATCGCTCTTGTCGCTGCAACAAACTTTTGGTGAGAGATTACTCGTATCGGCAGTGTGAACAGCCAACGATCAACTATTAATATATATGTGTCTTTTATTGACACGGGATCTTAATCTTTTGTTCTTTTCTTCTTCGAGAAAATGGGGCGCACGGTTGGCGCAGTGGTTGAGAAATTGACTGCTGCGCTGCGTGTCGCGGGTTCGATTCCCGCACGGAACAAAAATTTGTATGACCTACATATAGTTGTTCCAGCTCTGGGTGTATTTGTATGTGAGTTTATATGTTTGTAAACGCACCCACTATACAGGAAGAAATTCCTAGAGTGGGGCAAAGTGTTTCAAAAAAAAAAAAAAAAAATACTCGTTACCTCTTTGCTTGGTCGCCGGCGGTGGTACAAGCACAGTATACTTTTTTTTTATATAGGGTACAAGTGCCTTAGGTCTAGACAATTGACATTATATCGATGAAATGGAGGGAAAATGTCAAAAATGTATGGTAATGCCAATCGGTATCGAAATTTCACGTGTGCAACCCATTACATTTTGGCATTATGACAATCTCCATAGTTTGTCAGAATGACACTATCTGGAGCCTCTGTCCAGACAGTGCAAAGCATTTGTTTTGTTATCGTGTAGCTCAACTCAGAAACTACTAAATAGTCTTTGCTAAAATTTATTATAGATTGCGATTTTTTTACTTCGATTGCGTTGGTGATATGACAAATGGTTAGTTTTTGTAACAGGTTTATGCTTTTTATGTCATCCTTTATGTTTACGGAATAGAACTCAAAATCGGTTGAACGGACTGTAACAAAGGGTTGTAGAAATTTCTAACGTTATTTCAAATGGAGTATAGAAAAGGTTTATAATTTTTCTGTTATAGATTTGTTTTTTTTTATCGATTATCCTTTTGTAACTAAAAACCGGATTCAATTCAAAGAGGTTCGGCTCTTTCTTCGGCGAAGGAAAGTGAGCAAGTTTTTTTTTTTAAGCTTTCGTATCCAATGAGCCCAAACACGATGTAGGTATCATATGTCTTGTTGAGGAGTTGCTATTGACACCTGCTGGTTCTATCACGATACCTGGTCTATAGTACCAGGTTATGTCAATGATTCCAAAGCTACTTGTACGCCAACTTTCAGCTTACTCGGAAGCCAGAAAGTGCTTGAAAAATGGATTACTAGTTGCCGGAACAAATTTTGTTTTTATTTTTATCTAAAGGTTCGCGTTTGACCACTATCTCGCCTGATGGTAAGCGAGGATGTGGTCTACGGTGAAGCACGCTTGTCTAGAAGTAAACTATTCACTCTCGACTTAAAGACCCCAAGGCTGTAGCTATCAGGAAACAAAGACTCCGGCAGGGAATTCCACTCCTTAGCTGTGCGCACAATGAAAGTATTAGCAAAACGCTTTGTGCGTTTGGGAGGGATGCCCACCATGTACCGATGGCGCATTGCCGTACGTCTTGTAGTCCGATGATGAAAGGGCTAGGCGGAATCAAATTGTGCAGTTCCATCGTATACTCCCCGAAATGTAACCGATAGAAAACCGACAGGTTGGCCACTCGGTGTCGATGTTCGAGGCTCTGGAGCTTTGAGGCGACCAGTGCATCGTTGCCAATAAGCCTTTTGGCCCGTCTGAAAAAAGCTAAGCTAAGCTTTTTTACAAAAAAATACAAATATCTTTATTTGTTGAACATAGATAGGTTAGATACAGATGTTGTGGTTATTGAAGAACGCTATGTCTAGCCGTCGTCGGCGTACAAATGATAATTTGTTAAACATGCTGATTATAATAAGTTTTCACACATTATTAAATAATTCTAAATTAAATAGTCTAAAATAAAAAATTTAAAAAAAAACATTCCAATAAAATACAATAATAATAATAAATTCTAATACTAGCCACTTCCTAATAAAAAAACTACAAAGTGACAAATAACTTTATTTTTGGAAGTCGGTGTTTTTCGGAGGTACCATTTTTTTGCGTTATGGACACCGACTTCCAAAAATAAAGTTATTTTTCACATCATCAGCCTATTAATGTTCCCACTGCTGGGACACAAGCCTCACCACTGTGAGAGGGACTTTGTAGTTTTTTTATTTGGAAGTCGGTAGTATTTTTTTGTAAAAAAGCTTTTTATTTTTCACTTTTTAGTTGTACCTAATAGGCAAGTTGTTTAGTAAGGTACCTATAACTCCAGAATAGATAACCCGAATATTATGAAACTTGAACATAACCGGTGAAATGAGAGATCTGCATACCACTTAAGAGCGTAACTGGCGTGATGTTATGTTATGAAATGGTATAATCAATAAACAGACATGCGATTGCAGCAATCCCGAGAGATTTGCCGTAATTTATTGAAGAGTTCTGTTGTATATCTTCGAAGTTCTTCATCAGATCTTCACCAAATTAAAATGGGACCAATTTCGAAACATACCTTTTCAAACAAAAAAAGAAATTTCCAAATCGGTCCAATATTGACGGAGATATGCGTGAACATACACAAAAAGAAAATCAACCATAATGTCGAACATAGAACCTCCTCAATTTTGGTAAGTCGGTTAAAAATGTAAATAAACTCCGACACATTTTTTATTTAATGCTACATAATGTATCTATTAGTAGACACGCTTCAATCGACAATCTATTGAACACGTAATTATGTCACGATATCTTGCGAAAACAGTAAAACGCCCATAACTTTTGCACGGCTGAACTATATCTGAATGATTTTCATCATTAAGGGTACACTAGTCGAAAATTCTTCCATACAAACGTAGTCTGGCTTTAATTCCACTCTTTGACGATGTACGTTCAAAATAAAAAATTATATCAATTTGTCTCATCATTATCTAGCCCTATATGGAAGCAAAAAAGTAAAAAAAAAATTACTTGAAAGTTATGAGCTTCGAAAGTTCCATATTTTAACACTCATTTTAACGCATCTTTGGGCGCAAATAAATACCATAAGAAGAAGGAAAATTGAAAAACGGCGTCCATACAGATATAGATTAGTAGTTCAACAATGCAAATAATTTTATTTTAAACAGATACATTCAGTCGTTTTTTCATGATATCCAGACTCCCAAAGGTCTGTTTATGAAATTTCGCGCGCTCGTTTTCGTTCTTTATCATCATCCATATCGCTACAAAGTTGCAAAAGTGTGTATTCGTACGCGTACTAGCTTCTTACTGCTCATAACAGCATCTATCTGTTCCGCACGTGTTGTCGGTTGATATAGCACGCATTTTAACCCCGCGCACAAAATAGTTCGTGCCGTCGACTAGTGTACCCTTAACAGTGTCTAATAATATATTAAATTATGTAGCATGAAATAAAAATGTGTCTGGGGGTCTATAAATGTTACTTGTTCGAGGTATTTGTAACGGGTTTTTTTATTTTTTCTTGTTTTAACGTATGAAAATCCTCATTGTTGTCCTCCACCTTGGGGCGGCTTGGGGATCTGCCAGGCTCTGACTAAAACCACATGGTGTTAACGGTATTCACGACGCAGGCTCTAGATTAGACTAGAGAATCTATAAAGGAAAGCCTTGCGATAGAGATTGACAAAATATCAAAAATGAATTTAATGTGACAACCGTTTTTGTGCTCCCTAGTTAGCGCCACTGACGACGACTGACGAGTAAGGTCCTTATATATATATACTAGCTGTCCCACGCAGCTTCGCTCCCGTCTACTGGCTACCTACCTACCCATCTACCTTAACTACCTTACCCTATCTACCCTACATTCATGATTGTTGCGTAACTAACCGTTTACGTAGCGCACGCAAAGGAAGCTAACAAAAAGGAATAATTTTTCCCGTTCTTGCAACATTTTTCATTTATTCTCCGCTCGTAATGGTCGTAGCGTGATGTTATATAGCCTATAACCTTCCTCGATAAAGGGACTATCCAACACAAAAATATTTTATCAGTTCTAACCAGTAGTTCCTGACATTAGCGCGTTCAAACAAACTCTTCAGCTTTATAATATTAGTATAGATATCTGTTAAACATTGTTATTACGCGCACGGAAGCAAAGTTTGAAATTAAAATCATTTCTAATGAAATCATCATCAAATAATCATTTTAATTTTCATCGTCAGTCGTTGGTAAAACCCGTACCTATGTTAATTTTCCACATACGAAAAATATTCACAACAACAAAAAAGTAGTATAAATAAACTCGCGCTAAAAGCAGAAAATCTATGAATTTTTACATTTTGAAGACCTCACTCTACACCAGCGCCCCTAGCGGCAAATTGAAACGCGGTAGCCCTCATTGTTAAGCGCCATTGACATATCACGTGAATTTGACATTTCGGCCATGACAATATTCGTCTTGAGCCTTTACGTGCTAGCACATTTCGTCACACTCTCAAGTACAAACGTACGAGAAATTCTGCCGACCAACTCGTTTTTTTCTAAAAACATCGTAACGCACGGACTCAGTTCATATGCACTTACTTAGTGCATCAAGTACACCTGACCTACATGTATATATATAATAATAATTACAAACTAAGCAAAGACAGCAAGGTCGCCATTTTACCTATAATTCAGCTGGTATAGACATTTGAAACCTACACGAGTTCCACTGAAAACTGTCGACACAGCTCTTTGTACTTCCTTTATTAATATACTAGTGTTTTCTGCGGATTTGCCCGGTTCATTGATAATCGCTTCACGGTGAAAGTTCTGTGTATCCGTCTAGACGTTTCCCAACTATAATCGTGCAACCTGGCCTCCACAACCCAGTAACTGGGTAAGACTATACCAATTTTTTTGCTCTTGTATACTGCACTCCACGGGGAGGTGCAGTTATGATTCCAACCCACTAAAACTCCACGGTGTCCTCCTGTGCCGCTTATGGCGGAAACACGGGCACGCGTTAGCACTCACCGCAAACCCGCCGCAGCTGTCCGGCACCGGACCCTCCTCTGTACGCCATGACCACCCCAGGAACCAAACCAGCACATGAGCGCCAGACGACCCCGTGTATGGCACCCTTGGTCCCCTTGTGATGGGTCAAGGTCGATGGCACCGCCACCTTTTCGGCCGCAGGGGATAGGGAGAGCGGCCAACGCTATACCGACACTCCTCCTCCCCTGCGGCCCCACCGCGTCCGCCATCGGAAGATGTCACCCAAGCGGCACCGCAACCTACCGACTTGTTGGGCGCTACGTCGTCGGCTTATCAGCAAAATCCCTGACAACCGGCCCCGCCTCGGGTTCCTCTTTGCTTTGGATCAAGCCACGGCTACTGAGCCCCCTGGCTCGACAATGCGGGTACCCACCAGGGGGGAACTAAAAACCCCTTGGCTTACATTTCTGGCCTCTGGACTATGGCTATATCGTAGTTCTACTAATAACAGCAGGTACCAACAGCTTATCGTTCTTTCCGAGGCACGGACAAGTGTCTCGCATGTGTGCAACAATGCAAAAATGCATCATAATTAGATATAATGGTCTGAATTTGTGATAGTCAAAACAGGAAATATAATTATAGCTCTTGCTCTTGACCGACCTAGACCGTAAATTGAAGAATCCATACTAATATGTGTGTCTGTCTGTTACATTACGTATAGGGCAAATATAATAGGGCGCCATATTGTGGCGGCCCATTTTTTTCTTTTTCCAAACTCATCGTGTGGTGTATGGAAATAAAGGGTTTTAAGAGGTGATTCGGTGGCTTGACGAGATCGGTCCGTGGATGGGTGACCATTTCAACATACCGAGTTTCCCCCGTGCCTTGGCAAGCACGTTAAGCCGTTGGTCCCGGCTGTCATTTGAAGATCTTTGACAGTCGTTACGGGTAGTCAGAAGCTTGAGATCTGACTCCAGTCTTGCCAAGGGGTACCGTGTTACCCGGTTACTGGGTTGTGGAGGTCAGAGAGGCAGTCGCTCCATGTAAAACACTGGTACTCAGCTGAATCCGGTTAGATTGAAAGCCGACCCCAATATAGTTGGGAAAAGGCTAGGTAGATTAATTGTACCTAATTCGAAAAAATATATATATTAGTATAATTTTAACTAAAATGTTATAAAAAGTTAATACAAAAAATCAAAATACCCAACTGCTTAAAACGACTAACTAAAAAGGCGTAAACAAGAAGAAAATCATGCTGTGCAATTGAAGTTGGGAATACATCTGGTTTTGGTCAGCCAGCTCGCGAATATGTATCCTCCGACTGCACATCATGATTTTCTTCTTGTTAACGTGTTTTTAGTTTGCTTCCTAAGCAGTCGGGATTTTAGTTTTTTTTTTCTTATATTTAATATATGCGCACGCTTTACCTCAATAAGCAATGCATTCCACAAACGAGCTGCTTGAATCGTGAAAGATTTGTCGAAGAAGGATGTGGAATGCATACGAATGCTTAAGTTTAGGTTTTCTGGTGATCTTAAGAACCAAGAACCCAGTTAATGAGTTGTGGAGATAAGATAGGCAGTCGCTTCATGTGATGTACTCGTATCCAGCTGAATCCGGTAAGACTGGAAGCCGGCCCCAATAAAGTTGGGGAAAGGCTACGCATATGTATTGTCTGTTACGCTTTCACGTCTAAACCACTGAACCGATTATGATTAAACTTGGCACACAGGTAGATCATAACGTGAATTACGTAATAGGATTATTTTTAACAATTTGATTCTGCCTAGCCCTTTCCATCATCGAACTACAAGACGAATGGCGATGAGTCATTGTTATATGGTGAATATCCCACCCAAACGCATAAAGCGTTTCGGAAATTCTTTTATTGTGCCCACAGCTAAGGAGTGGAATTCCCTGCCGGAGTCTGTATTTCCTGATAGCTACAACCTGGGAGTCTTTAAGTCAAGAGTGAAACTCGTAGGTTACTTCTAGGCAAGCGTGTCCCATCGTCGACCACTTCATCGCTTTCCATCAGGTGAGATATTGGACAAAGGAGAGACTACAAAAAAAAAAAAAATCCCTGTAGTATCTATGCTCCCTTGGGATAAAAAATAAGTTCCTTAGCATTATAAAACTTTTTCATGCGAAGCCACGGGCATAAGTATTTAATATATCACACAAAATGATCGCTTCACTTTTAGTTTTTAGGATCCCGTACCCAAAGGGTAAAACGGAACCCTATTACTAAGACTTCGCGATCCGTCTGTCTGTCTGTCCGTCTGTCACCAGGCTGTATCTCATGAACCGTGATAGCTAGACAGTTGAAATTTTTACCGATGATGTATTTCTGTTGCCGCTATTACAACAAATACTAAAAACAGTATAAAATAAATATTACCCATACAACAAACGTGATATTTTTGCGGTTTTTCGCTCGATATTAATAACGGCAACAGGTAGACGCTTGAAATATTCACAGAATGTTTAGTTGTATATTCACTTCAAAAAATAATAATTATTATTAAATTATATAAAATAAATTAAGGGGGGCTCCCATACAACAAACGTTATTTTTTGCAGTGTTTTGCTATAATGGTACGGAACCCTTCGTGTGCGAGTCCGACTCGCACTTGGCCGGTTTTTTTTTATAAACCATGAACCATAACTAATACCATCCATTGTATTTGACCATAGACTAATAAAGGCGTGTCTATAGTAAATTGCCGTAGACAAAATCAATAATAAAAATAATGCTATCGTAAAAATTATAATTTTATAGGTTATGTATTTAAATACCTACATTGATATGGATATTGTTTATCACCTAAATAAAACGGGTAGTTTAAGGTGGATTAGATTATCTAATTCAGTTGCTATAAAGTACGTAGCGTTATCGATGAACCATTACCTACATTGTAGTAATTTCTATAACAGCAAATTATTATGTCCTTTATTCATGAAATATCTTATTATCTACATTTTTAAATATTTTTATAAAATAAATTAAAAAACAAAAACATTTAAAAATATAAAAAAATAGAGGCCCACCGGTATCGGGAACAGGGTCCAAGCTACCAGCGGTCAGGGCTCCAGAGAGAGGAACCTCCTAACAATACGAGCCGTGTCCAGCAATACTGCTTTGTTGATGCAGGCCCTTGACCCAGCCGCCTAATGAGAGCCTCCTAAGGTGTTGGTCGAGGCTCGTGGCTATTAAGCCATTGGCTGACACAACTATCGGTATAATGATCGCTGTGTCCACATCCCACACGTCGACAACCTCGCGAGCCAAGTCAATATACAGTAAATTATTATTATTATCATCATCATCCGCAACCCGACATCACTAAGAGCTGCGCATACGCCTCTAACATTAACATTAGAAACGGGATATTTACCATGTTTACTGTTTGTTGTGAGTTCCCGATATTACGGTGCTGTTGCAAGCACCATGATCACGGATAAACTGAAAGGTCATTGCGGGTGGGTGTTTATGAGGAGACATATCGGTCTACACACAACATCTAACAACAACCTCAACACACACACATGACAACAATCAACAGTCAACAACAACAACAATCAACAGATCAACAGTCTAACATGGTAAATATCCCGTTACTAATGTTAATGTTAGTGTTAGTGACCATGATAGTTTAAAAACTTATACGCCTCTATTTTAACCCCCGGCCGTAAAAGAGGGGTTTTATAAGTTTGACATCGAACACTGTCAGAATTTATATTTCGTTTTTGTTTGAAAGGTGGCTTTATCGAGAGTGTTTTGAGCTATGTTTGATGAAATATCGGGATTTAACAGTTCAAAAGTTGTGGCGTTTTACTGTTTGAATCGGGGTGTTTTCACAAGATGTCGTGTCATAATTTGATTATCGGCCGAAGCGTGTCTACTATTACTATTAGAAAAATAATAAAGCATGAAAAAAAAAAAAACGGAAAAAAAAATTTACACTTAAAACATTCAATCATCATCAGTCTTTTTTAATGTTCCCACTGCTGGGACACAGGCCTCCTCTCATGGAGGGAGTGGACTATAATCCAGTGCGGGTTGGTAGATGTCACATGTCTTTGAATTTTCGGTTCTAGGACATGTCGGTTTCCTCACGATGTTTTCGTTCACTGTTTTGAGAGCAGTGGTAATGAAATAATTTACGTAATTTAAAGCGCCTGCTCAGGTTCGAACCCACGACCTACAACTCTTAAAAGTCTATCCACACATTCTGCTCTTAAGAGCCCCTGGCAGGGCACGGTCCGTTCACGTCCTGGCACGGCCCTGATATGTGTGGATAAAATAAATTAAATCGGGGCCGTAACAACTGGGCCACCACTGCTCTTCACAAACACTCAATAGATTAAGGAATATAATACAGATAGAAGAGCTCAAAGGTGTTGCTTATTAAAAAAAATATATTTAAAAATAACAAAAAACCCAAATACAACTTTTTTTTTTTTTCGAATTAGGTACATTTAAACATATAAGTGTTATATATGTTTGTAATCACCTCTTAAAACCCTTTATTTTGATACCCCACATGATGGGCACGGAAGAAAAAAAAAATTTGTCCCAAACAATATGGCGCCCAAAATCCGCCATTTTTCTATTTTCCAATTTTAATGTAGCCAGTGACACTCGCAGGGTTAAGACGATTCGATTGACGTGAGAATCATCTAAATCGGCCTACGCGTTTGGTCTCTAGAACGCCACATAGGAACAAACATACATACATACATAGACTGATAAACACATTACCCTCCTTCGGCAGTCGGGTAAAAAACTTTGTTTGTATTCTGTTCTGATTCTTACTCATCCTCTCCTATGTAAAGTCCTATGTAAAAGGGACTGTATAATGTACGTATGTGTAAATTATTAACAGTCTCCTTTCCTCTTTTCAGATGTAAAGAATTCTTCAGTCAACCATCTTGCAAACACAAGAAATCAAAATGGCGGCATACTGCAATGGCGTCGACAGTATTTTGAAAAACGAAATCACATTTGACGCATGTCAAAACGCAATGAATAATGAACAATTTAAAAAAGATTTTGCGTTGTTCTATGTGAATTTAGTTTATATGGTGTTAAGGACTATTTTTGATTGCGTTCGTGAATATAGTTTACATTTACTTTTAGCAGTGGCAGTGTACTTTTTATTGTTTGTGATATATAAAAGCTATATAAACCCCGTGTTGTATAAAAAAGTAAGTATATTTCGATTAAGTTCTCTGTTCTGTTCTAGCTGCAGTTTAGTTCGAGTTCGTTTTTCTGGCTAGGCAGTGTCTGGATTTTACTGTTAGAAATCAGTAGCAACCTTAAGGGCCCAAACACAAAACTGCGAATTGACGCGATGCGAATTCGCAACTCAGAAAACAAGTTAAGTAGTAAGTAAGTAGTAGTTAGTTAAGTAGTAATAAGCAACAAACTCGTAAATTTTTACGATGCGACGTCGCACCGCAGTTTTGTGTTTGGGCCCTAAGCAGTAATTAGCAACAAGCTCGTAAATTTTTACGATGTGACATCGCACCGAAGTTTTGTATTTGGGCCCTAAGCAGTAATTAGCAACAAACTCGTAAATTTTTACGATGTGACATCGCACCGCAGTTTTGTGTTTGGGCCCTAAGCAGTAATTAGCAACAAGCTCGTAAATTTTTACGATGTGACATCGCACCGAAGTTTTGTATTTGGGCCCTAAGCAGTAATTAGCAACAAACTCGTAAATTTTTACGATGTGACATCGCACCGCAGTTTTGTGTTTGGACCCTAAGCAGTAATTAGCAACAAGCTCGTAAATTTTTACGATGTGACATCGCACCTAAGTTTTGTATTTGGGCCCTAAGCAGTAATTAGCAACAAACTCGTAAATTTTTACGATGTGACATCGCACCGCAGTTTTGTGTTTGGGCCCTAAGCAGTAACAAGCAACAATCTCGTAAATTTTTACGATGTGACATCGCACCGCAGTTTTGTGTTTGGTAGGGCCCAAACACTGCGGTGCGACGTCAGCAACAAGCTCGTAATTTTTTACGATGCGACGTCGCACCGCAGTTTTGTGTTTGGGCCCTAAGTTTGTCAATCTCTGATTTGTTAGTGTAAATTGATCAATTTACAATCACGGCTGGCGCAGTGAAGCGCGAGCCATCTTCTTACCAAGGAAACTGTTGTGGGTTCGATTCTCGCCCGATATACCTACCTACCTATGTTCGTTTTAACAGAAACAATATGTAGATAAATATATTGTAGCAAGAAGACGGTTCACACGCTGTAGTCTTAATTTTCTTTAAAAATCCAAACACAACTTTTTTTTTTTACCTTATTAACACTCTTTCAAACTTCGTATATTCACGTTTTGACAAATAAAATGACCTAACATGTATATCCAATTTACAGGAGCTAACAGAAATCGGGTTCGAACACATAGAACCTGGGCCAGATCGTGAAAGACGGATATCTAGAGCGCAAGTCACAAGACGGATGGGTAATAAGATACCTCCGCCTTTTCCTAACGGATGGTTCGCAGTAGGAGAAAGCAGAGAATTAAAGATCGGCGGAGTTACCGCTGTTGACGCTTTAGGTGAGTGGCGCCATCTGTTACTGAGTAGCCGAAGCTTTGTGTGACGAAAAACTAATATTAATCCAGTTTAGTGAACAAAAAAATGTAAAAATAAAAACTGGCCAAGTGCGAGTCTCGAGGACTCGCGCACGATGGGTTCCGTACCATTATCGCAAAAAAACGGCAAATAAATCACGTTTGTTGTATGGGAGCCCCACTTAAATATTAATTTTATTCTGTTTTTATAGCGGCAACAGAAATACATCATCTGTGAAAATTTTAACTGTCTAACTATCACGGTTCATGAGATACAGCCTGGTGACAGACGGACCGTGGAGTCTTAGTAATAGGGTCCCGTTTTTACCCTTTGGGTACGGAACCCTAAAAATTTGCTAATTAGCTAATTTATAACTAACAAGCCTTGAACATTCGCCTCACGCTATATTTCGTGATGGTTGCTCGGATTAGTAGTGCCATCTATTATCGAGTAGCAAAAACTATAAACCACTTTTCTTTGAAATCCCATTTCTGTGCATTTTTCATTATATGATAAACTATTATATTTTTACAGGACAAAACCTCTGCGTCTACCGAGGAGAAGACGGTGTCGCTCGCTGTGTAGACGCCTACTGTCCACATCTGGGTGCTAACCTGGCGGTCGGAGGCAGTGTGTGTGGCAACTGTATCGAATGCCCCTTCCATAAGTGGAGGTTTGGTGAAGATGGCGCCTGTGTTAGCGTGCCAGGAGTCGAACATGGTTAGTACTGATATATTGATACAAGTTAAGGTAGCGCCATCTATTGGCGGGCAGAGGAGACTTGCAACGAAACTTGAAAAGAGAACGCTTCGCGTATTGTTTACATTTTAGTACCAACGTAACTGTCGGACGCAGTATTTGTGTTAGCGTTCCGGACCGGTGCCTCTGGAGTTTGTTGCACGGATGAGGTATAGTCATTGAGATAGGACAAACATGGAGGCGCCGCGATGTTCTTTACATACATTAGCTTATACAAATATGAGTGAAATACGATGCAGAATGTGAAACATCGTTTTGTTTCATTCTTTCTAATGTAGTAATCGTATTTGATAAAAGAGACAAGAATATTTCAGTTGATGCTCTTATTGGCAACATTTTTTTGTGACGTAGTGGCAGTAGTACGAGTAGGTAAGTGCCATATTCGCCAAATTAGGTGACGAATTTTGTGGTTGTGTTCGTGGTAGTCCTGCTGTCAAATTATTGTTTAATTTTTGTATTATTGAAATTTGTGAGTGTGTGTGTGTTCCGTGATTCAGCATCGGCAGCCATTTTAAGTGACATTTTAAGGTTTAGGTAGGCACGTTTTTTTTGTAGATATTACCAATCCATACTATATAATATGTCTATGGGTATAGTGGAATAGCACGGGACCAAGCGATATGTAGACGATTGGGGGAGGCCTATGTCCAGCAGTGGACTACAGGTGAAATAATATCCCTCAGGGATATAATTTTTATTCGGGATAAAAAGTTGCATAAGCTATACCAGAATTATCGTAACTGGATCACCAGATATTGACATACATACATACATAAACTCACGCCTTTTTCCCATGGGGGTAGGCAGAAACTACAGAACGCCACCTGCTACGATCCTTACATACTTCTTTTGCTTCACTCACATTCATACATCTAGTCATACACACACGCCGGTTATGAGTACCGCGCACCTGGCCTTTCTGAAGAACATCACCTCCATCACCAGATATTGATTAGGTACCATGTATATACAAAAACCTATCTATCTTCTCTCACAGCTCCTAAAGGCGTATCAGTAAAACAATGGACGACAGTGGAGATGGACGGCGCCATCTGGATCT
The DNA here is from genome assembly GCA_945859665.1 of Anorthoa munda. Classification (NCBI taxonomy): domain Eukaryota; kingdom Metazoa; phylum Arthropoda; class Insecta; order Lepidoptera; family Noctuidae; genus Anorthoa; species Anorthoa munda. The sequence goes on along the minus strand of OX243895.1, from coordinate 47,045,402 downwards.
GGCACGACGCTGAGAACAGACCTCCGCTGTGGGACATGAAGGAAGTTCCGGAGCTGAAGCACTGGGGGTACAGGGGAAGAAATGAGTTCACTGTCAGCGCTCATATTCAGGTACGCAATACCACAGATAATATAATACTAGCATACAGATACCTCATCCCATACAAAGAAACCGTGCCGACGTAACTAGTGGTTTTTCGACTGCTTATTCTGGCATTTTTTTGTACATCGAACGAATTCGGTTCTGTTTCACGGTGATAGATAGATGGTGTTAGCAGCGACTTGCAAGTAAAAGGGTTTACTAGGTTCGTGAATTTTTTTTTCTTTAAATATAGTGAAGGTTTGTTTTCTAGTATTTATTTGCACGTTTTTACAGTTTTTTTTGCACCAAAATGTGTTAAAATGCAAAGTTTAACAATTGAGTGGAATGCCTCAGAAATTAAAAAATGCGCCATCTATTGGCATCAATTTTAAATGATCCGTCTAATAATCTTCTGAAATGTGGATTAAGAGCCCAATATTCCATAATTTTGTACTTAGGAGAGTTGATTAAACAAGAACATACAATTTTTGTGTTCAATTCCAGAAAATGTTAATTTTACACACATTCAATAACAGATGGAGGAGCATATCGCGCCATCTAGTGAGATTTATTTGAACCAAATTTTCTTTCTTAGCAATGAGACCCCGTGGCAATACCTATCAGTAGTTATAAGGAACCGCTTAATATAGGCTCTATTATAGTCATGCAAGTCGACCTTGTACTAGCAATGGCGACAGTGGAAATGCCAAAATTAAGGGATTCGTTACCCACCCTACCCTAATCTACCTACCTTCCTACCTACCTAGCCCACCCTACCCTACCCTATCTACCTACCTACTCTACCCTACATACATGATTGTACGCAAGAGCACGCAACGGAAGCTCGCAAAATGGAATATTTTTTCCCGTTTTTACAACAATTTTCATTTATGCTGCGCTCCTATTGGTCGTAGCGTGATGTTATATAACCTATAGCCTTCCTCGATAAATGGATTATCCAACACAAAATGAATTTTTCAATTCCAACCAGTGGTTCCTAAGATTCAAACAAACAAACTCTTCAGCTTTATAATACACTAACGAGCAATGAAAAAGTTCCAGTGACATAGCACCAAATTACTCCTAAACGGAAAAGGCTAGTTTAATGACGCCGTCTGCAATATTAAAGTACATTTAACAGCGCATCAGAATATTACCAACTAAAAACGTAAATATTAAGTTCAAATTTTAAATTAAATGTGAAAAAATTAAATTAAGGTGTTTGTCGGCATTTTGTGGGTGGAACTTTTTCATTGCTCGGCAGTTTATTAGTATAGATTACCCGGCTGCAAGGAAAGTGTTGTTTACATCGAGTATCTTGTATGTTTGTAGTATCTTTATTACCTCACTAGCTTCTGCCAGCGGCTTCGCCCGCGTGAATAGTGTTTTCTTATAGCAAGGGAACTTTATACCGAGATGAGAGCCTCTGGTCGTTCGAAGCTGCGCATTTCAAGATCACCATGCATTACACACCGAGTTCACTCCGTGTATCCTTTAATCCGTACCAAGTAGTCAGAATCCCAAAATTAGACTACCTGTCTAGAAATTAAACTAGAATAAAAAAAGTTTAAAAAAAATCATGTTGTGCAGACGTCCCGATTTTTATGTGTCGGGCGGGATGTCCCGCGCGGGACAGGCTCAGTCCCGCTAAAAATAACGCAAAAGATCGGGGTAAAACGTTTTCGCCCAGATGAATTTAAAATGGTCGGATGCGAGAAATTTGAGAGCAGTGGTGGCCCAGTGGTATCGGCCGCGACTTACAAGTTGTAGGTCGTGGGTTCGAGCCCAGGCAGGCGCATTACTTTGTGTAAATTATTTCATCACCACTGCTCTCAAAACGGTGAAGGAAAACATCGTGAGGAAACCGGCATGTCCTAGAACCAAAAATTCGAAGACATGTGACATCCACCAACCCGCACTGGGCCCGCGTGGTGGATAACGGCCCATTCCCTCTCACAGAGAGGAGGCCTGTGTCCCAGCAGTGGGAACATTAATAGGCTGATGATGTGATGTGTGATGATGCGAGAAATAAATGCCCCTTAAATTTAATGAAAGCAGAATTACTCATCCAGTTTAATCTAGAGCTATCCTATACAGAATTCTTCACCTTTATTAAAGAGAAAAAAGGAAACTATAAAAGAAGTTAAATTCTATTATGTAACACTCACTCCCCAGACTATTGTTTGAAACAGCACATTTTTCTAATGAATGAAACATTTTTGACTTAAATTTTGTTTTTTTTTTTATTCAGAGGACGAAGAAGACTCAACTACCTAAAGTTGCCCTATAATCTGATTTAAAATAACATATTTTTATTAAAATACATTTTCAACAGCTATTTCTGCTATCTATTGTCATGTAAACGTAATTTAAAACTCAAATACTTAGATAAATATTTAAAAACTTCTGATTATATACGTTTTTTAACTATGTCCCGCTTTCGGCGAAAGAATCCCGTTTTTTTCACTCAAAAAGTTTCAAAGTCCCGACTTGGAAAAAAAATCTGGCAACGCTACTACATACCTATTCGCGAGCTGGCTGGCCCCCTGATCCTCCGACTGCACAGCAAAATTTGTTCTTTTTAGTTCGCTTCTCACATGCACGTCGCACACGCAATCGGATTTTTGATTTTTACATAAACTTTTTTTATATACAATTTTTTAGTTATTATCTTTTTTTTTCGAATTATTTTTAACATATAAGTGGTATATATTTTTGTAATCACCTGTTAAAATCCTTTATTTTGATACTCGATGGGTTTGGAAGAAAAAAAAAAACAAAAGAATGGCGCCCAAAAGCCGCCATGTTTGTTTTTTTAACTTCACCTATCTAAGAACACCTTGGCAGTCAAGACATAACCACAGATAATATAATAACATAACTAACGACGTCTTAATTAAATAAATTCGTCTAGCGCTTTGAAACATATAAGTTAATAATGAATATTACAACATACATATAAGATACGCGCGAAAAACATAGCCCTTTCCTTGCAGCCGGATATAAAGTGCAATACCTACAGAGGAGACCACAATCTTTTATGGCAATTTTATAAAAAATAAATACAATTTATTTCAGACATTATGGTTCATGATCCATAATGATGTTTGTACACACTACTTTATAGTCTTGACTTAAAAATATTTACTACTTTTCCAGGAAATACCAGAAAATGGTGCTGATGTAGCTCACTTGAATGCAGTGCATTCACCATCGTTAGTGTCAAGTCTAGGAGAGAAATATCCATTGTTGTATGATCTGATAGGTAAGTAATGTTTTTCTTCTTTATACACACTCACACAAATTCACTAATCCCTGATTTCACCAGCTATTCGATATTGGTCGGACTTAATGACGTCTGTGAAGTTCGCTTTTCGCTACGCTGCCGCCTCACACACAGTGCCCCAGTCACATGAATTTGCTACTACAGCGACTGTTCTGAGCCGACATTATAAGATTTAATTCTACCTGTAGTTTTCGTAAAATAAAGCAATGCTTGCAGTATTGAACCATTTCTACGGATCTCGACGAGATTCATTGCTTTGGAGCCATTTTTTGTAAGTAATCAAATTAGTACTTCCAGAGTTTATTCCAAACAAACAATTTTACTTCATGAAAATATTTGTTGTTCTTCAATTCACTTATTTACATTGGGCTCACGTGGTAGATAACAGCCAGGGGCGTAGCTATCGGACGACTAGCCGGTACCGTGCACCGAGGCCCCCACGCTAAGTGGGCCCTTGGACCCTGACCAGCAATCTCAAAAACTAGCGAAAATTTCTTCCACCTTCGTACTCGTAATCTAAATAAAATAGGTTGCAACACGACTTGAATCACAAAATCAAAAAAAAACAAAAATACCACCATATCAAATAATACAGTAAAATTTTCAAAAAATTTCGAACATTATACCATTAGATAGCACCATTAAGTAGAATTACATTCTTTTTTTCGCAACGTTACAAGATTTGCATATTTTTAAAGAAATGGCATCAATACAAACAAATGAAATCTGGTGACAAAATTCATTGGCAAATCCCGCAGCACAGTGAGACTTAGTAAATCTTAGGTTTTGTCGGTAAAGCCGAGGTTTTATCGTAGTTTGGGCTTTTACAGTAACATATATCTATATTTTGGAAGATTTTTTGCACCAGGGCCGTTTGTTAGCTAGTTACCCCTCTGATTACAGCCCACTCCCTCTCAATAGACTAGGTGTCTGTGTCTACGTGTCTGTGTCCCAGCATTGGAAACATTATAAGCTGATTATGCTAGTAGTATCAGCTTTATTAGTACTCACTCCTTTACCCAACGGAGTCGTCAGGAACTACAGAACACCACCTGCGACTATCCTTACATAATACTTTAACTTAATTTACATTCATATATCTGATCATACACGTACGCCGGTGAGTATTACGCGCCTGGCCATTTAAGAATATCACCAGTAAGATCCGTATATGTCCTTCTTAAGTTTACATAGATTATGACTATCCTTACAGGATGCCACGTCTGGGCAGCAACGTGGAGCAGAAACGAAGACCACACAGCAAACATGACCTTGACCCATGACTACAGGATCATGAAATATGACTTGGGTCATGTGGATGTACAAGTTACACAGGTAAGTAGAATTCATAGACTGAGTTGGTGATCATACTATGTACGAAGGATATGCACGAAGACGTTTGCCACGATAGCTGCAAGAAAGATTACCATTCCGAAAATTAGAAAGCCGCTTTTGCGAAAAGTTCCGACGTTTTATTTTATTATATGTATATCAGTGTCTACTTCTTAACTTTTTTATTTACTGAAAAATCTCCTGGCAAAAATGGCTAACGACAAGGCCGGACAAAGACCGGATGGGGAGTGGACAAAAAGCCTTAGGGCGGTTACGCAATACACGTCCGTGTCCGTGATCCGTGTCCGTGAGTTCCGAGAGTTCGCACTAACTCTCGGAACTCACCTAACCGCCCGTACCCTCGCATCGTTGTTCACTATTTTCTCTGATACTTATTCGCCATTCCCAAAAATAATTGCTCACAAATTAAAACTTCCTTCTATATATTCGCCGAAACGTGTATCGGCGATTTTTCGCTTAGAATTTTTTGTTTCAATATTTCTATGATAGCAATTGAAATAAAATAAAAATAATAATAAATAAATAAATAAATAATAATAAATAAATAATAATAATTTATAATAAATAAATAATAATAATTTATAATAAATAAATAATAATAATTTATAATAAATAAATAATAATAATTTATAATAAATTATAAATATTATACACATTTTAATGAAACATATGGCATTCTTTATTTTTTGCGCCGCACATTTGACGAATCTTCTTTAGTGAATATCCGTAATATTTCTGAAAATTCTTTAAAATCTTTTTGTACGTCTATAATGTTACTCCTTCCCCACAGATAGGACCCGGCCATGTCCGCCTGCTGCTACAATCCCCAGTGGGCCCGATCCTAGTGTCCCAGTCAGTGACGCCACTGGGGCCGTCTCTCCAGAGGGTCATACACCGGATGTTCTCGCCCGCCTACAACGCGCCTTTCGCGGCGCTGTCAGTTAAATCTGAGGGGGATATGGTGAGTTTATACAATATATGTAATATATACCTATTTATTTATACAAAAAATAGCAACCGAATTAAGAAAGAAACATCGTAACAAAACTATTTCTTTTCACCTCTTTTGTTAAAAGTTTTATTTTTTTAACTTTAATATACAGAGTGCTTTTTAATTCATTGACTATATCTATCTGGGAGTGAAAGTTACAATTGTTGTTACGAGATCAATACACATGAACAAAAACAAACAAAACAATCAATCAATACATATGAATAAAAACAATATTTTTATGATTAGCGAACGTAAATTTACTAATCAGCTAAATTTAATTAAGGGGATTGAAATGAACTCGATCTTATCAACGTTTTTATTTTTCTTACATTTACAAGGTTAACTTTCTTGTTTCTTGAGACGCGTGAATTAAGGCGTCGTGTGTCCACGCACGACGCCTTAATAGCGAAATAAAAACGTTGATTAAAAGAAGAGGGAGTTCATTTCAATCGCCTCCAAATATTTTTACTTATATATTTCAAAGTTGATGCAATAGTAAAAGTTAACCAATAAGCTAGTTAGGTAGCCAATTAATTAAAAGTCAAACTGTATGTAGATTCGCCAGCACGGTTGGCAGTTGCAGTACGCCCACTTAAACTTTTAAAGCACCTCTATACTATTTACTTATTTATTGATTCATATTTTTACTTAGCCTCAAACTAGTACTCCACTGCTGAACGAAAACCTCCTCATTCATCTCCAAAACACTGCTTTGCGTGAAAACCTCGAAGAGAAAATGCTAAACACATTTTTGTACTTTTTCTAGTTCGAACGTGACATTAAAATCTGGAACAGCAAGCGTTTCGTCTCGGCCCCAGCTTACGTCAAGACTGACAAGACGATACGAGCCTTCAGAAATTGGTTCTCACAATTCTATAGTGAAAATAGTGTGCCTTTCAGGGAAGCCAACCAAAATACACTGGACTGGTGATAATACGATGTGCAGTAGTGCGAGTGCGACTTAGTGCGAGTTTTTACTTGTGCTCGATCGCTTTAACGAAAACGACAATTTGTATTGAAACGTACGCATTCTTATAGTCAAGACAGTAGCCTAAGATCCCACTGAAAAACTCTGCAGGTATCTTTGTTTGATTTATTTAAATTTCATGATCAGACATGCAATCAATAAAACTTCACAAAGTAGAAAAGATTGACAGCAATTCATAAAAATGAAGTATTATCAAAAACAAAATACATGCAGATTTTTGTATTGGGGTCTCATACCTACTACAGACTACGGCCCTGCCTTAACTTTAAGAATGTGTACGAAAAAGGTCCCGAAATATATCAAAGACATAAAAAAAAATACATTTTTATATTTGTAAATGTTAAATTATATTATAATTATGTGAAAAAAAATATAGATAGAATTGTGATTATTTAGACGTAGTCATTAATTATTTAAGTGTGTAAAAGTGTGCTTAGGTAACTATTATTTAAATTGATACTAATATTGTAGGTAATACTGTTAATAAAGGTTGTCTCAAAATGAGTTTCGTTTTTGATACTTAAAAAAAACCGGCCAAGTGCTAGTCGAACTAGCGAACGATTCACGTCGGAGGGATCATTTACAAACTATTGTTTTTCATTTAAAAAAAAACCACAAATACTGATCTTTAATTTAACAGTAAATAAAACGAGTTTGAACTAATTCTATTTTTTTTTTAAGTGTCATTATCGAAATACATATTTTCTGAATCTGTTGCTATAAGGACATGAATGTGACTTGATGCCAAATTGTACCTACAAATTAAAAAGTATTTTACGTAAAATGTGTTTTTTTATTGATCGATTCCAATTTAGGCTTGCGAGACCAATGCACCTATTTGAATTTCTTTTTTACATTGTTTTTCAACCTGTGGGTTGCGACCCCCTGGGGGTCGCGAAGCCTCTACTGGGGGTATGCAAGAGGTCGCGAAAACTGCCTCAGTATAAAAAAAGATAAAAAATATAGATTTATTATAAAAAATAACTAAAGGATATAAACATTTGTATGTTAATACAAATTAACAAAAAAAGACCTATGAGTACTCGTTCCGCGAAGGTTGCACTTGTTTCTGATTAATAAATTTCACCCAAAATGGAACCGTTTTTGCTAGATTGAGAATTAAATCATCTTCCAAATTTAAACGATTTCTTTGCTAACTTTTAAAACAACTAAAATGTCAACTCGCACAAGTACCAGGTGGCGAATAGAATCAAACATTATGTGTTATTAATTCTGGGCATTAAGTTTTTCTTTTTAACGAAAAGGAATCCAAATTGGCAGACTTGAATTTCAAGTGCAACATCCCATCGTCAGATAATGCCAGCAGATTTTCTTTGAGCTTGGTTGCCAAATTTGCCTCTTTTATAGCTGCATTTGCCTCATTTATAAGCAGATTTAAAATCCACGTTTGCCCAGTGTTCTCCGATATCTCTCACACTGAGAAGTAATGGCACAATTCTTCTTTCAAAGAACATCTCATAAAAATTCCAATAAGCCCAAACACAACTAGGATACATTGTTTTATTTCGGAGTTACATTGCCTACCTTCCGGCATCATCATCAGATCAGTTCCATGGTAATATTTTCATTAGTACTAAGAGTAGGTATATGCTTCATCATAGTCGGTTATTGAAGATTTCTTATAGTCGTGACACCCTTATCATTAAGGAGTTCCAGTGACTATCTGTGGTCTTTTTCATCTGTTCCACTTTACAAAATGATGCATTCTGTGTGCAAATGATTGTATTGTTGATGAAAAATATAAAATACCAAAATCGCTATATATGCCTATAATATTTGAGGAGTTCCCTCGATTTCCATAGGATACCATCAGATTCTGACTTAGTGTCAACGGGACCGGCTCGGGAGTATACCCTTTCATACACAAAATGAATTTTCAAAATCGGTCCACAATCGGCAGAGTAGGTAATTGTGGAACAAAAACACACAAAATAAAAAAAACATACAGTCGAATTGAGAACCTCATCATTTTTGAAGTCGGTTAAAAAAAATGTAAGTGTCGGGGGTCGCGAAATATTTTTTCTTATTATGGGGGTCGTGTCATGAAAAAGGTTGAAAAACACTGCCATAGGGATGTCCACCATGCCGATGCCGCATCGCCTTACGTCTTGTAGACGGAATCAAATTGTGTACTCGCACACTCCCCGAAATTTCACTGATAAAAAGCCGACAGAAAAAAAACTTGAGGGGTGTGAAGGGACACCCGGATGGAACGAAGTGGCAAAAAAAATGTATATATACATACACACACACAAATATATATATAAATATTTATATATATATATATAAACATATATATATATGAGAGAGAGAGAGAGACAGACAGAGAAACACGCGCACGCCGCACGGCTCACAACTATAGCAAAAGTGTCGTTCCAACTTTTGGTCTTAATTTTTTCCGTCTAGCCCCCTTTCGCAACGCGTGATAAGGAACATCGTTCCAAAAAAAATTGTAACTCGCCGTTTATATTCAAGGGTCTGAAGCTTACTCGACTAGAGCATCGTTGCCGATGAGATTCTTGGCCCGTCTGTTCTCGAATTAATCGAGTAGGTCAAATAAAACCAAAAAGATATTAAACTACACCTAATAGTTTATTATAATAGAGATTTTAGTCATTTAGTTATGTTTATTAATGTTCAACCACATTAACATCTGTAGCGATTTTAAACTCAGCGTATTCAATAAATCCATCATTATTTTTGTCCGTTTGTTTCAAGGCTCCTTCCACCATTTCTTCCAAATCTGAATCTTTATATACTATGCCGTTCTCTTTGTCAGCTTCTGAAAGAAATATACCATATTATTATTAATCCATTTATTTAAGGCGACAGGGCCCATATAACATAACTTAAACCTAAACGAACATAATCATGGTGTTAGTAACAATACAAACTTATACCTATGTTAGTAACACAATAACAACAGATACAAATTGAACAACGTTTAAAATTTAGGTAAAATGTGATTTTTTAATTCGTGGACTAAACTGACATTTAGGGGGATGTCACTTTATCGTTACATTAAAATAGTGTCGTACCCTGAGTAATCGAAAGTTAATCTAAAATCTAAAAAAAAGTAGATCGAAAATGAAACTATTTCACGGCATAAAAAAATAATTTGGTTAGAAAGTAGCGGCCCATATTAAGTATCTACTCATTTATGTCAGACTTAATTTTATCGATTGCATTTATTTTATTGTTGATTTCATATTTAACACAATAAAAGTTCATGTACTATGTGTATGAATACTTTTATATTTAAATATATTACGTTTATATTCATAAAACATTTATTTACACCAATTAGTAAAAATATATTCAGGAGTCATGTCACATCGATTCGATGAATCACTTATGATTGAGCCTTACCTACAACACTATGCTCCGCGCTTGCAACATTTAAAAAAAATAAGGTCAATTACTTACGGTTGGAATTTTCAACAACCAATAAATACATAAGTTCTTTTAATCAATCAAGAGCGTAAATGTAAAATTTCACGTGCCCCATTTACCTACAAACTGTAGAAATTTCAAACAAACATTCAACCCCTTTTTTACCCCTTTACGGGCGGAATTTCCAAAAAACAACAAATGCTTGAATTCTTTTTATCAATCAAGAGCGTAGATGTAAAATTTATCGTGACCAATTTACAAACTATAGAAATTTCATACAAACTTTCAACCCTTTTTTTACCCCTTTAGGGGTGGAATTTCCAAAAACGAATAAATATTTTTTTTTTATCCACCAACAGCATAAACCTAAAATTTCACGTGTCCAACATAAAAACTGTAGAAATTACATAAAATCTTTCAAACGCCCTTTTACCCCCTTAAGGGTGGAATTTCCAAAAATCCTTTCTTAGCCACTTGAGAATTCTGAAGACTTGAGAATCTTACGTCACTTGAGAAACCTCCCTGCCAAATTTGATCTTTATACGTCAAGCGGTTTTCGATATTTGACCTTTCGCTTTTATATATATATAGAAGATAGACAGAGGAACCACTACGTCTATTTGAAAAAAAATCAACTTTTGAAAGATACATTTCCTGATGGTTATGTACCTACAGTATTCACAACGGATCTCTGTCTCTGAAGTTGGCTGCAAGACCCTGCGCATTTGCTATTTCTGTGTCAATGTTGAAGGTGAAGATAGCATTGTATAACTGCCTGTTTCACTCACTTGCGTGTGTCGCATCGTCCTATCTCGCTTACTCTATGCAGTATACGCGATGACAAACTGTTTCTTGCGCAATGGTTCGCAGAGCCTAACTTCAAAGACTCAAAGATCCACTGTGAGGCTGTGATTACTGTACTTTATTATGGCCCAAGCAAAGCCGGGCGAGCCACTAGTGATTAAATAAAACAACAAATAAATTAAATAACATTTATATTTAGATATAATCCCCGGCACGTAAGTTAGATGAAAAGAAGTTGTTTTTTAGATCTCATTGGTAGTGAAGCGGGGCTCGCCGAACATTCCGAGCGCGCGATTGGTTGGTCAATTGACCAAAGGATAGATTGATCACGTCGCGTCCACGTACCGTTCGTTCTATGTGGTGGTTGGTCAGTTCGCGAAATATGCGCGAACTTACCCCCAGTACGCCAAAACCTTGCCAACTTACATGCCGGGGACTATACACTAAGCAGGTTATGAAGAGAGTTTTAGTCAGATTTGTTAAATTATATTATTAATGTTCCACCACATTAACATCTGTAGCGGCTCTGAACTCAGCATAATCAATAAATCCATCATTATTTTTATCAGTCTGTTTCAATGCACCTTCGACCATTTCTTCCAATTCTTTGTCTTTGTATGCTATGCCAAACTCGGTGTCAGTATCTGAAAGCAATGATAGAATAGAATAGAGTAGAATAAAAAAATAAAAATAGAGTTTTAAAAGTAGAGTACAGTAGAATAGAATAGAATATAATATAATAGAATGGAATGGACAGGGAATAGAATGGAATGGAATAGTATAGAATATAATAGAATAGAGTAGAATAGAATATTATAAATAGAATAGAATAGATAAAGAATAGTATAGAATAGAAGAGAACAGAATAGAATAGAATATAATAGAAAAGAAAAGAAAAGAAAAGAAAAGAAAAGAACAGAACATAATAGAATAAAACAGAAAAGAATATAATAGAATAGAATATACTAGGTATATGCGAAATTAGTCAAAAAAGTGCCGAGCTATGCAAAACGTCTTAAAAAATTTAGCATATCTTCACTCGATAAACGAAGAGCTAATATAGATTTTATTTCTCTTTTTAAAATACTGCACAGTAAAATAGACTGCCCCCAGTTGTTAAGTAAATTTAATTGTAACCTACCCTACAATTATCCGCGTCACTCTATCTAGCTATTACGACCTCCATTCCGCAAAACTGTATCAGGATCAAACTCCCCCATCCCCAGACCTTGCAGGCTTCTTAATAATTGCGATGAATCAGTAGATATTTATTCCACAGCACTTCAAAAAATCAAGCGCCAAGTTCATCAAAAGTAATTGCCATATTATTGTTTTTTTTTTCGTGTCATCTTTGTGCCTATTATATTTCTAAAACTACCCACTAGTTGTTGTGTTATTTCTGCACGATTATTGTAATTTTATAGAATGTAATTTTATGTATCGCATCATATTGTATACTATGATTGTATCTTATTGCTTGTATTATTAGAATAAACAGTGCCAATAAATAAATAAATAAATATTGTGCACCAAAAAAGTCTCTTTACCATAGATTTTTTTAATGCTTAATTAAATATTTGTCAAGGTATACAGGGTGACTTTTAATTCAATGGAAATATTTCAGAGGCAGAAAGAACTCTTTCGTTTATATCAACTTGTACCTGTGTTCTGTTCAGTAAAATTACGTTCCCATAACTTTTAAAAATGTGCTATATATAATTTTGTTACACTTCAGTACTCCGGCACTCCCCAACCTCAGCTGCTTACATTCATAAATTCGCTTATTAAATTGGTACATTAAGATGGCTTATTTTATTTGTCTTGATTTTTCTATACAATCCAGTAATCCAAATATTCCAATAATCCGTTACCTACTAATTTTCAATAGTGCCGGATTAGTGAGACTCTATAGGTACTGTATTTTCTTTTTGAGATATTCAGTGTCAGTATCATAGTGATTGTTGTAAACAGAAACATGAACAATGAACATGAATAGATATATAAAAATTTTGCAACCCTGTAACAATCTACTGTCAAGTATCTTCATGGAAATTAAATTTAATCAAAAACAAAAATATCTGATGATTTTTGCAGTGGGATCATAAGATATACTAGTGTAGTGTTATATGATCTGTGGCTATTCGATTGCCAATTAATTAAAAGACACTCTGTATAATGGTGGCACTACACATCGCTATTCGATGTTCGCGTTTTTGTTCGTCTTTGTTCGCTAATTCCGAATAACGCGAATACACCGACTACACATGGTTCATGAACAGCAAATATGCCGAACATTTACGAATATTTTTGCTATAGTTTACGATGGACGTGTTAACTGCAGCAGCGGTTTATTATTAATATTGTTCTAATTACCAGTACATATTATGCGTACGTAAACAAAAGTCTTTAAAAGAACATGGAGAAGAAGACGCTGCCCATCACGGTCTTCTTCTCCATGTTCTTTTTAAAAATTCACAAAAATCGTAGGCCTATAAAGTACTACAGAGCGAGCGATGTGTGGCCGGTAAACGAACATATTCGCCATATTCGCAATCCTTTGATATGTTGCAAAAAACCGACAGCCGGGCGGATACGGGTGTTCGAGTATTTGGCGTGTTCGTCTTGTTCGTGAGAATAGGCAAATATAGACGAATAGAGCCGCGCGCGCGTCCTATTTGGACGTATAAGACAAATACGCGAACACGAATAGCAATGTAAAGTGCCACCTATAAGAATATAAGGATGATCGGAGAGATAGGTTATTTCAAGAAAGGTTGTACAGGAATTAGGAAAAACACTTTGTCCGAAAGTGGGACAGATTAAGTAAACAAATTTGGTGGAATGTACGGTGAAGCTTATCAGCCAGGACTTAAATTTTTGGGTTATAGGTTATTCGGCACACAAACGTCACCCAAAAGGCAATGAAGAGGGCTAACTATGTTCGAAGTTTCCTTGCGCGATCGCATCAGAAATGGGGATATCCGACATAGCCCGAAGAATTGCGAAACATAAGTGGCAGTGGGCAGGGCACATTGCTCGCAGAACGAATGGCCGATGGAGCCGAAAAGTTCTGCAGCCTAATTGCGTAAGTGAATTCTGCAAAGGAAACAAGTCGATTCTATCAAAGAATCAGAATCATTTCTTTCTACTTTTTCGGTATTGCGTAACTAATTTGGAAAGCTAGCGTTAGCTTTCCAAATCCTCCTTTGAGTTGAACACAGACTACTTAGAGATACTACGGAGTTGAAGATATATGACATTTGCATTATACAATACCAATAGTGAATTTTTATCTCGATTTTTCCGCTTTCATTCATTGTTTTACAATCAATTCTACGTTAAAATATTGGTAATGAAAGGAGCATAACCTTTCCGTTTCAGAGCGTAATATGCAATACGAAAAGTCGTTTTTGGGAAGGTTCCACCTTGTTTGCTTTGCAGAATTCACTTACGCAATTAGGTTGCTGGAGTGGCGACCGCGAAGCGGAAGACGATATGTTGGAAGGCCTCCTACTAGGTGGACCGATGACCTGTGCAGCCGTATTGCGTAAGTGCGCAAAGAAGTTGAACTCTATCCAACCGACCAAATCGGCCAATCACACAAAACGGACGCGTCATTCATCTCGCATGTGATTGGTCGATTTGGTCGGTTGGATAGAGTTTAACTTCTTTGCGCACTTACGCAATAAGGCTGCTGGTTAAGGTTGCGGAAATCTGCTGGATACGAGACGCACGGGATCGGTCAATGTGGCGACGCCTATGTCCAGCAGTGGACGTCTTTCGGCTTAAATGATGATGACAATGATGGGTCATTCAGCCAACTATGGAACTGAGACCAGGGGCCAGTTGCCCCTTTTAAAAAATTATAATGGAATACTGGGCCCACATTTCTTTCTTTCATTTAGGTAGATGTTAAACATGTATAAGCATTTTACCTGAACTACCAGGAGGACAAAATCACGAAGAAGTATTTCCAAAGCTGGAATCATGCGTGGTAAAGATTCACAAACAATCAGGAGAGAAAACTGCATAAAATTATTTACCATTAATTAACCCTAATTTGAGACCCCACCATTAAAAAAAATATTTTGCATAGACAAAAAAGGAATTTTGTTTCTACTTTTGGGTCCATAATATAGGTACAAAATACTCACCAAGTTTTTTTTTATTATAATCTCTGTAACTGATAAAAACAAAATAAAATGAAACAAATGATGGAAAATAATAATTTATTTATACTAAGAAAAGAAAAGAAAAGACAAGAAAAGAATAGAACAGAACAGAACAGAACAGTATAGAATAGAATAGAAAATAATAGAACAGAACAGAACAGAACAGAACAGTATAGAATAGAATAGAATAGAAAAGAATAGAACAGAACAGAACAGAACAGAACAGTATAGAATAGAATAGAATAGAAAAGAATAGAAAAGAATAGAAAAGAATAGAAAAGAATTGAAAATAAAATATTTTTTTAAATGTCTGTAACTGATAAAAACCAAATAAAATGAAACAAATGATGAAAAATAATAATTTATTTAGACTAAGAACGAACATATAAAATACAAATTGTAAAAAAACTCCTGACGAGTAAAGCAAGTTAACAAGAAAGGAGTAAAAGTAAAGGAAGAAGACCTTGCCTTCTTCTGAGGTTCGAGCGTATGTTTGCTGTAAAATTGTCGAAGGAGGTGTATAGTTGTCGGCACATATCTTGGCAAGAGTCGTTAGAAGCTCACAAGTAATTTTTTTGGTCTCTTTGGTTACCAAGCGGGACGCGGGACGTTTAGCACCGTTCCGAGAGCGCGATTGGTTGGTCAATTGACACAAGGATCGACTGACCAACAGCGTTGCGTCCATGTTCCATTCGCTCTATATGGTGGTTGGTCAATTCGCACACTGCGCGAACTTACCCCAAAACCTTGCCAAGCTACATGCCGGGGACAATAGGATGAAAAGCTTGAAAATATAGGGAATATCGATCATAGGAAATATTTTTTTTAGTCATCGTCCCTATTCTGAGAAAAACCCTTTTTAATAGGGCAAAAGAAGTTTTTTTAGTCCGTCAACTAGATTAATAAAAAATATTGAATCATATTTTATAATTCGTCACATTTACAAAAAATAACGACCGCAGGCCATCGCTCGGATTCAGCCGGATCTATGCAGCAGAGTCATTAAAAATTGGACCTCTCGGATTCGTGCCACCATACGAAGCCGCGGCGGACATTTGAACGATGTCATATTCCATCCATAATGGCATAAATGGGCCTTTTAAATAAAAAAAAAATTTCGTTAATATTTCACACACATCTTGTTTTATTCAATTTTAACATCGACCCGTCCGTTGAAAGACCCTTTAGTATATGTTACATTAGACCATTCTGACATAAGAAAAATATACGCCGTTCAGTAGTTTCATCTATGTTCGCACAACTCGACGAATTCACCCTTTCTGCAATTGCACTCTTTTTTTAAATATTTTTTTTTTGTTAATCACGCTATTCTTAATTGAAATTAGTTGAATATTATTTTCTATTTTTTTTTAGTTAAGTTTTCTAATAAAGCGTGTTTTATCGTTTTTTTTAACTATTTTTATTTTTTACTTTAGTTCAATCGGTAATCCTGAAGATTCTGGTAAGGATAATGGGACAAACTATTTAAATTATTGCATTGTCATCGGTCATTGATAAGTGTGCAATGTTTCAAATTAATCCAATGTTTTGAAGGGGGTGAAAATCACGTTCATTGATTCCGTTGCATAGATACATACCAAGCTAATAAATGCGTGTTAAAAACAAAAGGAGCTGGGGGATTATACGGGATGGAAGTGTAAAAAAAGGGGACATAGCAGAAAACTCCTCCTATCTAGCTCCAGCCAATTCCTTCTCTTTCTCAGCCTTCTTTGCTTTGTAATCACTGATCCTGTACTCCAAATAGTCGACGTATCCATCCTTGTTTATGTCTGTATGCTTGAAAACATGCTCCAGAAGTTGTTCGAGCTGTTCGTCGGTATAAGTATTGTGGTTTTTGTCCACTTGCCCTGGAAATATGAAAAACCTTTTGAGATCGTGTATCTAGAAAATGAGTACCACTGATGTTTTATATAACAATGACTGAAGTTCCAAGACTGATTATCCAAGTATAGTTCTCGCCAAACTTCTTAGCCGCCCTGAAGTTGGCTACAATGGCTGCGCGGTAGTAAATCTTATACATAATCAGCACCGTTTCGTGTCTCGCGCATGCGGAAAGCCAATTTCAGGGCGGCCCAGAAGTTTGGCGAGAGCTATACGCAGGTAAATTATATAGTGCACAAGTGTGTGCACAAACACAGTTGTTGGAACTCTCTGTTCCTTTATTCCTAGTTCGATGGGACGACAATTCTACATGACCATAGAAAACTCAGGCGCAGGTAGTCACACTGGGTCGCGGTCGCGGATAAATTTGAAAAAGAATTACCGCAGCCCTGGCTCAAGCAACTGAAGGAACACGGGTGGGTTTTAGTCAGTAAAAGTCTAACACGCCCCCCCGCTTCACCCAGAGTGGAAGAAGTCATTGGACGATTTACAAAAAAAAAAAATGTTAGTCACACTGATAAGTCCAGTCCAGGCTGTTCTGCTCTGAGAATATCCTCAACAATTACCGTTTACGCACTACATCCGAACTCTATCCGTCATAATTTGGAATCGGATCGGATATATATATAGATAGATAAACCATGTATTTTATTTTTATGTGCGTAACCGCCCTATGATCTGTGAGGTGAGAGATGACGATATTAAACGTCATCTCTCACTCATACCTGTGTGACAGTTTCATTCAAAGCTTATATTGTGCCACTATTTTTAGACTTCTTATGTTAAATATTGTTTAATTTCTCTTGTTCTACGATAATCATATTTTAGAGCTCCTACAGCCTGTGATACAGGATTACCTAGTACAGGCATCTTACATTATTATACCTACATTAGTTATCTAAGATTGAAACTGTGTTTTTACCTTTCTAATTTCTGAATAAAGATATATTATTATTATTTTGGTTTTTAAACTTAAGTTTCTCAGGTAAGAACCTGGTGTTTTTATAAGATCTCACGGGTGTAAACCCTGGTGAAATCCTAATTTTCTATTTGAACTGGTAAATTATTTTGTACTGCACTCAAATCGTAATCTAAATCTAACTGTAAAAACTAATACTGACTACTGATACTGTATAATCTAACTGTTTATTATTATTATTTTGGTTTTTAAACTTAAGTTTCTCAGGTAAGAACCTGGTGTTTTTATAAGATCTTACGGGTGTGAACCAAGGTGAAATCCTAATTTTCTATTTGAACTGGTAAATTATTTTGTACTGCACTCAAATCGTAATCTAAATCTAACTGTAAAAATTTTCTTACTATTCGGCAAGTGCTGTTCAATATTGCAGCTTTTTGTAGTGTTAGGTATGTGTATTTTGATAGATTGAGAACATTAAAACTATTGTATATTTGTTTCGGAATAACACCTGTTGTTGATATTACTATTGGAACTATTGTAACTCTGTTCATTTTCCAAACTCTGGTAATTTCTTCTTGTAACTCTGTGTACTTCCTAATTTTTTCCGAGATAGTTTTTTGTATATTATTAGTATTTGGGACCGCTATATCTATTATGTATGTGTGTTTGTTTTCTTTATCAACAAGTGTTATATCTGGTCTGTTGTTATAAATAGTGTGATCTGTAATTATTGTGCGGTCATAATATATTTTGTATAATTGATTTTCTAAAACAGCTCTGGGTGAATATTTGTAATATGGTGTGTACGGATCCTGCATGAGTTTAAGTTTGATTGCAAGTTTTTGGTGTATAATATTAACAAGTTGATTATGCCGGTGAGTATAGTCGTTCTGAGTCAATGTCATACAAGCTCCCGTAATATGTTGTATTGTTTCAGGTTTGCTATGACATTTTCTGCATAAATCGTTTCTAACTGTACTATCTTTTATAATATATTTTTTATAATTTTTGGTATTAATGACTTGGTCTTGAATGGCTAGCATAAATCCTTCTGTTTCTGGAAACAGCCCACTTAATTCAAGCCATTTGTTGGAAGCTTCCCTATCAATGTGTGTTTGGTATAGATCGTTAGGATGTCTTCCGTGTAGTTCTTTCTGTCTCCATTTTTTATGTATCTCTTCTATGTGTCTTGCTTTGTCTATTGTTTCAATATTACCTTCGCTAAGATTCAGTGGTGTATATTTTTTATCTATCTCTGTTATTGTTTTATGTAATTGACTAGTGTTCTTCTTGCTATAAAAGAATTGTTTTAGGTTAATTATTTACCTTTTGTGTAAATGTGATATTTCAATTAAGCCTCTGCCCCCCTCCTTCCTGGATATAATCACTCTTTCGATTGCTGATTTAGGGTGGTGATATCTATGTTGTGTAAGAATTGTTCTAGTTTTAATTTCAAGTGCATTTAATTCTGTTTTAGACCACTTTATAACGCCAAAGGAATAAGTTAGTATAGGTATAGCATAAGTATTTATAGATTTGAACAAATTTTTACCAGCTAGTTGCATTTTACATAATGAATGGATTCTTTTACAATATTCCTGTTTTAATTTATCTTTAATAGATTCGTGTTCTAATAGTCGCGCTTGGTTGTATCCTAAATATTTATAAAATTCTTAATTTTTCATTGCTTCTATTACTTCTTCCGAATCTGTTGTGTAATTTCCGCCGTCTATCTTACCCTTTTCTATGTTAAGCTTTCGGAATTTGTCTAGTCCAAAATCCATTCTAATGTCTTTCGAAAACGATGTTGTTATGTCTAATAAACCATGTAAATCTGTATTTTTATTAGCGTATAGTTTTAAACCATCCATATAAAGTAAATGTGTTATTTGGTGTAGTAGTGATCTATTGTTCTTTATGTCAAATCCTAATTTAGATTCGTTTAATGCGCGAGAGAGTGGATTTAGGGCTAGACAAAACCATAGAGGGCTTAGTGAGTCCCCTTGAAATATTCCCTTTTTAATTGCTATTTCATCTATTATTATTATTATATTGCTATCATCATTTGCGGCAAATCTAAGCAGTTGCTGCTGAGTAGCAGTATTTTAGATGGAGCGAATGCCTCTCTGACTTCTACAAGCCAGTTAATCTATAAAACGATACCCCTTGGTAAGACATGAGTGACATGAGTCATAATTATTAACTTAGGCCACCCGTGCATTCCCCGAAGGAGAGGTCGCAACGGAATGCACCTGTCAATGTCAAATATCAGTGTCAAATGTTATTGTCATTTTAACTTCAATTTAGAAACGTCAACCCTTGGCTCTGACACATCAAAGACATAGAGAACTCTGAATTAGATAGCTGAGAAGTGTCATAATAAAACCATGACGACATCAACGAAGTTTTAATAAAAACATTACACCTACAGGCACCAAGAGTTACATTCATGTTTAAGTCCCATGTTATAGGGGGCGATACTATCTACTGTAAATACCTTCGTAGGTCTTCGTGGCCTGCTCCTAAATTATTATATGAAACCTAAAAAAACATACAAATTTAAAAATAATATGATACAAGACAATACTTACCCCAGATTCAAGTAGGGTTTTCATTCATGCACACACATTCACAAAACATTTTCTGTCTCATGTTATAATCATGGTTTGACAGATCTGGACCCGGCACTATGATGCGGCGGTAAGATGGACTTATACTTCTTAAAAGATAGCTTGATCTCTGCGACAGCTGTCAGTATCATCAATACAGTAACAATAGCGCTTGACAGGCTAACAATCACGTAACAATAAAGTATACGTCAGTTTGACATATGTCGCATAGATCAAGCATCTTTTATGAAGTATAGTTCATATTGAATACATTTTCATCCCCGTTTTATGAGACAGGGTAGTTTTTAATTCAATGGCAATATTTCTGAGACTGAAAGTGGTCTTGAATGTGAACAACTTTTACTATAAGAGCAATCTTACTTATTTATTTATCATATATATAAAGCTTTAAAAAACAACAAAATATCAAAAATAAAAGTGCCGTTTCCTACAAATTGTCGAGTTATATCCTACTGAACTGAACAGCTGATTCTTTTTCATCTAACAGAGTTGATCCCAAGAAAAATTAAAAGTAATATTGCCAACAAATTAAAAGTCACCTTGTAGTATTTTAAAATACCGAAGCTGTTCTCAAGGGATTCAGCAATATAGGTATTTATTTGATAGGAATTCTATGTCGACTAAAATGCAGACAATATGACCCAGTTACAAAACAGCTTTTTGGTAATATTTCACTGTCCTAGAGTGTTTAAATAAAACCGTTAAACGTTTAAAAAAAATCTTATAAACATATCAATTGCAAAAATACTTACTATTTTCTTGAGACAAACGGTACGCTCACAATATAAGCTGAATGTAACATGAAGAAGCGACAAAAACATAAATAAATGTGTCAAACAAATCTAGACGCTAAGGGTCAGCTCACACCGAGACGAGACGCAACGCAATATAAAATATAATTTTGTTTATACACGAAAAGGCACACATTTCAGTGGGCCAATTCGAACACACACTCCGCGTTCTATATTGTATCGCTATCTTAATAAGTGCGTGTTTTTTGTATATGATGTGAGGTACAATAAAGAATATATAAAATGAATAAATAACGCGCGTAAATCACCTTTTAATACACCATAGACAAAGAGAATGGACTGATCAACGCTCACAAAATTGGCAACCCTGTAGAGAGACAAAGCGATTGTGCGCCCAACTTAGATAATAGGTACTTTATCTAAGGCGCCCAATAATCTTTTCAATACTTCGGTGACCTTAGATAAAGTACCTAAATCTATTAGCAATGGCGTGCGTGGCCGCACATGAAACAACAATAGTTATTTCTGGTGTTACAAGAACAAGAACACTACAACCCACCAAGGCACTGACACGTATTATATATAAATAACCCAATTCCTTGTCTCAATAAACACATCAAACATGACCGAGTTTGTTTGTCAAACCTCCCATAATATTAGAGTTTGACAAACAACAAAAACCGGCCATGGTGACAAGGACAAAAAATAATTTTTTGTCCTTATTATTTACATGGGACTACCAACTAGCGATCTCGCTCTATCAATCACGCTCATTTTATGGCTAAATCTATTGGTACTTTATCTAAGTCGGTGACATAGCATTAGCAAGCAAAAACAAACATTATTCTAGAAAAAGACAACAGGCCACACGAGCGCATTGTCTCCACACTTTTTTTTACCGTATTCAATTCATTCCTGAATAGGGAAGCTCAGTCTATTATCTATGTATATGATCTCGACATGTAATAAAGACAAAATATAAGCTCACATTTAGCTATGTCAAAACCACTTACCATAAATGAGCCACTCCCAATGTTTTTAGCGATGGTTCCATTACCATTTTCCGTTTCTATTCGTTTGGTTCGTTCCAATCGATAGAACCATATTTCTTAAATACCTTTTTTTTCTGGGGCCTTACCATGACGTGTTAAAACTATCATGGTTCCACTTCGAGAGAGAGACGGAGGTATTTGTCTTGTATAACTCCGTCTCTCTCTCTCACAGTAGAACCGTGATAGTTTTAACACGTTATGGTAAGGTTAGCAATTTTGTATCGCAACTATAGGATTCTTTTTAAAACGTGATTGTCGTCATACTAATTATTTATTTCATCAAAACTTAATCTAAGTAACACAATAATGTAGGTCCAAATTTTTTAGAAAAATACATGATCTAAGATATTTTTTACAATTATTCAAGATTCATGTACATAGGCGGATTTGATGCAATAATGCAGTCTCCACCGGCCAACTTTTCTGTATGAATTATTTTTTATTCTTATGTACCTACATAATCACCGGATTTTAACACTTAAGTTTTTAATAAATCTAGAGAAATATCAAAATATGAATATCCCTATTGTGAACAAATAATTTCATAAATTTCATCCAAATTCGATAGTATAAAATATACCCGTGTCTTATGTGAGAAGAAAAGTTTACAATCTCACACGATTTATTACAAACTAACGGTGTCTGCAATAATCCGGTGACATAAAATGTCATATATACAAATATATTAAAATAATATAATAAATTATTAATAATATTATTATATATTATTATTTATATTATTATTAATAGGGATGATGACTACAAAAAAAAATTATGTCTGTCAGTTAGATTTCCAAAAAATATTGGACACGTCTTTTTTCTTTTGTCACGTTAACAAAAAATTATGATGATACAGTGTGTTAAAATATCACATGACGTCATGCCTTGGTACAATTTTTACATAGAAGTGACGTCACAAGCCCCCACTCCCGAACTTTGATGCGCTTTATCTTGGTGAATTTTTATTGATTTAATTATGCAAAAAATACGTGACCAATATTTTTTAATAATTTAACGTGCGGACATAGAATTTGCTGTTTCGGACCCCGTCATCATCCCTATTATATTAATAATAATAATATTAATTATATCAAATAATTAATTATATTATATATTTTTATTTATGACATTTATTTATACTTCTTAAAACAAGTTTGTGAACGTTAGTTCATTTCTTAAGCCTATACTTTAGAATCCGCTGCATCCACAACGATCTTATACTCTGCCCACGATATGTAACCGTCATCGTTTTGGTCCATGGCCCTTATAGAATCATCTATCATGGTTTCCAATGCATCATCTTTAAATGGTGTATTATCATCTTTCTCGGCGACTGAAATTGGGTGAAAAAATAAATGGTAGTAATTATTTCTTAGTATTCTTGGAGAAAATCGATTTGGTATAAACTAGCAGTGCCCCGCGGTTACACACGTTTAGTTTTTGCTTGGTGTTATTTCTGATTATCATTTGGGCAATCAAATGTGATTTTTAGGGTTCCGTACCCAAAGGGTAAAAACGAGATCCTATTACTGAGACTTCGCGGTCCGTCTGTCTGTCTGTCTGTCTGTCTGTCTGTCACCAGGCTATATCTCATGAACCGTGATAGCTACACAGTTGAAATTTTCACAGATGATGTATTTCTGTTGCCGCTATAACAACAAATACTAAAAACAGAATAAAATAAATATTTAAGTAGGTCTTCCATATAACAAACGTGATTTTTTTGCCGTTTTATGCGATAATGGTACGTAACCATTCGTGCGCGAGTCCGACTCACACTTGGCCGGTTTTTTTTTAAATCAAATGCAATCAAATAAAATATTTGATTGCATTTGATTTAAATAAAATATGTCCCGTCTGGACAGACAGACAGACGGATCGTGGAGTCTTAGTAATAGGGCCCCGTTTTTACCCTTTAGGTACGGAACCCTAAAAAATGGAAGACGATATAAAATCATCTTTTATTAGAGAATCTAAAGATCTATCTACAATAGAAAATAATAAAAAAGAAAAACCATTTAAATCAATACAAATTTAATTGATATCGACACCGTCTTACACTTACACAACCATTAAAAATAACACAAAAAGAAACATAACACTCTTTTAACACGCAAAGTTGGGACAGAAAAAAAATAGAAAAAGGCCATTTTCTGAGTATAGAACTTTTTATACCCATGTATAGTTATCGCAGCGGATCTTTGTGTCTCTGAAGTTAGCTGCAAGACCCTGCGCAGTAGATATTTATGTGTCAATGTTGAAGGTGAAGATAGCATTGTATAACTGCCTCTATCACTCGCTTACGTTTGTCGCATCGTCCTATCTCGCTTACTCTATGCAGTATACTCGATGACAAACTGTTTCTTGCGCAATGGTTCGCAGAGCCAACTTCAGAGACACAAAGATCCGTTGTGACTTCTATATTTAATATTTAAAGCTGATAAAAACAGTTTACGAAAAATTATTATTAGGGAACCATTTTCCTTATAAGAAATTAGTTTAGGCCTTTAAATACTCAAGAAAAATTAGATAAAAAAATATCAGTTTACGTGTAATTCATATTATGGAAGACTATACATTTTTTTACACATTCATAATGGCTAGAACAAATCGTAACAAAAAAAAAGTTATTAAATCAACATACACGAATTAAATTGTCTAAGATTCCACTGCTTAAATCTGCAGGTAACTGTTAACAGGTAGGTACACTGGCAACCCATAGATGCGGCCAACTGGCATATTTTTTTTCTATTTT
Source organism: Anorthoa munda (assembly GCA_945859665.1). Classification (NCBI taxonomy): domain Eukaryota; kingdom Metazoa; phylum Arthropoda; class Insecta; order Lepidoptera; family Noctuidae; genus Anorthoa; species Anorthoa munda. The sequence continues at coordinate 47,020,300 of OX243895.1, read as the reverse complement.
CTACATCATTTTCTCTCAAATGAATTTGGATTCACTTGAAAAACATATTATATTTCGGAGGTTTATCAACAGACATTATATATTGCAGCAAATAAAAAAAAATGCTAAATAAGAAACGTGTCGCGCCAACTATGGGATGAGGGCAGGAAGATGATGATATATTTATTTTTTAATTTAGCTCGCGCGCGGTTTTCCAGCCAGTCACTTCTTCAATACAATGTTCCCGTGCGGTCCGATATAGAATTACAATCTCTCATTAGCCATTCACCTCATACATTCGTCGTAATCGATTTTAGCGATGTCATCCTATTTTGGGCCGCATAGTTTGTTTGTGTGTCTCTTTGCTGATTGGAACATTTACTAATAATATCCACATTCCAAATTGAGATCACTTTTAGTCTCTAGGGATTAATGAGCTATTTTAGTCCCTGTTTACGAAGAATAAACTAGCTCTTTCTGAATAGATATAATAAAAAGAAAATTACATGCAGATTTAAGCGATAGGATTTCGTAAAAAAGAAACTAGCGAAACTTAGCAGACGAAATTAGTTCGTTACCCATTTCGTCGTTTCGATTATTTAAACCGACGTCGTACTTATTAAGTATTTTTGAGACTTTATATTACACATTTCATGTGTGAAAAATAACTGACAAGTATTTGTAAAAAAAGAATAAGAAAAAACCTAAGTATTTTAAAAATAAAACTAAATATAATAGTGGAGAGAAAGGTCATAAAAAATAAAGTTAAAACTTTTTTTTACCTATTTTTAATGTATAATTATTTTACAGAAAAATAAACAAAATACTTAACAATAATAGAGAAACAGATCTATGAATTCGATATTAGTTGTACAACTCGTACGACTTACTGTGCACCTCGCTGGAATGCGACTCCCCTCCCGCCTACCCCCGGGGCGCCCCGCGTTCGCCTCGTGCGTTCTGTAGCGAGAGTCGGACGGCGAAGTGACGTCACAGCACCAAGTGCACAGTTAAGTCAGACGGGATTTGTGAATAAAAACATTATTAAACTAACCACATTTAATAAAATAAATTTGATTAGTTTAGTAATGTTTTGTTTGTTAAAGTCATATTGCCCTTAACATCGATGTGGTGGTATTTTTACACGTTCTTAGTATATAATACATATAAATTCGAGTTGGGACATCAAAATGTTTTAATGTGTATATATTTTTTTACGTTATTGGTATAATATAATTAAAGTTTGGCCGAAACAACAATAAATAAATAATTGGAAGATCATTTTTTGAGCAGGATTTTAGAAACAAAATATACAAATACATTATTTAAGTTTGTAAAACGAATTGATCTTGTTTTGTTGGCACATGGCTATCATAAATAATGTACCTATTTGTTAATTAATGTTTTAAAAATATTAAACAGAAATGGAAGTACAATTTTTAAATACAAATCTGCAGTTTTAGGGTGGGAAAGAGACAGATAATTATTTCTTGTCTATGGCTGCCGATATTTTTGACAGCTGTCAAAAAGAGATTTGTCGATTATCGCGGACAGTGCCACAAGTATATTTCGTTATTATAATGTTTGGTTGTGTTATTTATTTGTAGATTACAAGTATAATCATATCAAATGCCAGTTTATAAAAATATTAATTTACATATCATCATGAAACAAGAAATTCATGTGCAGCTTGGCAAAACAAAGCGCAGTGATGGGTGAAACTAAACGTTGTTTTAATGGGTGTTATAATTAATTTTATTATTCTACTGATGTCGCCTTCAGTGACCTAACTGCGATAGTGGCCCCTCATTTTGTCCACGCTCTATTTTGCGAAACTGTACAATGCAGAGTACCGACAAAAAAGTCGCAAGGGTCAATCGTGAATCACATTTCTTCTCATATCATATTTTCAATCTTATCCAAAATTCTTATTTATTTAAAAACTGCTTCAAAAAGTATTTTATACAAATCTCAAACGTTTTTCAGTTCATTTTTTCTCCGGAATGTGGCTTCGTATAGCTGGGACCAGATAGCGTTTTGATAACGAAAAATACTAAATGAAGTAGAAGGTCCGTTTAATAAAAGAAATAGTTCATAATTATTTACTAAAAATACTTCATACAAAATTATTAAAGAGAAAATTAAATGACACCCAGAAAATCTTAATAGAATACACCGGCGACTTAAATAATTAGCAATATTTCAGGATGTAGAAGCACTCATGAATACCATCAACTTTTACCCTGAAATTTGTTAAATATTATCAGCTGTTACTTAAATATTTGGACTTATGCAAACAAAAAAGTATACTTTCAAATTACAGGTAATCCGAAATAAGCTCAGTCTGGTTTTCATAAGTGACAAAGTCACGAACAGTGAAAAATGCCATAAATAGGGATGTTGCCAGGATAGAAAAATGTTAATTCTATTTAGTCCGTCAGTGAGATTATCAAATAATATTGGACACGTATATTTTGCTATGAGCTTGTGACGTCACTATGTCAGCATAAAGTGTACTAACGGTATGACGTCATACAATTTCCAACGCAAATCGTCGTCACTTTACGTTTATGTGTCAAAAAAAAATACGTTTCCAATATATTTTATTTATCTACCTGACGGACAAAAATCAAATTTTCAGTTAACATCCCTATAAAAAAGTTTCAGATAAAAAGGAAAACCTCATTCGTCATCAAAAGCTACCCAGTCCCACTACACATCATTCTTAAAACTTATTGTCCTTGTTTCTGCTGACTTTTTTGTTGTGCTCTAACAAATTCTGGATAGTCTATGTAGCCATCCCTGTTGTGGTCGTCCATATTTAAAATGGGGTCTATTAAATTGACTAATTCGTCATCACCGAAGATCTTTTCGCCTACCGGCGGCGTACCGGCCTGTGGGGCTTGTGTGTGGCCTTGCTCTGTGTTTTAAAAAGTTTGAAATGTCAAAAGTGACAGTGACAGGTCGGAAAGCGGGTTTTTTTTTAGATTTCGGATTTTATTTGTGTTTTTTAGCCGTAAATAAGTGAGAGATAATTTTAAATATGATTATTTTTTATATGACATGTTGATTTTCAAGAAAGCAAGTATTTTTGTAATTTTAGTTTTTTTTTTATAATGTCGTTAGCGTAAATAATGGCACCACAATAATTACAATTGTTAAAATACATAAAAAAAACATTGTTTAAACCGAAAAATACAAGAATAAAGGTATAAATATTTAAAAATATCCATATTGTTGATCAAAACGAAGATGTTCAATATGACGAACCAATGATGATACCACCCAAGCAGCGGCGACGACACACATAGAAAAAGGAGACAAACACAATGAGTTTTTATAATACATACTTAAATAAAATATTTTTACCATTTTTATTTAAAAAAAAATAACTTATTTAAAATGTTATTCATTCTTCAATCTTCAGAAAAAAAATCTGTTGTTCAATATTTTGTGGTCAATAAAATTGGCAAAAATATGACATGATTAAGAAATATTTTCATTTTTTTATTTAAAAAAAAGGATAATATTTAACCAGGTCCCCTGCAGCATATACCGTTAAACTTCCATTACCAATAAAACTACCATAGCCCAAGTGTAAAAAATAAACGAAAAAAACCTAGTAACTGAAAAAAATCTTACGAATACATTCCTCCTAAAATCAATCGTAAAAAGTAACTAAATAAATTTGTAAGAAAAAGATAAAATAGTTTTATTGCCACGGAAAAATAAGACAAAGGAAGAATTCTATTCACTATGGGTCAGCTCACACCGAGACGCGACGCGACACAATAAAAAATGTCGAATTTTAAATTCCGCGGAGTGTATTCGAATTCTCTCACTGTTACCTTTCCTTTTCAAGTTCTGTACTGTATTGCAATCTTAAAAAGCTTCAATCAATCTGCCTAGCCTTTTCCCAACTATATTGGGGTCGGCTTCCAGTCTTACCGGATTCAGCTGAGTACCAGTGTTTTACATGGAGCGACTGCCTATCTAACCTCCACAACCCAGTAACTGGGTAACACGGTATCCCTTGGCTAGACTGGTGTCGGTTTTTAAGCTTCTGACTACCCGTAACGACTGTCAAAGATCTTCAAATGACAGCCGGGACCAACGGCTTAAAGTGCTTTCCGAGGCACGGAGGAAACTCGGTATGTTTAAATGGTCACCCATCCACGGACCGACCTCGTCAAGCGTTGCTTAACCTTGAAGATCGACCCGTGCGGCTGTTATTATTTAGCCACGAGCTCCTCTTAAATCTTAACAAGCATACATATTAAAAAAAAAATGTTTTTAATAATCTTTTGTAATCAAAAATTGCCTCGTGTGCGCAAAATGTCAGCTCATGAAATCAATAAAAGCATGTAAAAAGTGTGCGCAGCATCGCGCCCGTTTGTGTCTAGGTGTGAGCCGACTCAGCCTATCAACTGTCAAAACGAACTGTCAAAAATTTCCCACCAATTTTTTTTTAAACTTGAACCCAGACCCTTTAAGCCTAATACATTTTTTTATAAAACTTCACTCACCGTGCCAATGAATCAAAGACTTGATGAGCTCGCAGCCGTCTAGTTTGTTGTTGTTATCAGCGTCGTGCATCTTGAAGTAGTGGAACTGTAGCTCCTGTTCAGACATCTTTGATGTATCTATGGGTACGTCCATGTGTTCTTGGATGTGGCTGGAAGGGAGAATCATTTTTTATTTATAGTTGATGAAGATACACATTTAAAGGTTTGAATTTCTACTACGATTAATTGCTTGCTTTTAATACACATAGTTTTCTAAACTAATAGATAAAGAGGTAAAATTTAATGTTAATAATATTTGTCCAGACATGTCCGAATTGGAGGACATGGCATCAATGGAGATTAGCAATCTTATGTTAATCTTACTAATATCATAAAGTGGAAATTTGGATGTGTGTATGTTTGTTACTCAAACACGCCAGTACTACTGAACGGATCTGGATGAAATTTGCCACTGATATAGTACATAGACTACTTTTCATCACGGTATAATATTCCTTGGGTTAAGAAAACGCACGTAGCTAGGCATTTGCTGACACAGAAACTACGTAACATCAATACAGGAAGTTACTGACGGTGCAATTACCTTGAAACCGATGCAGCCATGACGTCAAGGAATCAATCAATACCGAACTAATATTTAAAAGCATTTCTTGTAAGAAGGCATTCCATATTCCTAATTTGAGTAGGATGGATTCTCGTAGGCTAGTTAGTTATAGTTAGTCTATTTAATTATTGTAACCACTCCATGTCCTAACACCGGCTTGGAATGGATATTTGTAGGTTAGCTAGTTGTAGTTAGTAGTTATAACCATTCCATGTTCCCACCTCGACTTGGAATGCAGATTTGTAGGATAATTATTTGTAATTAACTTTATTAATTAAAAGTTTAGAATCATTTCTGGTTTCTTTCCAATCCTCCGGCTGTGGTAAACGTAATTTTTTTGTAAAAGGTTATCTCTGCAAGCAAGTTACACTATCAATGTTTGACATAAGCTTTTTATACCGGCAAAATGCTAGGTTTCCGCGCCACGGGGGCAAAACCGCGGGAATAAAATAGTACACAATAAGCTTAACACGCATTATGAAGTGGCAGTATAGAACCGCCCTGTCCCAGACCACTGTCTTACTGTGTAGACGGACGGAGATGAGTCAGCAGCCTCGACCGTCAAATAATCGCGTAAATATTCGTCAATTAGAAGTCAAGTATCTTGAATTCTGGGCGCATGGTTGGTGCAGTGGTTGAGCGATGGACTGCTGCGCTGCGTGACGCGGGTTCGATTCCCGCACGAAACAAATGTTTGTATGACCTACAGATAATTGTTCCGGCTCTGGGTGTTTGTGTATGTGAGTTTATATGTTTGTAAACGCACCCACGATACAGGAAGAAATTCCTAGTGTGGGGAAACGTTTAAAAAAAAAAAAAACTCGACCATAAAGCTAGCTTAAAGCTTGGACCATCAATAACATAACATATTTTAATTTTTTCATAAAACCTGGTCTATTTTGTTTTTTTTTTGTTTAACTCTAGACGCTTTTACGTCCACGTTTTTTTTTACTGCATTCTTACATATATGTATTTTTTCAACAAGAATGATGAAACTAAATACTTAAAATTATTGATAGAAAAGAGTATCCGTGGAGTGTCTTGCACGTTCTTCTCCATAGAGACCTACTGACGCTTGAGAATTTTCAACTACCTTTTTAAAACTACCTTTAAGAGGTCTAATTGAAATAATAATATTTGTTTTTTTGAAAATACCTATTTGTGTTGGGCATCTTCTGCACACTCATCCCATCTTAGACCTCATACATAACTTACCACCAAGCAATTTCAAAATAGTTACTCAATTAGGAATAAAAAACCATCAGAATTCACCAAAAGAGCCAGCAAAGTGCTGCGATCATTAGGAATTAGTAAACTGCCGAGCAATGAAAATGTGCCACCCACAAAATGCCGACACACACCTTAATTTAATTTTTACCCGACTGCCGAAGGAGGGTAATGTGTTTATCAGTCTATGTATGTATGTATGTTTGTTCCTATGTGGCGTTCCAGAGACCTAACACGTTGGCCGATTTTGATGATTCATACGTCAATCGACGCGTCTTAACCTTGCGAGTGTCAAAGGCTACATTAAAATTGGAAAATAGAAAAATGGCGGCTTCTGGGCGCCATATTGTGGGGGGATTTTTTTTTTTTCTTCCATACCCATCGTGTGGGGTATCAAAATAAAGGGTTTTAGAGGTGATTTCAAAAATATATAACACTTATATATTAAAATGTACATAATTCGAAAAAAATGTTAACTAAAAAGTTATAAATAAAAAAGTTTATTAAAAAAATCAAAAAACCCGACTGCTTAAAAAGCGAACTAAAAAGACGTAAACAAGAAGAAAATCATGCTGTGCAGTCGGAGGATACATGTGGTTTTGGTCAGCCAGCTCGCGAATATGTATCCACCGACTGCACAGCATGATTTTCTTCTTGTTTACGTCTTTTTAGTTCGCTTTTTAAGCAGTCGGGTTTTTTGATTTTTTGTTTCACATTTAATTTAAAATTTGAACACAACATTTACGTTTTTAGTTGGTAATATTCTGATGCGCTGTAAAATGTACTTCAATATTGCAGACGGCGTCATTAAGCTAGCCTTTCCCGTTTAGGAGTAATTTGGTGCTATGTCACTGGAACATTTTCATTGCTCGTTAGTGTATTTAGAAATAAAACAGTTTTCTAAATACTTACTCTCTTTCCTGATTGATGTTAGCAGGGTTCAACAGTTGAGGATCTGAAAATATTTAAAAATTAAAATGTTTGTTGATAGTACGGGAACAATCTCTTAAGGGTACACTAGTCGAAAATTCTTCCATACAAACGTAGTCTGGCTTTTACTCCACTGTTTGACGATGTACGTTCGAAATAAAAAATGATATCAATTAGTCTCATCATTATCTAGCCCTGTATGGAAGCAAAAAAGTAAAAAAAAAATTACTTGAAAGTTATGAGCTTCGAAAGTTCCATATTTTAACACTTATTTTAATGCATATGAAATACGGCCTCCATACAGGGATAGATTAGTAGTTCAACAATGCAAATAATTTTATTTTGAACACATACATTCAGTTGTTTTTTCATGATATCGAGACTCCCAAAGGTCTGTTTATAAAATTTCGCGCGCTCGTTTTCGTTCTAAATCATCATCCATTTCGCTACAAATTTGCAAAAGTGTGTATTCGTACGTGAACTAGCTTCTTACTGCTCATAACAGCATCTATCTGTTCCGCACGTGTTGTCGGTTGATATAGGACGCATTTTAACTCCGCGCACAAAATAGTTCGTGCCGTCGACTAGTGTACCCTTAACTGAGAATGTTTCTCTGTTTGCAAATCGCTGTTTATAAATTGTCTACGCAAATTATTTGTAACAAGCTGCATAATATGTCATGGAGCAAATGATTAATCAAGGCACTATGTATAATGCCCGGCCATTATGAATCAAGTCATGTCATATCGGTCAATGTAGTGCCACAGATAATATAATACTAGCATACAGATGCCTCATCCCATACAAAGAAACCGTGCCGACGTAACTAGCGTTTTTAATCTGATTAATCTTGTTATTTTTGTAAGTACATCAATCGCGTTCGATCCCGTTTCAAGGCAATAGATGGTGTTAGCAGCGGCATGCAAGTAAAAGGGTTTACTAGGTTCGTGAATACTTTTTCTATAAAAACAGTAACGGTTCGTTTTATAGTATTATTTTGCACGTTATTACAGTTTTTATGCATCAAAATGTGTTACAATACAAAGTTTAACAATCGAGTGGAATGCCTCAGAAATTTAAAAATGCGCCATCTATTGGCATCAATTTTAATTGTAGTCATTAAAAATTGGACCTCTCTGATTCGTGCCACCATACGAAGCCGCGGCGGACATTTGAACGATGTCATATTCCATCCATAATGGCATAAATGGGCCTTTTAAATAAAAAATAAATTTCGTTAATATCTCACACACATCTTGTTTTATTCAATTTTAACATCGACCCGTCCTTGTAGAAAGACCCTTTAGTTACATAAGCACTATTGCTAACGTCGTGTTTCGTTGTTACATTTACAAATAAATCATAACATTCCAACTAATGCACAAGGCTGAATAATCTAAAAACTGGCCAAGTGCGAGTCGGACTCGCGCACGAGGGGTTCCGTACCACTATCACAAAAAACGGCAAAAAAAACACGTTTGTACTATGGGAGCCCCACTTAATTATTTTATTCTGTTTTTAGTATTTGTTGTTATAGCGGCAACAGAAATACATCATCTGTGAAAATTTCTACTGTCTAGCCATCACGGTTCCTGAGATACAGCCTGGTGACAGACGGACATGGATCGTGGAGTCTTAGTAATAGGGTCCCGTTTTTACCCTTTGGGTACGGAACCCTAAAAACGGAACACAGCGACGCTGCTTGGCGGCAGAACTATGTATGGTGGTAGACCTTCCCTGGACGAGCTGCTTCACAAACAGTGAGAACACTACAAGTAAATCAACAATTAGGTACCTCCATGGTGAGCATGTCCGTGTTGTTGTTGAGGCGGCTGTTGTTGTTGAGGCGGTTGCTGTTGGAACTGTTGTTGTTGCTGGGGCGGCTGTTGTTGCTGTTGGAACTGCTGTTGTTGCTGCGGGGGTGGAGCCTGGTACTGTTGCTGCTGTGGGGGAGGGGGCTGCTGGAATTGTTGTTGTTGTTGGTATTGTTGCTGAAAAGAGAGGCCTTAATATTAATTATTGTTTTCAACTATTATTAACTTAAAACTACCTGCTGGTCTAGTGGTAGCAAGCGTTACTGCTGAGCATGAGGTCCTAGGTTCAGTTCCCGGGTCGGGTAAGGTTTTATTGGGTTTTTCATCTGGAATTTCTCAGTAGCAGCCCGGAGTCCGGACTTGTGGCCGGTTGATGGCAAACATAACTGACGATATATGTGTGTACATCTACACACACCATCCTAATAATAAAAATGTGAAGGCGCATTATGTCCATTTCGCAAAAAGTCAAACTGTCTAATTCGCAAAAGGTCCAATTCGCAATAGGTCCAGTTCGCAATTGGTACAATTCGCAATAGGTCCAATTCGCATTTGGTCCAGTTTGCAATTAGTCCCATAAAATGGGCAATTTTTTATTCCGATTAACTTATATAATGATCTCTTGCGATAATATTTTTTTTAAATGTAAAATAGGGGAAGTAGCGAGTCGGCCCAAACACAAGTATTATTAATAACTTAATGGGGCTGCCTCATAATACACTTTATGTAATGATTTTGGAACAATAAACAATTTATTATTATTATTATTTATTATTAATAAATCACCTTTCACGCGAAGGGGCGAAGCCGCGGGCGGAAGCTACTGTACACTAAAGGTGCACTTCACAAGTTATGTTTTTATATTACTAAATAGAGCAGTGGTGGCCCAGGAGGGTTCGAACCCAGGCAGGCCATTCCTTCTCACAGAGAGGAGGCCCGTATCCCAGCAGTGGGAACATTAAAAAGCTGATTATAATAACTAAATATTAATTTAGAACTTACTTGCTGCGGGGGCGGCGGTGGCGGCTGTTGCTGATAATTCTGAAACATTAAAAAAAACACATAAAACATTTGACAAAATTTTTGTGGCTAAATAACGGTTATAAAGATAACATTCCTTTTTATTTTTGAATGTAAGTGATTAATTTAATTGTTTTTGCTATTAAAATTACTAAGTTCATTAAGTTTACAGTTTATTAGATCGTTAATGAACTATTAAATTGACATAACACGGTGTAACAACACCAACATATCACGTCTGCTTAGCGACCATATGTCACTGCAGGGATTCAGCAGAATATCAGCGTCAGGGATATTTGCCTGACGCGTGCTGAGCTGGACTCCCATTTGGTGCAACCTTGAGACGCACACCGCACTGTGTTTTGATTGTCATACCTAAAGTTACCGGTGTCACTTTTACTTTTATTTCTGTAGGTATGGTTTCCTTTTTTCTTTTTATGTTGGCACCTTGTTTTTAAACATACTGTTATGCTGTGTCTTTTGTGTGCACTAAATAAATGATTTATCTATCTACATATCTATCTAAAGGGTCTTTCAACAAGTACGGGTCGATGTTAAAATTGAATAAAACAAGATGTGTGTGAGATATTAACGAAATTTATTTTTTATTTAACCACTCTGCAAATTAAAATTAGTTTATAGGCACAAAATAAAATAACAACTTATAGTAATAATATATAGTAATAACTATACATAAATGCTTTCATAATGTTATCAGAAGAGTAAATTGAAAAAAAAATAGGATTCGTGGCTAATTTCGCGCCGAATTCGCCGAACGTAAAAGAATTCAAAATTCAAATTTGGAATGCAGTCGGTATTCAAAATATTTTATCGGGCACATTTTAATATAAAAGAGAGTTTTACATTGATCATTTCAGACGGTTTTATACAGAATGACCAGTATAAATATGAGTATGTTTATGTATGACTAGCACTCCGCCCGCGACTATGTTCGCGTGATTTCGTTTATCCTATAAATGATTTTCTTATATGCAGTTAGTAAAGGCAACCAAAAATAAGATATTATTAAAACTATTAAAAACTGGGTATCGTGGATTTGGGTTTGGGGTTGGTGGGTTTATTGGATTGGGACGATTCGTTATTTGACTTAAACTGTGTGCCCATCATTGTTTTAGCTGAGATTAAATTCGAAAGTCATTAAATGAAAAATATCTGGTTTAACTCAGGGTGATGTTCTGAATCAGTTTGTGCAAGAATTTTAGTTCGTGAATGTAGAGAATAATAGATATTCAGTCATAAACTTTTGTAGGTTATATCTGGGTAACTTTTAATAATGTGTTTAATAGGTAATATTATTCAATTTCGTGAAGGTAAAAGGGGAATATCACATTAGTATTTCCCTTACCTAGTTATTTTAGCATGAAATGTGTAGTATACTCTTTGGAAAGAGTATATGTTTAGTACAGAACACTAAGACTAGCACTCAGTAATTAGAGGTATGGCCTAATGTACTAATGTGTATACTAGTAGGGTTGAATATGTAAATAAAACAATTATACTGTATACTGATCTATAGCTGGTTATATATTTACAAAAATTCTCAAGACCCTATACCAAATTACAAAGCAATCTTACTTGCGACTTCTATTTCGAAGACAACGCCATCTATCGAGCTTAATGTTAAACTTTATTAATTTGTTGGTTGGTTTGATTTGACAACAGGTTCTAATACCTTGACAGTCCCAAACATACCGCCCACCAAGGACATTTAGTGGCGAAATGTCCTTCAACAATTACAACTTTCTTGAATGATTCATATATATAACAAGGATAAAAACTCGACTTATGCCTATTATCTACATTTAAATACACACAAATCGAGGTTGATTTAAAAAAACTTAGTATGATAAGTGAACCCCAGTTGCATAGTCTTATCAATGTTTGATCTATACAAAATTAAATCACACAATTTCATCAGTGCGGCAAACTAAATTGTAGTTGTATCATTTACAACATGCAACTAAGGACTTATAATAAAGTGTAAACTTAAAATAAAAAGATAACAAAAACGTAAAATACTAAAAATATAGTGTATAATTACAATTGCAACGAAAAACAGTGTATAAAGAATAAAAACCTGTTTTTCCTAACGGAGACGAAGATAACAACCCCGTCGGACGTGGCGTACCTCAACTACCCGGGTTACTCTCTTGAACACAAGTTTAAGAAGCAAGCTGGGGTCTGTGTGTACGTCCGCGATGACATTTGTTGTCGTCGTCTCCGTTGCTTTGAGAAATCGGGGTTTTCTGCCATATGGCTACTTGTGGACACTGGCGTGGAGAAGTCTCTCTACATCGGCGTCTATCGATCGCACACCGGTGACCAGGAGACGACAGCGCTTTTTAATTTCCTCGTGGAGTCGGCTGACATGGCCCAGCAACGGTACCCAACAGCGAAGCTTAATTTTCTGGGGGACTTTAACGCCCATCATAAAGAGTGGTTGTACCCGTAAAGGAAAACTGACCATGCCGGGTTGGAGGCGCGCAAGTTTTCTCTATCGCTAGATCTAACCCAGCTGGTGAATGTGGCAACGCGGGTACCGGATGTTGACGGCCATACACCCAATTGCTTAGACCTTCTGCTGTCAACTGATCCGGACAGTCATTCGGTGTCGGTCTCAGCCCCGCTGGGAACGTCTGACCACTGTCTGGTGAAATCCGTGTCGACTTGCTCTCCTCCAGATGACAGTCCTAGAGGCACGAGACGAGTATGGCGATACGAGTCAGCAGATTGGGACGAGATGCGGCACTTTTTTGCGTCTTATCCTTGGCGGCATGTGTGCTTCTCCTCGGGTGACCCCTCGAACTGTGCGGACGCGGTTGGGGATGTGATTCGACAGGGAATGGAGTATTTCATTCCATTCTCCGACATTCCGCTCGGTCACAAATCCCGACCTTGGTATAATGCAGAATGCGCCCACGCAGAGGCCCGAAAAGAGTCTGCCTACAAAGCCTGGGTCGGGGTCCGCGCCCGCAAACTTAGAGCACGTAGGGTTCGCGCGAGGAAAAGAGCCTTTAATTCTGCCGCCAAGTTCTGCAAGCGGGTTCTGCGTCGGGCACGTTTTGACCATATTGGACGTATTGGGGCCAAGCTGGCAACACACCCTCCGGGTAGTAAACAGTTTTGGTCCCTGTCTAAAGCGGTTGAAACGAATTTCTGTCGTCCCACATTACCTCCAATGCTGAAACCTGATGGGTCGCTGGCTCACTCTGCGAGTGAGAAAGCAAATTTATTTGCATCTCTCTTTGCTAGCAATTCACGTCTGGACGCTGGCTCCAAGCAACCACCCACTCTACCTCATTGTGACTCTTCGATGCCGGAGATCGCTGTGCACACTAAAGAGGTCCGGAGAGTATTGTGCAGTCTAGACGTGAACAAGGCCAGCGGGCCTGACGGCATTCCAGCGAGAGTGATGAGGCAGTGTGCGCCTGAACTGTCTCCTGTATTGACACGCTTGTTCCGCCTCTCTCTTGTAAAAAGAATGGTGCCGAAATCCTGGAAGCTTGCAAATGTGCAACCAGTGCCCAAAAAAGGCAACCGTGCAGACCCTGCCCATTACCGTCCGATCGCCATTACCTCCATTTTGTCCAAAGTTATGGAAAGGGTACTCAACAGTAAGTTGCTGACGTACCTTGAAGACAATAATCTCCTCAGTGACCGTCAGTATGGCTTTCGCCGGGGACGGTCAACTGGCGATCTTCTTGTGTATGTCACGCACTGCTGGGGCGAAGCCATCGAGAGGCACGGCGAAGCACTTGCTGTGTCGCTCGATATCTCGAAGGCCTTTGACAGGGTCTGGCACGCGAGTCTACTCAGTAAGCTTCCTGCGTATGGCATCCCCGCTGGTTTTTGTAGCTGGATATCAGACTTCCTCAGTGAACGGTCGATCCGAGTAGTCATTGACGGCTGCTCCTCTGACCTTATGGCTATTGATGCCGGAGTTCCTCAGGGGTCTGTTCTCTCTGCAACTCTTTTCCTGCTGCACATCAATGACCTACTTCTGCCTGGTATTGTTGGGTATGCAGATGACAGTACTGTTTCAGAGAGATACCTGTCCAGCGCAAAAACCAGCGTGGATGAAGTTCGTTCCTTGAGAGAGGCTATGGTGGAGCGGACAGATTTGACCTTAAGCCTTGTCTCCCAGTGGGGTGATGACAATCTGGTCTCCTTTAACGCCACCAAAACACAGGCGTGTCTTTTTACCGCTAAAAGGAGTCTTTTCGATCATACTCCTACTTTTCGGGGTGCATCTGTTCCTGTGACTGATCGGCTCGAGCTCCTAGGCATGGAGTTGACATCCAATCTCAACTTCGGCGCCTCCATTGAGTACAAAGCCCAAATTGCGGCCAAAAAACTGGGCATCCTGAATAGAGTGAAGCGATACTTTATGCCTGGACAGCTTTTAACCCTTTACAAAGCGCAAGTCCGATCCTGCATGGAGTATTGCAGCCACCTTTGGGATGGCTCAGCTAAGTATCAGCTTGCCGCGCTTGACTCGGTGGAACGCAGAGCCAAGAGGCTCATTGGCGACGTTGAATTGGCGGATGCCAAGTTACATAGCTTGGCTCATCGCCGCAAAGTTGCCTGCTTGTCGGTCTTCTACAGACTGTACTTCGGTGAGTGTGCTCAAGAACTCCACGACCTCATCCCACCAGCCCCCTTCTACCATCGGACATCTAGACGCACTGCAAGTTACCATCCTTACCTTGTTGCCATTCCACCAATTCGCACTAAGCGCTTCCAGACATCCTTCATAATGCGCACAGCGAATGAATGGAACTCACTACCTGCGTCTGTGTTTCCGAACGCCTACAACCCGAATCTCTTCAAAGTTAGAGTGAACAGGCTTCTTCTGGGTAAACTCACTCCATCGTCGACTCTGTCTCTGTCACCTCTGACCTAGACTAGAGTCAAGAGCAAACCCATCACAAATAAAAAAAAAATAAAAAATAAAAAAAAATAAAAAAATTACAGGAATTACTATTGGGACTAATTGCTACGTGAGTCTTGATAGACTGTTCTAGGTCTATTACTAAATCCTTTGGTTTTTTATATATAATATTTTTTCCTTTCAGGAACTGTGGTCCCGAAAACCAAGCTGTCTTCTGAATGAACATACTTGGCATTAATCCACGAGACGCACAATCTGCTGGGTTCTCGCTTGTCGCTACATGATGCCATTGTGATGAACTCATAAAGTTTAATATTTCAGAAGTGCGGTTAGCGACGAACGTTTTCCATCTACTTGGGTGGCTATTTAACCACGCAAGCACTACGGTGGAATCCGTCCATGCCCTTATCCTTTCCTTTGAAACCTTCAAAATCTCTGCAGTTTCTGACAACAGCTTCGCCAGCAGTACTGCCCCACACAACTCTAACCGTGGTATGCTGACTTGTTTTACAGGTGCCACCCTAGTCTTTGCAACTAGCAGCGAAACCTTCACCTCATTTGCCGAATTGATTAACCGTAAGTATACAACAGCGGAGTATGCTACCTTTGAGGCATCGCAGAAGCCATGGAGTTCTATATCGCTTTCTGTGTTTGTACCAAGCCAACGAGGTATGTGTATTTTGGCCAGCAGAGACAACTCTTCTCGGTAAGTATACCATTCCTTTATTAGATCACTTGTTAGTTGTTCGTCCCACCCAAGACCAGCTAGCCACAACTTTTGTATAAATATTTTGGCTAACACGATGGTAGGTGCCAACCACCCCAATGGGTCGAACAATCTAGCAATGTCTGATACTACAGCTCTTTTTGTTACAGATTGACTGTTTGATGGCTGCAGACACACCGTGTACCGGAAGGAATCCTCTTGGCGGTCCCAGGTAAGTCCTAAAATCTTCATAATATCATCTACCTTAATTGTTACTTCTTTATGGTCGTTATTATTTATTGCTCTATTTTTCTCGTTGTCCTCCTGATTACCGTCTATTGTACTAATTTTATTTATGTTCTGATTACTTTCTAATGTTCTTATTTTCTCTAATATTTCTTTACTATTACTGTTCCACTTTTGCAATTGAAATCCACATTTTCCTAACAACTCATTCATTTGTTTATATATTTCTATGCCCTCTGTAACGTCCTTGCACCCACTCATGAAATAATCCATGTAAAATGAGTTTAAGACCCTTTCAGCTACCAGTGGATACTTGTCACCTTCATCATACACAACTTGATGTAGAGTTCTTACAGCTTGATATGGCGCTGAGGCTGTACCAAAGGTAACGGTAACTAATTCATAGTCTTTGATCTCCTCTTCAGGGTCGTCTCGCCAAAGAATCCTCTGATACCTGGTATGTTCATCTGTGACTCTGATTTGACGGTACATTTTAATGATGTTCGCTACTAGGCCAATATAGTGTCTTCTCCATCTCAAAACTGTGTGCCTCAAATCGGCTTGCAGAGTTGGCCCAACCATCAGAGTGTCGTTTAGAGAGACTCCTCTGTTGTTCTTTTCCGATGCGTTGAATACAACCCGCACCTTGGTAGTTGATTTGTCTTCTCTTATAACGGCGTGATGAGGTAGGTAAACCGCTATTCCTTTCTTGTTATCTTCTTCTTTTACAGGTCTAAGGTGTCCTAGCTGTAAGTATTCATGTATTACTTCAGTGTACCTTTTCTTTAAATCTTCATGTTTCCCTAATCTTTTCTCTAATGATTTTAATCTATTTTCAGCGATAGAGCGTGACCCACCTTATGTACACGGAGGATCTTCAACGCGGAATGGTAACCGGACCTCATATCTTCCATCTTGTCTTCGCTTGGTAGTACTTGCATATAAATCCTCACATTTTTTTTCTTCGGGCGTTAGCAATTTCGTTGAACTAATTTGTTCTTCTATTTCCCAGAATTGTCGTAAAATTTGGTCTGTAGTTAGATGAACATGCATTACACTGACTCTTGCTTGTGTGTATCGTGAACTAGTGGTTGAATCGACCACCCCAGACAAGATCCACCCTAAAGTTGTGCTCTGTGCGACTAGACTAGCGGATGGACCTTTCATCATGCCCTCCTTCACCATGCAGCCATAAACGTCTGCACCTAGTAGGATGTCAATTCTACTAGGTTTGTAGAACTGTGGATCGGCGAGCTTCAATCTCGCAAAATCGATCCAGTCAAAAGAATTTTTATCTATTGTTTGTTCTGGCAGGTAAGAGGTAATTTTACTTAGAACATATGCGTTAATGTTCAACCTAAACGTTGGATCAACACGGGATTGGATTTTTACCTGTACTATATGCTTAGCCATTGTTGACTTTTGGCCTAATCCTGACACAATTCCTTGTATCGGAATTTTTTTCAATCGGAGGTAATGCACTGTGGACTCGGTGATGAAGCAAGCTTGTGAGCCTTGGTCGAGTAAAGCTCTAACCGTTTGATAACCCATCTGAGACTCGACATTTACTAGCGCAGTAGCTAGCAAAACCTGTCTAGGTATGGGGACCTTGTTAGTGGATAGACAAGAGACTACCGGCGAGGAACTAGTCATCGTACTAGTTTCAGCCGCAGACATGTTTGCTGAAGCATCCTCATTGTTTACAAATTGCCCATTCGGATGAAGCAACGAATGATGTTTTTTGTGACAAAGCTTGCATGTGGTTGATTTATTACAATTTACTACCATATGATTACCACCCAGACAGTTGTAACAAATTTTATGTTTCGCCACGAAATCACGTCGTTGATCAACTGGTTGTTTTGCAAATGCTTTACAAAAACAAAGTTTATGACCTTCGCTGCAATATTCACATTTAATGTTGCTTGAACTCACTACCATAGCCTTTGGAATGTGTGAACTATTGACCTGATTCGATAAATTTCGTTTTGGTTCTATGAATTCTAAAGCTCGAAAACGATTCTCTAAAAAGGTAGCAAAGCCCTCAAAGGTGGGCAATTCATCGGAGTCAATATTACTGATACTAAATTCCCACTGTTTACGGGTTTCTGAATCAAGTTTAAAGGTGCTTATATGAATGATCATGACGTCCCAAGTTGTCATTAAATTTTTCAAAGCGTTAAGGCAATCATTAGTTGTATCAAGTATCTCCTTTAATGACGATGCAGACTCTACATTCATACGTTTTTGCCTAAAGAGACGTTGTAATATACAGTCAACTAGATATTTCCTATTACTATATCTCTTCTCTAATTTTTCCCAACATTGTTTGTAATTTGAATCAGACACGGGTGTTTGTCTCACTAACTGTTCAGCTTCGCCGATGAGATGGCTCTTTAAATAGTGCATTTTTTGCACATTGTCCAACCCATCATTTTTATGTACTAGTGAAACAAACAAGTCCCGGAATGTCGTCCACTCCGAATATTTGCCACTAAATATCGGAATGGCGATCTTAGGCAATCTTACAAATGTACATGACTTAGAAACACTACTTGTTGAACCAGACTCCGCATCAGTCACCTTTGCAACGCTATATTTGCTCAGCATAGATTTTATTAAACATTTATATGTAATGTAAGTGTGGTGTTTGATAGATATTTGACACTTGACAGTTGACTGACAGTTGTTTATTAGTACAAGTGAAGGTACCCCGAACTATATTTTGAAGCAACGAACAACCGCCTAAAACGCCTGTAATGGACGCCAAGTAAGTACATAACAGTGGCGACGAGATAAAACGTAAAATATAGTGAAAAAACCAGTGAAAACATTGTGAAAACGGTATACATACAATGGCTGATATAAGATTCGAAACATTTGATATGAAAAGTGGGGATTGGGAATCATATAAAGAACGATTTGGTTACTTCATAATAGCACATGGCCTAATAGAACCTAATAAGCAAAAAGCGGTATTTTTTTCATCTTGTGGTAGTGATCTGTATAACTTAGTTAAATCATTAGTGTTTCCGGATACTGTGAGTCAGGTTACATTAGCTGAAATAGATACTAAACTAAATAATCATTTTAGTCCGCGACCAAATGAGATCGTAGAATCATTTAAATTCCACAGTAGGAATCAGGGTAAAAATGAATCAATTCAAGTATACATTGCAGCACTTCGAAAAATGTGTAGGTTTTGCAATTTTGTAGATTTAGAAAGAACCTTGAGAGATAGACTCGTGTGTGGCGTAAATAATGCCAAACTACAAGAAAATTTGCTGAAGAAGGCTAACCTTACTTATGCAACGGCTGTGGAATTGGCATTGCAAGCGGAAAGATGTGTTGAAGACTTAAAAATCTTAAAAGTACCAGCCATTGAGGAATCTTTAGTCACTTGTTCTGCTAGTTCAAGTAGGGACAGTGAGGTCGAACCAATGGAGGTAAATGCAGTGGAAGAGAAGAAAAAGAAGCTATACTGCTACAGATGCGGAGGAAGCCATTTGTACCACAAATGTAAGTTTGTTTCTGCTAAATGTAATACATGCAACAAAGTAGGCCATATTGCAAAAATGTGCAGAAAAAATAATAATGGAACTGGTGATATCAAAGAGATTCAAGAAAGGGAAGGTGAATTTATGAATGGGTTATACTGTGTGGGAGGAACATATCGTGAACCTGCCATTTATACAGAACTTTTTCTAAATAAGAAATTAGTCAAGTTTGAGGTTGACTCCGGATGTTCATATACAATTATGGCAAGGGAGCAAGCAGAATTAATCTGGCCCGATGGATTAGATTTACAGGAATGCACGCTAAACTTGCACACCTGGACTGATGCTAAAGTGCAGGTGCATGGCAAGACCAAAGTTTTTATTGAATATAAAAATTTTAAAGGATACCTGCAAATAATAATTGGACAGGGGCGAGGTAATCTCCTTGGCAGAAATTGGTTCCAGCCTCTAGGGATTTCAGTTGAAGGTATAAATAACATCAATTCCCTGGATAGTGAAAAGGATGAATCTCTGTTAAAAATACTTAAGAAATATAAAAAATTGTTTGATGGACTGGGTGAATACAAAGGACCGGAAGTTGTGATAAACTGTAAGAAGGATGTACAGCCGAAATTTATGAGGAGCAGGTCAGTACCATTTGCGATAAGAGATAGAGTGTGTGAAGAAATAGATAGGTTGGTTAACATTGGAGTAATGGAACCAATAGCTTATTCAAATTGGGCTACACCAGTGGTTCCAGTACTAAAAAAAGATGGAAGTATTCGTCTATGTGGAGACTACCGATTGACAGTAAATTCAGCAACCGACACGGATACATACCCGCAGCCAACAATAAATGAGTGTCTATCTGAAGTCGCAGGTGGTGTAATTTATAGCAAACTAGATTTGAAAGAGGCATATACACAACTGAAAGTATCGGATGAAACAGGTATGCTCCTGACGATTAACACACTAAAGGGATTATATAAGATGAAGAGATTACCCTATGGTTTGAAGGCTTGCCCAGGTATTTTTCAACGGATCATGTCAACAACATTGGCAGGTATTAAAGGAGTGACTGTGTTGCTAGATGACATTTTAATAAGTGGAAATAAGAAACAGCATAACGCAAGGCTGGAAAATGTACTGGCGTGTCTAGAAGATGTTGGACTCAGACTGAACCGAAAGAAGTGTGAGTTTGCAACAAATAAAGTTGAATTCCTTGGTTATGTGGTGGATCAAGACGGTATTCATCCAAGTGACAAAAAGATCAAATTGATTATGAATGCGAGGAGTCCTAGAAATGTTAAAGAGCTGCAAGCTTTTTTGGGCTTGTTGAATTTTTATGACAGGTTTATGAAAGATAAAGCTATGTTATTGGAACCACTATATAGGCTTCTAGATAAAGATGCTATATGGAAGTGGGGCAAGTTGGAGACAGAAACATTCCAGAAGGCTAAATCTATACTGTCTAGTACAGATACTCTAATACATTTTGATAATAACAGAAAGGTAACATTAACATGTGATGCTTCAGAATATGGGGTAGGAGCCGTTCTATCTCATGTTATGGATGATGGATCAGAAAAACCTGTGGCTATGGGATCCAGAACTTTATCAAAATCAGAACGTAATTATGCACAGATCGATAAAGAAGCGGCGGCGATTATATTCGGTTTGGAAAAATTCAATCAGTATGTATATGGAAGACGTATAGTAATATATACTGATCATAAGCCGTTGCTTGGGATTTTAAGCCCCAATAAAGCAATACCGAAAATATTGTCGCCAAGAATGATGCGATGGGCTTTGAAGCTGAATTCACATGATTATGAACTACAATATAAACGGGGCACTAGTATAGGGAATGCTGATGCTCTCAGTAGGTGGCCAATGGATATTACTGAAGATTGGAAGTCAGATACTAATGATGTGGAAGATATATTGTTACTGTCGGAGACACCAAGCGCCGTTCAGTATTCAGTAAAAGACATTGCAGAACAAACAGGGCGAGATGATATTCTATCTAAAGTGAAATTCTGGATATTGCATGGATGGCCTGATAAGGTAAATGACAGTAATATGAAAGTATATTGGCTCAAAAGAAAGGAGTTATCTGTTACTAATGACTGCATAATATGGGGCTCCCGAGTGGTCATACCGCCACCGATGCGGGAACACATGTTACAGGGTTTACATGAGACTCACGATGGCATAGTAATATCAAAATCAATTGCACGAAGCTATTTTTGGTGGCCAGGACTGGATCATGAGATTGAAGCATTAGTGGCAAACTGTAATAGTTGTCAGATAAATAGAAACATGCCATCAAGCACGGGACATTCTTGGATCACCCCTTCTAACCCATGGCAACGTTTACATATTGACTTTGCTGGTCCAGTTGATAGAAGAATATATCTAATTGTGGTGAATCCATACTCGAAATGGCCAGAAGTAAAGATAGTTAAATCAACCTCAAGTGACTGTGCAATTAAAGCATTAAGAGAAATTTTTGCTCAGCAAGGATTGCCACAAGTAGTAGTAACTGATAATGGAACGGCATTCACATCTGAACAATTCAAGGATTTTATGAAATGCAATGGCATTCAACATATACTGACTCCACCATATACACCATCGTCAAATGGCCAAGCTGAAAGATTTGTGCAAACAGTAAAAAAGAAATTACATAGTTTGGCTGGAACTGACATGGATATTCTATTACCACGTCTTTTGTTTGGTTTGAGAGTAGCGCCAAGCTCGATTACTGGAAAGTCTCCGGCAGAATTGTTGAATAAACGTCGTTTTAGAACACGGTTTGACATCATACATCCGTTCTCTACAAAACCTGTTGCGGAGAGACAAATTGAAAGTAATATAGAAGTGCCGGTGAGAGCATTTAGATTAAAGGACAAGATATGGTTGCGCAACTATGCAAGAGGGGAGAAGTGGGTGAAAGGAGAAGTTTTCAGAATCAAGGGACCTGTTCGTTTTTTGGTAAAGATAAACGGTGGACCAATCGTTACACGACACATAAACCAACTACGACGACGCGATTCTGATGAAGCTCCAGGTCCTAGTAATGAA
Organism: Anorthoa munda; assembly: GCA_945859665.1. Taxonomy (NCBI): domain Eukaryota; kingdom Metazoa; phylum Arthropoda; class Insecta; order Lepidoptera; family Noctuidae; genus Anorthoa; species Anorthoa munda. Next base: position 46,997,752 of record OX243895.1, on the reverse strand, counting down.
ATGCGTGATATACTTGGCATACCAACAGATGCAGTAGTAACTTGTGAAGGAGGCAGGTTACAAAACAATTAAATAATATTAGAAATATAGATATTAGGCTAGTTAGGTTAGGAAAGCATAAAGATATCAGGATAGTTAGGTTAGTGAAAATATAGTAACTTGAGTGAAGTTCAGTGAAGTACCTAGAGACTATGGGGGAAGGCATGTGGTGTTTGATAGATATTTGACACTTGACAGTTGACTGACAGTTGTTTATTAGTACAAGTGAAGGTACCCCGAACTATATTTTGAAGCAACGAACAACCGCCTAAAACGCCTGTAATGGACGCCAAGTAAGTACATAACAGTAAGTATCCTCTGTACTCTCATACATTTCTGCTATTTTTGTATTATCTTTAGTTGTATATAGTTCATGAAGTTTAGTATAATTATTTGTAAATAAATTCCAATCTCTTTCTAATAATTCATCTCTGGTTTGTATGTAATCAACTGTTAACCTATCCTTTGGACTCTTTTTAAAGTTAGTTAAACCCCGTTGTATTACATTTTGAAGTTCCTTCAACACATTCATTAATCCTTTCATTTTAATAAATTAATTACTAATTCACTATAAATAGAATGTGTAAATAATACTCTACCAGTTGATTAAAATAAGTATCAAGAAAATGTATAAACTAAAATCCACATAAAACAAAACTATATATAAACAACAATATCAATAATACCAGTTAAAACTTTTCCTAAGTGTTAAAACAATAAAAGACAATTCTAAAACTTATATCAATTTTCTAAGTCCATGTAAACAAATAAATGAAGTATCAGTATAAAAATTATAACCCTAAATATTTTACAAGTTCAAAAATTTGCTTGAAATTTTACAAGATTTTAAAGATCAATTCCTACTGTGGGGGAAATCGGGCATAGGTTCTCCGTTCCCTCGTTTTTTATAAAACTATTCTAAGTCCTTATAACTAACATGCACAATTTTAAAGCTAAGAAGAATAAATAGTATAAGTTAAATTCTTCATTAAAATAAAGTTCAAATTTGCTTGGCAAAATATTCCTAATCTAAGTAATATTAATTGTCACTTCTCCTATGTATTAAATTTGATTGTACTCACGTTTTCACTTCACTCACTCAAACACGAAGTTGAACTAGTGGCGCCACCTTCTGGCGAGTAGCGACACTTTGAACTCTGGGTGTGACGTCAGCCTTCTGATGTCATGTTGAACTGGATGTGACGTCCTTTGTATGACGACACGTTGAACTACGAAGATGACGTACACCGTCACCTCACAGTTGAACTAGGTTGAACTGGAAGCGGCCTCTGTGACGTCACTCTTCCACTGCTGCTGACCCCGTCCACAACACTGGACGAACTGTCGCTGCCGATGCGGGGAACCGTGTACTCTAGCCGCAGCGATCCACTGCGAGTACCACGGACGAAAACTCACAAAACCGGAACTTTATTTATCGGGCTTGATGGACCAATGTTTAGTACCGAACACTAAGACTAGCACTCAGTAATTAGAGGTATGGCCTAATGTACTAATGTGTATACTAGTAGGGTTGAATATGTAAATAAAACAATTATACTGTATACTGATCTATAGCTGGTTATATATTTGCAAAAATTCTCAAGACCCTATACCAAATTACAAAGCAATCTTACTTGCTTGCTATCGAGCTTAATGTTAAACTTTGTTAATTTGTTGGTTGGTTTGATTTGACAACAGGTTCTAATACTTTGACAGTCCCAAACATATTTTTTTATTTTTTTTTTTCTTTGTTTTGAATCACATTTAATAATCAGCCTCATTTTTCATAATTACTCGATATCAACATTAACAGATCTCCCGAAGTATCATTCCGTTTTGATATGATACTTATTCAGATCATACAATCCTCTGAACAGTACATTCTTCTTGGTTTTCTTCAAGATTGCATTTGTCAAAGATCCGACTGATAATTCAGACAAGTTATCCAATGCACTTTTAAGAGCGGGCTCCTGGAATCCGGGAGTTGATGTACTGATGATGCGAGACTTCTTTCCTCCAGTCTGGCGGCTTTCAAAATAGACACCAGCTCTGAATGCTTTGATAATCTCGATGTAGTCAGAAGCCTCGTTGATTGGCGATGTAGATGGAGGATCCGGCTTGATCTCCATTGTTGCTGTAACTCCTTGTGCCTCTGACATCGTCCCCACACTTTGAGCCATCTGCACGACTGTAGTTATTCCGGAACGATCTGTACACGCTCTTAGACTAGTGCCACACATCCTATTTATCCATTGTAATAGATTCTTCACTTCTCCCACTGTTCGATCTCTTAGATGTGAATTCTTGATATGAGTCAAGTCAAGGGTGTGACAGATGTCATCTCCTCCAATAGAACTCACTGCATGGTTTAGCGCAGTTGCAATCCTCTTTGTGTCTCCCGCGAGACTTGATTCTGCTGCCATCCCCTCCTTTGTGCCATCTTCTTCGTCATCATCATCTACTACATCGGGATCTTCCTCCTCGTCCTTTTCACCAAAACGACTCATCGATGGATCCTTGTCATCCTCATACCAATTCAGATTTTTCCTCAATGTTTCCAAAACCCCTCCCATTGTTGGGGGAGGCACCTGTTTAGGGTCTTGGTTGATAAAATCAAAGGTCTCGTCTTCGTCTTTTGTCATTGAGTCAAAGTTGGCTATCATGTTGGGCCCTGCCCCCCTCGCATCTAGTTTCTTAGCAGCGGCTATTGTGCGCTCATTACTCATTTTAATTCTGTTTTATTTAAACTAAGTGACTTTGACATTGACATGTATCAAAAGGTTGTCGTCAACAACCGAGCTATATTTTTTTTAGACTTGGGTACTAGTCTTTTTGCCAATCATTAATTGAAAGTAATTTATTTATTTCTACTACACTACAATATTCTTACCTACCTGCAAGGAACATCTACACCACAGAATAAATAATAGTACAAGTACAGAAGACTCACTTCGTGCAACAATTCATTGAAATAGAGACTCCTGCTAGTTAACAACAAAGTGCAATTCAGCTCGCATAAGCGCTCAGTGCCTAACGTGATATTCACCTAAACGTTGCCATTCTCTTCTAACGCGTATCTCCGTCGCTGTCTGGCGCGGTTTGACTCGGCTCGTAAGGGTTGTCGACTTGCCGCTTTCGCTTACATCCCCTATCTACCTACTTGACTATCTTTCTTATGTTTGATGCCTATGATTACACGGTCAAGTAGGTAGATAGACAATGAATATTAAAGACCGTCATTTTGTTTGGTACTTAACAAATGAAAACTAGGTTACCTAAACTTCATTTACTATAACATTAGACATTTAAATAAGCCCATTTTACAGGTCAATCGATTTTGACTTCTATTGCGTTGGTGATACGACAAATGGAAGCTGTAGTAAACAGTTGGTTTTGGTAACAGATTTGTGCTTTTTATATCATCCTTATATGTACGAGATAGAACACAAAATCGATTGAACGGACTGTAAAACGAGTTGTAAAGACGTCTAATGTTATTTCAAATTGAGTATAGGTACCTGTACCTCTTTGTTTACTCTTTAGTGATATTTTTTGTTAGTTTATTTAAAGTTGGCTATAAGAACTCTTAGCAAATATTTTTTTGTTTGTTCGTTAGGTATAAGTAAGTACCTAGTTTTATATACAAACGTTAACTTTAACAAGAGCGTACACCTACTCAGGCTATAGGTAAATTCATAGGCTAAGTAGGTAACTACTTAGGCAATTATAATTTATTTTAAACTGGATCTAAAGCGTTTATTTTTATGTTAACAAAACTGTAACCATTCAATAAAAAAAGAAATCAAATTATATTTGTGAACAACACGAAAATCTAAAATATCTAAGTAGGTAGGTATCTAATTATTAGTATTTCACACATTATTTTATTCATTCTTTTAGGAACACCAAAATGCTTAAATTTTTATACAAAACTCGTACTCATTATGCACCTACTACCGATAGTTACAGATTATTTATGTAATTATTTGTTGGCTTACCTTTCAAAATCTTTCGGTACTTTAAAAAAACTTAATATCGATTCATTGTTCTTTGCTTTATTTAAACACCCGTAAACACAACAATATCTTTTAAAGGCTTTAGAGTACGTTTAGAAGTCATCGTTATTCGCTGCATAATATAAATAACGTGGCTAACGTGCGAGCCGAGCGGTAAGCGGCAACCTAATGCGTTATTCCCTCTGCAAGGTACCGCCGGCCGATCGTACCTAAACTGCGGAGTGACACCCCCCTGTCTACACTTAGACATAAACTGTATTGTTAACTCATTTACTGCAATAAATACAATAATGATATTATTACTTAATATAGTTACTACTTGTCACTTAGCAGATAAAATATATAATGGCAACACTATGCTAAAGAAATGAACTAAAAAATAATATATACTATATATATAATAAACAAGCTAAGCTTGTTTATATATATATATATAAACAAGCTAAGTTTCAAGAATTATGGCCGAAGGAATTAGATTTTTCATACAAACTTTCAAACCCCTTTTTACCCCCTTAGGGATGCAATTTCCAAAAATCCTTTCTTACTGCACAATTACGTCACTTGAGGAACCTTTCTGCCAAATTTCACGCTTCTAAATGATTTTCAGCATAGTTGGTTGACAACCATGCCATAACTCGCTTGGAAAGGAACCGCGCAAGAAGATACGCACAAGGTTATTGATATTAATAGTTTTCGGGGAATCCAGATGTAACTATAAACCAAACTTATGTTCTTAAAATGAATAAAAATAAAATTTTAAAAGTATGTATAGAATAACCAATTTTCATAACATTACAACAAACTCGACCGAATTCAAAACCTAACCATACCATACTCTCAACTCATTATTCAATATATAATTATAATAATAATACCAGCCTATAATTGACCCACTGCAAGGCAAAGGCCTCTTCTCATACAGAGAAGGCACGAACATTCATCACTACGCTTGCTCAATGCGGGTTGGCGATTTGAGACTATAAGACCAGGTTACTTCATGATGTTTTCATTGACCGATTGATTGTTTTCGTTGTCAACGATTTCTGAAATATACTTAGAAAGTACATTAATGAATTTGAAAATGGAAATCATTGGTATTTGTCCAGATTTGAACCCATGACCTCAGGCAAGGCGAGGCCTTTAGCCACTGGGCCAGTACGACACTCATTGCAATATACGAATAATCACAAAATCGTTGGTTCCCCGAAACTAAATTTATCTACACTTGCGTTACAAACTTACATAAAAATATACTAGGCACTCTGTATACTTCTGAGACTATCAAACATAAAGACTCAATCATTATTATTTTTATACAAAATAGTTTTGAATAGCGAACGCATTCCGAATTTGAATTTTGAATCGGATAGATAATTCGGCGCGAAATTATCCACGGTTCGATGAAATTGTTTAGTTGGTTGTAGTCAAATAATGTCCAAAAATCTATTAAGATTGCTTCTAGAAATCATTAATAGTAATAATTTAAGTACTAATTGTATTTTATGCCTAAAACAGGATTTTTCTGTTTTTTAAGAATCGATTTGGGATAATCGCTCATTAATCGAGTGGATAGCATAAATAAAATCGATTGCTAAAATCGTTTTGCCACACAACTATTACATTAAAAAAAAACAATCTACTTGACGAATTGGAAATTTAACAAAAATAAAGTAGTGGTAATGAATTTTTAAAAAGTTACACCTTAAACTGCTTGAGACGCGTGATGATGCCGAACGAGCCGACCTCAATACTCAATACCGCCGGAAGCGCAAGGCGATTTATCGCAGTACGCGTGCAGACAGAAGGCGTTGGGCTGATGATATTGCTGATCGTGCCCAACACGCTGCGAACATCGGCAACTTGAAAGAGCTTTATAAAGCCACGAAGACCTTGGCAGGTAACAGTAAGCTCAAGAAGAAGAAGCCGCTTAAATCCAAAGACGGACAGCTTATTGTGACGTCGGAAGGGAGGCTGCAGCGTTGGCGCCAGCACTTTGAGGAGGTCTTCCGATTGTCAGCATCTCTGACGCCTGACGCGCTGCAGGTAGGTCCTACACCACCTCAACCTCTCGACATCGATACGGAACCACCATCAGCCTCTGAAGTGACTGAAGCGATTCTCTCTTTGAAGGCAGGCAAAGCACCTGGACTCGACCTGATAACGGCGGAAATGTTACAAGCCGACTTAGCCTCCGCTGTCGATGTGCTGACGCCTTTAATCGAAAGGATATGGACCGCTGAAAAACTCCCGGACGACTGGAACAAGGGACTTTTAATTACCGTGCCCAAGAAAGGTGATCTCAGTAGTTGCGACAACTGGAGAGGCATCACGTTGCTGTCGACTCCCTCTAAGGTTTTCTGTAAGATATTACTTGATAGGCTGTCGAAGGCCGTTGAACCTCTTCTGCGCGGGGAGCAGGCGGGTTTCCGTTCGAGTCGCTCATGCACAGACCAGATCAACACTCTTCGTATCATTCTCGAGCAGGCAACAGAATGGCAAAGGGAAATTTATCTTACCTTTGTCGACTTCGAAAAGGCCTTTGATACGTTGAAGTGGTCCAGCATCTGGTCCCGCCTGTTGGACATTGGAGTGCCGCCAAAAATAGTCCGCCTATTGGAGAGCATTTATAGGAAATATTCCTGCAAGGTGACTCATGAAGGCCTAATTTCGGAGGACATCGCAGTGCACGCTGGAGTCCGCCAGGGCTGTCTTCTTTCGCCCCTCCTTTTTATAATCGTCCTCGACGGAATCATGTTGCGCATTTACGATAGCAGGCGTCGTGGGATTGAGTGGGGATTGACCAACGTCTTGGAAGACCTGGACTATGCTGATGATCTTTGCCTGCTGAGTCATACACACGCCGACATGCAGTCGAAACTGAACGACCTGCGCCAGGAGGCGGAAAAAACTGGACTCAAAATTAACATCCGGAAGACCCAGGAGAAGCATACAGGTGTGATGAATCCTTCTCCGATATTAATCGGCACAAAGGTTGTGGAACGCGTCCACAAATTCACGTACCTCGGGAGCGTCGTGTCAGAGACTGGAGGAACTGAAGAGGATATCACTTCACGGATTGCCAAAGCGCGAGCTACTTTCGCACAGCTGAGACCTGTGTGGCAATCACGGAAACTGACCCGAAGGGTTAAACTAAAAATCTTCGGGTCCAATGTCAAATCCGTGCTGCTCTACGGGTGCGAAACTTGGAAGGTAACAAAGGACATCTCGCGCCAAATCCAGGTCTTCGTCAACCGATGTCTTCGTCGCATCCTCGGAATTTACTGGCCCGAGATCATCTCTAATGTAGAGCTGTTGGAGAGATGCCACGAGACCCCGATCGACCGCCAGATCAAGCGGCGTAAATGGTGTTGGATTGGTCACACGCTCCGGACGGATTCCGATCACATTCCTAAACAGGCCTTGGATTGGAATCCTCAAGGAAAAAGGAAGCGAGGCCGTCCCCGTCAAACATGGCGACGCACCGTATTGGCTGAAGCGACGAGTATCGGAATGACGTGGAGCGAGGTGAAGCGCGAAGCTCAAGACCGGTCTCGATGGAGGACTACTGTGGAAGCCCTCTGCCCCAGCTAGGGGCCATAGGATCTTAAGTCAATGAATTTTACGTATTATTGGACTGGTGTTTGTTAATTACGTTAAAATCAGGGCTTCTTCTTGTTGTTTATTATATTTAGAGACATAATTGTCATATTTGTAATCAATTTTACATGTGGAAGGGTGATATTTGTGTAAAATAAAAATGTAAACAAACACGATTGGCGCCTAACTTCGACTTTGAATAACAAATAACTTCATTACCACTAATTATTTATTTTGAAATATGGATGAATTCGACCAATAATTAAACAATTAGCAAACCACTACCCCTGTCGTGGAGTTTGGGTGTCCAAAATCTGCATTTTTATGTTTTTTAGCTTCGACCACCACTGTCATCAAAATGGCGATTATCGTATTATTACACTTGTTTTTAACAAATGTAAATTAATAAACTTGCGCACTTAATCTAAAAAAAATATTTGCGCTAACATGTAAGCTTTTTATCCAACTATTTTAATTAAAGCCCCCACATAAGATTCGTTAGGTATCTTAATCAATAATTAAGTTATTAATTAGGATGTCGTATGACGTAAATCTGGGGTCCAAAATGAACCGCGGCTGAGCCAGCGGAGGTATGCTTGTCAACCCCCAAAATGTACCCCGTCCGAACTATACGGTTAAAAGGCCCATTTATGCCAATTATGGATGGAATATGACATCGTTCAAATGTCCGCCGCGGCTTCGTATGGTGGCACGAATCCGAGAGGTCCAATTTTTAATTTTAAAATTTTAACAAAAGATTTTTTTTTTTTTTAATTTTAACATCGACCCGTCCTAGTTGAAAGACCCTTTACATAAATCATGGTGTTTTTAGTATAGGTCAAACGGAATCTCATGGCAAATGGGGCAATAAAAATTTGTTGTGTGAAATACTGGGGCAATTGGATTAAACGATCTTGAAACTGTTTAATTTTTAGGGTTCCGTACCCAAAGGGTAAAAACTACTAAATTACAAAGACGCCGCGGTCCGTCTGTCTGTCTGTCTGTCTGTCACTAGGCTGTATCTCATGAACCGTGATAGCTAGACAGTTGAAATTTTCACAGATGATGTATTTCTGTTGCCGCTATAACAACAAATACTAAAAACAGAAATACTAAATATTTAAGTGGGGCTTCCATACAACATGATTTTTTTTGCCGTTAATTGCGATCATGGTACGGAACCGTTCATGCGCGAGCCCGACTCGCCCTTGGCCAGTTTTTATTTATGTCTTTAGTATTATTGAACATGAAGTATTTTAGGTAAGATTATTTTTATACCATGAGAAGCCGGTAGACCTTTTCTTAGATATAACCTAATTGCGAATTTTGTAAAATAAATTTTATTACCTATTTGCTATTTGAAAAACTTAGATATCATTACAGACATCATCATCTTCATCTTTCTATTAATTTATATGATCGAAACATCAGAAAAATAAGTTTATCACTATTTTCAATTGGCTTCTAAAATCTTGAAATGGAATATGTACAAAGTTATTAAAGATAGAGGTCGCTTTTACCATTGCTTACTTTTATTTTATACTAGCTGTCCCACGCGGCTTCGCTCCCGTCAACTGGCTACCTACCTACCCTATAATGGTTTTTCGTGGGATGCTAAACAATCCACAAATCTTAGAATCGTTGGGATTACTCGTTCTAAACAGTAGGCTACGGTTGGGACCGAGGAAGAGTCTCTTTGAAACTCCGGTAGCCCGTACAAACATATTAAAGTTTGCTCCCGTGTGTCGGGCAATTACGATTATTAATATCATCTCTCAGCGATTGGACATTTTTTCCTGCTCTTTGGCGGAATTCCAGAGGGTGACAGTGAGTGTATTGTCTTCTATGTAACGTGTCATCACTGTATGTAACAGTCGCATTGTATGACTACTTTTATTACCTTGGGTTCAACCTGTAAAAATAAATGTATGTGTAAATGAATAAATAAATAAATAAATAAATTATATATATACATGAATGTTGCGTAACTTTAACCGCTTACGCAGTGCACGCAACAGAAGCACTCAACAAGAAATAATATTGCCCGTTTTTGCAACATTTTCCATTTATGCGCGGCTCCTATTGGTCGTAGCGTGATGTTATATAGCCTATAACCTTCCTCAATAAATGGAATATGCAATACAAAAATAATTTTCAATTCCAACCAGTAGTTCCTGAGATTAGCGCGTTCAAACAAACAAACTCTTCAGCTTTATAATATTATATTTCAAATTTAAAATACTAGATTTTGCTAACGGCTTCGTCCGCGAATAAATCGAAATTCCACGTACTAGCAGGATGAAAATATCCTATGTGCGAATCTTGACCATGGCCTATCAGTGTCCCAAATCTGTTCAACTATTGAAGCATGATTGTTTAACAACCATTCAATCTTTCAATTAATCTGCCTAGCCTTTTCCCATCTATATTGGGGTCGGCTTCCAGTCTTACCGGATTCAGGTAAGTACCAGTGTTTTACATGGCGACTGCCTATCTGACCTCCACAACCCAGTAACTGGGTAACACGGTATCCCTTGGCAAGACTGGTGTCATATCTCACTCTTCTGACTACCCGTAACGACTGTCAAAGATCTTCAAATGACAGCCGGGACTAACGGCATAACGTGCTTTCCGAGGCACGGAGGAATCTCGGTATGCTCCTCAACTCGCCAACCATTCAATCAATGACATTTAAAATATTATGTTGGATGCCCTGATTTAGCTAGCCTTGAGATCAGACGTGACAAACTAAGAAATATAATAACATCACATTACACATTCATAAGAAAATGCTGTGTTTGTAAAATGTATTCAAAACAAGCAACATTCTTAGAAGACTACACATTAACATATTGTTACATAAATTATGTTGCCAACCTCATTGGGTGACATAGAAATTATACAGAACTAGCTTTTGCCCGCGAATTCGTCTGTGTTGCATTAGTACTTCGAATAGCCTACTTTTAATATCGCACAATAATATTTTAGGTGTGTAGGCTGCCTTACTTGAAATTAATTAAAAAACTTCCACCCCCCTTTTCACCCCCTTAAGGATGATTTCTGGGATAAAACTATGTCCTATGTCCTTACCCGAGTCTTAAACTATGTCCATACCAAATTTCATCCAAATCGGTTCAGTGGTTTAAGCGTGAAAGGCAGACAGAGTTACTTTCACATTTATAATATTACTACATACCTACCCTACCCTACCTACATACCTACCCTACCTAGGTAGGTAAGATACCATTTTTTTTTCATTAGAACCTTCTCCTAACAATAACAAACACAACATAAAAAGAATAAGCGAAATCGGTCCAGCCGTTCACGCGTGATGCCGTGACCAAGGGAAATAGGGATTCATTTTTACCCGAATGCCGAAGGAGGGTAATGTGTTTATCAGTCTATGTATGTATGTATGTAAGTATGTATGTATGTATGTATGTAAGTATGTATGTATGTATGTATGTATGTTTGTTCCTATGTGGCGTTCTAGAGACCAAACGCGTGGGCCGATTTTGATGGTTCTTACGTCAATCGATTCGTCTTAACCCCGCGAGTGTCACTGGCTACATGAAAATTGGAAAATAGGAAAATGGCGGTTTTTGGGCGCCATATTGTGGCGGCAAAATTATTTTTTCTTCCAAACCTATCGTGTGGGGTATCAAAATAAAGGATTTTAAGAGGTGATTTCAAAAATATATAACACTTATATGTTTAGGTGTACCTAATTCGAAAAAAACATTAACTAAAAAGTTATAAATAAAAAAAGTTAATTAAAAAAATCAAAAAACCCGACTGCTTGAAAAGCGAACTAAAAAGACGTAAACAAGGAGAAAATCATGCTGTGCAGTCGGAGGATACGTCTGGTTTTGGTCAGCCAGCTCGCGAAGATGTATCCTCCGACAGCACAGCATGATTATCTCCTTGTTTACGTCTTTTTAGTTTGCTTTTCAAGCAGTCGGGTTTTTTTTATATATATAGATATAAGATAAGTATGGATACATAATATGAATAAATATGTTTGAGAAGCCAGAAGATCCCTTGGCAAGACTAGGGTTCCAAGGGCGATCCAATGCGATTTTGTTTTTAATTTGTCCATGAAGATTATTTTACAAATCTTTTAACATTTCTTATCTTTTTCAAAGCAAGGATTTTTAAATGTTTTTTTTTATTGAGTTTGCCTCAATGTTTGTGCATTAGGTGGGAATTAATTTTTCCAGGGATTTACAGTAACAGGCATTGCACAGAAGTGGTGGTGGAGAATGGTGGCCCAGTGGTATCGGCCGCGACTTACAAGTTGTAGGTCGTGGGTTCGAGCCCAGGCAGGCGCTTTACTTTGTGTAAATTATTTCATCATCACTGCTCTCAATCCGGTGAAGGAAAACATCGTGAGGCAACCAGCATGTCCTAGAACCAAAAGTTCGAAGACATGTGACATCCACCAACCCGCACTGGGCCTGCGTGTTGGATTACGGCCTATTCCCTCTCACAGAGAGGAGGCCTATGTCCCCAGCAGTGAGAACATTAATAGGCTGATGATGTGTGATGTGTGTGATGTGGTGATGGACTTTTAAGAGGTCACAGGAGCTCTTCTAGTGCTGTTGGTAATCACCAGGGTGCTTTGAATAAGGCAATATCCCACACTTCCTGGTTTTCCCCAAAAGCCGAGGCGCCTTATGAATGTTTCCACCCATAAGGGCTTATTACACTACACGGTATTCAGGGCCCTGAATACCGGATCACTCCACCATTCCGAGTCAATAAGGTCGATTATTTGGGAACCCTAACTGCCTAACAGTTATCACACCACCCTAAATTAGATTTTAGGGCCCTGAATACCGTGTAGTGTAATAAGCACCTATACACAAAAAAAAAGGTAGGTATTGAGCTAACTACTTCTACTTGCCATCTCACATCTTATGGCGTATAAAACATTCCCCAATGTTAAAGCAGTACTGGCCGTGTGTCCGCTCGGCGCCAGAATATCAATATTGAACCTCCTTTTGGACACTTTTGTTTGCAAAATATTCTTTGATTTACATATGCCATTTCAGTTATGAAGAAATTCTAGCCATAAATTTTTCTGTGTAATAATATTTTTAAACATCTAAGTCGTTTTGGAGGAGTACCAAAAAGTAGCGAAAATATTATTAGTTACACGATAAAACCATGTATCACAACTAATGTACATGAATCAATAATAAATATATACTTTTTTCAAATCTTTTAACCCGGCTACGAAAGTATAAAAAAATTCGCAGTCGCTCAAAATATATTCACGAACCGAGTAACCTGTTACTTGTAAGTCGCTGCTAATACCATCTATATCTGTGATACGGAACCGAAGGAGATCGATGTTCTTAGAAAAATAATCAGCTTTATCAGATGAAAGTCGGTAGTTACGTCGGCACGGTTTCTTTGTATGGGATGAGGCATCTGTATCCCAATATTATATTATCTGTGCCATTACTAAAGAGTATGCAGGGGCGGCCTGAACCGCTGCGAGGCTCCGGTCGGGCGGCAGATATTTACGTGGCCCTTGTCCTTTTTACAATGTATGAGATATACATGAAATGGAAAACTTGGCACTTATTGTTTTTATTATTAACTAGCTTCTACCAGCGGCTTCGCCCGCGGGAATGTCGAAAATTTTCCCAAGGGAACATATTCCCGGGATAAAAAGTATCCTATGTGCTATTCCAGACTGCAATCTATCTCTGTGCCAAATTTCATCCAGATCTGTCCCACCGTTTGAGCGTGAAATGTAACAAACATACAAACACACACACAAACACACTCACAAACTTTCGCCTTTATAATATTAGTTTGATTATTAATACTTTACTATGAAATAATTCACTGACCAACTTTATTATATTGTTTGCTAGGGATAAAATTGTAAGCTTTTAGGGTTGTAGCGCGAGGCCCCTGCTAGAGCGAGGCCCCGGGCGATTGCCCTGTTCGCCACCCCCTAAGGCCGCCACTGAGAGTAAGCTTTAGAAAGTAACCGTTTTACGGCACTAAAGCGGTGGAAAGCCCTTAACTATAAGGCTATTGCCAGTTACTATGCTACCAAATTAAAAGGTATCACTAAGAAAACCTACAATATCAAAAGATTAATAGAAAATCAACACGTCTTTGCTTTCACACTATTTTATCAGTTGGAACTAATTGTACCATAAGCTATGACTGTTCCAATTTTAAATAGCTTCTTTATTTTTACTATTACTCAAGAAGCACTATACTGCATTCTGACTGTTAAATTTTACAATGGCATTGGCATGCTAGTTACAATAGTCACAGCGGATCTTCGTGTCTCTGAAGTTAGGCTCTGTGAACCATTGCACAAGAAACAGTTTGTCATCGAGTATACTGCATAGAGTAAGCGAGATAGGACGATGCGACAAACGTAAACGAATGAAAGAGGCAGTTATACAATGCTATCTTCACCTTCAACATTGACACAAAAATAGCTACTGCGCAGGGTCTAGCAGCCAATTTCAGAGACACAAAGATCCCATGAAGATGCTGCCACACTTTTAGAAAGTTACTGGCATGTGTATTTTACTTTAGGCAGAAAAGAAGCAAAGAAAAATAAAAATCTTTTCTGTTTAGGAAGTTTTGATCACAATATGCACATAAGTGTTTGCAGATGTGTTGCCCACATTAGAGAAAACGTTGAAACTCACATGTTTTAAGAATACATAATCATGTAAGTTTGAATATTGTTCAAAATATTTAAAAATAAATAAACTAATAATTATTTCAGGCATTGTTCTTTTACTCAGCTCTTGTTTGATTTAGGTACATAAACATGCCAAAGCTGTCGATATATATGTACTACGCACTAGATTTGGCGAACCTCACTCTGTTCGACTGAACTGTACTGCAATTGATACACCTTACTTTACACTATGTTGAACAAAACACATTGAGGCGCTTGAGATGTTTTGATTGCAGGTAAACTAAATTCTGTAAGCAATCTAGTGCTGCATGTTTTAATAGTTTGATTAGACAACATAAATATTTTAGCACTGCAGCAAACTTTAGTTGTAACGCACCAGCATTTGAACAAATTATTTTCATGAAAGTTCCTGTCTATCGGCATGGACGATTTGACATGTTGGTTTGTCAATGACCAATACCAATATTAAGTAGCATCCATAGGCCACTTTTAAAACAAAATAAAGGCAATGTTGCTTGGTAGCGGTTACATAAGGTGAAATGGTAGCCACTATATACAACTAACATTATAAAAAGGTGAAACATAACTGATGAAATATGAGTGTACACCACTGCCCAACCCTCCGGGGTTGCAATATTATTTTATATTATAAAGAGTAAATATGGTTGATTTGTATGATTTGTATGAGGTAATATCTAAAATTACAGACAAAATAGCGAAAAAAAAAACTACTAATAAAAAGTTACTTCTCACTCTTTATAGGCTTCATTTCATAAAAGAAAAATGTTTTATCGGACAACCTATGGGAGCAAGACCATAGGTAGGCGATTGTTTTTAATATTTAGACACCAATTTAATTACTACGAGTAATATTGAATACTTGCCACAGAAGAATAATTTGGCAGGTTTTGCATGTAATGCAAAATATTCATACATGGTGTTATATTAAGGGTCATGAACTTTGGAGTCTATCTGTAATTCTGTACCTATAATAATAAGGAAAATTACAAATAAAATCTTAGAAAAAAATGGGGATTTATTTAACTCTTTACCTATTTATATTAGAATGAAATCTAACTAAGTAGGTAGTATGTAATTATCTTCATTCATAGGTTATGACTCAATGAGAATCTCTCTCCCACTTTCACTTTTTCTCTTAAAGAAACACAACACTTGTGGACATTCTGCCTATGTCACTGGACATTTATACATGAAAACTTTTTTTTACTAACCTGATAGTTCTGTGGAGGCACTCCCGGGGCTACTTTCTGCTGATATTGCTGAGATATGGTACACTGCAGCAAGGCAGCCAAAAATAATAATCTCAACATTTTAAAATCTGAAATTGAAACACCACATGAGCTCATAGCCTAAAGAACCTATCAAACAACTTTTTTGAATTAATATTTACCGCGACAGGCAAAGGCAAGTAGTAATAAAATTATGTATTCTTTTTTTTTCAACTTTTTAATTCAGTGTGAAAGAAATGTATGGAAAATTAATTTTACCTGTGTATGTAAACTTCTGACGTGGAATATGGGTGATAATATCCTTATCGAATCGATGTATTGATAAAATATTACGCTATTTTCACCGTATGTCGATGTGTTTCGCAAACGTTTTCAAAAGATACCTGGCTGGGATTACCTACACGTCACGTCATTGACTTTTTGACATTGACGTTAGTGTTTCGTTTCACGTGGTGTCTTTACTTTGAACAAAGTAAAGAAACCACCAAGAGTTCATGAATGTCCCTTTTCAGGCATTAGAATTAAAAAAAAAGTGCTATATACTTTAACTTTTTGCTACTTATTAGGGTTTTTTATATTATAATTTTTGACTTTTACTTTTGTCAAGCGCGGACCGAGCCCATCATATTAAATAATGAATTTTTCCGAATTTCAATGTCAACGTCATTATTTTTTTTTACCTATCCTGGCATCTTGGCTTTTTAACCACACAAAGTAACCAGAAAATGGACAATTTGCATGGTACATAGAGATAGGCACGTGGCAGGTAGTACTTGGGCAATATAAGGCGTCTCGTACACGTACAATATTATTGCACAAGCAAATTTAAGTTTCCTCAATCATGTGTTCGATCGTTGAACGTCTAGAACGTTTAGCTAGAAGGTTATTGGTTCAATTGTATTACGCACTCGTCAATATTGCACAATAATATTATATATAGGTGTATGGGACCCCTAAGGTAAATACATTAAGAACACATCAAAATATTTATTGATATTCTTGAGCTTAATATTGAGACAGACCTAAAGAAAAAATACTTATAAATAAAAACATTTACTTAAAGTAAAGAGTACACACCACATTTGCCTCTGGGCAAGCTAAGAAGGCTGATCTTACAGTCACGCTTAATTAGGACTATTGTAACTGGCTGGTGCGGCTCACCATATTTGAAAAGCTATTTTACAGCGCGTATGTGATGCTAAATAACAAAAAGAGTGAATTTTGAGCACGCGCCGTTTACCACAAGCGCGGCTTTTGGACCGGCTGGTTGGCGCAGATCTGGGTGAAACTGAAACAGTATAATATAGCGTGGTTTACCCTGCCAAATAACCCTGCTAAAAATACTTTACAAAATAGGTAACTCTGTCCGCATTGATGGTCTTTATGGCTGAGCCCCAATAGTGCGTTGCGTGCGTCGTCGAGAGGGTTACGCAAGTACGCACGTCGTCGCTCGATTAGGGATGGGCAAATTAAAAAAATATATCGACAAATATCGAATCGAAATTTACCACTTATCGGTAATAATCTGAATCTTTTTGAGAGGACGAATTTTTAAAAACTCCTTGAAGAACCTCTTGGTTGGTTCTGATACAAAAATACAGAAAATTTCAAAATCGAAGCGAGCGCATCACCTGTCCCCCGCTTCGTCTCTGGTCCATCGATCCGCTGTCAAAACGTCGCGTGCGAGTCGTGTCGTGCGACGACGCAACGCATAATGTGGCATGCCCCTAAAAAATATATGTAAAACGACGCTGCGCCGACGCAACGCAATGCAACGCACTAATGGGGCCTCAGCCTTAGCCTAACGGATGGTTATTAATTTCTAACTTTATTTCAACAAGGTAAATTTTTGTTTGCCACAAAAAAACCTAAAGCGTGACTATAAAATCAGCCAAAGGTAAGCCTAAATTGCGATGACATTATCGTTATTCTGGTGTCCGAAGTCCCAAAAAAATACATTCACATTTTGACAGATATAACTAAATTAAAAAAAAACATCATTTAAATCAGCTTGTATTTCTGAAGCATTTCCGGTGGGAAATCAATGCTCATGTTTCGACACTTTGCTACCATTTCAGGGAATCGGTCGTTCTTGAAATAGAAGATCGCCAGTCTGATGTCGGATTGCAGCTTCACGTCTTCGAATTCACTCTGTGTTCTATGGGTGGTAGTGAGGATGAGATCGCGGTCGCGCTGATCGAGAAACATATCTATTGATGTGCATTTATCTTTATCGGGTATCGCATTTCCTTGAATAGTGATGGCGTTAACAATTTTCTTCACCGTGTCCTCGTTCGCCGTTGCCATTGTATAATCTGTAAAGAATATTTCTGTGTTAAACCAAAATGAAACTACTAACAAACATACGTCAAAGGGCGGTGTCATCGAATTCCGTGATCTCTG
Organism: Anorthoa munda; assembly: GCA_945859665.1. Taxonomy (NCBI): domain Eukaryota; kingdom Metazoa; phylum Arthropoda; class Insecta; order Lepidoptera; family Noctuidae; genus Anorthoa; species Anorthoa munda. The sequence goes on along the minus strand of OX243895.1, from coordinate 46,979,762 downwards.
CCAGGATGAGGAAACTGAAAGGGATCACGGTTTAGTTTGGCAAATACTAATGGAAGCCAAACTAACTAAACTTGTTGTCGCCCAGTAGTCGTGTAGGTCCATAATTTATTAAAAATAGACCGGCCAAGTGCGAGTCCGCATTTTCGGATCCGTACAAATAGCTACATTCACCAAAATAATTAGGTAACATTGCTGAAGTTCATAAACAAAGAAAGCATCGAACAAATATGCATCATAAATGGCTGTATCTTTGGATTTAGAAGTTTGATTTTTTTACAGCTCCAAGGGATTGCCGCCTTGAGTACTTAAATAATATTAATATTATTTTCAACTTAATACCTCCACGCATTCCAAAGAAAAAGGTCTTCACAGACGGACAGACAGACAGATAAACAACGAAGTGATCTTATAAGAGTTCGTTTTTTCCTTTTGAGGAACAGAACCCTAAAAATCAATTCTTCATAAAAATGATTAAACGTTAAACTCTTCTCAGTACATACTACGTTGTCTGTATGCGCATATAGATAAACTTTTGTCTCCATAAGATAACTTCACGCCTGTACGGCCCAGAGGGTAGGACAGAGGTACACCTAGGTATAGTATATTTCTCGCCTAACTTCTGGGCCACCCTGAAGTTGGCTTTCCGATGCGCAAGCCACGGCTCGGTGCTCGGTGTTTTTGTTTGAGATTTACTACTGCGCAGCCATTGTAGCCAACTTCAGGGCGGCCATGAAGTTTGGGGAGATTACACTCACATATATGTCACCCATAGTCGACGATACGAACTATTTTACGCGCGGGGTTAAAATGCATGCTATCTCATCCGACAACACGTGCGAAAGAGATAGATGCTTTGATGAGCAGTTCGCGTACGGATTAGCAATTTTCCAAGTTTGTAGCGAAATGGATGATGATTTAGGACGAAAACGAGCGCGCGAAATTTTATAAACAGACCTTTGGGAGTCTAGATGTCATGAAAAAACGACTAAATGTATATTTACAAAATAAAATTATTTGCATTGTTGAACTACTAATCTATTCCTTTAAGGTGGCCGTTTTGCAATTTTCCTTCTTCTTATGGTATTTATTTCCGCCCAAAGATGCGTTAAAATTAGTGTTGAAATATGGAACTTTCGACGTTCATAACTTTCAATTTATTTATTTTTTTACGTTTTTGTTTCCATACCGGGCTAGATAATGATGAGACAAAGTCATATCATTTTTTATTTTGAACTTACACCGTCAAACAGTGAAGTAATTGCCAGACTACGTTTGTATGGAAGAATGATCAACTAGGGCAAACCTTATGATCACAAATCCAGATACCGGACTGTTACTGAAAAATCCCAGATAGAGTCTGGCAAACGAAAGTAGACACTCGAATTATTTGCAAACTTTTTATATGGCAATGTTATACAAATGACAACTAATAATCTAATCTAATCTAATAATCTTGATAATATCATTAATTAAGTGAAAAATGAATAAAACAATTAAAAGTGGATTACGGGAGATGTTGTTTCGCATGATGTCTAAATATCAAGAAAAACAACAGGATAAAGACGCCGAATTCAAACAAAAACAAGATTGTTTACGTGTGATGTGAATGAACCAAAATTATTAAAGAATACGGTTTTTTTTTATTCATCTTATAAATAACATCTTAAGTATTACCTATCTAAAGTACCTATAGTATTTATATTCAGCCGAAGTAAAATAAATAATTCTAAAGTATCAAATTAGGTTATTCTAGGTATTTCATACTAGTTTTTAAATTTGCCGCGCTTTTTCAGTCTCTACTTTCGTTTGCCAGACTCTAAAAGAAAACCCAATAACACTTTACCTGAGCCGAGACTCGAACCGAGGAACTTATTCTCAGCAGTAAAGCTTGTGACCACTTTTCCAAAGACAGTGACAATCTTGAGTCACACATTTTATAATACTCACAGCGGATCTTTGTATCTCTGAAATTGACTGCTAGACCCTGCGCAGTAGCTATTTTTGTGTCAATGTTGAAAATGAAGGTAGCTATGCATAACTGCCTCTTTCACTCGCTTACGTTTGTCGCATAGTCCTATCTCGCTTACTCTATGCAGTATACTCGATGACAAACTGTTTCTTGCGCAATGGTACACAAAATATAGATAGAAGCCTAGAATTTAGGATAGTATAGATGGACCCCCATTTCTGCACTTAGTCTCCCATTTGGTCCATTGTGCGTGCAGGCCTCCTCTCTGTGAGAGGGAATGGGCCGTAATCCACGACGCGGGCCCAGTGCCGGTTCTTGGATGTCACATGTTTTCGAATTTTTTGTTCTAAGACATGTGCCGGTTTCCTCAAGATGTTTTCCTTCACTGAGCAGACAGAGACACATGAGCAGTAGTCATGCAATAATTTATACAAAGTAAAACACCTGCCTGGGTTCAAACCCACGACTTACAACTTGTAAGGGCCACCACTGCTCTAAGTCTAGAAGTTTAACAACGACAAATCTCTAACTCTTCTCAGTACAACTTTGCCTGTGTGCGCATTAGGCTTAAAAATGGGTTCTAAGTCTTCTTATCCTACAATACGTAATAATTTCATAGCTAAGTCAATCAAATGAAATGTATAAATTCTGATTCAGTGTCTACCTCTGTTTAAAACATATCCACAAAGCACACGCATATAAAGGTCAGTCTATATATCTACAGGTAGGTACCCTCAAGGCGAACGTGCTCCTATTACTCAAATTTCAACCCCTCACAAGTACCCGATCATCTGTTCACACGTAATATGCCGATCGATAATGCCCAAAACACGGTAAGCCTCAACTGCGTGGTTGTTAAGCAGCGCATCGTACAACTACATACATACAATATATTCAGCCATTGATCTCCCCTCTGATGGTTCTCAAGTCTCCCTTCGAAAACAGGGATTGGGTCGTAAGTCACCACGCAAGCTCAGTACGACTTTGCGCATCACATGCTCAAGCCTAACTTTGGCCGGAAAGACGCACAACGATTACGCAGTCCACCAGTACCGTATATATAGCAGGGGAATATTGCCGCGTTACTCTGTTGTGTTCGAAACCGCGGTACCGAGACATCCGTTTTGTTTTGCTCAACTTAAATCACTAAACACTCGTAAAAATATTTACCAAATGACGTTATCACGACGGCACAACACTAAAATGCCGTTTTTAGAATTTTTGGCACAGTTTTTATGTTTTTTAGTGTCGTTAAATTATAGAATAAGTGCAGTGAGATGAGGTTCGCGTGGCCTTCGAAAAGGGCTGATTGGGAGTGTGTGCTGCGGAGGACGCATGCGTGAAATGTGAATCAATAACCACGATATCTGGGGTAAATAAAAATAGTTATTTTTCTCATAATACAAAAAGTTTCTAACTCCTGTTTTGAGCTATGTTTGAGCTACCCGTGTTTAAAAAATATATAGAAAGATTCCTTGCGCGCCAAAAACTTTATTTGGCTTTACCAACTCCGGATTAAAATCGATGCAATTGAATAATTTTAAATAAAAATAATGTCTACCAAACCATATTTTAAATGGTTATTTTAATACTTACATGCTCTTATGCCTTTGAAGACAAGATTTCAAAGCCCAAAATACTTATTTTAATTAATTCTTTGCTAAATTGCACTGGTGGTGCACTCTGACAACTACAGCGGCACATGTCTAGCTCAATTTATATATTAGTCTATGATGTCTAGACTTGTGGAAGGAGCATGGACCAAACTAAGAGCTAGGGATTTTGATATATTGCAACTATTAAACTATCGAATAAAATTTGAACTCGATTATTGTTATAAATCATAATAACGCGTATTAATGACGAGTTTCGACTTTCGACTTATTTCGCAAAACTCTCTAATCGTGGGTTTTTTAAAGTGCTTCATATCGAGTGGTCGTTGATTTATCAATAAACTCAAGTCGACAAAAGTAATATGAATATATGATACATGCTAAAGACAGAACCAAATGGAATATTGGCTTTTTTCAACATTAAAATATAGCATGAGAAAATAATAGACAGTTGAAAACCTCCAATAGCGTATACTAAAATTGTATCGGTTCTGAGTGTTAGAAGGGATTGGACCCTTTGAATTGTGCAGTTGTTTTTATGAGGTGTCCTTGAACACCGACATCATCATCATCATCATCATCATATCAGCCGAAAGACGTCCACTGCTGGACATAGGCCTCCCCCAAGCGTCGCCACATTGACCGGTCCCGTGCGTCCCGCAACCAGCGGATTCCCGCAACCTTCACCAGGTCATCGGTCCACCTGGTGGGAGGCCTTCCAACGCAACGTCTTCCGGTTCGCGGTCGCCACTCCAGAACCTTTCTGCCCCATCGGCCATCCGTTCTGCGAGCAATGTGCCCTGCCCACTGCCACTTAAGTTTGGCAATTCTTCGGGCTATGTCGGTAACCTTGGTTCTCTTGCGGATCTCTACATTTCTGATTCGATCACGCAAGGAAATTCCGAGCATAGCCCTCTCCATTGCCCTTTGAGTGACTGTAAGTTTTCTGATGAGGCCCATTGTAAGCGACCACGTCTCAGATCCATATGTCATCACTGGCAACACACACTGGTCATAGACTTTCGTCTTGAGACACTGTGGTAAGTTGGACGAGAAGATACCGCGCAACTTCCCGAACGCTGCCCAGCCGAGTCGGATTCGACGGTTGACCTCTTTCTCGAAGTTGGCCCTACCCAACTGGATCGTTTGTCCCAGGTAGACATAGTCGCCCACAACTTCGAGTGTAGAGTCTCCTACCTTGATAGGAGTGGGTGTAACATGGGCATTCAACATCACCTTGGTTTTGTCCATGTTCATTCTAAGACCCACTCTTTCGGAAGCACTACTGAGGTCATCGAGCATTTTACTGAGGTCCTCCATGGTCTCAGCCATAACCACTATATCGTCAGCAAACCGAAGGTGAGTGATGTACTCGCCATTGACGTTGATGCCTAGCCCTCTCCAGTCCAGAACCTTGAAGACATCCTCCAGTGCAGCGGTAAACAGCTTCGGAGATATGACGTCTCCCTGTCTCACACCTCGCTGCAGAGGGACTGGTTCCGAGGTCTGATCCTGAAGTCGAACTGACATGGTGGCGTTTTTGTATAAACACTTCAACACTTCGATGTACCGGTAGTCAATTTGGCACCGTTGGAGAGACTGCAGTACAGCCCAAGTCTCGATCGAATCGAAGGCTTTCTCGTAGTCCACAAACGCTAAACAGAGAGGCAGGTTGTACTCTTCGGTCTTCTGTATAACCTGCCGCAGCGTATGTATGTGGTCTACGGTGCTGAAGCCTTTACGGAATAACACCGACATAACGTGGTTTAATTTCGGTACAGATTGGGCATTATTCCGTAATTGTTTTTATTTCTTTAATCGAGTATGGCGAATTTTTCGATCTGACTTCGAAGCGTGAGACCTGTGTGGCAGGGAGAACGATGGAGCTCGACGCGTCTGGAGTGAGAGGTCGCAGTTTCTATGTGCATACCTACAGACTCGCGAGAGTACGTCAGCAACTAAGTTCTGTTTACCAGGTCAATAAACAATATCGTATCTAAAACAAGACAATTCTGGGCGTCATCTTTTTATTTTTTCATTTTTGATTTTGTCTGAATGCATTTGCTTGAACTTAAACGCAACTGACTGTTGGTCAGTAATTAGTAGAGTGTCGTCCGATTAGGAAATGTCTCCATTTGCGTAAAGCTTCGACAATTGCGCTTGCCTCCTTTTCAATTGTAGGTTGTCGCTTTTCAGAATCGTTAAGAAATCATGAGAAGAATGCAACAGGATGTCCTTTCTGTGATAATGTCGCTGTGATTGCGAAGTCCGAAGCGTCAGTTTCATCAGGAAAATGTCGCGTTATCGTCTATTCCATCCAAGGTAGCTTTGCAATCACGTTTAAGATTATTGAATGAATTGATAGCGTCTTCAGTAATGGATAGAGTAACTTCAATTAGTGGTCTTATTTTGGAATAAAAAGTTGTTAATCCACTTTGAGTAGTAGGCAAATAGTTCAAGTGATCTTTTCAAAGCAGTATCGTTGGCATTGAAAGATTCATCAGTGGTTCTAAACAAGGTTTGTTATTGTTACGATGAATGGTGTAACCAAGAAGATTGATCGAGTCAGAGGTTCAACTACAGAAGCACGGAGTCCGTAGTCTCGGCCTTCGCTACGGGCTTTTCCTACTCCGTATCACATAAAGACGCATGATTCGTTCCGGGCCCGAACTACTAATGAATGACAACACAATCTGACAGTTGTACCTACTCCTGACGTGTCAAGTCCGAAAAATTGAATCATTACGGAGTAGGGTTCACTCCACCGGAGTACTTTCGGACCCGAACTTCGTTGACGGAGTAGACGCCCTGTTTCAAAAGTACATTTGTATTTCTTAGTAGCTTCCATGAATTTGTGAAGGATTGTGTTGCGATCTTCCTTATTTTTCCCACAAATGGTAACATCATCAAGGTAATCATCATTATAAATCCTTTAGATTTTCAGAATCAATCATAATTATATTGCAGAGTTCGCTGAAAGGCCGCTACACCATTCGTGACCCCGAAAGATATTCGGGTGAATTTATAGAGGTTACCTTTACATTCAGTTACATGCGGTGTGGTGTAGATCTATTCTCTAGAGAGAATGGGAACTTGATGGTAGGCGCTTTTGAGGTCGATTTGGCTATTTAGCTACTTGCGTTATGAGTCAATGCTCTGGAAGGGATATGCGTCTAGCTCTGTGAATCTGTTTACTCTTTGTGAATAATTGATTACAAGGCGCTTCCAATGAAGGCGCCCTCCAGCAACGAGTACTTAAGCTCGCCAAGGTGAAACCCTGGGTTCAATGACTTTGTCTTTAAGTAAAACATCTATCTCGTTAAAGTCTCCGCCAAATAACAAAAAAAATAAAAGTCATTGTACAGACTTTTATAAAATAAAAAAATAATTACAAAACTTGAAAACATGATTTTTGTTATGGAGATATTTTGATAATTTTGGTCTCAAATGAAAGGTATAGACGTAAAACCATTAAATCCGTTTGAACATGTAAATCGGTCCACGCGTTTAGGAGATATTAACTCATTACTGAAAATAATTTCATGCAAAGTAGAAGCGTCAAGGACGCCTCTTACCGCGATACGTTTGTTTTGATCGTGATAACGACACTGCCTTTACATATTTTTCGTATCGTTTTGAAATATTGGAATACATTGGTAGACAGGTGTTAACGACTTTTATTTTGTTCGTTATCTGGCGGTGACTATAGTTATGAATTCTTGGTCTTCTTAAGAATGCCATCTCGAGAGGATCGCTATAGGCCTGATATATGGCGCAAGGTTAGTAACAACTGATACAGCGGGATAGATGCTTCCATCGAATTGCAAATTTTCAGGGGTTTATCTCCCCAGAACTGGAGTCCACACAAATTAGCAATAATGAATAGAGGTCTACGGTGATATTTGTGCTCACCAATTTGAATATTCGCGAAATATAGCCCCTCTACGTATGAAATGTTGCTTAGAGATGCTAGAGCTATTGCTTGTTTGCAGGGCTTGCGTTTTATATTCATAGTTTGAGCAAGATTCTTATCTATAAAAGCTGAGAGAACTTCCGGTATCGAGTAGAGCATCCACACGTATGTTATGTAAAGTGATATTATAGTCGCTTTTTGTATGCTTGTTGGAGTAGCAGCAAAGATAGTCGACAGCCAGGAGCTTCAGATTGAGAATTATCTTCTTATTTGCGGCTTTGTCCGATGCTACGGCATACGTTGGCGAAATGTCCTTTTTTGGAGTAAAGCTGACAGTCAGCGTTTCTAGCAGGACATTTGAGGCTTTGGTGAATATTACCGCCGCGCAGAAAAAGCATCGACGGCTATTTTATGTAGTGCGGCTATGTTGAAAATTGTTTTGAGTGCTGGAGGCTGCTAGATGATACATGCTAAAGACAGAACCAAATGCAGTGACAAACAAGGAATACGACAATCTATCACAAGGAAATCATATCGTTATACAAAAATAAACTTTTAATTTGGTACTAACCTTAAACAGCTACAATAAATGGATGTTATAATCGTGTGCAAAATTCAAGTGCGAGGGAGAAATCATCTGTCACAGGGTAATATCACCGGTCGTCGGGTGTTCAAATCGTGTGCAGTATCAAAGAATACAAATTAAAATCCATATCAATTAGAGATAAACTTTAAACAAGAAACTTGAACAGAAATAACAAAAAGAAAACTCCAAACAAATTCAAATCGCTTGTGTCCGTTCCGCAAACGCATTGAATTGAATTTGACATTCACACTGGATTGACGTTCACAATGACAATAAATAATGACATCTACACTCTTTGCGCTGTAGCATGATGCGGGTGACAGTGGTGTTTTATTTGTAAACATTCTGGTTGGGTTTAATTTAATTTACTTCCGTTATTGATGAATTAATATATTACGAATGTGGTACAGCTGAAATACTAAGTCAATAATTTGTAAATCGCGGCAACTATCAAGAGTGAAACGAAATGTCACGCACCATGCTACAGCGCAAAGAGTGTAACAGAAAAATGTTGGCATATAGCAATAATTACTTTGCAATTATTATTTTAAATTATACCTAATTATTTCAAAATATAAGGGGAAAGGTGATTAAAAAAAATATATAGTCTCCTTAATTTATGTACTTTCATTAATAAAAACTCTTTTATGTTCACAGCAGTTTCAAATAAAATCCAAGGCCTCCATACAAAAATATATCCTTTACGAATCGCGTGAATGATTATCGATGACGATTGGCTATGTCAGAGATGAGTGTATCCTAAAAGACAGGATGCCAGTCGCTATTTTTACAAAATCTAAATTTATTTATTATCTGTAGTTATTCTGTCAAGTGTCAATCAATATGTTAAAATTGTCATTGTCAAAACAAAACAGGCGTCAGGCCTCAGGCAATTTGTGTGCATGCAGTTTTTGCAAAGACTACGCGCGATATATTGGAATTAGAAGGCATTGACCGATTTTATTAAGTGCTACTTTTTCCGCTAAGATGGAAGATGTATTTAAAGATTCTGTTCATCTGTCTCAAGGACTAAATCTCAGGTAACACTCACATTGCAGTATCTTTTACATAAACTATTTCAACGATTTATTTCCTTGTTTCTTTTAAAAAATCTATTGGTAATAAAACTGCAATACTCTCATCTCGTCATCGCTTTATAAAAAATCTAACAAACACGACCTGCCAAAGATTTTAAATTCGCACCACTTTCGCTTCAAATTTTACAAAGTATATTTTGATGTTTGATTTTTTCATGAATATCCATGGAACTAATAAGTACATTCATCAAAGTTATGATTGTTTTGTATTATTTATATATTTATTAGGCCCCTTTATAATATTATTGATGCAAAATAAAAACAATATAATCAGAACCGTGCAAAATTATGGTGGTAACTACATAGTTCATATGGTCACATGACCATTATTACTACACCTATTGTATTAGTTAGGGCATGTTAATTATTTTACCTCAGCCCGTAAAGGAGCTTGAGGTGGTACTGCTACCTTCCATATCCTCTCCTTCTTCTGGAGCAGCATGAATGTTTTTAAAGCAACGTGTGACACATTAGCATACATAGCAAATGATTCTCGATTGTTTTTGCAATCACTTTGTGCTGCAAAATCAACACATTTAGTTAAATTTTTAGGGTTCCGTACCCAAAGGGTAAAAACGGGACCCTATTACTGAGACTTCGCTGTCCGTCTGTCTGTCTGTCTGTCTGTCTACAGGCTGTATCTCATGAACAGTGATAGTTAGACAGTTGAAATTTTCACAAATGATGTATTTCTGTTGCTGCTATAACAACAAATACTAAAAACAGTATAAAATTAATATTTAAGGGGGGCTCCCATACAACAAACGTGATATTTTTGCCGTCGTTTGCTCGATATTAATAACGGCAAAAGGTAGACGCTTGAAATATTCACAGAATATTTAGTTGTATATTCTCTTCAAAAAATAATAATTATTAAATTAAAATAAAACAAATTAAGGGGGACTCCCATACAACAAACGCGATTTTTTTGCAGTGTTTTGCGATAATGGTACGGAACCATTCGTGTGTGAGTCCGACTCGCACTTGGCCGCTTTTTTATATTTGCCATCAACAAGCTAACAAGGACACCTAATACATTTTTTTTAACTTCTGGATATTGGGTTAAAGAGCAGCATCTGATTTCATCTAGTAATCCAATATTTCTACCATATTTGTTTTTAAAACAACAAGAGTGGCTTTTTTTGTACCCGTGACTCCATCAGGCCTATACAGCTGAGAGCTCAACGAGATAATAATACCAATGAGTGCATACTATTTTTTTGTTGTCATACAATATAGTGGTCCAGTCGTAGTAAATTATGTGACTGCTCATTAATTACTAAGAACACATACATGATACTTGGCAGGATATTGTAGACCCTTACAAGATACAAATAAACGTTATAAGTTAGGATCTAGTGTTCTTATTTTAAGAACTTGGACCTAATAACCTTATTTTACTTTTACGTGTATATCTTCTGAACGGTATATTACGGTATAATTTTTTCAAATTCTGTTTTCACAATCATTACACACAAATTCAAAGTAACGTGCGTAAAAAAGATCAACTCTGCACTAAGCTGTTTTATATGATTTTCATCAAATAGCCAAACGTCAGCGCAGCGGAAACTTGATTATCTTCGCAGTTTTATGTCACACAAATTTCATTTAAGCATACACATTTACTAAGTAAAATAACAAAACAAATTATCTCCATGTTTCTTTTTTTGTTCCAGAGAACTTATGGATCAGAAATCAGCCGAGTTTTCAATAGACCTTAATTTTAAGAAGAAGAAACCAGTGGTTTTCGATGGTAACGAGGATTTTAGGTTATCTTCGGATGAGGACGATGACAGGTAAATATATAATTTTATTACATACATACATAAACTCACGCCTTTTATCCATGGGGGTAGGCAGAAACTACAGAACGCCACCTGCTGCTATCCTTACATACTTCATTTGCTTCACTCACATTCATACATCTAGTTATAAACACATGCCGGTTAAGAGTACTGTGCACCTGGCCTTACTGAAGAACATCACCTATAAGGTCTATGTATAATTTTATTATGCCTAGAGCAATAGTGGCCCAGTGGTAACGGCCCCAACTAACGTGTCGTGGGTTCTAATAAAAACGCTGAAGGAAAACCGCCATGGCCTAGAACCAAATATTTGAAGACATGTGACATCCACCAATCAGCACTGGGCCCGCATGGTGGATTGGGCCCATTCACCCTCTCAAGAGGAGGCCTGTGTCCCAACAGTGGAGACATTAAAAGGCTGATGATGATCATGCCTATCGATGGTATAGTGGTTGCAAGCGCTACTGCTGAGCAGACCATGCAGTCTTGGGTTCGATTCCTGGGTCAGGCAAAGTATTAAGGTGGTTCTCGGGTCCTTGATGGCCGGTGCGAGATTTGTGTGTCCGTTTTACAAAGTAAATAAATACTCTATTCTTAGAGCATTTCTTGCCTCATATCGGAGTCTCATTTCACAAGAGAATCGTATATTCACCTTAACGGGTATAAAATCTATCATGCACTGCACCCTGTGAATAATGCGAGAGGAGGAAGTACCCTTATAATAAGAGAAAACATCTACCATTACCTCGAATTTAAATATGAAGAAGAGTTCATACAAACTGTAGCCGTTAGGGTCAAAACTAAACTTCATCACATTACAGTAGCAGCTATATACTGCCCACCAAAGCATGCTCTGAAAATAGAGCAGTACCTACTAAAACTTCTTGGCAACACGTTTATATTGGGAGGTGACTTCAATGCAAAAAACATATGTTGGGGATCTAGGCTAACCAACACTAAAGGAAAGGAATTGCTTAGTGCTATGCGAGAAATCAAGTGCAATGCAATATCAACAGGAAAACCTACTTACTGGCCTACTGATGCTCAAAGAATTCCAGATCTGATTGACTTTTTCATTTATAAGAATCTGTCAGCTACATATCTTCACATAGAGGAGGGATTTGATATGAACTCTGATCATTCCCCCATTATCTTAACCTTAAGTGAGACCATAATTCAGAAAGAAAGCAATGCAATTTTAGTTAATAAGAACACGGATTGGGATAGCTTCAAACTCGACCTAGACAACATCATTGACCTTAAAGTACCACTCAAAAACATTCAGCAGTTGGATGAAGAAATAACAAAATTTGTGACAAACATTCAAAGCTGTGCTTGGGGAAATACACCTCTTTTGAAAAGAAAAGTCGCAAGTCATAGATATCCGTTAGAAATAAGAAACCTCATAGCCATAAAGAGAGCTCAGAGACAAAAGTGGCAACAATCAAGATATCCACTTGACAAAACAATGCTGAATAGGCTTACAAGAAGATTAAGCAAAGCAATACAGAACTATCATGATGATGCAACAAAAGATTGCCTTAGCAAATTAACAAGTAGTGGAAAATCAGAACACTCACTATGGAAAACATATAAACGTTTAAATAAACCCATCGTCCATGCTTCACCCATTAAAAAATTAGATGGCAAATGGGCCATGAGTAATGAACAGAAAGCAAATATATTTGCAGAACATTTAGAACAAACTTTTCAAACCAGCGGTGAGGAAAGCTCTGAAAACATAACACTGGATGTCACTCACCATGACGACCTCAATATAAAACTGGTTACGCCAAAAGAGGTAAAAAATATGATAAAAAACTTAGCCAAAAAGAAATCGCCTGGATACGACCTTATCACTGGTGAACTCCTTCAAAATCTGCCACGAAAAGCCATAGTAAAACTTACAACCCTTATAAATGCAACATTCAGGTTGAAACACGTGCCTGATATCTGGAAAGTTGCTGAAGTCATAATGATCCCCAAACCTGGAAAACCACCCCAGGAGGTAACATCATACAGACCTATATCACTTTTACCAATCATTTCAAAACTATTTGAAAAACTACTCGTAAGACGCTTAAAACCTATAATAGAAGACAGAAAACTGATTCCAAATTACCAATTCGGCTTCAGAGAAAAACACTCCACGATAGACCAAGTACATAGAATTACCAACATTATAGAAAAAACTCTAGAAGAAAAAAAAGACTGTTCTACAGTATTTCTAGATGTAGCACAGGCATTTGATAAGGTTTGGCATAAGGGTCTTATTTATAAGGTAAGGAAAATGCTGCCAAAACAATTTGCAGACATTTTGGAATCCTACCTAACAGAGAGGACGTTTAGAGTCAGACATGAAGATGCTTATTCCGATCTCAAGCAAATAAAAGCTGGTGTACCACAAGGAAGTGTTCTTGGCCCAATCTTGTACCTATTGTACACCTGTGATATCCCAGAAATGGAAAACAACTTCATTGCAACCTTAGCTGATGACACAGCCATCATGGCTATAGGTGTCACTCACAAAGAAGCTGTAAATAAAGTACAAATTGCTGTCAACTCCATCACCAACTGGACAAAAAAATGGCGAATTAAGTTAAATGAGTCCAAATCGACTCATATAGACTTCACAAACCGAAGACCTAATTATACACCGGTATACATTAACGGTTGCGTAATACCTTACGAAAATACAGCCAAATACCTAGGTATGACGCTTGACGCAAAACTTCGCTGGAAGGCTCATGTCAAAAAGAAACGCCTGGAGTTAGACCTACGCTACAGGAATATGTACTGGCTACTTGGCAGACATTCATCATTGTCAGTATACAACAAAGTACTTCTGTACAAACAAGTACTTATGCCTATATGGGCATACGGTATACAGCTTTGGGGCTGTACAAAACGTACCAATATTGAAATAATTCAAAGATTTCAAAATAAGGTACTTCGGAGTATAGTAAACGCTCCCTGGTACATTAGAAACGAGGACATCCACCGGGACTTAGGAGTGGACCTTGTCGCTAAAGTCATAAAAACATACGCCGAAGCTCATGAACAAAGACTTCATAAACATGTGAATGTCGAGGCTATTCAGCTCCTTGACACCACGGACATAGTAAGGAGACTGAAAAGGACTAAGCCTTTTGAATTAGTTTAGTGATTGTTACGGAGTGCAGTGAGTGCTACCTTTTAAAAACACAAGAACTAAGTGTCTTTCCCTCATAATAGAGACAATAAGAAAAGTGCCAATGGACACATTCTTTAGTACCTATACATTTACTAGGAAATTAAGTTAAATTTAAATTACTTATTAGCCTCAAGGCTAGATTGTAATTGTTATGAGGTAACCATTCGGTTACAACATAACGGAAAAAAAAAAAAAAAAAAAAAAAATCTTAGAGCAATAAAGTTCAATGTTAGTAGTACTAATAATATTTCAACTCTCCTCGCACATCCTCGCGCCTCTAGCTAGAACTTTAAATAAATACTCTAATCTTAGAGAAATAAAGATCTGTATTGTAGTAACAAATATTTCAATTCTCTCCTCGCACATCCCCAAGTATCTGGCTAGATCTTTAAATAAATACTCTATTCTTAGAGTAATAACGTTCAATATTGTACTAACAATAATAACAGCCGCACGGGTCGATCTTCAAGGTTAAGCAACGCTTGACGAGGTCCGTGGATGGGTGACCATTTCAATCAAACAAGGTCCCGGCTGTCATTTGAAGAACTTTGACAATCGTTACGAGTAGTCAGAAGCCTGAGATCTGACACCAGTCTTGCCAAGGGGTATCGTGTTACCCAGTTACTGGGTTGTGGAGGTCAGATAGGCAGTCGCTCCATGTAAAACACTGGTACTCAGCTGAATCCGGTAAGACTGGAAGCCGACCCCAACAATAATTGGGAAAAAGGCTAGGCAGATGATGAATATTTCAATTCTCGCCTCTTTATTGAGTTTTTCCATCTGGAATTTCTCTGTATCAGTCCGGAGTCTAGACTTGTGGCCAGTTGATGGCAAAAGGCTCGTCCTCTATTACATAGGATTTAAACATATCTAGCGAAGTGTGGGTGTACCATTGTTCAACCATTCGGGGCATAAGGCGAGATGTTATGTTATTTGTTATGAAACTAGCTGTCCCCCGCGGCTTCGCGCCCGTCAACTGGCTAAACTAAGTTTTTTTTTTTTTATTCCTTTTTGGAAATCCTCATTGGATGTCCTCCGCCCTTGGAGGGGCTGAGAGGTCTGTCAGACTCATACTGACCAAAAACCACCCTGGTATTCCGTCTCATAACTACGCCGGGGGTCACGGGATTATATAATACTTCCGCAACCCCCGACTAGTGCCGCACTTGCACCTGCATTTGCGGGCCTCGACCTCGGGGGAGTGAGTTGTTTGACTTCCCACGCGACGAGAAGAGGGGCGCGCGTGGAACACTACGCGCCGCCACCTCAGATACTAAGGTGTGGGGAGGCGACGGACGTCCATCGCCCCTGGACCCATTTAGGGGGGCTGGAAGGGGACTTGCCCGCCCTCCGCCAACGCAAAGCGCGTCTGCTGCGGATCGGGTGAGCGGATGAAATCTCCCTCACGGCAGCCTCCTTCTGCGAATCGACTGTTTCGCAGAAATCTGTCCACCTACCCTACCCTAACCTAGTTACCTACCTACCTACCCATCATACCCTAACTACATCTTGAAGTGATCAATTCTAAGATCTAGCCATGACATATAATATATAAATGTGTTTCTTTAATTTTCAGTGAAGACGATGACAGATTTAAGTTAATAGAGGAATCAGCAGAGAAGATGCTGTTGTCTTCTCCTGAGTACCATTCATTTGACGAGCTGGCTAAGAAAATGATTGACTGCCATCCCAGTGGGGATGTCAAGCTCCTGATTATTGAGGAAGGTCAGTAATCCTCTATCTCATCTTCAACCTGTATCCACTCAATGTTAGGTCACAGAACGGCTTGCAAAAATGACGGGGCCGAAAAGTTCTGTAGTGGCACGGGATCCCAGCACTATGAAAGAAAATTTGGTTGAAATAAATATCACTAGATGGCGCGATATGCATCGATTTGTTATTGAATTGTGTGTAAATTTACATTTTCTAGAATTGATCATAAACATTGTATGTTCTCTTTTAATCAATTCTCCTAAGCACAAAATTATGGAATATTGGGCTCTTGATTTTCAATTGAGAGATATTTGAACGGATCATTTTAAATTTATTCCAATAGATGGCGCGTTTTTAAATTTCTGAGCTATGCCACTCTTTTTTTAAATTTGTATTGTAACAAATTTTGATACAATGAAACTGTAAATACATGCAAATAATACTATAAAACAAATCGTCACTGTATTTAAAGAAAAATCCTTATACTTGCAAGTCGCTGCTAACACCATCTACAGCCGTGGAACGGCACCGTACGCGATCGATGTTCTTATAAAATTAATCGGTTTAGTCCGTCGAAAAACGCTAGTTACGTCGGCACGGTTCCTTTGTATTGGATGAGGCATCTGTATGCTAGTATTATATATTATCTGTGGTAGTGGCGACCGCGTACCGGATGACGCTGCGTTGGAACGGATCTAGAGGAGATACGTGGTAAAGGTTTTGGGAATCCGCTAGATACGAGACGCATAGGACCGACCGTCCCTTGGGGGAAGCTTATATCCAGCAGTGGAGGTCTTTCGGCTGATATGATGATAGGTGAGGATCTTCATTGTACGCCCTTTTACCCGGTCCGGTTTAGTTCGTACGTGGCTTTATAGATGTCGCTACAATACAAACACAAAAGACAAAGACAAAAACTCTTTATTTCATCTAGGCCATTAAGCGTCACTTTAGAACGTCCTAAATATAAATTTAAAGTTAATAATAATTGGTTCTACCATCCATTTGGAAAAGTAGGTAGCTTGTTATGGAGAAGAACGGACAAGAAGCTCCATACTTACTCTTTTAAAAATAAAAGTGTTTTAAAACATTTACATACATACATAAATTCATATACGTGAGGACGATGCGCCCAGCACTACTATACTACGTATAGGTATAAAGTATTACAAGCACAAATAGGTAAATTCTTTCATTTGATAAATAGGAACATGGTTCTCACATACTTACAAATATTGCAATGCTAAACCTTTTCATTCTTCGACAGTACATAAGCAGAAATGACCAATCAGTCGAATCACCTTACTTACCACTAGGTTTTCCCCGCGGTTTTCTATGCAAGGTTCAGTTGACAACCGTTCAGCCAACTATTGTACTGTTGTCTGGTATTTTGCTGAACTAGATCTAGTTGGCACAGCAGTGCTTTAGGCACACTTTGTTTGCTTATGTTTTTCTATTTATTTTATTTTTGTTTCGTTTATACTGAAAAGTTGTTGAACATCTATATATATAATAAAAAAAGTTAATTAAAAAAATCAAAAAACCCGACTGCTTAAAAGCAAACTAAAAAGACGTAAACAAGAAGAAAATCATGCTGTCCAGTCGGAGGATTCATATTCGCGAGCTGGCCGACCAAAACCAGATGTATCCTCCGACTGCACAGCATGATTTTCTTCTTGTTTACGTCTTTTTAGTTTGCTTTTAAGCAGTCGGGTTTTTTGATTTTTTTAATTAACTTTTTTTATTTTCAACTTTTTAGTAATTTTTTTTAGAATTAGTTACATTTAAACATATAAGTGTTGTATATTTTTGAAATTGCCTCTTAAAATCCTTTATTTTGATACCCCACACGATGGGTTTGGAAGTTTTTTTTTTTTTTTTCCCCACAAAATGGCGCCCAAAAGCCGCCATTTTTCTATTTTCCAATTTTAATGTGGCCTATGACACTCACAAGGTTAAGACAAATCGATTGACGTATGAATCATCAAAATCGGTCAACGCATTTGGTCTCTGGAACGCCACATAGGAACAAACATACATACATACATACATACTTACATACATACATAGACTGATAAACACATTACCCTCCTTCGGCAGTCGGGTAAAAATGAATCCCTATTTCCCTTGGTCACGGCATCACGCGCGAACGGCTGGACCGATTTCGCTTATTCTTTTTTTGTTATGTTTGTTATTGTTAGGAGAAGGTTCTAAAGAAAAAAAAATTGGTACTTTACCTACATAGGTAGGTTAGGTATGTAGGTAGGGTAGGGTAGGGTAGGTAGATTAGGGTAGGGTAGGTAGGGTAGGGTAGGTAGGGTAGGGTAGGTAGGGTAGGGTCGGTAGGATAGATGATTTTTTGGTGTTTTATGGCAAAACAAAGTTTGCCGGGTCAGATATTATATGTATAAAAATGAATCCCTATTTCCCTTGGTCACGGCATCACGCGTGAACGGCTGGACCGATTTTGGTTATTCTTTTTTTGTGTTGTTTGTTATTGTTAGGAGAAGGTTCTTATGAAAAAAAACATATGGTACCTTACCTACATAGGTAGGGTAGGGTAAGGTAAGGTAGAAAGGGTAGGGTAGGGTAGGTATTGTTTGTTGTTTTTATGGCAAAACAAAGTTTACCGGGTCAGCTAGTATAATATATAAATAATTTAACATAAGAAGTACATAATTACATAATTATGTACTTACAACAAACCGAATTAAAACAGATAGCTATATAGACACTGACTGTATCTAGAATGTCAGCAACATTCACGACAGGGTCTATAATTGTTTCTGTAACTTATATTTATCACCTGTATGTACATTATGGATGCAATAAATTTAATTTGAATTTTTATTTTCACTCTTTCCCTTAAATTATAATAATTATGGTAAACACAGATACTCGTATTTTTCAGGAGATGGACCCCTGGTGCCTCCTGATGCAGAAGTGACAATCCACCATGCAGCTTACTATGAGCGTGCTAAAATTCCCTTCGATTGCACTCTAACTGTGAATAGGGGAGATCCACTGGTGAGTACTTACTTCACTCCTTACTTGAGGTGTCACCGTGACAGCGACGGGAGACCGAGACGTGTATCCGAGACAGGAGATGAGCGACACTATTTGGCCCTAGACTTTGTAAGGACAGGCGCGAGTTTGGGAACGAGACCGAGACAAAATACAGAGACGCGAGACGGTCTCACTTCCGGTAGTGCCGCGCGTCTCTCTCGAAAAATCTGATCATATTTTCATCAACCAATAAAATAACCATTTATTGTTAACACCCTTAAGGACTTCGAAGATATACAACAGAACTCTTCAATAAATAACGGCAAACTTCTCGGGATTGCTATGTCTGTTCATTGTTTATACCATTTCATAACATAACATCACGCCAGTACGCTCTTAAGGGGTACGCAGATCTCTCATTTCACCGGTTATGTTCAAGTTTCATGATATTCGGGTAATCTATTCTGGCGTTATAGGTACCTTAATAAACAACTTGTCTATTAGGTAGGTACAACTAAAAAATAAAAAAACTTTTTTGCAAAAAGATACCAACACCGACTTCCAAAAATAAAGTTATTTTTCACTTTGTAAATTTTTATTTGGAAGTCGGTAGTATTTTTTTGCAAAAAAGTTTTTTTTTTGTTTTATAATCTTGTATTTAGACACAAGATTACACATTTCGAAACTAATTTCTTAGGCATAATAAACAAGGTTGTAGAAAAAATATTGAGATGAATCCAGCAAATTTTAGAACGAACATTTCGAAGACATATTTGTATCGACCGAGTCCTCATACTAGATTATGGACTAATCTAAAATCTCTCAAAGCTTAGTCCTTTGTCCCAGCAGTTTCTCAGTTTCCCCAGTTATGTGCCCTAACAGGTGATGCACAGAGGAGGTTCCAGGTTGGTCTTTTAAAAGTAATGGGGTCCCTTCCAAGTGCTGATGGTGGTCACCAGTGTGTTTTTAGTGAGGTAAACATCCCACAGTCCTGTTCTTTTCCCCAAGAGTCCATGTGCCTTTTAAAGGATTCCCCTGTCAACAAAAATAAAGGAACATTATAGGTTAATAATTAATCTATGCTTTACAAATTGTAAATGATTCCGGTTTGCCTGATCAGTTTATTGATTTTGTTAACTAACTGCACATTTCAACATTCCTTAAACAGGGTTACTTATAATATTTCAAAAGGTGATCACAGGAACCTTCAAATCGGGAATAATTCGTTACATTTTGTCGAGTTTTGCAAACTTATATGTTGTTGATCCCAATATAAAAGTGCCTCGCGGTTTCACCCGCGTAGTTACCGTTCCCGAATACAGGGATAAAAAGTAGCCCATGTCACCCGGATAGTGTAGCTTCCCAACGGTGAAAGAATTTTTGAAATCGGTCCAGTAGTTTCTAAGTTTATTCGGTACAAACATACAAATATTTCCTCTTTATAGTATTGATTGATATAGAAATATAGATGTACACATGAGATACAATATTTCAGAGGGTGAATCACCCTCTGAAATACTGAATTTGAGTTAGTATTAGTAGTCATAACTAATCATTTTTTTCCCACTTTCCAGCGTATCCAAATGGGCGTAGGCAAGATGCTGCCCGGTCTAGAAATAGGTCTGAGTTGTGTTAAAGGGCCTACCGCCCGGTTGCATCTGCTTCTTCAGCCGGCAGCGGCGTACGGCACGCGCGGTATACTGACCAGGATACAGCCGAAACCTGTGTTGTTTGTGATATGCTTGTACGACGTCAGATGCGTGGATGCGGCTTCTAGGTGAGTCTGAAACAACTACAAGGTGATCCATAACCTACACACCTAGACCCTTCCGTCCTCGGTAAGCATGTTAAGCAGTTACCTAAGAGGAAAAAGAAAAATTAGGAACAGATTAAAACAAAAAAATGCCCGTTTGCCTCTAAAGTTAATATCGCCTTTTTCTAACTTGACTAACTTATATTAATAACCTCACTTTTTTCCCACAGATTCAACGACCTACCAATGGCGGAACAAGCCAAGTTCGAAACCACAATAAAGACAGTAAAAGACATACGGGCGGAAGCCAAACACCTTTTTCAAAGGGGGAAATATTACCCAGCTATAAGCAGTTACCAACAGGCCATGTCTGTACTCGCCCGATCTCGCCCCGGAAACGAAAAAGAAGAAGCAGAAATCAAAAATTTAAAAGTCAAAATTTATGTCAATCTTGCTGTATGTTACTACAAAATAAATAAACCAAGATACATCATCGGCATGTGCCAACATATAGACAGATGCATAGACATTGATAAACACTGCAAAGGTTTATTCTATTACGGCAGAGCCTACGAAATGTTAGGGAATATTGATGAAGCTATATCTTACTACAAAAAAGCATTAAAATTAGAGCCAAAAAACAATGAAATCGGCAAAATTCTGGCCGAGTTAGACCAAAAAACAAAAAAGTCTATGTTCGATGAAAAGATCATGTGGCGTAAGGCTCTATGCAACGCACCAGAGGTAGTAGAAAAAAAAATTGTCTATAGTGTCGATGATGATTTTAAAAATGACATCGCTGTCATGTGTCAAGATTTGGCGGGAAGAGAAGGTTTTGCAAGATTCGATTTGCCAACAGGTTTGAGTCGTGATGAGATGCTTTGTATTAAAGATTTGACAAGCGAGTTTAAATGTTTGGTGGTACAAGAAGATGGCGAGGGTAAAAAGAAGAAGGTTTCTGTTATTAAAAAGGTATTATAAATATCATGTATCATGATGCGATCGTTTGATGATTCAATGACGCACGTCTTAATGCATTTGAATCTGTCGAATGTCGAAAGAAATAACTACAATGCGTTTCAAATTCAAATAAGAATAGGAATGATTTTGCGTCATATTGTGACGTCATAGCTGTCAAATCTGGTAGGGTGAGCAAAACAATTTTTGAAATAAGTAAGTGCGTAAGCAACTTTATCTGAAAAAATAAATAGAAAAATGATTTTATAAATTGTATTTAAGTGCAGGGCACAATCAGCTGTACTATTTATATCAGCATACACATTTAAAAACAGTGTATTACAATAAAATTTTACATCATTCATATCATTAAACAAAGTAAGTACACACATTGAGCCCTTTTTATAAAAAAAAAATTGCCATATAGTTTAAATACTGATTACTAGATTCCAATTCAAATTTTCTGTAGAGTTACTATTACGCAAATTAGTTTTATATGCAAACCGTACTTTTCAATTGACAGTTGACTGATTGAGGTCATTGACGGTCCTATTCTTAATTGAAACCTTAGATAAAGTACCTATAGATTTCGCCATAAAATGAGCTTGATGGATAGAGCGAGATCGCAAGTTGGCAGCCCCATGTAAATAATAAGGACAAAAGATTATTTTTTGTCTTTGTCACCATGGCCGGTTTCTGTTGTTTGTCAAACAGACAGGTTTGACAAACAGACTCGGTTTTGTTTGATTTCCTATGATTTCGTGGTATTATGTGTTAATTGAGACAAGGAATTGGGTTATTTATAGATAATAAGTGTCAGTGCGATGGTGGGTTGTAGTGTTCTTGTTCTTGTTGTAACACCAGAACTAACTATTGTTGTCTCATGTGCGTCCACGCCATGGCGAAATCTATAGGTACTTTATCTAAGATTGAAACGCTAAGGGCCGATCTTTCAATAGTCTGTTATCTTTTAAATTAGGAATAAAAATGGCCGTTTGACAGCTTTTATATAAAAAATATGTCAAACGGCCATTTTTATTCCTACACTATTGTTAAGTCGGCCCTTAGTATACTTGCCAATGCCATGACATACATAGAATAAGGATTTTAACATGTTGATATTTGAAAATGGTTTCGCATTTATAGTATTAAGCAAAAATGTTAGGTTAGGTTAGTCGTAGTTTTCTCATTATTATTTTTAGAAACTTGTTTTTCTTAGATAGGTTTTTTTAATTAGGTACTTCTCAGTATCATAGAACAGTATGAATTTGTGCCATATTGCTGTTAATATACTCGCCTCCTGATACATCTATGTATTATGTCAACGGATTATTGTAATACTCATTAGTTTATGAACTACCTCGAGAGTTTATAAACTATTGATAAATTGTGAACTGAACCTTTCAAATAGGATAATACGACCAATATCAGTACAATAGTCTACAATTTATCTGTTTTGGTGTGATAGTAAAATTGCAAACACCCTCATTGGTCAGTTTGGTGCCAGTAAAAATTATCAAAATCGGTCAACGGGAGGTCCATTTTATTTTAACTATGGCATTCACGTGAGCTTTGTATGTACTGTCCCCAAACCGGCCAATGAGGATCTTGTTTGCAATTTTACTGTCACACCAAAACAGATAGATTGTAGACTAGTGCACTGATTGGTCGTATTGTACTATTCGAAATGTACATTTCACAATAGGGATATTTCCTGGGTAGAAAAATGATAATTCTATTTAGTACGGCAGTGAGATTATCAAATAATATTGGAGCCGTATTTTTTGTTTATCCAAATAAATAAAAATTGACAAAGATAAAGCGCATCAAAGTTCAGTTGGGCTTGTGACGTCACTTTGTCAGTATAAAGTGTAGCACATCGTGACGTCATACGATATTTCAACGCACTGTATCGTCGTAATTTTTTGTTTACATGGCAAGAGAAAAAATACGTGTCCAATATATTTAGATTATTTGACGGACTGAATAGGTAGTTTTTGTCAACTACCCTATTTATGAATAGTTTATAATATCTCGAGATAATTCATTAACTAAGTTTGCAATAATTCAGTGATTGTTATAGCAACAAGGCAAATTAAAGAAGTGTTAATTTGTCGAACAATACTGCCTGATTTTTTTACCACCATTTCAAGTTTTTTCAGGGATCATAAATGACATAAAAATGTCTGCTGATTCTTTTTACACACTTTTATTTATTGCAATCTGTCCCGGTGTTTGTTATCAAATCTAAGGGGCACACGGGCCACCGGCCACAACCACAAAACGACGCCACAGGCATATTTCCTGTAGATTTCATACATTTTATATGGACTCACCGCACACGGTTGACGCCGGTGGCCGCCACACGCTACAAATCGTCGCTGCTCGCTTCTCGTGGCCCGCACCGGCCACTAAACGCCGCCACACGCCACTCGCGCGATTCCCCGCCCCTCTCTACCTTAGCTCAGTCAACCTGTACTGCATGCATGAGTAAAAAAAAGTAGCAGCCACCGACCGCAAGTGGCTGTCGCACTCTTCAGCTACTTTTGTAGCCGCTTCTAGCTTCTCGTGGTGGCGTTTGTGGCTGTGGCCAGTTGCCCGTTTGCAGGGACCCTTACAAGTTAAGTTTGACCTACTTTGCGGTGTTGGATTGAGCTGAAATATTGCACACGCGTTTGTTAAATGTTATTTTTTGTGTTACAACTTGTTTAAAACAAAACTTTTTTTATATGATACTTTGTAAGAATTGATTTTTGTATGAACCTAATTTTTAATAATTCTAGAAAAACATATTGGATGGTGTAAAAAAATCAGTTATTATACATATGAATATGCATTTCTTAATTTTTTATGGTAAGTTCCAGAAACATTCCATCTCAATTAGAGACTTTTATTATACATACATCCATACATAAACTCACGCCTTTTTCCCATGGGGGTAGGCAGAAACTACAGAATGCCACCTGCTACGATCCTTACATACTTCTTTTGCTTCACTCACATTCATACATCTAGTCATACACACACGCCGGTTATGAGTACTTTTATTATATTAGAATATAATAGTCACAGCGGATCTTTGTGTCTCTGAAGTTGGCTCTGCGAACCATTGCGCAAGAAACAGTTTGTCATCGAATAAACTGTATAGAGTAAGCGAGATAGGACGATGCGACAAACGTAAGCGAGTGAAAGAGCCAGTTATACAATGCTATCTTCACCTTCAACATTGACACAAAAATAGCAACTGCGCAGGGACACAAAGATCCACTGTGACTGTGACAGTTTAGTTCATAAGTTTTTAAATGATATATATATATCTCCATAACATATCATTACGCCAGTATTTCCTGTAAGGTAAGGCAGAGGTGCACATTATAGTACATTACAGTTCGTTAGTAGTTTTAACATTTAGTTCTAAGTGTAGCTTTAATAGTCACCTACCCTTAAACCATTGATATTTAACAATTAAAAATATTTTAAGTTGCAGCCTGGAGTCTAGATTTGTGGTTAGTTCTGGCAACGGGCCCACTTCCTATTTTTATATTAATTTATTATTATTATTGGACTTCAAAATCACTGGCGAAATGTGAGTGTACTAAGGGTTTACCCCTGCCTAACTCTTTGGGGGGATATAGACGTCATGTTATATTATTTTTGTTTAAGTTTTTACCTACTATTTTAAAATAGACAAGAGTTTTGCCAAATGTTGTAGATATGTAGTTCAACTCATCTTTGCGCGCGGCGCTATGTGTGGGTAACAATGTTGGCTAGGACGACGACTGGCGCTGTCACACAAATGAAAGCTGTATATTGGGGGCTACCGCGTATGAATTCGCCGCTAGAGGCGCTAGTGTCGCGTGATGTCTCCGATATGTCAAATTTCATAGATTTTTGGCTTTTAGCGCGAGTTTATCAAACATTTTTTTATTGTTCTGAATATTTTTGGAATATAGCAGATTAAGATAGATACGGGTTTTATAAACCACTGCTTTGATAGGGTTTTTTGTTTCGGAAAATGTTATTTTTCTTTTTTTTTCGAAAATATGCCCCGTTTAACTGTATCTATATTTATGGACCTTAGGTCAACGTTCCAAGTTTAAACTGAAGATAAGTTCATCCTCATTACAAGCACACGCACACAAGGCTCCGCACACACAGATGAGTTGAACTATCTATAGAATATTTTGAGATGTTTACTGTATGTGTTAAAACTAGTCCGATATAATTAAAAATTTAAAATCGTATTTAGCCCGATTTTTCAATAGTCTGATCTCATTGAACTGAGGAATAAAAATGGCAGTTTGACAGCTTTTTGTATAGAAAATATGTCAAACGGCCATTTTTATTCTTCAGTTAAAAGTTTTCAGAGTACTGAAAAATTGGCCCTAAGGGACCTTTTTGATGGGTCTATAAGCGATTTGTAAAGCCAAATTTCAAGTATGTTCACAAGGACACATTGCGACCGAATTTTCACTTGGAAAAATAGGTTTTTGATGACACTAATCTCGTGTAATTGACAACATTGTATGACAAACTGTAAATTTAACTTCTTGTTAATTTGTGTAAGTGTAACGTGTTTCGTGCAAGTTGGCCTGACGCCTGTTTGCGCCATCTTTATTTTCTCCGAGTTAGTAGCTAACTCTGGCAATTATATATGACCTTAGATAAAGTATTTATAGATTTCGCCATAAAATGAGCTTGATTGATAAAGCGAGATCGCTAGTTGGCAGCCCCATTATTTTTTGTCTTTGTCACCATGGCCGGTTTCTGTTGTTTGTCAAACTCTAATATAATGGCAGGTTTGACAAACATACTCGGTTTTGTTTGATTTTCTGTAATTTCGTGGTATTATGTGTTAATTGAGACAAGGAATTGGGTTATTTATTGATAAGTGTCAGTGCGATAGTGGGTTGTAGTGTTCTTGTTCTTGTTGTAACACCAGAACTAACTATTGTTGTCTCATGTGCGGCCACGCTATGCCGAAATCTATAGGTACTTTATGTATAGGACCTATTTTGTTTTAAAACTTTGTGTTAGCAATTAAAGTCTAAGTCTTTGGCATACAAGAAAATACTGTTGATTTTTGTAAACTTAAAGTTTTATTGTTTTGATTAGAACTTTAGGTACTTTTAATGTTTATTTAATGATTTATAAATAAATATTTTAATAAAAATAATAATTGCGTCTTTTTAGTAGTAATAATAATTTATTTTCAGCATAAGAAAAGATGAAATTGTGTCAGGAATTATATTAAACAGTCGGATAAAAAAGGGAGTCGGTGATAGCCAATGAGATTTTATCAATAGAGACAAACTAGGAACTCATTGACAGTGGTTTTTTTTTTAATAAAAAAACTTAATTAAAAATATGGTATACGGTGGTACGGTATTCAGGGCTCTTAAACTCTAAATTAGGGTGGTGTAATAGATTTTAGGGAGCTAGGGTCCACAAAATATCGACCTAACACACACACACACACACTACTACACTGTTACACTTATTGCGCAGCCATTGTAGCCAACTTCAGGGCGGCCAAGAAAGAAGTTATGCGAGTACTATACCAAATCTACATAGACAGTGTACTTAGCTACATATTATATTGGTTAGCAGTACACCCGCGGTTCTGACATCAGGATGGAGGATGAACCTAATATGTAGGTTTTTTAGTTTAGGACTTAAGGAGGCATAGCTTTCCATTAAATTTTCCAAATGTCTCACGTTGTGCCAAAGCAGGGGGAAAAACTAGTCCTTTTACTACTTTTCTCAGTCTAATGAGATTGTAATCCAATCCTTTATAATAGAATTAGCTCAGTTTTTTTTTCTGTGCTGGCCGTTTGGCACCAAAAAACCGTTAATTCTATATTTCTACTACAAATCTAAGCGTTTTTTTTTCGTTCATAATCTCTGTTTACCCACATAACATTTTTACTCTAGCGATCTAAGCTAGCGAGGTTTACTCACAGAACGTTTACTACCCTCTTATCAGTAGGTGATAATCTGAACTCGTTTTGGTTTTGGTCCTTTGGTAGCATGAAATGAAGTTTTTATGGGTTGGTACTGTTGGTAGCAGTGATTGAACGAATGAATGGCTTGTGAATGGAGATTTTAATGTCATGTTTTAAGATAGTTTAGTATCTAGGCTTTTAAGTGAATTTTGACATTCAATATTATATGCTTACAAAATTATGCAAAAATATTGTTCCACATTTTTATTAACCTTTTAGGAGCTAATTGACCTTTTGTTGATGGTAACAAAAAAAGGCAACCGCTGACGCACCTTATAAGGTCCATGAGGTAATTGGACGATGGAAACATGCAATTTTCCCCATAGACCAATTGGTCAAATTTCAATTGGTCTACGGAGCACTGACGAAAAAAAGAGTGAAAAATAAATCCTACTCTATTGCTAACCTTTTCGAACACACACAATGTGTCACGGGTAAGACAAGGAGGGCATAACATCATTCACTCATAGATATGGCGGCGGTTTATAAGTCTTAGATAAAGTACCTATAGATGAAACCCTGGCGTGGCCGCACATGAGACAACAATAGTTAGTTCTGGTGTTACAACAAGAATAAGAACACTACAACCCACCATCGCACTGACACTTATTATCTATAAATAACCCAAATTCCTTGTCTCAATTAACACATAATACCACAAAATCACAGAAAATCAAACAAAACCGAGTTTGTTTGTCAAACCTGCCATTATATTAGAGTTTGACAAACAACAGAAACGGCCATGGTGACAAAGACAAAAAATTATCTTTTGTCCTTATTATTTACATGGAGCTGCCAATAAGCCATCTCGCTCTATCAATCAAGCTCATTTTAAGGCTTTATCTATAGGTACTTTATCTAAGATTACTGTTACTGTCACTCTTTGCCTTACACTCTTGTAAGGCAAAGAGTGACAGTAACAGTTAGTTTGCCTAAAACTAACCACGGGGTCTTAAGTCAAGAGTAAATAGGTTACTGCTAGGCAAGCGTGTTACACCGTCGACCACATCATCGCTTACCATCAGGTGAGATAGTGGTCAAGCGCGAGCCTATATAATAAAAAAAAATAACTAAAACCTCATCTGAGAACGGTAACGGGTTACCTGGAAGGGCAACCTATCAGGAGAAACTTGAGCATTATATGGATCCAAACAGGTAATTTTACAAAAGACTGACACAGAAGGCAAGGGAAACCACTGCAATTAATAATTCCAAGAAAGTAAACATGGAACTACAGTCAGAGAGATTACTATTGCTATGCAATCCTAATTTAAACCGCCAGCGGGGGAAGCAGTGTGCATTGTGCTGTCCAAGGGCGGATTTACACCCCCCAGACGGAATTTTTATAAATTATTTACAATTATTTTATGTGTAGTTATTTTAATGACACCAAAAAAAACAAAACATGAAAAATAACAAAAGCCGGCATTGCGCAAGCAGAGTTTTCCATGCGATTTGAACATATTATACTACTGCTCGGTCACAATAACTAACTGTGCACCTGGCGCAGTCACGTCAGCCGTCACTCTGACGTTCGACCCTCGCTATTGGCGTATCAGGTAAACGCAAGGCGCCGTGCGTGTTGTACAATCCGACAACAACCGTCGAGCAATAGCCGGCTATAACCAGACACAATACCGGTCGAGATGAATGGTAGTTATGAAAATCCTCCCTTTTCAATGGAGGATGCGGTACTTTCCACCCCATTGCATATAATTCTACTTATATAATAGGTAGGTATGTTTTTGTATAATTATATTTAAGCAATATTATTTAAGATGTTTTGTACACTGACAGCCCTGAAATCAATCTCCTTTTGTTCAGTCCAACCAAGAAATCCTGTACGAGAAGACCGTCCATTATACTTTCTGACTATTTAGTTATCTGTGCAATGTACACTTGTATTTACAAATGTTCGTATTTTGCTTGTGTATGAACAATCTATATAAAAATGCAACGGTGCTACGTTAGACGATCAATTAGATTGAACTGCGAGACGCAAATTATAAAAAAAAAAAAACTGGCGCCACTCTGCCTGTGCCTGTCGTGTGCCGATACACAATGGTCCTTAGATAAAGTACCTATAGATTAAGCACTGGCATGGCCGCACATGAGACAACAATAGTTAGTTCTGGTGTTACAACAAGAACAGGAACACTACAACCCACCATCGCACTGACACTTATTAACACATAATACCACGAAATCATAGAAAATCAAACAAAACCGAGTTTGTTTGTCAAACCTGCCATTTTATTAGAGTTTGACAAACAACAGAAACCGGCCACGGTGACAAAGACAAAAAATCATCTTTTGTCCTTATTATTTACATGGAGCTGCCAATTAGCCATCTCGCTCTATCAATCAAGGTCATTATAAGGCTTAATCTATAGGTACTTTATCTAAGCAATGGTCTAACGACGTAGTCGGCTAGTCGCAGGCACGGCTGGACAGCTGGTATTGATTTTGTTGGTGGAGCGTACGGAGCACTGATATCAACGAATCAGACACATATCTTTATTCATGTATTGTAATGTAATGAGCTGTGTTCGATAATAAGACAGGTAGAAAGATAGGTGCTAGGACTGTTACGCTAGAGCAACTTCATGGGGTTGCAGGTGAGGATCATGATAGGAGAGAGGCCAAGGATCGAACTCAATGGTGTGCCCATGAAAAACCTTATGTGTAACCATTAGCTTGATGAACCTTAACATTTAAAAAGTAAAAAATATGGATGATGGGGTGTTTTCCCTGTATGCAAACTTTCAATATCTTCCCTTACTTATATAAAAGCTACCCTTCCTTGCTTGTAATACCTAATGCCCTAATTGCACAGTCAACCACATGCCTTTATTGCATAGCGAGGTCGCTTTTCGTAGTTCAGTATTACTACTTACGCAATGCAGTTGATTTTTCTAAATTTGATTCCAGATGTTACTGAAAATATATTTAAATCGATTACTAAAATATTTCCGTAAATTTTTTTTTTTTTTGCTGTTTTTAACCTGTCAATTGCTTAAAAGCCCTTTATTCTACATGCAAAAATTATAATTCATTCATCATCAATCATTCAATCGCTCGAACTGTCTGTAGTAAAAAAAAAAACAAAGTGCGACTGCAGCGTACTGCAGCGATTGCGATCAGTGACAGACTCAGACTGACAGAGTGACAGTGCTATTGACAGAAGGGTAGTGTACCTTTCATGCGTGAAATTTTTCAAAATTACAAACTAATTTTGTTTATTAATTCTCTTCCGTGACTCTACAAAATAAAACATGTAAGTTTCCAACAAATTTATTTAAATAGTACAACATCATTGTTACAAGAAGTTCGAAAATCAAAAATTGCTGTGCAGCATAAAATCGCTTTGGCGGGTAGAACATTTTCGGAGCTTAGCAGAAAGAATTTTAATAAAGTTAAACCAGTGTCATTTACCTGAAATCGGTGTCAAAACCTTGATATTCTATTCTGGTTGTAATTCATAGCTGTATGAGGATAAGACCTTGAATTACCAACTTTTGTCGATTCGCAATTTTGACGCATATGATTTGCTTTGATTCCGACTGGTTTTCGAGCATCCTTTCACCCCCAAACGCTGAATCAATACTTTTGCTGTATTGAGAGACCTATAAGCTGTACTAGAAACTTTGATTTAGTAATACATCAGCAAATCATTCCGTTTACAACGGCTATCTGTAAGTAACGAGATTTTAGGTATAAATTGTATCCGAAATCCGAAAAAAAAACGCTGTGATGTTACCCGTACCGTTTTCAATCTACCACAATGACGCGCGCCGCTTTTTATCCCCTTTTATATCCTCATAACGATCGTCGTTGTTCACACTGCGGCGATCTTGGGCAAAATTTCGCTAAATTCCTAAGATTCCACTTGGCGTATTTTTTTTTGTACGGTATGTCAAAAAAAACCGCAGTTCATGGGTAAGCTAAGCATTGAATAGATTAGACCCTTTTGTCATATCAAGTCTGGCAAGAGAATCACTGTGGATAATGCCTTAGGAATAAAAAGTTCTCATTTGACATAGACAAAAGTTTTGGTTAACCTTATTTCTAATAACAACAGTGGTTTGTTACGATACTGCATCAGTCTTCTAATTCTGGTGAATAAAAACCTTACTCTTTTTTCAGAGACAATTTTTTGGTGCCTAGTTGAAATTTCGTATTGTGTGCCCAAAATAAATTGCTGTTAAAATGAGTACTTAAACTAATATTATCGAGCTAAAATCTTATTTGTTTGTAAAAGAGGGTACTAATCCAATTTACTTTCAGAGCTTTCCAATTAGACTTATCTATTCCTTTAGACATAAAATAATTAAAAATAAAAAGTAAATGCCACCATAGTGCGAGGACCACTGAGCTGTGAGCTAAGGTATCAATTTATTCGTTATTACAGTACTGGTGACCAGACTACACTGGCTATATTAGCCAGAACCCTAATACACAATCTATACTTCTATAAGTTCTATACTAATATTATAAAGAGGAAAGATTTGTGTTTTTTATGTAATGAATAAACTTAAAAATTACTGGATTGATTTCAAAAATTCTTTCACTGTTGGGAAGTTACACTATCCCCAGGTGACATAGGCTCCTTTTTATCCCTGTATTCCCACGTGAACGGGAACTATGCGGGTGAAACCTCAAGGCGTCCGCTAAATATAAAACATTTATTTTCTCTTCACATGGCCTTGCAGTTTAAACCAGGGTCACAGATAATATAATACTAGCATACAGATGCCTCATCCCATACAAAGAAACCGTACCGACGTAGCTCATGCTTTTTTGATCTGATTATACCGATTTCTATTTGTAAATCGATCGCGTTCGGTTCTGTTCCACGGCGATAGATAGATCACCATCTATATCCGTGGAACAGAACCAAACCGAATGCGATTGATGTACAAAAAATTTTCAGTATAGAACGTCTGCACGGTTTCTTTGTATGGGATGAGCCACCACTGCCAGAGTATAACTTTGTGAGATACTGTCGCCTGTGATAGGTTTCAATAAGACAATGGACCAAATGAGAATCTAAGTTCAGAAAAGTGAGTTCCACTTCATCTATTTTTATAGTCCTAGGCTACACTTTTACTATAAAATATTACTATGGTTAAGCCAAAAGGAGGGTTATAATATAAGAAAAATACAATACAGCAGATGTTACATCCAAAAATGTGGAGGTATCTGAAAATATTTTTTTCCTAACTTGTGAAAGATGTGAAAATTCTGCTTTCTAAAATAGAAATTAGTGCAATAATAATAAAAAATAATAGAAAGAAAAACAATATTACAAAATTTCAGCGTTAATGTATTCTTGTTACAAGCTTTAAATTAACTTGCTATCATAATCATGTGCGTCTGGCAACAGAAATAGTAATCAATTTTTGAAGCACTTCCTGGCACATGCGGATGGCTTAATCGCATGATTAAGCTGTTTGGCGTTCTTAGGTATAGTTCTCGCCCCCCCCGGTGGGTTCCCGCATTGTCGAGGCGGGGGGGCTCAGTAACCGTGGCTTGGTCACCCACGGTGAAGCGAAGAGGAACCCGAGGAGGGGCCGCTCGTCGGGGCTTTTGCTAAGCCGACGACGTAGCGGCCAACATGTAGGTTGCGGTGCTGCCTGGGCAGCGTCGCGGCTGGGGCGGGCCGTGGTGTCGTATGGGGTCTCCCGGGCCCATGCGATGTCACGGCTGAGGGTTGGAGGCCGCGGCGGGAGAGGAGTGCCGGTATTGCGGTGCGCCGCTCTCCCTACCTTCCGCGGCCTGGACGGGGTCGCCACCGTCTGATGGCGGACGCGGTGGGGCCGCAGGGGAGGAGGAGTGTCGGTATAGCGTAGGCCGCTCTCCCTATCCCCTGCGGCCGAAACATGGTAGGTGGCGGGGCCATTGACCTTGACCCGTCACAAGGGGACCAATGGTGCCAAACACGGGGTCGTCTGGCACCCATGTACTGGTTTGGTCCCTGGGGTGGTCACGGCGCACAGTGTGTTCTGGTGCGCCGGTGATGGGGGGTAATCCCCAGAGGAGGGTCCGGTGACGGACAGCCGCGGCGGGTTCGCGGTGAGTGCTAACGCGTACCCGTGTTCCCGCCATAAGCGGCACAGGAGGACACCGTGGAGTTTTAGTGGGTTAGAGTCCCACATAACTGCGCTATCTCCCCGTGGTAGCGCAGTATGCATGAGCATTTCTCCACGCTATAAAAAAAAAAAAAAGGTATAGTTCTCGCCAAAAAAACAAACAAATTTCATACAAAAACAGCACCGTTTCGTGCCTCGCGCATCCGGTAAACCAACTTCAGGGCGGCCAAGAAGTTTGGCGAGGGCTATAACTAGGGATTCATTTTAATATTTACCCGACTGCCGAAAGAGGATAATGTGTTTATCAGTCTATGTATGTATGTATGTATGTTTGTTCCTATGTGGCGTTCCAGAGACCAAACGCGTTGGCCGATTTTGATGATTCTTACGTCAATCGATTCGTCTTAATCCTGCGAGTGTCACTGGCTACATTAAAATTGGAAAAAACAAAAATGGCGGATTTTGGGCGCCATTTTGTGGGGAAAAATATTTTTCTTTTCTTCCAAACCCATCGTGTGGGGTATCAAAATAAAGGATTTTAAGAGGCGATTTCAAAAATATATAACACTTATATGTTTAAATGTACCTAATTCAAAAAAAAATAACTAAAAAGTTGTAAATAAAAAAAGTTATTAAAAAAATCAAAAAACCCGACTGCTTAAAAAGCAAACTAAAAAGACGTAAACAAGAAGAAAATCATGCTGTGCAGTCGGAGGATACATCTGGTGTTGGTCCGCCAGCTTGCTTTTATCCTCCGACTGCACAGCATGATTTTCTTCTTGTTTACGTTTTTTGATTTTTTTAATTAACTTTTTTTTTGGTACTGTGGAGTTGGTTTCACGATACAGCCGGAAGGTGGCCATAGCAACTGCTCAACTAAATAAGATAGCATGGTTGTGTTTGGGCTCATTGTATTGATAAGCAAATATATCATTTAGTTCAAAAACATATTTAAAAAAATATTTTTACTTAGTAGGTACTTGTTTTTAGGGTTCCGTAACCAAAGGGTAAAAACGGGACCCTATTACTAAGACTTCACGATCCGTCTGTCTGTCTGTCCGTCCGTCTGTCACCAGGCTGTATCTCATGAACCGTGATAGCTAGACAGCTGAAATTTTCACAGATGATGTATTTTTGTTGCCGTTATAACAAAAAATACTAAAAATAAAATAAAATAAATATTTAAATGGGGCTCCCATACAACAAACGTGATTTTTATGCCGTTTTTTTGCGATAATGGTACGGAACCCTTCGTGCGCGAGTCCGAGTCGCACTTGGCCGGTTTTTTTTAGTTATCATTTATTTCTTTTTTTTCCACAGTGACAATGGAACACAAACCAAATGATCTGGTCACTTGCCCCTACAACAAAGCGCACCAGGTGGAGCACTATAGGATGCAGGTCCATCTTCAGAAGTGTAGAAAGCAGTACCCTGACAGCAAGAAGGTGACATGCCCATTCGACGCAACACACATTATGAATGAGGCTGAACTGGAAGTAAGTCGATGTCTTTTTACCCGACTGCCGAAGGAGGATAATGTGTTTATAAGTCTATGTATGTATGTATGTATGTTTGTTCCTATGTGGCGTTCCAGAGACCAAACGCGTTGGCCGGTTTTGATGATTCTTACGTCAATCGATTCGTCTTAATCCCGCGAGTGTCACTGGCTACATTAAAATTGGAAAAATAAAAAATGGCGGATTTTGGGCGCCATTTTGAGGGTAAAATTTTTTTTTTATGTATCAAAATAAAGGATTTTAAGAGGCGATTTCAAAAATATATAACACTTATATGTTTAAATGTACCTGATTCGAAAAAAAAATAACTAAAAAGTTATAAATAAAAAATGTTAATAAAAAAAATAAAAATACCCGACTGCTTGAAAAGCGAACTAAATAGACGTAAACAAGGAGAAAATCATGCTGTGCAGTCGGAGGATACGTCTGGTTTTGGTCAGCCAGCTCCCGAAGACATATCCTCCGATAGCACAGCATGATTTTCTCCTTGTTTACGTCTTTTTAGTTCGCTTTTCAAGCAGTCGGGTTTTTTTATTTTTTTTATTAACATTTTTTTATGGTTCCGTACTCAAAGGGTAAAAACGGGACCCTATTACTAAGACTCCACGGTCCGTCTGTCTGTCTGTCTGTCACCAGATAGCTAGACAGTTGAAATTCACAGATGATGTATTTTTGTTTCCGCTTTAACAACATACATCAAACGTGATTTTTTTGCAGTTTTTTGCGATAATGGTACGGAACCCTTCGTGCGCGAGTCCGACTCGCACTAGGCCGGTTTTTTTTTCTTTACTAATAGCTGTGGTGGCCACCAGTGGTAACGGTTACTTACGTGTCGTAGGTCGTGTGTTGGAACCCAGGCAGGCCCTTAACTTTGTGTAAATTATGTCATCACCACTGCTCTTAAAATGGTTGTTGTGTTTTGTGAATGTGTGAATATTGTAGGCCTTCTAGATTTCTAGAAGCTTGTAAAAAAAAAAAAATAACTTTGCCCCACACTAGGAATTTCTTCCTGTACCGTGGGTGCGTTTACAAACATATAAACTCACATACACAACACCCAGAGCCGGAACAACTATCGGTAGGTCATACAAATATTTGTTCCGTGCGGGAATCGAACCCGCGACACGCAGTGCAGCAATCAATCGCTCAACCACTGCGCCAACCGTGCGCCCAATACACATTTGTTAACTCTTTATCTCGTTTTTTTTTTCTTACAACTTACTGTCGGGCCTACGTTGTCCCCCCATATCTAAGCACTAATGCTGTAACATGGAAATATTGTAAAAACAAACCAATATTTTTTAAAAGAGTAACCGTGGAGTTTTTTGCCGGTTCTTCTCCATAGGAAACGACCAACCCGAACCGTGCACCTTTGTCGACGTTTTATAAGTGCCCATGTAGATAGGCCTACTGAAACAAAAAAACATTTGATTTTGCTTCTTGGTTACGGAAAATATCTTGAGGAAACCGGCATGTCCTAGATTCTAGAACAAAAAATTTCAAGGACATGTGACATTCATCAACCGGCACTGGGCCACGTGATGATTTACTTCCCATTCCCTCTCTCACAGAGAGGAGGTCTGTGTCCCAGCAGTGGGGATATTAAGGTGAACGCGCCGAACGCGCCGCACTCATTGTATTCACTTCTGTACATCTTGAACAATATTTTCTATACGGATAAGGATGACGTCACCGCGCCGCCCGCATCGCACTCGCCGCAAGCATCGAACGCACCGAACCTGATGACGTCATCCGCACGCGCTGGTGGAATCCGTAATTCCGTATACCTACAGCATTTTGCTTGCATGCGGCTCGTGCGGCGCGGATAGGTGCGCGAGGCTGCATACGATTTCATATGAAGATTTATAAAATGCGATGACTGCGGCGCGTGCGGCTCCAGCGGTGCGGCTAGGTGCGCGTTCACCTTTGAAATTCTGTTGATGATGAAACAACATGACCTATTAATTCCGCCATCTATACTAATATTATAAAGAGTTAAAGTTTGTGAGTTTGTGACGTTGTAGGGGGTAACCTCTGGATCTACTGAACCGATTTTGAAAATTCTTTTACCAGTAGATAGCTACATTATTTCTGAGTTACATAGGCAATGATTTATTTCCAAAAAAATTAGAGATCCTTATGAAAATTGCAATAATGTAACCCAAAGTAGCAAAATTTTGCCTATAAAATTCATTCTTTGGCGTGCGCTGAGAAAACTACTAATGATAAATAAAAATTATGTACTACATGATTAAAGTACTCATTATAACCTACAAAAAAGCCTGCGAGAGAATATATATAACGATCATAGTTAAGTCATAATAGCAGATTTTATGTTCTAAATTTTAATTGGATTGCCGGTAGAAACAAAAGTTGGTTACATTCGTATTGTAGGGAGGGTAGATGGCGCTAGTGCCAGGCATAACATCAGCTCCGCGCATTTTATTTACTAAAAATACTTATAACACAGCTAAGCCGCGAATTGATGGAGAAATGTGAATAAAATAGCATAATAAAGAAGTACTAGTGTTGTCTCAGTGTTATATGCAAGTACAGTGCTTAAATAACCATCTTCAAAATACAGTGCAAATACGGTTTTGTTTACATTTAAAACTATCAATGTTTGACTATAAGAACAATAAAACAATCAGTGCAGTGCAAATAACATTACATCTAAGTGGAACAATAACCTACAATACAATTTAATTGTTAAATAATAATAAAAAAATACCGTTTATAAAAAGTGGCGGTTGTAGTAAAATAAAAAAGAAGTTCAAAAACTTCGTCTAATAAAACTGTTTACGTTGTTGTATGGTCAGAACACCTATTTGAACTCTCTACATTGATAACAAGTTGGCGCGGTGGTTTCGGTTGCTACCGTACGAACTCGACGAACCGAGTTCCGTTCCGACCGACAACATTGACTTTTTGCGACGTGTAATTTGTTAGTAATCGTATTTCTGAGACATCGCCGAGACGCAAGTTCAAATCTCACTAGCTAAAAAATATATGTGATTTGGGTTGAAGTTCGTAATTTAAATTAAAAATGAATTTCTTGGAAAATATTACTTTCCGGCGGACCCGCACACGATCTGAGCCTAATAATGGTGATGAAAACGACATTATGTCTCAAACATTAGACTGTACGACGAGTAGTTTACCTGACATATCCGAAGACGAAGACGTTCAACAATCAAAAATATTAAAAGATGAGATCGCTAGACTAACATCTCAGCTAAATAGTGCGCATAAAGAGATTGAATTATTATCACTGGAAAACAGTAATTTAAGGAAAATAAATGAAGAATATAATAAGAGAAACGATATGTATAAAAAAATTGTTAACAGTCCAGGAAAAATTAAAGCGAAGTCAACATTAATGACGCCTAAAAAAAATATGAAGTCTAAACAAACCCAGACTATTCAGACCACTGAAAAAGACCATTCGTCACCTACGAACACAAATAAAACTAAAAGCACCAGCAGAAACGTAAGCTCATCTAACTTAACTAAAAACGTACGAGCCGAAACAACTCTGGAACAACCTTCTATAAAACACAAAATATGCCTCATAAGCAGTGAAACATCTAACAGGCTATATACAATTGCCGAGAGAACTAATTTAAGTAACTATGAAATCTGTCACTATAGAAAACCCAAGTGCGGATTGCGACAAATTCTTCACGAAATAGAAGGAAAAGTGCAAAACTTTAAAAACTCAGACTATTGTGTTATTTACATTGGAGAGGAAGACTTTCGGAAAACGCACAACTATTTGGAATTAGTAATGTTTGTTAGAGAAAAGTTAATAGAGTTGAGTCATACTAATTTTATAATTTGTCTACCAACATTTAAATATATGATAGATGCTAACATAATGTATAACAGCCGCGTAGAGACATTCAATAACCTAATTTACTTGGATATACACACATATAATTATGCATATTTACTTGACTCAAATCTGAATCTTCCCTATGACTGTGACACTTACAGCAAACGCTATGGAACCATAAATAACAATGGATTAAATATAGTTATATCAGATTTACAAGACCTGATTCTTAGCATATGCGGCCTGAATGCTACGCACTCAGAGGTGAACTGGCACTCTCAAATCAACAATAGTCAACACGATTTATCGAAAGATTCACAACCGTCAATTTCTCAGTTTTTTCGTTAACTACCTTAACATCTTACACCAAAACATAGCTGGTCTAATTAATAAATCAGATAGTCTGACGGTAAAATTAGTGGAATTAATTGACATGGGAACTGTAATAGATGTTATTTGTGTTACAGAACATTTCATGCAAATGGGTTTTGAGAATTTAGTGCACATTCCGAATTTTTGTCCAGCTGCTTTCTTTTCTAGAAATACTAAGAGAGGAGGAACAGGTATTTTCGTAAGAGTAGGATTGCAGTTTACAGAAATATCAGCCGTAGCAAAGCAGTCGGTTTCAGGCATCTTTGAGTGCTGTGCTGTAGAAATAATAGCTTATAAACTTATTATTGTTTGTATTTATAGAATCCCAAAATATAACTACGATATATTTTATGATAAATTGGAATATATTTTAAATAAAATCTGTCTATCTGCAAATAAGAAAATCGTCATGTGTGGAGATTTTAATATTGATATTTTGAAAAGAAACAAAGTTACACTAGAACTTGAATACTTTCTTATGAAGTACAATTTGAAATTGGCGCTTTGTACTCCCACTAGGTTAAAAAGTCAAACCTGTATTGACAATTTTGCTCATAACTATCGGAAAGAATGTAAAGCTGAAGTTATAGATCTGATCCTTTCGGATCATACATCCCAAATTCTAAAAGTACCAGTAAGCAAAACCTGCAATTTAAAATTTTGGAAAACAATAAAGCAGGACACATGTATGGAAAACTTAATTACTTTTAAAAGACATCTAAGCTCTCTATCTTTTAAGCGAGTACATGAAGCTAGGGACGCGAATGAAGCATTTAACAATTTCATGGAAGATTTTATACTTCTATATAGATTATGTTTTCCGGAAAAAATTATAACCATTAAAACTAGTAAGAAAACGAATTGGATATCACGCGGCATAAAAACTTGTAGTAACAAGCAAAGGCAGTTACTTTGGGCATATCGATTGAATTCAGATTCAAAAAATAAATTAGTCCTTAAAAACTATACCAAACTCTATAGGAAAATTATCAACTTAACACAAAAAGCACAGAATAATAATTTCATAAATACCGCTCAAAACAAATCAAAAGCTACCTGGCAAATTATAAACAAATCCAATTTTTCTCTACCATTGGAGCCAGTCATATGCGTGAAAAGAGATAATTTAACGTTTACAGACCCCGTGGACATTGCAAACGAATTTAATGATTATTTTATTAACACAATTGAGAATAATGTTAAAGCTGACATCACATTAAATAATACAATTATAAACAATCAAACTTTAAATTCACTGTTCATGCAACCTGTAACAATTGACGATATAATACAAATAATGTGCAGCCTAAAAAACACAAATACTGTTGGATACGATGGAGTTTCCACAAAAGTATTAAAATTTACGAAAGAACTAGTAGCACCTCCATTAGTCCATATAATTAACTTGTGCATAGTTGATGGCATTTTCCCAAACCAGCTCAAAAAAGTAATAATAAAACCCCTGTATAAAAAAGATGATAAAACAGATTTTAAGAATTATAGACCCATTGCAAAAATTCCAATTATTTCAAAAATTTTCGAAAAGGTAATCTATAACTCTTTATATGCCTATTTCGAAAAGTATAACTTATTTTGCACAGAACAAAAAGGTTTCCGTAAAAACACTACGGTAAATATGGCACTTTTTGACTTGCTAGCTAACATCATGCCGTCTGTCGATAAAAGAAAGCCAGTCTGTGCAATTTATACTGACATGACAAAGGCTTTCGACTATGTAGACCATAAGATTCTGTTGCACAAATTAAATAGTTACGGTATAAGAGGGAACATCTTAAATTTAATAGAATCATACCTGAGTAATAGGCTTCAATGCACGGAAATTGCTAGGATATGTCCTAAAACTAAATTAGAAACTATATATATATCCAAACCAAGACTTGTAAAATATGGCGTCCCACAAGGTAGTGTATTAGGTCCGCCACTTTTTTTGATATATATAAATGACCTCCCGAAAGCCACAACCAACAAAATGGTTCTTTTTGCAGATGACAGTACAGCTATAATAAAATATACTAATTCAAATAATAATTATAACAATGACATTAATTCTTGCTTGAGTGACATTATACATTGGTTAGATAGTAATAATTTGGTTATAAACCTGAGCAAAACAAAAGTCATGCATTTTTATCAACGCCGTGAAAACCCAAATGTTAGCATTTCCTACGAGGGCTGTAATATTGAAGAAGCTAAAAATGCTAAGTTCTTAGGCATTACAATTGATAGCCAACTTACATGGAAACCTCATGTTGAAGAACTATGTAAGAAACTTAGCAAATCCGCATATGCTCTTTTTCAACTCTCAAAGAAAGTTAACAGTCAAGCTCTTCTGACCGCGTACCATGGACTGGTTGCCTCTGTTTTGCGATATGGAATTATTTTCTGGGGGCGGTCCACTGATAGGGAGCTGGTATTTAGGATGCAGAAGCGATGCATCAGGTCAATGTGCGGTCTTAAGACAACTGATAGCTGTGTTCCCTATTTTAAATCGTTAAAA
This sequence comes from Anorthoa munda, assembly GCA_945859665.1. Taxonomy (NCBI): domain Eukaryota; kingdom Metazoa; phylum Arthropoda; class Insecta; order Lepidoptera; family Noctuidae; genus Anorthoa; species Anorthoa munda. The sequence goes on along the minus strand of OX243895.1, from coordinate 46,937,818 downwards.
ATTTTAACTTTTCCTTGTTTATATATAATGGAAACGGCTTTGTTTGTGAAATGTAATCCTCACCTATTTAAAAAACTATCAGAGGTCAGAAAAAATCCAACACGGACTCAATACATTAATCAATTATGTCAAGTAAAATGTAAAACCGCACTTATGAAAAAGAGTTTTTTTGGTATTGCCCCACTCATATATAACAGAGTACCTAATATTATAAAAAATATGACTACTGTAAGTGTACCTTCTATGTACGTGTTGTTGGGTGTTATGAGTCATGTAAATAAAACAACTGGTTTCGGTGAGCACTTGTACACAACTGCATATATAATTATTTATTTGACCATTATCATATTTGCTGTGCATGCGACATGTAATGTGTCGATGCACCACATTATTTCCCCCTTTTAGAACAAATAAAAAAAATCGAGTACACTTACATAAAAGTAGTTTGAATAAAAAATAAGGCAAAAGAAGTATTCTTTCTACACGAAATATAGCCATACACGAACAAAAAAAAAAAAATATCGAACTTAATACTACGCGGTTACACTTTTCTTCTGTTTTCCTTTTTCTCGATTGCTGCTGTATTAAACGTTTTGTGGTCCCTGTCCTCCGTTTGGGTGCTGACAGCAACGCATGGAGACCGTTGGAATCTGAGCTGGTTGCGTTTGCCTGGCGTCGACGTGCCGTGTCACGTTCTTGTAGAACCTCTTCCTACACTTTCTGTACATGCAGTACAGTAGCACTGCAACGGCGATGATGAAAATGCCCCCCATAGTGATTTCCGTCATTGAGATGCTGGATCCCCCTGACCCAGCGGCAGTTTGTGCCACCACGATCTCTTCCTTGGAGCCCCAGCTGCCCATGTTTCCGAATATTGCAATTGTCTTGATCTTGCTTTACCAGCGTGTTGCTGCTGCGGTAGTTTGGTGGTTTGTGTTGACGAAATTATGCTTTGCTTTATTCCGTGTTTTTCTTTGTTGATCTGGCGGTATTGTAAATCGTACCACCGGATGTATGACGCGGCCTGAGCGTGTTGTGTTTGGTGCGGTCTTATTAATTTCTGCTGGCTCAACATTTTTGTCGTCGTTCACTTCGCTACTGCTACTTTTCTGGCGTTCTAAAGGTTCATTTACCTTTCCGTCCATTAAAATGTATGCTGGTTTTAATCTGTCCACCGTTACTATTGATGTTTTCTTCGGCAATTGAATCTTGAAATGTTTCTCTTGCTTCTCTAACACTTTATATGGGCCTTCGTAGGCTGGGGTCAGTGGTTTCTTCACAGCATCCGTTCTGACGTATACGTATTCGCAGCTTTTCATGTCTGGATGTATGAACGATTTGTGACTGCTGGCGTGTTGGTTGTTGCTAAACGGGCTTAGCTTTGCCATTGTCCTCTGGAGTGTCTGTGCAAAAGTCTCTGGTGATGTTACTTGCGTTTTCGGCTCGATAAACATTCCTGGCAGACGTATGTTAGTTCCGTATAACATCTGTGCTGGACTTGTATTCTCTTTCAGTCGTAGTGCTGCTCGTAATCCTAGTAGCACTATGGGTAGTTCGCTTGACCAGTTCGTTGTATTTCCGCGCGCGACTAGCGCGGTCTTCATTGATCTATGCCAGCGTTCAACCAAACCATTTGACTGTGGATGATAACTGGTGGTTCTGGTCTTCTTAATACCGAGTGACTTGGTCAGAGTGATAAATAAGTCTGACTCGAACTGTCGTCCCTGGTCCGTTGTTATGGTGTTTGGGCATCCGAATCTCGCTATCCAGGTGCTTATGAGAACTTCCGCTACAACTTTTGCTGTTATCTCTGCTACTGGTACAGCTTCCGGCCATCTCGTTTCTCTGTCGATCATTGTCACGATGTATCTGTTTCCGTTGGATTCTGGTAGTGGTCCGACAATGTCTACGTGCACGTGGTCTAATCGTGCTGTGGGTGGGAAAATTCCGATTGGGGCCGAGTTGTGCCTATGTGTCTTGCTTTTCTGGCATGCCTGGCATGTTTTCGCCCAAATGCCGACGTCAGTATTCATGCGTGGCCAGAAATAGTGCTCGGAGATCATTTTCTTCGATAATCTTATTCCGGGATGTGTTATGTTGTGCATGGTGTCGAATACTTGTTTTCGAAGTGATTTCGGCACATACGGTCGTAAACTTGGTTTTGAATTTTCGCAGAGTAGTTGTCTTGTTCCTGATAATGTCGTTGTTTTCCAGTTAAGGTTGTAATTTTTTAACAGCTGAGTGAGTTCAGTGTCATTGCGTTGCATATCTGCTAACTCAGTCCATTCCACAGGTGTGGGGCAATCTATTTGCTCGAGTCGCGATAACGCGTCGGCCACCGGGTTCATGTTACCGGATAGGTGACGTATGTCTGTCGTGAACTGTGCGATGAACTCGAGGTGACGTAGCCGTCTTGGGGCTATCGTTTTACTTGTGCAGGTTTGTTTTGTAGTGAAAGCATGACATAACGGCTTATGATCGGTGTAAACTATCAACTCTCTTCCCTCGACATAAGGTTGAAAATGCGTTACTGCCATGTAAATGGCTAGCAATTCCCGATCATACGTGCTGTACTTTGACTGCGTTTCACTCAGTCCCTTTGAGAAAAAGGAGAGTGGCTTCCAGTTTCCGTTTTCATACTGTTGTAAAACGGCGCCCACGCACGTTTGAGATGCGTCTGTCATTAGTGATAGCGGGCAATGCGTTGTTGGTGAAGACAGTGTAACGGCGTCGCTTAGACTTGCTTTACATTGATCGAATGCTTCTAATGCCTCTGGAGTCCATTGTATTTCGGTTTTGTCATTTTTCTTCGATCCAATGAGGTATTTGTTTAACCGAGCTTGGTGTTTGGCTGCTTGTGGTATATTGTTCCGGTAGAAGTTGATCATGCCTAAAAATCTTCGCAAATCTTGTACGGTTTTTGGTATAGGGTATTTGGTTATTGCTTCGACCTTGTCTGGTAATGGTTTGATACCGTCTTTTGAGATCTGATATCCGAGGAACTCTACTTGCAGTTTGCCCAGTATGCATTTGGCTTGATTTATTGCAATGCCATGTTCGTCTAACCGTTTGAACGTTTCTTGTAAATGTCGACGGTGTTCGCTGGTTGAAGATGACGCCACTAGTATATCGTCTATATATACGAATACGAAGTCAAGTCCTGCTAAGACTGTGTTTAGGAATCTGACAAAGGTTTGCCCTGCGTTTCGTAGTCCAAACGGCATTCTTGGAAATTCGAATAAACCGAACGGGGTTATTACTGCAGTCTTTTCTACGTCTTGTACTGGAATCTGATTGTAAGCTCTTTTTAAATCGATCGTTGAATAAATACTGGTTCCTGGTAGTAGGTATGTGAAGTCTAGTAGTCTCGGAATTGGGTATCTGTCCGGTACCGTGATCGCGTTCAATCTCCTGTAGTCACCACATAGTCGCAACTCGCCGTTTTTCTTCGATGTCACGTGCAAAGGACTTGCCCACGGACTCTTGGAAGGCCTGCATAACCCTGTCTCTAGCATGAGTTCTATCTCCTTCTTCACTCTTAGGTATTTGTCCGCTGGCAAAGGTCTTGACTTGGAGTAAACAGGATGTCCATTGGTGATGATTTGGTGAACAACGTCGTGCTTCGGTCGTGACTCTGTATCGAGAGGTTTCAAAATGTTCGGGAAATCTGCTAAAATGTCTGCGTAGTCTTCGGTTAAATTTACGGTCCGAAGTGTAGGCGTGCTTGACTTCATTAACTTTGCGTTACTCTGAAGTCCAGTTGTACCATCAATCAAACGTTTATTCCGAACATCCACCAAAATGTTGTTTCTTTCTAGAAAATCGGCTCCAAGTATTGGTTGCGTAATGTCAGCTACGATGAAAGTCCAACGGTACGGGCGTCTCATATTCAGATTCAACGTCAGCGTTTTGTCGCCATATGTTTTTATTTGTGTACCGTTTGCAGCGTATATTTTATATGTGTCGTCAGCTTTTAAACGATTCCCTCTTCTAGGTATGGCTGAAATGTTAGCGCCTGTATCTACCAAAAAACGATACCCACTTTTTCGGTCGGTAACGCAAAGGCGGTTTGACGGTATGATAGCGCTGACGACCGCCTCTGTCAACGCTGAATTTAGTTTTCCGACGGTTTCTTCCAATTGCATGGATTTTCACAGTTCCGGGCTCGATTCCTGTACCGATGATGATACCTACATAACCAGTTGGGACTGTCGGGTGTAATCCTCGTCCTGGAGTGGGATCTTGTGCGCGGCTGGCTTCGGTTGCGCCTGTAACTACGGTGTCTACCATTATTTGCATTGGATTTTAAGGCTGCTATTTCTATGGTTAGCTTACTCATTTGGTTGACTAACTCAACCATAAGCTGTGTTTGTCCGCTTGATATTTCCGACACTTCGCCTGATCGTCCTTCCAATATCTTGTCTGCTATGGCGGCGAGGTTGTCGAGTTTCTGATCTTGACTGACCGTTAACACTGCTCGAACGTGATCAGGGAGTCTTGATATCCACAAACCATGGAGGGTTTTTTCGGCCACCTGACTCTTACGTGCCAATTCCCTCATTCGTCTCAACAGTTGCGACGGTTTTTGGTCGCCTAATTCCACTTCACTGACCAGCTTTTGAAATTGCCGCTCCTCTGATTCTTCGTACACGGCTAGGAGTCTTTCTTTAATAGCACCATATTTATTAGTGGCGGGGGGTGACATTATTATGTCGGCCACTTGACTTACTGCGTCTTTGTGGAGCTTGGACAGTACGACTCCGTATTTTACTTCGTCACCCTGTTTTTGGGGAGCCATCATTGTCTCAAACTGCGCGAACCACACCCTGGGCATCTCTATCCAAAAATCCGGGATCTTCGAGGATATTCCTAATGCTGCGACTTCGGCCTGACTGTTGTCCGTCGCTCCACATGCTGGTATCACACCACAATTTCCACTTGTGCTCAAGTCTTCGGTAACCATATGCCTCTTGAAAACCAAAACCAGTGAGATCCGCTTGTGGAAGGCTGGTAAGGTTGTGCAGTGCAGTTACCACGACACGAGGAAATCACTTTAAATCGCGGCGCGTGTTAATTCAAATCGGGGTCACCAGATGTAAGTGTACCTTCTATGTACGTGTTGTTGGGTGTTATGAGTCATGTAAATAAAACAACTGGTTTCGGTGAGCACTTGTACACAACTGCATATATAATTATTTATTTGACCATTATCATATTTGCTGTGCATGCGACATGTAATGTGTCGATGCACCACACTACTTTAAAATTTAAAAGGGCGCTTAAAGAACTTTTAATTATGAAATCTTATTACACGATTGACGATTTTCTTAATGATTATTCACTAACTGATTGACATACTGTTACTCTGATTGACATAATTATTATTGTGATCCTCTCATTGACTTATTTTATTTTTTATTGCTGACATTTTTTAAATTCAATATATATTGTAATTTCCAATGATCTGCCACTTAATGTTGATATACTTATTATTTTGTGTAATCCTTTGCATGCCCTGTGACGGTAAAATGTGGAGAACTTTATTATAAAAACACCTATGTAACTACTCTACCCATGTTTGCAAAGAAATAAATGATTTGATTGATTTGATTTGATTTATTATAATACTTATTCAAAAAAAAAAACTTTTTTTCCAAATAAAAAACTACCGACTTCCAAATAGGAAAACTAAAAAGTAAAAAATTACTTTACTTTTGGAAGTCGGTGTCTTTGGGTACCATTAGGTAGGTACCATTTTTTTACGTTATGGACAACGACTTCCAAAAGTAAAGTTATTTTTCACTTTGTAGTTTGCCTATTTGGAAGTCGGTAGTATTTTTTTGCAAAAAAGATTTTTTATTTTTCACTTTTTAGTTTTACTTACCTAGGTCCTATAATGCCAGAAAAGATTAACCGAATATCATGAAACTGAACGTAACCAATGAAATCAGAGTGTATCAAGGTGAACTGTACACATTATACCCCCTTAAAGCGTACTGGCGTGATGTTATGTTATGAAATGGTATAAACAATATACAGACATGCGATTGCAGCAATCCCGAGAGATTTGCCGTTATTTATTGAAGAGTTCTGTTGTATATCTCCGAAATTCATCAGATCTTTACCAAATTAAAATGGGACCAATTTCGGAACATATTCTTTCAAACAAAAACATAATTTTCAAAATCGGTTGACAATTGACGGAGATATCGGTGAACATAAATAAAAAAAAAAGAAGAAACATAATGTCGTACATAGAACCTCCTCCTTTTTGGTAAGTCGGTTAATAAATAGTTTAACGAATTGGTAGGTAGGTACGGTAGGGTAGGGTAGGTAGGTAGGTGACAGGAGCGAAGCCGCGGGGGTCAGCTATACATAATACTCAGTAACTCGATTTAAACATAGTCGCTATGTTTGGTTTTGTTTGTTTTATTACCGAGTCAACGTAAATCTCAACACGAATTATTACTCATTCAAGGAAAACGAGTAACACGTTTTGATTTTCCTTCATTAAATTGCAGCTTCAGGATATAATTGTTATTCATTACTAGCGACACGCTCTGACTTCGCTCGGGACAATTTGTATACAAAACCCTTTCTGTTTTGTCGCTCTTTCTATAAGTAATAACTTTTTCAAAATCCGTAGCGTGTTTTTTTAGGGTTAAAACGTAAAAACGGGACCCCGGGATTACTAAGACTCCACGGTCCGTTTGTCTGTCAGTCACCAGGCTGTATCTCATGAACCGTGATAGCTAGACAGTTGAAATTTTCACAGATGATGTATTTATGTTGCCGCTATAACAACAAATATAAACAGAATCAAATAAATATTTAAGTAGGGCTCCCATACAACAAACGTGATGTTTTTGCCGTTTTTTTGCGATAATGATACGGAACCCTTCGTGAGCGAGTCCGACTCGCACTTGGCCGGTTTTTTATTATTCACAGAACTGCGGAGCGAGCATGGGCGTACCCAAGACATTTGTGACAAGACATGATAAATTATGTCATGTCTTACAATTTGTCTTAAATGCTAGCCGGGTCAAACATGTGACTTATTTTAAAGGCGCGACATGCCTTTCTTGTTGCTTCCCGGCGACCACGGCCTACTGTGACATGGCTTGAGTCACACATTTCATCGCAGTTTGGACGATAAAGCCATTTTGTCTTAATTATTAGTACCGGCGGCGTGAGAAAATTTCCTGACGTTTATTTGGGACTCATCGGGTCTTACTTTGCTAATACGGGCGCACCCATTTTGTCACAAATTTCACATTTAGACAGATGATTAAGAAAAATGTATCACTTTCGTTCGGAGGTGGTGATAAAATTTTATAGTTGAAAAATAAAATATTTTCCTGCACCAAATGGCAATAAATTTATTTTGTGTGTGTGGTGATCAATGCTTATTAATTAATTGAAATTTTACAGGATTATTAATTAATTCTATTTTATTACTTTTTTATAATTGTTATTTTTTTATTGTTATTCCTATTTTTAATTATTATTTTGATTATTACTTTTTTATAATTATTTTCTTATATTCCATATTCTTCTTACTTTCTACATTTTAAATTATTTCTTAAATAAAACCTCCAAAAAATATTAATTAATTGAAATGTTACAGGATTATTAATTAATTCCATTTTATTACTTTTTTATAATTGTTATTTCTATTTTTAATTATTATTTTTATTTTGATTATTACTTTTTTATAATTATTTTCTTATATTCCATATTCTTCTTACTTTCTACATTTTAAATTATTTTTTAAATAAACCCCCCAAAAAACAACTAAAATAAAAAAATAGGGGCTCACCGGTATCGGGAACTGGGTCCAAGCTATTATATTTTTTAAGTAATTATTAATATTTTCAAAATAATTATATCTTTCTAACAAACACTTAATATGTTATCAAACAAACAAAGAAAAATAAAGTGTGCATAAGTCTATGGTCGTGGGTCAAATATTAATTTGTTCCCAACAAAATTAAAAAGTATTTTATCTGTATGAACGGCACACTTTTATAAGTATCATTTTATTTGGTCGTCTATTCAGATTATGTCGCACTATGAAGTCAGCTACAAGAAAGGCATGTCGCGTCTTGAAACTATGTCGCATGGTTGTCCCGTGCTAGTATTTAAGACAAATTGTAAGACATGACATATTTTATCATAACTTGTCATGACCCAAAATATTTTCTGTTAAGAATTTGTAGTTCAAGTCGAAAACCAAGCAAAGTAAAAAAAAATTTTTTTTCTTAAATTCATGTTGGGATGCTGCTAGCATGGGGGTGTCAAAGGGGGGGCTAAATTTTGGTTATTTTTTGCCTAGGACATACCGTTTTCGAGATATAGAGTGTTTTATGTAAAATAAAATAAAATTCGGAGGCACATAATTCGAAAATAGTGCGTCGTAGGACTATGCTTCTCTGAACCTAAATGGTTTTTATGGCCAAGGTTAAACCGAAACTGCCATAAAATTGGCAAATTTCCGAAAAAGAAAACAAATAAATGTCAAGAAGTTATGCCACAAGGCAAGAAAATATCTCACGCCGCCGTGCTAGCATTTAAGACAAAATGGCTTTATCGCCCAAACTGTGATAAAAAGTGTGACTTAGGCCATGTCACAGTAGGCCGTGCTCGCCGGGCTGATGTACAATCAGTTAGTAGAACAAGTAAAATTTAATAAACGAATTATTATAAAAACAAAAAACCCGAATGAAAAGAAAAAAAAATACCTACCGTGTATAATTTATACATCAAATATTATAAGTAATCAGAAAAACAGAAATGACGTCAATAGACGCGGGCAGCGACTTTTTTTTAATACTACATATTGATTCATTTTAACAGTAATTGGCCAACTTCAGGACAAAAACCGGTTACAACATAACATTCACAGCCCAGAGGACAAACATGTCTAGACGGAACGTGCTGGTTTCGAAATTACGACATCAGACGATATTAGTTGATTGTAACACTTGTAACTGCAGAAAAATGGTTTTGTGATCCAAGAAGCTCGTGGCTTCTTGATGTACTGGTCGCAAATGCTACTTCTGTGCATAAGTTCCTGGATTAGAGTCTTAAAGTCTCCGCTACATAACAAAAAAATAAAAGTCGTTGACACCTGTCTACCAATGTATCCCAATATTTTAAAACGATACGAAAATAATGTAAAGGCGGTGTCGCTAACACGATCAAAACAAACGTATCGCGGTAAGAGGCGTCCTTGACGCTTTCACTTGGCATGAAATTATTTTCAGTAATTAGTTCATATCTCCTAAACGCGTGGACCGATTTACACGATTTAAATGGATATAATGGTTCTACGCCTATACCTTTCATCTGAGACGCTAGAAAATTATCAAAATATCTCTAAAATAAAAAATATGATTTCAAGTTTTTTTTATATTAATCAGTTTGTTAAAATTTTGAGTAACGTTTTCAGTTCACATAATAGAATTAAAATACTGATCCGTTTTAACGAATCGTAGCCACGCGGGGCGTGCCATTACCCCTAGTAGCGACAGCTCCGTTAATACTGTACTGTAAATGTTAGGTGAACATAACTCTCAGTAGTGACGGATCCGATAAAACGGTCCTGGAAATACGGATGTTTTGTGTAAACGAGCCATAAGTAGGGGTCGTTACCACTGGGCCACCACTGCCTCTGTCTGTCTATTTAATAATAAATACTGATTTATTCTTAGATAAAGTACCTATAGATTTAGCCATAAAATGAGCTTGATTGATAGAGCGAGATCGCTAGTTGGCAGCCCCATGTAAATAATGACAAAAGATTATTTTTTGTCTTTGTCACTATAATAATAATAATAATAATCATTTATTTCAGATTCATCTTACGATTACATCCATATTTGTTAGTACAATTGCGAGCTTACAAACTAGTGTTAGTAATTAATCATACCTAATAATAAAACAGTAATTGGCAGGTCCGGTTGGACTACCCGATGATGGTGGCAAATCACTATACGACAGCATGCAGCTGTATCCACCGAGCCAGCATCGGAGAGTCCCACCGGTCCGCCAGCGCGCGCAGGATGGTGTTGGGACTGTCGCGCGTGCGGCGCATGATAGAAGCGCACCGTTTGCGCATAATAGCGGCAAAGCCATCTATGTCAGCCGCCGCGAACATCGCAGAGGCGCTGCAGTGGCGCGGCAGACCCATCAGCACCCGGAACGCGTTATTGTATTGAACGCGCAGATCGCCGTATGTCCGCTGTGTATAGTTAACCCACAGGCTACAGGTGTAAAAGCACTGACAGTACGCTTTAAAAAGCGCAAGTTTCACAGCCCTCGTGCACCGTGAAAACCTGCGTGCCAACATGTTGCAGCGGACAGACAGCGCCCTGCGCTCCCTTTCAATATCCGCACTGTCCTTAAGGTCCTCAGTGACCCAGTGGCCCAAATATTTAAATTGATCGACTTTATTTAGAACTGTACCACATAAGGTGAATTTCGGAACAAATGTATATCTCTTGTTATCCGGCCTGAAAACCATAATTTCACTCTTTTTGGTGTTGTATTTTAGCCCATGAGTCACCGCGTAGGACTCACACACCTTCAGGAGCTTTCGCAAAGCACCAATCGATGGGCTCAGCAGCACCATATCGTCTGCGTAGCTGATGTTATTTACACACACTCCATCTATATGACACCCGATGCCGGTGCCACTGAGCCCATCGATCAGTCGGTTGACGTACAGGTTGAAGAGCGTGGGAGAAGTCAGGCCCCCCTGCCTCACCCCGCACTCCAGCCCGTATTCCCCCGAGAGAGCACCCGCCCATCTTACAAAATTCTTTTGATTGTTATACCAATGCATAAACAATAACACAACTTCCCTAGGTAGACAAGTTTCATCCCTTAATTTACCCCATAGAATATCGTACGATACAAGATCAAACGCTCTCGATAAATCAAGGTAGCATGCATATACTGGGGTCTTTCTACTCGTGTAATACTGTACAGTCTGCTTGAGGCACAGGATAGCACTCTCGGTGGAAAGCCCAGGCCTGAAGCCGAACTGCGTGTCGTTTAGCGAGACGTGTTTATCCAGGTGCTGACCAAGCAGACTGTCCAGCACTTTGGCGACCACTGTGGCTAGAGAAATCGGTCTATAGTTGTTTACATCTGATGTATCACCAGTTTTATTTTTGATGATTGGTACAACTATAGTACGCATCAGACTATTGGGCAGATGAGAGTGCCCCAAACACAGGGTAAAAAACATAGAAAGCACTCTGGGTAGGTGTACACCTGCGTGCTGCAGGTGCTCGATGCTAAGGCTGTCGTGACCCGGGGATTTACCCCTCACCATACCTCTGATCACCGCACGCACTTCATTCGCAGTAAAATAAACACTACGCTCACCACCCTCCTCAGCATCGAGCCCCTGCCGCGCCAGACCCAAAGGAGAATCCACCCTGAAATGGTGGGAGAACATAGCGGCGATCTCGCCAGGCTCGTGCACTCCCGCGATACTGACGGGGAGGCCCGGCTTATGATTCATTTTATTGGTATTTTTCCAGAACTGACCAAATTTCTTGTTTGAGTGAAGTTCAGCTATAATATCCAATTTTATCTGTTGTTGATTATCCTGACACCACTTTAATTTTGATTTAAAAGCGCGCCTAGTTTCACACATATCATTATAAAGACGGCCAGCCCCGGGCTTACCCCCATACAACCAAGCCTGAAAACATAGCCGGGCCCTCTCATGAGCGCCACGGACGTGCCTGTTCCACCCAGTAATGCATTTACCTTTACGCTTTTCGGTAACACTATAACTACATATAGCGGCCTCCGACAGAATACAAATAATCTCATCGTACATGTTATCTAATAGGATTTTATGACTTTTGTTACAACACATATTATCTGAGCAGTTTCTTAGTTCTGAAGGAAAATCAATTTCACGTAGCCTAGAGTGACATACATTTTTAAATTTCGCTATCTGAGCCGAGTCACGTTCACCCCAGACAATTCTATTTATACAAACAGTTGGTATACAAATCTTAGGCTTAACTAAATTAAAATTACATATTATAGACACAGGGTAATGATCAGACCAGTAGGTATCATATAATACAGAGGCCGCGGACACAGAGTGCCGCGCGGCACTAGTCACAAGACAGTGGTCGAGCCAGCGCCGACAGCCGTGCGCATCACTGACAAAAGTATGACTGTCCGGCGGCATCAGTTCCAAGTCTACACAGGACCATGATTGATCCGCACAAAAAGTTAAAAGTTCAGTAGCAAATAACTTGCCGGGGTGCGCATTATAGTCCCCTAACATAAACACCGATTCCACATTGTTACTGTCAATTATGGCTGTCATTTCACTGAGACACTCTGTGAACTCCGTTAAGTTTTCATTAGAATCGGTAGGCATATACACAGAAAATATCAAAATAGAACGATCACTGAGCTCGATTTTTATCGCGGCAAGACGCACACTATTGCACTTCACTACGGTTACCGTCGGAAACGCAACCTTTCTCCACAGCAGAGCAACACCACCGTAGGGCCTACCTCGTAAGACCCCTGCCGCAGTATCCACTGCAGAGGTACCCGTACAGGCAAAGTCATCGTCTATAGCGGCCAGGTACCCGAGGTCGTGCGGCAGTAGCCACGTCTCCTGCAGCGCCACAACATCAGCCGTGCGACAAAGCTTCCGTACACATTCCACTGATCTCATCACGTTTTTGCAATTAAAACTTATTAAATTGATGTTATTCATAACTTAGAACTTTCAATATTCACGCCAGTCACACGGACATTTTCCTTATCACGTCTGAAGTTGTTTATAAATCGACGATAGGCTACCCCCTTTGGCCAGAAGTCATCACTCAGGAAATTGACTAACGAATGTTTAGGTACGAATATTTTGTATGATTCGTAATCTTTCGCTAACTTCATGTCCATTTTTTCAATGTTAACATCTATATTAACCTTCTTCATAATGTAGGTACGGATGTCACACACGGACACACCCTTCGCCACATTATAAATGTACATAGGAATCTTAGTTTCCGCTGCAATAAAATTAATTCCAGGCTCAGGAATTGCTTTTCCTCGCTTCCCAACAAAACGGTTTCGTAACTTTTTGTTTTGGACACGAACCCACTGGTCACTCGGGGCCTGTTTCTTCCATTTCCCTTCTCGAACAATCTCCGCCAACGATTTCTGCTTAGTTGCGATAAGGCCGGACCCATTTTTGTTGACCGTTTCTACGGCTGATTCGAGTGGAGTTGGTATCGGCTCAGTACAGGCGGCCTGACTAGACAGCCGCGGTGGCGGTGGGGCGAGGGGCAGGGGACCGCCGCGGCCGCCACCAGCCGCACTGTGCACCGGTGGCGGCGAGGGACCGACCGCGAGCTGCGCGGGTGGAGACGCAAACGACTCGATCAGCTGGCCTATGACATTCGTCATCGTAGCCGCGTCTCGTAGTTCGAGGGTAGGATCGTATTCCTTTTTTTGTGGCGCTGCTTCACTACTACCCTCCAATATCTGATGCTCATAAATATTGTGAAAACTGGATTTTAGTGCAGATTCCTCTATAGTTTGCTGTTGATAGCATTTACTAGTGCCTTCATTGCACTCTAGCGACAATCCCATGGGACCACTATCGCACTCATAGCTTGCGACACATGCACCTCTTCTGGGGTTGACATTGCACCATCCTGATGAAAGATGCTGCACCTCACTCCTCAACTGGTCCATCTGCTTAACCGTAGCATAGTCTTCTTTCATCATGTCGAGATCTTGCCGTAGCTTAACAATGTCTTTCAAAAGCCTCGTCACGTCGACATGGTCGAACAGAACCGGGGGTAACTTCTCAAGGTCGCGGGCCACGAAAACTGGGAAATCCTCGGGGTCAGTTCCGCGGATCAGACAGATGATGTCGTCTATATCTCGAATATTTTTCCCCGCCTTCCTCCGCGTTATCTTACGTTTTGTTGTTGGCAAGGAATTGAACAACAACTTCTTCGCCGATACAATTTCAGTTTCGGAGAAAGCGCTAGCACAGATTCTGCTTATACTTTCATCGTCCATCACGGATATTTTATTATGGACGAAGGCCAAAACTTCGTTAATCACTACATTGCAATTTGCACATTTAACCACAGAGGACATTTTTAATTCCTCGATACACACCGTCACGCACAATATCCAACCGTTCGCAAGCGCGCGCACGGCCTGACTGACTACTACTATGGTACGGTATGGCTACTACTATGGACGGTTTTTGTTGTTTGTCAAACTCTAATGTTATGGCAGGTTTGACAAACAAACTCGGTCAATGTTTGATTTTCTGTGATTTCGTGGTATTATGTGTTTATTGAGGTTATTTATCTATACTAATATTAATATAATAATCTATACTAATATTATAAAGAGTAAAGATTTTTTTGTTTGTTTGTTTGCTTGTTTGTACCGAATAGGCTACGAAACTACTGGACCGATTTAAAAAAATCTTTCGCCAATAGAAAGCTACATTATTCCTGAGTGACAGGCTATTTTTTATATCTCGAAAACGGTCCCGTGGGGTGGTTTACGGGAGCGAAGCCGCGTGCAACAGCTAGTAGATAATAAGTGTCAGTGCGATGGTGGGTTGTAGTGTTCTTTTTCTTGTTGTAACACCAGAAATAACTATTGTTGTCTCATGTGCGGCCACGCCATGGCTACATCTATAGGTACTTTATCTAAGGATTTATTGTTCTCTCTTGCCAACAGTTCCACGTTCAGAAATGCCCTAAACGCTCGATGATGGACACTGAGCTTTTCGTTGTACAATCGCCAAAGCGCAACGTGAAACCTATTGTGAACACCAACGACACTGTCGAGGATGATTGGTCGAACGTAAGTATTTTTTATTAATTCCGCAATTTTTATTATACTTCATAAAAGATAGCTTGATCTCTGTGACAGCTGTCAGTGTCAATACAGTAACAATAACGATTGACAGGCTAACAATAATGTATACGTCAGTTTGACATATCTCGCAGAGATCAAGCTATCTTTTATGAAGTACTAGCTGACCCGTCAAACTTTGTTTTGCCATAAAAACACCAAAAATCCATGTACCCTAATCTCTGGGACAGCTGTCAGTATCAATACAGTTACAATAGCGCTTGACAGGCTAAAAATAATGTATATGTCAGTTTGACATATGTCGCAGAGATCAAGCTATCTTTTATGAAGTACTAGCTGACCCTACTTTGTTTTGCCATAAAAACACCAAAAATCCATGTACCCAAATCTCTGGGACAGCTGTCAGTATCAATACAGTTACAATAACGATTGACAGGCTAACAATAACGTATACGTCAGTTTGACATATGTCGCAGAGATCAAGCTATCTTTAATGAAGTACTAGCTGACCCGGCAAACTTTGTTTTGCCATAAAAACACCAAAAATCCATGTACCCTAATCTCTGCGACAGCTGTCAGTATCAATACAGTTACAATACGTTTGACAGGCTAACAATAACGTATACGTCAGTTTGACATATGTCGCAGAGATCAAGCTATCTTTTATGAAGTACTAGCTGACCCTACTTTGTTTTGCCATAAAAACACCAAAAATCCATGTACCCTACCTAACCTACCCTACCCTACGTACCCTACCCTACATACCTACCCTACCTTTGTAGGAAAGGTACTATTTTTTTAATTTTTTTTTTTCATAAGAATAACAAACACAACAAAAAAAGAATTAGCGAAATCGGTCCAGCCGTTCACGCGTGATGCCGTGACCAAGGGAAATAGGGATTCATTTTTATATATATAGATAGTTCCCCTTCTGCAGATGATATGGTTGTTGGAAGTCGGTGGTAAGGTATTAGCAATTATTTTTCACATTTAGTGAAAAACAATTGCAACTATCCGAACACAAGAGAGGTACTAAACACTCCACGAGCACGTGCACTTAGTTGCAGGACGACAACAATAAACCACGGGGTCCAAGCACTAACAAAAAAAATTTGGTTCAAATAAATATCACTAGATGGCGCGATATGTATCGATTTGTTTTAGGGTTCCGTACCGCAAAAGATAAAAAAGGAACCCTTATGAGATCACTTTCTTGTCCGTCTGTCTGTCGGTACGTGTGTCACCACCGATTTTCTCAGGAACGGGTGGACCTAGTAAGTTTTTTATACCAGATACTGAGGTCTATAGTCCCTATAAGATATATAAAAATCAAGGTCCTGAGTCAACTCGATAAAAAGATATTATGGGCAAATTTAGATTTTCGCGAAAACTTGTAAGTACCAAAATTTACCTGAATTATCAACCTTTTTTATTTTTTGTGCTCTAAGACCTTGCTTTTAACCAAAATTGACAATTCTAGGTCAACCGGAAGTACCCTATAGGTTTTGGCAGTAGTAAGGTAAAAAAAAAAAATTGTTGAAAATTAAGGTTAATTTTGGTACTTAGAAGTTTTCGCGAAAATCTAAATTTGCCCATATCTTTAAAACTTAGCCACCAATAAAAATTATACCAATTTTATTATGGCGGTATAATGGGTAGGTACGGAACCCTCGGAGCACGAGTTTGACTCGCACTTGACCGGTTTTTTTAATTGTGTGTTAAATTAACATATACAAGAATTGATCATAAAAAATTTATGTTCTTGTTTAATTATCTCTTTACATTCTGAGGCATTCCATTCATTGTTTTAATTTCTATTGTATTTGTAACACATTTTGATGCAATGTAAAAACGTGCGAAGAATACTATAAAACAAATCGTCATTGAATATAAAGAAAAAAATATTCACGAACCGAGAAAACCCTTTTACTTGCAAGTCGCTGCTAACACCATCTATCTATCGCCGTGGAACAGAACCGAATGCGTTCGATGAACAAAAAATTGCCAGAATAATCAGTCGAAAAACGCTAGTTACGTCGGCACGGTTTCTTTGTATGGGATGAGGTGTCTGTATGCTAGTATTATATTATCTGTGCCCTAACTATAGCAATGTTTCGTTTGATCCACGATTTTTTGTCCACGATATACAGAGCCCAGTTAACAAAATTTCACTCGTAAGGATTTAGTAGAAAGCTTACAGACTTTTAACAAATAACTATTGTAGTTAATTATAATAATAATACTGTCGTTATGTTCATTTGACGTCATTCATAAGCACGATAATGCTAATTCTAAAATAATATTTTGTCAGCCATTAATTCTTATCACATATGATTCAATTCAATAATGTCACAGGATGGGATCTGACGCAGAATGCCAAATATATATGTATTTTTTTTTAAATTATATTATAATACACATCACATCATCAGCCTATTAATGTTTCCACTGCTGGGACACAGGCCTCCTCTCTGTGAGAGGGAATGGGCCGTAATCCACCACGCGGGCCCAGTGCGGGTTGGTATTATAATACTACCTAATTATATTATATAACTTTTAGAAAAATTCATATATTTATATATTGATACTAGCTGACCCGGCAAACTTTGTTTTGCCATAAAAACACCAAACATTCATCTACCCTACCTACCCTTACTACCTACCCTACCTACCCTAACTACCCTAACTACCTACCCTACCTACCCTACCCTACCCTACCCTACCCTACCTACCCTATCTACCCTACCTACCCTACCCTACCCTACCTACCCTACCCTACCCTACCCTATATCTCAAGTTGGACCAGACCGCTCACGGTGTACCAATTTAATTTAAAATCGGTTATGTAGTTTAGGAATCCATCGCGGACAAACATCGTGACAGGAGATTTATATATATTAGACTAGCTGACCCGGCAAACTTTGTTTTGCCATAAAAACACCAAACATTCATCTACCCTACCTACCCTACCTACCCTAACTACCTACCCTACCCTACCCTACCCTACCCTACCCTACCTACCCTACCTACCCTACCTACCCTACCTACCCTACCTACCCTACCTACCCTAACTACCTACCCTACCCTACCCTACCTACCCTACCTACCCTACCTACCCTACCCTAACTACCTACCCTACCCTACCCTACCTACCCTACCCTACCCTACCTACCCTACCTACCCTACCTACCCTACCTACCCTACCTACCCTACCCTACCTACCCTACCTACCCTACCCTACCTACCCTACCCTACCTACCCTACGCTACCTACCCTACCTACCCTACCCTACCCTACCCTACCCTATCTCTCAAGTTGGATCGAACTGCACATGGTGTGCGAATTTTATTATAATCGGTTAAGTGGTTTAGGAGTCCATTGAGGACAAACATTGTGACACGAGATTTATATATATTAAGATTATAAAGAGAAAAGATTTGTATCTTTGTAAGTGACGAATAAACTTAAAAACTACTGGACCGATTTCGAAAATTCTTTCACCGTTGGGAAGCTACACTATCCCCGGGTGACCTAGGCTACTTTTTACCCGACTGCCGAAGGAAGGTAATGTGTTTATCAGTCTATGTATGTATGTTTGTTCCTATGTGGCGTTCTAGAGACCAAACGCGTTAGCCGATTTTGATGATTCGTACGTCAATCGATTCGTCTTAATCCTGAGAGTGTCACTGGCTACATTAAAATTGGAAAAAATGAAAATGGTGGATTTTGGGCGCCAATTTATGGAGATTTTTTTTAATTTTTTCTTCCAATCCCATCGTGTGGGGTATCTAAATAAAGGGTTTTAAGAGGTGATTTCAAAAATATATAAAACTTATTTGTTTAAATGTACCTCATTCTAAAAAAAATAACTAAAAAGTTGTAAATAAAAAAAGTTAATTAAAAAATTCAAAAAACCCGACTGCTTAGAAAGCATACTAAAAAGACGTAAACAAGAAGAAAATCAAACTGTGCAGTCGGAGGATACATCTGGTTTTGGTCCAACAGCTCGCGAATAAGTTTTTTTCCCGTCAAAATGGCGCCCAAAATCCGCTATTTTTGTTTTTTCCAATTTTAATGTAGCCAGTGACACTCGCAGGATTAAGACGAATCGATTGACGTAAGAATCATCAAAATCGGCCAACGCGTTTGGTCTCTAGAACGCCACATAGGAACAAACATACATAGACTGATAAATACATTACCCTCCTTCGGCAGTCGGTTAAATACGCCGCCGGTTTTGGTGCGATTGTCGTTTTTAGGGTTCCGTACCCAAAGGGTAAAAACGGGACCCTATTACTAAGACTCCACGATCCGTCTGTCTGTCTGTCTGTCCGTCTGTCCGTCGGCCCATCTTCTATCACACGGGTTTTACTGCCAAACGGTTGAAGCTACAAATTTCTATTATCACAGTATTAGTACATTACTGCAGCGGCCAGCAAAATAGGCATTGATGGACGAACGTGTAAGTCCATCAATGCCTAGTTGTGGCCAAGGCTTGTATAGTACTTTTCTCAAATAATGCGCGGAAATTAAAACTAAGTAGTACCTAGAACTCATTTTGTCAAAATCAATGACGAACAATAATAATTGTTCCCGCGTTAAAGTGTTCCTTTGTTTTTTTTTTCAATAAACAGCGTTCTATTTGCAAGCCAGTTCGAAATTTAAATAAAACCTTTGATAAGTTACCTCCTTGGTTGCCATGTTTCGGAGTAAAACATCGTTCCATTTTTAAACTACACGACAGATATGAGTTTACTATGGAATTTATTTGGCCGCTAGACACGACAGATATGGATTTTCATACAACTTTTGCCGGCCGCTGCCCGCATGTATTTGACCAGTACAGCAATTTCGATTTATCTCGAAGAAGGTTGTCAAAATAATGATCACATTTCCAAGCATGTTTGAGAAAAAGTATCTTGTTGACGCAAAGCCAAGGAAATTGTCAAAAAAAAATTTGAAATTTTCACTCGTTGAGTCGTGATATACTGTATTTTTTGTTTTAAAAAATATTGGAAAACAAAGTCAGTCAATCAGTCGGTTTAAAAAAAAAACGCTTCGAAGATTTTTTTATCTCCCCATTGACCTATGAACTTGAAAGGTGATATGTTTATCATTACGTATATTTTACTAACAAATACAAATATATTGTTAAATCTCATTTTTAGGGTTCCGTACCCAATATATTGTTAAATCTCATTTTTAGGGTTCCGTACCCAAAGGGGGACCCTATTACTGATACTCCGCGGTCCGTCTGTCTGTCTGTCATCAGGCTGTATCTCATGAACCGTGATAGCTAGACAGTTGAAATTTCACAGATGATGTATTTCTGTTGCCGCTATAACAATAAATACTAAAAACATAATGAAATAAATATTTAAGTGGGCCTCCCATACAAAAAACATGTATTTTTTGCCGTTTTTTTTGCGATAATGGTACGGAACCCTTCGTGCGCGAGTCCGACTCGCACTTGGCCGGTTTTTTTTTTCTTTTTGCTGTTTGGTACGGAACCCGTGCGAAGTACGGCACGCGTTTTCAGTTACGCTTACAAAACAATCGATTTAAATTTAAATTGACGAATTGATTTGTGAATTTTTTTTTTTTTTTTCTTCCAGGAGCCCCATGTGTCGACCTACACGCCCGATTACTCGCAGAAAGGCAATCATATCATCAAGAAAATCAAGGGGGCCACACCCTCGGAGCGGCGGAAGGCGCGAATGGAAGGCATCAAGAATTATAAGGCTCCAGAAGAAAAGTAAACCCTAGCCCTTAGGATATAAGGCTTAAGTTTCTCACGCAGAGTCGAACTTGATTCTAAAAATATACGTAGCATTTTGACCCTTATTGCCTACATTGTAATGCACATATTTCTATCCGATAAAAAAACACTGACATTTGAAAATTCGAATGCCGAATGTTATTACTATCCGATAAAAAAAGCGATTTTTAAAATTCGAAGGTCGCGAATCTTTTTTTATTGTGATATACGAATGTGTGCTTTATGTAGTAGAGACAGGGGTCAATATGGTATGTACAGTCTAGGGTCAAAAATGTAGTAGCCATGAACCAAAGTTAGTGCCTAAAACGTCTTAGATGAAGAAGTTCAACAGACAGAGTAAGTCCATGTACTTTTTGGGTCATTGTCACTGCATTTTTGTCTCATATTGATTCTTATCTCTATAACATAAGGCACACATTCGTATATCAATCAAAAATATGCCCATTCGACATTTGAATTTTCAAAGGCGATCGTCTTTTTTATCTGCATAGAAATGTGTGCATTACGCTATAGAAATAGAGGTCAAAATAGTGTGTATATTTTTGGAAAGTCGTTTCGGTTCTGAGTGGCGTTTGACCATGACATTTAATAAGGAGATAAATGTAGGGAATTATTAATCTATACTAATATTATAAAGAGGAAAGATTTGTATGTTTGTATGTAACGAATAAACTTAAAAACTACTGGACCGATTTATAATAATAATGATTATTAATAAAATTAGTTAAGTCTAGCACCTAGCTAGCTTTGCATGGGTTATTTTTACATAATATACTGCCTCATTATTTTAAATATCCGTCAATTTATTTTACAATAATTAAAATAAGATTAATACGAAAAATAAACTCTTAAAAAGAAATAGGTCGCTGTTACTTTTTGTAATTTATAACTGAAGAATAAATATGTTTGACATATTTTCTATACAAAATCTGTGAAATCATCATTTTTATTCTACAGGTAAAATATATCAGACTATTGCAAAATCGGTCCTTATATGATTAAAAATATACTGGAGCTGCGGGGCAAGCACGGCCTACTGTGACAAGCTTGAACAATTATAATTTTCTAACTTTTTAGATATGATACTTAAATCTTTACCTATTAAATTGCTAATTTGTTAAATGGGGCTACATTGAACCTTGATAACTAAGGGCATTATTTAAGAAAAAAACTCTGCTTGTGGGAAAAAAAAAACTTGGTAAAATGCGTGACTCAAGCCTATTACAGAGGCCGTGCTCGCCCGGCTGAACTATAACCTGTAAACGCCATCATGATTCCGTTGCAAAAAAGTTATATTGCTATCCGTCCAGTATAGCTCTATCTCTTTCACAGTAACTTCGCTGAACTGTTTTTTTTTCCGGAATATATACGTAACCGAGTAAATACGTATTCAAGAAAATAAAAAAAAAATAAGTAAAATTCTTATATTTTTCTCCACATTTGTCTCCTATTAAACAAAGGGTGTTCAATAGCTTTAAGATCAGCTATTAATTCTTAAGTGAGTTGCTCCCTGGTGCACCTTCAAATATTTGGTGCACAGCCCTGCCAAAATATATTTAAAATCTTGACCAAATTGGGTACAATGTACAGTTAACAGCACAACAATGGTACTATCAACGTATGTACACTAACGGTAAGGAAAGATTAAGGGCCCGATTTCACCAATCGCGATTAGTCCAACTAAACTCAGTTTAAGCAAATACAGCGTTCTGATTCGTTGAGACCGCTTAGAAACTACCAATCAGAACGCTGTATTTGCATAAACTGAGTTTAGTTGATCTAATCGCGATTAGTTTTATTGGTGAAATCGGCCCTAAGCGGTTAGTATCACCTTTGTCACTACGATCTTCAGGCAGTAAAAAGGTATTGGCCGCAAATTCGCTTTGTCTCTTTCTGTAGTAACTATTGTGTGACGGTAATACTATGTCCAATTTTGTTGTATAAAATATACTCGTCTGCTTGCCAGGGCAAATTGGCCATTATTACTATGACATTAAGACATTTTCAATTCCAAAGTGACTAATGCAGTTAACTGTACCATACCATTGTCCTTTTTTCCTTCAGTACCTTTTTTTTATTTTTGTGCATTATGTAAATTCATATGCTTTTATCTTTATTGATTATATTATTTCAATATAATTTTGACGTATGTAAATATGTAGTTTAGTGTCATTTATAATAAATTATTGTTATTGTAAGTATAGCTTGTACCCGCTGGGGTACAACATACGGAATTCACTTTAATATAATTGTATAAATTCACTAGTAAAATGTGACTATCAACATGTACAGTGTAACGGAAAGGGAAGATTAAGCATCTTAGGCCCACTTGCTCAAAACATTTAACTCAGAGTTAGGCGCTAACACGAGTTTAAAGGCCGATTTTACCAATTATATTAACCACGGGTATGGGTACCTTACTAAAAGCAAGTTGCCTATTAGGTACAAATAAAAAATTAAAAAATTACAAAAAAATAATACCGACTTTCAAATAAAAATACTACAAAGTGAAGAATAACTTTCTTTTTTGAAGTCGGTGTTCGTAACGAACCCTACTAACCTACCAAAGACACTGACTTCCAAAAACAGTCATTTTTCAGTTTGTAGTGTTTATTTGGAAGTCGGTAGTATTTTATTGTAATTTTTTTATTTTTTATTATCAGTAGTTAACTTAACCAATGGTTAAATATTATGCTAATCATTGGTTTAGAAATTCGGTAATTCGCGTTTATTCGTTGACTGTCCAGATCGCCGAATCGGCAAAAGAAAATGGTAATTTCTATTGTGCCTGCTAATTATCGCAAAAAAATTACAAATAATAAAACTAATTATCCAATTTATTTGACCATTTGTGAATTGTTAATTGAAGAAAATGGTGTTTTATCGAATTTTGCAACCATTGGTTGGGATAATTAACCATTAGTTTGATCAAAAAACTGGGCCGAAGTCGTACAATATTGTCAAGTTAACCTCGTGTTAGCAACTAACTCTGGGTTAAGTTTTTCGTGCAAGTAGGCCTTACTCATTCCTTCTTTTTTTTGTACATAATCATGACAAAGTAGTAAGACGAAATATTATTTTTCTCTTGCACTGCATAAAAAAAAATTACATGCTTAAACCTTTTTTTTCGTGACTGTACAATCTAATAGCTCTTTTCCATAGTACAATTAACAAAAACTAATTTAAAACTGAAATTATTGTAAGAAGAATTGACTACGAATTTCGAAAGTGGTCTGGTATTTTTTTTTCTTATTAGAATCTGATTTGAAAACTTTTTTTTTGTTGTAACTAGAATACTTTTTATGTGAAACTAGTGGCCGTCCTAGGTTTGCACGGGTTGAACATGTATACTTTTCCAACTTTTCCCCTCCGGATTTGATGACGTCATCATCCGCACGCGCTGGTGGGATCCGTATACCTACAGCATTTTACTGAATTTCGGGTCTTGCAACGCGGATTGGTACGCGATGTTGCATACGATTTCATTTTATATAAAGATTTATAAAATGCGATGACTGCGGTGCGTGCGGCTCCTGGGGCGCGTCACCACGCGGGCCCAGTGCGGGTTGGTAGATGTCACATGTCTTGATGATTAGTTCAACTACAAAAAAAACAAACACAGAGTTCTGATTGGTTGAAACCGCTGAGAAACTGCCAATCAGAACGCTGTATTTGCATAAACTGAGTTTAGTTGAACTTATCGCGATTACATTGGTGAAATCGGCCCTAAGACATGACGGCTTCCTCACTATCTTTGTGTGCTTTAAGTAAATGTGATTTAGTCCTATTAAGTGCTGTGACATTTTAAATTAAATATAAGTTGCCAATTATAAAATTAAGTACATACCTTAGCTTTAAGAGTGGTGAAGGAAGCCGACATGTCCTAGAACATAAAAAATTAAAACATGTGACATTCACCAACCCGCACTGGGCTAGCGTGGTGGATTAAGGTCCATTGCCTCTCTCAAAGAGAGGAGGCCTGTGTCCCAGCAGTGGGAACAAAAAAAAAGTCTGATGATGACCTTAGCTTTGTTTGACAAGCGTTTGAACACATGAAGATATATGTAGTATTGAGTTTTTACTTGTTATTGTTTTCTCAATACATGCTCGTATTCTCCAAGGGATGGGCATAAGTGAAGTCCAATGTATTATCGAACAAATCTATACAGAGTAATTTGTAATTGGGTAGATTCATGAAACATTATATTTGTTCCGTCAATTACGATAACAACAATTAATTTAGTAGGAATTTAAAATATTTTAGTTACCTAAATGAGATGAAAAAAAAACCATGTGAAATAAATAAACAGGCAAGTAAAAAATTTAAATTTATAATAGAAATTTGGATTGGTAAATATGTAATTGACTTGTCCAGATCGCCGAATCGGCAAAAATTGGTGATTTCTATTGTGTCTGCTCATTAACGCTTGACAGGATATAAAATCAAAATTTATCTGTACTGATAGTAATTGAAATAAAGCACAAAGTGCCATTTGGATACTAATGTTTTTTTTTTATTAACTGACGGACCAACTGGCTTTTTTATACATGTAACATCCCTATTCAGTGAGAGAAATAAAACAAAAAAAATAATACCTTCATCATTGCATTTTGGTTTGCTTTACCCTCATGTACTCTACGACTCAGTATCATATTTTAGTCTTAAAACTCCTGAAACGTGAGTGTGACCCGTCTGAACAAAGGCTTTGTGGACTTTCCCGCATGTAAACTCTTGCATGAATACCGTCATTTGGTTTGTAAATTTTTATCTGCTCAACCACTTGGTGCTAACTTCAGACGGGCCACGATTCATCGATCGTACTGTACCTATGTATAGGAAAAACAGGGCTTTACTATAATTAAAATAATTATCGCTCAAAACGCATTTATTCATACTTAGATTTCTTGAATCTCGATGTGATACAGATAGCCTAAAGCCTCGTGTCCACTAGGCAACATTTGACGCGCAACGTAACGCGACGAAGTAACGTTACTGCTACGACGCGACGAAGTAAATTTTGCCTATTGGATAAGAGGCTTAAGATCTCACCGCTAAAAACTGCAGGATTTTTTAAATATAAATTTATTTTCATGAATGATATTAGAAGAGATATATTACCAGGCAACCGTGCAGTAATCTATTATACTATTAATAATCATTCAATAAAAATAAGTTTTTATCAAAAACAAATACATGCAGATTTTTGCGGGGGGATCTCCTAAACTACTATTCAGGCTACTGTAGGTAGTTAAATTATAATTTTTGTTGTGACTTAGGACCGATTTCACCAATGAACACTAATCGCGGTTAGTTCAACTAAACTCAGTTTATGCAAATACAGCGTTCCGATTGGTTGAGACCGCTTAAAAACTACCAATCAGAACGCTGTATTTGCATAAACTGAGTATAGTTTAACTTATTGCGATTAGTTTCATTGGTGAAATCGGCCCTTATAATCAAGTAAGTACACTCATTAACGTTCGTGGGTAACTATTTCAAATCGATGTTACCATATTTTGTAATAAATGTCTATAGATTGTATGATATTGTGTTTGATTTTTCTTACCTTAACTTATAATAACTAACTTCGACTGCTCTGTTGGTCTAGCGGTCGCAAGCGCGACAGCTGAACATGGGTTCGATGCCCAGGTCAGGCAAAATTTGTCATTGGGTTTTCCCATGTGGAGATTTTCTCGTGACTGCCCGGAGGTGCTGGTGGAGCTGTCGTATGTCGGATTGCTGACCCATCGGGCTATTATTATTACCCGACTGCCGAAGGAGGGTAATGTGTTTATCAGTATGTATGTATGTTTGTTCCTATGTGGTGTTCTAGAGAGCAAACGCGTTGGCCGATTTTGATGATTCTTACGTCAATCGATTCGTCTTAATCCGGCGAGTGTCACTGGCTACATTAAAATTGAAAACAAAAATGGCGGATTTTGTGGGGAAAAAGTTAGTTTTTCAAGCAGTCGGGTTTTTTGATTTTTTTTATTAACTTTTTTTAGCTATATAAAAGCTGGTGAAAGGACTTCAGGATAAGGCTTGTGCTTGTGGATTGAGTGATCTTTTCAAAATCCCTACAAAAACGATTGTGATGATGACATAAAAACTATCTTTTAAATCTGTTCCTAATTTTTTTTTGGACTTTGCTGACAATGGTGTAGGAAAACATTATGAGGAAGGCCAAAAAGTCGTGGATCAAATGCAACTAGGGGTTAGATGGGGTCGTCAGCTGCAAAAAATTGTTCTACGGGGGTCCTCAAGGTTTTTCCTGTAGAGTTATAATTTATTTTAAGATTATATGAGAAAATTTACATTTTACTAAAATTAAAATGATCTGTCGAGGCTGTCATTGGGCGGTTGGATCAAGGGTCTGATACAGAAGGCAGTACTCCTCGACACGGCTCGCATTGTGAGGAGGTTCCTGTCAAAGGAGCCCTAACCACCGGTAGCTTGGACCCTGTTCCCGATACCGGTTGGCCTCTATTTTTTATATTTTTAAGTGTTTATAAGTTTTCTTTTTTATTAATACCCTTTATAAGGCTCTGTCCATATTTTGGACACCATGATATTTAATTTTTGGCGGCTGAATGAAACG
Organism: Anorthoa munda; assembly: GCA_945859665.1. Taxonomy (NCBI): domain Eukaryota; kingdom Metazoa; phylum Arthropoda; class Insecta; order Lepidoptera; family Noctuidae; genus Anorthoa; species Anorthoa munda. The sequence goes on along the minus strand of OX243895.1, from coordinate 46,910,542 downwards.
TCACGCGAATTGAACGTTTTTACTCTGTGATTTAACAGTTTGTTAGCAATAACAAAACGCAGTAAAAAAACAATATCTATGGACGTCATTTGTCAGGTGTTCGGGTAACTGCCAAAATTCAGTGATTTTTGAGTGCTCTGTGTTAATCCAACCTAATCTTCGTAAAAAATGAATAGAAAGGTAAGTTTTATTTTACAAGATGTTCTAAATATAGTAAATATCGGATCCATGCATTGATTTCTGTCATAAGGGTCACATTTTCTAACTGGACTTCGAAAATTATGACGTCCATATATTGGACAGAGCCCGTTGGCGTGTCCGGCAATTGCGCATTTGAATACTGTTTTTTTTTTCTGTTGCAGGTAATACCATACGATAAACTTGAGGAAACATTAGAAGAACTTTTTGGCTTATCCGATGGTGAGCATTCGGAAGACGGTTATGAAAGCGAGAGGGAAAATGAGGCGGTTTTCACGGGTATGAGTCAAGACGAAATCGAAAACATTTTGGATTCTCCGTCGTCTTCTCGAAGCCAAGTTGCTGTCAATTCACCGGTACCTTCTGGAAGTGGAGTTCCTGAAATTCTAAATGTCAGCGAATCAGCAGTAGGTGATCAAAATAATAGTATTATTGTTAGAAGCAATAGTCAGGAGCCTGAAACAATTTCAGACACTGAAGAAGACGACGATGATGATTGGAATAAAGTGTTTTTTCCTCATACGGCGCCTATTGAAAAGTTTGATGACATTCCAGTACAACCAAAGCGGAATTTTCCAAATAGAAGTGGTCCTCTTACATATTTTAGATTATTTTTCTCTGACGAAATTTTATCGATAATAGTGGAGCAAACTAATCTCTATGCAGCTCAAAACAAGCAGAAGAATTGGGTTGATGTTTCTGATGTAGAAATCCAGGCGTTTCTTGGATTATTGATACTAATGGGTATACATCCTCTTGCTAATCTAGATCTTTATTGGGCAACGGATCCACTTTTTTGCGTCCCGGAAATTGCAAATGTAATGACATCCAAAAGATTCAAAATGATACTAAGAAATTTACACCTAAATGATAACCAAAAAATGCCCAAGAGGGGTGAACCAGAATTTGATAAACTGTATAAGATTCGGCCGATAGTTGACTTCATGAATACTGCATTTAAAAATGGGGCAAGGAACTCTTCATCACAAAGTATAGATGAGTGTATGGTGAAATTCAAAGGGCGCAGTACTTTGAAACAATATATGCCCAATAAGCCCGTAAAGAGGGGTTTCAAAATATGGGCACGTTGTGATAGTAACTCTGGCTATCTTTATGAATATGAAATATATACTGGCAAAAAGGACAACGAAACAGAGTTTGGATTGGGAGCCAGTGTAGTAAATAGTCTCTGCAAAGCACTGGTGGAAGAAAAGATAGAAAATATTCATGTTGCTTTCGACAATTTCTTTTCTTCTACTGAGCTAATGCAGAGGTTATTTGAACAAAACATATATTCAACAGCGACAGTTCGGTCTAACAGAACGAATTTGCCCCTGACACTGAAAAAGCAGACTGCCAAAACAAATCGCCCAAAACTTAAACTTACAAAGGGGCAGTATAAGTGGAGGGTAAACAAAAATGTTAGTTTCTTTTGTTGGATGGATACCAAGATCGTCAATATTCTCAGTACTGCCTACCATCCAAAACAAATGGTGTCCTGCAAAAGGACACAAAAAGATGGCAGCAAGCAGGAAGTGCCTTGCCCACTGGGAGTAGTTGAATATACGAAGAGGATGGGGGGAGTGGACCGCTTCGACCAAAAGCGTGGCACATATCATGTGGCTAGGCGAAGTCGAAGATGGTGGATGAGGATATTTTATTTTATAATAGATGCTGCCATCACCAACGCATATATTTTATATTCTCAAAGAATGCGATACCCTATGAATAGTTTGCAGTTCCGCACAATGCTGGGAAGAAATCTGATTGGTTCTTTCAGCAGTAGGAAGAAGCGAGTATCTGACTTGCCATCATTTATATGTAAAAAACCAAAACTTGATAGCCGACAGAAGGCTAAGTATGGCCTCCCAGACGATCTGCGGCTTACAGATGTAGGATCTCATCTCCCTGGTCCACTGGAAAGTTACAGAAGATGCAGAGCTTGCAGCAGCAAAGAAAATAGCAAAAAATCTAAGATTCAATGCATACGCTGTGAAGTTGCCTTGTGTGTTGTCCCATGTTTTGCCGAATTCCATAAACCCTAATAAGGCTCTGTCCAAATAATGGACACCATGTAAACAAGTAAATAAAAAAAAATATATATATAAATTCTTAATAAAGACGTCCTAGTTTTCATATTTATCTATTTTTTATTTCCAAATCCTTAGCAGTTTCCTCTGCCTTATAAAGGGGAAAGAAGATAAATAAAGAAAATAAAATAATAAATAAAATTATATAAAGGATACAGTTGTACTTAATTTTTTTCGTATTTTAATAAGAATTCTTAAAAAAAGACAATTTTCTCATAAAAACAAAATAAATTATAACTCTGCAGGGGTTGACCTTAAGGACCTCCCGTAGAACAATTTTTTGCAGCTGATAGCCCCATCTAACTCCTAGTTGCGACCACGACACACCACGACTCTTTGGCCACCCTGTATAAGTTTGAAATCGTCAACCTGCCTTGAACATGGGTGGTGAAAAAAGCGCCTTCTCTATATGAGAAGAGGTCTTTGCCCTGTAGTAGGGCAGTTACGAGCAGCCATTATTAAGTAGCTGTTTAAGTACAACCTACATTTTTTGCACAAACTAGCATAGATTTCACATTTGAGTTGATTGTAGCAGGTTCTGTAGTTTCTGCCTACACCCATGGGGAAAAGGTGTGAAAGGTCTATTATATAGGTATATACTTGCTTGAAAAACTTAACTCAGAGTAGTTGCTAACACAAGTTAAAAGTGACAGTTTGTCATGTAGTGTCAATTTAACCTTGTGTTAGTAAATAACTTTTTGTGCAAGTGGGCCTTATAGAATATAATAAAATCACGATATGTTATGGTTGATTATATGTAAGACAGCAGTGGTGAGAGAGCAGTGGTGGCCCAGTGGTATTGGCCGCGACTTACAAGTTGTAGGTCGTGGGTTCGAGCCCAGGCAGGCGCTTTACTTTGTGTAAATTATTTCATCACCACTGCTCTCAAAACGGTGAAGGAAAACATCGTGAGGAAACCGGCATGTCCTAGAACCAAAAATTCGAAGACATGTGACATCCACCAACCCGCACTGGGCCCGCGTGGTGGATTACGGCCCATTCCCTCTCACAGAGAGGAGGCCTGTGTCCCAGCAGTGGGAACATTAATAGGCTGATGATGTGATGTGATGTGATATGTAAGACCTTTATCTACACTAGGAAATATTTGATTGTTTGTTTGTCTATACTAATATGTGTATGTTTTTTGTACCGAATAGGCTCCGAAACTACTGGACCGATTTAAAAAATTCTTTCTCCAATAGAAAGCTGAATAATTCCTGAGTGACATAGGCTATTTGTTATCCCGAAAACGGGTCCTTTGGGTGGTCCACGGGAGCAAAGCCGCGGGCAACAGCTATAATGGATAAAACCAAAAACTGTATAAACTATTTAAAAAATTCGTTCATCTATGGAAAGCTACATTATTTTAGAGGACATAAGCTATTTGTTATCCCGAAAACGGGTCTTGTTGGATGGGCCATAGGGGTGAAGCCGTGGTGATAAGCTACTGTACCATGTACTTAAGAATAAATTACATTATTTTGTAATGAAAACAAAAAATATAAGAAATAAATAGTTTTATTTATCTCCTATATAATCTTCGTCCATCTTTTCAAACTTTTCTTTCATATCATCCGGTACTTCAACCGCTGATAGATCTTCAGCACCGACCTCATCTTCCTTTAGTATCAAAATATCAACAACATTTTCACAAGCCAGTTTTACTTTTGGATCTTTCTCCCATTTGTGATATTCTCTTAGAATATAGTACACTCCATTGTCCCTTAGTATTTGTCTTCCTTTCGGTCGCATACATAGCTTGTTCAACGTTTCCAAAATCATTTTGCGTATATCAATATCACTGTCCCTCTGTTTTTCTTTCGGTAAGTATTGTAGAGAAATTGGGAGCTTATCTGTTTCCTCATCATCGTATTCTTCTCCACCCATAATTGGGTGAAGCAAGTATGTGAGTACTTCATAGTCATTGCTAAGTAGAAAATCGTGAAATTCCGGGTCAAATGAAAGGTTTCTTAGTGTACCCATCGCTCCACCTCTTCGTACATTTGAAAGCTCATAGCTGCAAAATGGCATCAATTTAATCAATGGAATGTGAGGATTTTCTTCCGTTAACCATTTCCGAATACGATGATGGCATGAAAGATTTGAAATCATTGGTCCAATGAAATTTAGGCTTGATCCTTTTTTGTTGAAGTCTATGTTCACATAGACATTTAAAATGTCGTTTAAATGTGGAATAATTGTGTCTAGTATGCCATCTAGCTCTGTCTCCACTCTGGTTATGTTTGACAGGATCATAGCAGCCGCATCGGCGTCTTTTTTCTCTGGATTCAAAACGTAACCAATGAATAACCTAACGATGTTTTTGTTTTCGTCGTACTTGAATTTTAGCAGCTCTATCACTCCTTTCGCAGTTGCTGTGATGTTCACTAGTATTAGGAGAGCGTTTTTAGCGATTTCTTCAACTCTATCATCGGTTAAAGCAAGAATACTTTGTATTATTTTTTCATGAGAGAGCAAAGTGTTGATACCATCTTCGCTTCCTGATAGTCCCACTAAATGGTCCACAGCTATGTGTTTCAGGTCTATCCGTGATTCAGGTGTCAAGAATTGGAGTAACTCGTCCAGTGGATCTGCTGCCATGATTTTATTTTGTTCAACAATAGGAAAATCTAATTTCTCTAACCTTTACAACAAAACAACACGTTTATGTCAATTTAGCGTGATTTTGACGTTTGTTCTGTTATCATGAGCAACGTTTCGTTCGTTGTGATTCTTGTGTGTAAATTTATCAAAATCCTATTTGATAAAATACAATAAATTTTATCGCTGAATTATCAATTAGCTTATCGCAATTTTCAAAAATAGTAATCATCATGATCTATGAATGTCAATAATTTACCGAGAAATAAGATAAACTCTTTTTACTGCCATCTAGTAACGAGTGGCGAAACTATTTTTTCTGGTTATAAAAGACGATGAAAGACTACTAGATGGCGTTAGATGTTCAAACAAGCGGTTAACAAACTCGAGAAACCATTATCTGCTGAGAAACACGCAATTTCCTTATTGGTTGAAGCACTTTAATTTATTTATTGCATGTTAGTGATATTGATCAAAATATCATACCTACATTACTCTATTCATGTGTTATTTAAGTATTTAGTAGGTACCTACTACAGCCTTGATACAACATTTCATTTTAGATGTATCATCATGATGATGATAAAGTAGGTATTTTGTGTCAATCATTAGTCATTCGATAATACCACCTATAAAGATAGCTTAAGTACTACAGCAGGATACAAAAAAAAACCTGCAATGGAAGAGTTACGAATATAGGTTTAAGGGTACACTAGTTGACGGCACGAACTATTTTGTGCGCGGGGTTAAAATGCGTGCTATATCAACCGACAACACGTAAGGAACAGAGACGTACGAATACACACTTTTGCAAATTTGTAGCGAAATGGATGATGATTTAGAACGAAAACGTGCGCGCGAAATTTTATAAACAGACCTTTGGGAGTCTGGATATCATGAAAAAACTACTCAATGTATCTGTTCAAAATAAAATTATTTGCATTGTTGAACTACTAATCTATCCCTGTATGGAGGCCGTTTTTCAATATTCCTTCTTCTTATGGTACTTATTTGCGTCCAAAGATGCGTTAAAATGAGTGTTAAAATATGGAACTTTCGAAGCTCATAACTTTCAAGTAATTGTTTTTTTTTTAGTTTTTTGCTTGCATACAGGGCTAGATAATGATGAGACAAATTGATATCATTATTTATTGTGAACGTACATCGTCATACAGTGGAATAAAAGTCAGACTACGTTTGTATGGAAGAATTTTCGACTAGTGAACCCTTAAGAGGATGGAATGGATGGAGAGAAAGAGGGAGACAGAAGAAAAGATAAATAATAATAATAATAATAATGATAATGGAATTTTTGAGGAATGATTTGAAAGAAATGGGACTCAGTAATACCGTGAAAGGCGACAGGATGAAATAAAAAAATCGGCCAAGTGCGTGTCAGACTTTGTACACTTAGGGTTCCTTACCTAAGTAAAATCTGATACATCTTTATATTTGTATTCGTTAGTAAAATATACGTAATAATAAACCAAATTTCAAGTTCATAGGTCAATGGGAAGTTAAAAAAATCTTCGAAATAAAATTGTGTGACAGACAACGGACAGACAGACGGACACATGAGTGAAAGCAATAGGGCTCCGTATGGACCCTTCGGGTACGCGACTTTAAAATAAAAAATAAAATGCTCGGGTCCCAAGTTTCATGGACATAGACTACGTCCTATCTGACCTCCACAACTCCAGTTCTTTTTTAAATTTTTATTGCAAGTAGGCTCGCGCTTGACCACTATCTCACCTGAGGGCTTAGTGCGAGTTTTGTCTCACGCTGAATTGCGTTAACGTAAACATCAATTTGTACTGAAACTGGATAAGCGCCGTCTGGTGACGATAAGGAGAAACCTCTTTTTTTGTATACATTTTGACATAAGAGATCGTTTTCGTTATCACGAGTGAGTACGTTAAATAACTCGCACGAAGGCCTCTGATGGTAAGCGATGACGTGGTCGACGGTGTAACACGTTTGCCCAGAAGTTACCTATTCACTCTTGGCTTAAAGACTCCTAGATTGTAGCTGTCGGGAAACACAGACTCCGGCAGGGAATTCCACTCCTTAGCTGTAATCGTTAAAAAAGTATTCCCGAAACATCCAGTTATTGGGTATCACGATATTCCATGGGTAAACTGGTAATCAGATTATTGAAATATTTACTAGGTCACCGTAAAGAAATCGACATTATTTTTGCTGTAAACTGCTTTAAAATTCGTAAGCTATATTCTCGATTCATAACATAAATTTAATTCAAACAGATTACAAATAATAAAATTATTCACTAGAAAATCTCTTTTTAAACAAGCATTTTTCGTATTCTTCTCAGCAAACCCTTTCATTTGAGACCCATATCATGGCAGTGCACAAAAAATAACTAGTCCGCCATCTGGGGCCGTCCGCCATATTGGATTTAGAAAGACGTCACTTACCTAACCATGCATTGTCATCCAAACTAAACGTGTATGCAAAATTTCAACTGCTTTAAAATTCAGTTGCAAGATTTGACCCGAACACACTTACATACATACTAATACAAAAACTTTTTTGCAAAAAAATACTACCGACTTCCAAATAAAAAACTACGAAGTGAAAAATAACTTTATTTTTGGAAGTCGGTGTCTTTGGTAGGTACAATTTTTTTTCGTTATGGAACAACTAAAAAGTGAAAAATAAAAAAGTTTTTTTTGCAACTATTTACTAAAAAAGTTTTTTTTATTTTTCACTTTTTAGTTGCACCTACCTAATAGGCAAGTTGCTTATTAAGGTACCTATAACGCAAGAATAGATTATCCGAATATCATGAAACTTGAATATAACCGGTGAAATGAGAGATCTGCGTACCCCTTAACGGCGTACTGGCGTGATGTTATGTTATGAAATGGTATAAACAATGAACATACATGCGATTGCAGCAATCCCGAAAAGTTTGCTGTTATTTTTGAAGAGTTCTGTTGTATATCTTCGAAGTCCTTAATCAGATCTTCACCAAATTAAAATGGGACCAATTTGGGAACATATTCTTTCAAACAAAAAAAGAATTTTCAAAATCGGTCCCCAAATGACGAGGACGGAGATATCGGTGAACATACATAAAAAAAAAACAAAAAACATACATGAAGTCGAACATAGAACCTCCTCCTTTTTGGTAAATCGGTTAAAAAACAAACCGTCGCGTGTTTTGCCCTTTCTTATTTCACGATAAAGGCCAACCTTTACTTGTAAACGATTATCTTGATCGATTCAGCTTTACTTCGTAAGGTAGCAGTTCTCATGATGTTATCAGGGCTAAACTCTACTTACTAGGCTGGTATATCACGCAACGATTCGAGACGGCTGCAGTCGTGTTCAAAGAAGTAAGAGAAAGCTGTACAATTGGAACAATCAGAGATCTGCAAAATAGTTTAAGAATAGTTATTTATGCTACAAGTGCGGAAGGTAGGTGATTTCCGATGAGTGGCATTTTTATTTACGAGTCTGCGAAGCGAGTGAGTGGATTAATCGACACGAGTCGGAAATCATCTTACGTACGTGTATTTACTATGCATTGTGCGAGGAAATAAAAAAAATATCTGAACCAAGCAAAAATTAATAAAACGGCGGGCTTATTCAAGCCCGCTCAGCATAACCACAGATTAACTAAAAGTTCCTCGGGCATATCTACTGCGCATGTGCAAATAGCTGTAACGTCGTAACGCAAATAGGCACGAGTAAAATATACGTTCTGCCAAAAATATTGAATGAATATTTAAAATTAATAATTTATTGATCAATATCTAAATCTAGATTAATTAAAAACGCCTTTAATGAAGTATTAGTTTTATTTTACCTTTTATATGAATGATAATCTGTTGTAAAACTTTTATTAATGCTCTATACGTCGGGCTGAAAATTAAAAATTTACAGAAAGTACAGTAAAAAGCACTAGTGAAAAAAAGTGACTTTCCGCACAGTTTGGCTGCAAGCAGCCAAACTGTGCGGAAAGGCACTTGTTTTCTTCCTCCAGGAAAGTCACTTTTTCCAAGGAAAACGCTCTTTTTGAGGACATGCTTTGTAAAAGTATTTATCTACACTCACAACGTAATGTTCCAATTACGAATTCAAAAAATATTGTATAAACACGTACTTTATATTCGTGGATAGGTAAAATTAAAAAAAAAACCATTACAGTTTAACATTTTCCTTCGATTTTCAAACAACTGCATCATAAGTCTTCATGTTTTATTATTCACACTTCTGCAATAAATAACTGCTTCACTTGCTTCTTATTAGTCTTTGGCATCAACTGTAACTTGAAGAACACTTTTGCTAAAACGCTAGGCTCTAGGCCCTAGAGTCTAGGGCCTTCTTATTTATATAAGAAAGGTTTTGAATACTTTCTTTTATTACATCGATTAACATGCCACAATGTGGGTGAGTACCTATAATGGGTTTCCCAGTTCCATGAGTCCACTTTTTAGGGTTCCGTACCCAAAGGGTAAAAACGGGACCCTATTACTAAGACTTCGCGATCCGTCTGTCTGTCCGTCTGTCACCAGGCTGTATCGCATGAACCGTGATAGCTAGACAGTTGAAATTTTCACAGATGATATATTTCTGTTGCCGCTATAACAACAAATACAAAAAAAGTATAAAATAAATATTTAAGGTGGGCTCCCATACAACAAACGTGATATTTTTGCCGTTTTTTGCTCGATATTAATAACGGCAACAGGTAGACACTTGAAATATTCACAGAATGTTTAGTTGTATATTCACTTCAAAAAATAATAATTATTAAATTAAAATAAAATTAATTAATGGGGGCACCCATACAACAAATGTGATTTTTGGCCGTTTTTTGCTCGATAATAATAACGGCAACAGTTAGACGCTTGAAATATTCACAGAATGTTTAGTTGTATATTCACTTCAAAAAATAATAATTATTAAATTAAAATAAAATTACTTAATGGAGGCTCCCATACAACAAACGTGATTTTTGGCCGTTTTTTGCTCGATAATAATAACGGCAACAGTTAGACGCTTGAAATATTCACAGAATGTTTAGTTGTATATTCACTTCAAAAAATAATAATTATTAAGTTAAAATAAAATTAATTAATGGGGGCTCCCATACGACAAACGTGATTTTTTTGCCGTTTTTTGCTCGATATTAATAACGGCAACAGGTAGACGCTTGAAATATTCACAGAATGTTTAGTTGTATATTCACTTCAAAAAATAATAATTATTAAGTTAAAATAAAATTAATTAATGGGGGCTCCCATACAACAAACGTGTTTTTTTTGCAGTGTTTTGCGATAATGGTACGGAACCCTTCGTGTGCAAGTCCGACTCGCACTTGGCCGGTTTTTTTACTTTCTAATAAATTCCAGTTACTGGCAAAATTAATGTTCTCTGGTCACCTTCCACAAGCTCCTGATGGCTTCAGCTATAGACCTTGAAGTCTTAACATATTCAACCAGCATCTAAATAAAATTTGACAGATATTGTCAAAACTTAACAGTAAAGTATTTTGCATTTTGCAAATAGAAAATACGTCTTGAAAAGTATTAAAAAAGTATTTAAAATAAAATACAAAATGCTTTTAAAAAAAAGGTATTTAATTACAAAATAGTAAATGGTATTTTGTATTTGCATTTAGTAAATGAAAAATGTTACTTATTTGAAATACTTGTAGTATTTCAAATAAGTCACATCTTTGGGAACAATAATATAGTTTTTCCCCGTGACTTCGCTCCTGAGTTCTAACTCGAAAACCTGAGCCAATGACACTCGGCAAGCTTTCTATCAGTGTACGAATTTTCTTAACGAATCAGGCCGTACAATCGGAGCGAGAGGGCATGGGAAGATGTCACCACCTTCTGCGAAGCAGTAAAGCTCGCGAAGGAGGAGGCGGAATGCGTGAGAGCGTACGCAATGGAGACGCCCTCACGCCCCTAGCCGCTACTGGATAAACCCTGGGAGTCGGCGTCGCAAGCCAATTCCCGGCCACCGTAGGCGTGGGCTTGCGGATGGCGAGCTATGGGTAGCTCGCCGTCCGATAAGGACCAGGAGTGTGCCACGCGCGCCTCATAGAGACGCTCCAATAGGGCCGATGTCTGTCTGGGTCGCAGATAAATTTGAAAGAGTGTTACCGCGGCCCTGGCACAAGCAACTGAAGGAACACGGGTGGGTTTTAGTCAGTAAAAGACTGAGACCCTCCCGCTTCACTCAGAACGATTCACCCAAAAAAAATGGCCGTTCCATGGAGCTCTTAGAGCAAGGTTATTTACATTTCTCGTAAGGTATACAAGCCTCTGTCTCTTACGCATCTATCTCACCGTACTTTTAAGTTCCAGAGATTACCTTTTCTTTAAATACTCCTAAAGAAACAATTACTCTATGCTTAATATTAGTTTAGATAGAAACGAAATTCCTGCTTCGGACGCGGCTAAAATAACTTCTTTCACCATATAATTTTCGGTGTTTAGATACCTGATCAGGAATACCCAGAATTGATCAATCAGGATTTACTGGGTACAAAGAACTCTGACTAGGACAAGGAATCCTAACTACCCTCTTCATCATCTGTCTGCGCTTGTTCTTTGGTCGGTTCAACACGTTTTCTTCTTCCATACCGTCCTGTCCTCCGTCACGCTATCACTGACTCCCATTTCTTTCAAATTACTCCTCACACAGTGCATTCCAACACTGAAAAAGAAACATCCCAACCCTGCGGTCTTCCTAGCTCGGGGCCAATTCCTCGGCTGCCGCGACGCAGGGCCGCGCCGACCCCTGGCAGCGCCTGTGTGCGAAACCTATGAAGCGCCTCTTTTTTACCCGACTGCCGAAGGTGTGTGACAGTGGACACGATGGATAAGGAAGAAAAAAAATTGGGCCCATCAATATGGCGCCCGAAAGCCGCCATTTTTATATTTTCCAATTTTAATGTAGCCAGTGATACTCGCAAGGTTAAGACGAATCGATTGACGTAAGAATCATCAAAATCGGCCAACGTGTTTAGTCTCTAGAACGCCATATAGGACTAAACATACACTGATAAACACAATAACCTCCTTCGGCAGTCAAGTAAAAATTTTTTTGGTCTGTTTTAATTTTAACACCTTCATCGTTGAAGACTGATTTCTGTTTAGAAGCGTGGACGGTAGAAACGTGAAATTTTTAAATCGGGGAATCCCCGGTGACTTGCGGTGACCGCTCGCGTTGCATCGCTTCGGGTTGCGTTCATAAACTAATCCATGGCACGGTTTTTGTAATAAAATAGTCGGCTATTATAGCGATTGCGGTGGTTCTAATAATATAAAATTAAACCACAAACGTGAATATTTATTTTTGGGAGACTTGTATCTACTTACTTAACGATACTAAACTGTAAAGAATAATTATGTTTTTAAGTGACAAATATAAATCAATAAATGGCGCTGGCATTTCATCCGGGCGCCGGGTGGCGCCCCAATTGCCCTGGCGCCTGTGTGCACCGCACACTTCGCACACAGGGGCGGCTCGGCCCTGCCGCGACATCACCAGCTTCACCTAAAGCCGGGACAGTACCTACTTAGTGCGCTTGACGGGCCTTTGTAACCCGCGACTTCGAAAAATAAATTTATTAAAGGTGTCGTTGAGTTTGATTTTCTATAAATACAATTCCCACGCTTCTTTCAATGATTATTCCATCTCTTCATGAGTCGAGGCCTTTGCCCTTTGCTGAGAAGATTACAGGCTTATAATTTAAAAACTACCTAGGGCTACCTAAGCCATAAAAGTATAACTTAAATCAAGCCCTATTCAATGACTGAAAATTATATAGCTTGACAGGTAAAATGATCCATCGTATCCGCAATTTTTCTTATCTTAGATCGAAGTAAAAATAGTCCAAGGTGCTTTTAACCTTTCGTAATAAAATGTTCACGTCATTCTGCCGCATACGTAAGAGTTATGACGACACAGTACGATCAATATGCTTGCCGTTTCGTAACTATGCTGGTTTCGGTTTCCAGTATACCTGGATGGAGATGAGTATCAGTATTTCACGTGGCCTATCTGACCTCTAAAACCCAGTACAATAACCCTTTGGCTAGACTGGTGTCAGTTTTTAGGGTTCCGTACCCAAAGGGTAAAACGGGACCCTATTACTAAGACTTCGCGATCCGTCTGTCTGTCTGTCTGTCCGTCTCACAGATGATGTATTTCTGTTGCCGCTATAACAACAAATACTAAAAACAGTATAAAATAAATATTAAAGGGGGGCTCCCATACAACGTGATATTTTTGCCGTTTTTTGCTCGATATTAATAACGGCAACAGGTAGACGCCTGAAATATTCACAGAATGTTTAGTTGTACGAGTATATTCACTTCAAAAAATAATAATTATTAAATTAAAATAAAATAAATTATTCCCATAAAACAAATGTGATATGTGTTGCAGTGTTTTGCGATAATGGTACGGAACCCTTCGTGTGCGAGTCCGACTCGCACTTGGTCAAAAATGTTGTCCATTACTATTTTGTTACACATTACAAGTTATTCTTCTTTTGTTTGGAAGGGTATACTTCGCAGGTGGTCCCATTGTCACCAAGTCAGAATCTAATAATGGGATCCCATGGAAATCGACAAAGATATTTTATTTCAACTAGGCCACCAAGCGGCACTTTTGAACGTTACATTAAAATGATTCTACCGTGCATTCGGAAAGTAGCTTGTTATGGAGAAGAATGCACAAGAAACTCCATACTTACACTTTAAAAAAGAAAAAAATGTTTTTTTACAATATTTAGGAACATACATTATTAAATTCATACATGTGAGGACAATGCACCCAGAATAGCACTACCCACTATACCACCTACAGACATAAAGTATTAGAAGTACTCGCACATGTACTGCGCAGTTATATAATAGATACTAGAAAAAAATTAACATCCGAAGCAGTCAAGTTATGACCAATCCCAACTGACGGCGTCCGTTCACGAACATGACGCATGAATTGGCACCACCCAGCTCAACCATCATGAAGGGAACCGGATGATCCAACACACGCGCCACCATCAGAGAGACACACATAGGCATACATATAGCAATTTTGGTATTTTCATCAATAATGCAATCATTTGCACTCAGAAAGTATCATTTGGTGAAGTGGAACTGTTGAAGAAGACCACAGATAGCCATTGGAACTCCTTAATGCTAACTATGTCACGGGTATAAGATAATATATTGAATAGTTAACCGACTATGATGAAGCAAATACATAGAAATAAATGGTATCATGGAACTGATCTGATGATGAAGCTAGAAGGTAGGCACTGGAACTCCGTAATAAAACAATGTATCCTGGTCGTGTTTGGGCTTATTGGAATCGTCATGAGATGTACTTTAGCGAAGTTGGCGTTGAAAAACGGAAAACAATAGGTACCGAAGACACCGACTTCGGAAAAGGAAGTTATTTTTCGCTTTTTAGGGTTCCGTACCCAAAGGGTAAAAACGGGACCCTATTACTAAGACTCCGCGAGCCGTCTGTCTGTCTGTCGGTCCGTCTGTCTGTCTGTCTGTCCGTCTGTCACCAGGCTGTATCTCATGAACCGTGATAGCTAGACAGTTGAAATTTTCACAGACGATGTATTTCTGTTGCCGCTATAACAACACATACTAAAAACAGAATAAAATTCATATTTAAGTGGGGCTCCCATACAAAAAACGTGATTATTTTCCCGTTTACTGCGATAATGGTACGGAACCCTACGTGCGCGAGTCCGACTCGCACTTGGCCGGTTTATTAGTGTTTTGTTTGGAAGTCGGTTTGATATTTTTGTTAAAAAGTTTTTTTTTTTAATAAAGATAGGCTCGCGCTGATGGTAAGTGATGATGTGGTCGACGTTGTAACACGATTACCTAGAAGTTACCTATTCACTCTTGATTTAAAGAGCCCTAGGTTGTAGCTATCGGGCAACACAGACTCCGGCAGGGAATTCCACTCCTTAGCTGTGCCTATGATGAAAGTAAGATTTCCTGGCTTCTGAGTTTCCGTCATCATCAACATCATCAACAGCCTATTAATATTCCCACTGTTGGGACACAGGCCTCCTCTCTGTGAGAGGGGATGGGCCATAATTCACCACACGGGCCCAGTGTGGGTAGGTGGATGTCACATGTCTTCGAATGTTTATTCTAGGTCATGCCGTTTTCTTCACGATGTTATTTTTCACCGTTTTTGAGAAGTCGTGATGAAATAATTTACACAAAGTAAAGCACCTGCCTGGGTTCGAACTCACGACCTACAATTTGTAAGTCGCGTTCAATAGCATTGGACCACCACTGCCGCCACTGCAATGGCAGCCGGGACCAACGGCTTAACGTGTTTCCGAGGCACGGAGGAAACTCGGTTGTTAAGATGGTCATCCATCCACTTCCATTGGTCAAACGGGTTTTTCAAACTTTCAGGCCTTTGACTAGGTACTGATGACGTCACACACACATTACGTCATTATTTAAAAAAAACCGGCCAAGTGCGAGTCGGACTCGCGCAAGAAGGGTTCCGTACCATTATCGCATAAAACGGCAAAAACATCACCTTTGTTGTATGGGAACCCTACTTACATTAATACATCATCTGTGAAAATTTCAACTGTGTAGCTATCGCGGTTCATGAGATACAGCCTGGTGACAGACAGACAGACAGACAGAAGTCTCAGTAATAGGGTCCCGTTTTTACCCTTTGGGTACGGAACCCTAAAAACAGTGATGAAAATACCCAAAAACCAGAAAATATCTGACCTTAGAGAAAAAGCTGAACTGTGTCACGTGCCTGTAACCACACCGGCTCTATAATCTACTCCTCTCCAATCTCGCTGAAAACCTTCTTCATGAGTTTTACAACGAGACTAGGAGATATGAGCCTATAGTCTGCTGGTCTTGGATATCCAACCCCTAGGAGTGCCAGGGCATCGCATGTGCACAGAAGGTGCTCCATGCGTTCCCCACACAAAATGCGTATGGGTGTCGCGGTAAGACCCATCTCTCGGCTAGTAAAGGCCCCAAGCAGGTAGCGGATTTGCCCCCTGCTCATATTTCAAATGCATTCCCGTACTTTGAATGTAGAGCCCATGCATTTCTTGGAGTTTTCCAGGCTGGTATTAGACAGCAGAACTATGTATGGCGGTAGTACTTTCCCGGACGAACTGCTCCACAAAGAGCTCAAGTACTAGGTAAGCAGAAATTACAGAAGGCTACGTAAGATGCTACGAAAATAAAGTGCGTAGCCCTTTAGCTACGCCGTAGCACGCACTGCTACGAATCGCGTGGTCTCTTCGCTTCGCATAGGGTTTTAGAGGCTTCCTTTATGTGATTAATGATAGCATATCAAATTATGATTTCAGTGGAATATTTTTGAATTATAGACCCTAATCTCATTGTCGTAAGATTCAGTAATGTAGTAGTTGAATCTCTTATTGAACAAAAATCTAATTAATTATCCAACTAAAATCAAATCATTCAATCAGTCAAGAGATAGTTCCGGCAGCTGAATAAAAATACGTTACTTCACGCATGGTAGGTACATCCGTCATGAGATATTTTTCGAGTTTTGTCTGTACGAAAAAAATATTTTGAAATTCGAACAAAGGGACAATTCTTACCGAAAGTATTATTAAAAAAATGTTACTAATGTTAACTTTAACAGTCGGAATCTGTGGAAAACACCTCTAAATGCCTGACATATCGGCGAAAATTATTGTCAAATAAAACTTTTTAACTAAAAAATTAAACCGACTTCAAAACAAAACACACTACCAAGCGAAAAATAACTTTCTTTTAGGAAGTCTAGTCTATTTTTTTTTTCGTTTTTGACACCGACTTCCGAAAAGTTTTGTTTTGGAAGTCGGTTTAACTTTTTTTGTTAAAACGTTTTTATTTATCTCTTTCTAGTTTTGGTACCATTATTTATTAGCATGAAATTTACGCATTATTAAGTATAACTCAATAACTAATCGTCAGATTTTGATCAAATTTAAATGAGAAGCACCAGATTTCAAAAAACCGGCCAAGTGCGAGTCGGACTAGCACACGAAGGGTTCCGTACCATTATCGCAAAACACTGCAAAAAAATCACGTTTGTTGTATGGGAGCCCCCATTAATTTATTTTATTTTAATTTAATAATCATTATTTTTTTAAGTAAATATACAACTAAACATTCTGTGAATATTTCAAGTGTCTACCTGTTGCCGTTATTAATATCGAGCAAAAAACGGCGAAAATATCACGTTTGTTGTATGGGAGCCCCCCTTTAATATTTACTTTGTACTGTTTTTAGTATTTGTTGTTATAGCGGCAACAGAAATACATCATCTGTGAAAATTTCAACTGTCTAGCTATCACGGTTCATGAGATACAGCCTGGAGACAGACGGACAGACAGACAGACAGACAGACAGACAGACAGACGGATCGCGAAGTCTTAGTAATAGGGTCCCGTTTTTACCCTTTGGGTACGGAACCCTTAAAAAATGTTACTAATGTTACTTTAAAGTCGCAATCTGTGGAAAACACCTCTAAATGCCTGACATCTCGACGACAATTATTGTCAAGTAAAACTTTTTAAGTAAAAAAATTAAACCGACTTCCAAAACAAAACACACTACCAAGCAAAAAATAACTTTCTTTTAGGAAGTCGGTGCCTTTGGTACCTATTTCTTTTCGTTTTGGCACCGACTTCCGAAAAGTTTTGTTTTGGAAGTCGGTTTAACTTTTTTTGTTAAAATGTTTTTATTTATCTCCTCTAGTTTTGGTTTCATTATTTATTAGCATGAAATTTACGCATTATTAAGTACTAGCTGTTGCCCGCGGCTTCGCTCCCGTGGAGCACCTTACAGGGGCCGTTTTCGGGATTACAAAATAGCATATGTCACTCAGGAATAATGTAGCTTTCTATTGGTGAAAGAATTTTTTAAATCGGTCCAGTAGTTTCGGAGCCTATTCGGTACAAACAAACAAACAAACAAAAAAATTTTTCCTCTTTATAATATTAGTATAGATATAGATAACTTGATAACTAATCGTCAGATTTTGATCAAATTAAAATAAGAAGCACCAGCTTTCAAATAAAAAATCATATATTATTAGGTTAAGTAAAAAGTTTTGAGGTAACACACAAAAAAGTACAGTCGAATTGTGAACCACATCCTTTTTACCCGACTGCCGAAGGAGGGTAATGTGTTTATCAGTCTATGTATGTATGTATGTATGTATGTAAGTATGTATGTATGTATGTATGGTTGTTCCTATATGGCGTTCTAGAGACCAAACGCGTGGGCCGATTTTGATGGTTCCTACGTCAATCGATTCGTCTTAACCCCGCGAGTGTCACTGGCTACATGAAAATTGGAAAATAGGAAAATGGCGGTTCTTGGGCGCCATATTGTGGGGGCCCGAATTTTTTTTTTCTTCCTAACCTATCGTGTGGGGTATCAAAATACAGGATTTTAAGAGGTGATTTCAAAAATATAACACTTATATTTTTAAATGTACCTAATTCGAAAAAAAAATAACTAAAAAGTTATAAATAAAAAAAGTTGATTAATAAAATCAAAAAACCCGACTGCTTGAAAAGCGAACTAAAAAGACGTAAACAAGGAGAAAATCATGCTGTGCAGTCGGAGGATACGTCTGGTTTTGGTCAGCCAGCTCGCGAAGATGTATCCTCCGACAGCACAGCATGATTTTCTCCTTGTTTACGTCTTTTTAGTTCGCTTTTCAAGCAGTCGGGTTTTTTGATTTTTTGAATTCGGTGAAAAATGTGTCAAAATGTTTTGGACATTAATCAAATTGTCACTGATATGAATAAGTGACTTGAAAAGTTGATTATATTGTCATCATCAATCGCGACCTTATTCCATTTACTTGTGGTGGGCTCCTGGATCCTTTTTCGCCATTGTGCAAGGTCTTGGGCAGTGCTGTTATCTTTCAGGGGTTTCTTTGGATAAATTGTATGAGAATGAAATGCATGAAATGGGTGTTAGTCATAACGTGATTGTTGAATAGGGATAATAGCAGAAGAAAATGTGTTTCGTCGATCCCAAGTAATTTGAGACAAGGGCAGGCAGATGAAATTATGAAATTGCGACTTGAATTTGAAAGTTTTGAAATTACGAAAATTGGCCTGTAGATCAAAATCAATGTCCCCTCTTGTGGGTTCCCGCATTTTCGAGGCGGTGGGGTTCAGTAGCCGTGGCTTGGTCACCCACGGTGAAGCGAAGAGGAACCCGAGGAGGGGCCGCTCGTCAGCGCTTTTGCCGATTAAGCCGACGACGTAGCAGCCAACAAGTAGGTTGCGGTGCCGCTTGGTATACGATATCGCGGCTGCGGGTTGGAGGTTGCGGCGGGAGAGGAGTGCCGGTATTGCGGGGCGCCGCTCTCCCTACCTTCCGCGGCCTGGACGGGGTCGCCACCGTCTGATGGCGGACGCGGTGGGGTCGCAGGGGAGGTCCCTATGCCCTGCGGCCGAAAATTGGAGGCGGGGCCACTAACCTGACCCGTCACAGGGGACCAAGGTTGCCATTCACGGGGTCGTCTGGCGCCTATGTGCTGGTTTGGTCCCTGGAATGGTCACGGCATGCAATGTTTTCTGGTGCGCCGATTATGGGGGTTACACCTCAGAGGGGGGTCCAGCGATGGACAGCCGCGGCTAACGCGTGCCCGTGTTCCCGCCATAAGAAGAATAGGAGGACACCGTGAAGTTTTAGTGGGTTGGAGTCCCACATAACTGCGCTATCTCCCAGTGGTAGCGCAGTATGCATATGCATTCTTAGACGCAAAAAAAAGGTTAAATCATATTTTACTGTCTTACTAATAAGTATTTTTATACTACTTATAGTAGGGAGCCTACTCACTACTTAGAACAATGATGACGCAACGAAACATTTATGACGTCAGAATTGCGTGTGAAAACTATTTTAAATAATGATTTCGCGCACTATTTTTAGTACCACGCTATTTTTGACTCATAGACAAAAGAGGGTGAACGTTTGTTAGAGTATAATTTATGGTAGAAACTACAAAACTTGTTATTAAAGGGAAACAGAATAAATTTAAATAAATTAGAAACAGTACAATATTTATAAGTACTTTATTTTTTAATTGCAGTTGTCAGAAATAAATGACCAACGCTTAACATATTAAAAGCAATAGTCAAATGATGCCATGGGCTGTTTAAAATATTTCAAAAAATCACAGCTGCTAACGCGCTCAAATCGATCATGAAACTGAGTCTATTGCTGCTTAGCCCCTAATTTATAAAACTGGCAAAACTTGATGTACTCTGTACCTACACCTCTCCTAACCGCACGGGGCTAATGGCTAATGGGCGCACGGTTGGCGCAGTGGTCAAGCGATTGACTGCTGCGCTGCGTGTCGCGGGTTCGATTCCCGCACGGAACAAATATTTGTATCAAAATCAAAATCAAGGTATTTATTTCAAGTAAACTTTAGAAGTACTTTTGAATTGTCAAACAAAAAATTAATAAAAAGATGACTCTAGTTGCAAATTCGCAAGCGTCTGTAGGTCTCAATGGAGAAGAATTTGCAAGAAACTCCCCGGACACTCTTTTCCATCAGTTTTAATTACAAGTTTTTGGTTACATCATTCTTGTTGAAAAAATACATATATGTGAGAACGATGTAAAAAGACGTGTACGTAAAAGCGTCTAGAATAACAAACAATTAAAAAAAAAATGACTGACCTACAGATAGTTGTTCCGGCTTTGGGTGTTTGTGTATGTGAGTTTATATGTTTGTAAACGCACCCACGATACAGGAAGAAATTCCTTGTGTGGGGCAACGTATGTACTCAAAAAAAAAACCTCTTCGGGGAAAACAGGCGAGGTAGTTTATTTTTCAGTTTCGATAGCGCTTGACCACCATCTCACCTGATGGTAAGCAATGATGTGGTCGACGGTGAAGCACGCTTGCCTAGAAGTAACCTATTCATTCTTGACTTAAAGAGCCCTGGGTTGTAGCTATCGGAGAATACAGACTCCGGCAGGGAATTCCACTCCTTAGCTGTACGCATAATGAAAGTATTCCCAAAGCGTTTAATGCGTATGGGTGGGATGTCCACCATATACCGATGTCGCATCGCCGTAAGTCTTGTAGTCCGATGATGGAACGGGCTAGGCGGAATTACATCTAGTAGTTGCAAGACGCTATTACTGAGGCTGAATGTTCTGGGTTGATTCTCGAAAAAAACATTGATCCATACATTTTTTACTAAAGTAAGGGCTTGTCCACATCACCACGTCACGACATCGTCAACATGGAGCGTTGCGGCGTCACGGCGCGGCTCTTTAACGTGTCGTGCTAATATAATTTACTGTGTCGTCAAATACAACTTTACACGTTTTAGTGCGTTGCAAAATTCCGGTACAATTTACAGCATTTCTGACAAAAAGAAACAACGTTTAGTTTCGTTCCTTGTAGTTTCTGACACAGCATTTCTGACATCTTGTTTGCACAACTAATCGCTAAGACAATTAAACATCAATTGAGCGAGCACATCGCCACGTACCGCTTCCGACGACGGGCGACGCGTTGTTTCGCGGCGACGTTGCCATTCCATGCATTAGCACGTCACGTCAATGCACCGCGCCGCCACACCACACCGTTCCACGTTGACGATGTCGTGACGTTGTGATGTGGAAGCCCTAATTGGTAGAATGTCACTTGTACAGCGAACCTCAGCTCTTTCTAATCGTTGATATGTTATGTTCAAGGTAACAATCATGAAAGTAGGTATTCAATAATGTTATCTATTGACAACAACCGACTATTCACCTGATGATAACAACTTATTGAATGGGCACCTGCGGTTAAAAGGATTTGGCGATTAGCCGTACGTTTTGGTATTACGTTTTTCGTATGGAATGACTCAGGGGCTCTAAAGTCTAGATAGTCTAGACAAATTTACATTATATTAGTGACTAGCTGTCCCACGCGGCTTCGCTCCCGTCAACTGGCTACCTACCTACCTATACATGAATGTTGCGTAACATTAAGCGCTTACGCAGCGCACGCAAAGGAAGCTGTCAATAAAAAGATTATTCAAAAAATCAAAAAACCCGACTGCTTAAAAAGCGAACTAAAAAGAAAGAACAGTCGGAGGATACGTATCCGCGAGCTGCCTGACCAAAACCACTGGCTAACGTATCCTCCGACTGCACAGCATGATTTTCTTCTTGTTTACGGCTTTTTAGTTCGCTTTTTAAGCAGTCGGATTTTTTGATTTTTTGAATAAACTTTTTGATAACGTTTGTCAAAAGCTAAAACACGCTTTTCATCATCATCATATCAGCCGAAAGACGTCCACTGCTGGACATAGGCCTTCCCACAAATATTGCCACATCGGACGGTCCTGTGTGTCTCGCATCCAGCGGATCCCCGCAGCCTGTCAGCGGTCTACCTAGAGGGAGGGCTTCCAACACTGCGTCTTCTGGTACGCGGTCGCCACTCCAGAACAAGCTTTTATATTTTTTTATCTAAAAATATAATCCTTTTGACGTTAAAAATGCCAGTGTTAAGATAAAGAAACTTGTGTGAAAAGTTAAGTTGATTTGTTAGTTGACCGGCAGCCTAATTGCGTAAGTGAATTCGGCAAGGCAAAGCGTTTTGAAGCCTTCAATCGACCAATCACATAAACGGAAATCCACATCGCGTCTTTCATCTCGCATGTGACCTCATTCTAAATCCAATATGGCGGACGGCCTAAGATGGCGGACTAGTTACTTTTTGTGCACTGCCTGGGACCGGCTTCCAGTCTTACCGGATTGACTATCTGACCTCCACAACCCCCCTATTATGTTGTGTGTCTTTTAGTCTTTGCCAAATAAATATATTTTCTTTCTTTTTTTTTTTCTTTAACCCAGTAACTGGGTAACACGATACCCCTTGGCAAGACTGGTGTCAGACCTCAAGCTTCTGACTACTCGTAACGACTGTCAAAGATCTTCAAATGACAAAATTGTACTGTCATGATATGTGTATCAAATGAAAGGGTTTGCTGAGAAGAATACGAAAAAAACCGGCCAAGTGCGAGTCGGACTCGCGCACGAAGGGTTCCGTACCATTATCGCAATAAAACGGCCAAAAAATCACGTTTGTTGTATGGGAGCCCCCCTTATTTTATTTTAATTTAATAATTATTACCTTTTGAAGTGAATATACAACAAAATATTCTGTGAATACTTTAAGCGTTTACCTGTTGCCGTTATTAATAACGAGCAAAAAACGGCAAAAAAATCACGTTTGTTGTATGGGAGCCCTCCTTAAATATTTATTTTAAATACTGTTTTTAGTATTTGTTGTTATAGCGGCAACAGAAATACATCATCTGTGAAATTTCAACTGTGTAGCTATCACGGTTCATGAGAAACAGTCTGGTGACAGACGGACAGACAGACAGACAGACAGACGGATCGCGGAGTCTTAGTAATAGGGTCCCGTTTTTACCCTTTGGGTACGGAACCCTAAAAAGATTGATAAAAAAAAACCCATTACTACGATGTAATTATCATCATTATTCAGCAATTTACTGAAACATTGTAATCGCGATCTGTAAAGAATATTTTCTTAATTGTTTTTTTTCATTCAGAATACTTATTTAAAATCCCTGTCGCGACACTACGTAGATAGAAAAAAAAATGTCACTGTCAATCCTCAAGTCACTATTGGTTAGTAAAAGCATGCAGGGTTCGGTCCTAATGTAATAAAAAAACCGGCCAAGTGCGAGTCGGACTCGCACACGAAGGGTTCCGTACCATTATCGCAAAACACTGCATACAAATCACGTTTGTTGTATGGGAGCCCCCCTTAATTTATTTTATTTTAATTTATTAATTATTATTTTTTGAAGTAAATATACAACTAAACATTCTGTGAATATTTCAAGCGTCTACCTGTTGCCGTTATTAATATCGAGCAAAAATCGGCAAAAATATCACGTTTGTTGTATGGGAGCCCCCCTTTAATATTTACATACTGATTTTAGTATTTGTTGTTATAGCGGCAACAGAAATACATCATCTGTGAAAATTTCAACTGTCTAGCTATCACGGTTCATGAGATACAGCCTGGAGACAGACGGACAGACAGACAGACAGACAGACAGACAGACGGATCGCGAAGTCTTAGTAATAGGGTCCCGTTTTTACCCTTTGGGTACGGAACCCTAAAAAGTAAATTTAAAAAACAAAAACCCGACTGCAAAAGAAGCGAACTAAAAAGCTGTAAACAAGAAAAAATCATGCTGTGCAGTCGGAGGATCAGGTGGTCAGTTCGCGAATATGTATCCTCCGACTGCACAGCATGATTTTTTTATCATAAAACTGCTACTGCTATTTGTATAGATTGCATAATGTACAATTTTTTTTTGCCTGGCCTATTTTTATCATAAAGCCGAACGGTAAGTATTACTGAACGGATGGATTTAATATCCAATTTTTGATATTTTAAATAAAACCCAACTATCCGTGAGAAACGTAATTTTTTAATAACTTCAAGAATCAAAAAAAAAGCAAAACAATATCGAAAATAGACAATGTAAAAAAAGGAAAAATATAAAATACATAGACAAGTTATCAAAAAAGGTGCCAATCGGGCACATGCTCCCCTTTTTTACAAGAGAACTATCTTTTTTAATGGGCGCCGTAATGTGCCTGCTGGGGTCCGCACATCAACTACCCGCACAATCCCGTCACGCCCCGGGTGCAGAGCCGCAATCACGCCGCGTGGCCAGGTCCCCCTCGGCAAATCCCCATCGCCGATAAGGACCGGGTCGCCAACTCTGACGGTGACATCTACTCCCGGTACGCGGCGGGGTGCTAAGGCGGGCAGATATTCGGACACCCAACGACGCCAAAAGTGATCGCTCAGCCGGAGTGCCTTTCTCCACCCACTCCGACCAATCAAAGCTGCATCCGTCAAATCCTCGGCCGGAAAGGGGCGACCGGATGAATCCCCTAACAAAAAGTGATTAGGGGTCAGCGCCTCCGGGTAATTCCCGTCTGGAGAGACGTGTGTCAGTGGGCGCGTATTCACTACAGCCTCGGCTTCAGCCAGTAGAGTCGCCAGAACCTCTTCTTTCGGTGCCCGCTCTCTCAAGGTTACTCTCAGGGCGGATTTAACCGACCGAACCAGTCGCTCCCAAGCTCCGCCCATGAAGGGCGCTGATGGGGGGATAAAACGCCACTTAATTTTCTCATGTGCTGCAAAATCTGGTACCGCGGCATCGTACAAGGCTCTTAGTTCCCGATTTGCTCCCACAAACGACGTCCCGTTGTCTGAGAATATTTCTGTCGGTGTACCACGTCGAGCGATAAAGCGTCGTAGGCACATGATTGCGGAATCTGCGGACAAGCTGGCTACGATCTCGAGGTGGATCGCTCTGGTTACCAGGCACGTAAATAAGGCGACCCATCGCTTCTCACGCCGACGCCCAATGGAAATGGATACGGGCCCGAAGTAGTCCACGCCGGTAAACGTGAAGGCACGTCGATGATGAGCAAGTCTCGCCTCTGGCAAGTCTCCCATGGGTGGTTGTAGGGTTGGACTCTTCAACAACTTGCATAGCTGGCACCTATGTACCACTGCCCTCACGGCGTTCCTTAGTCCGATAATCCAATACTGTTGCCGCATCTCGTTTATCACCGTTTCAGTATTGGCGTGCGCAAACTTTTGGTGATAGTGGGCGATTAAAAGACGAACGGCTGGTTCTCTTCCTTCTAAAATTATAGGCTGGCTGTTAGAGACGGTTGACGTTCTACCTGCGAGGCGGATCACTCCGTCCCTGAGTACCGGCGACAATTTGGCTAATCGGCCCTTCAATATGGGCTGCCCACGTGACAGATGAAGCAGTTCTTCCCCGAAGGCGCTAATCTGACTGCTAGCCAAAATGTGGAGCTCCGCTTGAACGATATCTTCAGAGATCAAAGGTACTGGAGCGGTGGGAGGAGTGACATCCGGCTGTGAACCGCGGTTAGACATATCTCTAAAACAAATACCCCGAACCCAAAAATTTTGAAACACGCGACCCCGATGATTTTTAAAAATGGCAGCAATGAATTTATGGGTTCTAGCTGTTGCCCTTACCAGCCTTATCCAAGAGCTAAAATGGGTATTGTTTGCTACTACTGGTAAGGGCAACTGATGGGAATGAGTGACGTTAATGTGTTCTGTGCCACGTGATTGTGATTGATGCAATGATTTTGACTGACGGAGGGATGGCTTGAGCTCCTCTTCTCCAAAAGCTACTGGCGCTGCGACTTCGGGCTCTGAAGGCCACTCAGTAGTGGGAGCCAGGAGAAAGTTCGGGCCATATAGCCAACGTGGTTCAATCTTGGCCTTCCCCCTCGTCGCATCGTCAGCCACGTTTAGCTCGGTTGGAACCCAACGCCATTCATCTACACTAGTGATTTCCAAGATCTCTCCTACACGATGCGCCACAAAAGGTTTATAATTTCTGGCATCACTGCGCAACCACCCTAATACGGTCATGGAATCGCACCAAAATACACGTAGATTCGGCTTAAAACGGTGGGATTCACAAATCCTAGTAGCAAGTCGAGCAGCTATCAAGGCGCCTTGGAGTTCCAGGCGCGGGATCGAAGCTGGTTTCAATGGGGACACACGTGCCTTGCTAGCTATCAGCGCCAGTTTTACGTCACCATTGGGAAGCACAAATCTCCAATAGGCAACGGCGGCGTGTGCCAGCTCGCTAGCGTCACAAAACACGTGCAACTCCAGCTCCGAGAACCCATACAAATTATAGCACCGTGGAACTATTAATTCTGAAATGGGTTTAAGGCGCTCAAACCATTCAAGCCAAGTTTCCTGGTCAGCCTGTGATAGCTTCTCGTCCCACTCAAGGTTTTTGCGCCACAAATTTTGAAACAAAATCCGTCCTCTTACTACAATGGGAACTAAAATGCCTAGTGGGTCGTAAATGCGCATGACGTGGGCTAACACTACACGTTTTGTGAAATGGTCAGGAGTATCCTTAATGCTGGAGTTAAAACTGATGATGTCCTGAGATGGTTTCCATATAAGACCTAGAGTACGTGTGGTGGTAACTGAACACGGTAAACTACCTAACTCTACACTACGACGATTGGCTAGTGAGACGTCAGACAACGACTCGCTTGGCAGCTGATTGAGTGCACCGGGCTCATTCGACACCCAACCGCGCATCTCGAATCCTCCGCGCTTATGAACCTCTACGATTTCGGCTGCCAATCGAGCGGCGTCCTCTGTAGGGATATCTACACTTCCGATATAGTCGTCCATGTAGGTATCAGAAGTGATAGCTTCCACAGCCTGCGGAAATTCGGCCATAAATTCCGATGCGTTTCGGTTGAGTATGTAAATCGCTGTAGTTGGACTAGAACACGCCCCAAAAATCATAGACGACATTCGAAAGGTTTTTATTGGACCCGCAGGATCATCGCGCCAGAGAAAACGCTGTGCGTCGCGGTCGCAGACTTGAATTTTAACCTGCGGGAACATCTCCTTAATATCGGCAGACAAGGCTACTCTCCCCTCTCTAAAACGCATCAAAATTCCTAATAGAGGTTGTAAAAGGTCAGGACCCGAAAGAAGCATAGAATTTAGTGACACACCCTGTACTTTAGCAGCTGCGTCATGAACAACACGAAGTTTCCCCGGTTTGTTGGGATTTATCACTCCGAAATGCGGCAAATACCAACAAACCGATGTGGGCGACTGTCCTGTACACTCCTCAGCAAACTCCTTAGCCCGCATGTCGTCGATATTAGCCCTATACCTTTTGGCAAAATCTAAATCCTTCGACATTTTTATCTCTAGGCTTTTGAAACGAGACAGCGCTAAAGGATAACTATCAGGGATAGGTCTTTTGTCTGCCTTCCACAGCAAGCCAACCTGAAAGTGCCCATCCTGTCGACGCTGGGTAGTTTGTTCAAGGATGTCTAAAGCCCGCTGGTCAACCGCGCTGCGCGGCTCCTGTTTAGTTATGCCAATTGCATCTAACCTATACTGATCCCTGATGAGCACTTCTAGATCACGCTCTGGACGTTCACGCAAGTGGCAAGAAGTTTCTACTAAAGCCGTCCGACTGCTGGCACACCCGAATAACACCCACCCCAGTGGTGTTCGGATGGCGACAGGCTGGGTCTTTGTTCCCTTCCGAACCTCCGATGCTATGATAAGAGGCCAGTTGTCGATCCCTAACAAAATGGTGGGCTTTGCCTTGGCATAACACAGTTCCTCCATCACATCAGAGAGGTAGGGAAAGGAACGTAAGGACTCGCGTGTGATCGACTGACTTTGCAGCCTTCCCAGCCTTTCCAGTTCTTAATTGCCCTAGCTTGCTGTATTGAAAACGTTTGTGGGGCAGATCGGCCTTTTATTTGAAAGTCAACAAACTGTACGCTACTGTCCCTGTATAACCCTCCCACACAATCCAAATGCAGACTACCCACTGGACCCTCGGCTCCAATTTCGGAGGCGATGTCGGCATCTACAAAAGTAGCCGTCGAGCCATCATCTAAAAGGGCAAAAGTATCTACACTCCCAGTTGGCCCAGAGACTGTGACGGGTACTACTTTCAATAGCGGACGAGGTGTGATTTCAATCTGCGAGTTGTTGACAGCTGCAAGAACCTGATCAATTTTTTCGGTCTCCGTTTTCATCGGTTCAGATGACATGACCTCCTGAACGTGAGCCGAAGTAACATATTTATCGTTGTGTAAAACAGTATGATGCCTTCTCTTACAGTCAGCTATTGTGCAACTAGCCTTATTTTTGTTACAAAACCTAAAATTGTGCGGAACTTTTTGAAGGCAACGATAACAGACTTTATTGTCTTTGACAAAACGCCATCGGTCATCGACTGTCAAAGATGTAAATGTCGTACAATTTGACAACTGATGTCCCCTTTTGCAAAATAAGCAAACATTTTCCTGATTTGATGTTTTTGCAGGTTTCGATTTAGAATTTGATATAGTTGAAGCCCCCGCCGCCAACTCAGAAACTGCATGTGCTCGCTGTTTCTGTGCAGTGCCGGCCGATGTTGTCTCAAACGTAGCGCTAAACTTCATGGCCAAATCCACTTCACGATCTAAGAACCTCGATAATAATTCGACCCTAGCTTGGCCTATATCCTCATATTTATCAGCAAAGTCTAACCAACGCGCGCGCAATAGTGGAGAAAATTTACTTAATATGGCTGCAAACAGCTCTGGAGAACGTAAATAGTCAGTATGCTGCAATAACTTAGCAATCTCGACACAATTGCGCACACGGGTGGTGAAAATGTGTAGGTCTCTTACCTCCGACCCCAGCTTGGGCAGCGCCTTGATCGCGCTCACCTCTTGTAGAACGATTTGCTCAGGTCTACCATAGCGACGATCCAGGGCCTGAATGACGTCGTTGGCGTGAGGTGCTAACACCAACAGCATGCTGACGGCTTCACGTGCTGCGCCTTTTAGGGCCTGGTTTAGGCGCGCAAGATTTTCTGCGACTGTAAATCCACCTACAGTATCCTGAAAAGCCCGCTTGAACATAAGCCAGTCAAGTGGAGAACTACCATCAAAACACGGAAGCCTTATAATTTTTGTATTTTTATTGGGGACGTTATTCTTCGTAAGTGCCTTTAGGGCCTCCACTAACTGCGCAACGCCATTTGTATCGCCGCCGTCTCCGTGAATATCAATGGCAGCGGTCCTGTCCGCCCCGCTCAAATTGTGCTGAGGCAAAGATCCTAGACTCTGTGCTGCGATATCATGAGAAACGGCATTTCGGACGTCACGTGAAGGCTGGGAACACACGAAAACGTTAGGAGCCCCTACCTCATATCCATTGGTAGATCGAATCCTACCATGAACAGGTAAATCGGCAGGAAGGGCAGTAGTGTCTAGCCATTGTTGGACACTGGCACGCCTGCAAGAACTGTGCGAACCGTGGTTACTGCCCTCCGCCTCAATTGCTGCGAGCTCAGCTTTATATTCAGCTTCAGCAGCTTCGCGCTCTAGTTCCATCTGCCTAGCCTCTACCTGTGCACGCATCTCTGCCTGCTTAGCCTCTAACTGTGCACGCATCTCTGCCTGCTTAGCCTCTAACTGTGCACGCATCTCTGTCTGCTTAGCCTCTAACTGTGCACGCATCTCTGTCTCCATTTGGGTAATTTTTAACTGAGCTACGCGACGAACATGTTGCGCTTCCGCTGCGGATTTTTTCGCCGCAACTACCACGGAAGAGCGACTAGTGCGACTCGCGACAGATCGTGCACTCGTTGTAGGATTAAACTGGTGTACCTGAATTTCCCCGGTCTGTGGTGCTGGGACGGCCTCACTACCTGATTGGGCAGGTACATTCTGCTCCTCTTGAGGCAGTTTAGTTTGTGATCTGGTGACCACCATTTATGCTCGCTGAAAGAAAGGCGCTGAGCAAAAAATACTTTTTTGGACTAGTTAGGTATAGTTCAAAACCCTCGAAGGACCACTTATTACTGAACGGATGGATTTAATATCCAATTTTTGATATTTTAAATAAAACCCAACTATCCGTGAGAAACGTAATTTTTTAATAACTTCAAGAATCAAAAAAAAAGCAAAACAATATCGAAAATAGACAATGTAAAAAAAGGAAAAATATAAAATACATAGACAAGTTATCAAAAAAGGTGCCAATCGGGCACAGTAAGTTTTATGATAAAAATAGGTCAGGCAAAAATTGTACATTATGCAATCTATACAAATAAATAAAATTGAAGTGGCTGTAAGTAATATCAAAATAACAACGTTTTATTGAATGCACGTGAAAGTAAATATAAACGGTACTAACAACAAATAAGCAATTTTTAAGATTTTTGTCTGTCTGTCTGTCTGTTTGTTCCGGGTAATCCCCGATACGGCTGGACCGATTTTGACGGGACTTTCACTGGTAGATAGCTGATGTAATAACGAGTAACATAAGCTACGTTTGATCACGAGAAAATTCATAGTTCCGGCGGGAAACTAAAAAAAAAAAAAAAAACGAGTTTGACGCGGACGAAGTCGCGGGCAACAGCTAGTTATCTATAAAAATGGTTTCTATAATTTTTCTCCTAAACGTCACCGTTTCTGAGATATAATTGTTGCAGATATCAACTTGATTAACTATTTAAGTTTTTATTACAGCTTCTTACATACAGGGTGTCCCAGAAATCGACGTCAAGCCGTAAATGGGTGATAGACCAAGTTATAACAGTTCTCAGAAAAATACGAAAAAAAATCTATCTCATGTTTTTAAAAATTTATGGTCACTTTAAAAATTTACTAAAAAAATCAATCCCTGTAATGGTTCTTTAACTCCAATTGCAACAAATCCCATAATTTATCTAATTTTTTTATTATTATGTAATCTTGAATAATGCTTGTGTAGATTTTTGCCTAAAATTCAAAGCCAACTCCTCCTACTTGGAAGAAAATTAAACTTTTTCAAAACCAAATTATTCAAATTTACTATTTCGCCCAACTTTAACTGACTGTACTGAAAAAAAAATGTACTACGCTAGTTTGGCAAGTAACAAGAAAAATTGGCGCATTTAATAAGGATTCAAAAATGGTGTAACACTTGCTAGATTACGTTTTCAATAATTGGTAAAAAAAACAATAGAGAATTTAGCCGAGCTGCGGGAAAGAATAACGGAAGCCGTTGTCTTTGTAAATAGGGGAAGATTTGCCCGGAAAATAACCAGATCTTTTTTAAGAAGATGTCGCGCTTGCATTGCCGTCGAAGGAAGGCAGTTTGAACATTTATTGTAATAAAAAAATAAAAAAACTGATAATTTGTTTTTTTTTTCTAAGATGAGAAAACTGGTCCTGACTTAAAGTAAAAAGGTTGAGTCACTATCATAACTTTGCTCTTAAATTACGTAAAATTTCGATTTCTTATCTCGCTCACACTTCGTAAAATGACTCTCTCCGTCTAGTGACTGGAGTGTCACTGGAGTGGAGTTGGCTTTGAATTTTAGGCAAAAATCTACACAAGCATTATTCAAGATTACATAATAATAAAAAAAATTAGATAAATTATGGGATTTGTAGCAATTGGAGTTAAAGAACCATTACAGGGATTGATTTTTTTAGTAAATTTTTAAAGTGACCATAAATTTTTTAAAACATGAGATAGATTTTTTTTCGTATTTTTCTGAGAACTGTTATAACTTGGTCTATCACCCATTTACGGCTTGACGTCGATTTCTGGGACACCCTGTATGTACATACTTATACCATAAACAAAAGTAAACTATACAAAATTATACTTAAACTAACTACTTATACTATATACAAAAGAAAGGTACACTTAGGCGTCGAAGTACTCCACATTATAAAAAGTATCGTATTGTTGCAAAAGTTGTATCCTTCATAATATGCACATGTTTTCACGCCACCTGGCAGGTAGTGTACTTGGCGCGTCTTTTTTAACGTGGTGTCCCCGATAGGCCTATTCCACAATCTATTATTATGACTTTTTACATTTCATTTATAATGGTGTTCCAAACATTCGTACCAATTTTCAGCTCTATGCGAATTATTGCACTTTGACATGTCTTATTTGACCGGAATATTTAATGTATCTATAGCAGTAGTCGATGGTAACATTGTTAGATTTATTAGGCCTGGTAGGTGACCGCGTAAATGACACCATCAGTGGCGTTCATTAGGTCTAAAAAAAAAGTTAATTAAAAAAATCAAAAAACCCGACTGCTTAAAAAGCAAACTAAAAAGACGTAAACAAGAAGAAAATCATGTTGTGCAGTCGGAGGATACATATTCGCGAGCTGGCGGACCAAAACTAGATGTATCCTCCGACTGCACAGCATGATTTTCTTCTTGTTTACGTCTTTTTAGTTTGCTTTTTAAGCAGTCGGGTTTTTTGATTTTTTTAATTAACTTTTTTTATTTACAACTTTTTAGTTATTTTTTTTTAGAATTAGGTATATTTAAACATATAAGTGTTATATATTTTTGGAATCGCCTCTTAAAATCCTTTATTTTGATACCCCACACGATGGGATTGGAAGAAAAAATTTTTTTTCCCCCACAAAATAGCGCCCAAAGTCCGCCATTTTTGTTTTTTCCAAATTTAATATAGCCAGTGACACTCGCAGGATTAAGACGAATCGATTGACTTAAGAATCATCAAAATCGGCCAACGCGTTTGGTATCTAGAACGCCACATAGGAACAAACATACATACATACATACATACATACTTACATACATACATACATACATAGACTGATAAACACATTACCCTCCTTCGGCAGTCGGGTAAAAAGGTCTATTCCAGCATGTTTGTCATATTCTGGACAGGGGCACCGCAGTCATATTGGCTAGACTGGCCTATTTTATAGACCAGCATAGCTGCTCACAACCATTTATCTGCATTCTGAATCGAATGGTTTTGGTTTTTATCCGACTACGGCGAAGCAAAAGGGAGGGTTATGTTTTTGACCGATATGTGGGTATGTTTGTATATTCATCTATTGCCTCATAACTTCTAAACTACTTATCATAATTTGACAATGAGCGACTTGTTTGTCCGCTGTTTATAGGCTATACGAAATCACATTAAATTGAACATGGCGCCCTCTAGGGGCACGAAATCCAGAACATTTTTTTTTTCTCCCCGCCACTTCATGTGTGTTTTAAAATGAAGGTAGGGTTTGGTACATCATATTTTTGTCAAGCGTACCGTTTGCGAGACATATCCCGTCAAAGTCATAAAATCTAATTTTTACCTGACTACGGCGCGGCGCGGCGTCGCAAAGTGTTTGTTTATCGGTTTGTATGTATGCATTTATGTTTATTTGTTCCCTCAGGCTCTGCAAAAACCCCAAAATATTTTAAATAAAAAATAAGTTTAAAAACTAAAACCCAACTACTGTAAATTCAAGCTCTAAAAAGTACGAAACAAGAAAATATTCCCGTATATTTGCTGGCAAGCTTTGACTGTAAGAATATTCATGTGATTCTTGTTTCTGAATCTTGGTTGAAACCTTGTCTTCCCTCTTTCTCCTACTCACTTCCAGGTTTTAAGCTTATCAGGAATGATCGCGCGGTCGGTGGGGGTGGCGGTGTGGCCATTTATCTACGTAATTACATTCCCTTTTCTATTGTTAACATGTCCACACAGCCGCCCCCGCCGACCTCCGGTGAACATCTTTTCCTGGAAGTTGAACTGCATCATTCTAAGATTCTCCTTGCGGTGTATTACTGTCCTTCTCTTCGAATTAATTTTTTCTCTTCTTTCGAACGTATTTTAGAAGCTTTAATTCCCTCTTACAGTCATAGCATAATAATGGGCGACTTTAATACATGTCTCCTTAAAAACGATAACCGCTCTTCTTCTCTTCGTCATGTTATTGAATCTGCCAATCTTTCTATTCTTGATCTTGGTGCCACTCACCGTTTTCCTAACTCTGTTCCCTCGCTTCTTGATCTTATTGTTGTCTCATCCTCCGATCACGTCGCTAAACATGGTCAGTGTTCAGCTGACGTCTTTTCCTATCATGATCTAATTTACACTTCCTATAAAATACGACCTCCTAAGCATAAGTTTAAAACTCTTCTGCTTCGCAATTTTAATGGCATGGACATTGGTCGTCTTCAGGAAGATGCCAGTAATATTGACTGGACGCCGCTGAGTACATCATCGTCCGTCGACGAACAAGTTGAAATCTTGTCTTCTACCCTCATTCAGCTTTACGACACACATGCACCTATTCGAGCCGTGAGAGTTAAACATCTCCCAGCGCCATGGCTGACTGACGAAATTAAAGTTTTAATAACTTTAATTTCGTCAGTCAGAAATTAAAGTCTGATGACACGATTCCTAAAGACGGACTTCAACTTACTTAACAGTAATTTTTCTACTTCGCCTGTATTGGATGGGGCCACCAAAGAGCTACTACGCTTAGTTACCTTTCAAATCTTCCGATACCTGATTATTCCCCTTTTTAGGGTTCCGAAGTCAACAAGGAACCCTTATAGTTTCGCTCTGTCCGTCTGTCCGTCCGCAGCTTAGCTCAGAGAATCTAAGTACTAGAAAGCTATAATTTGGCATGTATATACATATTAATAATTCCGACAAAGTGGTAACATAAAATCATGAAAAATATTTTTATATAGACGTAAAGTGGAGATGAATTTTTTTTTCCCAATTATCCCATGGTGTAGGGTATCGTTGAATAGGCCATTCAAAAATATTATGGGTTTGTTAAAACCATTTTTCGATTCAGAGGTTGGTTTGCGTAAAATTAAGCTTTAAGTTGCAAATTTATGTTAGAGTCAAGTGTCCCCCCCCCTGCCAGCGAAATGGTTGCTCTTGGCTATGTGAAAAAATTCACGGCAGTAGTAAATATAACGAAATTAAAAGGAAAATTATCACGGATAACAAGGTTTTACAAGTTAACGAGTAATAGTCGACCAACTTATAAAATGTACTTGGAATAGTAAAAATTTTATACAAATGCCATTGAAAAATTACTTAAATAAAGTTGATAGCTGTGTAAAATAGAGTAAATATAATGCTTACGAACCATGTAAAAATATACAAAAATGAAATTATAACAGGCTTTACAAGTTTACGAGTAATAGTCGACCAACTTATAAAATGTACTTGGCACAGCAAAACAGTGAAAATTAAATGACAAAAATGTAAAAGATACAAAATAACAATAAGGAAAATAATGTTAGAGTCAAGTGTCCCCCCCCCCTGCCAGCGAAATGGTTACTCTTGGCTATGTGAAAAAATTCACGGCGGTAGTAAATATAACGAAATTAAAAGGACAATTATCACGGATAACAAGGCTTTACAAATTTACGAGTAATAGTCGACCAACTTATAAAATGTACTTGGAACAGTAAAAATTTTGTACAAATGCCATTGAAAAATCTCTTAAATAACGTTGTTAGCTGTGTAAAACAGATAGTAAATATATGCTTATGAACCATGTAAAAATATACAAAAACAAAATCATAACATTCTTTATAATAATGATTTCTAAATTAATAATGTTTAAGCTCGAATAACGCATTGGAGTGGCCGGAGTTGTTGGCAGTACCAGTCCGTAGTCCATACGGCGCATGCGCGCGGAGTCTATTTCATGTAAGTGCAGAAGTATTTTCGACGTTTTGTAATTAAAACGTAAAAGTAAAGTCAAATTAGATTAAATTTCCAAGCAAATTACTTATTTTCTTTGAAATTTAATCTACTGTCGATATCCTTCTATAAAGTCAATATTCGACCCGACTTCATCACTAATTGAGTAGCGTAAAACTTTCCAGAATGAAATACTGAATACCGCAGATTAGAGGTGAATCAAAATGTTATTAGAGGAGATTAGAGGTGAATACATACGATTTTTTTCTAATTCCGAAAGAGAAATAACCATGGAGCGTGCACGCAAGGATCCAGGAACGAACTATACCATTCCCCGTGGCTCTAACGCGCGCTCGTATCGGCTCCTTTCGCAATTCGCCCCGCGGAGGTACTCAAATAGATAATATTTTTCTAACTTCAGTTGCGAAGTTGGATTTTATAACTTCTTCTTCAGTTACCAGTTAGTCCTTATTTAGTTTAAGTCAAGAGTGAATAGATTACATCTAGGCAAGCCTGCTTCACCGTAGACCACATCATCGCTTACCATCAGGCAAGATAGTGGTCAAACGCGAGAATATAGATAAAAAAAAACATCATCTTATGTGGGCCCGTTTTTAGACCTTGTGAGCCGCTGAAACCCTTCTAATGTTCATGTAACAACAACAAAACCCACTTTTTAGTCCGCATTATTATGCAACTTCGGAACCCTATTACTGCGCGTGGCCCGACACGCACTTGGCCGGTTTTTCATAAGTCAATTCACTGCTTGTGATGTTAAAAAGAGTATTGTATCGATTACATCCAACGCTGTTGGTAGTGACTGTGTCAGCCGTAAGATGATCATCCCCATCCTTGATAACATTCTTCCTGTCATTCTTTACATCCTCAACTTCTCTATTTCCAGTGGTGTCTTCCCACAAGCCTGGAAAGATGCCCAAATTATTCCTTTACCCAAAAAATCACATCCTGCTTCATTCTCTGATTATCGTCCCATTTCTATTCTTCCTTTCCTATCCAAAGTTCTTGAAAAGCTTGTTCATCATCAGCTCAACACATTCCTTTCCAAACACAACCTTTTAAATCCTTATCAATCTGGTTTTCGACGTGGCCACAGCACTACCTCAGCACTTGTGCACATCACGGACGATATTAGGTCAGGCATGGATATGGGGAAGTTAACGGTACTTGCTCTGCTCGACTTTAGCAATGCCTTCAATACTGTTGACTTCGACATTTTGCTTGGCGTGCTACGCTCTTTTAACATATCTCCTCAGGTAATTGACTGGTTTCATAGTTACCTGTTTGGCCGCCGGCAGCGTATTTGCACTGATGAATCTTTTTCTTCTTGGTGTCACACCTCTGCCGGTGTGCCGCAGGGTGGCGTTTTATCTCCTCTTCTCTTCGCACTCTTTATTAATGCTGTCACTCAACGACTTTCTTCTTTCTACCACCTATATGCTGATGATCTCCAAATTTATACCCAAGCCCCTCTCGGAGAGTTATCCAATGCCATTGAGACAATTAATACAGACCTGGGTCGAATAGTTGACTGGAGCACTGAGTTCGAGTTGAGGATCAATCCAACGAAGACTCAAGTAACGATTGTTGGCAGTTCTCGGACTGTCTCTAGGATCGATTGGTCGATACTTCCCCAGGTTCCTTTCAATAATACTATTATTCCTATAAATCATATTGTGAAGAACTTGGGGATTTATATCGACAGCAACCTTTCCTGGACCAAACAACTGCAGGAAGTCAGTCGAAAACTGTTCGCGTCTGCGGGTTCCCTGAGACGTCTTCGTAATTTTCTTCCCATCACCACTAAAATTGCGATAGTACAATCTCTTCTTCTGCCTATTCTAGACTATGCTGATGCCAGCTATCTTGATCTCACCCAAGACCAATTGGACAAGCTTGAGCGACTTCAAAATCTTTGTATCAGGTTCATATTTGGCTTGCGCAAGTATGATCACGTTTCCGAATTTCGTACTAAGCTCAAATGGCTTCCTATTCGCCTTCGCCGGAATGCCCATATACTTTCTTTGCTTTATAATGTGCTTTTTAGTCCTTTTACTCCTATTTATCTCAAAGAACGCTTTCAGTTCCTCTGTGACACCCATTCTAGGTCCTTGAGATCATCAGAAAATCTTAAATTAAGTATTCGTATGCATTCCACTTCCTTCTTTGACAAATCTTTCACGATTCAAGGAGCTCGGTTGTGGAATGTATTACCTATTGAAGTGAGATGTGCTCAAACACTGCCAACGTTCAAGGAAATGGTGAAGGAGCATTACATTTCACTATAATTTTTATTCTTCTCCTTTCCCTGTTATATATTTGATATGTATTAGTATATTATGTAATATTGTATGTATGTATTGTATGTTATTAAGTCTAATTAATATTATTTTTATATTTTGTACACTGACAGCCCTAAATTCTTCTCCTATCTTTCAGTCCATCCAAAGGTTGTCTGTAAGAGATTGCCTAGTGCGATAAGACCGCCCATTGTACACTTGTATATTTGAACATATGTCCTGTATATTTTTTTGTGGGGTACAATAAAGTATATAATAAATAAATAAATAAGTGTGTTGAAAAATAAATTATTACCAATGAGCATTCCAGAACATAAATTTAGAGCAGCTTTTAGTAGAGTTGACAATGAATCTGATATAGCTATTGCAAAAGCTTACATCCATGATTCATTCACAACGGAATCACACTTTATAATTATAATCTCAAACATGCGTGAGTTGAATACATTGTATCACTGATAAGGGTTATCATACAGCTGCGAAACAAATGGTGAAGATAATCGGGCATGTTTGGTAATCTGGAACACCTGCATAATTGCCTGATAGTACACAGACTTGGGAATGTACAGACGGGGCGTTTTGTTAAGAATATTGGTACGCGGCTCCCGCTTACCGCTTGGCCCCGAGCTATACTATCAAGCAATGACGTGCAGTTATTAAAGCAAATAAAATAAATTGTTTATAGCGTGCCACGAGACATCACGACGTGGATGTTTGGTGTGTAAACTATATATTTTCATTGTCAGCCTGCAGCAGTCCACAGTTAAGTAATTTATAAGTGTCTCAAATCGCACGCCATTCATTTCTATTTCTGCCAACTCGCATCCAGCTGCTAGCACCCTGCGAAAATTATCGCTAACCCAATAAGATTTATAATTAAAATCTAATACTAATACTAATTTACTTTTTACGCTACAGACAGAAAATGTACTCGTACATAAAACTAGAAAGAGCTACAAGCGAGATTAAAGTCAAGAATAAATGGGTAACTGTCAGCTGCTTGTTGTGGAGTCTGTGAGTTTGGAGGTAATGACGTCACTGTGTTGTAAAATGTTGCATTAAAAACAAATGACAATTGATGTTGGCGGATGAGTGTCATTTTTGATTGTTTGGGACAATCCCACCGCACTATTCCCAAACTATTGCAAATCCTGAAAGCCAGAATCAACAGAGGTGACCACGAGGAAATCGCCGAAGCAATGAAGCTCGACGAAGTCCCGTAGAATGAACTTAACTGTTTTGGATCCCGCAACGAAATTAATCAGAAAAGAATAACGGAGGATTAGGAAAAACACATAATTTCAATTTCTCTCTATATCAAGCAGGATACAGAACAAACAAGGCCTATAGGCACAAGGGTCTTTTACAACTGGGATAAGTCCAGTTGCCTAGCACCATGGATAAAAAATATCATTAATATTGATGGGTCCTAAAATTTTTGATTCCAATAAT
The DNA here is from genome assembly GCA_945859665.1 of Anorthoa munda. NCBI lineage: Eukaryota > Metazoa > Arthropoda > Insecta > Lepidoptera > Noctuidae > Anorthoa > Anorthoa munda. The sequence continues at coordinate 46,870,710 of OX243895.1, read as the reverse complement.
ACAAAAACGCTTGAACGCACGGACATTTGTTCTAGTTTCTACAAGGTCCGTATACCACGTCACCTATAACGATTGTCAGAAGGTTCAAAATGCATGCGTTATCGAAATTTCACGCGGTCAAAACTTCTGTACTGTTAGAAATTTAGAATTTTACTTTATTTAGAGTCCCTGCACACCTGTTTTGCTAAATTTCACGAGTGGGGTCACACCGGCAAACCTAAAAAAAGGAAATGCCAGGAAACGCTATGGGGTTCAAAATCATGCACTAAATTCAACGTTTCTAGGAAAACGTGGCCCAGTCTTAATCTTCCGGTATCTACGGCCCGTCACCCAATTATCTCCTAAACTATGAGTATTATCGATTTAGTGATAAATGCTTTATTTTAGCTTATTATTGAAACGTGTCTGGCCTCAGGGCGAAGTGTTTAGAGTATATTTATTTAGATTAATTAGTAGTTTGTAGTAATTTATTCAAAAATGTGGTCCAGAAATGTGTTTTTAATATTCGGTAAGTGGATCTTACCTACTACTGCTGGACTAACTTTTATGTGTTACAAAATTATCTTTAATTGTTAACTGCGATTTTCATACCAGAAATGCTTATTTGTATAAATTAGATGATGTCTTATATTGATTGACTTCTATTTATATTAATTTTATTTATTAACATAAATACGGATACAAATGCAATAGGGCAGCTTCTATACAAAGGCGAGCTTAACCCAGGATAGGGTACTCTAACTGCAAAACTCAGTTGCATAGTGAAATTTGCAAATGAGGCCAGTATGTACATCCAAGCGTACAACATAAACTCTAGCCGCCGCCGCATTATCTGTCTAAAGTAAAATTTGTTAACTATCCGCAGCCTAATTGCGTAAGTGAATTCTGCAAAGCAAACAAGTTGAAACCTTCCCAAAAACGACTTTTCGTATTGCATATTACACTCTGAAACGGAAAGGTTATGCTCCTTTCATTACCAATATTTTGACGTAGAATTGATTGTAAAAGAATGAATGAAAGCGGAAGAATCGAGATAAAACTTCACTATTGTTATTGTGTAATGCAAATGTCATATATCTTCAACTCCGTAGTATCTCTAAGTAGTCTGTGTTTAACTCAAAGGAGGATTTGGAAAGCTAACGCTAGCTTTCCAAATTAGTTTCGCAATACCGAAAAAGTTGAAAGAAATGATTCTGATTCTTTGAAAGACACGACTTGTTTCCTTTGCAGAATTCGTTACGCAATTAGGCTGCTGGTGTCGGCTTCCATTCTAATAGGACTGTATACTAGTATACATTTACATGTAGCCGGTAGCGACTTCCTTTTTACCCGACTGCCGAAGGAGGGTAATGTGTTTATCAGTCTATGTATGTATGTATGTAAGTATGTATGTATGTATGTCAGTATGTATGTATGTTTGTTCCTATGTGGCATTCTAGAGACCAAACGCGTGGGCCGATTTTGATGTTTCTTACGTCAATCGATTCGTCTTAACCCCGCGAGTGTCACTGGCTACATTAAAATTGTAAAATAGGATAATGGCGGTTCTTGGGAGCCATATTGAGGGGACCCAAATATTTTATTTTCGTCCAAACCTGTCGTGTGGGGTATCAAAATAAAGGGTTTTAAGAGGATAGGATAGTAGTATAGGATACTGATATGTTTAAATGTACCTAATTCGAAAAAATATAACTAAAAAGTTATAAATAAAAAAAGTTAATTAAAAATATCATAAAACCCGACTGCTTGAAAAGCGAACTAAAAAGATGTAAACAAGGAGAAAATTATGCTGTGCAGTCGGAGGATACATCTGGTTTTGGTCAGCCAGCTCGCGAAATTGTATCCTCCGACTGCACAGCATGATTTTCTCCTTGTTTACGTCTTTTTAATTCGCTTTTCAAGCAGTCGGGTTTTTTTGATATTTTTAATTAACTTTTTTTTAACCTCTACATCACAGTAACTGAGTTAAAGAAGAAATAAAAAAAAAGCGTTTATTTGCGCCAAGCACGACGCATACCATAAAAAAAAAACAAAGGTAAAACTTAAATACAAACACAGAGTATGCGTCACAACATAACATAATGCTGGGACTCACGTAAAACACAGAGCCACAGCGCTGTTTTCAGCGATAGCCGGTGTCAACTGGGTGACTCCGAACCAATGAAACATGTTCTATTTATAAATAAAATAAATGAGTAAAAATAAATACGAAACACAAGTGTGCAAAACAAAAGTTCAGATAAAGTCTTATAGCTTAGTACCTATACGAGTATACAGTCAATATATATTGTAACTGATATAGATATATGGTTTCATGATATCCCTTGACAAGAGTGGTCGTCAGTCTCTCGAATACCAAACATTTGTCGCTTACCTACCAATAAGTTTAATGCGAATATGATTGGTCTTTACTGTTGATACGTAAATGAAAGGTTATGAAGTATTTTAGTATAGCTGTTTTAATAAGTAGTAAAAAGACACATGCTTCACAAGAGAACGTTTTTCAAAGAAAGACATCATCGAACAGTACAAAACAATAGAGTTTAAAAAGGGTAACCCAACCAAAAATAATGGGTTCATATAAAGAGTCTTATTGACTCAACTTTCTAAATTGGTTGGTTTACCTACACTATATATTTCTAACATTTACATACTCTGTTTTTGGTCATAGACGCTAAATAGTCCTTAAGGGTACACTTGTCGAAAATTCTTCCATACAAACGTAGTCTGGCTTTTACTCCACTGTTTGACGATGTACGTTCAAAATAAAAAAAATATATCAATTTGTCTCATCATTATCTAGCCCTGTATGGAAGCAAAAAAGTAAAAAAACTATTTACTTGAAAGTTATGAGCTTCGGAAGTTCCATATTTTAACACTAATTTTAACGCATCTTTGGGCGCAAATAAGTACCATAAGAAGAAAGAAAATTTAAAAACGGCCTCCATACATATAGTTCAATAATGCAAATAATTTTATTTTGAACAGATGCATTCAGTCGTTTTATCATGATATCCAGACTCCCAAAGGTCTGTTTGTAAAATTTCGCGCGCTCGTTTTCGTTCTAAATCATCATCCATTTCGCTACAAATTTGCAAAAATGTGTATTCGTACGCGAACTAGCTTCTTACTGCTCATAACAGCATCTATCTGTTCCGCACGTGTTGTCGGTTGATATAGTATGCATTTTAACCCCGCGCACAAAATAGTTCGTGCCGTCGACTAGTGTACCCTTAAGTAAAGACCGTAAAACATCCAAGCTTCTAACTATGGATTGACATACCAAATCTTTAGTCGATTGCATTTAAAGGCTGAATGAGGTATTTAGAGTTATTTACTTAAGCCAATTAAAGAAGCTACTTGGGTTCTATTCTCATTAAAAAACTAATAGAATAGGTTTGAATTTTTACATTCGGGTTACATTTACTGCTGTTGAGTGTGTTTATATTCGTCCCTGATATCGAGCTTACATTTTATCAGTCAGTATGAATCACTAAGCAAATATTTACTAAGTGTGTGAATATGAATCATATCCCTGATCGTTGAATAGTCAATCCTGCCTGCCGTTTTGACCTTTGTTGGAGACGGCTTCTAGTCTAACCTCTACCTCTCTTTTTTCTGGTTTCCTGAAAGAAGAACATTGAAGTCGATTTTTCAGAAGACCAGAACCTAAGGGTGCTTTCACGTATAAATCTGGTAACTGGTGCCGGATTGCCAACGCTGTTCTTAGACTGTCAGCACAACAGTTTTCATACTTTTAAGTACTAAACGAAGACCAACAGGTGCTTACAAGCGCTGACCTGTTCAGGTCAGATTTGTTTGGCTTACTGATTCGTGCTGGCAAAGAGGCATCGGGTACAAAATTACTACGTATAAGTTATATGTGCTGTAATTTTGGTCAATATAATCAATCAATTTGAGCCGAAACATTCTGGAGTGGCGACTGGGTACCGGAAGAACTCCCACACCGACCGTGCATTTCGTGAAGGCAACGGTAATCCGTTGGATGCGAGACGCACAGGGCCAGTCGATGTGGTGACACTTCGATGAGGCCTATGTTCAGCAGTGGACGTCTTTGGGCTAAATAATCTAGTTTCATTTAATATAGGTGTGGGTATGTTACAGTGTTAGAACTGTGCTTTAATATGAACAATCTCTCTCCCCGCAGCTTGCATCCTCCACAGCCACTCCGTGCTCGCCATCTGGTCGTGCACCGAGGACGCGGAGTGTGAGCTTCCTGCAGGCTCCGTCTGCCAAGCAGGCATGTGTGTGTGTCCCAGTGGACATCAGCTGGTGTTGGGAGGAACAACTTGTGCCGCACGTGAGTATCATAGCATATTGACCCCTATCTCCTCCACGTAATGCAAGCATTCCCATCAAGGTAAATATTCCGAGCTCTCAATCTGGTTGGTCAATGAGGATGCTGTTGGTAGGTCGATGTCGTTTATACAGATTATAGCAAGGCCTTTGACCGAATCGACCATAACATCCTCATAATAAAGTTAAAGGAGATGTGAAAACGCGACGATCTACTGAGATGGTTTTCCTCTTACCTTGTGTATAGGTCCCAAGCAGTAGTACTTAATAATTATACAACTTGCTAGGTCCCTCTTCGCAGTTGAGTCCCACAGGGTTTGTTGCTCGGTCCTTAGTTGTTTATAATCTATATTATCGAACTTCATCCAAACATAATAGTTTCTGTTTTATTGATGATATATATTGGGAGGAATGGCCTGCGCTGCACGTAGATGTTATCTGACTATGATTTTACGAGTGCGAGCTACCTGCAGAGTCTGTCTGCCAAACACACACATGCCTATGTGTGTGTGTCCCAGTGGATATCAGCTGGTGTTGGGAGTAACGACCTGTGCTGCACATGTAACTCTTTAATTTTACCACTATTTAATTTGTTTTGTTTGACCACTATCTCACTTGATGGTAAACGGTGATGTGGTAGACGATAGAACACGGATGCCTTGAAGTAACGTTTGACATATAAATATTGGTTAGTAGGCATTGTAGAACAGACAGTGCAATTGCGTCTGCGTGTGTTTAACCATAACGTTTTCCTTGTATCTACTTGGCTTATCCCGTTGAGATTGGCCACCGTGATCGATACTCGGTCGGGAGCATACTATAAGTAGGCATACAACATGATTTCTGAATTGAAAGATTAGGTACCATTCTTATACAAATTTAACAAACATTTTATTCCACAGCTGCTCCTTATCTCACCTCCACTTGCATGGATGACCTGCAGTGCTCGAATCTCCTCACCAGCTTTCAGTGCAGACGTGCTGCAGATTCTACAGGTTGGTCTGAGACACATTATTTATTTATTTAGACTTCAGGCACCAAAGTGAGACACATTATTTATTTATTTAGACTTCAGGTACAAAGGCTGACTTAAATCCCTATATTGTAAGACATTTCCTCCACCCGACACCATTGAATTGACAGTTATAGCTTATTATTTATTAATGAAGCGTTATTTTCTATTGTCATGGCGTCTCGAGAAATTTTCTTCGGTGATCTTAAAAAAGTATATAAATTAGGCCTTATTATAAGATTTATAAAACAAGCCACTGAGACAGAGACAGCACCCCACGCTCCCCTCTCGCGAAGGGAGTGAACGATCATCGGGCCGATGGTAGGTCTACCACCGCGCGCCTCACGCTCAGGGCGCCGCGCCACGTCTCAGCTCATTATTATCACAATTTTTTACGATGGACCCAAATCTAATATAGTGACAAAAAAACCGGTCAAGTGCGTGTCGAACTTCGCTTATTTAGGGTTCAGTACCAAAGGAAAAATCAGATTTATCAATATATTGTTGTATTTGTTTGTAAAATATACGTAATCATAAACATTATCAGCAAATTTCAAGTTTGTAGGTCAATGGGAAGTTAAAACATTCTTAACAAACTTGTGTGACGGACGACGAACAGAGAGACAGACGGACATACAGACAGACAGACGGACACCTGAGTGACAGCAATAGGACTCCATTTGGACCCTTCGGGTATGGAACCCAAAAAATCAGCTGTTCCCTGAATCGTGTCGGGGAAGATATACGCGGTAATACCTAAATGTACCTATGGAGCTTCTGATTTTATTTCCAATTTAAATTCCGCCTTGTACCTATGCTGAAAAAGTCTTCTTCCATACCGTCCCGTCAACCGTCACACTATCATTGAATTCCTTTTCTTTCATCACAGCAATTAAAACAATAAAATAAACATCAAAAACTATCTTCTCCATTTCAGAAGGCCAATGTGAATGTCAACCAGGCTTCCACTACTTCATCGGACGCTGTTGGAAGTCAGCCGACTTCGGAGAAGCCTGCGAGAGGAATGAGGAGTGTTTCGGAGCGCTCAGGGATCCTTACAACATGGCTTGTGCAGAGGGGAAGTGTGTCTGTGGGGAGGGGTACTATGAACGACAGAGGGGGGAGTGCAGGAAGATTGGACAGGGTAAGTAAATTTTTAGTTGGAATGTATCAAAGTAACAGTTGTCACAATCAAATCTTATTAATGTGGGCGTAGACAGATGTTAGGTAAATTACAGTTCCATTATGTCCAGCCTAGTAGGCATACAATAATTATGTCAACAAGCAATATAAAAAAATTAAAGGTACACACACATATAGAAGAAAATATTACATAAAAAGCTTTTTTACAAAAAAATACTACCGACTTCCAAATAAGAAAACTAGAAAGTGAAAAATAACTTTATTTTTGGAAGTCGGTGTCTTTAGTAGGTACCAAATTTTTAAGTTATGGACACCGACTTCCAAAAATAAAGTTATTTTTCACTTTCTAGTTTTCTTATTTGGAAGTCGGTAGTATTTTTTTGTAAAAAAGCTTTTTATTTTTCACTTTTTAGTTATACCTACCTAATAGGGAAGTAGTTAAGTAAGTACCTATAACGACAGAACAGTAGATTACCCGAATAACATGAAAAATGAATATAACCGGTGAAATGAGAGATCTGCATACCCCTTTCGAGCGCACTGGCGTGATGTTATGTTATGAAATAGTATAAACAATAAACAGACATGCGATTGCAGCAATCCCGAGAGATTTGCCGTTATTTATTGAAGAGTTCTGTTGTATATCTCCGAAGTTCTTTATCAGATCTTCACCAAATTAAAATGGGACCAATTTCGGAATATAATCTTTCAAACAAAAAAAGAATTTTCAAAATCAGTCCACAATTGACGGAGATATCGGTGAACATACATAAAAAAACTGGTACGCCATTGAACAAGAATAACAAACAGATACATACCTAATGTCGAACATAGAACCTCCTCCTTTTTTGGTAGTCGGTTAAAAATAAGAATTAGGTGCATGGTGACATATTGTAGTAGGTACTAATTATTTAAAAAATCTTGGATCGTGTAGAAAGCTTTGTCAATTAAAAAAATACGCAATTTATTTTTAGATACTGGAAGTTCCTTGTTGTTTGTATTGTAAATTTTACATGCCATTCCGAAAAGACTACTACCCAGAAGAGCAGTTCTATATGGTATTCTAGATATTTTAAGTATATATCTTTTTGATTCCTTTTTTTTTCTTTTATTTTGTGATGGCCTGGTCGACAAGGCCTTGTTCGTGGGTTCTAATCCGGGCATGTACCTGATGAACCAATATGACTACATATTTACTTATGTATGTATTGATAAGATTTATTTGCAAGAATGTATCCCATGGCAAGTAAAAGTATCATAATGATTTAATTGAAATATATATATTTTTTCTTTATTTATTGATTGATATTTTCACACCCAACATTTACTAGAGTAAAATAACAAAAAATATACGAGAGCAAAAAGGAACTACTTATTTCAATAATGTCTTCCAGTAGATTTCTTTATTTAATTAAGGAATTTTATAACCGCAGTGCGCATTACAATCGTCTTTAATAATTTTACTTAATAACCGTGTTGTTTCCAGCTGTCGGCGATGGATGTATCTTGAACGAAGATTGCCAATTTACAAACGGAGAATGTGACCCGAGCACCCTTAGATGTGTTGACAGTACTAGTCGTAAGTATCTTGTATTCTAATGTTTTATTGAAGGCAGGGGCGGCTTTACCTATAGTGCAGGGTGTGCGTAGCACACGGGCGCAGCGCCCTAGGGGGCGCCGAGCGCAACTCACGCGCCCCTCGGCCGCGGCACTTTCAATGACCCACGTATAAAGAGCTTTTGTATGGCATCTGAAACTCTTTTTATTTATGTCGAATTACAGCAAAGCAAGGCGCGCCAAGAACGGCTTTTACAATAGTAACTTTTATTTCAAAATGAAATAAACTTAAAAACAGATAATTGATTGTCGCAGTGTCGCGTCGCTGTTGTGTGCAACCTGTTTTAATTCGTTTGAAAACACGCCAACAATTATATTGCGAAATCCCGAATTCGGCTGTTTAGAATTAAAAACAAAGTTTAAATGGCCATGGACGACCATGACGCGCGCAGCGTGTGTACGCATGGCGCGTGCCGCACTTTGTGTTCTTCCGCTGCCCGTTATTTTGTGAAGTGAGCATTAAAGCAATGGATTAAGTATTATATATGAGTAAACATGTAAATATGAAGTAAATCGGCTTTTCTTTTGATTAAATTATACCTTTTAAGTAAGATTTGTTATTAACTGTTGCGACTTTACCCGTGTACAGTAGGACTCGCATTAAGCTACCCAAATCTGTCAAATGTTCCCAATTGATATTGAACTCTGTACGTATGACATGAGGTCGTAATTAGGGTTCTATCAGACAGAGAGCAGTCACACGGTCAAGCGTTCAAGAGTCAGTTTTGCGTTCGAGCGTGCAGTTGCTCACGAACCCCGCGCTGTTGGACGATCTACGCGGTATCACCTATTGTCACCATGTTTTTTAACGACAGTTCTTCATCGGAAGACGAATTAATGATTTAGTGGTCATTATCAGCATCAAGACGGCAAAGGTAATACTGGGTCCCAGTAAATAAGGATAGAAAACAAGATTTTTTTAGAAAAGAGATTTATCATCAACATAGACTTTTTTCTAAATGGGTTAAAGATGAAGAAATTTTTATATTTCTTTTCGGATTCTTTTAGATAAACAAGACACTAACTGGAGGAAAGCCATTTCAGCAAAAGAAAGATTGGCGCTACTTTTCCTCGGGTTTTATAATCGTTATCCTTCGCATCGTCTTTTCTTCTCTTCTTCGCTTTTCAGTCTCCATCTTTCTTCCAATTTGGTCACCGAAACAGCAGTGAACGCGCATGTAGAAGGCATTCTGAACGCGTATGTACGGCCTGGTTCTGGTTGACCGACGCGGTCAGAATGCCTCTGTGTGGGTAATGGGTATATCTATGTAAAGTACAACACAAAGAACGCTCTTGTCTTGAACGGTTAACCGCGTGACCACTCTCTTTCTGATAGAAACCTTAGAATGAATAAATTTGGCCGATGTGGGAAGCTTGATGCGAAACCATACTGGGTTTTACTGGGTCTGTTAGTGTATCTGTTGTTTACCGGCATCATTTGAAATTACATCATTTGCAGTTTTGCACCCGGATCTCCGTACCCATTCCATTTTGTGAGCGCGCTTACTAGAGGGCGCTAGGGTAATGATTGCACACGGGCGCTACATAGGCTAGAGACGCCTCTGATTGAAGGATTTAAGTACTAAGCTATACTAAGCAACCTGCTAACAAAATATGTAGGTAAAACAAAACCAAACTATAAAAAACTTATACTAAATCTAACTACTTACATATATACAAAAGAAAAGTTCCTCCTAGCCCGTTCCATCATCGGACTACAAGACGTACGGCGATGCATCATCGGTACATGGAATCCCACCTATACGCAACAAACATTTTGAGAATACTTTTAATATGCGCACAGCAAAGCAGTGAAATTTCCTGCCGGAGTCTGTGTTTTCTGATAGCTACAACCTGGGAGTATTTAAGTCAAGTGTGAATAGGTTTCTTCTAAGCAAGCGTGCTTCATCGTTGACTACGTCATCGCTTACCATCAGGTGAGATAGAAGTCAAACGCAAACAATAAAAAAATAAAATAAATGTTACATCTAGTCGTCGAAGTTCTCCTCCACATCGCTGTCATCCGGGAACGTGACCTGAAGACTGGCAACATTGCCACGTTGAATGGCAATGCTGATTCTTTGCGCAAAAAAGAGCCAGCCTACTGGTCACGCACAGTGTCGATCAGTTGGCAAGAAGAAGACGTGCACTCGGGCCCCATGACCCAAACGTTTCGACCCCAAACGGCTCAAAACTGTAATTACCGATTAGGTTACTGTATTTGCGCCGCTTGAGGACCTTAGCAGCCGCCACAGCAGCGCTAGCACAGCCCGCCGTACTAGTTACATGAGATGGCGAAGATTCAGCTTCATTCTTAAAAATTAATCTGAATAAAATCGACAGAGATTGACAAGCTGAATTCTTTGGTGGAAACACACCCTTGGGCTCCAGAAAGAGTGACAGTCAGTGACAGTAGACAGTGGGTGAGTTGGTGAAAGCGTTTGTCGAAATGCCAACATGTTTGGAATTAGGGTTTTCGTTTTTGTACCCACCAGGGAGCTCGTGGCTAAATAATAACAGCCGCACTGGTCGATCATCAAGGTTAAGCAACTCTTGACGAGGTCGGTCCGTGGATGGGTGACCATTTCAACATACCGAGTTTCCTCTGTGCCTCGGAAAGCACGTTAAGCCGTTGGTCCCGGCTGTCATTTGAAGATCTTTGACAGTCGTTACGGGTAGTCAGAAGCCTGAGATCTGACACCAGTCTTGCCAAGGGGTATCGTGTTTCCCAGTTGCTGGGTTGTGGAGGTCAGATAGGCAGTCGCTCCATGTAAAACACTGGTACTCAGCTGAATCCGGTAAGACTGGAAGCCGACCCCAATTTAGTTGGGAAAAGGCTAGGATCTACCTAGCCTTTTCCCAACTAAATTGATTGATTGTTATTGTACCCACCAGTTGGCGCCACTGGCGAGTAAGGTTCTTAAAGATATTGTTAAACGTTATTAAAAACGCGCATGGAAGTAAAGTTTGAATTAAAAACATTTCTAATGCCGTAGAAATGCGATTAAATATAAAATCGAGTATGACGTAGTTTTGTGCAGCCCCTTTTTAAGGTTCCGTACTCAAAGGGTAAAAACGGGACCCTATTACTAAGACTCCGCGGTCCGTCTGTCTGTCTGTCTGTCTATCTGTCTGTCACCAGGCTGTATCTCATGATCCGTGATAGCTAGACAGTTGAAATTTTCACAGATGATGTATTTCTGTTGCCGCTATAACAACAAATACTAAACACAGAATAAATTTAATATTTAAGTGAGGCTCCCATGCAGCAACCGTGATTTTTGGACAATATTCACGATAATAAAAAAAGAAAGTAAATAAACTCGCGCTACGAGCCAAAAAATTATAAAATTTGACATTTTGAAGACCTCACTCTACACCAGCGCCCCTAGCGGCAAATTCAAAGGCGGTAGCCCTCATTGAGCTCATGACATTCCGCTAGCGCATGTCGATCTCCTTCATTTTTACCCGACTTCCGAAGGAGGGTAATGTGTTTATCAGTCTATGTAGGTATGTATGTAAGTATGTATGTAGGGACCAAACGCGTGGGCCGATTTTGATGATTATTACATCAATCGATTCGTCTTAGTCCTGCGATTGTCACTGGCTACATCAAAATTGGAAAATAGAAAAATGGCGGATTTTGATCGCCATATTGTGGGGGACTGAATATTTATTTCTTCCAAACCCATCGTGTGGGGTATCAAAATAAAGGGTTTTAAGAGGTGATTACAAAAATATATAACACTTATATATATAAATGTAACTAATTAAAAAAAAAAAAAAAGTTGTAAATAAAAAAAGTTAATTAAAAAAATAAATAATCCCGACTGCTTAAAAAGCGAACTAAAAAGACGTAAACAAGAAGAAAATCATGCTGTGCAGTCGGAGGATAGATCTGGTTTTGGTCAGCCAGCTCGTGCAGATGTATCCTCCGACTGCAACGTCGTCGCTGATGGCATGTTAATTATCAGAAAGCTGAACGATTCATTAGCAGCCTAATTGCGTAAGTAAATTCGGCAAGGCAAAGAGTTTGACCCCAAAGAGTATGAAATATATTATTTAAATAATTAGGTATTACTAAAAATTATTGGACTCTTTCGAAAAGAGAATCTTCACGAATGAAAGCGGCCAATATTTTTGGCAATACCTTGTTATAGAAAAAGTTAATTAAAAAAATCAAAAAGCCCGACTGCTTAATTAAAGAGCAGCTCTTTAAGCAGTCGGGTTTTTTTGATTTTTTTTATTAACTTTTTTTATTTACAACTTTTTAATTATTTTTTTAGAATTCGGTACATTTAAACAAATATGTGTTATATATTTTTGAAATTGCCTCTTAAAACCCTTTATTTTGATAAACCACACGATGGGTTTGGAAGAAAACATTTTTTTTTCCCCACAAAATGGCGCCCAAAATCCGCCATTTCTGTTTTTTACAATTTTAATGCAGCCAGTGACACTTGCAGGATTACGACGAATCGATTAACGTAAGAATCATCAAAATCGGCCAACGCGTTTGGTCTCTAGAACGCCACATAGAAACCTCCTCCCTCCTTCGGCAGTCGGGTAATAAAGAGTATTTGTCAAACTCTTTCATGGAATCCAAATCCTTGGCCTTGCCGAATTAACTAACGAAATTATGCTGCAGGTTAACCTTTATTTTGTCACTAGCCTCTCAGGAAGAAAACGAAAGACACACGACTAAAATCCGAGTACCTATTCTAATCAGTCGAACAATGTAATGGGTAATCTTAATATTCAGATTGTGACTAACTTTATCATTAATTGATGTGCATTTCGTAGATATTGGGGAATGATTTGTATAGGTATTAAGTTTGGTATTACGAAATCTTGAAAATAATCTCTAAACACCGATTTTAAGAGCCTGTTCAAATGTCTACCAATAACAAAGTGGTAAGATTGCATGTTGATATTTTAATTGTGATTGGTTGTTTGATTTGTTTCGATAATTTGGTTCCATTTACCGGGTGTAAACACAACTTCGAAATTCAAATAGAGTTTGAGTCTCAAATTATTTTAATTTAATTTTATTTATTTGGGATAACAAACGACTGCACACTGCAGCAATACATAAAATTTGGGCACAAAGAAAAACAAATGTGCAATCAGCGACATTTTGCACATAATACAAAAACATTTTACAAAATTAATGCGACGTGCGCTTACAATATTTAAATTAAAAATAAATAAAATTAAGTGACAAAGATACAATCAAACAGGCATGCAAGAAAGAATAAAACGAAATTATATAAAAATAAATCAAATTATCATTATAGAATAAAATGAAATAAATTAATTATAATTTAATTATTACAAAAAACAAACGGAAAAAATACGGATTAAAATGTCAGCAGAATCAATTATAATTATCTTACAAGTTTCAAAGACAAAGACAAAGATATTTTATTTCAACTAGGCCACCAAGCGGCACTTTTGAACGTACATAAAAATGATTCTACCGTGCATTCGGAAAGTAGCTTGTTATGGAGAAGAATGCACAAGAAACTCCATACTTACTCTTTTAAAAAATTATTGTTTTTTTACAATATTTAGGAACATAGGTACATATATAGTTATTAGTTCACATATGTGAGGACAATGCACCCAGAATAGCACTACACACCACCATACCACCTACAGTTTGCTTTCGAAGATTGTGCGCTTACTTGAGTGAGGCACAGATAACCTAGAGCTTAGACAGAGTGACATCATTTTGCATTTTCAGACAATAGTTGGTGATATAATGTCACATTCAGCGACACTTTAACATGATATAAATATCATTGCTTTTGAAATCTTGAAGAATGTTAGATTATAAGATTTTAATAATGAGTTCACTGACCAAACCTAATCAGCTAACGTTGATAGCAACATGTGATCGATAAGAATTAAATTACCTACCTAGATACAGCGAAAGGTATATGAGTATGTATGTAGGTGAATAAGCTGTGATATACAAGTTTCACGTCGGCCTTCTAGTCGGTGATAAGTAGATAAAATGAAAAAAAATTTTTACAAAGAAATACTACCGACTTCCAAACTACAAAATGAAAAATAACTTTATTTTTGGAAGTCGGTGTCTTTCGTAGGTACAATTAATAGCGTTATGGACACCAACTTCCAAAAATAAAGTCATTTTTCATTTTGAAGTTTGGAAGTCGGTAGTATTTTTTTGTAAAAAAGTTTTTTATTTTTCACTTTTTAGTTTTACCTACCTAATAGGCAATAATGCCAGAATAGATTACGCGAATATCATGAAACTGAACATAACCGGTGAAATGAGAGTGTACCAAGGTGAATTGTACACATCTGCGTACCCCTTTAGAGCGTACTGGCGTGATGTTATGTTATGAAATGGTATTAACAATAAACAGTCATGCGATTGCAGCAATCCCGAGAGATTTGCCGTTATTTATTGAAGAGTTCTGTTGTATATCTCCGAAGTTCTTCATCTGATCTTCACCCAATTAAAATGGAACCAATTTCAAAACATACTTCTTCAAACAAAAAAAGAATTTACAAGATCGGTCCAAAATTGACGGAGATATGCGAGAACATACAAAAAAAAAAAATTCGAACATAGAACCTCCTCCTTTTTGATAAGTCGATTAAAAAGGTGGTCATAGCCAGAATAACGTTCAGTAGATAAACTATTAGCGTAACGTTAGTAGAGTACATTTATAGCATACTAGCTTCTGCAAGCAGCTCCACCCGCGTAAAAGTCGGAAATTATCATAAGGGAATGTTTTCTCGACGTGCAAATTTTTCTCCAAAATTTAATATAGATCTGTACCAAAATTAGAAATTAAATACCAAAATTACGTAAAAACGTAATAAACAAACAGACGGAGTTTTTTTTAAGTCTAAAACTTATTGAGAACTCATAAACTACGAGTCTAAACTCTTTTTTTTACATCATCAAAATGTACATACTTTTTACATTTTTAGGGTTCCGAAGTCAACAAGGAACCCTTAAGGTCTATCCACACATATCAGGGCCGTGCCAGGGACGTGGACGGACCGTGCCCCGCCAGGGTCTCAAAAGAATATCGTTGGAAACATTTTATATGAACTCGTTCACACACGTCCGTGCACGGGCCCGTGACCTTTATAGTTTCGTAAATATTTGGAGTTTTTAACGAAGACTATCTTCGTAACGGCAATACTGCAGTATTCAAATTATTAAGTGACTCTGGTTATAAATCTTTATTACAAACGCTTGCCTCTACCCGCGGTGGAACTCAAATAGATAATATTTTTTCTAACTTCACTTGTGATGTTGGATTTTATAACTCCTTCTTCAGTTACCATCGTCATATGTGGGCTCGTTTTTAGACGTTTTGAACCACTGAAACTGTTTTAATGTTCATTTAACAACAAAAACCCTCTTCTTAGTCGGCATTAATATGCAAATACGGAACCCTATTACTGCGCGTGGCTCGACACGCACTTGGCCAGTTTTTTTTTATTATTTTAATTTTGTTTTAGGAGTCACGTTTCCACCATTGTTGTCTCTCCTCCACAAAACTAACAATCCGCTTCTCTTTCAGCCACCACCTTCGCAGCCGTAGTAAAGTCCAAGACCAACGTAACCTCCAGATCTCTGAGCAGAAGCCACGGCAACACCTGCGACGCCTCCAACGCATGTCCAGAGCCGTTCTTGTGTTCTGCTTTCGGATTCTGCGTGTGCCCCAGAGGGTTCTATCCTGATGATGCTGGCACTACGTGTTTTGCTGGTAAGAACATGCATTTTTTTACAGTCTCACTTTTCCAATCACTGCAATGCCCGAATGCCACAACCAAGAGTATTTATCACCAGAAAAACACCAGAATCAACAGTGGTGATCAACAGTAAAGCAAGTTAGAATCAACAGTGGCGACCAAAAGTAAAGCAAGCTAGAATCAACAGTGGTGATCAACAGTAAAGCAAGTTAGATTCAACAGTGGAGACCAAAAGTAAAGCAAGCTAGAATCGACAGTGGTGATCAACAGTAAAGCAAGTTAGAATCAACAGTGGTGATTAACAGTAAAGCAAGCTAGAATCAATAGTGGTGATCAACAGTAAAGCAAGTTAGAATCAACAGTGGTGATCAACAGTAAAGCAAGTTAGATTCAACAGTGGCGACCAATAGAAAAGCATCTAAGTAATGGAGATCGACGAGCCCCGGCGAATCATTTGAGTGGTTTCTGATAAGAATACTGGAGGAGTAACAAACACAAAGAAATAACAATTTCCACTTCCAAGCAGGAGACAGAGCATAGTTATGGATAAGCCTATATAGGTACTTGTAAAAGTAAGGGTAAGCAAGGGTTCTTCATTGGGGATCGCGTACTAGAAGGGCTCTCCCTTTCGCGCTCTGCGTTGGTAGGTCTACCACAAAGGTCTACGCTGGCGGACAGGTGGAGACGAATTGAAATAATCCCCTCTGTGAGACATTCATGGTCCTGAAAGAGAAAGCTAAGCCAGCTCGGAGATTCTTCTCAAACAGTTTCCGAGGCCTTCTGGCCTCGGAAACTGTTTTTTAGGGTTCCGTACCCAAAGGGTAAAAACGGGACACTATTACTAAGACTCCTCGATCCGTCTGTCTGTCTGTCCGTCTGTCACCAGGCTGTATCTCATGAACCGTGATAGCTAGACAGTTGAGTTTCTCACAGATGATGTATTTCTGTTGCCGCTATAACAACAAATACTAAAAACAGAATAAAATAAATATTTAAGTGGGGCTCCCATAAAACATACGTGATTTTTTTGTCGTTTTCTGCGATAATGGTACGGAACCCTTCGTGCGTGAGTCCGAATCGCACTTGGCCGGATTTTTTTGATGTTTAGATATTGATAGCTATCAAATTTAGGTTGCTAATTTAACTTGATCCATCTTCCCCTTTTTTAAGCTTCTTCATTTCTTTTAATAATACTTAATGGTTGTTTTATTTTTCTAGAGCTCGGAACCAGTTCCACTGAGGAGCAATGTGGAGGTTTCCTGGCTGAAGTTGTAGACGGCGTGTGTGGATGCCCAGCTAACGTGTACTTCGATGAGAATATGAGGGACTGTGTTAAAGGTAATAATTTACGTTTGAGATTGCGTGGGTAACTCTATTCTATGAGCGATAATGCTATTGTCCAATGCTTTTTCGTTCAAAAAACTACGTGACACTTTGGTACAACATCTCATAAACTTTGGACTTTTCGATATTCGTTGTTGTTGAGGTTGGTTTTCCCCAGATATATTCGTCTAAATGTGAGAAGTGATGCATCATCTTCCTGCCCTTGTACCATGTTACTTGGGGTCGGTGCACGCGTTTTCTTCTTCCATACCGACAGGGGACAGGGCGCTATTACTGACTCCCTTTTCTTTCATATCAATCTTTACTCACTAACATTAACATTAGAAACGGGATATTTACCATGTTTACTGGTTTTTGCGAGTTCCCGATATTTCGGTGCTGTTGCAAGCACCATGATCACGGATAAACTGAAAAGTCATTGCGGGTGGGTGTTTATGAGGAGACATATCGGTCTACACTCTTTCTTGTTCGTTTTTTGCACTCGGTACCGCTACCACTGTCACTCACAACTCGATTCTGATCCCGACACACGAAACTCACTGTGTCCGCTCGCGAACTTTTTTCTGCACTATTTGGGGTTTTACACAGCTGCACCACTGGATACACACACACACACACACACAGTCCATACATCTTTACTTTGGCCTTCCTCTCCCTCTCCATCCATCCACATTTATACTCATAACTCTTTTAGTAACATGCGTTTCATCCCTCCTCATCACATGACCATACCAGGACAAACGGTTTCCCTTCAACTTTTCTGCCACTGGCGCCACTTTCAAACTTCCTCTAATATACTCATTTCTCACTTTATTCAATCTCGTAACGCCGCACATCCATCTCAAAGTTCTCATCTCTGCTACATGCAATCTCTTTTCACAGCCCAACATTCTGATCCATACAGTATGACAGGTCTAATCACGGACTTGTAGATTTTCCACTTTAACTTGAGGGGCATCCGTGGGTCGCAAGTTGTTCCAGTGACCTGTCGCCATTTCATTCATCCTGAGTTGATCCGATGCGTTACGTCTCGGTCTACCTCGCCATCCCCTTGGTCAAGCGACTCTAGGTACCGGATGTCTAATTGTGGAAAGCGGTGCGCGAGATGAAAATCCAACAATCAATTCATTTTGCTTACAAGGCTTAACGCAACTCTGGTGGAAAAGGTCTAGTGGTGGTCTACTGGAGTAGTGTGCGAGGGATGCGAGCGAGGAATGCGTGCACAGCTAAAAAGAGTACTGTATTCATTCTCACACCATTCAGCTACTCAACGTTTCACATATTCACCACGCATCCTCGCACCGCGCAAGCTCCACGTATGTCTACTACTAACTACATTGCATGGTAGAAAAAAAACCGTCCAAGCAATTCGTTTAGTCTTGACCAGAAAGATTTATGTTCATGTGTGTGAGTGTTTTAATTTTAATATTTCTTTGTGTATTGTTTTATCTTGGTGTACAATGTAAAGTATATATAAATACGTAAATAAAAAAGCATTTTTACAAAAAAATACTACCGACTTCCAAATAAGAAAACTAGAAAGTGAAAAATAACTTTATTTTTGGAAGTCTGTGTCTTTGGTAGGTACCAAATTTTTAAGTTATGGACACCGACTTCCAAAAATAAAGTTATTTTTCACTTTCTAGTTTTCTTATTTGGAAGTCGGTAGTATTTTTTTGTAAAAAAGCTTTTTATTTTTCACTTTTTAGTTGTACCTACCTAATAGGGAAGTAGTTAAGTAAGTACCTATAACGACAGAATAGATTACCCGAATAACATGAAAAATTAATATAACCGGTGAAATGAGAGATCTGCATACCCCTTTCGAGCGTACTGGCGTGATGTTATGTTATGAAATAGTATAAACAATAAACAGACATTCGTTTGCAGCAATCCTGAGAGATTTGCCGTTATTTATTGAAGAGTTATGTTGTATATCTCCGAATTTCTTTATCAGATCTTCACCAAATTAAAATGGGAACAATTTCGGAATATAATCTTTCAAACAAAAAAAGAATTTTCAAAATCGGTCCACAATTGATGGAGATATCGGTGAACATACATTACATAATGTCGAACATAGAACCTCCTCCTTTTTTGGTAGTCGGTTAAAGATAGAGACTTTGATCAACTGGACCGTTCCCTTAGTGTTTTTCAACATAAGTACTACTTCGATTAGTGAACTCCTTCTAATATACCTCTTAATTCCAGCGACCCGCTTCATCACGGATGCCTGCGTGTCGGACGCCATGTGCCACACGTTCGGCGCCGCCAGCGTCTGCGGTGAACCCTGGGGTCTGTGGGGCTTCAGGAACTGCGAGTGTATCCCGGAGCAAGCTGTGTGGGATAGTGATAGGAATATGTGCAGGTTGTTTGCTGGTGAGTAATTTAACATCTAGTCTTAGCGGAGAAATTCCGGAGGGAATAACAAAAAAACTATTACCCCGACTTGGGGATCGAACTCGATCTTTGTGCTCAAAAACGTTTACAATCATCAAGGGACCGATTCAAAGAAGCCCACAGCTAAAATCAATTTACCTAGCCTTTTCCCCAACCATATTGGGGACGGCTTCCAATCTAACTGGATTCAGCTGAGTACCAGTGTTTTACATGGAGCGACTGCCTATCTGGTCTCCACAACGCAGTCACTGGGTAACACGGTACCCCTTAGCAAGACTGGTGTCAGATCTCAGGCTTCTGACTACTCGAAACGACTGTCAAAGATCTTCAAATGACAGCCGGTGACAGCCATGTGATCTGCCTTAGCCTCTTCTCAACTTTATTGTGGTCAACTTGCAGTGTAAACGAATGCAGCAGCATACCATACCAGTACTGCCTGTCTGATCTATACAAAGATTGAATTTATTTAATAAATTCAGATTTTTTTAGAAAAACATTCTTCAATCCGTTTTTTTTCATAGTAGATAAATTTTAATGAAAAATGTTAGTTAATCCGATGAAATAAATCATAAGCTTTTAGAAATAATAAACATAATTCAAATCGAGCCAATAACATCGGAGATATTGCAAAAACATTATAGCAAGGTCAAAAATTTTATAACATGTAAAATATTAAAGATAATTTTTCATGAATATTCTGAAAAATACGGGCGCCCATGGGCGGCATTGTGTATGTAACCTATTTTGTCCTACAGGGTAAATATCTATCTCGCCTTTTTCCACACAATTCTGTCCTCTGCTAGTTTGTGATAAAGCAGGGCAAAGGCCTCTTCTCATACAGAGAAGACACGAGCGTTAATCACCACGTTTGTTAAAGACGGCTTGGCGATTTCAAACTTATATTAACTATAAGCACTGTTTTTACCCGACTGCCGAAGGAGGGTAATGTGTTTATCAGTCTATGTATGTATGTATGTATGTATGTTTGTTCCTATGTGGCGTTCCAGAGACCAAACGCGTTGATCGATTTTGATGATTCATACGTCAATCGATTCGTCTTAACCCTGCGAGTGTCATAGGCTACATTCATCATGCTGTGCAGTCGGAGGATACATATTCGCGAGCTGGCTGACCAAAACCAGATGTATCCTCCGACTGCACAGCATGATTTTCTTCTTGTTTACATCTTTTTAGTTCGCTTTTTAAGCAGTCGGGTATTTTGACTTTTTTAATTAACTTTTTTATTCATGATAAACTTATATTATATTCTGTCATATTTTTCCCAGGTATCGGGGAAAACTGTGATATTGACAGTGATTGCTTGGCTGGCAACCTGGAGATCCTGTGCGTGGCGAACGAGCAGGGTCAGGGGATCTGCACGTGTCCCGAGGGCACCACCAACATTGATGGACTGTGCTTGACCAGTGGACTGTGTAAGTCATCATCATCATCTTCATTTCAGTCATCATCATTACTGCTGAACATAGACTTTCCCAGTGTTGCCACATTGACCGGTCCCGTGCGTCTTGCATCCAGCGGATTCCCTCAACTTTAATCAGGTCATCGATCTACTTAGACGCTACCTAGACGCAACCTAGACGCTACCTACAAGCTACCTACAAGCTACCTACAAGCTACCTACAAGCTACCTACAAGCTACCTACAAGCTACCTACAAGCTACCTACAAGCTACCTACAAGCTACCTACAAGCTACCTAGACGCTACCTACACGCTACCTAGACGCTACCTACAAGCTACCTAGACGCTACCTACACGCTACCTAGACGCTACCTAGACGCTACCTAGACGCTACCTAGGCGCTACCTAGACGCTACCTAGTAATGCTTCTGGTTCGCGGTCACCACTCCAGAACATTTCTGCCCCACCGGCCATCCGTTCTGCGAGCTATGTGCCCTGCTCACTGCCACTTAAGTTTGGTAACTCTTCGGGCTATGTCGGTAACCCTGGTGCTCCTGCAGATTATGTGAGTAGATAGGTATTATTAGTGAGAACTGGTCAGTGACAGTTTTGTTGGTAACCTGGAGATCCTATGCGTGGCGAACGAGTAAGTTCAGGGGAACCACACGTGTCCGGAGGGCACCGCCATATGGATTGTGTCTGGCCAGTAGATTGTGTGACTAGATTAGAACACACAAGCTTAATCAGCCATAATAACTCAGAATTACTGACCAAATTAAAATAGTACATTTCGTGTCGACCATAAAAAGTCGAGATTTTAACACGAGCGATGTAGCCAATTTCGACGTAAGCCGCAGGCGAATGTCGAAAGCTACATGCGAGTGTTAAAATAAAGCCTTTTTATGCGAGACACGAACGATTCTTTTTCCACTACCTGATGAGCTTACTTAATTAAATGCAAATAAGTTCCAAAACAATTTATTAGAAACGTTCAGACTAAAAACCACAGACTATATACACACACAACGCGCGCTTTTTCGAGAGGTAACAGGTTCAGTATCATTCTGCCGGATGGGGCGGTGGAAAAAGCACGGGCGTAGCGCCAGAATGCATCTACCAACAATAGCCTATTCAGATACGTACCTTTTTTTCTTTAAATTGCAAATTGTTTCACTCGTACTTGGCCACCAAAAAGAAAATAATTACGTTGTAGTTACATAATGATATCAAAACTCCATACTAAAGTCATTTCGTAACTGTTATGTAATTTTGTTTTTTATTTATTTTTATTTTATAATCTTATGTCTAAATGTTCATATTGCGAAACGAATTTCTTAGGCAATGTGATAATAGCTAGCTATAGCTATTAAAGAGGTGCTGAAAGAAAAGTCTTACAAAAATTATTTTATGGATGGAGACATACTCTACAAAGGCCCTGGCAAATTGTTGGTTATACCTAAAAAATTTGAAAAGGAGATTATAGTGCGAATCTATGGTAATGGACATTTTTCAAAGAGAAAAATGAAAGATTTAATATGTCGAGATCGTACATAAAAGATTTAGCGGTAGTGGAAAAAGTAATTTTCAAACACATTTACTCGAAAACTGGCTCGTATTGCCCCGCTTTTAGGCTCAATGCTGTGTATTTCAAGAGCAGTGCGTTTCATTTTTCATATCTGTACTCGTGCAAAAAAAATGTGTGGCGCGCCCGGTATTTAGCAGAATCTGCAAGCCATACAAATCCATTTTTCACAATAATTTGTAACTAAACATTACGTTCTCTGCCCACTTTTATCGAAATACACAATATTGTAAATATATTTTTAAATAACCACTTTTAAAAGTCAAATAATATGAGTTTCATATCTGAATGGAATCATAGAAACACCAAATAGATGGCGGCGAAAATCACAAAATTCACTCTCAACTTGCGTAGCAATCTTCGTAGACCCTTCGTAGCACTCGTAGGCAATTTGCTACGAGGTACTACGAAAGTCGTTCATATGTTTGACTTCAATTGTTTTTTGTTCCAGCGCTGGGCGATGAATGTCAAATGACTCAGGAGTGTACGGAGACTGAACACACCATCTGTGGTGAGGAGGGGCGATGCTCCTGCGGCGTTGGGTATCAAGAACGTGAAGATGTCTGTGCTCCTAGTAAGTAAACAGTCGTTAAGTTTGTTACCAACATTATTTTTTAAACAAAGAAGTATTACATTTTCTTAATATTTAGTTGGGATAATTAATGAGTTTACACAAGCACAACCCATGGATTTCGATAACTCTCTTAATTATATATAACATTATTACAAAGCATATCATACTAGTGTTAGTAGAACTACCATCGACCACATAGCCACTAGACGCCTAATGCTTGATCTAATACATCAAAACAATTCTGTCAACTAGCTGAGGTATGAGGCACGGGAGTACTGCGCTCTGATTGGTCCCTTACCAAGGTCATGCGCCTCATTAAGGGTGGGACAGGTTTCAATAAAACCAGGAAGGTATCGATATTTTATAAATAGTATTAGTACTTATTTTTATTTTATTAAAATTACCTTCTTTATTATTAATTATACGGCGTTTTAACATTTCAGTAATAAAATAAAATGTTAAATCCAAAAAAAAACAAAATTCTTAAGGAAACATACTTTTTTCGGTTGTTGGTTCTTAAATATAGTAATATATTAGTAAAAAACGTAATCAAAACATCGTTTCACAATTGATAAACTTTTTAATTTAATGTCTTTATTTGTAAGGTTTCTAGTTCTATCGATAACAGATTTGGTCATAGGATATGGTGCATCACTAGTTCTATTTACGAAATTATAGAGGAGAAGAGATAGCGAAAAAATTACTTTAAAAAGAAAGAGACGCAAACATGCGGTGGGCGTTTTCACCTACAAACTTGACCAGTATAATATGAACTCCGACAAATAATATCAGAAAATGTTTATGTAACTATTAAATTATCAATGAAATGTTATGCCATTTTTCCGGAAACTTGAAGTCTGGATGTCGTTACCATACCAACGTATTGTTCAAGAGGCCATTATAATATTTATGAAATATTTTTTTTGTTGACGTACGCGGAAGTGTTTACGGCTCACAGAAGTGGTCGCTACTCCTATATTTCAATGTACTCTGTGGTCGCTACTAATTCGAAATTGTCGAGTGGCGATCTTTATTACCTGTATATGATCTTTTAGTCATATGTGTTGACAGATATCGCTCGCCTGTTATTAGGCGTCTAGGGGCTGTGTGGTCGCTGAGAACCACTAACAAAGTTAGCATTTCGCACTAACACTATTGGACTACGTAAAGGCTGCTTCTGGATGTGCCTTTTACCACTATTAATTATAGGCGTAATGCTTTTCTTATAAGAAGCGTTCGAAGTTTCAATGATGTGTCTTCTGAGCACGATGTTGACTTATTTTGCACTAAGATAAGCACAGCAAGGACGCTCTTAGCCAAATAATTTTTTTGTGAACAATGCACCGGCTAGTGGTTCTCTAACTAATATTTAGTAACATAAGTAAATAAATAGGAATAACATACTTATTTATGTACAGATCGGACTGTAACAGTTCGGCTTTTACTTAATCGATATGCTATATATCTGTGGAGGCTTGTTATTAGCAACTTGATAATATGTTGTGGTTACCTATTATTATTTGTAATTAGACTGTAAGCCTTCTTAAAACTAATAAAATTCCAAAACCAATTCGATAATATTGTATTTTTAATCGTATCGGTTATTTTAATGGTATTGTTTTAATAATAATTTAATTTGACTTTTTACTTAATTTCTATTAATTGTTTAGTTTTTTAGGATAAATAATTATTCAATTTTAGTTTAATCAAAATTTATTTCATTATTTTATTTTATATTGTTTTATTATGATTTTAATTGTTTTTTTGTAAATGATGTGCATGCCTGTAAGTGACTTACACATGATTTTTTGTATATGCTTCATTGTAATATTAATGTGTAAAAAGTCGTTGGTGTGCCTTATTAATTAATAAATAAATAAAATAAAATATTTGGGAAAAATCCGGTCGAGATTTCTTCAAGGACTCAAATAATTATTGAAAGAGGCCTGGTGCTTTAGACTTTGGCATGGTGAATTTAATTCATTCATATAATAAGTATGTTATTCTGTGCAATTTATGGGTTAGGTTAGCTATAGCTAGGTTATTTTTTTTTTTTTGTAATTTTGTGTTTGTGACTTGTGGCGTCATATTGGAACAAACTGTAAAGATGTTATAATTGGTGATTATTTTTATTTTATTTTATTTATTAGGGAAAACAAACAATTACACACCGTATATGATTAACAAATAATTGTACGAGACTACATTAGTGTGCAACTAACAACGTTATGCACATCTTATATAAATTAAAATTGGAAGATACACGCACGAGTGCAATACTAATAAACAATATATTACACTAAACAAAAAATTAAAAACAAAATCTACAAATACAGAAATAAGTAACTTAATTAAGTTTAATTAATTCTCACAGTTGCTGATGGCTTTAATGATTTCATTTCGAAATTTACTTGCTGAGCATGAAAACAAATCTAAAGTTGAGAAGTTGTTAAGTTTGGCAAATAATTATAATACCCTATGGTATTATAATTATTTGCCAAACGACGCAAATGACAGTTCAGTACTAACGTATCTGATATATCACACTTAAAACAAGACCAAGTATATTTTATTGAATGGAATTTCTTCTCGTACTTGATGTGAACAAAAAGTTTAGAACACTTAATTCAAACTGAACTAATTCCTAAATTTTATTTAAACAAATACAAGAATAAGGGGGGGGGGGCACTTTGAAGGGGGACTTGAAAGTGGCCAAATCTAGGAATTAGTTCAGTTAGAATTAAGTAGAAATGCCGTGGATGATAAAACGCAAAATACTTGTTTAAACAAGAACAATATTAAGGTACATAATATACATATTTTCGTATGTATGGTACCGGTATTCATCATTGTTTTTTTTTTGTTTTTAAACTTTGCCCCGCACTAGTAATTGCTTTCTGTATCATGTGTTCAAACGCACCCGCGTTTACAAACATATAAACTCACATACACAACACCCAGAGCCGGAACAACTATCGGTAGGTCATACAAATACTTTTCCCGTGCGGGAATCGAACCTGCGACACACAGCGCAGCAGTCAATCGCTCAACCACTGCGGCAACTGCGCGCCTTTCATCGAGATTTTTCTTGAAAAATTGAGCAACGTTCTAAAGTCTTCCTTTTCTCCCCAGCTATCGGCAGCCCATGTCTGCTCGACGCAGACTGTGCCATAGAGCATACAGTCTGTCACAGCAACGCTGATGTCAACACCTGTCAGTGTGATCAACAGTTTTTGGAGTACAGTGACACGTGCTGGCCTAGTAAGTTATTTTTAATAGTTTCCGTTATTGCAGAGGAACGGTACGAACAGGATGAAAAGTATCGTATGTTAGGACATTGGATACCTACTAATGACACTATTTACCTTGTGATCCCGCCTGTGTTAGTTTTTTCATTCAAGTGATTGATTATGTAGACATCCGCAAGATAACCAAGGTTAAAGATATAGCCCGAAGAATTGTCAAACTTTAGGGGCAGCTGGGGCCGAAAAGTTCTGAAGTAACGACCGCGAAACGGTAGACGTTGCGTTGGCACGCTTCTCTCTAGATGGACTGATGACCTTGTGATGGAAGGATCCGCTGGAAGCGAGAAGCATGGAATGTGGAGACACTTGGGGGATGCCGATGTCCAACAGTGGGTGTCTTACGGCTAAAA
This sequence comes from Anorthoa munda, assembly GCA_945859665.1. Taxonomy (NCBI): domain Eukaryota; kingdom Metazoa; phylum Arthropoda; class Insecta; order Lepidoptera; family Noctuidae; genus Anorthoa; species Anorthoa munda. Next base: position 46,843,903 of record OX243895.1, on the reverse strand, counting down.
TGATATATAATAGATTAACATAAACTTATATCATAATCCTCCTCATCATATCAGCCGAAATACGTCCACTGCTGCACACAGGCCTCCCCCTAGCGTCGCCACTAAACTTATATGTAGACTTTAAATTTTTTAATAACTTATAGTAGGAAGCAAAGGATCATCTTTCAAATTGTGAGTAGACCAGTGGTAATCCAAAGTTAACAGCCTCGACTCATGAGATATAGGCCGTGTAGGTTCGAATTGTTTGTGCTTTATGCAATTTATTTCATAAACTGTACTGCCTAAACTGAAAAGGAAAACATCGGGAGGAAATCAGCATATCTTGTATATGCTGAACCAATAATTCAAAAACGTGACATCCACCAAAACCGTTTGATGGATTACTGTCCTTCCTTGCTCTCTCATAAGGAGAAGTCCTGTTTCGCAGCAGTAGAAACAATACTAAACATTTATACCAAAGTACGCTAAAGTATTATTCCTACTATATTTGATTTATTTATTTAAATACAATTTGCCTTGTTCTCAGGACTGTCAGACTACACTGAGGAATGCGAGGTCGCCCTCCAATGTACCGAGTCGTTGGGCAGCGGGAGCAACTGTACCAACAATACGTGCACATGCAGTGATGACTACCACTTCAGAGATGGACGCTGCTGGCCTAGGACTGGTGAGATTATCTTTGTTTTTACAAGCTTTTATTAAACTGATCTTGTTGGTTAGTTTGTTTGTATATGTGGGTCAAATCTTGCAACTGAGTTATTGGTTATTCCCAACCGATTGTACTGAAAAACTTTCACGTTTCAAAGTCATATTCAAATTTCTTTATTTCATTTAAGCCAGCGGTATTTTCAACGTCAACAATTTAAATGTATAAGTAGAGTCTATCGTCCATTTGGAAAAGTAGCTTGTTATGGAGAAGAACGGACAAGGAACTTCACACTTACTCTTTAAAAAAAAATGTTTTACAATCGTTACATACATATATTAATTCATATTCGTGAAAGACGATGCACCCAGACTAACACTACTATAGTACGTATAGATATAAAATATTACAAACACTAACAGGTAAATTCATTCATTTGATAAATAGGAACATGGTTCTCACATACTTACAAATATTGCAAACGTAGGTAAAATACCTAATTCAACAACAACAACGGAACAGTGTGCGAGTCAATTTCTTAAACAAAAAGAGAAGAAAAAAAAACAATACTATAATGTATGAATGAATATATAGATTAACCAGTTTGATTTTGTCTACACTAAAGATTGCCCTACGGAGCAGGACCAGCATGTTTGCAAGCATTTTTATCTTGAATATAATCATCTAATTTGTAATATGCTTGTTTAGAAAGTATGCTTTTAACTAAAGTTTTAAATTTTCTTTCATTTAGTTTTAATATATCACAAGGTAATTTGTTATAGAATTTAACACTGGTTTGCTTTGGATGACAATGCACAGTTAGTAAGCTAGCTATTTATATACCGCTTGAGATACTCCGCAACCGCGGATGTCAAGCTCTGCATATCCGCTAAGATGGCTTCCGTTAGATCCCTAGTTCCTACTAATATCTTGTACTAGCTTTTCGCCGCGGCTTCGGTCCTGTAGCATAGCCCACAGTTCGCCAGCATTTTTCCAGGATAAGATGTGATAATGTAAGTGTTCTTCGTTTTTCATCCTGAAATATGCGGGCCTGAATATACTTATATATTAATATCCTGAAATAGGAGTGGAGCCGCGAGATATTTTAATATAGAGTCTAACTTTTTCCAGAGGTTTATTCCCATAAAGTTTTATGGGAGCCTTCCTATGAATACCTCAGGGATAGTGTAGCGTTCTATCACGGAAATAATTTTAGTCATTGTACAGTGACAATGACCTAATAACCTGACTACACACAAAACCTGCATCGCACAAGCAAAGTTTTCGGCGCGATTTGAACACATATCTACAACAGTCCGACACCACAAACCACAAAACTGCGAATTAACGCGATGCGAATTCGCAACGCAGAAAACAGCTAAGCAGTAAACAGCGACAAGCTCGTAGATTTTTACGATGCGACGTCGCACCGCAGTTTTGTGTTTGGGCCCTTTACAATTCCGCTTGTTAATTTGATATAATTTTTTTTCTTACTCTAAAGTCGCCATGACACTTTTCAAATGACAGCTGTCTGTCCAGCCATTTTGATTTTTGTTTTTCGAATGTTTTTACTATCTGTGCTATGAAGTTCCGGTTGGAGTGTAGCCTTAGGGGCACTATGGCGCGAGGACTTAGAAAAATTATCGTTTCTTTTTCGTTTTTTTTTTTTGTAATTTTCCAATTTTCTTGCAGTTTCGGGTTAACCTTGACCATAAAAACCAAGTCCCAAAAATTTTTTATATACCAATTTTTTTTTTTTTCTCTGCTTCTCATAGTGCCCCTAAGCGTATACTCCAACTCCTGAAACTTCGCCCCTAAGACGACCCACTGACCGAAGTTCCTACTTACGATTAATATTTTCTTTCATTTGTTTCCAGGTCTATTCGAAACATGTACCAGAAGCAGTGAATGTTACCTGGGCGACTTAACTAACAGAGTTCAGTGCAGGAACAGTATGTGTCAGTGTTCCTTCGACTTCCCTTACTCAGAAGAGCTTCAAACATGTAGTAAGTATCTTTTAAAACACATGCGTATCTAACACTTATATTCCAGAAGACTTTTTGAAAGTACATACCTTCACTCCAATCAGTTGCTAGACGACGAAAAAAGCCTCTCGATTACTGTCAATAAATATCAAGCTAAAACTGTCAATTTGATCGAGAAAGGTGTAGCCGAGTGGAGGAAATGTTTAAGAATATAGAGAGCCTGTTTTCACTGAAGTTTTTAAGCAGAGATGACAAAATGTACCTACAGGCATCTATGCTACATAAGTACACTCTCATTTATCAAGTTCAGCACACATCACCACCAGGCTTCCTGATACCCCACAAACATATGCCTCTTCATCTGGACGTGGACTGCAGTGGTCTAACGAGTTCTACAACCCAGTTGCCGGAAAAGACGGCTACTTTTGACAATCCCACCGCACTATTACCAAACCCCTGCAACTCCTGAAAGCCAGAATCAACAGTGGCGACAACCAGAAAAGCGTCAAGGCAATGAAGCTTGACTAAGTCCCGGGGAATGAATTTAACTGTCTTGGATCCCGCAACGAAATTAATCAGATAAGAATAACGGAGGAGTAGGAAAACAAAAACATAATTTCCACTTCCCTCCATATCAAGCAGGAGACAGAACAAACAAGGCTAATAGGTACAAAGGGTCTCTTACAACTGGGATAAATCCAGTTGCCTAGCACCATGGATAAAAATTAACATTAATAATAAATGTGTCCTAACATTGTGAGCTTTTGGAACGAAGTTCCTTATCGCGTTGCGAAAGGAGGCTAGACGGAAAAAATTAAGACCAAAAGTTGTAACGACACTTTTTGCTATAGTATAGTTGTATGGTTGTAAGCCGTGCGGCGTGCGCGTGTTTCTCTGTCTGTCTTTCTCTCTCTGTCATAGAAAGCAAGCCAGTTATTTTCGTTTCGTTATTTTCAACAACAACAACTCAACAACAACAACAACAACTTTGCAAGTCATCTCAATAGCAAAGGATATAATAACTGGATCTAAAAATCAAGAACAAGAAGCTTCTATTAGATTACAACTACACTAAATATCGGTCATCGATACTGGGGGATTACCTTACCAAATCACTTTTGTAAAAGGAATGTATTACTTTACCACAACAAACATCGATGTAAGTGATGGATTAGTTAATGGTGCCGTTGGTGATATATATATATATGTGTGTGTGTGTGTGAATGTATATATGTACAATTTTTTCGCTTTTTTATTTCAATAGCGATTCAACTAAAGCATCAACTACTGAAGTACAAACTATAACATCAAGGAAACAGCAAATACACAAAGATGTAGACAATATCGTGAGAGAAAGAAATTACAAAATACAATGGTACAAAACATAACTGCAGAGAGATCAGATGAATGTAGTGAGACTGATCAATTACAAGCTAAAAAACCTAAAACTAATGCAGAAAGAAGAAAAAAACATTACGAAGCGCAGAAATTAAAGAAACAAGAAAGTAAAAAAATACCTAAAACTGTTAAACAAAAAAATAAAGAATATTACGATAGGAAACTTCGTTCCATCCGGGTGTCCCTTGACACCTCTCAAGTTTTTTATATTTGATTCCAATAATAAGTATGGCAAAAACGCTTGAACGCACAGAAATTTGTTCTAGTTTCCACAAGGTCCGTATAATAAGAGACGATTGTTAAAGATGTACGAATGCCAGCCGGCTCCGACGACTTAGCTTGTTTTTGAAGGAACAAGTTTTTCTGGTCAATCCTGCAGGCATAAATCTTGGCAAGCGTATCGTAACTTGGTGTATCGGTCCTTGTTTCAGCCCCGTTCAATCAATCTGGAATTATTTTTCATCAAATTTTTTCTTTGTTACAGCCGGACCCGGTGGCCTTGTATCCATCCCCGGATCTGCCTCTGTGGCTGTTAGCAGTATCTTCACGATAGTCGCAGGCGTATATTACGCTATGTTACATTAAAAATATTACACAAAACTTGGTACTCAGACGTTATTTCAAAATTATCAATCATTAACTATAGTTGACTAGCATTTCTTTGGGTCAATAGTAGATAATGGTTAATTTATTATTAAGTGATATTTCTAAATGTATGCTGCAGAGTAATAAAAAGAAAGAAAGCAAAATATTTATTATTGTAAATACAAAGATAACGACTAGCAAAATAAATGTTGACAACATAAACAATAGAATAATCGAAACGAGAGAGAGTGAGAAAGTTATTGTAAGATTAATTTAATTTGTAAATATACTCAACACTTTTTATTTTTATATATTTGTGTTTTATTTCATCAAGAACATTTAATAAAGCTGTAGAAAAGTCGTTTTTTTATACCGAAAATATTTCCAAAAAACGCAGCCAGGGTGTTAAACGCCAACAGAACACATTGCCAGCATTTTTGGATTTTTAATCTGTTTGTCTGTTTACACGCATCATGTAAAACGTACGAAACAAATGTGGATAAATTTTATACATATAAAATGTGCGTAGGTAACTTGAAGTATTACTTCGGTTCGCTCTATCAAAAGTTAGATGAATTTAAAGTGTTCAAGAAGCCAAATATCACAACACACGCAATTCAGGTACTCGGACAGTTGAATTCCATATTCGATAGATGGCGTTGTGAATTTGACGCTATTTTCTGAATGGCGGTGTTAAGATTCTCCGCGAAGATTGTGTAAAAAAATAATTGGTAAGTAGATAGGGTAGGTAGCACGGTAAGAGGGGTAGGGTAGGCAGTTGACGGGAGCGAAGCCGCGGTCACAGCTAGTCAAGAATACGAAGAGCCAACGATACCCCTTAGAAAGCTGCCAGATATCGGGCTGAACTATTTAAAGCGCAGGTACCCCTGAGCAACTGATTTTAAAATGAGAATCACGTCTAAACGGCAATTTTTTTGGAAATGATATATTTTACATTAGACTATTTTCTTAAAAATTTGATCTATGAAAAGTTAGAGTTTTAATTGTATAACATCATCATCATCATCATTTCAGCCGAAAGACGTCCACTGCTGGACATGGGCCTCCCCCAAGCGTCTCGCATCCAGTGCCTTCCCACAACCTTAACCAGGTCATCGGTTCACCTAGTGGAAGGCCTTCCAACGTATCGTTCGCGGTCGCCATTCCAGAGCTTTTCGGCCAAATCGGTCATCCGTTCTGCGAGCAATGTGCCCTGCCCACTGCCACTTAAGTTTGGCAATTCTTCGGGCTATGTCGATAACTTTGGTTCTCCTGCGGATATCCTCATTTCTGACATGATCACGCAAGGAAACGCCGAGAATAGCCCTCTCCATTGCCCTTTGGGTGACAAAGCTTTCGACCACGTTTCAGTCCCATAGGTGATCACTGGCAACACACACGGGTCATAGACTTTTGTCTTGAGACACTGCGGTAAATTGGACGAAAAGATACCACGCAACTTCCCGAACGCCGCCTAGCCAAGTCGGATTCGACGGTTGACCTCTTTCTCGAAGTTAGACCTACCCAACTGGACCGTTTGTCCCAGGTAGACATAATCGTCTAAAACTTCGAGTGTAGAGTCTCCGATCTTGATAGGAGAGGGTGACCCATGAGCTTTCACCATGACCTTGGTTATGTCCATGTTCATTTTAAGATCCACTCTTTCGGAAGCTCTACTGAGGTCATCGAGCATTGTACTGAGGCTTTCCATGGTTTCAGCCATGACCACTATGTCGTCGGCAAACCGAAGGTGAGTGATGTACTCACCATTGACGTTGATGCCAAGCCCCCTCCATTCCAGAACCTTGAAGACATCTTCCAGCGTAGCAGTGAACAGTTTCGGAGAAATGACGTCTCCCTGTCTCACGCCGCGCTGGAGAAGGATTGGTTTCGAGGTCTGATCCTGAAGACGGACTGACGTTTGATGGTGGCGTTTTTGTACAAACTCTTCAACACCTCATTGTACCGGTAGTCGATCTGGCACTGTTGGAGAGACTGCAGTACAGCCTAAGTCTCGACCGAATCGAAGGCTTTCTCGTAGTCCACAAACGCTAAACAAAGAGGCAGGTTATACTCTTTGGTCTTCTTTATGACCTGCCGCAGCGTATGTATGTGGTCTACGGTGCTAAAGCCTTTTCTGAATCCGGTTTGTTCGTGAGGCTGGAAATCGTCAAACCTGCGCACGAAACGATTCGTGATGACTCTTGAATACAACCTGTAGACATGGCTATTATGGCTAAGAAGTGAGATGAGCCTATGGTTCTTCAGCCGGGAATTATCGCCCTTCCTGAAGAAGAGTACCACCACACCCCTGCACCATGCCTGTGGCGTTTTGCCCTCGAGTATGACGGAATCAAACAGCTTCTGAAGGGCCTTAAGGACCGGTTTCCCACCCGCCTTCAGGAGTTTGGCCGTGATTACGTCATCAACCGGTGCCTTGTTGTTTTAAGCTGTTTCAGAGCCATCCTAATCTCATACAGGCTGATGTCCGGGATATCTTCGGTATAGCTTGGGTCGTTTGCTAGACTCGCAACGGGCTTGCTGATTGATGTGTACAACTGCCCATAGAATGTCTCGATTGCCCTCAGAAGCGCCGGTTTGGCGGATACGATCCTGCCATCGTTGGTCTTCAGTCTCGTGAGCTGGCTCTGCCCAATAGCCAAATTCCTTGAAAACACCTTAAATCTCGGCTCGGTATTAAAGCGGCGGAGGTCTCTTTTCAAGGATTTAGAGATCTGTCTATTGAGCTGCCGGAATTTGCCGGTGTTTGTAAAGGGTCTTTCAACAAGGACGGGTCGATGTTAAAATTGAATAAAACAAGATGTGTGTGAGATATTAACGAAATTTATTTTTACCCGACTGCCGAAGGAGGGTAATATGTTTATCAGTCTATGTATGTATGTATGTAAGTATGTATGTATGTATGTATGTATGTATGTATGTATGTATGTATGTATGTATGTTTGTTGCTATGTGGCGTTCTAGAGTAAGTTAATTTTTTTTTGAATTAGGTACATTTAAACATATAAGTATTTTATATTTTTGTAATCACCTCTTAAAACCCTTTATTTTGATACCTCCACACGATGGTTTCAGAAGAAAAAAAATTTTTGCCCCCACAATATGGCGCCCAAAATCCGCCATTTTTCTATTTTCCAATTTTAATGTAGCCAGTGCCACTCGCAGGGTTAAGACGAATCGATTGACGTGAGAATCATCAAAATCGGCCAACGCGTTTGGTCTCTAGAACGCCACATAGGAACAAACATACATACATACATAGACTGATAAACACAATACCCTCCTTCGGCAGTCGTGTAAAAAACTACCGAATTTTGTGTTGCGCGGTGCGAAACGAGTGCGCGTGTTGTTCCCTTAATGTCGTTGGCGACTGTCATCGTCTTAAGATTTACGATTGACAGCCGGGACCAACAGCGTATTGTGCTATTCGAGGCACGGAGGTGTTTCGGAATGAATTGAATAGTCACCCATCCACGGACCGACCTCGACAAGTGTTGCTTAACGTAGAAGATCGACCCGTATGTTTTACTTACCACGATTGGCTGTTATTATTTACCACGAGCTCAGTTAACGCTAATGTCCCTTAATAAACCCTTTCGGGCCATTGCCATTTCTTTAAAATTTTACATTTCTTCAGTATTTCACGTTCTTATCACTTTGAAGCAATCTTTTATACCTAATACATTTTTAATATACTTTTTGTCATGTAATTAATTATAGAAAAAGTAATATAATTTGACATTTTCGTGCATAAATGTGATTAAATATCAATTAAGGGTGCCCTGTACGAGGTTTTTTTTTAATTATAGCTAAGAATGTACTTAGCTGTTACCAGTTGGCGGCCAGCGACGATGTTTGTAATATAACTTCAATAATTAACCGCTCCTTTTGTGAATCCTACTATCCCATCCATGGGCGTACTGAGCTTCTGGCCTAGGCGGGGGAGGGGGGGGGGGCAAGTTAGATTTTTTTAGGTCAGATCGTCCGCGGCTGTTTTGTCATACACACTACACAAACACACCTACATGAAACATTACTAGTAGTGTAGTGTGTAGAGCAAACAGCCGCAAATGAACCTGCTTTATAGGTAGTTAAATAAATAAAAGGAAATTTTCGAATCTCCATATCTATCTTTATTATTGCTCAGCAGAATGTATGTGCGTGTCAAAATCATAACACAATAGGTATCAATCAGACATATTTCTATATTTTGTTATAGACACCGAATGAATATTTTTTAACCACCTACGTTTGGTTTAGTTTTAACTCCTTCAAAACAATAACATGTCTAATGAAATAATTTATTTCAAATAAATTCTCGTCGCTCGCAACCTCAGCTCGCAACTCCTTACCGAAGATTACCGAATACAGCCGAGAGTTCAATGCTCGTCTAGATTCGGTAATCTTCGTCCGCCATCGTCGCACGCGGGTTTTTGGCAATTGCACCGTGCATTTTGCCAGTGTCTACTGCGCGGTTTATTTAAAAGTTAGAGCATAAGGCCCCTGTACACTTTGATTAGTAATTAGGCAAGTTCATACATGTTCTGCGAGATTTCCAGGGGGGGAGGGGGGGCAGCTGCCCCTCCCTGCCCTGCCTGCTGATATTATAAAGGCGAAAATTTGTGAGTGTGTGTGTGTTTGTATGTTTGTTAATCTTTTACGCAATAACTACTGAATGGATCTGTATGAAATTTGGCACTGAGACAAATTATAGTCTGGAATAGCATATAGGAATATGTTCCTTTTGCTCGGAGTTTCCTTGCATGATCGAATCAGAAATGTAGAGATTCGCAAGAGAACCAGGGTTACCAACATAGTCCGAAGAATTGCCAAACTTAAGTGGCAGTGGGCAGGGCACATTGCTCGCAGAACGGATGGCCGATGGGGCAGAAAGGTTCTGGAGTAGCGATTGCGAACCGGAAGACGTTGCGTTGATAGGCCTCCCACCAGGTGGACCGATGACCTGGTGAAGGTTGCGGGGATCCACTGGATACGAGACGCACGGGACCGGTGAATGTGGCGACGCTTGGGGGAGGCCTATGTCCAGCATTGATTCACGTATAGATAATTATTTCATGTAGTTGGTCTAGTGGGATCAAGCGCTACTCCCGAGTATCAGGTTCTTGGGTTCGATTCCCTAAAGGGTAGCTAAACTAAAGGTACACTTCCGTCTTACTTTTCGCATAATATAGCTAGCTCTTCGTCAACCGATGCCTTCGTCGCATCCACGGAATTTACTGGCCCGAGACCATCTCTAATGTAAAGCTGTTGGAGAGATGCTACAAGACCCCGATCTACCGCCAGATCAAGTGGCGTAAATAGAGATGGATTGGCCATACGCTCCGGAGGGATTCTGACCAAATTCCTAAACAGGCCTTGGATTGGAATCTTTAAGGAAAAATGAAGCGTGGCCATCCCCGTCAAACCTTGCGTCGCACCGTGTTGGCTGACGCGACGAGTATCGGAATGACGTGGAGCGAGGTAAAGCGCGACGCTCAAGACCGGCCGCGATGGAGGACTACTGTAAAAGCCCCAGCTTGGGGACATAGGATCTTATGTATAATTCTCGGACGTTAAATGATACCACTCGCTATTGACAAATAAGTCCAATCTATTCATAGTAATGAATAATAATTGACTTGGCTCGCGAGGTTGGTCATTAAATGGCGGTAATTCTTAACACCGCGATGTAGGATCGACACATCAATAAACAGCGACATCTAGTGGTTAGACTGCGAACCACTTACAATACTATCAATGAAGTTGACTAAGTGAGTCCTCTACTACTTACGTTCCTCAAATGAATCGTAATCGCTAACAGTTAAAGCGTTATACGCAGATGGCGCTAGTTGTCAGATACATTATACAATAATAATAACGTTCATAGTAATGAGGTGTGTTACAGGACATAATAATAAAATTATTTATTCACGGAAAATTACAGTCAGGTATAAGAAAATATGCGGTTATGTTACAACTAATATGCCTACATGATCTAAGCAACTTCAGTTCTAGTCAAGAAAAGGATTGACGTGGCACGGGACATTTCGTGGCGGATGTTTTAAGCCACATTTTTTACTTTTCGACAATCGTTTACTGATGTTACTTTGGAAAAAGGCTTTTTCCTACATATATTCCAAATCTACTTAACAAAGTTCTAAAATAATTTATTAATTCGTTCATTGACAAACAACGCAAAGTCTTTACCTCTGGGTCTTGAAAATTTTCACAAGCGTAACTTTTGTAACGAAGGTGTGCATTATAGAAGGCTTTTTTAGTAGGAATTCCCTAATGGCGGTACATATGGGGATAAAATCATGCATCATAATCATCATCAGTCTTTTTAATGTACCCACTGCTGGGACACAGACCTCCCCTCTGTGCGAGGGAATGAGACGTCCACCACGCGGGCCAGTGCGGGGTGTAGGATGTCACATGTCTTTGAATTTTCGGCTCAGGACAGGCCGGTTTTCTAACGATGTTGTCTTTCACCGTTTTGAGAGCAGTGGTGATGAAATAATTTACAGAAAGTAAAGCGCCTGCCTGGGTTCGAACCCATGATCTACAAATTGTAAGTCGCGGTTGATAATACTGAGCCACCACTGCTCCAAATGTTTTATGGAAGTCCATTATTTTAGCCGATGGAAATTTCATCGCGCACACGGTTTAATATATCATACAGCCTAGCGAGGGTTGGTGTAATTCAGTCTTCGAATTATTGGTTCTAAATTCAACTTGCCGAAGAAATGGTGATAAAATAAATCAAATAGTAAGAAAAATACTATACTTCATAAAAGATAGCTTGATCTCTGCGACAGCTGTCAGTATCAATACAGTAATAGCACTTGACAGGCTAACAATAACGTATACGTCAGTTTGACATATGTCGCAGAGATCAAGCTATCTTTTATGAAGTATAGTGACTACTTTGATTTGAAGCATAGCAGATTTTACGGCCAAGAAGTTTTAGTATTCCCCAGACCCTAGCGTAAAGACCTTCAGTTCCTGAACTCATGACCTTTCAGCAACATGAACAGCTTGCGTGCGATACCAATCAGAGCGTTATCGATGGCGCCGGAAGTTTAGAGGACGTTCTACGGTAGCTTATCAGCTAACTGGGCTTTTTGGAACGTTTAGCCGTTTAAATGGTAGGTTATCGGGGGTACCAACCTTAGGAAGTTGCTTAGCGAACGCAGCGCACGCAGTTTTCGGTGCTATAGCTAAAATTTTATGTGTTGGTACAATATGAGTTTGAAAGATAATATGGTAAAGTAAAAAATACATCTTTGTTACGGATTTATGGATAAAATACTCTTTACATATTAATAGAGTACGCCATAACAGATTAAAGAGTTATCAGAAATGTCTTTTGTTTATGATATTTTTGTTATAGATAGGCTCGCGCTTGACCAATATCTCACCTGATGGTAAGTGATGATTTGGTTAACGGTGTAACAATGTAAACTTACAAGAAAAAAAACTGGCCAAGTGTGAGTCGTACTCGCGCACGATGGGTTCCGTACCACTATCGCAAAAAACGGCAAAAAAATCACGTTTGTTGTATGGGAGCCCCACTAAAATATTTTTGTTTTATTCTGTTTTTAGTATTTGTTGTTATAGCGGCAACAGGAATACATCATCTGTCAAAAATACGGTTCATAAGATACAGCTTGGTGACAGACAGACAGACAGACGGATCGTAGAGTCTTAGTAATAGGGTCCCGTTTATACCCTTTGGGTACGGAACCCTAAAAACTATGTAGCTCACATTTACATTACTATTATTGCACCTCTGCTCAACCCTTCGGAGCCTACAGGTATGATGTTATGTTATCTACCCTCTCTATCACTTCATTACACTCTAACAATCCCGAAACAACCAAAGCAGTTGTCTAAAAACGCCCTAAATCTTCACTTAAAACAAAATTCAAATCACAAATTGTATTTCTTTATTTCTTTTGATATTTACTCCATTCCAAACATTACTCCTAGTAACTTAGCACCATAATACGAGTCGAAAAATTCCTAATTACTAGCTAAAGGGCAATCACGCATGCCTTGGCACGAAAGAAGGTTACTTCAAGTAGGAAAAACCTCCTTCGTACCCGCAAAAATAAGTTCTATGTTACCTGTGGTAAGTTTGACAGTTGCGCGCGGAAAGTTGGTAGCGCTTTATTTTTTTAAATCGGTGGCAGTGCAAAGCATGTGTCGTGTTATGCCAAAGGTCAGATCGTTAGGCTGTATTATGCCCTTTCTTTAGTGAGGGGGAATGAATTTTTAACGGTAGAATCGTTTACTTGATTTTAATTGGAAAACCGTTGTTCCTGGTTACAGAAAGAAATACTTTGAAACATTTGTTATTGAAGACAATGCTAAGGGGTTAAAGACTATTATCCCAGATTTTGGAGAGGAATGAAAGGAATGGTAGATACAGAGAATTGGACTAAGCGTTCCCAGTCGGACTGTCGTCCGGTGAGAGAGACAAAGCGAGCGGCCGATTGTTGTCTTTTTACCCGACTGCCGAAGGAGGGTAATGTGTTTATCAGTCTATGTATGTATGTATGTATGTAAGTATGTATGTATGTATGTATGTATGTAAGTATGTATGTAGAGGAGGTATGGGTGGAGGATACAAATCTGGTTTTGGTCCGCCAGCTCGCGAATATGTATGATTATGATGATTGTGATGTATGATGATTTTCTTCTTGTTTACGTCTTTTTAGTTTGCTTTATAAGCAGTCGGGTTTTTTGATTTTTTTAATTAACTTTTTTTTTGTAGAATTCTGATTGGTTCTCATCGCAGCCTGCCAGTGTCACCATCGTCACTAAGACCTATGGGGAAACGCAAGTCAAGTGATTGGATTGAAAACTGGGCCAAGGACGTGTGATGTGGACGTGGGTAAGAACGTGTGCCCTTGCCTTTCTGACATTGTTGACTAAATAATTACGATGATGATGCAGGTGGCATCAAAAAGGCCAGAAGCATGGCAGTTGCTTTGCTTGCTGTCTGTGTATATGCCTAATCAATACAATAAATTTGTAGAAAAGTCGTTTTTGCACATCAAAATTATTTCCAAGAAAAATAGCCAGGGTGTTAATAGATAACGATATAACGAGATTTTAAGGCGATGATAGCTCAGTGGTAGTGACGTCGGATACCGAGACGAAGGTCGCGGGTTCGAATCCTACAATGAGCTTGAGCTTTCAGTGAAGGAAAACATCGTGAGGAAACCATAGCACGGTGGTAGGGTACTTTGTAGTACCCGCCTGGCTGGCAACCACCCTCAAGTTGAAAATCTGTCGCCAAGCACCTTCCGGTGTGTTCCGACAGCAGCACTTGAGAGCCAGTTCCCTTCTAGGCTTTGTGTGCTTACCACCATCGGCCACATCATCACTGACCACGGTGAGATTGTGGTCAAACACAGGCCTATACATAGTAAAAAAAAAAAAAAAGAAAAAAAAGAAAAAAAAAAAAAAAAAAAAAGATAACCGAAAGAATCCATCCCCAGCATTTTTGAAATTTTTGACTGTTAATTATGCACGCATCACGTTAACTGTGCCCGCGGTTTCGCTCCCGTCAACTGCCTACCCTACCCTTCTTCCTACCCTACCATACTTACTTACCTTCCTACCCTACTCACCTACCTACCTACCCTACCTACCAATTTTCTTTCTAGGGTCATTCTTCTGGGGAGAATCTTAACACCGCCATTCAGAAAATTATGTCAAACGCACAACGTCATCAAATGTCCGAGTATCTGAATTGATGTGTGTTGCGAAATTTTACTTCTTGAACACTTTAAATTCATATAACTTTTGATAGCGTGTACCGATAGCGATGAAACAAAAACTAAGTAATACTTCTTCGATTGCGCACAATTTTTATGTATAAAAGTTATCTACATTTTACATGATGCGTGCACAAATAAACAGACAAACATCCAAAAAATTATGGACATCGGTTCTGTTTGTTATCCTTTAACACCCTGGCCATTATTTTTAACCGACTTACCAAAAAGGAGGAGGTTCTATGTTCGACTTCATGTTTGCATTTTTTTTTGTGTATGTTCACCGATATTTCCGTCAATTGTTGGCCGTTTTGAAAATTCTTTTTTTGTTTGAAAGAGTATGTTCCGAAATTAGTCCCATTTTAATTTGGTGAATATCTGATTAAGAACTTCGGAGATATACAACAGAACTCTCTTCAATAATAAAGCATGATAGCACAATTTTAAACCTTAGTGGATTTTGGTTGCTATTTAAGGGTACACTAGTCGAAAATTCTTCCATACAAACGTAGTCTGGCTTTTACTCCACTGTTTGACGATGTACATTCAAAATAAAAAATGATATCAATTTGTCTCATCATTATCTAGTACTGTATGGAAGCAAAAAAGTAAAAAAAAAAATTACTTGAAAGTTATGAGCTTCGAAAGTTCCATATTTTACACTAATTTTAACGCATCTTTGGGCGCAAATAAGTACCATAAGAAAAAGGAAAATTGAAAAACGGCCTCCATACAGGGATAGATTAGTAGTTCAACAATGCAAATAATTTAATTTTGAACAGATACATTCAGTCGTTTTTTCATAATATCCAGACTCCCAAAGGTCTATTTATAAAATTTCGCGCGCTTGTTTTCGTTCTAAATCATCATCCATTTCGCTACAAATTTGCAAAAGTGTGTATTCGTACGCGAACTAGCTTCTTACTGCTCATAACAGCATCTATCTGTTCCGCACGTGTTGTCGGTTGATATAGCACGCATTTTAACCCCGCGCACAAAATAGTTCGTGCCGTCGACTAGTGTACCCTTAATATGAGTAATCCTGTACTGTTTTGTAGAATTGATAAATAAAGAAAAAAAAAATAACCAAATCTCTCGGGATTGCTGCAATCGCATGTCTGTTTATTGTTTATACCATTTCATAACATAACATCACGCCAGTACGCTCGAAAGGGGTACGCAGATCTCTCATTTCACCGGTTATTTTCAAGTTTCATGTTATTCGGGTAATCTATTCTGGCGTTATAGGTACTTACTAAACAACTTGTCCATTAGGTCGGTACAACTAAAAAAGGAAAAATAAAAAAAAAAATTTTTGCAAAAAAATACTATCGACTTCCAAATAAAAAACTACAAAGTGAAAAATAACTTTATTTTTGGAAGTCGGTGTCCATCCAATCAAAAAATTGGTACCTACGAAAGACACCGACTTCCAAAAATAAAGTATTTTTCGCTTTGTAGCTTTTTATTTGGAAGTCGGTAGATTTTTTTTTGCAAGAAAGTTTTTTTTGGCCAATATTTTCGATGTACAAAAACGACTTTTCTACAGATTTGTTATATGTACTGATGATTAACTGCCGGCATAGAGCTGACAGAAAACGCCTAAAACGCTGTGTCTAGACGAATGTAATTTTAAACATACAAGCATAGATTTTTGCGTATAAAATTCAACACTTACAAACTTAAATCTAAAAAAAAAAAAAAAAAAAAAAAAAAAAAAAAAAAAAAAAAAAAAAAAAAAAAGAGTTCTCCCACCTAATACAACACTAGCTCCAAACTAAATTATAAAGATATATACCTCGCTACCAATACCTATGTACTAACTTTTTAAGTACTTACATAACGTTTTTATGCTAAAAGGGTGCGTAATACATTAAAAGTTTATAGACCTCCAAGGAGGCTATTAGTAAATATTATATGGACGAAAGGAACGTAAACGCAATATTTTTAATTTAAAGAGGCTAGTTCAGGCAGCGAGAAATTTCCTTTTTAACACGCTTTTATTAGCTTGGTATGTATAATGTCTTCTTCTTGGTCGCGTTCTTCATTACTGATGGGCGTGTCCCTGAAGGCCCTCGTGGCTTTATGCACGATGTTCTTCCACTTCAATCGATTCTCAGCTTCTCTCAGGGCGGTTGTAACAGAGAGTCCAGTGAGGGCGGTTACCTGGTCCTGGCTTTTCCCATCCACCTTGCCAGCAACTTCTCTAGATTATCTGGTTCCCGACGCGCAATGTGACAAAGTAGCTGAGAAACCTTCGGTAGCAGAGCGTGGTTAGTGTGCTATGTATGTATCTATGTATTTATGTAACGGAATTTTCGAACGTGATTCTCACCCCCTTTCAAATGTCGGATTAATTTGAAACTTTGCACACTTATCAAGAACCGATGACAATGCAATAATTTAAATAGTTTGTCCCATTATCCTTACCAGGATCTTCATGATTGAACTAAAAAGTAAAAAAGAAATAATAGATTGAAAAACTATAAAACACGGTTTAATAAACTGCCGAGAAATGAAAAAGTTCCACCCACAAAATGCCGACAAACAACTTAATATCTCCTAAGACATAGAACCTAGCTTCATAAATTAAAAAGTATAATGAAATCTATTTTATTATGCAAACTTAAACTCTTTTAAATACTGGTCTTTTTGAAGCCATGGGTAAAAAAAGTAGAAAAACAACATTTTGCGGTTTGAAAATTTCGGAATACATTTGTTTCGTTTTTTGTTTTGCTTTTGATTTCATCCTTGTTTTCGCCGTTGTGAAAGAATTCTTAAATTGTAAAGTCTTAGGGCTCTCGTACCCATAAATCATGCCTCTATCACCCGAGGATTGTACGAGAATCATCACTATGGTGGAATTGGGGACCAGCCAAAGAAATACGGCCAGAATAATGGGCGTGACACATACTACTGTCCAAAAAAAAAAAGTCAAATATATTTATTTCAACTAGGCCAATAAGCGGCACTTTCGAACGTCAAACAATAAATCTAAATTCATTCGGAAAGTAGGTTGTTATGGAGAAGAACGCACAAGAAACTCCATTCCAGTCCGACGAGTGATCCAAAGGTTTAGGGAGACTGTATTAAACCTGTGAAGACCAGGTACTGGCAAGCCAAGGTGCACAACAGTCCGAGAAGATCGTTTCATTGCGGCAGCCATGTTAAGAAATCGACATCAGACGGGAGTTGCGGTTCAACAACAACTTCTGCAAGTTCGAAGGGAGCCAATAAGCGAGTGGACAGTCAGGAGACGTCTTGCCGAAAGAGGATTGAAGCCTTACTGGGAATCCTATTGAGCATGCTTGGGACGAGCTTGTCAGACGTGTGAGAAAACGAGTTCCACCTCCAATTACTCTTCGTGACTTGAATTACGCGCTCATCGAAGAATGGTAGAACATTCCTCAGCATATGTTGAGGCATCTGGTATTCAGCATGCCCAATCGCGTAGAAGCTGTATTGAGAGCACATGGAGGAAACACCAAGTACTGAGTTATCAAAACCTACGTTTACACCTAATAAAACCCCTACTTAGAGATTTGGTTTTATTTGCCAAATGGCCCCAATTTTTTAAAACATTTAATTTAAAATTTGAACACAATATTTACGTTTTTAGTTGGTAATATTCTGAAGCGCTATTAAATGTACTTCAATATTGCAGGCGGCGTCATTAAGCTAGCCTTTCCCGTTTAGGAGTAATTTGATGCTATGTCACTGGAACTTTTTCATTGCTCGCGAGTGTAGAAAACCAAACTAAAAAGTAGAAAATAATTTTAAATAAATTTAAATTAAGAATAGTGTGATTCACAAAAAATAAATTTTGTATAAAAGCGTAGGTACCTTACTAAACAACTTTCTTATTATAAGTTTTTAAACTGTCATGGTCACTAACACTAACATTAACATTAGAAACGGGATATTTACCATGTTTACTGTTTGTTTCGAGTTTCCGATATTTCAACTTTCTTATTATGTAGGTACAAGTAAAAAGAGAAAAGTAAAAAAAACCTTTTTTGCAAAAAAATACTACCGACTTCCAAATAAAAAACTACAAAGTGAAATATAACTTTATTTTTGGAAGTCGGTGTCCATAACGCAAGAAAATGGTGCCTACCAAAGACACTGACTTCCAAAAATAAAGTTATTTTTCACTTACTAGTTTTTTATTTGGAAGCCAGTAGTATTTTTTTTGCAAAAAAGTTTTTTTTAGGCACTAACTTTTACTTTAACTGCCTTGAATCTTCTGAAAAAAACCGGCCAAGTGCGTGTCAGACGTCAAACATTTAGGGTTCCGTACTAAATGTAGCATTCCTTCTGTGCTACGCATTTGACCTCAGTCAAGTAGATTGTAATGGAAAAAAATTGGGAATTTCAAAGAAAAATCTTATTTATCAATATATTAGTATTTGTTAGTAAAATATACGTAACTAGCTATTCCCCGCGGCTATTACCCCACGGGAATCGATTTCGGGATTAAAAATAGCCTATGTCACTCAGGAACAATGTAGCTTTCTATTAGTGTAAGAATTTTATAAATCGGTCCAGTAGTTTTGGAGCTTCGGTACAAACAAACAAACAAAAAAAAATTTCGTCTTTATAATATTACTAGCTGTTCCCCGCGGCTTCGCTCCCTTGGACCACCCCACAGGACCCGTTTTCGGGATTAAAAAATAGCCTATGTCACTCAGGAATAATGTAGCTTTCTATTGGTGAAAGAATGTTTCAAATCGGTCCAGTAGTTTCGGAGCCTATTCAGTACAAACAAACAAAAAAATCTTTCCTCTTTATAATATTAGTATAGATTACTAGCTATTCCCCGCGGCTTTGCTCCCGTGGGCCACCGCACAGGACCCGTTTTCGGGATTTAAAAATAACCTGTTTCTTAGGAATAACGTAGCTTTCTATTGGTGAAAGAATTTTTAAATCGGTCCAGTAGTTTCGGAACCTATTCGGTACAAACAAACAAATCTTTCCTCTTTATAATATTAGTATAGATTTTAGTATAGATAATAAACATTATCAACTCAACGAGCTCTAAACTACGGAACCCCAATCGATGGGACAGGTCAAAAAAAATATTGGCGCCCCCGATTTTTGTATAGGAAAAATATAAAAAATAAAAATTTAAAACATTTAGAAATATTTTTTGATAATCTTATGGTCCACAAGATGCCAACCGTTTTGCTGTAAAACTTGTGTGATAGACGACGGGCAGACAGACACGTGAGGGTCAGCAATAGGGTTCCGTTTTGACCCTTCGTATACGGTACCCTAATAACTCCCAATGATATAGGGAATTTATTAAACTGAGAGGCTTTAAATAGAGCCCCTTTTTGTGGTGGGAAATCATCAAATGACTTCTCCCGCTCTGGATGAAGCGGGAGGGCGTGTCAGACTTTTACTGACTAAAACCCATCCGTGTTCCTTCAGTTGCTTGTGCCAGGGTCGCGGTAACTCTCTTGCAAATTTATCCGCGACCTAAATACGATACTCAGTAATGATACTCGTACTTCAAGGTCTGGTGTACTCGCAGCAATCAGGCTCACTAGTAATCTTGCTGTCACTGACACTCTAACCTTTCCACTATGATAACAATTAACGAACGATTTTCCATTACAGTTCATGTTGATTAGTTATTCTAGCACATATTCCTTTATAAATGTAACTTAACCTGTACTATAATAGTAGTTCATGAAACTGTTGCATAATAAGGGGTATTAAAACATGAGTGTGTGTTTCCTAAAATCCTCGCCTATGGCTCGGTTTTTAATAATATCACACGAATGTTTTATTACCTAGTTATGTGCAGTTTCATACACTACTTTATCTATACTCATACATTGGGATTGAAAATACTAAATAAAATAAAAAAGTCAAAAGAGTAAGAAAAAATCAGTAGCAAAACGTATGAATGGCGCCAAAACCCAGCACATCACCGCATTAACCGCGCATGCGGTAAAGCGGGTGTTGCCACAGACAAGTACAAAATTAAATAAGAACTTTTTATAATAGGTACTATAAAAATGGCGCAAAAAATAATTGATGGAAACGCCTTGGTGATATTAACTTCTTGGATTTGCTCTGTATCGAAATAGAAAAAAAAAATCAGCATTATTTTGTTAGAGAAAAAGTGTTATAAAGAGATTCTATTTTTAAATTTCGTTATTTTGTTTATAAAGTATCAAAATCAATCAAAATCAAAATCAAATGTTTTTTATTTCACATAGGCCTACATGGGCACTTATAAAACGTCGACAAAAGGTGCACGGTTCGGGTTAGTCGTTTCCTGTGGAGAAGAACCGGCAAGAAACTCCACGGTTACTCTTTTAAAAAAATTGGTTTGTTTTACAATATTTCCACGTTACAGTATTAGTGCTTAGATATGGGGGGACAACGTAGGCCCGACAATAAGTCGTAAGAAACTAAAAAAAATTTTGTATAAACGAGAGAGTTAACAAATGTTAACAAGCGTCTAGAAATCTAGAAGGCCTACAATGTTCACACATTCACAAAACAATCAGTAAAAGAATCTATACAAAGGAAAAAATAAATAAAAATATATAACAAGACTAAATTTAACATGTGGCACAAATGTTGTTATCAGTGCTGTAACTATTCATAGCAAAGGGCTATAAAGATTATTGAAATCATTGTAAAAAGTCTAATTAAAAGAAAGAAAAAAAGTAAAAATGAGATTGAGAATAGTTAGAGACATCCACATATTTGTGCCGTTTATGAGTTACCAGGGAAGCCGCATGCGCAGAAGGAGCTAAAATTTTTATCTTCAACGTAGTCCTTGATTTTGTAATATGCTTTTTTAATAAGGACACGTTTGATGTAGTTTTTGAACTTTCCATCGGTCAATTCTATAACTGGCTTTGGCAACTTATTATAAAAGCGTATACTGTTTATAAGAAAAGACTTGCTAGTTTTCGTTAATCTAAATTTGGGTATTACAATTTCATGCTTACTGCGTGTATTTAAATTATGGAAATCGCTTCTAGTTTTGAAAAGCCCTCGATTTTTGCGGACATACAAAATACATTCCAATATATAAAGAGAAGGTAGGGTCAGTATATCGATCTCTTTAAATTTTTCTCTGAGGGACTCTCGTGGACTCATTTTATAGATTGCGCGGACTGCCCTCTTTTGTAAGATGAAAATTGAGTCAACGTCTGCAGCTGATCCCCACAGCAGAATGCCATAAGACATAATACTGTGGAAATAAGCATAGTATACTAACCTTGCTGTGGCTACATCGGTTAACTGCCTTATTTTCCTTACTGCATATGCAGCTGAACTTAACCTACCCGAAAGAGTTCTAATGTGCGCGCCCCACTGCAATTTTGAATCGATAGTAATCCCTAAGAATACAGTTTCCTTTATAACTTCAAGATTTTTGCCGTCAAGATTTAAATTTAGGTCACGTTGTGGTACATTTGGTAAGGAAAACTTCAGACATTTTGTTTTTTTCGCATTCAGTAAAAGATTGTTAGCTGCGAACCATTTAGAGAGAACAATCAGACTTTCGTTGACATGTAAGACATCCGTATCTTTCCTATCTAATTTAAAAATTAGCGAAGTATCATCAGCAAATAGAATTATATCCGATAATTTGGCCATCATAAAAGGGAGATCATTAATGTAAACAAGAAAAAGGAAAGGGCCGAGAATTGAACCTTGGGGCACGCCCATCTTGACTAGAGACCCGGAGGACGTCGCCCCATTAACATTTACTTTTTGCTGTCTGTTTGATAAATAGGAAAGCACAAGATCAGCAGATTTTCCTCGAATTCCGTAGTGGTGTAATTTACAGATCAGTGTGTTGTGGTCGACGCAGTCGAACGCTTTCGAGAGATCACAGAAAATGCCAATGGCATCCTGGGACTTCTCCCAAGATTCCAA
This sequence comes from Anorthoa munda, assembly GCA_945859665.1. Classification (NCBI taxonomy): domain Eukaryota; kingdom Metazoa; phylum Arthropoda; class Insecta; order Lepidoptera; family Noctuidae; genus Anorthoa; species Anorthoa munda. Next base: position 46,821,572 of record OX243895.1, on the reverse strand, counting down.
GATGTGGCTGATGATTTTTACTCCCGCGTCCGTTGTCGACCTACCTTTCGTGAAACCAAACTGTTGACTATGCAGGATCTTATTTGAATTGAAGTGAGACAACATCTGTTCCAGCATGATTTTTTCATAGATTTTACTCAATGCTGGAAGCACGGATATAGGCCTATAATTTGAGGGATCACTCTTACAGCCTGATTTGAAAATTGGTACTACTTTACTGTGTTTCATTAAGTCAGGAAAAGTATGTCAATATAAACTCGTTATGAAGTTTATAATTCGAATATTATGATAATTCGCGGAAGGATATATCGAGGACTCACTTTAAAATAAGGCAAAAACTTGCAAGCGTGTACCGGGTTTCCTCTAGCGTTCTATAATTTTATAACTTTTATTTCATTCAACTTTTTTACTTGCAAAAATCATTGTTTAAGCAAAAACCAATCGGCATTACAATTATGTGTCTCGCCTTGTCAGCATAAAAGGTTAAAAGCATTACATTTAATTCAAAAGCACACCATTTCTATAAAAACGAATTTCACTATGTATGTACTTAAGTTATTGTTAGGTATATACCTTGAGCTTTCTTGTCGTTTTTCATTCACTTAAAAGGTTATCCTACTAACAATATAAATGTGTTAGTTTGTATGTTTGTTCATCGTGCTATAAAGACGGATTTGAATAAAATATTGCATATTCGTAAAGACTTGACCTGGAGCAATGACCATAATACTTAGGCTCCTGTTTATCGGGGCATGTTTAAATTAGCCAGCTAATTGGACGCCTAAATCCAATTAAATGGCTGAAGTACAAGCCAAGTCATTGAGCGCAACGTTTGAACTTTTGAGCGAAGCGCAAAATAACTGAACTAAATTTGAATCACTTGGCTGAGTCTTGGTCAGATATCTTCAAAGGGCTGACTATCAATACGCCATGTTGTTAAACGTTGAATGAGTATAATCTCGATACTCGAACAGTTGTCAGTGGAACCACGGACAACAACACCTTTGCATCTACCGAATTTAATAATATTACTGTAGTCTATGGTACAAAAGCCGCCATGTTGGATTCGCAATCATGGCTGCCACGAGCTGTCAGATTCGCGCGCTCAACATGTTTGATCAAGAAGGTTGTATGAAGATCAATTATTTTAAGTGGTACGAGAATATACTGTATATAGCGATGTTTAAATATACTTGATCTATTTTTGGTGGGTAGAGCTGAAGGGCTTAAGTGTTTCTTACACTTAGGGTCATGCTGCTTTGCTAGCTTTGCAGTCATGATATATATTGCTATCTCGTGAGTTAAGGTAGAAACAAAGTTTACAGTTTTCTACATAAAATTTACATACATTTTGTAAACTATTAATTACATTTTGTAAACTGTGACTTGTTATTTAGAATTTATTAATTGATTACACAAAGACTCCACAACCGTGAGGTGTGCAGTCCATAAGATTATTTTCTAAAAGCTGATGTGGGTATGCACCGAGATGTAGTCGCAGTGGAACCCTTTCCTTGCAACCGGGTAAAAAAGGAATATTTTTGTAAAAGAAGAAATCGTTCTGTACGATTTTTTTTATCTTTGTTGTCAAGAAAACGAACCCTTCGTCCGTTTAGGGTCCTACTCTAATCGGACAATATGCAGTAAATTCAATCATTAGGTAATCCAGATCTAAGACAGCTCTAATAGATATTCAGTTCTAATAGATAGATCCAGATTCTGGTGCATGCACATTGACACAAAATTATGAGAAAAATTCGCGGGCTAAGCCGATAAGGACATAACATACTTTTTATCCCGAGAGTATGTTCCCTTGGCATAATTACTGATATTTACGCGGGATCAGCCGATAAGGACATTACATACTTTTTATCCCGAGAGTATGTTCCCTTGGCATAATTACTGATATTTACGCGGGCTCAGCCGATAAGGACATTACATACTTTTTATCCCGAGAGTATGTTCCCTTGGCATAATTACTGATATTTATGCGGGCTCAGCCGATAAGGACATTACATACTTTTTATCCCGAGAGTATGTTCCCTTGGCATAATTACTGATATTTACGCGGGCTCAGCCGATAAGGACATTACATACTTTTAATCCCGAGAGTATGTTCCCTTGGCATAATTACTGATATTCACGCGGGCTAAGCCGATTAGGACGTAACATACTTTTTTTCCCGAGAGTATGTTCCCTTGGCATAATTACTGATATTCACGCGGGCTAAGCCGATTAGGACGTAACATACTTTTTATCCCGAGAGTATGTTCCCTTGGCATAACTACTGATATTCACGCGGGCTAAGCCGATAAGGACATAACATACTTTTTATCCCGAGAGTATGTTCCCTTGGCATAATTACTGATATTTACGCGGGCTCAGCCGATAAGGACATTACATACTTTTTATCCCGAGAGTATGTTCCCTTGGCATAATTACTGATATTTACGCGGGCTCAGCCGATAAGGACATTACATACTTTTTATCCCGAGAGTATGTTCCCTTGGCATAATTACTGATATTTACGCGGGCTCAGCCTATAAGGACATTACATACTTTTTATCCCGAGAGTATGTTCCCTTGGCATAATTACTGATATTTCATTTCATTTCATTTCATTTATTCATTAACAATTTTACACTGTGTCTGAATGTTTACAAAAAATCATTTAAAACTAGCAAAAATAAATCTTTAACTGAGGACCAACACAATATCACCATTATTACATTTATAATATTAATCAAATTTAAGTACATCCATTGCCATTGATATTCACGCGGGCTAAGCCGATTAGGACGTAACATACTTTTTATCCCGAGAGTATGTTTCCTTGGCATAATTACTGATATTCACGCGGGCTAAGCCCCTGGCAAACGCAAGAGTGACATTACTATAAATGCAAATGTAACTCTGTCGGTCTATTTGTAACCTTTTCACGCCCAAACCGGTGATCCAATTATGATACATTTTGGCATCTCTTAAGTGTCCAATCTATCCCGATTAGACACTGGAGAAGGACATTGAACATTTTATCATGTTTCCTTGAAAAACCGACTTTTACGCGGGCGAAGCCGCTTGCACAAACCCGAAAGTAATATTACTTTTATTTCAGACATAACGTATGTATATGTAGGTACCTAAGGATGTGTGTTATAGATTTCTGCCTACACCATGACGTCACACCACAGTCGCTAAACTTATTACCTGCATGCAATAAACTCATGTACTAACACTTTGCAAGCGTGTTACCTCTGTAATTGTTTGGTCAAGTTTTCTATATGTGGAGTTAGCAAACATGGCGGATTGGTGGATAATTGCTCGTGCTGGAATTTTTCTAGAAGTTTCTTCAGAAATTCTAGTGATAAACAAATTACCTACATTATCGTCACAACTTATTTTATCAGTAGGCGTAAGCCATACTGTGAACTTACTACTACTGTATAAAGTTCTAGCTGAAACCCGCGGCTTCGCCCCCGTCAACTTGCTATCTACTTAACTACCCACCATACCTTACCTACCTACCAACCTACTCACCTGCCCTACCGATCAACCTACCTAATCTACCCTACCCTACATACCCTGCTTACCCTACCCTACTTACCTACCCACCCACCTAACATACCTACCTATTTACCCACCTATCCTACCTACCCTACCTTACCCTACCCACCAATTTGTTAAACTATTTATTTGAATAAATACGAATGTAACCAACTTTTGTTTCTATCAGCGATCTAATTAAATTTTAGAACACAAAAGCTGCTATTGAGACTAACTATGATAGTGAGATATATTCTCTCGCAGACTTGTTAGAATTTAATAATGAGTACTTTAATCATGTAGTACATAATTTTTATGTATCATCAATAGTTTTCTCAGCGCACTGCAAATAATTAATTTTATAGGCAAAATTTTGCTACTTTGGGTTACATTGCAATTTTCATAAGGATCTCTAATTTTTTGATAATAATTTATAGTCTATGTTACTCAGGAATAATATAGCTTTTCACAGGTGAAAGAATTTTTTAAATCGGTCCAGTAGTTTCGGAGCCTATTCGGTACAAACAAACAAAAAAATATTTCCTCTTTACAATATTGGTACAGACTTAACATTCTTTCAGCGATAACTATTGTCAATATAAAATACTTTTTTACAAAAATATACTACCGACTTCCAAATATAAAACTAACAAAGTGAAAAATAACTTTACCTCTCTGATCTCTCATTTCACCGGTTATGTTCAAGTTTCATGATATTCGGGTAATCTATTCTGGTACCTTACTAATCAACTTGCCTATTAGGTAGGTACAACTAAAAAGAGAAAAAAAAGCTTTTTTACAAAAAAGAATCTATCGACTTCCAAATAAAAAAACTACAAAGTGGAAAATAACTTTATTTTTGGAAGTCGGTGTCTTTGTTAGGTACCAATTTTTTGCGTTATGGACACCGACTTCCAAAATAAAGTTATTTTTCACTTTGTAGTTTTTTTATTTGGAAGTTGGTAGATTTTTTTTGTAAAAAAGCTTTTTATTTTTCACTTTTTAGTTGTACCTACCTAATAGGCAAGTTGATTAGTAAGGTACCAGAATAGATTACCCGAATATCATGAAACTTGAACATAACCGGTGAAATGAGAGATCTGCATGGGGTATGCAGATTAAGAGCGTACTGGCGTGATGTTATGTTATGAAATGGTATAAACAATGAACAGGCATGCGATTGCAGCAAACCCGAGAGATTTGCCTTTATTTATTGAAGAGTTCTGATGTATATCTTCGAAGTTCTTCATCAGATCTTCACCAAATGAAAATTCGACCAATTTCGGAACATAATCTTTCAAACTAAAAAAGAATTTTCTAAATCGGTCCAAAATTGACGGAGATATCGGTGAACATACCTAAAAAAAATAAAAAAAAACATACATAATGTCGAACATAGAACCTCCTCCTTTTTGGTAAGTCGGTTAAAAATGATTAATCATTTACACTTTTTAATTCCCGACGAAAAAAGAGGGGTTTTATTAGTTTGACCTGTGTCTGTGTATTTGTGTATCCGTCTGTGGCATCATAGCTCCAAAACAGATGAAACGATTTTCATTTCGTTTTCTTTTTTAGGGTTCCGTACCCAAAGGGTAAAAACGCAAACTATTACTGAAACTCCGCGGTCCGTCTGTCTGTCCGTCTGTCACCAGGCTGTACCTATCTCATGAACCATGATAGCTAGGCAGTTGAAATTTTCACAGATGATATATTTCTGTTGCACGTCTCGTGCACGGACGTGTGTGAACGAGTTCATATAAAATGTACGCACCGATATTTTTTGAGCCCCTGACGGGGCACGGTCCGTCCACGTCCCAGGCACGGCACTGATAATGTGAAACCATAGATCCACAATCCTATCAAGATAAACAAAAGACGCGCGATTTCTACAGAATTTGATGTGTCGCTTCGAATCGACTTTACGTTGTGGAGACTGGGGTCAATATGCTATGTATGCTATGTATCTGTATGCTAGTATTATATTATCTGTGCCAAAACTAACTGTTTACATCTGCCATTTGTCATATCAGCCACGCAATAGAAGTCAAAAACGGGCTGTAAAATGGGATTATTTAAATGTCTTATGTTATTTCAAATGGAGTAGAGTAATAAAAAACCGGCCAAGTGCGAGTCAGACTCGTGCACGTAGGGTTGCGTACCATTATCGCAATTAACGGCAAAAAAAAACACGTTCGTTGTATGGGAGCCCCCATTTGTTGTTATAGCGGCAACATAAATACATCATCTGTGAAAATTTCAACTCTCTAGCTATCACGGTTCATGAGATACAGCCTGGTGACAGACGGACATACAGACAGACAGACAGACAGACGGATCACGGAGTCTTAGTAATAGGGTCCCGTTTTTATCCTTTGGGTACGGAACCCTAATAAGTAACACCCATCAAACGAATAAACAACAATAAAATAATTGTACATTTATTTACATTTATTTTAGTTAAGTATATTTTTAGTTTTAGTTAGTGAGTAGTTTTTGGTTAAAGTGTATATGTTTGTAGTCTTAGTTATTTAAGTATTTTATACACTGTATATACTTTTATCTATGTAAATAAATAATTTTCTTTTTCCCAAAGTGGACAAAATATACCAATCCATATTATATCATGAATTTCGGGTCCCTGTAATCGATTCTTGCAGTGTGGCTTACGGTCAACTGTAACCTTCTCCAAATTTCGTGCATGCAGAAATTGCTTTTGGCAGGAGTGCACAGCAAAAAAAAAAAAAAGGAGTGCACAGCAACAACAAAAAAAAAAAAAAAAAGGAGTGCACAGCAAACCAACATTTAAAGTGTCGTTGTTTTTGTTGGAAAAATCCCTTGTTGTTTGTTCTTTTCAGAAACTGGTACGCCATTGAACAAGAATAACTATTCAAGATAAACACCATTAAACTGACGCTCAAATAGACATGGACATATTGTATAACTGATTTAGCTCCAATTTACTTACGTACATGATATTCTCAGCTAAAAATAAAAAAAATCTCTGATCACCCAGCTTTACACATAAACAACACTAAAATCATCAAAAGCAATTGTGAAAAATATCTCGGACTTAGATTAAACAACAAACTCACTTGGCAAGCGCACATTGATTACATAAAATCAAAAATAACATCGTTAATGGGATCAATGCGCGGGTACATAAATAACATCCCAAAAAAAATCCGCACACAAACTCATTAATTCGCTCACACATAAATTATCTTATCGAAATCTGGGGTTGCGCTACAAAATCAGCAATTAAAGATCTGCAAATAGCACAAAATAAAATAATCAAACTACTATTTAACAATGATTATCATACATCTACATATGAACTATACAAAAACACCAAACTAATGAGCATTCATCAACTTTGCACTTTCAATTCCTGCGTTCTCATTAGAAAAATTCTTAACAAAACCATACACGCCGATTACATAAATAATAAGAGAAAAAATGACATTGTCTGCGACTCTAATGCATCCTCAAAATATGTCTTTGTAAATAGTTTCTTTACTTTCTTAGGACCATTTCTGTACAATAGATTAAATAGAAAATTAAGTATCTATAAATTAATTTATTTTAGCTGTAAAAAGACTATTCTTGAACATCTACTTAGCTTATCTTACGGAGAGACAGAAGATCTCCTGACTGTAACAAAATAATAATTTTGTATTCATATACAAGCTATACCTCTGTTAATTTATTATTATTATAAGTTTTAAGCACTGTATAGCCTGAAACACAGGTTCAACCTAGTTCAGGCAAATAAGAAACTGTCTTCTTTTATATTTTTAAGATATTTATTATTGTAAAATGTGCCTTATGTTATAAATAAACGATATTATTATTATTATACACACACAGTTATCCTTCAACACCAAAATATCCAAATACAATACAATTTGCCATTTAATCTGCTTACATTTTTACGCGTCGCTTTTCTTCGACTGTGTCTCAATGTGTTTTGTCCCGTATCGCTCTCACTCCAACCACACCCTAACAACGTCACATACATTACACTAGCGTTAATTACTACAGTAATACAGTTTACATGTTATTTATAGTGTAAACTGCTCCCAATATAGACAGGCCTACACCTACATGGGTTTTATGAGCGTTGGGAGGTCAAGAGTAAGGTAAGTCGAGCTATAAATTGTAGAGTGTTATAATAGTCACAACGGCTCTTTGTGTCTCTGAAGTTGGCTCTGCGAACCATTGCGCATGAAACAGTTTGTCATCGAGTATACTGCAGTAAGCGAGATAGGACGATGTGACAAACGTAAGCGAGTGACAGAGACAGTTATACAATGCTATCTTCACCTTTAACATTGACACAAAAATAACTACTGGGCATGTTCTTGCAGCTAATTCAGAGACACAAAGTTCCGTTGTGAGTATTATATGTCTTTGTCGTTTGCCGCATTTCGGACGAAATGGAGACACACATGCAATTATAGAAAACTAGCTGACCCCCGGGCCTTGGCTCCCGTCAACTGGCTTCCCTGCCTACCCTGCCTAAACTGCCTAACCTGCCTACCCTGCCTAACCTGTCTACCCTGTCTACCCTACCTACGCTGCCTACCCTACCTACCCTGCCTACCCTGCCTACCCTACCTACCTATCTAATTATTTTTATGTATCATCAATAATTTTCTCAGCGCACGCTAAACAATGAATTTTACAGGCAACATTTTGCTACTTTGGGTTACATTATTGCAATTTTTATAAGGATCTCTATTTTTTTTGTAAATATATTATAGCTTATGACATTAAGGAATAATGTAGCTTTCTACTGGTGAAAGAATTTTCAAAATCGGCTCAGTAGATCCAGAGATTACCCCCTACAACGTCACAAACTCACAAACTTTACCTCTTTATAATATTGGTACAGATTAACTCACGCTAGAAAAGTTGCCAGAGCGCTAAATGATAGCTCCCACATCATAACAAACGGGACAGTCGGCACACCCTATATGAGCATCAACTCCAACCTGCGTGCCTGAAGAGTTATAAGAGCTTCTTGAGACATACGACCTCCTCGAAAGCCAGCGCAAATGAGAGTAGTGAATTATGGAAATATATACACCCTACTTCTCCACAATTCATCACACCGGCAGAGCACCTGTCCCTGGTAACAAACTGCAGTGGCCAATCTGGAAATCCCTAAACCGGTTGCGGAACCAAGTTAGTCGCTGTAGAAACAACCTGGCCAAATGGAGTATCATAGATCTATCTATGAACGTGGTGAATGACAGAGCTGTCCGAGTAGCTACATACTGGTTGGACAAAATCTGAATGGTTGAGACTATAGTTTCAGATAAAAGTAGACAGAACAATAGCTTCTTAATCGTGATAAGTGTTATGATCCCAATGGAACATTATACCCGGAAGAAAAGTTGTCTATGTGCTATTCCAGACTGTAATCTATCTCTGTAACAAATTTCATCCAGATCAGTTCAATCGTTCTGGCGTGATTGAGTAACAAACATCCATCCAAACTTTCGGCATGCTGGCTGAGAAAATAAACGAGAGAGAAATGGCTTCCTTTTGTGAGACCGTGATGGTCCAGAACTCGCGATCCCGCTCAGAGAAGAAGGCGTAAAAATCTCATCGTGAAAACTTAAGTGAAGTGAACTTAACTTAAGTCTAATCCTTCCAATCATGGACTCGTGTCAGTTCAATAGTTCAATGGCTAGCAAGTAGGTAGATACCCGTCTACCACGCCGTCGCCAGCCTTTTTGGTGTCACATGGATTTCTTATTTTATCTCGTGTCTCCCGGGCGGGTCGAAAATAAATATTATTTATTTCCTTTCTTCTTTCTTTTACCCAGCATCTTACCAAAACTACCTTGTTGGTTGATCTAGTGCTCGTAAGCTCTACTGCTGATAATGAACTCCTAGGCTCAGTTCCCAAGTCGTGCATATTGTTGTTGTGTTTTTCCATCTGTTAACAGTTAACTGCTGGTGGACCGATGACCTGGTGAAGGTTGCGGGGATCTGTTGGATGCGGGACGCATGGGACATATGTGGTGACGCTTCGGGAAGACTTATGTCCAGCCGTGAAAGGCTTTCGGCTGATATGATGATGTGGAATGGCAATAAGCTGGCCTCATAGTACATGGGACTTAGTACATAATAGGCGAGATTTGGGAGTAATATAGATGCATCCTCTCTGTCAAAGAGCAATGGAGCACAGCATTCTGGGCGTTAAAAGAGCTGACAGGTTATGAAACGCCACGCTGCTTTCTAGAACGGGGAACAGAGACGTGGAAGTAAAGGCTGCCAGGCTAAAGTGAGATTGGGTGGGTCACGTTAGCCGCATGATCAAAGACCTCTGGGCAAGTCTCCACAAATTGGGTGCCTGATGATGGACGACGTCGCCGAGGCTGGAAAGAGGTGGTAAGTAGTGGCGAGAAGGCACTGCAGATGCTGGTCCGAGGTGGCTCAGGGAAAGAATATTTGGAAGGATTTGGGGGCGGTCTTTGTCCAGCATTGGGACGACAGTATAGGCAAAAATAAAAAAAATAATAAAAAAACATGATTTAATAGAAAACCAAACTAAAAAGTAGAAACTAATCTATACTAATTACTATTCTATCTAATATTATAAAGAGGAAAGATTTTTTTGTTTGTTTGTACCGAGTAGGCACCGAAACTACTGGACCGATTTAAAAAATTCTTTCCCCAATAGAAAGCTACATTGTTCCTGAGTGACATAAGCTATTTTTTAATCCCGAAAACGGGTCCTGTGGGGTGGTCACGGGAGCGAAGCCGCGGGGAACAGCTAGTTTTAAATAAATTTAAATTATGAATAGTGTGATTAAAAAATATATATATTTTATTATAAAAAATCGTGGGGTGCTTGATGTTAATTGTTATATTTTATTGACAGATATTGGTAAAAGTTGTCATCTTGAAAATATCTTAAAAAAGCACCCCACACTTTTTTATAATAAAATATTTTTTTTGTTTTTTTTTGTTTTGTTTGTTTGTTTTGCTATTCTTAATTTAAATTAATTTTCTACTTTTTGGTTCAATCGCTAATCCTGAAGATCCTGGTAAGAGTAATGGGACAAATTATTTAAATTAGTGCATTGTCATCGGTCCTTGATAAGTGTGCAAAGTTTCAAATTAATCCGACGTTTTGAAGGGGGTGAAAATCACGTTCAAAGATTCCATTACATAGATTCATAGATACATACATACCAAGCCAATAAAAGCTTGTTCAAAATATATATATATAGATGCACCCTCTGCCGAACCCATCAGTGAATACACGCGTGCTGTTATGTATGTACACTAAACACACAACACTTCCTAGCTACGCAGTAGGTTTATAACAAAGAGGTACGATAACATAAGAATTATTTTTCCCCCTTTCCCCCCTCTTTTGGCCCCGAAACGTTACGTCGGATATAATATACAACGGTGGGGGCGACCCCTAATTTTATACCGTATACAGGGGGTTGGTAAAATATGTAATTATACCCTAGTTCGCTTTGCAGTCCATGATATTGCTTTTATGTGATTTTTAATTTCGTAGACTAAACTGACATTTGGGGGGTTGTCACTTTATCTTTAGATAAAAATAGTGTCGTACTCTAACTATCCTGAGTTATCGAAAGTTGATCGAAAATCGAAGTAGATCGAAAATGAAGCTATTTCACGGCATAAAAAAATAATTTGTTTAGAAACTAGCGGCCCATATTTAGTTTCTACCCATTTATGTCAGACTTCATTTTATCGATTGCATTTATTTTATTGTTGATTTCATATTTAATACAATAAAAGTTCATGTACTATGTGTATGATTACTATAATATTCAAATATATTACGTTTATATTCATAAAACATTTATTTACAGCAATTAGTAAATTAAATTGAGGAGTCATGTCACATCGATTCAATGAATATTTTTTAGGATTGAGCCTTACCTACAACATTATGCTCCGCGCTTGCAACATTTAAAAAAAAATAAGGTCATTGGCAGCTGTCAGTTTAGTCTACGAAATTAAAAATCATAGTATTTTTTTATTTAGTTTTTTTTTGTTTTGTGAGTTTCTAGCAGATATTGGTCTGTATATCGGTGAGGGCACCAGCTTTTGCCCGCGGCTCCACCGCTGTGGACTATCGCACTAGATAAAAACGAAAACCTCTAAAAAGCAAAAAATTAGCAAACGTTGGGGAACCACCAACGTTTACAGCAGTTGATTTTATTTACTTAGCGGTTACCCGACGCGAGTACAAGGCTTATTTTATGCTATTTAGAGGTTTTTGTGTCGGGGGAATTCTAAATTTAATTTAATTTAATGCTTTTTAAACTACATATACCTAATGTACCTAGTAGTAGACACGCTTCAATCAACAATCTATCGAAACACGTAATTATGACATGATATCTTGCGAAAAACCCAGATTCAAAGAGTAAAATGCGGATAACTTTTGAACGGGTCAATTGATTTTAATCAATCATAGCTAAGAACACTGACGACAAAGTTACCTTCCAATAACTAACCAGACAAAGTTTAGCTTTTTGTCATCATGTAGAGAAATAACCAACTGAATACCATCTAATTTGTAATGAATGAGTTCTACACACAAATAAAAAAAGATGTGTGTGTGTACCAGAGTACACAGGTAAGAAGTGAAACTTCTTTACGACATATCATTTTTCTACTATTTGCAACTTCACGAAAATGGGGTAGATAAGGCTTAAGCCTTAAGAAAAACAATTTTTTCCGTATTAAATTAAAGCTATTTTATTATTATAGACATGCATACAATTAATGAGTAATTTATATTTATAAATTAATTAATTTATAAATATTAAAATCATGCTCATACGTGTTGAATTTATAAAACGAAATATATAATCACTCACTTTTCTTGTATATTCACTTAAATTTGAATAAGTATTTTTACTAAACTTTGATAAAAAAAAGCAACATGGCGCGTAACCGAAAAACGTGACGATAGATTCCGTCCAACGAAAGAAGTCCCGTAGACGCGGCGCTAGTTTCTATGCGATTGTACGCTGTCCTCTAACAAATCTTGTTAGTTCCATGTATTTCCGCGGAACTTTTTTCGTTGGACGGACTCTACGTACAAAATTTTCTCCCATACGTCGATAAAGAAGTTTCACTTCAATTATTCCGTTTGCTTTAAAAGAACTTGTTTTTGATCTATTTAGGCCACATAATGCGGAGGGGAGATAGCAGCCTTGAAAATCTGGTCATTGTTGGCAATACCGAAGGAAAGAGAGCACGAGGCCGGTCGCCAACACGATGGCCTGACCAAGTGAAACGAGCTAAGTCTTCAACCAAATTCCAGTAGGTGGTGATGGCAACTTTGGATCAGAGTCGATGCCAGATTGTCCGCTTAAAGGGGTCACGATCCTCAGTAATGAGGGACCGCCTGAAGAAGAATAAGATGTAGAAAAGAACTTGCGTAATGAATGACTTACGAACGACAGTACCTACTTCCCGATTGGTGTCTTTGCCGTTTGGAGTCGAACAGGCGTGAAATTGCTTTTAAATTGAGAATAATTATTGTGATTAGTTGTTGTAGTATCTTTGGAATGCAGTTATCGGTAGTTATCGGCTGCTCATTGGTCTCCCCGTCTCATTTTTTACTGATTGGTGAGCAGGAGACCAGTTTAATAAAAAAACATAAAATTATTACTTAACCTGCTTGCTGTTCGCAAATTATTGCAAACCATAATAATTATTTATTGAGTGGTATATATGATTTATTTATACCAGATTTTTTTTGTCCTTATGACGCTTTTTAAAAATATAATCGAAAGTGATTTAATAAATATTGGGTACATTACGTATATAAAGGCAGATTTTTATTTCATTGTCATTATTTTCACGGACTGTCAAAAAAAAAGAAAAAAAAAAGAAAAGAAAACTACATTTTAAAATAAATCTTATAAACAGCCTGTATACCAAGAAACTACAACAACCTTGCTTGCTACCTTGGTGTTTAGTACCGCGGCAAACTTCGTGCAACTTAGACGCAAGAGCTAACTGTAACTATATCTAAAATCAGTTCCAATTTAGACCCCACATAGTCTAAACGTGAATTAAAAGTTAAACTAAAAAGCCCACAAGTTAAACAGAGTAACATAAAAAAAAAACGTTTGTCTAAAAATGGAATTCTAAAATTGAATGTTCTAAATCGTTGTTGATTAATGCGAACGCACGCTTTTGCACTTTTGTCTTTGATTTAGTTCTTTTTTTTTTAAGCATTTTTCGAAATCTGGTTCTTGATTTTATTGTGTTTTGTTAAATGTAAAAAAATAATTGTGTTTGCGTGAAGCAAAAAAGTTTGAGAGAAATTCAAGAAACAGGATCCAAATTTTGAAAAATAGAATTTATTATTTCAAAATTTTTTATTTCAATGTTTCGATATATATGAAATGTGTAAAAAAAACTTCTCGTTTTACAGACCTATCCATGAAGAAAAATGTTAAGCTTTTAACCAGTTTTCAAAGGATATATAAAAAGTTTTTTATGCTAACCACCGCCGCTTTTTGCACTAATAGTTTTAGTTTTCTGTCAATGTAAATAACTAAAAAAACAAATCGTCTTGCTTTTGGTTGATTGACTTTTAAAATACGTACTTAATAATTAGCCTCTCTAAACCGTATTAATAGTTATATATTTTTAGATTTATTCTTCCATGCTGTATTTCGCAATTTGGTAAATTAATACTTTGATAACCATAGACAAAGTGATGTTCAGTCAGCCATGATGATTGTCAAAAAATCTAAAATCGTACACATTTTAGTTTTTGATTGACAATCGTTAACGCTAGTAACGATAACATTAGTATTTCAATTTCTTTAGAGTCCCTTGAACTCTTTATTAGTCGATCAATCTCAAGAAAAAGCTTAATATAGATTTAACTATAAATAAACCAACAATAATTTTATAAATTTCTTATTTCCTCTAATGACCACACATAGTTTGATTTATAAAACCATTATTTTAAGCGAAGGTGTGTTTATTTTCAGTTTACACATGTTATTATTTACTAGCTTTTTGTCGCGGCATCGGAACAGTGAGCTATATGCCACAGGATAATTTGTTTCAATCGAAGCTACACAGCTTCTTATAAGTAAAAGAATAATTCTTCCAGAGATGTGTTTGCCTCAAACAATTCTAACGAGAGTAACACGTATTCTGTGTCAATTCACGTTTCAAAAGATACAGCCTTGTGACAGACAAACGGACGAATAGACAGACAAACACACAGTGACAAGGCTGTAACGTTTAAAACGTGAATTGACATACGCTTTGTTATCGGGCCCCGTCGGCACTCGTTGGGTGCGAAATCTTGTAAATCTGCGTTCTCTCTTATATCAATTAATTTGTGATCAGCGAAGCGCATCTTCTTTTTCCATACTACATACTTTCTCTATTTGCCGTTATCTCGCTAATCACTTCCTTTCTTGACATGATATATCATCATTAAGATAATTCATCTTCCTTTTCTGGTGGCCACTGTTTATTCGGGCTCTCAGGATTTGCAGTGGTTTGAGAATAATGCGATGGGATTGTTCCACAAAAAAAAATCCTTCGTTTCTCAGTCTTCGGTCTTCGTCTACTCTTAAATATAGCCACCAACATTCATACTCTAAAATTTCCTTATGTTATGTTTCTCCACTTCATATGCCCATTCCAAGACAACCGATTTACACAGAACTTCTCGGTCAGCAGTGCCACTTTCAGACTTCCTTTTACATACTCATGTCATATCTATATGCGTAACACACATTCTTCTTCAAATTTTCATATCAGCTGCCTTTAAATCTTTTAACCGATTCTTGTCTCAAACCGCCGTTCCGTTGCCCATGCCGCTCTCTGGTATAATTTTTTATTAATATATCCTGACCTTATTTAATATAAAATTCTGTGTGAAAAACAATTTTTGGAACCGTATACAGGAAAGTGCTAAAATCATAAAATAATATTTAATATACCATTCTTCCAGAGCGAAAAAGACGTGTCAGTATACTTCTTAGTCAAAAACGTTTTTATTTTTAAATAATATTATTTAATTACCAAGAAAAACTGGACAAACACACTTTTGCTTTGTTAAAAATCAATTTATGTCCATAGACAAAATATTTGACAGTCGAGTGTGTGATCATTAATTTTACCAAAAATTTAATCCTTTGAGGTTTGATCAATATTTATTTAAATCAATTCAAGTAACAATTTTCTTGTATTGCTCTTTGAATAAGTTTAAAAAGATTAATCCATATTTGTAGGCTTTTTCAAGCATGCTTCATCATCTGCATAGCCTTTTTAAAAGGCTTATGTTTAACAAACCACCAAATCTAGTAATATACTGACAAAAATAGTAAATGATCACCAAAAATAGTAAATGATCACCAAAATTAAATTTAGAATCGCAACAGAGTCGACGGAGCCCCGCTGGGCGGGGCTCCTATTTCTGAATACAGGGTCTAAAGTAAACTAACACGAAGGTGATGACGGGAGCTGAGTTCGCTCGCTTTGCTCGCTCACTTCAGCTCCCGTCATCTCCTTCGAACCTAACCTGTCCGTGTCGGGGTGCCCTTAGCTCCCGAGCTCGCTTCGCTCGCTCTTGGACTGATTCATTGACCAAATCACTAGATTTGATATCTTACGGTTTTAGCACTTATGAAATTTGGTGATCAATTTACTAAATTTGGTGATCATTTACTATTTTTGTCAGTATATTACTAGATTTGGTGGTTAGGGGTTATCGTCACAAAGTTTTTTTTGGTGGTCATTATATTTATTCCCTTTTTAAAACTACGTCGGCTACGTCTACAAATACAGCTGAATATCAAAATTTTATATCATTTGGAACGATGGGCTATCTGAACTCCACAGCCAAGTTACTGCAAACACAATAACCTTAAGCAAGACTTGTTTGGTCTTTCCCTTATCCTAAAACCTTCCATATTCAAACTAAAAAAACATTCCTCACGACAAATAGTTGCATCTTCTTATTTGTGCAAAAAAAAAAACCAAAAGAATTACTTTCTTTTGTTTTTTTTTATAGAGATTTTCAAAATAAGTTAATTAGACATCGGATTCAATGTTTGCATATTATTATGCAAATGCATGACACTTTAATTGTATAGCGTTACTGCATATTTTCGTCTCTTTTCATTGATAGTGTTTATTTTAATAGTAAAATGTGTTAGCGGTGTTATATTATTAATTGAATGCTGTTCAATATTAAAGCGCAGGTCTGGCTTAAACAGGTTTCTGCAGAAATAGCGCCATATTTCAAGTTCTATCTAATAACGTCAGAGGACGTAGATGTCATTTTCAGCCTATAAATTAATATAAAGTAATAAACTCCACAAGTTTGCTCTAAAAAATCTAGAAAAATATTTGTTTGTATGTTGTCACAGAAATTACAACAGATAATTAAATATATTGTGACACTAAACGTAACTTCCAATGAAAAAAGTATTTTGATAGTGCATATTTTTTGCATATTTCGCCCTTTTAAGTGCATATTTCGGCATTTTAATAGTGCATATAATCCGATGTCTACTCATCATCATCCATAGCCTTACTTCGCCCACTGCTGGGCATAGGCATATCTTTTCTTGTGCTAATCTCCACGCTCCTGTGCCACTCTAATCCAGGTTTTACCCGAGTTGACAACAATGTCCTCTGCCCATCTCACTATCGGACGTGTGACGACTTATGCTCAGATTATGTCCAAATAATTTGCATTCACGTATTTTTGTCTGAAAAATATTGATCAAACCTTTTAATTTTTTTTTATCATAGTTAGACCATTAATGTCTTTTCACTTCATCATTATAAAATTATGTTATCTAAGTCATATTTAAAGCATACGTTATATAATTTATTCAACTGAATATGAATACTATGAATTGATACAGGCCTACAAGTGACATTCTATTTTCGAGCGTGCCGATAGCGATTGTCAAAAACGCAAAATAGTATGGGATTGACAAGCGATATCGAAAAATCACGTGATCAATCCCTTACATTTTAACATTTCGCTGACATCAAATGTCACTTGCCTAAAGTCTCTGGTATATATTATAATCTATTTTTACAATCTAAATCTAGTAAAAAAGACTCATTTACCATTTTTGGTCTAGCTATGACCCTTTAAAACACCATAAATATTCGTTCTTTACTAAAAAAAATATTAATATCACCGTCACCCACCATTTTTTATATAACGTTCATTTATTATTCTGACAGCTAATATATTCAAAATGGACGCTTATTGTTACGTTGGCTATTAGTAAAAAGGCCTGTGAAAAGAATGGACTAGGTTGAAGGGCTATTTTCGTAATTATAGAGCTTTGGTTTGACTGCGAAGTCCGAGTTATTGGCTATGCTATTGTACTGCAAGGATTTTTTCTTTTACCGATTTCGGTAAAAGAAACAATGTCTGTGGAAATTGGAAATAAAACTCTTTTTACCACGCGTCACGGCTCATAAGCTTTTTGCATAGCGATACTTTTATAAAAAAATGGTTTAGCTGTCAGAATATTTTTTTTATTTAAATTTTCACTGTGATGTCGTTATCGGGTATCATTGTTTGTATATTACTAATTGGACAACAATTATGCGATATTGGCATGCAATGTGAGTAAAATGCGCCAAATTACTTTTTTTTTACTCACTCTCTACATTATTTTTTGTTTCTTGCGTTATATAGTTTTCAGAAAATAAATAAAACTCTTCGAAAAGGGTCTTTGACGCATTTTCCGAATCAAAACAAAAAAAGAAAGTAATCAAATCGCAGTTCCAAATTCGAACCGCCATACCATAAACAAGGACATACAACGTAACCATCCGTCACTCATCCGATTTTCGTGAACGTAAACTGTTGCGTTTCAAAAAACGAAAATGTTTGCAATTTTTGAGATGTGCCGGAAGCAAGTTGCCGCTCTCATTCTGCCACTAGTGTTGGCATCGCTGACGGGGTACTCCTCCGAAGCACTCAGCACTTTTGGTGTCTCCAATACGAAGCCACCGTCACCGGCAGCCCCAACGGCACCCCCCGGTAAATATATTTTTTTTATATAATGGGACATTCACACTGCACATCCACAAATCAATGGATTTAGAAGAGGAACACTGATCACTGTTAAAAAAAACATGGTTCTAAAAAAACACATTTTTCATTTACACATTGTGTGTCATGTTTTTGAGTGTTAGAAGCACGAGTGGTTATTTTTAATACTTACAGGTACATACAGAGGATATTTTTGTCCCATTATATGAAAAAAAATGTTTGCCCAACATGCACAGGCGATTTATATTCACTAGGCGACCTTTCAAATGAACAAAGTAGGTTTACATGAATTTAACTAAACTAGCTTTATTTCTTCACAAAGAACTTAATAACGTTAAAAACACTAAACAAACTGTATATATTGTACATACATAACATTTTTACACATTTTTTTGACACTTTTTTCCAAATTCAAAATTAACGGTTTAAATTTTGCAGAATCGGTTTAAAAATAAAAATGTTGCACAGGAATCGTTGTTTTCTGCCTGTGTTTGTGTTTTTATGGCTGATTGGACAATGTTTTGGAGCGTTTAGCCCCGTTTTTGGCGTTATTAAAACTGATTCTCCTCTCAAAACTCCGTCGCCTACGCCACCTTCGGGTAAGATTTTTTTTTATATAATGGGACCTATTTTCTTTCGTATTAAATTAAAAATCTAAATAAAATGAGTTGTACAGAATAAATAAGCTTAAAGATTTCAAATTAATTTGTTTTTTACTCTTACCTTTTTTGTGTCTGGCTTGTAAAAATATGCGTTTTAATTTTTTATTATATTAATGAGTGTTTATACTAATGTTCAAATTGTTAATATTCTATCCAAAGTCTTTTTAGTCTCATTATATAAATACGGCGACGTCCAGAAATACATTTCAGATATTGATCATACACCACACTGAATACACACAATTACACATTTTAGAAACTAGATTAGAGAATCCTCTGATTACAAAAACTTAAGTTAAAAATGCAATAGATTTTTAAAAGCTTTATTTGGAACATAACTTTTGTAATTTAGAGGAATATCAAAACCACAACAAAATAGACACCAATCGCGCCTTTTATAATACAAAACAACATTTATTTTTGTTTAGGCTGATACACAAAAACATTTTAGCCGTCTCGCTCAAAAAAAACACTGCTTAGCATCACATTTAGGTACTACGACAATTTGACAAACGAATTTGCGCCAAAAGTCAGTCATCTTTCTTCCATAGACAACATTTTTATACATTTTTTTCCATAGACGACAATTACAAACCTTTTTTATCACCAAAACAAATCAGAAAGACACAGAAAGGTATACCAGTGTAAAAAAATGTGGTGCAAGAGGCAGATGTTCGCCATTTTGCCTATTATTATAGTCGGTTGGCTAAACATACAATGCACGGATGGGTTTGGTATCTCGTCCTTTGGGAAAGCCAATACTGATCCGCCAAAGCCTGCGACGACCTCCGCTGCCCCTGGTAAGAATTTAAAACAATATTTTAAATACAAAAACAAGCTTTCATACCTTCATACAAGAGTGCAATACATTACCATACACACACATACAGTCATACAACCGCTGTTTATTGTAAGCATGAGACAATCCTGTGAATAAAAAAAAAAGCTTAGATGTCGATGTTTTAGGATTAAGTTTTTTTAAGATGTATTTCCTAGGAACTTCTTGACTGAGAAACGTACTATCTACAGATTATCTTCTGAAAACACTCCAATAAACTTTACATTACAAAATTCAGACGTACAAAAACATACTAAACAAAATTTATCAGACAACGCAACGAGAATACGACACAAAAATACTTTCTAAAATGTCCTACTATATAAATAAATTGGAATTCATTGAGAGCGCACCACATCTTAATAAAAATAACAAAAAAGTAATTTGGATATGCGGATTGATTGTAGCTACCACAAAATTGTCTAAACCTAATAACACTGTGATGACAATTTTATCATATTCAAGCACTATTCGAAATTTAAAAAGTAGATCTACATAAATATACCTCTATAGATCTACATACTTCAAATTCATCTGTAGATTGACAGAATTCACCTGTAGCGAATGCATAATTCGAACGTATTGGTTTTAAATTAAAAACAAAAAAAAAAAACATTTAAAATAAAAATAATGACAGTAAAATTCTTAATTCAAACTTTTTCCGCCAAATTTTTAACCATAGACAAAAAGCAAATCTCAAAATTTTGTGAATAAAAAATAGAACAGCGCACTGTTCGCGTGATAAGATGTGGTGTCAACGGGTCGTGATGGCTATATTGCCTTTGTTAATAATTGGCTGGATGACGGGACAATCTGATGCCCTAACTACTTTCGGGAAGAGTAACACTGTTGGACCTACAGTGGCACCGACTATGCCTCCTCGTAAGTATTTTGAGAGAGTTGCGTTCATTCGAAATAAAAACGTTAGAGATGATTAAAAGGTGAAAAGAGTAAAGTTGGATTTGTAGTACGGGGCAACACAATCTTTAAAAAATACTAGAAAAAAGAAAGAAAAAAAGAAGACAAAAAAAAAGAAAAAAAGACATATGTTAAGCATTTTTTATAATCAAGTATCTAAGACTACGTTTATCTTCGAATATTAAACTTTTAATTTATTTTACTAACGGGAAACAGGAAAGGTCTATTAAGTAGCATTGAAGTAATAAAAACTTAATCAAAGCTTTCGTTTCAACACGTGCATAAAAAATCGAATTAACGCAACTCCTTGTCTTCCTAGTGAATGTTTTTTTACCATGTTGGATTTTTAAAACATTAATGCACGTTTAAAATATTCACACATTCAATGCAATATCACTCAAAAATGCAAAAGCACTCAAGCAATTTCTCTTACAGTACAGAGAATTTTAACAAAAAAATACTTAATCAAAACGCGGGTGGGACTTAACTTTTTTAAATAAACATCGGGCTTTTGGACATAAGTATAATAGCCTGGAAAGGGCTTTTTTTCTGATAACCAGAAAAACAATGTTGATATCCAAAAAAACTCCTAATTGACGAGAGACTTTCATTTAACCTATTATATCAGCTAGCATTCTTTTCCCGATTATGTTCAGTTCAGTCTAACTAGATACAACAGTGTACTTATGCCGAATTTTTAAACGTACTCATTCATGATAATGTAAACGATCTCTTATGTCAAAATGTGTTAAAAAAAGAGGTTTCTCGTTACCTTCACCAGACGGCGCTTATCCAGTTTCAATACAAATTGACGTTAACGCGATTAACCGCTCTCACTAAGGCCTCTAAATACCAGTATTTTACCCGCTGAATCTGCCTATCTTATCTCCACAACATAGTCATTGGGCATTTCTCCTCTGATATGGAAATAATTAAATCATAAAAACTACTAATGGAAATTTTAATTTGAATTTTAAAGGTAATTAAATAATAAAACCACTTAACGTTTTAATTAAGAACCGTAAAGAAATGTAGTAAACCTACTCATAAAAAGCGGTAAAAAATGTTAAAATTCTCTATGGTCTGGCTTTAAAACATAGCGTTATAGAGCTAGATTGCGCATTACCTATCACAAAATTGATTGATCTATAGAAAGATACAAAGTGAGTGAGCGGCCAATACCTATCTCTTTTCTTTAGCTCGCTGAAATAATAAAGAAACAATGAAAAGAAAATGATTTATTTGATACAAACGAAAAGCCACACTACAAGTTCTGATTTCAAACAAAACAAAAAAAAATCCAGCCTGTGGTCTCACACTTTTCTTACCATTTTCACTTGACAGCTAGAAAGGGAATGCGCACTCCAGTTCTATAATATACGTCTATGCTTTAAAAAAAATATTGCACTTTTATGGTCGTTCCTTTTTCAAATTACTTGTGTTCTTTTCAGCCAGTGTAAGTAAAACTTTTGTTTTAATTAATATTGTAATGTTTCGGTTATGAAATATTTTTGATTTAGATTTTCATTATGATATAAGTAAGTATTTAATATTTATGGATTAGTAGGTCGAGTGTTCGCATGTAGGTAGATTATGAAGTAAATATACCAACTTAAGTAGTAAGAGGCTTTTATAATAGTTTTAGATTATCTAGGTATTTCGTTTTAGACAATTTCTGTAGGGTAGAAACTCATGATTTTTAGGTAAATTATTATATCCTACTTTGCTCCCTTTTCCGCAAAAACCGTGCAATTTTCGTGATTAAAGGTGTACTTCGGTTTAAAGATGTTTATTTTCCCAAATACCAAATTACACTTCAGTGTACTTATTCCGAGATTTTTAAACGATCTCGTATGTCAAAATGTATACAAAAAAAGAGGTTTCTCCATAACGTCACCAGACGGCGCTTATTCAGTACAATACATATTGACGTTAACGTTAAGAGCGTGAGTAAAAACTCGCACTAAGGCCTTTGAACACTTATCCTCTGAAACGTCGCGCTATTGTTGTTTCTATTGCAGGAATTAGACGTCATAGTACAATTTATTAAAACAAGGATAGATTAACAAATAACGCAGTTTTAACAAAACTCTCAAATATCTATTTATCTACACTACTAGCTGACGCCCGCGTGCTGTTAGTACTTCTACCAATATCTTCATAACTTATAGCCTAACTCTATGTGTTATACTAGCTATATTTCTGTAAAGTTTCATCGAAATCCGTTCTGTAGTTCTTGCGTAAAAGAGTAAATAAAGAAAGTACTGCCGGAGATTACCTTTAAAAATCATTTAAAACAAACATATATATAGAATTTACATCTTTATTATATAAGTTGATTATTAGACGAGTTGACAAATAAATGAAAACTAGTTTTATCAATAGGTACCACTCCATACTTACTTCAATTCTAGGAAGATTCAAAAATACATTTTTATTACTTTTTTGTCCCACTCAATTTCTTAGGTTAACATGTATTTTACTAGTATAATTTTACGATATCAATTTTGAATTTATACGAAAAAGTGCGACAGTTGAGAATAAAACGAGTTTAAAAAATTACCTATTGAAAATAGCCCCAAATATGCCATCTATCGTTTGATCCACGATTTTTAGTCCACTCTGTATATTTCTTCCTAACCCTAAGCTAAAAATATATTACCTCTACTGTATTTATGAAGTATTATTCTTCTCTAGTATAAAATAAAGTCCCTGTCTGTCTGTTTCTCCGTTTCTTCTAAACCACGCAACAGATTTTATTTAGATATTTATTTAGACTTCATGCACAAAAGTTACAAAGGCGTACTTAGGCTTTAGGCATTTTCTACTTATCAACCAAGGGGGGTGAAGAGACAACATGGCAGGTGCATTGTTAAATATAAAAATAAGTAAAATAAACGTACATATTATATATATACTAATACTAATCTATACCAATATTGTAAAGAGGAAATGTGGTGTTCATTCCACGACTTCCTGCCCGATCTACTGCCTGGATAACTGCCCACGTCGTGCGAAGCCGGACCTTAATTTGTTATATATATCCTTTTTCTTAGTTTTAATTTATAATTACTTTACTTTTATTAACGTGGCTTACGTATAGTTCTTCTGAGCTATACGTAACGTTACAGTTTGGCGTCAAATGCGTGGGTCCTTATATATATTTTAATATACTTCGGGTTTTCAAACAGGTGCGGGTAACGACACCTATTAAAAATAAATAACTCTTCGTTATTTCAATACAGAATAAAAACAAGAGGTGAAAGCTTCTCAATTACAGTGCATTTAACATATCTTGGAGCTAATTTTGCACTGAAATATGCGCCAGCATTACTTTGAACGTAATTTTTACGCCAGACTGTATCACCGACATTAAATTATTTAAAGCTTTGTTTATCATTATAATAAACAGCATTCTTAATATGAGCAGGCTTCGATAAAGGGTGCAGCTGCTTGGATTTTTTTGTTTAAGTTTGTTTGTTTGTACCGAATAGGCTCCGAAACCGATTAAAAAAAATCTTTCACCAATAGAAAGCTACGTTATTCCTGAGTTACATAGGCAATTTTTTAATACCGAAAACGGGTCCTGTTGGGTGGCGCACGGGAGCGAAGCCGCGGGGAACAGCTAGTATAATATATACCTATAAGGCTTTCTAATAGAAAGAGCAATAAACTAGGAAAGTTTGTTTATTATAAATAATTTGTTCCGTGCGAAGCAGGGGCGGTTCACTAGTAAATAAATAAATAAACACAGTCGATATCAAACTACAAAATTCAAATGTATAATTCGAATTCTAACAAAACTGTCACTTTGACAAATGATCGCTCATAATAATACCGTCAATTGTTTCGTTAGTACCAACCATAAAATAATAACGTCTGAAATGAAATATGATGCTCAAATTGTAATGTTGGCAGTTCACGATACGCGTTTATTTTCTCGGGTAACAACATAGAAAAGAGATCAATATTCTTAACAGTTTTAATATTTGACTGGCTGTATACGGCTCCAATGTACTAAATACTAAGAACTTGTCAGAAAACATTTCAAAGTAATCAATCTGTCCAGCCTTTTACCCACTAATTTTGCTTCCAGAAACTCGTGGTAAGACACTTCCACGGCGTCGTTGGCGCCAGCGCATTGATGGCATTTATGAGTACTAAAGGGCAGAAAACGTTGCGTCATAGATAATATAATACTAGATTAGTTCTGTTTTATAATAAACTAGCTGATCCCCGCCTTCGCCCCCGTGGACCACCCCATAGGACCCGTTTTCGGGATTAAAAAATAGCCGATGTCACTCAGGAATAATGTAGCTTTCTATTGGTAAAAGAATTGTTTAAATCGGTCCAATAGTTTCGGGGCCTATTCGGTACAAACAATAAAAAAGCGAAACGGGACCCTATTACTGAGACAGCGAAGTCTCAGTAATAGGGTCCCGTTTTTACCCTTTGGGTACGGAACCCTAATAAAAAGAATCTTGCCTCTTTATAATATTATAGTATAGACAAGCTTATCCCGCGGCTTCGTGGCCATTGAATTTGTTTTAATGAATAAAAAATATCGTCTTGTGTGTAATAAAAATTGGCTCAATTAAATCCAGTGGCAGTAAACCTGCCTACTATCTTTGAAAGACCTGAATATTGTGTAACTTAGTTCTTGGTTAAAATTTTTAGATCATAAACCTGATTTCTACCTTTAAAATAACCTAACAAAAATAAAACCTATAAAAGCAAACAACCTAAATACATCACAATCTAGATTCAAGTATTCACTAAACCCTGTTCGAAATACAAATGAGACCCATAACAATAAACATAGACCTTGTAGAGGTCAAATTGTCTTTGGCAAGAATGTCTATGGATTACCAATGGTACAAAATGGTACAGAAAGCATAAAAAATCTATCGCATGCGAAGGAATACTCGTAATGATAGCTAACATTTTTATGGAGAACTGTCATATATATCTTCGATTCGACGGCGAAACACATGCCTTTGTAAAAATACACGCATTATCGGCTTAGTCTGCGTGTAAGACGAAGGTTATCCAACGGAAAAATACTACCAGGGTAAAAATATGAGCAAGGACCACCCTTGTGCCCAGAATGTTAGATTGCTGGCAATCATTTAGTTTGGAAAGCAATTGTTACATAAATAAATATAAAATAAAATTATTCATTAAAAATCTTTTTATAAAACAAGCTTTTTTCGTATTCTTCTCAGTTAACCTGTCATTTGATACCCATATCATGGCAGTGCACAAAAATAACTAGTCCACCATCTTGTGCCGTCCGCCATATTGGATTGAGAATGACGTCACTTAGCTAACCATGCATTGTCATCCAAACTAAACGTGTGTGCCAAATGTCAAGTTAATCGGTGGAGGAAAACTGCTTTAAAATACAAAACATACCTACATTGCAAGTTAAATAAAAGCTTGCTATAAGCCATGCTTTTAGCTTCCTTTAAATTAAACTGCATGATTTGCCAAAAAGGTTGCGTTACGATAAAAGTATTAATATATTAACAATGACCTCCTAGGAACAATGTGACGATCGATATTACAACAAACGGGTATAATGTATTTCAAGGGGTAAACGTTACTTTGTTTATAAGTTGTATTTTAAGTCTTTTTTCCGACGAATCCCAAATGGACGATAATGATTTAAAATTATATTTGAAAAATAGTTTTACCAAACACCCCTTCCTTTCTGGCATACAGTTCTACGCATTGCAACCTTTAAAGTTTAGTAGTATAAATCGTTTTCTCAATTTAAATAAATAATTTGAGTCTGAGTTTGAAATATGAGAGTAAAATATCCCAAGACAAGATAAAATTACAAATTTAAAAAACACACGATTTTAATTTATATTTCATGCTTTTTAAACTACATATAATATACCTAGTAGCAAACACGCTTCAATCGACAATCTATCGAAACACGTTATAATGACACGATATCTTGCGAAAAAATCCAGATTCAAAGAGTAAAATGCGAATAACTTTTGAACGGCTAAACCGATTTTATTTAAACATAACTAAGAACACTCTCCACAAAGTCACCTTACAAACAAAAAAAACTAAATCAAAATCGGTTCATCCATTTAGGCGCTATGATGCCACAGACAGACACACAGATACACAGCAACACACGTCAAACTTATAACACCCTTCTTTTTCCGTCGGGGGTTAAAAATATTTATTAGCTATCGAAATGCCTACGACACTGCTACGTTGCGTCTACGGTGAAAGTTTTCTAATCTACAACGCGGTACACGCACACATTGCGTGTTGTTAATATGTCAACCAAACTGTATTTGGCAAAACTTTAGATATAGAAATACCACTTATTTCGTTCGCAGTTCGTAAAATATAATTTTTACCAATCTTTGGTTTGGATTACTCGGGATTTATGCTCCTTTTGTGTCGGTATAAACTATAGCTATAAATATAAAACCTCATAGGAGAACAATACACTCAGTGGTAAAAATATTCACCAATCGGTAAGGTCGTAATGGGAATAATTAAGGTCGCTTATGAATAGAGAACAGCGTATCCGATTTGATTAACCCTCGTCGAAAAAGATTGGTGTGTGTGCCTGTGTGTTTGTATATTTATTTATCTGTCTGTGGTATCATAGCTCTTAAACCGATGAACCGATTTTGATTTAGTGCCGTTTTTTTTGTTTGATCGACGTGTTCTTAGCTATGTTTGATGAAAATCGGTTCAGCCGTTCTAAAGTTACGGGCGTTTTACTGTTTGAATTGGGGGGTTTTCGCAAGATATCGTGTCATAATTACGTGTTCAATAGATTGTCGATCGAATACGTCTACTACTAGATTAATTATGTAACATGAAATAAAAATGTGTCGGGTTTTTTTTTTAATTTAACTTGTTTCATGTATATTTTGTTTTCTAGCGACTTTCTTTGAATACATTTTTGTACCTATTCCAGTTATTTGACACGTGTAAACTTATAAGTAGTTTTTCATTACCATTATTAAATTCTTTCTTTAAAATAATGCCTCTGTGGTCATTTCCCGCCACGCATACTGCTGATCTGATCCACCATGTTTAATTTGGTTGTGATGACAACTCGTCACACTAGCTATCTCTTATAGGTCTCTTTCGCTAATACGTCACTTTGTACATGTAGTCAGTTTCCCAACTCGTCTCAAGCCGTATTTTGTCTCATTCCTAATTCGTCCTACGCATATGTTCAATGTACAGTAACGTACAAAATTATAAACTGAATTGGCCCCCGATGCAATACGAGGTCAGATCAACTGGATATTAATGCCGGGGTCCTTCAGGGGTCGGTAGTTCGGTACTCTCAGCAACATTGTTCTTGCTCCACATAAACGTTCTGGGTATGCAGACGACAGCACTGTTGCTAAGAGATTCGTGTCCGATGCACGGGCTACTGGGCCTCAGATTCGGTCTGTCCGGGAGGCCATGAACCTTCCTTGAAGGCAGTCTTCGAATTTTCCTAAATATTTTATTTACATATTTTGTGCTTAATTGTACATAAGCGTCGGACGAGTTGGGAAAGAGACGAAATACGGCTTGAGACGAGTTGGGAAACTGACTACATGTACAAAGTGACGTATTAGTGAAAGAGTCCTATTAAAGATAGTGACGAGATAGCCTAGTGTGACGAGTTGTCATCACAGCCTTTAATTTTATGTTGTGTGTTTCTTTTACTCCAAGATAAATAGAATGTACATTGAAACGGAATGAAATTAAAGAAAAACGTTTGTTAATATGAACGCTTGTTTCTTTGAAATTATATTAATAATAATTTTTGCCCGTTTAAGTTAAATAAACAAGGGGTATCCCCATCTCTCCCCATCTACGTCAACGAAGTTACGGGCCCCGTCCGAAAGCACTCCGAAACTTCGGAGTGCAAAAATCAAGATTTAAGTTAAATTTTTCGGGCGGGTAAAAACACATCGGGAGTAGGTACAACTGTCAAATTGTAGTGTCATTCATTCTTAGTTCAGGCCCCGAACGAATCATCTGTCCGTAGATAATAGGGAGTAGGAAACGCCGTAACTAAAACCGAAACTACAGACTTCGTGCTTAGCCCCAAAACGCCCGTCCTTCAACACTTCCTAAAGTAGTTGTGAAAATTTAACATCCAACATTTTCCATTTATAAAATACTGTGAAAAAATCCTTCTCCTTGACTTTAAAACTACTTAAAAGCTGCAATTTTAAAACAGAACGTGACAGTGAATCTGATAAAGAGGTGGTACTTTTAGTTTTAAACCACCTGAGTTCAATTACAATTATGCAGATAAAATAACTATTTAAAAGAATATGAAATAAAGTGGAATTGTACTTAAGAGGGCCTTATTATTGTGGATAAAATTAAAGTAGTAGAAAATGCGGTGATTCTATTTTGCACTCAAATTAATCTGTCTAGCCTTTTAAAGTCAAATTCTTTTTTAATGAGCAGAGAATGAATAATTTTGTGCGCGGGGTTAAAATGCATGCTATCTCAACCGACAACACGTGCGAAAGAGATAGATGCTGTGATGAGCAGAAGCTAGTTCGCGTAAGAATACACAAATTTGTAGCGAAATGTATGATGATTTAGGACGAAAACGAGCGCGCGAAATTTTATAAATAAATATTTGGGCATATATATCACGAAATTATTTGTATTGTTGAACTATTAATCTATCCCTGTATGGTGACTGTTTTGCAATTTTCCTTGTTCTTATAGTATGTATTTGCGCCCAAAGATGCGTTAAAATTAGTGTTGAAATATGGAACTTTTGACGCTCATAACTTTCAAATATATATTATTTTTCCTTTTTTGTTTCCATACAGGGCTAGGTAATTATAACACAAATTAATACCATTTTTTATTTTGAACGTACGCCGTCAAACAGTAAAACAAGACTAAGTTTGAAAGAATAATCGACTAGGGCAATCTTAAGTGGCACTTTTGAAAGTAAAAGATTTAAATTCAAAAATAAATGATTCTACCGTCCATTCGCAAAGGTAGATTGTTATAGAGAAGAACGAACAAGAAATACCACACGTACTCTTAGAAAAAAAGAGCTTAACAAAATTTACATACATATATATTAATTCGTGAGAACAATGCACCCAGACTATACTCCATTTACTATAGCATTAGACAGAAGTTAAAAAAGGCTCTTTTAGGTGCACACTTTGTAATAAAAATACAACAAACACTATTACAGTCAAGATTGATGTGGAGTTAAATATAATCAATTTAAATAACAGCTGTCACACTTATTTGCATCTATTTAACCTATCTACCTTCTGAAATTACAAGGCCTTCATTTAATATTATTTAGTTTTTACATAAAATAATGTCGTGTCAATGTTTAAAATCTAAAAGAAGCAGGGGCGGACAGTACCGGAAACGTTTTTCATGTCACTATAACTCAACCAAATCTAAAATGTTATCTGTTCCGTTCATAAGTTGTGGCTGCACATGTTTTTTTATTTTGTCGGTTTATGATGTCATCTATCCGTCAAATTGCGTAAATAATCTGCAATTGTCAATTGTCATACTGTCATTCGCTTGTGGATACTTGTGAATGCTACGCCTTTTCTCGTTGTTATTGCTGATTTTTCGTGGTTTAGTTGTTATTTGTTACTGTTTTTCTGTTGTTATTGTTTTCTTATCGTTATTAGTGTTAGTTTTGTGTTGCTCGTACAAAGCGGTACGTTTTGTTGAAATATTGACCGGGACCATCCCGGTGCAGGCCCGAGTGGCTTGCAAGCGCAACACGTACGCTCTGTAACTGTTTTATAACGCTGATCCGTGTCAACAGCGAAAAATACGTGGCCCCAACGTTGATCCAGACGTTAAAATATTGTCTCCCAAGAAAAAGAGAACAAAGCAAACACCGCTTCGTGCTGCAGAAAAAAAACCAGTCATAAATATTTATAAAGATGTTAAGGGGTCCAGGCCCGAAGGTACTCCTGCTTATAGGACCCAGTTAATTAACAAAACTGCAGAAATTGCAGGTAAGGGTCATAAAATTATTATTATAAATAAATGTATTTGAAAGTAACATGCTTTGTGAGTTAATAACCTACATTATTAATCTTATTTTATAGGCATATCTCGTGCTACAGTCTATAATGTACTGAACAAGTACAATACAGAAGGTCGCCTGCATCAACCCCCTCCTCGCCAACGGAAATACTCAAAATCTGACGATTATGATATAACGTTAAGTGGAATACGAAGAAAAATTCATTCTTTTTTCTTTGATAATGAGTTACCAACGTTGGACAAGATTCAGGAAGCCGTTAATAGCGATGAGTCTCTACCTGATTTTAAAAGAAGCACTTTATACAAATTAATCAAGACCAAATTGGAAGACGGCTTATCATTGGCCATATTGGTAAAACTTGATTTAAATGTATTTCTTTTGAAATTATCTTTATTATTTAAATCAAGGATTGATCAACAAGTGATCACTTTATTAATGATTTGGTAATGTGACATTAATAGTCAAACTTGATTTAAATGTATTTCTTTTGAAATTATCTTTATTATTTAAATCAAGGATTGATTTATTTATTTATATTTATATATACTTTATTGTACCAAGATAAAAAGATTACATATGGAAACCTTAAAGTAACAACAAACATACAACAGGCGGCCTTATCGCGTTCAGCGATCTCTTCCAGGCAACCCAGAATGGAGAGAGATAGCCTGGACACGACATGGGGTTGCACTTGGTGCAATTTCAAAATTAAATAATATGTTACAAACATAGAAATCACTAAATATAAAATACCAAAATAGATACATAAATACATACATACATATAAATATACAGGCAAGAAAACAATACAGCTCCAACAAGATGACAGTGAGAAAACAATACAGATCACAGTGACAGGTAGTGATCCTTTACCAGTCTTTTAAAGATCGGTAGTGATTGCGCGCGTTTTATTGTCACAGGCAATGCATTCCATAGACGAGCGGCCTGGACAGTAAAAGATTTGTCCAGGAAGATGGTGGAATGCATTGGCATTTTGAGTTTCATGTTATCCGATGACCTAAGAACTTTCGTGTGCGAGTCACATAAAAACTGAAATCGGTTTTTGAGGTAAAGAGGGGTAGACGGAAAAAATAGTATATTATACAGAAGGGAAAGAATATGAACATTCCGGCGAAGGCGAATTGGCAACCACTTGAGTTTTTTGCGGAATTCAGAAACATGGTCATATTTGCGCAAACCGAATATGAACCTTATACAAACATTTTGAAGTCGCTCAAGTTTATCAAGTTGTTCTTCAGTGAGGTCAAGATAGCTGGCATCAGCATAATCAAGGATGGGTAGAAGAAGAGATTGTGCAAGCGCAATCTTGGTGGCAGTCGGCAGAAAATTACGCAGTCGTCTCAGAGATCCAGCAGATGCGAATAACTTGCGGCTAACTTCCTGTAGCTGGGCAGTCCAAGAGAAATTCTTGTCAATGAATATCCCCAAGTTCTTCACCTTCTCGCTAAAGGGTACAACAGAGTTGTCAAAATGAACTTGGGGAAGAGTCGTCCAGTCGATCCTTGAGACCAACCTTGAACTGCCAACCACCAAAACTTGCGTTTTTATAGGGTTCACCGTAAGTCCGTGCCTCTTGCTCCAGTCGCATATACGGGCCAGATCACTATTTATCGTCAATATAGCCTCAGTTAGATTACCAAGAGGAGATCGCGTGTAAATTTGAAGATCATCTGCATAAAGGTGGTAGGAAGAAATTAATTCGTTGGATATTGAGTTAATAAAAACTGCGAAAAGTAAGGGGGATAGAACGCCACCCTGAGGTACCCCGGCAGAAGTACTACACCAGGAAGACAAGGTCTCTCCGATGCAAATACGTTGTCGGCGACCAAACAGGTAACTACGAAACCAGTCAACAACCGATGGAGATATGTTAAGAGAGCAAAGGATGCCAAGTAAAACATCGAAATCCACGGTATTAAAGGCATTACTAAAATCCAGTAGAGCCAAAACCGTTAGATTTCCCATCTCCATGGCAGACCTTATATCGTCCGTAATATTCAGAAGCGCTGTAGTTGTGCTATGACCAGGGCGGAAGCCGGACTGGAAGGGGTTAAGGAGATTATTTTTGGAGAGAAAGGTGCTTATTTGGTTGTGGATTAACCGTTCAAGGACTTTGGACAGGAATGGCAAGACAGATATTGGACGATACTCAGAGAAGGATGTGGGATTGGGCTTTTTAGGTAAAGGAATTACTTGAGCATCTTTCCATGGGCTTGGAAAGACACTGCTAGACGCAGAGAAATTGAGGATATGGCAAATGACGGGAAGGATAATGTCCAGCACCGGGAGTAGCATTTTACGGCTGATACAGTCGCATCCTACTGCATTTGACGAAATCGATAGTATGCTCTTCTTAACATCACATGCAGAAAATTGACCAAAAACAAATGGAGAATAACTGGGAGTCGGGCGAGATGAAAGATGATTCAATGTATTTAATTTAGTTGTCCTATCAAAATTGGACGAGGCAGTAAAATGATTATTCATTGCGTCAATATTTACATCTTTAGGGATAGTTTCTTGTCGAGATTTACCGACTCCCAATGACCTAAGAAATTTCCAAACTTTGGAAGCGTCCCCATTTTGGACAGAATCATGAATATGTTGGCGATTAGCATTCCTACACACCTTATTGCAGTGTCTACGGATTGAGACATATCTTTCCCTATTAGCGTCAGTAGGCCGACGCTTAAATTTGGCTTTTGCTGTAGCTTTTTTGTTCATGAGACTTTTAATTTCCTCTGTCAGCCACGGCGCTGGCAAATGCTTTACTTTAACTGCCCGAACAGGAGCATGACGGTCGTAAAGCTCAACAAGTTTGGTCGTGAATATAAAAACTTGCTCATCGACTGAAGTAGAGGAAAATAGAGAAGACCAATCAATGTTGCTGGCATCCTCGCAAAGACTAACAACGTCCATACCACCAAAATTGCGCTGCATGAGAGTTTTGACTTTAGCCTTAGGTGGGCGAATTTTATATGAAAGAAAATTCAATGCAGTACGCTTCAGCCTTGTAGTCTTCACAGAAGCAGTGGTCGGAACAGAGTCTGGCATTGCAGCTTTAGGTTCACTCGGCACTCGGTCAATGGGAATCGGCACAAGTTTGTCTAATTCAGCGAGAGACTCAATCCGGTGTCGCGTATCGCTGGGACTAAGAATATAGACGCAACCCGCCCTAGTCCAGCTCCTGGAGACGCCAACTCTCTCCCTAGCAGCCAGGAATACGTCATGCCGCCCCTTTGTAAGGAACTCAGACATAGTAATGCCAGAGGCCTTTAGTTTAATCTTAGAAAACCAGATCTTGTCCCGGACCGCAAGACTGCGAACCTTAAACAAGATAGGCCTGGTTTTATTGGCCACTGCTCGACCCATCCTGTGACATCGGCTGATGTCAGCTACAGTGAAGTCACTTAACTTTAGTTTATCGCTAACCACTTTAGCGATAACCATGGCCGTGTCCTCCTTCTGCTCCTCACTCACACCATGCAAAAGCAGGATTTTCCTCCGTCCTCGCATCTCCAGTTGATCAACACTACGTGCTAGAAGCTCCACTTGTCGCTGAAGGGTGTTGAGGGCTTGAGAAATGAATGCCCGGAACATGTTGAATTCAACTGCTAGTCCGGAACTTGTGACAGGAGATGGAGGGGCCTTCTGCAGTTCAGCTTCAAATATGGACATCCGTGTGTGAAACAAATCCTTTAGATCACTTAAAGTGCTTGTCAGTGAATCCATTGTTGATGTGATGTTAACAGTAAGTGTAGTAATTTTTTGTGAAGAAATTGTGAGGAGATAACGCTTCACCAGCAGGTAATAACTACAAACTCTTAAAATATGTCATAAAATATTGTAAAATACTATTCTATTAAATTATATTTAATTTTAATTACAAGCGTTTTTTATTTGGTGTTAATTGGTACAACTACCCACAGAAAAAAACAAGTGATTAATGATTTGGTAATGTGACATTACCAAATCATTAATAAAATGATCACTCCGTTCTCCGTCACTGAAAACTGGTTAAGTCTTAAAGCCTCCCCTCGGAGAAAGATGTCTATGGTTGTAGATTAACCTGTTCATTGACAGTAATGATGCAGGTAATTTCGGTTGCTACTTAAAGATTAAAATCTATTTCCAGTGATCAAGTAATCTGGGGTAGATTACTTGATCACTGGAAATAGACCGGTACACAATTATTGATTTGCTTTTATTTCATTTCACAGAATCAACGGGTGGGTTTTTGATGGATGGTGAATTAATATTAGAAGCCAAAAAGGGTAATGGAGACTATGAGAGAGACCATTCTGAAATGGATGCACACAATTTTGAAAAGTAGTTTTAATTAATATTATCAGAAGTCAAGAGTGGTGCAGTTATTGTTATGGATAATGCGCTATATCATTCGAGGAAATTGGAGAAGCTGCCAACTACAGCCACACGAAAGGAAGATATTCAGGAGTGGCTAAAAAGCAAATATATTCCTTTTGAGGAAAAATATCTTAGGGCCACTATATTATTATAGTTAAAATTATGACTTTTGTTACCACCCATGTCAATTAATTATTATAATTTGTGATGACTGATGGTAGCAGTGACTAAACTGTTAAGTGGTGTTTTGTATCGTATTTATT
Source organism: Anorthoa munda (assembly GCA_945859665.1). Lineage (NCBI taxonomy): Eukaryota > Metazoa > Arthropoda > Insecta > Lepidoptera > Noctuidae > Anorthoa > Anorthoa munda. The sequence continues at coordinate 46,785,832 of OX243895.1, read as the reverse complement.
TGATATATTGAAAACATAATACGGGCATATTGTGATAAAGTTGTTATTAATAAACTGATTGTTACTATTTTTTTTTTATTTCATGTATCTATCCAAGCATCGTGAAGAGTAGATAGATAGAATACGCTTTATTGTATGCCATACATTGTTACTTACAAAAACATCACATACATTATTTATTAATGTTTGAACTTGACTTGAAAATAAAAGGTTTAGTACTCCTGCTTCTGCGAGCCTCTTTTGTCTAATGCTATAATAAATGGAGTATACTACACTACGCATAGGTATAAATTATTACAACAAGCACTAACAGCTAAATTCGTTCATTTGATAAATAGGAACATGGTACTCACAAACTTAAAAATATTGCAAACATAGGTAAATTACCTTGCCAGCCTTTTCGCAACTATGTAGGGATTCGGCTTCCAGTATAACCGAGTACTAGTATTATACATGAAGCGACTGCCTATCTGACCTCCACAACCCAGTAACAGTGGGGACTATACGTACAATTTCAGATTTTATGGATTCTGACTACAGTAAAGACTGTCAAATGAATATTCGGGATCAACAGCTGTACTTGGTTTTCGAGGCACGGCGAAGTCTCGGCTTCGTATGTAACGGATGGTACCCCATCCTCGGACCAACCCCAGCAAACGTTGCTTAACCTTGGTTATCGAACCGTACGGTATTTATTACTTAGCCAGTTATCAACCAACTTCAAGACTAAAGTTATCAACCAACTAAGACTCCGCGGTCCGTCTGTCTGTCTGTCACCAGGCTGTATCTTATGAACCGTGATAGTTAGACAGTTGAAATTTTCACAGATTATGTATTTCTGATGCCGCTATAACAACAAATACTAAAAACAGAATAAACTAAATATTTTAGTGGGGCTCCCATACAACAAACGTGATCTTTTTGCCGTTTTTTTGCAATAATGGTACGGAACCCTTCGTGCGCGAGTCCAACTCGCACTTCACACACGTCCGACAGAAAGACAGACAGACAGACAGACGGACCGCGGAGTCTTAGTAATACGGTCCCGTTTTTACCCTTTGGGTACGGAACCCTAAAAACGAAAACAATAAAAGACACAGACTTCCGAAGAGAAACTTATTTTTCGCTTTGTACGGTTTCGTTTTGGAAGTTGATTAAATTTTTTTGTTTATTAGTCCATATTATAGAGCTGTCAAACTCTCGTGAATGGCATTTATGCCATGTGTAGTATAAATCAACATAACATCGGGTATTCGGGCTGGCTGAAGTTCATAACCTTCCAACATTTCGCCAAGTTATTACTTTAAGGGTACACTAGTCGAAAATTCTTCCATACAAACGTAGTCTGGATTTTACTGCACTGTTTGACGATTTACGTTCAAAATAAAAAAAATATATCAATTTGTCTCATCATTATCCAGCCCTGTATGGAAGCAAAAAAGTAAAAAAAAAATACTTGAAAGTTATGAGCTTCGAAAGTTCCATATTTCAACACTAATTTTAACGCATCTTTGGGCGCAAATAAGTACCATAAGAAGAAGGAAAATTGAAAAACGGCCTCCATACAGGGATAGATTAGTAGTTCAACAATGCAAATAATTTTATTTTGAACAGATACATTTTGTCGTTTTATCATGATATCCAGTCTCCCAAAGGTCTGTTTATAAAATTTCGCGCGCTCGTTTTCGTTCTAAATCGTCATCCATTTCGCTACAAATTTGCAAAAGTGTGTATTCGTACGCGAACTAGCTTCTTACTGCTCATTACAACATCTATCTGTACCGCACGTGTTGTCGGTTGATATAGCATGCATTTTAACACCGCGCACAAAATAGTTCGTGCCGTCGACTAGTGTACCCTTAAGTAAGCATGTTAGTATGCATAATAAAAAGTACAATTCAATGAAAGCAGGTATTTTGTAGCCACACTCGGATAATCAAATATTTTATAACGCTAGTGAGAATTTTTGTTACAACATAAAAAGATTTCAGTGTATTTTGCTACATAAGTAAGCAGTTAAATCGTAGAGGAAAGGACAAATATTTTTTTTTTTAAGAAAATCAAAAACCCGACTGCTTAAAAAGCGAACTAAAAAGACGTAAACAAGAAGGAAATAATGCTGTGCAGTCAGACGATACAAATTCGCGAGCTGGCTGACCAAAACGGTTACGATTGTTTTCGTTTTTCGACACCGACTTCGGAAAAGAAATTTAATTTTAGTCTTTGTGGTGTTTTCTTTTAAATAAAAATAAGTTAAATCTTAATCTCTTTTTAGTTTTGGTTTGTAACTCCAGCTACCATGAAAATCATTTATTGACAAAGTACATCTCACGACGATTCGAATAAGCCCAAACACGATGAGGATACATTTTTTATTTTGGCGTTCCAGTGCCTATAATACCTACCGGCTTCGAAATCAGATCAGTTCGATGGTACTATTTTCATAAGTACCAATTAATGAGAAATATTTGCTTCATCCTATTCGAAATATCTTATACGCGGGACATATTTATCATTAAGGAATTCCAGTGACTCACTGTGGTTTTCTTCATCAGTTCCACTTCACCAAATTATACTTTCTGAGTGCAAATACTTGCATTGTAGATGAAAATACCAAAACGCTCTATGTATGCCTATACTATTTGAGGAGTTCCCTTGTTTTCTCCAGGATCCCATCATCAGATCCTGACCTGATGACCATGGGACCACCTAAGAAATATACTCTTTTAAAAAAAAAGAAGATTTTTCCAAATAAGTCCAGGCGTCTTTGAGTAATCGAGAACAAACATCAAAAAAAAGTTCCGACGACTTGAGAACCTACTTCTTTTTTTAAAGTCGGTTAATACTGCTACCCGATTTGAGAGCGCGGCATGCCGATTTCATGCTCTGTCCTACTGGGCCGGTATTATGGACTACCTTCCTTCGCAAATCACGCAATATGACCTTATGACCTGAAATACCACACGCAATTCCCTAACAAAGTAACACATCTATTTATACTCCGAACTTACGAAAACGCCCTCCAAGTAAATTTATTCACCAACCTAGTTCCGCTACTCGCTAATAGATGGCGCTGTCCGATAGCTATCGGAAGCAGTTTAGATTTACACGTAGCAATCACCATTTATCTTGATCTCTTGATAGACGTTGTTAAAAGGGATACGGAGGTCGGTTTAAAATGGTTTTTAGCCTGCAACCGGCCACTGTATCTGCTGATTTGTAATTTTAATCAGGATTTGAATAAAGCAGCATTTCATGCTGTAATACACTCTATTTCTTGGTACATAAAGCTTGAAATAGTTTGTTTAAGGGTAATTGTATCGTGTTTGTTGTTTTAATCAGTGTTGCCAGAGCTCTTAATTGTAATTTGCATATAATAACAATTCATAAACTTCAGTACACTGTTATAATAAACCTACTTCTAGCCCGCGTTTTGTATGACATTGAAAATTTTCCTTATAATGTTGTAGTAATCAAAATCAAGTCCGACTAAAGAGATTTCTTGAATGTGCCAATTAGGTCAGACATGGATAAGTTTTAATAAAATATAAAACGAACTTATAAAATCGAATAATAAGTTGTGTCAGAGCGTATAAAACTCAAGAACTAAATGAATAGAGGTACCGTATTTATTATTTGTTTTTTTTTTCTGATTATATTTGGCGAGGGTCAATAAGATTATTTTTAATTATTATTTAATTACTAGCTTCTGCCAGCGGCTTCAACCGTGTGAATGTCGAAAATTGTCCCGAGGGAACATATGCCCGAGATAAAAAGTATCCTATGTGCTATTCCTGACTATAATCTATATCTTTGCCAAATTTCATTCAGATCCGTTCAGTAGTTTTTGCGTGAAAGAGTAACAAACATACATGCATCTATCCTCACAAACTTTCGCATTTATAATATTAATATATTAATAAGTAGGAAGGATATTTGTTATTATGGCTAGTTTTTAGCAGTGTCCCACTGTTGGGCTAAGGCCTCCCTCCATTCCTCCCCCTATTTCCAGTTCTCTGTCTCTTCTTTTCAAATCAAATATATATTTTTGATTACATTCAAATCTGCCTGCGGTCCCGCCTCTTCCTTCGTGGTTTGCCGTCTTGCAATTTCAAGGTACAAATATTTGAAGATAAATATATACATAGGTAGTTAGTCTACTTAAAGTCTATGAATGTAATAAATTACCAACACTACTGGTACAGGCCTACATTAACTTGTACTTAGAAAAAATGCACAGGTATTCTTATAACGCCATTTTGTATAGGAACGCCATGAGTTCGGGTAAATTTCGGACACAATTTACATTTTCATATTTTCGAGGAGCTCGTGGCTAAATAATAACAGCCGCACGGGTCGATCTTCAAGGTTAAGCAACGTTTGACGAGGTCGGTCCGTGGATGGGTGACCATTTCAACATACCGAGTTTCCTCCGTGCCTCGGAAAGCACGTTAAGCCGTTGGTCCCGGCTGTCATTTGAAGATCTTTGACAGTCGTTACGGGTAGTCAGAAGCCTGAGATCTGACGCCAGTCTTGCCAAGGGGTATCGTGTTACCCAGTGGAGGTAAGATAGGCAGTCGCTCCATGTAAAACACTGGTACTCAGCTGAATCCGGTAAGACTGGAAGCCGACCCCAACATAATTTGTAAAAAGGCTAGGCAGATGATGAATTAACATTTTCATATTTTGTGTAGAGCTTCTAAGTGAGGCCATTCCTGATTCAATTTATTATTTCATATTGATTTCTGACATTGATTACTACATGTACTTGAATATTGTATTTTTCGGCCTGCCCCTGTCCAATGCTATTTCGAGTTGACTCCAAAATTCAACCCTTAACTTTGTGAGTGGAGTTTCATCCCATACAAAGAAACCGTCCCGACGTACTGTTCTGATTATACTGATTATTTTTTGTACATCGACCGCGTTCGGTTCCGTTCCACGGATATAGATGGTGATCTATCTATCGCCGCGGAACGGAACAAAACACGATCGATTTACAAAAAAATAATCGGTATAATCAGATGAAAAACGCTAGTTATGTCGGCACGGTTTCTTTGTAGGGGTGAGGCATCTGTATGCTAGTTTTTATTAAATTATCTGTGACATTGTACAACTACTTTTGGCACGGAATATTCTTGTACATTTATGGTTTTGAAATGCGTTGGATAGCAAATCTCCTAATTTGAATATAAGCATATCGTATTATGAAAAGATGACTACAATAAAAAAACAGCTTTTTTTGTGCATCCCATCATACGTCGTATTGATTATTTCGTCAGTAACCATAAAAAGTTTACTTTACTACTATTTAATACTGCTACCTATCTTAAACATACAACCTTTACGGCCTTATGTCGGCCTTAACAACCTGCCTATTTTTACCCAAGGTTCAAACAACCTCGGCAATAAGAATTCTGAGACAGTGTACCTTAGCAAGCATTTATGGTCACACTCCTAACCTTTAGAATACTATCATATATTATGTTATATGCGTCCACCATTTGCATATCTTGGCACGCGATGTTGGCTCTTGGCCGTTGGCGTTGGGGACAAATGTTGGTCGTAGACATTTTACATAATAAATATACATGACGTTATCTTGGACTTAATAGAGGTGGATCGGATGCGGATGGCGGAATGTGGGGAGGATTATGTGTATGTAATAATTATGTAGGTATCAAGTGAAAACTATAAGAAGCTCTCACAATCTCGATTGGATTAAAAATAATAATATGATAATATGGTAGCAAAATAAAGAATAAAGTGGCTCTAATTTCACCGCAATTAGGCACATAATGACACCTGTAATCAAACTCTGACTTTTTCATTGCTATGATTCACAAGTGAGTTATAAAATACTTTTATTAATTTAATTGGTTTCGATACAAAAAAGATCGTGCACAATAGTACAAATAAATTAATGTACCTATTGCTTGCTCATTTCATGCAACTTCGTATTTAAATAGATAATTTCAACTTGTACGTGTTTAATAAATAAAACTTTCACTCAAATATAACTTTTGTTTTCTCTGTAATAAAGAAAACTTGAAATTCCCCATATTGTACGTGGCTAAAACGCTATCCGCAAAAAGCCTTAAAAAAAAGAAACCTAATTCTTATAGTCTATGGCCGATCACCATTGTTAGATGCGCGCGCATAGGAAAACTGATTAATTTTTCCCGCCATTGTGAAAAAAAATTCACAACTCGTTTTCACTGTTGAAAATGATTTTTTAGTATTATTTTCTTCACAAGTGTGTTGAAAAACGTCGTATGATACACGTGTGTATTTATGATTACCGTCCTCGGCTCTCTTAAGACCCTCACCTAACGGCTCGGATCTCAATGGCGCCTCAGCGGTAATCACCAACATTACACACTTGTACCATAATGTACTATTATTTAGCACAGACTAAAAGACACACAATATACCAGATACATAATAATATACAGCAGATAAAAAAAAAAAGTCAGTAAGAAGTTATAAGGAAATTGTGCCTCACGGTTGCGCCAAAAAGGGCCAGTTCAGCAATAATGCCAGACAACTAGTGCCTGACGCTGGTTTTCAACTGGACCTGATGTGTGAGGTAACGGATGTAAATCAGTTTTGCACTGCAAGGTGACGTGTTTTTGTAGAGTGTCGTATCATCATCATCATCATATCAGCCGAAAGACGTCCACTGCTGGACATAGGCCTCCCCCAAGCGTCGCCACATTGACCGGTCCCGTGCGTCTCGCAACCAGCGGATCCCCGCAACCTTCACCAGGTCATCGGTCCACCTGGTGGCAGGCCTTCCAAAGCAACGTCTTCCAGTTCGCGGTCGCTTCTCCAGAACTTTTCTGCCCCATCGGCCATCCGTTCTGCGAGCAATGTGCCCTGCCCACTGCCACTTAAGTTTGGCAATTCTTCGGGCTATGTCGGTAACCCTGGTTCTCTTGCGGATCTCTGTTTTTGTATACCTAAATTAAATAAATTTGTGTCCGATATACATAGTGAGGAATACTTTGCACATAAATAGTGTGATAATGAATATGTATTATAGCAAAAAAAAAACTGCTTACCTGGGTAGGCACATATCTATATCTATAGGTACTTACTTATCTATATCAATATTATAAAGAGGAAAGATTTGTATTTTTACCCGACTGCCGAAGGAGGGTAATGTGTTTATCAGTCTATGTATGTATGTTTGTTCCTATGTGGCGTTTCAGAGACCAAACGCGTTGGCCGATTTTGATGATTCATACGTCAATCGATTCGACTTAACCTTGCGAGTGTCACTGGCTACATTAAAATGGAAAAATAGAAAAATGGCGGCTTTTGGGTGCCATATTGTGGGAGCCAAATTTAATTTTTCTTCCGAACCTATCGTGTAGGGTATCAAAATAAAGGGTTTTAAGAGGTGATTATAAAAATATATCTCACTTATATGTTTAAATGTACCTAATTCGAAAAAAATGTTAACTAAAAAGTTATATATAAAAAAAGTAAATTCATAAAATCAAAAAACCCGACTGCTTAAAAACTGCTTAAAAAAAGACGTAAACAAGAAAAAATTCATACTGTGCAGTCGGAGGATACATCTGGTTTTGGTCAGCCAGCTCGCAAGTATGTATTCAATATTATTAATACACTGTTTAATCAATTTTTTTGCAATGTACCTACCCACTCATCACGATTTGTTTTTTGTTAAAATATTTATTTGTGTAAATTTTAAACTAAATCGACTGTGCATCCCGCGGCCTGGACTTTTTAATAATTAGTTAATATTAAATCTAGACGTTGTCCCTCCTTAAGCGATTATTATTGTTAATCTTTAGAGAAATAAATGATAAATAAATCGTAAAAACGCAGTTGTTCAGTACATTTACATATAAACATTGAAACTGGACTAAATTTAGGGCACAACCGATTTGTTCTTTACGAAGTAAAGCTTAATTTACCGTAAAAGTAGTCCATTTTAATAAGTTCCTTCAACCCCTGACTAATTGACACCTAAATTAATGTCAACCTGTATACAGCATTACACTAATGACGATGTAACCAATTCACATTTCCAATACACTGTTATGACAGGTCGAAAGAGTCTCTTTGTAGGTTATTGGTAAAGAAAATGTTTATATTATTGTTGCCCTTCCAGCTAGCCCTTTAAATTATAATTTGACTGGTAGAGTCGTAATTTAATGAGAAGATGGAAATTAGTAAGGACCGGATTATATATAAAAAAAACCGGCCAAGTGTGAGTCGGACTCGCACACGAAGGGTTCCGTACCATTATCGCAAAACACTGCAAAAAAATCACGTTTGTTGTATGGGAGCCCCCCTTAATTTATTTTATTTTAATTTAATAGTTATTATTTTTGAGGAGAATATACAACTAAATATTCTGTGAATATTTCAAGCGTCTACCTGTTGCCGTTATTAATATCGAGCAAAAAACGGCAAAAATATCACGTTTGTTGTATGGGAGCCCCCCTTAAATATTAATTTTAAACTGTTTTTAGTATTTGTTGTTATAGCGGCAACAGAAATACATCATCTCTGAAAATTTCAAGGTTCTGTGTTTCTGTCTAGCTATCACGGTTCATGAGATACAGCCTGGAGACAGACGGACAGACAGACAGACAGACAGACAGACAGACAGACAGACGGATCGCGATGTCTTAGTAATAGGGTCCCGTTTTTACCCTTTGGGTACGGAACCCTAAAAAGCATGAACAATGCGTAAAATATGCAACATTAAAGTTTTGGAAAAAGGGAAAAAGTGGTAGGTTTTACTTTTTTATATTTTAATCAGCATACAATTAGTGAATACCAAAATGTAACAACTTTGTAGACGATAATGCACTAAAACGAAAAATTATTTAACATTTTTGTAAAAGTAAACAATCTGTAGGTAGTTAGGTGTTCTAAATGTATAGTCTTCAATCAATTAAAATATTTTTATAAGTGAAAATTCTTAGTGAAATTTTGATTATAGAGTTTATTATTACACTTACCAATAGGGTAACCTACCGAAAAATATAATAAATATAATATAATCAGCTCTCTAAAATAATTATTGATAGACTAGCTAGATGTAATATTGCTACATTCTGACTCTAATTTTAGTCTAAAGGTTCTTTACAGGAGGTAAATAACCTTTAGACTAAAATTAGAGCCGGGCGAACTTTTATAGACTATACAATATATAACTTGTATACAAAAAGCCAGTTATTTCATTGAGATAATTCCAATAAATAAGTCTTTTAAGTTTCGCGGGGTGTGTTCAGATTCTCTAGCTGAATCGTGTACTTTTTTACCCGGCTGCAAGGAAAGGGTTATGTTTTTCGCGCGTATCTTGTATATTTGTATGTATGTAATATTCTTTATTACCTCGTATCTTCCAAACCACTTGACGGATTTTTAGACATCGTTAGATAAGTCTTGACCGCCCAAGTGTTCTTAGATAGGTGAAGTTTTAAAAAAACAAACATGGCGGATTTTGGTCGCCATATTGTGCGGGTCCCAATTCTTTTTTCTTCCAAACCCATCGAGTGGGGTATCAAAATGAAGGGTTTTAGGATCTGATTACAAAAATACATATCACTTATATGTTTAAAAGAAATACGAAAAAAAAATTATAACTAAAAAGTTGTAAATAAAAAAAGTTAATTTAAAAATCAATAACCCGACTGCTTAAGAAGTGAACTAAAAATCTGTAAACAAGAAAAAATAATGCTGTGCAGTCAGAGGATCAGGTGGTCAGCCAGTACGCGAATATGTATCCTCCGCTGCACAGCATTTTTTTTTCTTGTTTACAGCTTTTTAGTTCGCTTCTTAAGCAGTCGGGTGTTTGATTTTTAAATTAACTTTTTTTTTGTACCAAATAGTTCTTTATTGTATAGCTATTTTAGAAAATGCCGTGTCTCGATGTGAACTGGATTACTAGAGACTATTTCTAGAGATTAATTAGTGCGTAGATACGAGTAGAAGTAATGATGATTAGATAATAATAATTATAGAAGTATGATAGATGTAGGTAAATCAATAGACTGACAGAAAATTAGAGCTAAGAAATCAGGCCATAAAGTTCACATGGACTTATAGTGTGGTACATCATGTTCCAGCCCGTCCATGCTCACGGCAGGCGGAGTGTGCGGGCATCAGCAGCAGCTCCTGTGTCCGTACGCACTACGACCCCATCACCCGCTGCCTCTGTGGTGACAACCAGCCGCCCGTGAACGGGCAGTGCGACTCACAGACTAAAGGTAATTAAGTCTTTTAATACTTGCTCTATCCCCCATCCCACAGGAACGGTGTTTTTTAGGGTTCCGTAGCCAAATGGCAAAAAACGGAACCCTTATGGATTCGTCATTTCTGTCTGTCCGTCCGTATGTCACAGCCATTTTGTTTTCGAAACTATAAGAGCTATGCTGTTGAAACTTGGTAAGTAGATGTATTCTGTGAACAGCATTAAGATTTTCAAACAAAAATAGAAAAAAAAATACAATAAATTTTGGGGGTTCCCCATACTTAGAACTGAAACTCATTTTTTTTATTATTAAACCCATACGTGTGGGGTATCGATGAAAAGGTCTTTAAAAATGATATTGAGGTATCTAATATAATTTTTTTCTAAACTGAATAGTTTGCGCGAGAGACTCTTCCAAAGTGGTAAAATGTGTCACTTCCCCCTGTAACTTCTAAAATAAGAGAATGATAAAACTAAAAAAAATATATGATGTACATTACCATGTAAACTTCCACCGAAAATTGGTTTGAACGAGATCTAGTGAGTAGTTTTTTTTTAATACGTCATAAATCGTATACCGCAATTTACCAAGTACGGAACCCTTCGTGCGCGAGTCCGACTCGCACTTGGCCGGTTTTTTTTAAGTAAAACAATCATGAATTTATTTCTCTCCATCCCCTAAACAACATGGTGTGATGAAAGAAATGAAGATTTTATTTCGACTAAAGTAATTGGCTTAGGTAATCCCTTTCAAAGTAATCTTCTAGGCTAACGATGCCCTAATCCAAAAGTTGATACCAGGATTGGGACATAATTGATTTTTTCTTTTTCGAAATGGCATTTAGCTGCTGTGTGGTGACTCCTTAAATCTCGGCAATGGATTCAAAACATTTTTAGTTCGCCAATGCTTAGTCCGAAAAGTAAGGAAGATGTGGGAAAAATATTGCGTCTTTTTCTATCGTAAGTCTAAAGCAGAATGTAGCAATATTAGAGAGTGAAATGTCCGATGTTTTGATGCCTTGGATTTTGTTTAGATCGTCCAGTCCAAAATGACAAAAGGCTGTTGGTATCCGCTAGTTTTGAGCGAGGGGTTACAAAAAATACATTCTTTTTTCATCCGTTACTTAAGGGTACACTAGTCGACGGCACGAACTATTTTGTGCGCGGGGTTAAAATGCATGCTATATTAACCGACAACACGTGCGGAACAGATAGATGCTGTTATGAGCAGTAAGAAGCTAGTCCGCGTACGAATACACACTTTTGCAAATTTGTAGCGAAATGGATAATGATTTAGGACGAAACCGAGTGTGTGAAATTTTATAAACAGACCTTTGTGAGTCTGGATATGATGGAAAAACGACTAAACGTATCTGTTCAAAATAAAATTATTTGCATTGTTGAACTACTAATCTATCCCTGTATGGTGGCTGTATTACAATTTTCCGTCTTCTTATAGTATTTATTTCCGCCCAAAAATGCGTTAAAATTAGTGTCGAAATGTGGAACTTTCGACGCTCATAACTTTCAAATATATTTATTTTTCGTTTCCATACAGGGCTAGATAATGATAAGACAAATTATTATAATTTTTTATTTTGAACGTACATCGTCAAACAGTGGAGTAAAAGCCAGACTACGTTTTTATGGAAGAATTTTCGACTAGTGTAACCTTAAGTAAGTTTTTCTACAACATGACCGCTCAATACTGATGGTATAACCCTCACTCAAAGTTGCTGTCCTTAAAACTGAAAAAGACGTACTTAACCCTTATCAACCCCAAGAATTTATTTAAATGCCTTTCAGAACCCACTTCAGTAACGTTTCATGTCTAAAAATCATAATTGCAGCAACCCGAGTGAAATATTACTTAAATTAAAACTCTTACTTAGTACTTATATTTGAGAGATTTTGATCTTTTATATATGCTTGGCACGTAAGCTTTTGAGTTACACGAACACTCTAACAGTTTTCTTTAATTTGGTCCCGATAACGTTTCAGGGTCGGCAGGCCAGTTATAATTTCATGTTTTTATGTTGTTATCAGAGTTTTGTATGGGCTCTCGTGATTTTTATCCTGGGGGCTTTAAGGAGTTAGAGTTAATTAGGGTGACGTGGATCGAGGTTAAACTTATTATGAGGCTGAAGGTTAGCTGTTAAATTATCGAGGAAATATATAAGGGTGGGAGTAAAAATCCTTTTGCCGTAAAGAAAATTAATATTTTTCGTCACGTTTGCTCACCACGCATTGAAAAACTGTGTTAACATTAACATTAGGAACGGGATATTTACCATGTTTACTGTTTGTTGCGAGTTGCCGATATTTCGGTGCTGTTGCAACACATCGGTCAGACGAAGCGTACGGTTGCTTGTCGAATTTCAGAGCATATCAGGGCGGTAAAGAACAATGGCACCCAAAAATCGGCCATAGCTCAACATCTTTTGGAATCAGGATTGAGTTACATAACCCTCAGGTCATTTCGACAGAACGCCGCTATATACCTAGACTGGTGAGGGAAGCTATCGAGATTACGAAATATAAGAATTTCAACCGGGAGGATGGGTTTCAACTGTCGAGAGCTTGGAATCCAGTACAGTTTAAGAACATAAAACCGGCCAAGTGCGAGTCGGACTCGCACACGAAGGGTTCCGTACCATTATCGCAAAACACTGCATAAAAATCACGTTTGTTGTATGGGAGCCCCCCTTAATTTATTTTATTTTAATTTATTAATTATTATTTTTTGAAGTAAATATACAACTAAACATTCTGTGAATATTTCAAGTTTTTCAAGTTTTTAGTATTTGTTGTTATAGCGGCAACAGAAATACATCATCTGTGAAAATTTCAACTGTCTATAGCTATCACGGTTCATGAGATACAGCCTGGAGACAGACGGACAGACAGACAGACAGACAGACGGATCGCGAAGTCTTAGTAATAGGGTCCCGTTTTTACCCTTTGGGTACGGAACCCTAAAAAACTGATTTGCTTGAAATTGGGCTGGTTTAGAATTCTTTAAGCCGCTGCCAAACCCCTTTAATATATTATAAACATAATTCATTCAAACAAAATAATAAGAAAACAGCTATGTCATCAATCATTCTTGTAAGCTAGCATATATCTTTTTCAAAATATAAGCCTCCTTTCTGAGCTAACCTGCTCCGCTGATCACGTGAAGTTTCGGTAGAGCATTGCAACCCCATAAATTTTGGGCTTTTTGACAATCTTTATCTAAGTCATGCTAATATTACTGCAGGGCTTAACCTCCACCATCACTCTGCCAACTTTCACCACACCTGGCAATAACATCATCAACATCATCTTTTCAGCCGAAAGACGTCCATCGCTGAACAGTGTCGAATGTCCCAAATATCGATATAAAAACACTTTTAAGTTGCGGCGCTGCGGGCAGTGCAACCCCTTCGCTCTTTTGTAACAAAGTACAGGCACCCCTGCGAGCCGTAGCGGCTGAGGCAGGTTGTCTCCCAAGAGTTACCACATTGACCGGTCCCATGCATCTCTCATCCAGGGATTCCCGAAGCCTAAACCAAGTCGACGGTCCACCTAGAGGGAGGGCTTCCAACGTTGTACCACCAAACTTGACAATGACAAAGTCAATTCAAATCTTGGCTCCTTCCACAGCTCTCTACCACGTCTGTGCCAATAGTGACGAATGTAACGATGGGCTGATCTGCGGCACTCCGAACATTACTGGCACGGCGCCACTCCATCTCAGAGTCCACGCCCCTTCGGACAAGATCTGCCTTTGTGACGCTGAAACTGGATTCACTGAGAAGGAGCATACTTGCAACGGTAAGCCATAACTGTGTTATTATATTGAGTACTTTGCGATTAAATATGGAAAGGAAGATAAACTGTGTGATACAAGATAAGGCTAGAAATTACTGAGCTAAAGTATAAACAAGTATGGAAAAAATTTGCAAAAAAATTAAAAGAGCTTACAAAACAAAAATTTACATAGCGATTATGTGCGATTAGCTTACTAATTGCGATGCGATTTAGGTACTAATACTGGTAGTATTATTCGGTATGTTTATCACCTATGAGCCACTTTGACGTTGTTGGGTCAGCAGGATAAATATAGGTCATACTATAGGCTCTAGACGAAATGACACTAGCGGAGATAATGATTATCAAAAACTTTTCAATAAAAACTTAAAACCGACTTCCAAAACAAAACACTACAAAATGAAAAATAACTTTCTTTTTGGCAGTTGGTGTCTTTGGTGCGTATTTTTTTTCGTTTTTGTCACCGACTTCCGAAAACAAACTTAATTTTCGGAAGTCGGTGTTAACTTTTTACTGTGTGGTTTTGGAAGTCGGTTTAAGTTATTTTTTTTTTTTTTGTCTTTTTAGTTTTGGTTCCTTATATTAATGAACTATGAAAATAAAATCCATGAAAATACGCATTATTAAAGATAACCTAAATACTACTCCTCAGATCGTGATCAATTTTAAATAGGACCACATCAAAATCACCAGGTTTCAAAAAAAAGAATCATGTTTCTGTTTTTTTTTTTTTTTTTGGCATAGTAAACGTTGCCCCACACTAGGAATTTCTTCCTGTATCGTGGGTGCGTTTACAAACATATAAACTCACATACACAAACACCTAGAGTCGGAACTACTACCTGTAGGTCATACAAATATTTTTTCCGAGCGAGAATCGAACCCGCGACACGCAGCGCAGCAGTCAATTGCTCAACCACTGCGCCAACCGTGCGCCCAAAAATTGGCGGAGTAATCTCGTAACAAACATACAAAAACATACAGTAGAATTGAAGTCAACAGTCTCATTTTTGAAGTTGGTTGATGATAATGTTGTGCCGACTCCGAGTTGTGAAAACGAAAGGGAGCGTATGTGTCTCGAGCTATCAGACAGTTACACAATTAAAGGTGCAGAAGTCCGGCAAAAAGTTTCCTTTTTTATATTGAATGGCATATATATAAGACTGCAATCAGTATATTTTTATAGTATGAAGTAGATAGATACAGTGTTAAGTAATTTAATAAATCACTAGTTGGAAAACAGACAAAGCAATCCGTTGAGTCCAACAACAGTGGGTAGAAAAATACTCAAAAAAAATAATACTCACGTGTAGTTGGTAATGCAAAAATAGCACACAGGTTGGACTTTGAACTATTCCTTATATTTCAGTTCACACTAAGTTACCGTTAACTCAATACAATATATCCACTTAGGTCAACACTACCATATTTCAAGCCCGCCCAGACTAGCACAGAGAAAATAAAACTACGTAGAATCCCGAACTGTGCCGACTTGCGACCCACGGATGCCCCTCAAGTTAAAGGGGAAAATCTACAAGTCCGTGATTAGACCTGTCATACTGTATGGATCGGAATATTGGGCTGTGAAAAAAATGGATGAAAGGAGATTGCATGTAGCAGAGATGAGAATGTTGAGATGGATGTGCGGCGTGACGAGATTGGATAAAGTGAGAAATGAGTATATTAGAGGCAGTTTGAAAGTGGCGCCAGTGGCAGAAAAGTTGAAAGGAAACCGTTTGTCCTAGTATGGTCATGTGATGAGGAGGGATGAAACGCATGTTATTAAAAGAGTTTTGAATATAAATGTGGATGGATGGAGAGGGAGAGGAAGGCCAAAGAAAAGATGGATGGACTGTGTGAGGAGTGATATGAAAGAAAAGGGAGTCAGTAATGACGTGACGGGGGACAGGACGGTATGGAAGAAGCAAACGTGTTGCGCCGACCCCAAGTAACATGGGATAAGGGCAGGAAGATGATGATGAGAATCCCGAACTGACTCAACCCACCTCGTGTCACAGGGGGATTCCCTGTGACTTCATTTGACTACCGAATATTTTCTACGATAATCAATTTAACATCTTTTTCAACACATCATTATCATCATCAGCCTATTAAAGTTCCCACTGCTGGGACACAGGCCTCGTCTCTGTGAGAGGGAATGGGCCGTAATCCACCACGCGGGCCCAGTGCGGGTTGGTGGATGTCACATGTCTTCGAATTTTTGGCTCTAGGACATGCCGTTTCCTCACGTTGTTTTCCTTCACCGTTAATTCACTTGTGAATAATAGCAATAAATAAGTCACAGTTTGGTTACAGTTGTCATTATGTACCTAATTGCGGTGAAATTAGAGCCACTTTATGACCAAGTGTGTTGAAAAACGTCGTATGATACACGTGTGTAGTGAGGGTCTCAATGGCGCCTCAGCGGTAATCACCAACATTACACACTGGTACCATAATGTACTATTAAATACTATTTGATGTTAAAAATAAACAATTTAATTATTAACAAATAAAAGATGTATTTATCAAAGAAAACCTAACAGTAAAATATTTTATTTACAGATGCCGATATCCTGAAGATGTCCCTGCTAGCCATTTTCTTCGTGTCATGCATAAGAAAAATCTTAGCTAACTAATTCAATTAAGCATCTCATTTCATATCTTTTTTGTGACATTCACGTTTTTAATGCCATTGGGAAATCCGGAATTAAAAAAGGAAATTCAAAATCAGATTAAGAAATGCCCAATATATAAGTAAATATTCATCAGAAAGTTTAAAAACCCAGTTTTGTAGGGCAACCAGAAATTTCGTTTCTTACTGGATTTCCCAAATGTAGAATTCACGGGTTTTTAGAAGTAATAAAAAGAGATATATGTAAAATAAAATTTTACGATAAAAAGAGCAGGTAAAGCTGAAATATATTTAGCGAATTTATTCAATTATTTTCACTTGAGAATTTAGTACAAATACACATATTTTAGCTTTTAAATAAAAATAAACTAAAATTGCTTAGATTGAATAAATAAAATAATAAAAAATAATTAAAATACGTCCATTAATTGTAAGTTTAATGTAAATAGTTTTAATATCAAAATTAAATTAAAAATTATTACCTACATTATTTTTACAAAATGAACAGATACGTACCGATATTTTAGTTGTTTAAAAAACTGAACTCTTGTCAAGTATATTAATGAATATCTGTTTCACTAGAAGATTCGGACAATCCGTCCACTGAGGTGCTAAAATGCTACAGACAGACGTACAAAGATTTCAAACTTATAACATCTTTTTTCTTCAAGGGTTAATAAGAGAGTAAATAGAAAAAAAAAACTGAGTGTTTTTTTAAGAATCTTGAAAAAAAAAAACATGAAATAAATCTTGGCACCGTCTTTTTTTTTCTACATTTGGATTTTTTTTTCAGAAAAAGTGAAACATTAAATTTGGTTGTTTTGTTTTAATTAAAGTCAAATTATGTTTAAAGCAATGGGAACCTATTATTATGAACTTAGAAAATACTTAATTTGTTACATCCAGAATCATCGTTTCTTTGTAATTATTAAAATCCCCGTCCGTAAATGGTGGGTGTTGCCAATTATTTTAAGACATTTATGGTAAATGGTATTTTCTTATTAAACCAAAAAATAATAATATTAACTCATATACGATAACTGCCTTACCCATATTTTTATTTTCGTACTGTTGAAAAAAAAACCTACTCCAGAAAAAAAACTGTTTCTTTTTCATGTTTTTTTAAATGTTTTTTTTTCATCACAGAAAAAAAACGATTTTTTACAATCCAGTAAAGGTTGCTCAAAGAATGCAGTTCAAAATCTTTTGTATAAATTGTGAGTTAATGACAATGCTCAAGGCCTCTGTGTTACTTTTTTTTTACCGTCATTTAACTTATAAAAGTACACTATTGGATATACTTCTATAACAGAAAGTCATGTTTTCTGTTCATTCTGTAAAAAGCAAAGCTTAAAAATAAAGCTTAAAGAGATCTATTTAGTAATTAGACATAACTTGTGTTTAGAGTGAGCATAATGCATTTCTTATTTTATTATTTTTATAATAATAAGATTTAGGCTAAGGCAAATCACGTTTGGCAGGCAAAAGTGCCATTTTCTTTTACAATTACAACAACAACAATTACGACAATTTAAATTGAGGTTACAAAAAAAAACCGTCAAATTGCGTAACTGGTGGTCACCCTACCTGCCTTTCCAAAAACAGTAGTTTTAAAGGAAATTTCTTTAAATTTAGTAACAGCAGCTAACTAAACCGTAACATTATTTTTTTAGAGACAATAAAATATCTAAATAACATTATTAAAAAAATATTAATAATTAATTAATTACTAACTTGTCTAAAGCTTTTTAATTTATTTAAATCATTATAAAAACATGCATTTTAGAAACTTATTGTAAATTATTTTTATGGAAACATATCTCCGAATGAAATAATTATAATATTTGAAACTGTAGAACAATTTTTAGAAAATACTAATTATTATGTGTAATGTTTGAGAATTATTAAAGAGTTTAAAATTTTGTTGTAGTTTTTGTTTTATTTTTAGTGGACTTATCAGTAGGTAACTGGTAACATAATAATATACGGAGCTATAATATCACCATAGCACAGAGATTACCTAAGTAAGAGGTTAAAAAATAATATGGTAGTGATATACTTGTGTATAATGTGTACTCACCCTTACATTATACCCTAATGGGGACTGTCGCGTTTGAATTTGCCGCTAGAGGCGCTAGTGGCGAGTGAGGTCACCGAAATGTCAAATTTCACTGTTTGTGGCCTTTAAACGCGTTTTTATTTATTATTGTTTCATTATTGCTGTGAACATTTTGCAATAATCGATAAATTAATGCAGAATAAGATACGTTTCGATTTTAAGAGAATTTTGTCTTTCAGAATCTTAAGCCTTCCTTTTTTTACGATCAAAGCGGGACTGCTAAACACTGCGGCCGAAATCGTCATATCAATCGAAAGACGTCCACATAGGCCACCCCCGAGCGTCGCCACATTGTCCGGTCCCGTGCGTCTAGCATCCAGCGGATTGCCGCAAACTTCACCAGGTCATCGATGCACCAAGTGGGAGGCCTCGATATTATATTTGATAAAAAAAATTATGGCAATACAAATGATTTTAATCGATATTTTTTTTCTGTGCCCGCAGTAAGAACTTTTATTAGCTATTAAGGACCTTACTGGCCAGTGGCGCCCTAAAACGGTAGTAATTATTATCCCTCATTAGCAAAATACGAGTATTCAAAAATAAACATAAAATAACAACACGTTTGTATTTGCCGAAGAGCTGAGCAGAAGTTCACCCGTGCACCCTTAAAACATTCATGGCCATGTTTCACCAGTTATGTCAATATTAAATTATTTTCATCATTATTTTTATCACGATTTGCAAATTTACTACCAATTTGACCGCATTTCACCCTCTAAAGGTAGGTAGTAGGCTTTTTTTAATTAAATTAAACCGGCCAAGTGCGAGGAGTCGGACTCGAGCGCGAAGGGTTCCGTACCATTATCGCAAAAAACGGCAAAAAAATCACGTTTGTTGTATGGGAGCCCCACTTAAATATTTATTTTATTCGGTTTTTAGTATTTGTTGTTATAGCGACAACAGAATTACATCATCTGTGAAAATTTCAACTGTCTATCTATCACGGTTCATGAGATACAGCCAGCAGACCGGCGAGCACGGCCTACTGTGACAGGCCCGAGTCACACATTTTTATCACAGTTTAGGAACAAAAACCGTGATAAAATGCGTGACTCAAGCCTATCACAGTGGCCGTGCTCGCTGGTCTGGTGACAGACGGACAGATAGACAGACAGGACAGATGGAAAGCGGAGTCTTAGTAATAGCACAGATAATATAATACTAGCATACAGATGCCTCATCCCATACAAAGAAACCGTGCCGACGTAACTAGCGTTTTTCGTCTAATTAATCTGATATTTTTTTGTACATCGAACGCGTTCGGTTCTGTTTCACGGTGATAGATAGATGGGTTAGCAGCGACTTGTAAGTAAAAGGGTTTATTAGGTTCGTGAATATGTTTTTCTTTAAATACAGTGAAGGTTCGTTTTATGATTAAACAAGAACATAGAATATTTATGTTCAATTCCAGAAAATGCTAATTTTACACACATTCAATATCAACTACAGTGCATATCGCGCCATCTAGTGAGATTTATTTAAACCAAATTTTCTTAGCGCTGAGACCCCGTGGTAATAGGGTGCCGTTTTTACCCTTTGGGTACGGAACCCTAAAAAGATACCGATATAGGTTGTTAACTCCTCAGAACCTAATTCGTCGGTACAATAGTCAACTAACCAAAGTGTAATTTTGACAGTTTGGACTTAAATACAAAGACATTATTATTTTCTGACGACATTATACTGTGCCAAAATATTGTATCTGTGGCACTTCAAATCCACAAGATACAGACAAATCGTTTTCTACGTAACTGCAAAAATATCAATTTCAGCAGAGGTAAACTAATCTATGTGATTTGGGCCACAATGCAAAACTAGCCAAATTGGCAGATTGAATACTTTACTCTAGTGCAATATAAAGCTACAAACAAAAGCCACAATGCGCAATTAGCCTAACTGGCAGATTGGATACTTTACTTATGTGCAATAAAACCTACAAACAAAAGCCACAATGCGCAATTAGCCTAACTGGCAGATTGGATACTTTACTTATGTGCAATAAAACCTACAAACAAAAGTCACAATGCGCAATTAGCCTAACTGGCAGATTAGATACTTTACTTTAGTGAAATATAACCTAGAAAACAAAAGCCACAGTGTGTAACTGGCATATGTGGCAGATTGGATACTTCACCTCAAGTCAAAAGTAACTTAATTTTTAAAAAGTACAATGATCAAACAGTGTATGTGGCAATTAGTGGTTCTAAAAGTTATTAAAATATGAAGGTGCTGCAATGAACTACCCTAATTGGCAGATTGAACTCATTAACTTGGATCAGAAATAATTTAAATATTTTTCTACTAATCTTAACGTTTTACAAACATAATTTCATAGCATTTTAAAGAAATAAATATTATTTTTATTTACCCAGCTTATTCGTTATTAACAACACATTTGAAAATTTTGGTGTTAACACTGACGCGTTTTTACGCGACTGAGTTTTTCAAACCATGGCACAAAAGCCAAAAAGCCATGCCATAAAATTATTAAAAAAAAGTCTTGCAAACCATAAATAACGTTTTTTTAGTTTGTCTGTTACTGTTACTGGCGAGCGTGCTGCTGTCTGTCAATTTGTTAAAATATTAATTGAATTGTAAATTTATGCTACAATATGCTTCGAAGAAATAATCGTGTGCGTCAGATACTTAAAAACGCAGGTATTAACAGTTCTGGCGATGAAAGTGATAATACAGGTATGTGTTTTATATTATAACCTATAAAAGTTAGTTTTTCAACAAGTACCTATCTTTGCTAAGGTTACTTAATTCGTTGCTAAATAGTGAGTTTGCAGTACAAGGGCGAGGTGTTGGTGGGCTTTATTTATTCAGAATTATGTGAAATAAGTGGTTCTAATTACCAACACATTTTGTATTTTATCATAATGGCATGTTAGTTTGCACGGTGTCTATTGACGAGAGTAGCCTGAAAATAAATTGATGTGTTGATGTATAAATATGACTATAATGCATGAAGGTGCTTATCGAATAGGTACCTACTAACTTCGGGGTTTACTCTATAGCTTGCTCTTGCTTTTATTGCATTACAGATATAATAGAAAATACACCTACAGCTAGTCCAGAATTCAACTGCGGTAAAAGCGATTCCCATTCAGGTATTTTTGTTTTTTATTAATACAAATAGGATATCATTTTTGCTCTGCTGACTAACAGCAAACAGCCAAAACCTTAATTTTAATAAAAAAAAAAATAAAATGCCTTTAATCTTTATCTCGTACGATTTTATTTGAAATCCGGTACCCGGCCGGATACTAGCTCCCTATTCGGTATTCGGCCGGATACAAAATTTGAGCCGGATAGGCCGGATACCGGATAGTTGCCGGATATCTGTTTAATCTCTAGTCTAGAATCAGAAATTTGCAATGGTACTTACGAGTATGTGTTCTAGGTGAACACTAAGAAGTTTTTATTTTTCACAGATCTGAAGTTTTCTAAAGAAATGAAAGAAACAACAGCTACTACACCTTTAACACCGAAAAATACTCACGAACTTGGAGAAACAAGCATAGAAGCTCCTGCCTTTTCACCACTAACTCCCTTATTATTTCAAATTTCTGAGAAAAATATTCTGCCTTTACCACATACAACTACTCACGAACTTGGAGAAACAAGCATAGAAGCTCCTGCCTTTTCACCATTAACTCCCTCAATATTTCAAATGGCCAAGAAGAACATTTCACCCCTACCACACGAAACTACACTCGAACTTAGAGAAACAAACATAGAAGCTCAAGCCTGTTCACTACTAATGACTAAAAATAATATTCCGCTCCTTTCACCAGCTTCTTCCCCTTTACCACTAATGTCACCGGAAACGCTTAAAGGCTTTAACATTTTGAGTAACGAACAGCTTAATAGTGATGATTCCGTCCAAGACCCTAATTATTTAGAACAAAATCACAATGAGTCAAGTGATACTACGTCAGA
The DNA here is from genome assembly GCA_945859665.1 of Anorthoa munda. Lineage (NCBI taxonomy): Eukaryota > Metazoa > Arthropoda > Insecta > Lepidoptera > Noctuidae > Anorthoa > Anorthoa munda. The sequence goes on along the minus strand of OX243895.1, from coordinate 46,763,080 downwards.
TGAAGATACTACAGATAGAGTAGAGAAACATAGACGTAAAGGAACATCTAAAACCAGCCGAACAGTCAATGAATCACCTTCGATATTAACAATTGAAGAATTTTATGTAGAAAATACAGACGAGCAAAACGATAGTCAAAATAATCCGAAAAAGAGAAAAGTAAAGGACCCTAACACGTGGAAAATGAACATAGAAAAAAGTAAGCGTTTAAAAGGTGAATCATATAAAACAAGGAAAGGAAGAATAATACAAGCCAGACCAATAAAACCAGCAAAATGTTTAAATACTCCTAAACACAAGTGTATTTCGGATGTCCCTCAAGATGAGAGAGAAATAATTTATTCTCAATTCCGAAATATGCCAAATCTTTTGGAACAGCGTCATTTTGTTGTGAAGCATGTGACTAAGAATAAAAAAAATCGGACCACTACCAACGGTCCTTCCAGGCGGAATTTTACCCTAACTTATACATTAACTGTTGGTAATGAAAAGAAAGTGGTGTGTCGGGAGTTCTTTTTAGATACTCTCAATATTACCGGCGGTTTTGTAAAAGGAGCTTTAAAAAAACTTAATGAGCACGGCCTCTTACAACCAGACGAGAGAGGGAAAAAGACACCTCCAAATAAATTAAAACCAGATGAAGAAAAATTTCTTAGGGACCACATACTTTCCTTTCCTGCTGTAGAATCGCATTACTGTAGACGTGATAGTACGGTAAAATATTTAGATTCAACTCTTAACATAACAACAATGTATAACGAATATAAAAAACTATGTTTAATTAAAGCAGTAAAAGTTGTATCCTTTGAAAAATACCGCAAAGTTTTCAGAGAGTACAAACTGAGTTTTCACAAGCCAAAAAAGGATTTATGCAAGCACTGTTTAGCATTTAGAGAAATGAATGATGAAGAAAGAGCCAAAAAAATTGAAGATTACACACGGCATCTATCAAGAAGAGATGAAGCACGCCAATGTAGAGATGAAGATAAGCTGGAAGCACAAAATAATGAAACAGTTCTTGCATTTAACTTTGACTTGGAAGCAGTACTAAATACACCTAAAGGTGCAAGTGGGCCATTTTTCTACGTACGAAAGTTAGCCGTTTATAACTTAACTATTTATAATCTAGGAAACCAAAACGTTGAATGCTACATGTGGGATGAAACTGAAGGAAAACGTGGGACTATTGAAATTTCAACGTGTATAAATGCATTTATTGCAGCACATAAAAACATCCAGGCAGTTAAAATGATGTCAGATGGATGCGGCGGTCAACAGAAAAACTATCATTTTTCGTCCATGTGCTTGCTCACATTAAAGGAACATTCGACATTAAAGATAATTGATCACAAATTCTTTGAAACCGGACACACTCATATGGAATGTGATTCAATTCATTCAAAGATTGAATTGAAATCAAAAAATATACCTGTGTATACTCCTGATGGTTGGGCACAGGTTGTTCGATTAGCACGTACTAATCCTCGGCCATACAATGTAAATACATTACTTCATGATGATTTTAAAGACTTTGGTATGTTAAACCAATACAAGGCTTCGAATGAAGGGCATAAAATTGGTATCAATGACGCTGTATGGATACAATATCGAAAAGAGGTACCTAATACAATATTTCTAAAACAAAACTTTGACAGTAATGAACCATTTACAGCATTAGAGTTAAAGAAAAAACGAGGTAAAGCATTAAATTATCCTATAGCAGCCTATACAGGTAAATTTCAAATATCAGCTGCGAAGAAAAAAGATCTTATAAAATTGTGCACTGACCACCAAATACCAAGAATGTATCATAACTATTACCAAGACCTTCCTTGTTCTGATACTACAAGAGACTGCCTCCCAGAACCCGATATAAATGAAGATAGCGAATAGCTCCGGTGATTACGCTATTCATCCAAACTGTCAGCTGACTTCGTTAAAAATTTTGTGTCAATTTCTTTTTGTTTAGTTCATTTAATTTTAAGCGTAACATTTTATATTATAATTATTATTTTTACATGCACAGACTTTCATTTTTTATCATTATCTACCAACCTATATTTTAGAATAAATAGAAAATAAAACTTAACATTATAACTTATATTGCAGTTAAGTGAGTTTAAATTATTGATTTCATTCTGATGTGATTTGGCACACATCAATCTACTTGCCAATCTACCACATTGGCAACTTACATAATGTACAAAATCAGTAACTGTTATTTTTATTGCCATAGCAAACTAACCAATCTGCTATATCTTCATATCCGTTAATAATAACATTATTTTGTTTTACTGCATTCAAAGAAGGTCATAAATATTAATTAAATTCATTAACTTGAATTGATTTTAAGAAATCACTGATTTGTGGCAACATTGTTTTTACTAATAACCACCTCCTCAACAATTTGACATTTGCAGATTGGCCAGTTGACTTCTGACCCGACGCTATGTATAAGTATGCTCGTGAATACATTCTAGGTTCTTTTAATTTTAATAGATTATTACTGATTATTTTGATAAAATTCTTCAAAATAAAACATCTATAGTCCTGGTAACATTATATACAACGCCATCTAGTATCGAATAGCTGTAACTAATACAAACAAAGCTACTGTAATAGTTTTGCTAGTTATAAATAGATGGCGCTTTATTAACTGATAATTATATCAAATATTTTGAAACTAAAATAAATGAGCGATTTGGTAAATAGTTGTAAATAAACAAAAAGTATTATAAATTGTATTTTAAAACATTTATCATATTTTTAAATATCAACTTAGCAATTAAACATTATAACCAAGAATTTTCAAGAGAATAGGTAAAATACAAACAATACAATTGTTGTGAAATAACTTCAATCAAATTAAATTAAAATATTTACTTTGTAGGAGTAGAGAAATAACTTTACATTAGTTTATATTATTTTTTATTTTCATGGGTAAGTAGATTCATAACCTAAAAAAGAATTATTAAGCAGTATTTTCGAAAGTGTCACAAGCCGCACATTATCGATTTGTGACGTCATTTCAACAGAATCCACGTTGTCTTAGATATTGTTTGGTAATTTCATAGCCACATTCATAGGGGTTCCGTGGTGTAGTGGTTATCACATCTGCTTTACACGCAGAAGGCCGCCAGTTCGATCCTGGCCGGAATCACATATCTTTTTGTAAATTTGTAACACTTAGTTTTCAATATTATTGTTAAATTGTTTGTTTTATTTTATTTTTGTACAATGTCTGGTTTAAAAATTCTTTGTAGTAATAATATTTTCTTTGAAGAACCCTAGCCTTTTCAGTGAGTTTGGCGTTTGACTGTTTGACTGCAATACCACACAGGCTTCGGAGGTGCGTTGCATTCCCAAAGACAAAGTTAAGTTTTTTTCAACCACTTATTTCTATGTAGCAGTCTCCTTGCTCCATCTACATCAATATTATAAAGAGTTACGATTTTTTTGTTTGTATGTACCGAATAGGCTGCGAAACTACTGGGCCGATTTTAAAAATTATTTCATCTATGGAAAGCTATATTAGTCCCGTGTAACATAGGCTATAATTTATTTTCATAAAAATTTGAAATCCTTATGAAAATTGCAATAATGTTACCCAAAGTAGCGAAATTTTGCCTAAAAAAATTCATTATATGGCGTGCGCTGAGAAAACTATTGATGATACATAATAAATATGTACTACATGATTAAAGTACTCATTATTACGTACAAAAATGGCTGCGAGAGTATATGTCTCACTATCATAGTAAAGTCACAATAGCAGCTTTTGTGTTCTAAAATTTAATTTATCGCTGCCGGTAGAAACACAAGTTGGTTACATTCGTATTAATTCTTATTCAAATAGTTTAACAAATTGGTAGGTAGGTAGGGTAGGGTAGGTGGGTATGTAGGTAGGGTAGGTGGGTAGGTAGGTAGGGTATGTAGGATAGGGTAGGTACCTATGTAGGGTAGGGTAGGGTAGAGTAGGTAGGTATGTAGGATAGGGTAGGCTATCTACATAGCTAGTTGACGCGGGGGTCAGCTAGTCTAATCTAAAGTAATACAAATATTATAAAGAGGAAAACATTTATGTTTGTTAAAGGTTATCTCCGAAACTACTCATCCGATTTCAAAAATCCTTTCACTGATACGAAGAAATGCACGATTTCCGTGGAATTACTAAATTAGGCTACGTGAGGGAGAAGCCCTCGGAAAAAGAATTTTGTTATTTATGCCCGAGTTCTTCCTCTTCAGACTGCCTCGTTTGTAGTTGGTAAAGTCGTATAAAGATCACAAGCACTATTGCTGAACATGACTGATTGTCCTGGGTTCGATGCCAAGGTTGGGCAAAGTGATTTTGGCAGAATTGCCACCTTTTGGTTACAAAATATCGTAGATCTCGGACGGTCATCGGGCTTCGGTACAATTTAGGCCATCAGAAAGACCGCAGTAACTTTGTCCTTTAAACAACGCCCAGGAAACTCTTCCTTTTTCCTTTCTCAATTTTACTGAAAATTAAAAAAGCACAATTTCCTCTAAATCCTCCACATCCACACCTCTTAAAACCCTTTATTTTCTTACCCCACACGATAGGTTTGGAAGAAAAAAAAAACCCCTACAATATGGCGCCAAAATCCGCCAATTTTCTATTTTCCAATTTTAATGTAGCCAGTGACACTCGCAAGGTTAAGACGAATCGATTGACGTAAGAATCACAAAATCGGCAAACGCGTTTGGTCTCTGGAACGCCACATAGGAGCAAACATACATACATAGACTGATAAACACATTACCCTCTTTCGGCAGTCGGGTAAAAAAGCAGTACCTTTGTGCTCTTCTATCTGTATTCTTTCGTTTCTCTGTTAAGTGTTTTGTGTACATAAATAATTAAATAAATAATACTATAAGAAACTAGAGTACTTAGATGATACTATTGTATGCTTATAGTTATTTGTAAGGGATATGTCACGCTGACACTTTGGAGGAGAATTAAAAAGAAAAGAGACTACAAAATGTATATGTCGCAGGGAAATGAGGATACCAGGGATTTCACAAAATCCCTAGGGATACCACGAAATCACGGCAAATGTCGAATATCCTAAGTGAACTGAATCCCGCAGCATAATTGCGTAAGTGAATTCTGCAAAGGAAACAAGTCGATTCTTTCAAAGAATCAGAATCATTTCTTTCAACTTTTTCGGTATTGCGAGACTAATTTGGAAAGCTAGCGTTAGCTTTCCAAATCCTCCTATGAGTTGAACACAGACTACTTAGAGATACTACGGAGTTGAAGATAAATTATGACATTTGCATTACACAATACCAATAGTGAAGTTTTATCTCGATTCTTCCGCTTTCATTCATTCTTTTACAATCAATTCTACGTAAAAATATTGGTAATGAAAGGAGCATAACCTTTCCGTTTCAGAGTGTAATATGCAATACGAAAAGTCGTTTTTGGGAAGGTTCCAACTTGTTTGCTTTGCAGAATTCACTTACGCAATTAGGCTGCCGGTCCCATTATAAAATAATATTATATCCATCTCTGAAGTCGTCTATCGCTTTAAAAAATATCATCAAAAATTGTTTACAGACAGATAGAACACTGTCGTAATTATAATATTAATATGGATAGATACCTATACTATAATGCATACCACATAATAAGTACAGGATAAACATTTATAAAAACAAGTGTACAATGGGCGGTCTTAACGCACAGCAATCATCATAGTTTTTGTTTTTTAGATTGGTACCGCAGTAAAAGCTGTTTATAATTATAAATACACTAGCGGACGCCTCGTGGTTTCACCCGCGTAGTTCCCGTTTTCGTGGGAATATAGGGATAAAAAAAAGTTAATTAAAAAAATCAAAAAACCCGACTGCTTGAAAAGCAAACTAAAAAGACGTAAACAAGAAGAAAATCATGCTGTGTAGTCGGAGGATACTTATTCGCGAACCCAAACCCAGATGTATCCTCCGACTGCACAGCATGATTTTCTTCTTGTTTACGTCTTTTTAGTTTGCTTTTCCAGCAGTCGGGTTTTTTGATTTTTTTAATTAACTTTTTTTATTTACAACTTTTTAGTTATTTTTTTTTTGAATTAGGTACATTTAAACATATAAGTGTTTTATATTTTTGAAATCGACTTTTAAAACCCTTTATTTTGATACCCCACACGATGGGCTTGGAAGAAAAAAAAAATTTTTTCGCCACAAAATGGCGCCCAAAATCCGCCATTTTTGTTTTTTCCAATTTTAATGTAGCCAGTGACACTCGCAGGATTAAGACGAATCGATTGACGTAAGAATCATCAAAATCGGCCAACGCGTTTGGTCTCTAGAACGCCACATAGGAACATACATACATACATACATACATATATACATACATACATACATACATACATAGACTGATAAACACATTACCCTCCTTCGGCAGTCGGGTAAAAAAGTAGCCTATGTCACCCGGGGATAGTGTAACTTCCCAAAGGTGAAAGAATTTTTGAAATTGGTCCAGTAGTTTTTAAGTTTATATATTATTATATATATCGTTACATACAAATCTTTCCTCATTATAATATTAGTATAGAAGTATAGCTGTAACGTCGCATATTAGTATGAGACCATCGGTGAATCTAAGATAACATTAAAAAGGTGGAACTTGGAATAGAAAAGCAAGAGATCGATGTTCGTGGAGAGCACTTGGGGAGGCGGTGTCGATTAAGAAAAAGTACATTTTATAAAAAGTTAATTCTAAAAATCAAAAAACCCGCCTGCTTAAAAAGCGAACTAAAAAGACGTAAACAAGAAGAAAATCATGCTGTGCAGTCGGAGGATACATATTCGCGAGCTGGCGGACCAAAACCAGATGTATCCTCCGATTGCACAGCATGATTTTCTTCTTGTTTACGTCTTTTTAGTTCGCTTTTTAAGCAGGCGGGTATTTTGATTTTTAGAATTAACTTTTTTTATTTACAACTTTTTAGTTATTTTTTTTAGAATTAGGTACATCTAAATATATAAGTGGTATATATTTTTGAAATCTCCTCTAAAAACGCTTCATTTTGATACCCCACTCGATGGGTATGGAAGAAAAAAAAATTTGCAATCCCCACAATATGGCGCCCAAAAGCCGCCATATTCCTTTTTTTTTAAAGGCACTTAACTAAGAACACTTGGGCGGTCAAGACCTATCTAAAGATGTCTTAATTATAAAAGACCGCCAAGTAGTTTGAAAGATATGAGGTAATAAAGAATATTACATACATACAAACATACAAGACACGCGCGAAAAACATAACCCTTTCCTTGCAGCCGGGTAAAAAAATAAATAGTGCTGTGGTATTAAGTAGAAATAAGTTAAAATGTTAACTGTAAGATTGTTAATAAAGGCTTTTTATTATTATTTATTATATAGACTAGCTGTGCCCGCGGCTTCGCTCCAGTCAACTGCCTACCCTACCCTAACTACATACCTACCCTACCTACATACCAATCCTACCTTCATACTACCTACCTACTATTTTTATGTTCTTTATTTTTAGGGTTCCGTACCCAAAGGGTAAAAACGGGACCCTATTACTGAGACTTCGCTGTCCGTCTGTCTGTCTGTCACCAAGCTGTATCTAATGAACCGTGATAGGTAGACAGTTGAAATTTTCACATATGATGTATTCCTGTTGCCGCTATAACAACAAATACTAAAAACAGTATAAAATTAATATTTAAGGGGGGCTCCCATACAACAAACGTGATATTTTTGCCGTTTTATGCTCGATATTAATAACGGCAACAGGTAGACGCTTGAAATATTCACAGAATATTTAGTGGTATATTAGAGAATAATCAAAAAATAATAATTATTAAATTAAAATAAAATAAATTAAGGGGGGCTCCCATACAACAAACGTGATTTTTTTGCAGTGTTTTGCGATAATGGTACGGAACCTTTCGTGTGCGAGTCCGACTCGCACTTGGCCGGTTTTGTTCTATCTGAGAACCTTCTCCTAACAATAACAAACACAACAAAAAAAAAGAATTAGCAAAATCTGTAAAGCCATTCTCAAGTTACAGAGTGACGAGGAGAAATAGAGGTTCATTTTTAACCCCCGACGAAAAAAGAGAGGTGTTATAAGTTTGACATGTGTTGCTGTGTGTCTGTGTATCTGGGTATCTGTGTAACTGTGTTAGGATAGGATAGGATAGATGGACCCCTTTTCCGCACTTAGACTCGCATTTGGTCCGTTGTACGTACAGGCCCTCTCTGTGAGAGGGAATGGGCCGTAATCCACCACGCGGGCCCAGTGCATGTTGGTGGATGTCACATGTCTTCGAATTTTTGGTTCTAAGACATGCCGGTTGCCTCACGATGTTTTCCTTCACCGTTTTTAAGAGCAGTGGTGATGTAATAATTTACACAAAGTAAAGCGCCTGCCTGGGTTCGAACCCACGACCTACAACTTGTGAGTCGCGGCCGTTACCACTGGGCCACCACTGCTCTTTTAACTGTGTAACTGTGTTTTTGTATGTGGCATCATAGCTCCTAAACGGGAGAACCGATTTTGATTTGTTTGTTTTTGTGTGAAAGGGGACATTGTCGAGAGTGTTCTTAGCTATGTTTGATTGAAATCGGTTCAACCGTTCAAAAGTAGGTAATTCACATTTTACTCTTTGAATCGGGGTTTTTCCGCAAGATACCATGTCATAATTACGTGTTTAGATAGATAGATTGTCGAAATTTAAAAAAACCACCGGTTTAAAAATCTCTTAAAAGCAAAAATAAGCCTCGTACTCGCGTCGGGGAACCGTTAAGTAAATAAAATAAACTGCTGTAAACGTTGGCGGTTCCGACGCGAGTACGAGGCTTATTTTTTGCTTTTAAGAGGTTTCTAAATCAGAGGTTTTTTAAATTTTTATTTATTTTTTATTAAATATATAGATACTCCCAGCAGTGGGAACATTAATAGGCTGATGATGTGATGTGATGTGATATAGATACTGGTATGTCAAGTAGGTATCTACGAGTAGTTAAATATTGATCCCAAATTGTGATTTTGTACAGCCAGCAACGACACTTAAGACTTAATTAATTATTGTCGACAATTCTAAATAGATACCAAATTATTCCTTAAAATCGAACATTCTATTGCAGAAAAATAACATAATCCATACTAATATTATGAATGCGAAAGTAACTCTGTCTGTCTGCCTGTTAACTTTTCACGTTTTTAAAACCGCTGAACCGATTTAGATGAAATTTGGTATTGAGATAGTTTAAGACGCTTGGAAGGACATAGAATTTTTTATCCCGGAAAACATAGCCTTAAATGGGTGGAAAGGGGGATGGGAGTCTGTATGTAAAACCTACAATATTATTGCGCGATATTAAAAAATCGGCTATTCAAAGTACAGATGAAGTCGCACGCAACAGCTAGTGTCCTATAAACCTGTATATCCGAAGAGTTAGACAGACGATACCTACTGATAGTTAGATCAACCCGACAACAAACGTGATATTTTTGCCGTTTTTCGTGATATTGGTACGGAATCCTTCGTGCGCGAGTCCGACTAGCACGAAGGGTTCCGTACCATTATCGCGAAAAACGGCAAAAAATCACGTTTGTTGTATGGGAGCCCCACTTAAATATTTATATTATTCTGTTTTTAGTATTTGTTGTTATAGCGGCAACAGAAATACATCATCTGTGAAAATTTCAACTGTCTATATATCACGGTTCATGTGATACAGCCTGGTGACAGACGGACAGACAGACAGACGGACCGCGTAGTCTTAGTAATAGGGTCCCGTTTTTACCCTTCGGGTACGGAACCCTAAAAATATCTATGTCAACACACCTTTACCAACCCTTTCGAAAAACTCAAGCGTGAAGTTCAATGATGTAGTTAAAAAATTCTAGAAAAACCTGCTTTGATGATACGTTGTATAATTTATTTCCTCAAATGTACGCAGAAGTTTATTTTATGATAATAACTAGTTTCTGCGAACGGCTTCGCCCGCGTTAAAGTCGGAAATAACCCCAAGGGAACATAACTCACGGGATAAGAACCCTTTTTACAAGCTTTTATTTAACTTGCAATGTATTTATGTATATATATAATATATATATTAAAAAAAAGTCAATATAATGTCACTTTCTACTGAATTTAATAGAATCTATGATTTGACGGGTGGGCACGACTGTATTTTTTTATTTTTTGTTCTCTAAAATAAAATTTGTGCGAATTGCCTTCTACATAATTTTAGAGTGGTCGATTCGTCCTCCGATAAATTAACTTCGGGCGAATCGCTACAGAAAAATTTATATTTTTAAAAGTGGTCGTGTCGCACTTTTCAGGCGACTTAAATTCGGGCGAATCGTCCAATAACCCAAAAATAATTATTATATATAAAAATAAAATTAGAAATACAAAAAAAAAACAGTAAAATTAAATAATAATTATTATTATTTTATTTTTAACTATTCATTTCTAATTATTCGTTTTTAATTATTAATTATTCGTTTATGTACATACTTTTTACATTTTTAAATATTAGCTTATAAAAATACAACAAAAAAAACCATTATTATTATTAAATATTCTAAGTCACTTTAATTTCTTTTGTATTATATTTAACCTTGTTTTTAACAAACATAATAATAAAAAGTGAAAAATCATTATGATAACACGCATAAGCTTTCTATGCAAACCGTACTTTACAAGTGACAGTTGACAGTTCGAGGTCAATGACGCGGTCTTTCTTATTTGAAACGCATAGTAGTAGCGCTTGCTTCAATCTATCTCTAGAACAAAAATCATCAGAATTGATTCAGCAGACCGCTAAACCAATTTTAGAGTTGGCGGCAAGGCGTGAAATGAAACATACAAACAAACAGACAGTCGAAGCTACTTATGCATTTATTAATATTAGTATAGATATAATGTTGCTTTGAAAATCCGGTTTGCCATTTTATGTACAGGTAGTCGTGCATCAAGCTTGTGTGTTTAAAGACGTGTGTCAAGTTTGAAGTTATTGTTTTAAACAACATTTTCGCGACCGGTGAGTGAATTTGATATTATTACTTTTAAAATTTCGATTATTTTATTTAAATTTGCGGTTGTTAACAGGAAAAACTGCCATTTGCTCAGGTATGGGTGTTGTGTTTTTCGAACTTTTTTCGGTAATACTTATTTATAGTATATATTCTTGAAGTAAGTAAAAGTTTTTAGCGTTTATACTTCTGTTGTGGACCAAGAATTGTCATAAATCCGGTTTCTGTTTAAGAAGATATTATTTGGAATTATTGAACGTGTAAAACACTACTTCAATGCCAATTATTGGCTTAAGATTTTCAGGAGTTTGATAGACAACTATAAATTCTTAATTCAAAAATCGGATGATCGAATGACATTTCAAAATCTTAGAGCCAGTTTAAAAATTCATAAAAGATACTCACAAAAAAACGATTTAAATAAATTATAATAATATTGCTCGTGATGTCCGCTTCTTCGTAAATATATAGGTATGTAGTTTTCCGGGTTTAAAAGTATCGGATCATATTAATATATCATAATAATTTGCCTATGATGTATACACTGCTGGGACACAGGCCTCCTCTGTGTGGGAGGTAGTGGACTTTAAGAGGAAATGGCAGATATTTGTCTGAATTTCCTAAGTAAATAAATAAAAAAAGTTAATTCAAAAAATCAAAAAACCCGACTGCTTGAAAAGCGAACTAAAAAGACGTAAACAAGGAGAAAATCATGCTGTGCTGTCGGAGGATACATCGTTTTTGGGCGCCGTTTTGTGGGGTCCCAAACTTTTTTTTCTTCCTAACCTTTCGTGTGGGGTATCAAAATAAAGGATTTTAAGAGGTGATTTCACTTATATGTTTAAATGTACCTAATTCGAAAAAATAATGAACTAAAAAGTTATAAATAAAAAGAGTTAATTAAAAAAATCAAAATACCCGACTGCTTGAAAAGCGAACTAAGAAGACGTAAACAAGGAGAAAATCATGCTGTGCAGACGGAGGATATATATTCGCAAGCTGGCTGACCAAAACCTGCAAAGTCAGTCGTAGTGGGCATGCCCAATTGCCTATCGTGCCAACAACGGTGGATCCACGCTTGCTCGTGCTCTGAAGAATTGTGTTATTTATGAAATCTAACTGTTGTTAATTTAAAGGTCATTAAACATTCTTTCAGTAGATATTGATTGGGTTTCAAGCGTGCGTTTATTTCGGGTCAGGCTTGAATCCTGTTTTTGAAGAGCTGCGATTTCTGTGATGCAGAGTGTATCGACTTTCAAATTTCTCTCAGGCATTATATTTTATCTGTGGTTTTTCCCCGTACCCACATACGTGACACTTAAAAGCTACCTACTTGGCAACCATGCCAAGAGGACACAGATAAGAGGACAAATGCAGCGCCCTCCTTTCAATAAGTACACAACCGTTTTAGTAAAAAAAAGTTTTAACAAAAAAAATACCGTTTTCCAAAACGAAACACTACAAAGCGAAAAATAACTTCCATTTTCAAAATCGGTGTCTTTGGTTACAATTTTTTTCGTCTTTAAAAACGAAAAAAAAAATATTTTCTCTTTTTAGTGTTTTGGCATATATTACTATGAAAATACGTATTATTTAGGATAACTTAAATGCGTCGTATTTAAATTTCATCAGATCTTGATGAAATTTAAATAGGACCAAATGGGAAGCACCAGCTTTCAAATATAAAAAAGAATCATTAATATCGTTTCATAATTGGCGGAGTGATCGCATAACAAACATACAATTGAATTGAGAACCTCATCCTCTTTAAAATCGGTTGAAAATAAATCATTTTCTGTCAAGCTATAAGACTCACGTAGGGTCAGTTTCTGAATTGAGTAGGTACCTATTTGGCATTTTTTTTTATATTTTGGCTTCGCACGGTTTGTGCATTTAGCCAGTGTCACGTTTAGAATAGATTTAGTCCAATGTCCTAGTAAGGCTCCAATAAAATGGCGGTAACTTTATTGGAAGCTTCTACGGAGTTTTGTCGACCACATGCACAAACTCATGTTCTACCGCTGTGTTTTTATGTTTTACTTGCCCATACGTGCACGTTCACTAATATTATTAAAATAAAAATCCACCTTTGTATCCTATTAATATATACAAATAAATAAAACTGAAGTGTCTGTATGTAATATCAAAATAACAACGTTTTATTGCAACGCACGTGAAAGTGTATACTGTACTAACAACAAATAAGCAATTTTTAAGATGTTTGTCTGTCTATCTGACTGTCTGTCTGTTTGTTCCGGGTAATCCCCGAAACGGCTGGACCGATTTTGACGGGACTTTCACTGGTAGATAGGCTACGTTTGATCACGAGAAAATTCATAGTTCCAGGGGGCAACTAAAAAAATAAAAAAATATTTTTTACGAGTTTGACGCGGACGAAGTCGCGGGCAACAGCTAGTATTTAATATAACACAATTTTAGGAAAATAAAACAGAGAAGCAACATAGACGCCATCACGTTCCCGCCAAAACTCCTATTTGGCGTTTAGAACATGTCAAACTCAGTACTTAGGGCATCTGTGTTTTTTTTTATTTGTTCCTTTTGTGCATTTAGCCAGTGTCACGTTTAGTTCATTTAGTTTTATATAGTCCCTTTGCTCAAAAACTTTGTTTTGCATAATTTGAATTAGAAAGTGGATGTAACACATTCCAATGTTTTTGGAGTTTCTTGTGCGTTCTTCTCCATAACAAGCTACTTTCCGAATGCACGGTAGAGTCAATTTTTATTACTTGTACATTTTTTATTTACATTTAATTTTTGACGTTCAAAAGTGCCGCTTATTGGCCTAATTGAAATAAATATATTTGACTTTGACTTTGACTTTTTGGAATATTTGGCAGCAAATATAACGACTCGGTCTTATAGCCAAGCTTTGCTGAGGTATCATTACCAAAATAAAACTCTCAGCTCCACTTTACAAAGATAGCACCTGTTTCAATGATTCCGAATTTTCTCCAGTTGCATAAACACTTGAGACACAAAACTACACCAATTTTACATCACAATGTTCAGAACAGCCACTGAACTTTACTCGAAAAATCCCGCCAAAAATCATAGGCATCAGTTTTTGTTTTTACCCGACTGCCGAAAGAGGGTAATGTGTTTATCAGTCTATGTATGTATGTTCCTATGTGGCGTTCTAGAGACCAAACGCGTTGGCCGATTTTGATGATTCTTACGTCAATCGATTCGTCTTAACCCTGCGAGTGTCACTGGCTACATTAAAATTGGAAAAGAAAAAAAATGGGGGATTTTGGGTGACATTTTTTGGGGGAAGAATTTTTTTTCCTTCCAAACCCATTGTGTATCAAAATAAAGGGTTTTAAGAGGTTATTTCAAAAATATATAACACTTATATGTTTAAATGTACCTAACTGTAAAAAAAAAATAACTAAAAAGTTGTTAAAAAAAAAAGTTCATTAAAAATATCAAAAAACCCGACTGGATGCATCTGGTTTTGGTCAGCCAGCTCGCGAATATGTATCCTCCGACTGCACAGCATGATTTTTTTCTTGTTTACTTCTTTTTAGTTCGCTTTTTAGCAGTCGGGTTTTTTGATATTTTAATTAACTTTTTTTTTTTAATACGTTGCCCCAAACTAGAAATTTCTCCAATATGTATTGAGGGGGAAGCTAAGGGAGCTCAAATAATAAGGAAAAATTGGAGTTCTGATTTCAATCACCTTCCAAAATTAAATAGTTATCTGTTGCCAGTCTTATAGTAGGTATGGAGGTTGCCGCTAAATAGGTGAGCAACCCTCACAGTATCGTGTATGCTTTACAAACATTTAAGCACACATAGACAAACAGCCGTGCAGTGTGTGTTTGCGCCAGCGTTGCCAGATTGTTTTTCTGGCAAGCCGGGACTTGTGAAAAAAGCGGGCTTCTTTCGTCGAAAGCGGGACATAGTAAAAAACGTTTATAATCTGCTGCGCTGCGTGTCGCGGGTTCGATTCCCGCACGGAACAAAAATTTGTATGACCTACAGATAGTTGTTCCGGCTCTGGGTGTTTGTGTATGTGAGTTTATATGTTTGTAAACGCACCCACGATACAGGAAGAAATACCTAGTGTGGGGCAACGTTTTTAAAAAAAAAAACAGAAATGTATGTGATATTTTAAATCAGATTTGCCCTATCGTTAGGTAGTTGAGTTTTTTTCGTCTCCTGAATAAAAATAAAATAAAAACAAATATTGAAGTCAAAAAAGTTTAAAGTCTTCATTAGAAAAATTTGGTGTTTCAAACAATAGGCTGGGGAGTGAATGTTACAATAATAGAATAATGATTTATAAGAATTACTTATTCATGATATTTCTGTGAAGATTTAAAATCTTTTTAACCGACTTACCAAAAAAGGAGGAGGTTCTATGTTCGACATTATGTATGTTTTTTTATTTTTTTTATTTATTTATTTTCACCGATATCTCCGTCAATTGTGGACCGATTTTGAAAATTCTTTTTTTGTTTGAAAGGGTATATTCCGAAATTGGTCCCATTTTAATTTGGTGAAGATCTGATGAAGAACTTCGGAGATATACAACAGAACTCTTCAATAAATAACGGCAAATCTCGGGATTGCTGCAATCGCATGTCTGTTTATTGTTTATACTATTTCATAACATAATAACACGCCAGTACGCTCGAAAGGGGTATGCAGATCTCTCATTTCACCGGTTATATTCAAGTTTCATGTTATTCGGGTAATCTATTCTGTCGTTATCGGTACTTGCTTAGCTACTTCCCTATTAGGTACAACTAAAAAGTGAAAAATAAAAAACTATTTACAAAAAAATACTACCGACTTCCAAATAAGAAAACTAGAAAGTGATAAATAATTTTATTTTTGGCAGTCGGTGTCCATAACAGTAGTGTATTATTGGGGGTTCTGCATCACTTGCTCTCGCTTCGCTCGAGCGCGTTATGCAGAACGCCCCAATAATACACTACTACTATGGTCTGCCTCAAATTTTGACACAATTTATGTGAAACAAATTTCATTCCCTGGCAGTATCTGGTAGCAATCAATATCTTCTAATGCAGGTAAAACTAACGCACGGGCTGTATCACTCTCCTGATGAAATAAATCTGCTGTTGCTGTCGATATACTACTCCCACTAGTCTTTGACGAACTCGCAATCGATTTTTCATTATCAACCTGTTTGTTGATAACATTAACGAATGTGCGAAGAAGCTCACCAGACTCGCTTTTGAGTATAAGATACTTAGTATTTTTCAATTTAGATTTCTCTGGATCTTCCAACTTCTGGTAAAATAAATCTTCTGTTTGTGTTTTAACATTATCCTGGTGTTTTAATTCACCTACGTCCGATATTTTTTTTTTAGGGTGCATATCTTGAATATGTATTATCTCACCCCTAGCATTCTTGAAAATCATTTTACGAATGCCATCTAAATTAGATTTCACTGAGTGAAACATTATAAATAACATCAATAAATGTAATTATTTATTTAAGAAATAAATTTAATATTGAACCTTTGCACTGTAATATTCAAAGTTAAATTGCTGTGATGCACGACGCCTATGTAATATATACCCATAAATTGACTCATTTTTAAGTGCAATGTGACATCCTATACATATACACTTTAATAGGGTAAGTATTCCAAACACTTTTTTGTAATATAGTTTGTGCCCTTCACAGCGTTTAAATAAAAACATTTAGGAAAATGTATGGCATGTTGCGTCCAAGGATCATCATAAATCTCCCAATCTTCAATAACACCTCCACATGAGAAACATGCTGCAATATCATTTATACTATTTCCATAATAAAAGAATCCTGCGTCAGCCATTTCCATCACTAATCTTTTCTTTTTATTAAGTGTCCCCCAGTAATAATTAAATGAAAATTCACGCATTTTAAATGTGTTATACATGTCATATCGAGGCTTGTATTCATTTTGAGACATGTTTTATTGACTTTCTAATTCAATTAGGTACAAATGTATAATGGTATGGTCCAGCTTTTGTCAGCAACATATAAAGACTGGACAGAAGTAGGAGGAAGGGGAAGAAAACTAAGATGCATTTCACCTAACTACAGAAATAAAAACAATAAAATATTTATTTTAGAATTTTATTGTCAACACACCACTTATTTAAACACAATACATTTTTTAAAGCACATACAGAGTCATGATAAATACAGTTATATAAATCTTGAGAATATTTATATTGATCGTATAAGCTTATCAAACTTGAACATCCTTTATCTTCTAAATTGAATATATTACAATGACTATTTCCTAAAATATGCTTTAACCACAACACTTTTTCTAAACCCTTAACGTAGATACATTTATCTCTTAAAATATCTATAACCAAATTCTGATAATTAGAATAGGGAACAAATCCTTCACGCCAGCGTATCTTTCTGTTACGTTCAATCCAACTTACTTGTTTTTTTTCTTGCTTCGTTAATTTTGAAAATGGAAATGGTGGCTTAATTAAAAATATTTGTAATGTTTTATTATACAATATGGCGATTTCTTTTATTATAAATTCATTTGTTTCTGTTTTAAAGCCTTGAATATCCACAATAGCAATCATGATAACCTGCGCACGATGTTGCTGAGAGGTTTGTATTCTACAAGTCGATCGTTTATAATCAAACAATATGCAGTCGTCTTATCTGGTATTGCTGTAGAACATTCAATTTCCAACCTCACGTCCACTGGACCAGTTTTCAGGCTATCGTTTTGTCTTGAACAGTCTAAGATAAAGAGAGGGGCTTTTTCTTTGAATTCCTTTAGGTCAAGCAACGGGTCTACTGGATAGTTGTAATACGACTGACGAAATTTCACAAACATTTCGTATAATATACTATATTTGTTCTCAGAAAACTTTAAACCTAAAGGTTCATAAGGATAATATTGTGAATTCAAAAAGAGCGTAACGTTTGTTACTTCACAATGATCGAATACTGAACTATCTTTAGTTTTATTATTTTTTCGATTAGTTTGTAAACAAAAAATTACATATCTGGGTTTTTCTAATTGTGAAGCAGTTTTAATAGACCAAGAATGCTTTGTTGTTTTAGGTAGTAATGGATACTCATATAAATCCCAATTTCTATACGCCATCTGAATAGGTTTATCTTTTTCTAAATGTTTTAAAAGTGACAGTCGTTCTCGGTCTGATACTTTTATGTGTGGCACCCTCCACTGAACTCTTTGCACATCTATTTGAAAATTAGCAATATCATCAGTAAGGATAATGCTATTTAAATTAGTGTTACTTCTGTTCAGTATAAGTTCATGTTTACAATTTATCACTATTTTATTGTAATCCTCTGCAAACCCTAAAACTTTATTTAGTGGTATCACAGCACTAAAATGCCCATCACTTTGAAATCCCTCTAAACACCAACCCCATAGGGCAGCAACTTTATTTTCTGCTTCATTTAATGAGATGTATGATTTTATTGTTGACGTTATTCCAGAATTTTTTATGCGGTCTATTTCAATACCATTCATTTCGTATCTAATGTCTTGAAACAAAAACATAACAGGGTTGTTAGTGAACGTAACATTTTTCTTGATTGGATTCCCATCTTTACCGAAGAACTTCGCCTGTCCTTCGATGTAAATTGAACTGGCTGATGGTAGCACGTATATGTCTTGCTGGTGGAGGGGAATTCTGATTTCATCGTTTTCTCTAAAGCTGCTATTGTAGGGATTGTATGAATGGACTTCATAACTTTCGATCGAAGTGTCAAAGTGCGGTAATTCAGCAATCTGTAGTATATTCATATTTTAAATCCTAGAGCTTTAAGAAAATCTTTATTTACTTTAGTCAATTTCTTAACTTTTTTCTTGCGTCTTTGCACCTTAGCAATCGCAGAAGAACTAAGACGTTTTTCATTCGCTTGAGTGTTTTTATAATATACTATCATTTTGTTTTTCTTAAATGAAGTCGTAACTGAATTTGTTTCTCTCCAAAGTTAACACAGTGGCCAAATTGATCTACAATCTTAACCGATATTGATGAAATTATATTTTTGTTTACTGGAAAGTAAATAACATTTTGCGGTATTTCAACACACTGATGGCCTGGAGTAGTATCAGACACGAATTCGTGAATAAAATGAGTTGGTAATCCGTTGCAATACGAACTGTGAACAAGATCACATTCGATTTTGATTACAGACAGACCTCTGTTAATAATGGGGTTATTTGGTGTTGATTGTAATACTGAAAAGTATATCAAACCGCACTCATATTGATCTGACAAATGCAGCGGTGGTTGAAAGTATGAAACCAATTCCGATTTATGTCCAGAGATGGTAACCGTAGTAGACATGCTTCTATACTGACTTCTTTCGGCAGATCCTGTTTATTTTATTCTTCCACTACACCAAAAATTGTTCAAAAAGTTTAAACAAAGATGTCCACAATTATAAGGGTGATCACGCTGAATATTATCATAATTATAATGAACTTTGGATCCCAAGTATTTTATAAATTCCTTTGGAGGCTTAAGATTTCCATAACTATCAAAATATTCAATATAATCATTGTATTTTGCATAGGCTACCCAATGAGAACCAAGATTTTTAGAGCTATCTAAATTTATAACACCGCATTCTTTTTTAAAAGGGTGTTTAGGGAGCTTATCTCTCATAAAGACGCCTCTGAAATAGGGAATATTATTCCCATACTTCAAAATGTCTAAATTACTCAAGGCTCGATTGGGTAGCCGATATCTTAGTTTTTTTCTTTCGATACAAAAATTCCGAGTCCACCTTTATATGGTTTAAGGTGTAGTCCTTTTCCGATGCAGAGAGCTTCCATTTTTTCATTGTGTCTCCTCGATTCTATGAATAATTTTTTTGCCATCTTGAATTCATTTATGGTTTTAGCAATACCAGCTGCACCGCCTGCTAAAGCTCCCACCGCAGATAAGCCCGCAAAAATCGGAATCAAAGGCAATACTCCACCAGTTTTTGGTATAGGAATAATACGAGGAAGTTTAACGGATGAATCATCAGCTAATTTTCTGGCAGCAGCCATAGCTAATTCTATTGCCACTTTCTTGCATTTCGGTTTTAATTTTTTGATATGTCTTTTCGTTTTTCTAATAACATTTTTAAATTTGTTTTTTAATGCTTTTTCAGGTTTAATTTTGGGAGAACACTTTTTGCTTTCTTTTTTTAGGCCAAAACCAGTTTTGATTTTTGTTGCCATAGCGCTGCTTACTAAGCGTGCTGACAGTTTTTCTCCTACAGTCGCATCTGAGGCAAGTGCTCGCTCTTTAGCCATATTTAACAAAACTAAATCTGCCTTGTGGCGATCCTTTAGGTTTGAAGACTTGTGATAGGCAATGTCGTGTTGTTTGCAATATTCGTCTAATTTATTAACACCTTTATCTCCACGCGTAAGCCTTTTAATTAATTTAGTGCCAGGCCCGCAATAATTGTATCCCGGTAAATGTAACTCAAATGGTAAATGATTTATAATCCAATTGAGAAGACTACTCTCTTCAATACCCATCATAAGACTGAAACATTTGGACTGAACACTTAATAAATATTCGATTTATCAATCCAACTGTTTTCAGAAGAAGGCAAGCCTAACCATTTTACCAAAACCCTGTTTCCTTTCCTTCTAAGAACTTTTTCAACCAAATATACATGAGGATTTTTTGTCTTTTGAAGCTCTTGTACATAAAATGCACCTAGAATGGGCTGGCCCCTGATTGCATCTTCAATTAAATAGGTGATAGGGGTTGTTTTTTGAATTTTTCGAATTTTAAATATTTCTGTCGACCAGTTGGGAGTATATCCTTTTTCAAATGTCCCCTTATACTTACTAATGCGTACATAATCACCCTCTTTAAACTTGCTTTTTATGCTATCGGTTTTTACCAGCCTGAAATATCTTTGTAATATGCGTTGTTTATTATTATTGTCCACGTTTGCGGGAATTTCATCAATTGTGCGATGATAGGTGTGATTGTATTCATAAATAACTTTATTAAGAGTATTATCGATCCAGTTATAGCTTCCTTTTAGACTAAATTCTTTATAAAGTTTAGACTTCAATGTTCTGATGAATCGCTCAACAATTGAAGCTTTTTTTGTTGAGAAGGTTGAATAATGATTAATATGATAAGATCTCACAAGTTTTTTAAATTTATCATTATAAAACTCTGCCCCATTATCAGTTTGCAGATTTTTAGGCATACGCCCTTTTTCCAATAAAATCTTGAAAGAATTGCATACAACATCTTTGGTCTTACTTTTCAAAGGAAAGATCCATGCATATTTTGAAAATGTGTCAATAACAGCAAGAATAAATCGAAAATTTTTATTGTCTTTAGAAATTGATTGCATATCAATTAAGTCCGCTTGCCATAAATCATCTATATCTTTCATAATAACATGTCTTCGCGGAAAGTTTACCCTTGCATTTTTATGAATTTCGTTTACTACGTCGGCTTTACTCATATCTTTAATTCAGTATATCAACATTTGTCTTGAACCCACCATTGATACTGAATAAAAACCATAGTATCTCCACTATTTATTATTGAATTATGTCAGCTTCTTTTAATTCTTCAACTATCGATAAAATTTCATTATCATGATTGGTATTGCCAGCATCTCTCGAAGCTACTAATAATTTTAATCTCTCAACCAATTCATTGGGATCATCCCAATATATCAAGTCGGTGTTGTTTTTGTACTTCTTTAACTTTGGCAAGTTTCCTCCAAATTTAGTGTGAACAAGTTTATCATCGTTTGACGATTCGGAAAATAGGTGTTTGATTATTTTACAATATTTTATACCTTTGTCACCTCTTATTTGACCTTTAGGATTAAAATCTCTTTTATGTGCATTTGTATAATGTAACATATCCTTATAGACAAGTTTATCTTCGCTCGATATTAACTTTAAATCAGGTTTTCTTCGGAGTAAAAGTTCTTTTAGACCAGCAGTTAAATTGTAAGCTTTGTCACCGATTTTAATTAAAATGGTACTTTCGTTATTCAAACTATCAACTTTAGAAAATGATACTGTTGAATTACCCATGAATAAAGTATTGTTTTCACTTCTGATTCCAAACGGTATACTAATACCATCATAAATACCAAAGATGTCATCACCTTCTAATGAAATTTCTAAATTATCAATCGATTCCTTTTTAGCATTTTGTTCGACTAATTGGGTAGATTTTATTTTTGGATCGTAATAGTCATTGAACTTTATAGATGAACTAGCATTATTTTCATCGGATTCGATTCCTTCGGAATTTTTTAGAGTTGTATTTTCATTTTTATTATTTTTTTCTGCAGATTTATTAGAATTAACTAAAGTCTGAAGAGGATCTGTCACCGGTTTTAGCATTTTATCAAGTGACAAGTTCATTGCATGTTCCTGATTTTTCATATGTTTTATTTTATTTTTTATGGAGTCAACAGACTTCATTAATTCCATTTTAATATTTTTCTCCATATTATGTAACCACAACTGTATTCAACTAAGAAAGGAATAACACTAGCAATGTTTTTTGTATACAATTCATTTATATGTACATGTATTTGCTTTCATTCAAATTTAAAAAAAAAATCAAAATTCTGTCTGTACCTTCCATTATTTAATGATGAGTCTTTGTTAATAAGAAGAAAGTTGTAAGGGTTACTCCAAACACTTTTACAAATATCTTTGAACTGATTCCACGGTACATCAGAGTTGACATGTTCTTCATAGATGTGCTTTAAGTTCACATCATCTTGTTTAAATATTATAAGAAAGTTAGCATTATCGCGTAACAACTGTTTCGGGATTTTTGAGTAGGTTTGCGATAAATAAAAGCAATCAATTAGCTTATGTCTACCCATACAGAAATAATTGCGGATATTTGTTTGATTTTCACATACAACATCATCAAATATAAATACAGAATTTGGTAAAGCTTCACTCGGAGATATGACATCTTTATCGTCATTGAACTCATGAAATTTTATCTGAGGCACTCTTTTTAATACTTCCCGTAAAAAACAATATTTTGGTTGAAAATTAGTCTTCGAGTAAAGGTAAAGGTTTTGAAATTTGAGCCCATTTTCATGCAGTAACAAACTGATCACAACGTTTGTTTTACCACAATTTGAGGGGCCGCAAATTATACAACGAATCGTATTTGGCAACAAAGCGCTATGTCTAATCTCTTTAGGAGACTCACCAAGATTTATATTTTTAACGTTAAGTGATATGGGTTGTTTGATCAACTTCATCTTGTCAATTAATTTAATTATTAACTAACATAAACATATATACTTTATTTGGGGCTATCTTTAGACTTGTCCCAACAGGAATGGTTCTAGTCTCATCTTACAAGATAGGTATGTATATTTAAGAGCTACGTAATGATCCATATTACTCATCGCAAATCAAATAATTTTTGCACGTGTTATAAAAATAAGCGATCACTTCACAGCTGGTGTTCTATGCATAAGGAGGTCGTTTTGTTAACGATTTTATATTTTCAAGGTAAGGTTTTTTTTTAATTTAATTAATTAATTATTTAAACTAATAATAATAAGTATGTAATGCATCCCTTTTTTTTTACAGAATTATGTCACACTCACCATCGTACAGCCCCGTTGTAGATATGACCGCCCCGCAAAATTTAGCGGTATGTAACTAATAAGATTATCTTAAATCAAACATTAAATCCATAGTTCATGCTGTTTAGTTATAATATTCTTAGTATTCTTTCAGAATGCGATAGAAGACTCAGACCCTGTCACCAATCCGTTTTACTATGCTCAAGATGGGGAGAGCTGGTATGCGGAAGTAGCAGCTAAAACATGTGAGGAGAGTCGAAAGAAAAAAATAGAGGAACGAAGATTCAAGAAGAAAAAAAGTAAATCTTTTAAAAACTCTTCTTTTATCATGCGTAAGGAGCAAGGACGTGTTCGCCAGTTAATAAAAATTATGGTTTTTGATTTGGAAGGCCGTGATATGGAAGAAATAGACACTGAAACTGATAATGCGAGTGTGAATGTGCAGTATTTAGTGACAAGTGATTATGACGATATTGTTGACAAAACTGATCATTTAGTTAGTAAAATAGTACAAAAGTTAAGCAAATCTAATGTGTAATGTTTGTTATTGTTATTATTGTAAAAGTGAATTTAATTATTATTTGAATGTATTATTGTTAAATCAAAAAGAAATGTTTAAATTAATCGGGTTCATGTTATACCTGTATAATAAGACAGTATGAATAAATCAAACAACTGCTGTAAGATTACATAATTTATTTATTTCACATATTATATTAAAATATATAATTATTAGTACTTAAACTACAAACTAACAATTCAAGTTAGGTATTATTAATACAAGATGCTCAAATACATGCAATAAATAATATTCGAAAAAATCAATAATTTGTTTTCATTTAAAATATTGTTTTATGATGACCCCATGGTAAGGTTGTTATCTTATCAGCCATTATTTGTCGTTTATCATCGCTGTTTGACAAAATTACTTTATTTATCTTTTGAGTAAAAATTCTATGATTCTTAGATCTAATAATACACATATCATCTCTGAGTATTTCATTGTTCAGTAAAACCTTTTTATATTTTTCTATATTCAGCTTTTTTGTAACACATTTCTTAACACCTTTAGCTTTCTTTAAAGTGGAAATTTTAGAATCTATACAGTATAATTTTGCTCCCAAACCTACAAATTCTGATATAATTTCACCACCCATCTCATCTTTGAAGTAACCAGGTGTTTTAGCATTAACCATTGGTATATTAAATACATTATCTTTTTCAAAGTTGCTAGTATCAAAATATTTTAAATGTGCTTTTAAGTCTTCGTAAAAATCCTTTGTCTGTATTAAATATAGCAGACTGTCAGTGTCTGTATAGCAAAGCTTTAATTTATTTTCGTAAATTCTTTTCATGACCGAATAGTGGAATTTATATAAGTGACATTTTGCAATTTCTAAAATACTAAATCCGATATAGATTGGACGATCTAAAACTATTTTTGTTTGGTTCATTTGAATTGTTACAAGAGATTCTGAAATAACAGAAAAGTTATTGAAATTAGGTGCGCTAACATATTTTTCAGCCCCGTAAAACTTTTTAGTTCGATTAGATTTGTCTCTCCATATATTTACGAGCTTAACATCAACTTGTTTTCTTTTATTCTCTATGGTTTTTCCAAATATAGAATTATTTTGTTTTTTAAAAAAATCTCTTTCAAAATCAGAAGTTGCATTTTGCCTCAGCCCAGTATTTAAAGAAATATATGATTCTAAGAATTTACTTTGGTGAAATGCTAATATTCTATATATTTTTAACAGTTGTAAACCATTATTTAAGCATTCTTTTAAATGAATATAATGAATAACATATCTATGTTTATTGAAAAGATTAGCAATAAGTTTAGCATTTCGACTACAGAACGGAACAAATTTTTCGGGCGCAAATGGTAAATCGGAATGGTTATCATGCAAGTAGTCAGGGTAATGAAGATCTACTTCTAATATAAATCCAATATCAGAATCAGATGATAAGCTCATAACATCAAAATTTAATATTTCCTTCTGAAGGAGAAACCTAAATCCTCCTACTGGAAGCTTTTGCATCATAGCATATCCATATAAATTAACACAATCAAGATAAATTAGAAAACTATCAGGTTCTTCACTATTATAGTCGGTAAGATATTCATTATTTGCCTTAGCATATCTGAGTGAACATTGAGCAAGTCCTCCTCTTATACCCTTTTCTATCATTTGATATATTTCTAAGTCAGAGATTAGATCTAACTTGATTTTAGTATACAATAACATAGCATCCCAACTTAAGGATGGTGATGAAACGTAATAGCAAGGATCCAGACCATAATTATTTAAACTCATTTTCCTAAATTTTTCAAAAACATCGCACAGAAGTAAAACGTCACATTTAAGATACAAATCGGTATATTCACCCAAATTTTTTATATCAAAAGTTTTCCAAACATTTAAGGCATGCTCATAGTCTTTATCAGATATAGATTCAGATGTAAGTTTGTTGAAAAATTTTGATGGTTCTGGTAATTTATTCTCATCATATCGTTCCCAGGAATCTATGTAATCGTAACAATAAATGCCTTTTCTTCGAACAATATCAAATAAAGTATTATTATTAAAAAAAGATTTTAAATGTTTGAAATCTTCAGGGTTCATAGTCTTAACCAATTTGTCCATACTTGAGCTTAAAAAATTATATGAGTCAATAAATTTCAATTTTACAACATTTGTTGCATTGATGGTTATGAATTTTGTAAATGAAATATATTTCTCTTTAGTTCTCGGTATGAGATGAATTCGACCGTTTATCTTTGAAAGTTCATTAATAAATAAATGACTGTCATAACCGGATAAGTTATGAAACACTATGGGTATAAAAGTGCATTGCTTTGCATTTAAATTGCATATATCATGCGCAGGTCCTCTATATTTTCCAGTAAAGTGATCATGGTCCTTAACAATATTATCATTACACGAAAACTTATTTTTACAAATATGGCACTCAGTGCTGTTGATAAAACATCTATGTTCATCCTCAGTAAGCGGTATCATATTTTCACTCTCTAATAATACTTTATATAATCGTTTTACATCATTAGTCAAAGATTTGACAAATTTCTTAGAACAATCTGGCCCTCGGTAAGATACGAAATCATTTAATTCGGGATTTGAATTACAACAAATATAGTAAGCAAAACACGTAGCCTCATGAACTTGAATATTTTCTACATGTGTTGATTTATGTTTGTCAGAATATTCACGCAATAAACTTTCAAAATCACCATAAATCACTATTGGTACTCTTTGAGTTCTTTCATAATTTATGAAACTTATTTCAGTACCCTTCTCAGGTAATATGGTTTGTATTCCGGCACATTCGTGACAATTCAATTTCTCTTCAGTGTGAAAGTAAATAAAACATTCATCACATAAATATATTTTACTTTTATGTTGGGTCAATTGCTTGTGTACAAGTTTTTCAAAGCTTTTAATTAAACAGAAATGACTCTTTCTATTGTTGCTAATGTAAAGCAAATTGACATGGTATAAACGACGTGATTTTGTTTTATATAAGGGACCTGTAACTGTAACATTATTATCTAAACCGTATATATTGATACTGATATTAGAATTGTTTATTTCAAAGCGCTTAATGTCATTGAAACTAGGGGGAAAACTCATGTCAGAAATATTAAATAATTCGGAATAATGTGGATATGAAGAAGTTCTGTTTGGATTGGTCTTTGCCGGAAACATATCAGCTACAATACACCAAAGAAAACAATGTTGGTCTTCATTTTTTATGTTTAGGCATGATTTAGTATTGACAATACGTTTAGGCAATGGTAAATAAGAACCACCTCGCAAAGGATTATATTTTACGATATTAATTTCTAAATGACTGATAGACTCAATTGTCCAACCTGACTCAGACAGTTCAAATTCGGAACATTTACAAATAAGTTTACCACAAAATGATTTATATAAGGACAAAATATCTGTGTTTTGCACGACTACATTATACTTTGTGTTAAATGACTTTAAAGATTTTTCATAATTTTTTGGTAATATATACCAAACAAATAGTTCAAAATTAACTTTTACCGATTTATGTTTTTTCATCTGGTCTTTGATAAGGTAACAAATCGTTTCAGAAATTTGTGTTAAAAATAATTCAAGTGAAACGTTAACCATTCTAGGATTCACTCTATAACTGATTATCCGATTTCTAAAAGCTGTTGCTATTATATGAACATTATCAAAACGTGTCTGTAATAAGCAATTCGATTTGTGTACATTAGTTTTTTTGTGTGCAGAATATTTCGGAACTGAAACGTTACAGACTTCACAGAAAAACATATTTAGATAATTGTAATTGCAAAAACTATCTTAAAGTATTTAAATATTCTGGATTTCGGATATTAATTTCCTGTAAATTATTATTAAAAAACGAAATTTAAAGTGGATAAAGTTTAAATGTAAAACAAATTACAAATCGAATATTATAATTAAAATAATATCGAGTATTCTCAATGCTGAGATTTCTCAGAATCGAGTATTTTTAATATCGAGTATTCTGTTTCTTAGTATCGAGTTTTCTTAGTATCGAGTATTCTTAGTATCGAGTATTCTTAGTATCGAGTTTTCTTGGTATCGAGTATTTTTAGTATCGAGTATTTTTTGTATGAATTTTAAAGTGGATGAAAGTTTAAATGTAAAACAAATTACAAATCGAATATTATTATTAAAATAGTATCGAGTTTTCTCATTGTTGAATTTTTCTCAGATCGAGTATTCTTAGTATCGAGTATACTTAGTATCGAGTTTTCTTAGTATCGAGTATTCTTAGTATCGAGTTTTCTTAGTATCGAGTATTCTAAGTATCGAGTTTTCTTGGTATCGAGTATTTTTAGTATCGAGTATTTAGATTTTTAATATTTCATATATTTGAGCTTCCTGTAAATAAATCACAATTAATAATATAATGAAAATAATATTAATAAGTATATTATATGGATTACATTTGTTTAATAAGTAATGTTTTAGTATAAGTCAGTATCGAGTATTCTAAATATGATATTTTAAAGTGGATGAAAGTTACAAACAAATTACAAATCGAATATTATTATTGAAATAGTATCGAGTATTCTTAGTGTCGAGTATTTAGATTTTTAATGTTTCATATATTTGAGCTTCCTGTAAATAAATCACAATTTAATACCTAATGTAAATAATATTGTGGATTACATTCGTTTAATAAGTAATGTTTTAATATAAGTATAAAGAAGAGTATATGAGTAAAATAGGTATCACAATAATATTATTTTATTCCATCAAATAATATTATTTGGATACAGAACAGGCTGCACGCCCTTAAATTCTGCTTTCGCTGCAGATACAAGATTATTAGTGGCGCGCCAAGTCGCTGAATCGGAGTATACAGAGGCCCTATACGTGAGGAGCGCTTGCTTCCATCGGTCCTTTCCGAATTTTTCAGCGTCCCTATGGTTATAAATACGGAGCTCGATATAATAATCACCGCTCCGTGTTAGGTCCTGCTGATAGGAGTTTCCAGAAGCTGTTCTTCTGGACAGGGACGATCGCAGTGCAGCTGCCCTCACCGGTTCAAGATCTCCCTCTTCCTCCTGTAAACATTGTTATAAAATAGCATTAGATAAACATATTTGAGAGGAGCAGAGGAGAGCAGTGGTGACCCAGTGGTAACGACCGTGACTTACAAATTGTAGGTTGTGGGTTCGAACCCAGGCTAGCGATTTACTTTGAGTAAATTATTTCGTCACCACTGCTCTCAAAACGGTGAAGGGAAACATCGTGAGGAAACCGGCATGTCCTAGAACCAAACATTTTAAGATATGTGCACAGGGCCCATGTATCCGCCACCCGGGCCCACTCCCTCTCACGGAGAGGCCTGTGTCCCAGCAGTGGGAACAAGCCGTCAGATTGAAATCCTATAGGTAATTATAAATCTTAAACACATGTTTGATGAAATATATATTTTTTTTACTCACCGAGGAATCAGCCACACAAATCCGCTTGATTTTCTTAGGCCTCTTTGGTGAAGTATCGGTTTCGGAATCAGACTCACTGCCAAATAATTCTTTTACAGGTGGAGTTGAGGCCGCAGCTACTTTCTTCGATTTGCCTTTGCCTTTAGCCACTTTTATTTTCGGCTTTGTATTTCTTTTTGGTTTAAACGATGTAGAGGGCTCGTTGGGATGCGACTCTACATCGGATTCAAATGGATTCACAAATGTCGACCTAAAATAAAAAGAAATAGTATATAAGAAGTTATACAAATGAACGATTCCTAAAAGGATAGACAGAGTAATAGAACACTCTCTATAACAATTTTCTCTATCTGGAAATCGATCCTTGAATACTTAGAAAATTGAATAAGTCGTTATTTGGTTCTAGAACTCAGCGTCAATACTTCATGTTGTGAAATGGTAGTAACGGTTATTAAACCACTGCACGAGAAGCAAACAAAATAACTCAATAATAAATTTTAATTAGATCTGGAATCGAACCCAAAACTTTGCATTCGACGGTGACACTGATGTTGAATGGGCTACAGGGAACGTAAGAAATAAAAACAATTAACACATTAAATATTTATACCTTGGAGTCGAGCCAAAGATTTTACGTTCAGCAGTTATACTTGTAGTCTACATCATCACTGAGTTACTAGTAAGTTTAAACCCGTAAATAAACAATACTTAAAATTGGGAATCGAACCCTAGACTTAACTTTCGATTATTGCATTTACCATCACTAAATTGCAAGTGCAGTAAGTTATACAAAAAAATAATGTGATACGTACATACTTGTTGTGGAAGATATAAATTTGCACACTTAATCACTGAAGATGATGGAACTCGTCACCAACACAAGAACACCAACAATTCACAAATAACTGATTATGATTGATGGATGCGTCATTGAAGGGACTTATTTATAACACTTTTACGTAAGGTAGCGATTATATTAATATTTGCAACTATTGTTTTAATGTTTCACTAATATTTGACTTGTAAATTATATTTTCATCACTCCTTAAATAAGGTCTATAATCATTTGTTCTTTATTAGACACTATGCACACAGCCTACAATTCCATTTTTGGGGCGGTGGCGACACTCTGTCGCAGCAATCTGAGACGAAAATCTAAAAAGGAAGTTGCATGTACCTTGACCATTCAATATCGGTCTATGAAGTCTCACATTAAAATGGTAGCAAGAGGTTTTGTAAACACTTACCAAAATAAGTTAAGCCTAGACATTACATTTAGGAAAATGTATGGCATTTTACATTCAAGGATTATCGTAAATCTCCCAATCTTCAAAGCGATCCAGTATTTTGTCACATTTTTCGACGACACGTATGGCGCATTGCTTAAGAGCTCGTCTCGCTGCATCACAATGTAAATATTAGTTTATAAACGTGCTGCTACTAAATGTCCCAAGTGTCGCGGGTTCGATTCCCGCACGGAACAAATAAGTATTTGTTCCGGTCTGGATTTTGTTTTCATGTTTTATTTTTACCATTATTTAATTTAATAATAATAATACTCTGAAAAATGAGCAAGTATGAGCCTGGCTCAAAACATTCTTTAGGTACTTACTTAATGGTAAGGAGGTACGATTGGTGCAGTGGTTAGATTGACTTCTGCCCTACGTGTCGTGGGTTCAATTCCCACACAGCAAATATTTGTATGATCTACAACTAGCTCCGGGTCTGGCTGTCTGTAAAATGTATGTCTGTCAACGAAAGAAATCTTAGGATCGTATCGTTTTATTCTTGGCTTTGTGCTAATAGTCTGCTGATATCTATTATTTTTTAATAGCATAAAGTGTAACGTCGGTTCCCATGTGCCTAATGAACCTGCTGGAATTTATCGGGTGCAGATCCAAACTACTCGCTATTAAGAATTACGTTATAGAAAATAAAATAACACTGGACCTTGGAAATCAAACTGGGTTCCTCATGCTCAACAATTGCAAAATTAAAATCGCTAGACCAAAGAATAAAATAGATAAAATGCAAGTAAATTCTTGAACTACTAATTGATGCACTCTACATTGTTTTACCTAACTACTTTAAAAGCATCACACTTTCGTCAAGTAATATAAAATATAGGGACATAAGTTGATCAAACGAGTCGAACTTGATATGGTTGTTTATAAATTTTTAGTACACATCGCACCGTTGATTGAGGCATTCTGCATAACGCGCTATTATTTATTCCAATGTTCGACATCGCACCGTTGAATGAAATAAAAATATTCAGCCCGTATTGCAAATTTGAGGCAGACCATAGTAGTAGTGTATTATTGGGGCGTTCTGCATAACGCGCTCGAGCGAAGCGAGAGCAAGTGATGCAGAACCCCCAATAATACACTACTCATAACTTAAAAAATTGGTACCTACCAAAGACACCTACTTCCAAAAATAAAATTATTTATCACTTTCTAGTTTTCTTATTTGGAAGTCGGTAGTATTTTTTTGTAAAAAGTTTTTTATAATGTTTCCTTTTTCTCTTTAATAAAGGTGAAGAACTCTGCACAGGAAAGCTCTAAATTAAACTGGATGAGTAATTCTGCTTTTATTAAATTTAAAGAGCATTTATTTCTCGCATCTCTTTGCGCGCTTATCTTCATTACTCACCGGGCCAGCGAGCGGTCAGTCCGGACTTGTCTTTGCCCCCGGACGCACTTCCTCAGCCCTCTGCTCGCACGGTCGAGTTATCCCTGAAAAGCGGGACCGAGCCTATCCCGTGTGGGACATCCCACCCGTCACATTAAAATCGGAATGTCCCGCCAAAATCGAGACGTCTGACAACGCTGGTTTGCGCACACATTTGTGCACTTAAATATCTCCCGCGTCGATGTCTAGAATGTGTCACAAACGACACGCAATATCAATGACGTACGAAAATACCTACCTAAGTCCGTACGACACCACTCACGTAAGAATAAAGCAGATATCATATATAAATAATTATAATTCTACGTATTAGTAAAACGATTTACGTCATTTATTCAATATTCAATCGAAGTCGTCGTCGTCTGAGCAAATTTATCCCGCGCCTGTCTGGAGCAGCAGTTTTATTAGAAGATGGTCTCAGAAGTATTTCTGTTTTTGTATTGTACCTACGTCAATTGTAAGACATTTCTGAATTAAGAATTCGGAGTTGAATATCCATGAAATACATATATGTTATATATATATTTTGTAGTTGTTGTCATTCCTAGGAATTAGTACGTAATCCTTTTATAATTAAGGTTGCCCCATTCGACGGCACGAACTAATTTGTGCGCGGGGTTAAAATGCATGCCATCTCATCCGAAAACACGTGCGAAAGATATAGATGCTGTGATGAGCGTAAGAAGCTAGATCGAATTAGCACTTTTGCAAGTTTGTAGCGAAATGGATGATGATTTAGGACGAAAACGAGCGCGCGAAATTCATAAACAGACCTTTGGTAGTCTAGATATCATGAAAAAACGACTAAATATATATTTTCAAAATAAAATTATTGGTATTGTTGAACTACTAATCTATCCCTGTATGGAGGCCGTTTTGCAATTTCCCTTCTTCTATTGGTATTTATAGCCGCCAAAAGATGCGTTAAAATTTGTGATAAAATATGGTATTTCGACGCTTATAACTTTCAAATTTTTCTTTTTTGTTTCCATACAGGGCTAGATAATGATGAGACAAATTGATATCATTTTTTATTTTGAACTTACATCGTCTAACAGTGGAGTAATCGCCAGACTACGTTTGTATGGAAGAATGATCGACTAGGGCAAACCTTATGATCACAAATCCGGATATCGGACTGTTACTGTCCGTCTGTCACCAAGCTGTATCTCATGAACCATGATAGCTAGACACTTGAAATTTTCACAGATGATGTATTTCTGTTGCGCTATAACAACAAATACTAAAAACAGAATAAAATAAATATTTAAGTGGGGCTCCCATACAACAAATGTCATTGTTATGCTGTTTTTTCGATAATGGTACGGAACCCTTCGTGCGCGCGTCCGACTTGCACTTCGGCGGTTTTTTTTACTCGACTGCCGAAGGAGGGTAATGAGTTTATCAGTGTATGTATGTATGTATGTATGTCAATCGATTCGTCTTAACCCCGCGAGTGTCACTGGCTACATGAAAATTGGAAAATAGAAAAATGGCGGTTCTTGGGCGCCATATTGTGGGGGCCCAAATTTATTTGTTCTTCCAAACCTATCGTGTGTGGTATCAAAATAAAGGATTTTAAGAGGTGATTTCAGAAATATATCACACTTATATGTTTAAATGTACCTAATTCGAAAAAAAATATAACTAAAAAGTTATAAATAAAAAAAGTAAATGAAAAAAAATAAAAAAACCCGACTGCTTGAAAAGCGAACTATAAAGACGTAAACAAGGAGAAAATCATGCTGTGCTGTCGGAGGATACATCTTCGCGAGCTGGCTGACCAAAACCAGATGTATCCTCCGACTGCACAGCATGATTTTCTCCTTGTTTATGTTTTTCTTTCCATTAGAGAGCTTCCGTTGCGTGCGCTGCGTAAGCGGTTAAAGTTACGCAACATTCATGTATGTAGGGTTGGTATTGCAGGGTAGGTAGGTAGCCAGTTGACGGGAGCGAAGCCGCGTGGGACAGCTAGTAAATTAATATATTGGAGTACCTACTTCTTCTCCTTTTCGTGTGAAGTAAGACTTCCTCTGGTGTCAGGTCAGAGTTAATTAAGCCGCCTCTGGGAACCTCACAGGCCTCTGACTTGGCTATTTCAGACTTACGAGTACATTAACTATATAAGTCCAGGTTTCCTCACGATGTTTTCCTTCACCGTTGCCTGTGATGTCCAATATAAATTTGAAAAAGTCACATTGGTATTTGCCCGGAATTGAATCCACGACCTCAAGCACGACAGGCGAGGTATGTACCTAAGAAAATGCAGCAAAAAATAAACTTGAAAATGACCCTTCAAAGTTTTTTTCTATTCACCTTCCTATTTTTTTATTATATACTTTATTGTACACCATAAGTTACATTGATAAAGGAAACTTAAATGCGATAAAGCCGCCCATTGTATGAGACAATGGCCGGCTTTATCGCATTCCGTGGTCTCTGCCAGGCAAACCTGGTATGGACAGTAATTGCTGATTTGCTGGACACGAAGTGGGGCTGTTATTGGTGTGACAATACCAGTGTTAAAAATATTATATGTTATAAAAGATATGCAGATACATACATATGCTATTTAATATATACATAAATACATACATACTAAAATATAAAGGCAAAAAAGCTTTTTTTACAAAAAAATACTACCGACTTCCAAATTAAAAAACTACAAAGTGAAAAATAACTTTATTTTTGGAAGTCGGTGTCTTTCGTAGGTGCCAATTTTTTTGCGTTATGGACACCGACTTCTAAACATAAAGTAGGTAGTATTTTTTTGTAAAAAAGCTTTTTATTTTTCACTTTTTAGTTATACCTAATAGGCAAGTTGTTTAGTAAGGTAACTATAACGCCAGAATAGATAACTCGAATGTCATGAAACTTGAATTTAACCGGTGAAATGAGTGATCTGCGTACCCCTTAAGAGCTTACTGGCGTGATGTTATGTTATGAAATGGTATAATCAATAAACAAACATGCGATTGCAGCAATCCCGAGAGATTTACCGTTATTTATTGAAGAGTTCTGATGTATATCTCCGAAGTTCTTCATCAGATATTCACCAAATTAAAATGGGACCAATTTCGGAACTAACTCTTTCAAGCAAAAAAGAATTTTCAACATCGGTCCAAAATTGACGGAGATATGCGTGAACATACACAAAAAAAAACACAATTTCGAACATAGAACCTCCTCCTTTTTGGTAAGTCGGTTAAAAATAAAATGATGACAATCAATTCATAATCACAGCGACAGGTAATGCTCCCTCACAAGTCTTTTGAACACAAGCAACGATTGGGCGCGTTTGATTGGGTCTGGCAATGCATTCCACAGACGAGAAGCCTGGACAGTAAAGTAGCCTGGACAGTTCCTATTCCACCATTGTACCATTAAACCACCATGCTAGAGACCATTCGAGGAAAATCTAGTAAACAATTAGGTATATTGTTTACTAGATTTTCCTCGAATGTTCTCTCCCGTATGTTATTCAAAAATACATTGTTATGTGGGTACCGATATGAATAGAATATACAATTAAGGTATGAGGATAGAATGAGGTTAAAATAACATAGTTTTGTGTGTTAAGTGTTAGAGATCTTTATATTTAACTAGCTGAACCCCGCGCCTTTGCTCCCGTCAACTGGCTATCTACCTACCTACCACCTACCTATCTACCCTACCTACCTACCACCTAGCTATCTACCCTACCTTCCTACGCTACCTACCCTACCTACCTACCCACCCACCTTACCTACCTGTCAACCTGCCTACCCTACCCTATCCTACATATCTACTTACCCTTTTTTTATTGGGACAAACCCACTGCACTATTCCCAAACCACTGCAACTCCTGAAAGCCAGAATCAACAGTGGCGACCACCAGAAAAGCGCCGAGGCAATGAAGCTCGACGAAGTCCCGGAGAATGAATTTAACTGTCTTGGATCCCGCAACGAAATTAATCAGAAAAGAATAACGGAGGAGTAGGAAAAAACATAAATTTCCACTTCCCTCCATATCAAGCAGGAGACAGAACAAACAAGGCCACTAGGCACAAAGGGTCGTTTACAACTGGGATAAGCCCAGTTGCCTAGCACCACGGATAAAAATAAGAATTAATAATTAATGGGTCCTAACATTGTGAGCTGCTATGTTTGATTCCAATAATAGGTATGGCAAAAACGCTTGAACGCACGGAAATTTGTTCTAGTTTCCACAAGGTCCGTATAGTAAACAACTCCTGAGGATCTACTTACCCTACCCTACCCTACATACCTATCCTACCTACCTACCTACCTACCTATCCACCTAACCTACCTTCTCTACCCTAACCTACAGTACCTACCTTCCTACCAATTTGTTAAATATATATTTGAATAAGAATGAATACAGATTAAGTGCCTTTTCACACGCTCCGGTTTCCGGATAGCCGGTGCCGGGTAACCGGCGGTGAAGTTTATAGCCATGTATGTTAGCTTTCACACGTACCGGCGTACATGGCCATGGCCTATTGTACTGAGGTCCTCCATGGTCTCAGCCATAACCACTATATCGTCGGCAAATCGAAGGTGAGTGATGTACTCGCCATTGACGTTGATGCCTAGCCCTCTCCAATCCAGACCCTTGAAGACATCTTCCAGTGCAGCGTGAACAGTTTCGGAGAAATGACGTCTCCCTGTCTCACACCTCGCTACAAAAGAACGGGTTCCAAGGTCTGATCCTGAAGTCAAACTGACATGGTGGCGTTTTTGTACAAACACTTCAACACCTCGATATACCGGTAGTCGATTTGGCACCGTTGGAGAGACTGCAGCACAGCCCAAGTCTCGATCGAATCGAAGGCTTTCTCGTAGTCCACAAACGCTAAACAGAAAGGCAGGATGTACTCTTCGGTCTTCTGTATAACCTGCCGCAGCGTATGTATGTGGTCTACGGTGCTGAAGCCTTTACGGAATCTGGCTTGTACGGGATGCTGGAAATCGTCAAACATGCGCGCGAGACGATTCGTGATGACTCTTGAAAACAGTTTGTAGACATGGCTAAGAATTGTTTGTAGATGGGCCTATAGTTCTTCAGTAGGGCATTGTCACCCTTCTTGAAGAGGAGTACCACCACACCCCTGCAGCATGCCTGTGGCGTTTTCCCCTCAAGTATGACGGAATCAAACAGCTTTTGAAGGGTCTTAAGTACTGGTTTTGCACCCGCCTTCAGGAGTTCGGCCGTAATTCCGTCATCACCCGGTGCCTTGTTGTTCTTAAGCTGTTTCAGAGCCATCCTAATCTCGTGCAGGCTGACGTCCGGAATGTCTTCGGTATAGTGTCGGGTCAATCTAGCTCTAGGGTCATTTGCTAGATTCGCGACGGGTTTACTGGTTGACGTGTACAACTGCCCATAGAATCTCTCGATCTTCCTCAGAAGCTCCGGTTTGGCGGATACGATCCTGCCATCATCGGTCTTCAGTTTCGTGTGCTGGCTCTGCCCAATAGACAGATTTCTTGCAAAGACTTTGGAGCCCTTATTCCGCTCAATCGCATCTTTAATACTTTCGGTATTGAAACGGCGGAGATCGCTTTTCAAGTACTTTGAGATCCGTTTATTTAGCTGCCGGTCAGAGGCGTCTCTAGCCTATGTAGCGCCCGTGTGCAATCATTACCCTAGCGCCCTCTAGTAAGCGCGCGGTCAAAATGGAATAGGTACAAATAACAACACATTACCTCACAAGAGAAGAACTATCGTCAGAAAATATGGTGACAATAGGTACCGCGTAGACCGTCCAACAGCGCGACGTTCGTGAGCAACTGCACGCTCGAATGCGAAACTGACCTCTTGAACGCTTGACCGTGTGACAGCTTTCTGTCTGATAGAACCCTAATTACGACCTCATGTCATAAGTACAGAGTTCAATATCAATTGGGAACATTTGACAGATTTGGGAAACTTAATGCGAAGCCTACTGTAGGTACACGGGTAAAAACGGGTATCGATGTATTTTAAGGTAGGAAGGAGTGACAAGAATAACAAAATACAACTTTGTGGTTATTTAAAAGCTCTGACCCCGATGAAAGTCGCAACATTAGTGGCAGCTAATAACAAATCTTACATAATAGGTATATTTTAATCAAAAGAAAAGACGATTTACTTCTTATTTACATGTTTACTCAAATATAATACTTAAGCCATTGCGTCAAGGCTTACTTCGCAAAATTACGTGTAGTGGTGTGGTACGCGCCATGCGTATACACGCTTTTGAGAAAAGCCGCGCGCGTGACGTTCG
Organism: Anorthoa munda; assembly: GCA_945859665.1. Lineage (NCBI taxonomy): Eukaryota > Metazoa > Arthropoda > Insecta > Lepidoptera > Noctuidae > Anorthoa > Anorthoa munda. The sequence goes on along the minus strand of OX243895.1, from coordinate 46,724,463 downwards.
TCCATGGCAATTTGAACTTAATTTTTGTTAAATAAAGTCGAATTCAGGATTCGCAATATAATGTACGATTTCCAAAGACCGGGCGGCGCGGGGGCGCAGCGCAGCGCTTCGCAGAGGGTGCACGAGCACGCGCCAGTAGCCAACCGCGTCCGCCCGACGCCTACAATCTGCAAGAATCCGGGCGCAAGCGCGCGCGTGCTCGCGTTTCCGCTAGCATGCTCTCAGCGACTCACTAGTCGCTAGTACTGTAACACTTTTTTTTTGTGGTAGATAAAAGTTTTGTCAAAAGAAAATTAGTTACCTCTTTCTGCCGTATTTGTATTGCTCATTCGCCTTAAAACTGCCGCTGGGTGGTGGAACCACTTTGGAACCGCACCCTGGGACGTCGAGTTCCCTATCAACACTCTAATTTCACTAAAATAACTTAAAATCACTTGATATTCGTCCTCCGAAATTTATATTTACTTAATTCTATTTGTTTGTTTTGACAGACTGCCAGCTGTCATTTGTGAGTGCCGCATTTGCGTTTGGAAACGCGCAAATCGTTAGTTAGACGCAGTGCATGTTTAAAATAATTTTTATTAGTCAGTGATTGTGTTTTTATAGAATAGTTATAAATTGAACTTGAATAATTTGACGGATGTGATTTGAACCTGGGATGGTGTATTTTACGGAAGGGTGATTTTTCCTTGTCATTTCTTCAAGGATTGAAATTGTTTCGTGGAGTAGTTAAAATCAAAGTGATTTGATTTTTGTGCGATTTGTATCCGAACGGCACTGGGTGATTTGACGTTTTGATTTGTGCGTGCGGTGATTTTTTTGCTTTTTCGGCGAGGCGGCGTGGTGACCGGATCTTCGGTCACCCGCCTGCTAACGTGCTGGTTGGGCCGAAGCCCTAACCAATAATCTGTTGTGCTGAAGTTGGTGTGTGTGAGTAGCCTGATCCGCATTGGGACGCGTGAGTGCGTCCCGGCGACCGAAAAAGCTGCTCCTGGCTGTGCTTTGATCAGGTCGCTTTGGTCCACGTGGAACCGTGAGGTCCGTGCGACCGCGACCTGACTGATAGTGTTGCTGAGTTATCTTAACGTGGGCTTCTTCCTGTGGCAGCGGGGATTCGGTCAGGTACTGGCCCCGTTGTCCACGTGTTCCCACGTCGGGCTCATAATCCCTCACGGTAAGTCGCTTTGCTCAGGGGATTGACCCCATCGTATTTCGTTGTGAGTTCTGTGTGCTGACTTGCTGGTTTCTTTCAGAACAACGTGGCGTGGGGTCGAAATTGGGCCGACCTATCTACCCTACGGGTTTTCTTCCTCCGAAAGGTACGTGTTTGACTTCCTAAAGGCTCTGTCAGTTGGTATTCGGTTTCTTAGGGCGGCCGATACATTTATATTATTTGGGCTGGCCTATCCTTTGTGGGTGTTTGTTGACAAGCTCCATACAATTATACCTACTTACATACACCTTAGGCATGATTTCCATATACTCAGGAGGGCCATCCATTATGTTAGCCTATGTAAAGCCCGGTATTTAAGATAATATTCCCCGTATCCCAACGATTTGTCTGATCTGTATAACAGTAAAATCTGTGTGTTTAATCATGAAGAGTGCGGGACAGCTCATCCATTGTGTTCACTTATGTAAAGCCTGTGGGTAAGATAATACCTTCCATGTGTAGCGAATTGTCTGCTCCGTCTAACCCTAAATTCTGTGTGTTTAATCATGAAGAGTGCCGGACGGCTCACCCATTGTGCTCGCCTATGTAAAGCCCGGTGTATAGGATGTTACTTACCGTGTTTTAGCGACCTGTCTGTGCTATATACTCAAAACCCTTTGTGTTTAATTTGAGTTTTTGTGCTAAGAAGTTTTTATTCTGTAACTTCAGGAGGTGTCTGGTTGGGGCTGACTGTCTGGTTGGGGCTGATTGTCTGGTTGGGGCTGATTGCCTGGCGGAGGCTATCTGCTCGAGGCAGGCTGTCGCAGTGTGGAGTTGGCTGGCTACGCGACGGTTCAGGAGACGGGCTTTCTGGCCCTTCCGTTTTATTATTATTTTTATTTTTTTGTTCTTCCACCCTCAACTATAAATTAGTTTGGAAATATTTTGGTACGAGGAAAAGTTGACCAGCCAACTGCAACCAGCGACCCTTTTTAAATTTATTTACTTTGGTAACGTGTTCAAGGGTTACATTTAATAAACATCGTTCTCAGTATATGGTGCTTTATTGTTCCCAAGAAAATATCCCGTTACATCGGCGCCCGAACAGGACATTGTTGGTGCAGGTCCTCGGCCCTGGTCTTATGCTCAGGGACGAATTGGCTGGTCAATTTTTGATGTTTGTTTGTGTTAGTCTATAAGTTGAATTGTGTAACTTCATAATTTATACTGGTAGTTATTTATTGAAATGGAGGAACGCCCCATTCGTTTTCATATCCTAAACAAGGATGAGCTGATGTATGAGGTTGCCATCCGTGATGGTGTACCTGAGGCCACGGTTGGTCGATTGCGTACTCAAATCAGGGCTCTGTCCAAAGAGATACCCACTGATGAGGTTAACATGTTTGAAGGCGATGTGCATTTGGAATTACAGACTGTTAAAACTAAACTGGCAGAGCTGCAGGAACTGTTAGATAAAAAGCCACTTTTGCTAAAGCGGTTATACCGCATCCAAGGTTTAGGGAACCACTTGTTTCATAGGTTAACCCGTGTCGAACCGGTGGAGAAGGGGGACATGGAGCTGAAGACGGAGCTGGATGCAAGCCTTCTGGTTATTCTCCGGCGAATAGACAAAATGTTTCATGCTTTTTCCAGTACCTTTGAGTTTAAACCACAAGTAGGCGGATCCGAGCCGACCTACCCCGTGGAAGCCGCTAGGGGTGCTGAGGCGGAGAAACGTTGTGTCACGTGTGATCGCACGGCTAATATCCATTCCCTGAACGTTAAATTCAATGGTAAGGTTGGCGTCCATGAGTTTCTGGAAAGAGTTGAGGAGCTTTGTTTGTCACGTGGTATCTCTTCGGATCGATTATTTAGGTCTGCTGTTGAGCTGTTTGTTGATGATGCATTGTACTGGTACCGAGGTATCAGGGATGAGGTTGAGAATTGGGAACAGTTAAGGAATTTGCTGTTGGAGGAATATTTGCCTTCGGATTATGACCACCGCTTGCTGCAGGAGATCCGATCCCGGACGCAGGGTCCGGATGAGTCCATAGTCCATTACCTCAGCATCCTACAAAACTACTTTTCCCGTTTGAGGTGTCCCCTGAGTGAGAGAGAAAAGCTGAGCATCGCGAAGTTTAATATCCGACCAGCATATACCCTCCAACTGGCCTTGGTTGATATTGATTCGTGGTCTGAACTGAAAAGGCGTTGCCGGCAGTTGGAAGCGGCGAAGGTCAGGTCGGAATTTTTTACCGAACCCCCACGCAATGTTCAACACGCTGTTGCCCCCGATCTTGCGTACAAGGCTAGTAAGGGTAATCGCTCTGTTTGTGAGACTGTAGAGACTGCGGTGGAGAAGTTTTGTGTACGGTGTCGGGTGAAGGATCATAACCTCCTTGAGTGTAAGGCGCCCCGCGTCATGATCTGTTACCGCTGTGGAGAGAAGGGTGTGAAAACCAAGAATTGTCCGAAGTGTTCTCCTAAAAACAAGGTGACTCCGGATGCAAAAATACAAGTAGCGACGGTCCGTTCCTCTGGTGATGATACCCGTCCTTATTTAAACGTAGATATTTGTGGTTTGTCTGTTTCCGGTCTTTTAGATTCGGGTTCGGAAATTTCGATTGTTGGTGGTTCTGTTGTGGATCATTTTTCGGGTATGGCCCAGATCCATAAGTCGAATGATGTAGATGTTGTGAGAACCGCGAATGGTTCAACTTCCCCTGTTCTTGGGTATATGTATTTGCCGGTGACGGTGAACCATGTCTTACGGGTGATAAAGTTTTTTGTGATTCCGGAGGTGTCCAATCCTCTGCTATTCGGAATAAATTTTTGGAGGGCCTTTAATCTAGCGCCTGACGTATTGTGTCTGACGGGTCGGGCCGATTTATCTTATCGGAAACCCAGTGAAGTAATAGTGTCCCAAGTGAGTCGGTTGCACCCTTTTGATGCGTTGACTGAGGGGCCGAAAAGGTTAGCTAGTGATGGTTGCAAAAGGTTTGAGGATGTTTCTGTTGAATCCAACCATGAGATTGATACTACTTCCCGTGAAGCCTACGTTGACAAGTTGGGCACCCTGAAAGAAGTGTTCTTGAAAGTTGACCAAGAGTTGAGAAAGTCCCATTGGCGGGATGCCAAGTATTACAATCAGCGTAGAAGGGATGCTGTTTTTGAGAAGGATGATTTTGTGTGGCGGCGCACTCATGTTCGGAGTGATGCCTCGAAACATTTTTCCTACAAGCTGGCTCTACGGTTTGAGAAATGTAAGGTTGTGCGGAAGTTGTCTAATCTGGTTTACTTGTTGGAAGATGAGAATGGTATAAGGAGTGATTGCCATGTGAAAGACATAAAGAGTGCCGATTGATCCTCCATTTGGGCGTTTTTTTTATTTTTTGCATTTGGCGTCATCATTTCCAGTACTGTGGGCCTCAAGGGGTGTTGATTATTTTTTTGATATGTATTGCAGAGTAGCTGGCATGGGGGCTACCCTTAGTTTCATGTGTTTGTATGTGTGTATCCAAAGACGGGCTGAAGAAACAGTCCCGCAAATTAGCAGGCGCATTCTGTGCCATGCCTTATGCCTCCACCGGGTCATAGAGCTGGGGACCAGCTCGAATTTCGCTTGTTACCTCGCGAAATTCTGGCGGGTGAGGGGATACTGTAACACTTTTTTTTTGTGGTAGATAAAAGTTTTGTCAAAAGAAAATTAGTTACCTCTTTCTGCCGTATTTGTATTGCTCATTCGCCTTAAAACTGCCGCTGGGTGGTGGAACCACTTTGGAACCGCACCCTGGGACGTCGAGTTCCCTATCAACACTCTAATTTCACTAAAATAACTTAAAATCACTTGATATTCGTCCTCCGAAATTTATATTTACTTAATTCTATTTGTTTGTTTTGACAGACTGCCAGCTGTCATTTGTGAGTGCCGCATTTGCGTTTGGAAACGCGCAAATCGTTAGTTAGACGCAGTGCATGTTTAAAATAATTTTTATTAGTCAGTGATTGTGTTTTTATAGAATAGTTATAAATTGAACTTGAATAATTTGACGGATGTGATTTGAACCTGGGATGGTGTATTTTACGGAAGGGTGATTTTTCCTTGTCATTTCTTCAAGGATTGAAATTGTTTCGTGGAGTAGTTAAAATCAAAGTGATTTGATTTTTGTGCGATTTGTATCCGAACGGCACTGGGTGATTTGACGTTTTGATTTGTGCGTGCGGTGATTTTTTTGCTTTTTCGGCGAGGCGGCGTGGTGACCGGATCTTCGGTCACCCGCCTGCTAACGTGCTGGTTGGGCCGAAGCCCTAACCAATAATCTGTTGTGCTGAAGTTGGTGTGTGTGAGTAGCCTGATCCGCATTGGGACGCGTGAGTGCGTCCCGGCGACCGAAAAAGCTGCTCCTGGCTGTGCTTTGATCAGGTCGCTTTGGTCCACGTGGAACCGTGAGGTCCGTGCGACCGCGACCTGACTGATAGTGTTGCTGAGTTATCTTAACGTGGGCTTCTTCCTGTGGCAGCGGGGATTCGGTCAGGTACTGGCCCCGTTGTCCACGTGTTCCCACGTCGGGCTCATAATCCCTCACGGTAAGTCGCTTTGCTCAGGGGATTGACCCCATCGTATTTCGTTGTGAGTTCTGTGTGCTGACTTGCTGGTTTCTTTCAGAACAACGTGGCGTGGGGTCGAAATTGGGCCGACCTATCTACCCTACGGGTTTTCTTCCTCCGAAAGGTACGTGTTTGACTTCCTAAAGGCTCTGTCAGTTGGTATTCGGTTTCTTAGGGCGGCCGATACATTTATATTATTTGGGCTGGCCTATCCTTTGTGGGTGTTTGTTGACAAGCTCCATACAATTATACCTACTTACATACACCTTAGGCATGATTTCCATATACTCAGGAGGGCCATCCATTATGTTAGCCTATGTAAAGCCCGGTATTTAAGATAATATTCCCCGTATCCCAACGATTTGTCTGATCTGTATAACAGTAAAATCTGTGTGTTTAATCATGAAGAGTGCGGGACAGCTCATCCATTGTGTTCACTTATGTAAAGCCTGTGGGTAAGATAATACCTTCCATGTGTAGCGAATTGTCTGCTCCGTCTAACCCTAAATTCTGTGTGTTTAATCATGAAGAGTGCCGGACGGCTCACCCATTGTGCTCGCCTATGTAAAGCCCGGTGTATAGGATGTTACTTACCGTGTTTTAGCGACCTGTCTGTGCTATATACTCAAAACCCTTTGTGTTTAATTTGAGTTTTTGTGCTAAGAAGTTTTTATTCTGTAACTTCAGGAGGTGTCTGGTTGGGGCTGACTGTCTGGTTGGGGCTGATTGTCTGGTTGGGGCTGATTGCCTGGCGGAGGCTATCTGCTCGAGGCAGGCTGTCGCAGTGTGGAGTTGGCTGGCTACGCGACGGTTCAGGAGACGGGCTTTCTGGCCCTTCCGTTTTATTATTATTTTTATTTTTTTGTTCTTCCACCCTCAACTATAAATTAGTTTGGAAATATTTTGGTACGAGGAAAAGTTGACCAGCCAACTGCAACCAGCGACCCTTTTTAAATTTATTTACTTTGGTAACGTGTTCAAGGGTTACATTTAATAAACATCGTTCTCAGTATATGGTGCTTTATTGTTCCCAAGAAAATATCCCGTTACAGTACGCGAAAGCATCACTATGCTTTCGCGTCGCAGACAGTTTTTTTCAAATAAACAGGTAGTTAAGCTTTTCATCTGTATCCATATTCATTTTGCACGAAAAACAATAAACAAATAAATAAATCACGTCAGTCTACAGTTCAAAGCATAACCTGAATGATTCAACATGCTGGCCGGCGACAAAACAGTTGCGCGCGCGGTTGTAGCCGACCGGAGCCGACCGGGACGACGACAGCCGAACGCCGCCGTCCACGTATGAGAGTAGCCGATCGGCTACTGAGGCGTCCGAGCGCAGACGACTGGCTGACGCGGTATACGCGCGGTTCTAACCGAGTTCCAAGCAGTGTAAATACATGCAAACATGAAACTTAACTATTGTATAGAAGCCTCAATTTCTTTAGCACAGTGTGAAATGCGCTCCGGCGCGCCCCGGCGCCGCCCGTTTAGTGGAAATCGTACATAGTTGTCGGAGTGTTTACAAACGAATTAAAACAGGTACCGGTACGCGCCTTTGGTAGCGATGCGCTGACTCACTACCAAACTAAACCAACATAATCTGTAATTATATGTTTTTAGGTTTATTTCATGTTGAAATAAAAGTTACTATTTTAAAAGCCGCTCGTGGCGCGCCTGGCTTTGCTTTCATTCGATATTTATAAGAAGAGCTCCAGATGCCATACATAATGTAAGCAAACCGGAGCTCTTTTTACTTGGGTCATTGAAAGTGCCGCGGCCGGAGGGCGCGCGAGTGCCGCTCGGCGCCCCATAGGGCGCTGCGCCCGTGTGCTTCGCACACCCTGCACTATAGGTAAAGCCGCCCCTGCTGCCGGTATTTCACCGCATCGTCTGAAGACTGCAGGATCATCTCACGCCTCTCCTTCATTAGCTTGAGAGTAGGATCAGAGAGCTTTTTGTTTCTATCTGTACGGCGGGTCTTGAAAAACTTAAACCCGACCTTATGGACAGCTTCCACGAACCCATCGCTTTATTCGTCCACGGAGCTGCCTAGGCACTCGATACGATTCTGGAGTTCGAGCTGAAAGGTCTCGGGGTTTTGGATCTGGATCTGTGCTGGACGGAGCGTGGACTTCATCAGTCGAGAGTGTCGAGACCTTTCAAGCTTGATATTAATGTTCAATGTGTCTCTTACCATGCGGTGATCGCTCCCGGTTTTCACCGAATTGATCACAGAGACATCATTGAACATTTGCTTCTTGGTTGACATGATGATGTCGATCTCGTTTTTAGTTGCACCTTCGGGGTTTTGCCATGTCCACTTCCTGTGCTCACGCCTGTGATTTCTGAAGGAGGAGTTCATCATATAGAGGCCTTCCTTCTCCATAAAACTAGCCAGTAGGTGACCCCGGTGGTTCCGACGTCCAAGTCGAAAAATTACCAAGTTGTACAGTAAGATATAATTCATTATTAATATGAATTTTACCGATTTGGGTAGGTAGTAGGTACGTTGCCAAGTAGGAAAAGATTTAAAAGGTCAAATAGAGGAAAGTTTGCCGATTTTGTATCGAGATTATTTTCAGTAAAGTTTATCGTAATCATCAATGTTCTAAGAAATATAGTCAAGGATAACAGTTGGATTTTCCGCAGAATTAAACGTGGTAAAATTTGGATATGCGGAAAATGCCAAATATATTTAATATTTGGCATTTTCCGCATATCCAAACTTAATAGACCTGCAATTTTCTCTAGCCGTACCCAAAAGGTAAAAACGGGACCCTATTACTAAGACTCCACTATCCGTTGGTCTGTCACCAGGCTGTATCTCATGAACCGTGATAGCTAGACAGTTGAAGTTTCTTCAGATGATGTATTTCTGTTGCCGCTATAACAACAAATACTAAAAACAGAATAAAATTTATATTTAAGTGGGGCATCTGTTCAACTGCTTAGCTATCACGGTTCATGAGATAAAATCTGGTGACAGACGGACAGACGGACGGACCGCGGAGTCTTAGTAATAGGGTCCCGTTTTTACCCTTTGGGTACGGAACCCTAAAAAGTACTTACCATAACCTTTCCTTTTATAGTTTTACGCTTCAAGGAAAAACAAACATCAAAAGGTTCTTTCCTCTTTCCTAAATTAGTACTAAAAATCACAACAAGGAAAATGCTAAGCCGATTTGATACATGGGGTCACACACTGGTCAAAGACCTCAAATTGGTCATATCCGAAAAATGTCTTTAAATTTTATTACTGTGCTTAGGATCTTGCTTTTGGAAAGTTTTCTGGACAAAAATGTACGCACTAATTTCTTTAAAATCCCAAAGTTGCACACAAGCTCAAATATTATTTGAGCATGTGTGCAAAGTGAGCCGATCCTTTTTTATACCCGCATGAAAGTTGAAAATTATCCCGCGCGAACATATTCCCGGGACAAAAACTATAATCTATCTCTGTTCCAAATTTCATCCAGATCCGTCCAGCCGTTTGAGCGTGAAGAAGTAACAAACACACTCACAAACTTTTGCCTTTATAATATTAGCGTGAAGTGTGAAAGGTTCGCGTTTGACTATCTCACCTGATGATAAGCGATGATGTGGTCGACGGTGAGGCACGCTTGCCTAGAAGTAACCTATTCACTCTTGACTTAAGGGTACACTAGTTGAAAATCCTTCCACACAAACGTAGTCTGGCTTTTATTACACTGTTTGACGATGTACGTTCAAAATAAAAAATGATATCAATTTGTCTCATCATTATCTGGCCCTGTATGGAAAAAAAAAGTAAAAAAAAATGACTTGAAAGTTATGAGCTTCGTAAGTTCCATATTTTAACACTAATTTTAACGCATCTTTGGGCGCAAATAAGTACCATAAGAAGAAGCAAAATTGAAAAACGGCCTCCATACAGGAATAGATTAGTAGTTTAACAATGCAAATAATTTTATTTTGAACAGATACATTCAGTCGTTTTTTCATGATATCCAGACATAGAAAGATCTGTTTATAAAATTTCGCGCGCTCGTTTTCGTTCTAAATCATCATCCATTTCGCTACAAATTTGCAAAAGTGTGTATTCGTACGCGTACTAGCTTCTTACTGCTCATAACAGCATCTATCTGTTCCGCACGTGTTGTCGGTTGATATAGCACGCATTTTAACCCCGCGCACAAAATAGTTCGTGCCGTCGACTAGTGTACCCTTAAATACCCCAGATATCGGTTATGTTGTGTTTCGGGTCGATGAGCTTCCTAAGATAGAGTAGAGCTCACGATGATTGACTGTTGCATTTGAGTGGTCTGCTGGGACTGAGATAGGTATATTTTGGTTTTTGATCGAAGACCTATTTATTTATGTCACTTACGTGTCCGTCTGTCTGTCGTCTGTCACACGATTTTGTTTTTTGTTTTTTTTTATTGTTGATAGGCTCGCGCTTGACCACTATCTGACCTGATGGTAAGCGATGATGTGGTCGACGATGGAAAACGCTTGCCTAGAAGTAACTAATTCACTCTTGACTTAAAGACCCCTAGATTGTAGCTATCGGGAAACACAGATTCCGGCAGGGAACTCCAATCCTTAGCTGTACGCATAATAAAAGTATTCTCAAAACGTTTAGTGCGTATGGGTGGGATGTCCAACATGTACGGCACATCGCCGTACGTCTGGTAGTCCGATGATGAAACTGGTTGGGTGGAATTAGATCATGCAATTCCTTCGCACACTCCCCGAAATGTAACCGGATAAAAACCGACCAGCTGGCAACTCGGCGACGATGTTCAAGGCTCTGGAGCTTTGACTAAAACAGTGCCTCATCGCCGATGTTGCGAGCGTAGTAGCGTGTTGGCCTGCTTTTCGATCGACTCTAGTGCATCAAGCTGGTATTTGGCAGATCTGACCCAGAGATGAGAACAGTACTCCATGCATGATCGAACTTGCGCTTGATACAAGCGTAGCAGCTGTTCTGGTACCTTCTCACCTTTGCAAGGATCCCCAGATTTTTGGCAGCCAGCTGAGCCTTTGCCTCAATGTAAGGGCCAAAATTGAGAGTCGATGTCAACGTAACGCCAAGAAGTTCAAGATGGTCAGTTTTTGGCACGTTCACATCTCGGAAAGTTGGAGCCGGGAGAAATTGGCTCTTTTTAGCGGAAAAAAGACATGCGTGGGTTTTAGCAGCGTTATTGCGTCCGCGAATCGAACCGCGACACAATTTTAGTATGGTCCACACAGAGTTGAGAAATATTTTAAGGAAAATATATAATAAAAATCTACGAATATGAATTAAAATCTGAGAAACGTTTACAACATGTTTAATAGCGTTTTTTGCGAACATTCCTCTTCAAACAGGTTTCCAAATGTTAAGTTTTGAACTTCCGATCAAAGCACAGTTCTTTTTTATTTTGTATTTGCAAAAATAAATTTTGTCGTGACTGTTGCCGAAAAGCTGATATTCCAAACCTAGAATTCCAAGTTGGAAAGTTGCGCTTACAGATTTATATCAACATCAACTTATTAGTATAATTCAGGTTTCCTCATGATGTTTTCCTTTACCGATGTCAGCAATATCCAAGATAAACTTAGAAAGTACTAAATGCCGGAACTTATTTTGTTTTGAGTTCAAAAATATCGTCGCGAACTGCAGTTTTAGGCCGAGTTTCTCATCTCTAAATTATCGCAGAATTAATGTGACAAATTGTCAAGCACGCATTATCGGCTGTGATTGGATGAATGAATTTTCAACAGCCAATCACAGCAGATAACGTGTGCTTGACAATTTGTCACATTTACTCTGCGATACTTTAGTGGTGTGAAACTTGGCCTTAGCCAATAGAAATGAAATCATTATTAACTTATCTATATGTATACTGTATACTAATATTATAAAGATATAGATTTGTATTTTTGTATGTAACGAATAAACTTAAAAACTACGGGACCGATTTCAAAAATTCTTTCACCGTTGGGAAGCTACACTATCCCCGGGTGACATAGGCTACTTTTTATCACTGTATATCCACGGGAACGGGCACTACGCGGGTGAAACCGCGAGGCGTCCGCTAGTGCCTTATACATTGTTGTTCGTGCACTTTTTTGTATTCAAATCATGTGCCTACGATTTACCCCTTTTTTGTACTACTCTGTAGGAAATTAAGATACGCATCAACATTTTATTAAGGCTTTAAAACCACATAATGGATGTTGATACTTGTTGTCTTTTTACCCGACTGCAAGGGAAGGGTTATGTTTTTTCGCTCGTGGGTAATATTGTAAGAGATCGCGGATAAATTTGAAAAAGAATACCGCGGCCCTGGCTCAAGCAACTGAAGGAACACGGGAGGGTTTTATTTAAGAAAGTCAGACACCCTCCCGCCTCACCCAGAGCGGGAGAAGTCATTGGATGATATACCAATAAAAAAAAAAAAAAAAAAAGTTATATTGTAAGATATATGTATGTAATATTCTTTATTACCTCATATCTCTCAAACGGCTCGACTGCTTTATATAATTAAGACAGAGTAATACGTCTTGACCACCCAAGTGTTCTCAGATAAATGACGTTAAAAAAGCAATAAACACATTACCCTCCTTCGGCAGTCGGGTAAAAATGGCGGATTTTGGGAGCCATATTGTGGGGTTCCAATTGTTAGGGTTCCGTACCCAAAGGGTAAAAATCTACTACTAAGGACCCTATTACTAAGACTCCGCGGTCCGTCTGTCTGTCTGTCTGTCCGTCTGTTACTAGGCTGTATCTCATGAACCGTGATAGCTAGGCAGTTGAAATTTTCACAGATGATGTATTTTTGTTACCGCTATAACAAAAACAGAATAAAATAAATATTTAAGTTGGGCTCCCATACAACAAACGTGATGTTTTTTTGCGATAATGGCCGGATTTTTTTTCTTCCAAACCCATCGAATAGGTATCAAAATGAAGGGTTTTAAGTGGAGGTTACAAAAATATATACCATTTAAATATTTAAATGTAAATGTAAAAAAAAAAAATGTAAATAAAAAAGATAAAAATCCAAACTCCGACTGCTTAATTAAATTAGGTACCTACTTTAATAACTCGCTCAATCCTTTGCTAATAAAATGCCAAGCATAGAGCCGTAGATTCAATTCTCGAGTCTGACAGTTTTAATGCATTATTATTAATTACTACTATTACTTTTCCCCGCAGCTTCGCTCCCGTGGCCCACTCACAGGACCCGTTTTCGGTATTAAAAAAGTAGCTTATGTCACACAGGAATAATGTAGCTTTCTATTGGTGAATTTTTTAAATCGGTCCAGTAGTTTCGGAGCCTATTCGGTACAAACAAACAAACAATTTTTTTTTTTTTCGATAGCCTCGCGTTTGACCACTATCTCGCCTGATGTTAAGCGATGATGTGGTCGACAGTGAAGCACGCTTGCCTAGAAATAACCTATTCACTCTTGACTTAAAGACCCCAAGGTTGTTAAACAAAGACGCTGGCAGGGAATTCCACTCCTTAGCAAATCTTTCCTCTTTATAATATTAGTATAGATTCATCTGTAATTTCTCAGTTGCAGTCTGAATTTGATTAATCTTGCTCATCGTCAACATCCTCATCATTAGCCTTTTAATGTCCCCACTGCTGGGACACAGGCCTCCTTTCTGTGAGAGAGGGAACGGGGCCTTATTCCACCACGCGGGTCTAGGACATGTCGGTTTCCTCACGATGTTTTCCTTCACCGTTTTAGCTCAATATACGAAAAACGAAGACTCTCATAAAACACTCATTTTGTAAAAGAAATTTCGCCATATCTATTTAGTTTGAGGCTGTAGACAAAATACATGTTAATCTTGGCTATATTTCTGAGAAGTTGGTTATTTCCAAAAACGTTTTAAATTAATTTGAACGATAAACTTACCTCTAACCTCCAACTTTGACCTTTTATTTTTTTATCTGTATTGCTAGCCAGTGTACGAGTACGTCAGTATAAAGTTACTAACAATAATGAATCATATTTTAATGCGAAACTTAAGTGGTTGTTTACATTTTTATTTAATCAACTTATTTTATTTAATTTTTTGTAGCCTAGTAATAACTACCGCGAATTACTGAGTTGCAGGTTGTGAGTTCGAACACAACCAGCCGCTTTACACTTGTGCTATTATTTATTCTGTGGCTTTACTTCGAGTAAATAATTTCATCACCACTGCTCTCAAAACGGTACACAGATAAAATGCATCATATTTTTACCCGACTGCCGAAGGAGGGTAATGTGTTTATCAGTCTATGTATGTATGTATGTACGTATGTATGTATGTATGTATGTATGTATGTATGTATGTATGTAAGTATGTATGTATGTATGTTCCTATGTGGCATTCTAGAGACCAAACGCGTTGGCCGATTTTGATGATTATTACGTCAATCGATTCGTCTTAATCGTGCGAGTGTCACTGGCTACATTAAAATTGGAAAAAACATAAATGGCGGATTTTGGGCGCCATTTTGTAGGGAAAATAATTTTTTTTTTCTTCCAAACCCATCGTGTGGGGTATCAAAATAAAGGATTTTAAGAGGCAATTTCCAAAATATATAACACTTATATGTTTAAATGTACCTAATTCTAAAAAAAATTACTAAAAAGTTGTAAATAATAAAAGTTAATTAAAAAAATCAAAAAACCCGACTGCTTAAAAAGCAAACTAAAAAGACGTAAACAAGAAGAAAATCATGCTGTGCAGTCGGAGGATACATCTGGTTTTGGTTAGCCAGCTCGCGAATATGTATCCTCCGACTGCACAGCATGATTTTCTTCCTGTTTACGTCTTTTTAGTTTGCTTTTTAAGCAGTCGGGTTTTTTGATTTTTTTATTTAACTTTTTTTTTCAGTAAAGGAAGCATTCTCATTCATCACGCATCTCATAATACTTTTCGAGCAGTCAGATAGTGACCACGATTTTTGTCAAAAAAAAAGGTTTACTGCAGAAACTTGTACACTTTTACAGTAAATCTTACCTAGGGACCTTTTAAGTAAAAGATATACCTGTGTTAGGAGGACCCGCTCTTCAATGACAAATTATGAAAAGGTAAAAGTGATGTACAAAAGGAAAACAGAATCTAAACAAAAAATTACAAGCAAAATCTCAAATTAAACAAGATGCGACTTGAACTATAACTAAAAAATACAAAGAAACTTAAGGGCTTATTACACTACACGGTATTCAGGGCGTTAAACACTAAATTAGGGTAGTGTAATAACTTTTAGGGAGTTAGGGTTCTCATAATATCGACCTTATTGCTTCGGAAAGATTTAGAGACCCGGTAATCAGGGCACTGAATACCGTGTAGTGTAATAAGCCCTTTAGATAATATATCCTAAAATAATGTGTGTGAGTGTGAGTATGCGTGTGAGTGGGTGTGTGCATGTGAGAGTATGTATGAGTGTGTGCGTGTGTGTGTGTTCATGTGTCATGACACGACACTTCACAGTCACTACATGTTATAAATAAAACTTATCACAAAAAATACTACCGACTTCCAAATAAGAAAACTACAAAGTGAAAAATAACTTTATTTTTGGAAGTCGGTGTCTTTGGTAGGTACCAAGTTTTTGCGTTATGGACAACGACTTCCAAATATAAAGTTATTTTTCACTTTGTAGTTTTCTTATTTGGAAGTTGGTAGTATTTTTTTGTATAAGTTTTTTTACTTTTTTGTGTACCTACCTAATAGGTAAGTTGTTTAGTAAGTTACCAATAATGCCAGAATAGATTACCCGAATATCATGAAATTTGAACATAACCGGTGAAATGAGAGTGTACCTTGGTACACATCTGCGTACCCATTTAGACCGTACTGGCGTGATGTTATGTTATGAAATGGTATAAACAACAAACAGACATACAGTTACAGCAATCCCGAGAGATTTGCCGTTATTTATTGAAGAGTTCTGTTGTATAAAAAATAAAATGGGACCAATTTCGGAACATACTCTTTCAAACAAACAAAAAGACAAACAATTGACAGAGACAACGGTGAAAAAAAAAACAAACATGAAGTCGAACATAGAACCTACTTCTTATTCATATTCTTTATTGTACACAAAACAAACATATTATTATACAAATACAGAAGGACAACAGAACTTATGTACAAAGGCGGCTCCTTTTTGGAAAGTCGATTAAAAAAGTCCCCACCGCGTCTGTCTATCTGCCTCTTCGCGGTAGACTCAAAAACTACTGAACGGATTTTCACCAATAGACAGAGTAATTCATGAGGAAGGTTTAATTGTATAATTTGTTACGGTTTTGTGTAAATTGGTTGAAATATGACGATAAATGTTGAAAATGTCGGCAGAAGTCAAGCCACCTGGTCACTTTCGTCGAAAACGCTACCTACTCCCTTTGAGATATAACAAAACAATGTACGGTGGGATAATCTTCTTTTATAGGCCTACAGAAAAGTCCGCAATAGACCCACTCTAACTTCTAAAATAATGGTCAGGTACAATGCGGTAGGATAGGAGGAGCTCGTGGCTAAATAATAACAGCCGCACGGGTCGATCTTCAAGGTTAAACAACGCTTGACGAGGTCGGTCCGTGGATGGGTGACCATTTCAACATACCCGAGTTTCCTCCGTGCCCCGGAAAGCACGTTAAGCCGTTGGTCCCGGCTGTCATTTGAAGATCTTTGACAGTCGTTACGGGTAAGTCAGAAGCCTGAGATCTGACGCCAGTCTTGCCAAGGGGTATCGTGTTACCCAGTTACTGGGTTTTGGAGGTCAGATAGGCAGTCGCTCCATGTAAAACACTGGTACTCAGCTGAAAAAGGCTAGGCAGATGATGGTCACGTACAATGCGGTAGTTGGAATTAAGCTATTTAGACGGATACAGTATCAGTTCTTATCAACTTAAATACGTTAGTTACCAGCATTTTATGAACATAAGATAATTCTTTACATCATATAATTTAAACGAATATCTTAAGAGTTATCGCAAAATAAAAACTAACACGCGCGAAAATAAAATCAAGCGCGGGTCTGGATGGTCAGGGGGGTGACCATAAGCTCTTAGAATAAGGTTATTTTGAGTGTGTCTAAGGCATAGATGTAGGCCATGTAGCTGAATAATAATATGCTGTACTACCCGTGTGAAGCCGGGGCTGATCGCTAGTAATAAATATATCTAAGGCTCTATACAAAGTAGCATTTAATAAGCGATGACGATGGTCAAAATGCCAAAATATAATGATAGCGCTCGGCAAGACAATACTATTAGACATATTTCCAATAGGTATCGCGATGCGTTCGTTACTATAAAATGTGACTTGTGCTTCTGGCGAAATATGGTTTATTTTGTCATTCAAAAGTGTATGTTAATATTATTATTTTTTTCATATATGTCGCATCAAGGGTGGCCGATAGATGCAAACCATCGGGAAGTCAGGATGTATTCCCTTAGGTTAAGACATCGTGTGTGGGCAGGTCGGATCGTGAAAATTAAATCACACAAATTATTCGTTACACTGAGTTTATTCAAATAGTCACAACTCACAGTTACAATTCTGCTTATTAATATTACGGATTGACAGTGATTTTACGACGTCTTAGCTACTAAGGCTATCTCAGTACTCAACTGCTATATTCTGCTGCCCCACCACGCAAGTGGTTAGAGAAAGCGCGCCAAAGCGTAGTTGTTCTTGATTTGCCGTCAGGTGGCGTGCTTGTGATTTGTTTTGACGTCCGTACTATTGACTAAATCTGACATATATTATTTTTGTTGATTTATTTTAATTTACATAGATAAAAGTATATACAGTGTGTAAAATACTTAATTAACTAAGACTACAAACATATACACTTTTAAAACCAAAAACTACTCACTAACTAAACCTAAAAATATACTAAACTACAATATGGCGTCGAAAAACTCCTCCACATCATTGTCCACTGGTAATGTGCCCAACATTAATAATAATATTTTCTAATTGAACATAAATTATTGACTTTGATGTTGACCGCTGTCCATTGCACTGCTTTGGGGTAAGCGTGATGTTATTTTTAATTCGTGAGAGTCCGAATATTTATTTTATAAATTAGTCAAGCATCCTTAAGTGATCATTGAGTTTTTCGTGACTTCGGTAAACAGTTCGTCGACTGTTCACGCGACCAGAGGGCTGGCCTTTTCTTCGGCAAAATAATCATCATTACTATTCAAATTGACAACGTTCTGGGCACTTTTCTCATTTACAGCGATGTGGATAAGATAAGATAAGATTTATTTATTTTGTAAAACATGAGTATAGTAAGAAGGTCTTATATTAATATGAGGTGGCTACATGTTTTGCCATTTATGGCGTACAAAATTGGTTGCACTAGACAAACAATAAAGTACAATATCAAAATTTAAATTAAATTGAAATTACAATGTCAAAATTTAAATTCAATAAAAAATCATTATGTCACAATTTAAATTCAATTTGAGTAAGACTAACAAAAAAAAAAAACATTCAGAATTTTATACAAGCGAAATATCGTTTAAAATTTCATCTACACTGTAATAGCACTTCTCTAGTAATATCTCCTGAAGGAACTTTTTAAATTTGTTTAGAGGCATACATTTAATATTATCAGGTATTTTATTATAAATGGAGCAATTTTTTATGTGGGATCAGTTCTTCCCCGTTCCCCTTTTTATATGGGCTTTACATAATAATTATTATCAGTTAGTATTTACGTTATTTATAAATGTATATTTATACATTCTGTTGCTAATAAAAATACCGGCCACGAAGGGTCCCGTACCATTATCGCAAAAAACGAAAAAAAAATCACTTTTGTTGTATTGGAGCCCCACTTAAATATTTATTTCATTCTGTTTTAAGTATTTTTTGTTATAATAGCGGCAACAGAAATACATCATCTGTGAAAATGTTAACTGTCTAGCTATCACGGTTCATGAGATACAGCCTGGTGACAGACGTTGGTCACAGACGGACCGTGGACTCTTAGTAATAGGGTCCCGTTTTTACTCTTTGGGTACAGAACCCTAAAAAACCGGCCAAGTGCGAGTCGGACTCGTGCACGAAGGGTTCCGTACCATAATCGCAAAAACGGCAAAAAATCACGTTTGTTGTATGGCAGCCCCACTTAAATATTTATTTTATTCTGTTTTTAGTATTTGTTGTTATATCGGCAACAGAAATACATCAAGGATAACAGTCGGATTTTCCGCAGAATTAAACTAAACATATTTGGCATTTTCCGCATATCCAAACTTAATAGACCTGCAATTTTCTCTTTTAGCCGTTCCCAAAAGGTAAAAACGGGACGCTATAACTAAGACTCTACTATCCGTGGGTCTGTCACCAGGCTGTATCTCATGAACCGTGATAGCTAGACAGTTGAAGTTTTCACAGATGATGCACTTCTGTTGCCGCTATAACAACAAATACTAAAAACAGAATAAAATTAATATTTAAGTGGGGCATCTGTTCAACTGCTTAGCTATCACGGTTCATGAGATACAGCCTGGTGACAGATAGACAGACGGACAGTGGAGTCATAGTAATACCCGTTTTTATGCTTTGGGTACGGATCCTTAAAAAGATTCGTGAGAGACCGAATGCTTATAATTTAGTTAAGAACCCTTAAGACGACACTCAATTAACATGTTTTATTAATTGATTGCAGATCCTGAGCTAATATTATGGTGTGCTGATCGTTTGGGACTGACCAGAGACAATATAAGATGCATCGAAGCTTTTTCCTGTTCGTTTTCCTCTTGACATCTGTCAGAGGGCAAAGAGGTTAGTCCATCTATTTTTGAAATCACTTTTGACAGGAAAACATGAGCGCTAAAATTACTGTGAGCAATTATTGTTTACAGTTATTTTACCTGTAAATTTCCACCACAAGGTTTTTTGTCCCCTTATAGCCATAAGGATGCTGTATTTTCAGTATTTATGGCGTATATATTACCCAATGTTAATGCAGTACTGGCCGTGTGTCCGCTCGGAGCCAGAATATCAATATTGAACCTCCTTTTGGACAGTTTTGTTTGCAAAATATTCTTTGATTTACATTAGCATATGTATTTCAGTTATGTAGAAATTTCAGCCATAATTTTTTCTGGAAAACAATATATCACGGGAATTTAACGCGATGTTTTAGATCGCGTTGGTCGGGTTAAATAGGTTAATAAATAATCTAAATCATCGCGTTAATTTCCCGAGTAAATTGTTTTCCAATATGAAACGCGAAAGTTTTAAAGTTAATATAAATTTTTCTGTGTAAAAATAATTATTTTTAAACATCCCAATCGTTTTGGTAGGAGTATCCAAAAGTAGAGTTTTTAAAGCAAGCCCATAGTTTCACGACAAAACCATGTTTCAAAAATAATGTATATGAAACAATAATAAATATATATATTTTCATACTTTTTAACCTAGCCATTATTAAGGAGTATGCTTTAGAAAGTAACCGTTTTACGGCACTTAAGCGATGGAAGGTCCTTAATATTTGAAATCTATCTTTATTTATTTGCCTTTGCACTTTAATATTTTGTACCTTAATGAACATTGAATATATTGCGTCAATAATAATAATCAATAATCATCATTTATTTGTTAACATAGGTGTGTATAAATACAGATCTTAGCTTACATGAAATATAGCGCTATGTTATGCCAGGAGGCGTACAAATATGTTGTTCAAATTTGATTTAGTACAAATTTAAAAATTTAATTTAATAAAAAATGTCAGTATAAAAAAAAAGGTATTTTTAGTCACACTTGCATTACTAACTTATTGAAAAAGATAAAATGAATATAATAACAATATAATGCCATGTTAAATTAATTTGTCATCTAAGTATTCGTCAACAGTATAATAACATTTATCAAAAAGTAATAATTTAATTTTTTTCTTGAAATGTATTAAATCTAAATTTTTTATGGCATCTGGAATTTTATTGTAAATACGTGGGGCCATACCCAGAACACTCTTTTTTATTAGGGTTCCGTACCCAAAGGGTAAAAACGGGACCCTATTACTAAGACTTCGCGATCCGTCTGTCTGTCTGTCTGTCTGTCTGTCTGTCTGTCTGTCTGTCCGTCTGTCTCCAGGCTGTATCTCATGAACCGTAATAGCTAGACAGTTGAAATTTTCACAGATGATGTATTTCTGTTGCCGCTATAACAACAAATACTAAAAATAGTATAAAATAAATATTAAAGGGGGGCTCCCATACAACAAACGTGATATTTTTGCCGTTTTTTGCTCGATATTAATAACGGCAACAGGTAGACGCTTGAAATATTCACAGAATGTTTATTTGTATATTTACTTCAAAAAATAATAATTAATAAATTAAAATAAAATAAATTAATGGGGGCTCCCATACAACAAACGTGATTTTTATGCAGTGTTATGCGATAATGGTACGGAACCCTTCGTGTGCGAGTCCGACTCGCACTTGGCCGGTTTTTAATGTAGTTTTACATTTGCGATTACACAAACAATTTTTGTATTGACTACGATAAATCGGCGATAAATCAGCGTCGGAGGTGTCGAGAAAGAGACAAAATACGGCTTGAGTGAGACGAGTTGGGAAACTGACTACATGACAAAGAGACGTACGAGGGAAACTGACATAATAGTGATAGTGTTGAAATAGCTAGTGTGATTAATAGGGATGTTTCCTGAACAAAAAAATGATAATTCTATTTAGTCCGTCAGTGAGATTTTTAAATAATATTGAACCCGTCTTTTTTGCTTTATCAAATAAATAAAAACTGACAAAGATAAAGCGAATCAAAGTTCAGGAGTGTGGGCTTGTGACGTCACACTGTCAGTATAAAGTGTAGCACACTGTGACTTCACACGATATTTCAACGCACTGTATCGTCATAATTTTTTGTTTACGTGGTAAAAGAAAATACGTATCCAATATTTTCAGGTTATTTAACGGACGGACTAAATAGATATGTATTATCTACTACTCTATTGTCGTCACAACCAACAGACTATAGGCAGCCCATCAGGGAATATGCATGTCTTTTTAGGGTTCCGTACCCAAAGGGTAAAAACGGGACCCTATTACTGAGGCTCCGCGGTCCGTCTGTCTGTCACCAGGCTTTATCTCATGAACTGTGATAGCTAGACAGTTGAAATTTTCACAGATGATGTATTTCTGTTGCCGCTATAACAACAAATACTAAAAACAAAATAAAATAAATATTTTAGTGAGGCTCCTATACAACAAACTTTTTGAATTTTTTTGCCGTTTTTTGCGATAATGGTACGGAACCCTTCGTGCGCGAATCAAACTCGCACCTGGCCGGTTTTTTAACACGCTTTTATTAGCTTTGTATGTATCTATGTAACGGAATCTTTTAAACTGAATAGTTTGCGCGAGAGACACTTCCAAAGTGGTAAAATGTGTCCCCCCCCCCTGTAACTTCTAAAATAAGAGAATGATAAAACTAAAAAAAGTATATGTTGAACATTACCATGTAAAATTCCACCGAAAATTGGTTTGAACGAGATCTAATAAGTTGTTTTTTTTAATACGTCATAAATCGTAAACCGCAATTTACCAAGTACGGAACCCTTCGTGCGCGAGTCCGACTCGCACTTGGCCGGTTTTTATAGTATAGGTACTTCACAACTAAAATTAAATAGTGAGCAAGTTCTATAGTAGAGCTATAGGATTGTAATACCCATAATTACTACTCAACGGAACATATGGAGTTCTACGGACAAGTCCAGTCCAGCCCATAGTTAACCAAATAGTTATCTAAATGGGACCACTTCGAAGAGAATGACGGTGAATTATCACAATTGGTTAAAAATTGGTTAAGATATCGCTGAACAAACATACAAAATAAAACATTCGGCCGAATTCGATTTAAAAATCTTTATTAGCAATATAACAACAGTTATGTACATGAGAACAATAAAAAATAAATTAGAAATATTATCCCAGTGAGGGTAACAGAAAAACAAAATAATAGTTGTAAGCGAATTCACCACGTTCCTTATATAAGGCCTTAGGGAATTTCAAACCTCCTCCTTTTTTTAAGTCGGTTAAAAAGGCAGGCAGATGAGCTGATGAACCAAGATAGCAAATTATGTTAAATTATAACTGCGTAGTATTATGTTGAATTAAATATTACTATAGAGGCACATACAAGCCAGTAGGTATGTACAATGTAGGCTTGAATGAATCACAGATTCTCATTAAAATTCTATACTCTTAGCAAATATAATAAATAACAAAGCAAATATATAAAATGATAAAATTGTATCTTTGTTTGATTATAATTATGTTTGTATAGGGGAAACTAGTAGTATTGATACACAGATACAAAACATAAAATCAAGCCTTTTTTCCATGGGGCGTAGGCAGAAAGTACAGAACGCCAACTGTGACGATCCTTATATTATACTAGCTGACCCGGCAAACTTTGTTTTGCCATAAAAACACCAAACATTCATCTACCCTACCTATCCTACCTACCCTAACTACCTACCCTACCCTACCCTACCTACCCTACCTACCCTACCCTACCCTACCCTACCCTACCCTACCCTACCTACCCTACCTACTCTACCCTACCTACCCTACCCTACCCTATCTACCCTACCCTACCCTACCCTACCTACCCTACCCTACCCTACCCTACCCTACCCTACCTACCCTACCTACCCTACCCTACCCTACCCTACCCTATCTCTCAAGTTGGATCGAACTGCACATGGTGTGCGAATTTTATTATAATCGGTTAAGTGGTTTAGGAGTCCATTGAGGACAAACATCGTGACAGGAGATTTATATATATTAGAATGATAATCATATAAGGATCATATAATATCATAATATTATTTGATCCTTATAATATGAAGCTTTACAGTAGTAGTACGAGCCTTACTCTACGGTGATTGTGATAACTCTACCATACACGTTGTGCACGGTGATAAAAAATCAAAATTTTCAACAATTTTCTCGTTTCGGGAAAAGAAGGTTTTTGAATCACGAAGGCCAATGAAAAAAGCCAAAAGAATAAAGGCACAAAAGTGGTTGACTGATATATCAACGCACAGGCCAAACCCTAGAAACTTAAAATATCGCACACGTATTCCTCTTATGACGTAAGCATCCACTAAGGAAGGATTTTTCAAAATTCAACCCCTAAGGGGTGAAATAGGGGATTAAAGTATGTATGATTTTTTTTATTAAAAATTCATCTGTAGGATAAAACACGGATCACGCGAACGAAGTCGCTAGTACTTAATAATTATTTTGAATCTTTGCCTGCAAACCAGAAAAAATACAAGGAAAACACTGCGGTAAGAAATTCGTTTATTAAGTACTATCAGAAATTCCGCAGATTATCTCTTGATTGGCATGCTAAATATTTACTGTTGGCAATTAAGTCTCTTAGCAGGCATTTTATATACATGTTGTAACTAAAACAACGCAATTCCACAAAAGGGGTCATTGTACTATGTGGACCGGAGTAAATGAGAGGCTAATCTACTGCCAAGAATCATTCATAAAATCAAGTTTAATTATAAACAAAATATATAATATAGGGTCTCAGTAATTCAGTATATATGGTTATATTCGTAGTACGGTTAAAACAATGAAGGAAAATATCGTAAAGAACCAAACATTCGAAGACATATGACATCCACTAACCCGCACTGGGCCCGCGTGGTGGATTAAGGCCCATTCCCTCTCTCACAGTTAGGATGTCTGTGTCCCATCAGTGGGAACATTATAAGGCCATTGATGGTGATAGTACCTACTTCCCCGGACGAGTTGCTTCACAAGAAACATGATTACTGCAGTATAGTCAAGTATAGCACAGCTATATTATTTACGCAGTTAACTTTTAAGTAGGTAGTGAGTTTATTGGGTAAATGATTAATTATACTTTTTGTTAGTTTGTTTTTTTACGTTGTTTCGTTAGTTTGTTTGTCGTTTGCGTACTTTTTGTGAGTATGTGTGTATGAATGTTTAATTTAATGAGTCTGTGAAACTTGAAATAAATGATTATATATATATATATTATGGTTTTTCACTCCGGTATAATCCCCGGCATGTAAGTTGGCAAGGTTTTGGCGAAGTGGGGGTAAGTTCGGAACGTGGTTGCGTTAATCGAGCCTTGTGTCAACTGACCAAACAATCGTGCGTTCGGAACGGTGCAAAACGTACCCCGTTTCCCGCTTGGTAACCGCAGAGACCTAAAAAACTACTTGTTCGCATCTAAAGACTCTTGCCAACTTACTGCCGGCAATCACAGGTAATCATATTTTTATTCGAAAACAACATAGATACCCAAAGTGGTGGCGTACTTTAACTTTTTATAGCTAGTTTTTTGTAGTATCTATGCTTGATTGACAATTAGATTATACACCATTGATGTATTAAAAAGAGGAAGATACGGTACGTACTGGACACAGCGCTTGGTCCTACTAAACTAAGTGAATGCCCGTAGCGGGCTCTCAGTCACGCACGGCACAGGGTTGATCTCACAGCTCAATATTTCAGTGTTTTTGTGTTTTTTTTTTGCAATAAA
The DNA here is from genome assembly GCA_945859665.1 of Anorthoa munda. Classification (NCBI taxonomy): domain Eukaryota; kingdom Metazoa; phylum Arthropoda; class Insecta; order Lepidoptera; family Noctuidae; genus Anorthoa; species Anorthoa munda. The sequence continues at coordinate 46,699,135 of OX243895.1, read as the reverse complement.
TACGCATCAAAATGACTTCTTGTGTAGCTAAACACTGTTTAAATAATACCAGGAAGAAAAATAAGTCACACGGGATCACTTACCACTCGTAAGTACAGTCAAAAATGTTAATTTGTTGAAAATTACAATAATTTTTAATGTTTGCTTCGCCATATTTGTGAGAGTGAGATAGATATTAAAAACATGCGTGAGAGACACGATACGTGTCATTTCATTCATAATAGTAAACATTCGGTTAACATTCGGCAGCTAACGCGATTTCGCTCGCACTACAGCGCCGTCTCCTATTTTTGTCCTTGTCTATCGGTAACTGTAGGTTTAGGACTAGTGATGACACTGAATACAGATGAGTGAGTTTCGGTGCATGTAGTCGTGCGCCGAGCCCAGGTTTTCTGATCGCGATGTTAGCGCGTAACATATCTTCCTCTTTTTAATACATCAATGTTATACACACTGATTAAATATGCTGCCCAATTTCTCACAGGACATGGTAACTTTGAAAGTAAATGGTGTTTGTGTATGTGAGTTTATATGTTTGTAAACGCACCCACGATACAGGAAGAAATTCCTAGTGTGGGGCAACGTTTATATAAAAAAAAAAAAAAACCTTCAAGCTCGTTGACTCGCCTTTATGTCAATGTTCTACATCTGACATATCTTATGGGAGTGTATTCTTTGGAAGAATTAACGCAATATTATGTTGAATAATATACAGGCTGCATCTAGAGTTGAGGAAACTGGAACAAATTGCCGTGCTTTCAAGCGTTTCTGTCATACCTATTATTAGAATCAATCAGCTCAAAATGTTAGGGTCCATTAATATTAATGATATTAATTTTTAACCGTGGTGCTAGGCAACTAGGCTTATCCCAGTTATAAACGACCCTTTGTGCCTATTGGCCTTGTTTGTTCTGTCTCCTACTTGATATTGAAGACAGTGGAAATTTGTATTTTTTCCTACTCCTCCGTTATTCTTTTCTGATTAATTTTGTTGCGGGATCCAAGACAGTTAAATTCATTATCCGGGACTTCGTCGAGCTTTATTGCCTCGGCGCTTTTCTGGTGGTCGCCACTGTTTGATTTTAGCTTTCAGGAGTTGCAATGGTTTGGGAATAGTGCGGTGGGATTGTCTATATAAATATACATAATTACATATTATATATATTTATGAAGTAACAGAAAAGAAGAAAGTGAGATGACTGCTTATTTGTACATGTTTTCTTCCTTTTTTCCTTCAAGTTTAATCCTATATCAGATTCTTAATTTTTTGATGTCTTTGATTTCAGAGGGCGAATCGTGTGTAGATGACTACACGAACACAATAGGCCGCTGCACGGTGCTCGATGCCTGTGAGTCGGCGCGACAAGACTTTACGTAAGTTTTCTAACCAATATATTGTTACGAGCTGGGGTTCAGGGATAAATTATTTAAACAGCAGACTTCAATAAATCACACTTTATTACAAAATCCTAGTCGACGCCGACGGCACGAACTATTATGAGCGCGAGGTTAAAATGCATGCTATCTCATACGACAACACGTGCGAAAGAGATAGATGCTGTGATGAGCAGTAAGAAGCTAGTTCGCGTACGAATTAGCACTTTAACAAATTTGTAGCGAAATGGATGATGATTTAGGATGACAACGAGCGCGCGAAATTTTATAAACAGACCTTTGGGAGTATGGATATCATGAAATAAAAATCGGCCAAGTGCGTGTCGGGTTACGCGCAATAATAGGGTTCCGAAGTTGCATAATAATGCGAACTAAAAAGAGAGTTTTGTTGTTGTTACAAGAACGGTTTCAGCGGCTCACAAAGTCTAAAAATGGGCCCACATAGGTGATGTTTTTTTTAAAATCTATATTTTCGCGTTTGACCACTATCTCGCCTGATGGTAAGCGATGATGTGGTCAACGGTGAAGCACGCTTGCCTAGATTGAATCTATTCACTCTTGACTTAAACTAAATAAGGACTTACTGGTAACTGAAGAAAGAGTTATAAAATCCAACTTCGCAACTGAAGTTAGAAAAATATTATCTATTTGAGTACCACCGCGGGTGCGAATTACGAAAAGAGCCGATACGAGCGCGCGTTAGAGCCACGAGAAATGGTAGTTCGTGCCTGGATCCTTGCGTGCACGCTCCTTGTTTATTTCTCTTTCGGAATTAGAAAAAAATTGAATGTATTCACCTCAAATCTCCTCTACTATTTCATTCTGGAAAGTTTTACGCTACACAATTAGTAATGAAGTCGGGTCGAATATTGACTTTATAGAAGGATATCGACAAAAGAAAATAAGTAATTTGCTTGGGAATCGAATCTAATTTGACTTTACTTTTACGTTTTAATTACAAAACGTCGAAAATACTTCTGCACTAACACAAAATAGATTCCACCGCGCGCATGCGCCGTATGGACTACGGACTGGTACTGCCAACGACTCCGGCTACTCCAATGCGTTATTCGAGCTTAAACATTATTAATTTAGAAATCATTATTATTAAGGATGTTATGATTTTATTTTTGTATATTTTTACATGGTTCATAAGCGTATATTTACTATCTGTTTTACACAGCTAACAACTTTATTTAAGTAATTTTACAATGGCATTTGTACATAAATTTTACTGTGCCAAGTACATTTTATAAGTTGGTCGACTATTACTCGTAAACTTGTAAAGCCTGTTATGATTTAATTTTTGTATATTTTTACATGGTTCGTAAGCATTATATTTACTCTGTTTTACACAGCTATCGACTTTATTTAAGTAATTTTTCAATGGCATTTGTACAAAATTTTTACTGTTATAAGTACATTTTATAAGTTGGTCAACTATTACTTGTAAACTTGTAAAGCCTTGTTATCCGTGATAATTTTCCTTTTAATTTCGTTATATTTACTACTGCTGTGATTATGATATCCCACACCATGGGATAGGTAAGAAAAAAAAATATATCCCCACTTTACGTCTATGGGAGGTACCCGAAAATATATTATTTTTCATGATTTTATGTTACCACTATGTCGGAATTATTAATATGTATATACATGCCAAATTATAGCTTTCTAGTACTTAGATTCTCTGAGCTAAGCTGCGGACGGACAGACGGACAGAGCGAAACTATAAGGGTTCCTTGTTGACTTCGGAACCCCAAAAACGACTAAATATACATTTTCAAAATAAAACTATTTGCATTGTTGAACTACTAATCTATCCCTGTAAGTTGGATTTTTTGCAATTTTCTATATTCTTATGGTATTTATTTCCGCCCAAAAATGCGTTAAAATTAGTGTTGAAATATGGAACTTTTGACGATAATAAAAAATAAAAATAAAACGCTTATGAAAATTCCATTCGACACGAACTTTTCTTCTATACTTTATTAGTTTCGCTATTCGATACTAGATGACGCTACTAGTTACTACTAGTTCTTCTATTATTATACTTATAACTAGGCAGCTAAATGTGAGGATCTCAGAGCCGCACGGATCAAACTTTGAGGTAGAACAACGTTTGTCGAAGTCTTCGTGAATGTGGGAACGTCCATTACATACAGAGATCTCTTCGTGCACTGCCTTTCTGACCTACACTACCAGTAACTAGGTAACATAATACCAGCATTGCCAGAATATAAATTTTGTTACATTTTACGTTACTTTTGACCTTCTCATGTAACCTCCATGTAACACCACTCAAAAATGTAACACCATTACGTTACTTTTAGTACTTAATAAAAAATATTGAAATATTATCCAGCAAACAAAAAATAATCGTGAAACGGAACACATCTAAAAAACTTTTCGTTCGTCGTGTTGTCGCACCTGATTTTGTGACACACAAATTGACGTATTGCATATTCACTCACTCACTCACGTGTATTTACCCGACTGCCGAAGGAGGGTAATGTGTTTATCAGTCTATGTATGTATGTATATGTATGTATGTATGTTTGTTCCTATGTGGCGTTCCAGAGACCTAACGCGTTGGCCGATTTTGATGATTCATATGTCAATCGATTCGTCTTAACCTTGCGAGTGTCATAGGCTACATTAAAATGGAAAATCTAAAAATGGTGGCTTTTGGGCGCCATATTGTGGGGGGCCAATTTTATTTTTTCTTCCAAACCCATCGTGTGGGGTATCAAAATAAAGGGTTTCAAGAGGTGATTTCAAAAATATATAATACTTATATATTTAAATGTACCTAATTCGAAAAAAATGTTAACTAAAAAGTTATAAATAAAAAAGTTAATTAAAAAAATCAAAATACCCGACTGCTTAAAAAGCGAACTAAAAAGACGTAAACAAGAAGAAAATCATGCTGTGCAGTCGGAGGATACATCTGGTTTTGGTCAGCCATCTCGCGAATATGTATCCTCCGACTGTACAGCATGATTTTCTTCTTGTTTACGTCTTTTTAGTTCGCTTTTTAAGCAGTCGGGTATTTTGATTTTTTTAATTAACTTTTTTTCTTAAATCTTGCATCACGCTTACTCCCGCGAGCGAGTGAGCG